>CAVNYO010000405.1:0-1214166 GCA_963692855.1 Mycena citricolor
CTTTGGGTCTTCGTGATCCGACTGTTTAGTCGAGTGGGAGTGTTGAAGCTTGTTTGTTATTAGCGACTATCACAGTATGTAGACTGACATCATAAGTAGCATTCTTAGATTACTTTGCTCGCTCCACAATGACCTCATACCTTACCTCATTATTGCGTCATACATTACTCTCTATGATAGCATTACATCACTATGACATCATGATATCTGCTCCAGACTGGTATATAAACCTAGTACTATACGCTCCATATCCTCAGCTCCTGTGTCTTACACTCGCTGACGGACTGGCCTATCTATCCGACAAGTCCTGACGTGTGGCAGTGCATGTCCATCAGCAATCAGTGGGCGCACGCTTCGCACACAACTGAGGGTCTCCTCAATATTCCTCAGCCCTGGCTATTCACTGGTTCGTCCAGCCCTGCATATATTTTTTGATATTCACATCCCTGGACTGCTGTCTGCACTTTATCTCTACACCCCTGCCTTTCTTACTTCACCATCCCTTGTACCTGTTTTTCCCCTCTCACTTCCCTGGTTCTCTGTTCACCGTCCCTTGCTCCATCCTGTCGATATTTCACCCACTCTGATGATTATTTCATTGTCTCACATACAAAAGCTTGTAGTTGGACAAAAGAAAATAGATTTATTCTCCTCATAGTCTTGAGTTCAGTTCTCGTCTTCAGCTCGTTTCTACTTGGGTATTTCGACCTCTGCTTCGTCGCATCCGTCCCACGCCGCCCTCGACTTTGTCCCACGTCTAAAATCATCATTTCTTACTGCCTGCCACACACTGAATCTTGTGGACCTCCTCGCACATCACACTTATTCCTGCACTGTTTTAGGTCGTAGCTGACCCCATTTTGTGTTAGCTCGCGCCTATTCCGTCCGCAGGCATCATTTTGGAGCCCACCGCGAGGGATTTCAACATAGATTCTGGTGCCTCTCGCAGTCTGCGACACAACAATCATTCTGAGCTACGTCGCACGCTCCGTGAAGAGCTAGCTGTTGCTCTCAACGACCCCACAACTCTCTCTTTCGACGACGAACACCTTTTTGACATTGTCCCCAGCGCCCTTGCACAACACACAACCTCTCACCGCATTCCCCGAGCTCTCCAACGCTATCCTGGCTCTTTGATTCGCCTCCAACAACGCGTTCACCATCCCCCCCTTCACAACACGAATATTCCTTCTCAAAATATGGCTACTCCCACTCCCATGCCCAGCCAGAGGCGATCGAAACGCCCCAGTCTTTGATTCGTCCAAGCCCCACGAGTTGCGCCGTTATTTCCTCGATCTGGAGTTCCTTCTAGCTCGATCTGCCGTCACTGACGCTGCCCAAATGAAGGGGCATGCGGTCAGATTCCTTTCCGTCGAAGATCAGGAGATTTTGGGAAGGTCTACCGTCATTCTCAGACGCCAACAAATCGTACCACGACTTCAAATTGGACGCCCTCAGCCTCTACGCAGGGAACGACACAGATCGTCGTTTCAGCCTCGACGATTTGGACATGCTCGTTGGGCAACATCTCGCGGGAATCCACACAAAGACGACCTCACACACAATTTTATCGACGATTCCTACACATCACAACATTCCTGATTAGCAAACAACGACTCTCTGTGGCAGAACAGAGCCGATTTTTCCTTCGAGCTATGAATCCAGCCTCGTTGTCCGTCTCAGTTCCCAGAGACTTCAGATCAAGAAGCCCGTTCACCCTGAGGATCCATATGATTTGTCAGATCTGTACGACGCTGCTAAATTCGTCCTTTCAGGATCATCGACTTACTTCCTGGAATGCCCACGTCTCAGCCCGGAACCGAGCTCACAATCAAATCAACCCTGGAATTACTGCACTAGTTTCATCCTCTCAGATCTAGTTCGAATAATCGCTGCTCAACACGCCAATCCTGGTGCCCCAGCACAATCACAGTCCGCCAACGCCCTGCCCCGCCGTCGCCGTCCTGATGGCTGCAGTTATTGCAGTGATCTCGAGCATTTTATCAGCCAATGTCCCCACGTTTCGACGGATATTCGAGACGGAAAATGCCGCCGCAATGTGGAGGGGAAAGTCGTCCTCCCCTCAGGCGCATATGTGCCAAATATTGTCCAAGGAAAGGATCTTCGAGAGCGCATTCAGAAGTGGCATGAAGCGAACCCAGGTCAGGCAGCAGCTCCGCAGATGATTTGGAAGTTTCTCACCAGAATTTGCTGTCTTCTGCGGCGCCTGGGCTCGTTCAACGTTCAAACTCACGGACGAAGAACGAATGGCAGTTCTGACGGCTGAAATTAATCAACTACGCACACGGGCCCAAGCTAAACGCGCTATGGAAGTTGCTAATCAACCAGAAGTCCCTGAACGCACTATTCCACCGGCGGTAGCGCGAAATCCAGTCGTTCCACCTGTTCCAATCGAAACCGTCCCTCCTGCGACCGCCCCTGCTGCTCCAGTTGCCCCGCCTCAACCCCCAATCCATCCGTACGCCGCAGCTCGTGATGGCGCTTACGCACCGCCCAAAGAACGAAATGTTGGGATTCCAGCGCAGAAATCACAACCCCCACGCTCTTCGGCTCCGATCTACAACCCCAAAGATGCTGCAGCTGTTTTCGACGCCATTTTGGACATCCCTGTCACCCAGACGCTTCGCCAGACCCTGTCGATTGCCCCAGAAGTCCGTGCTCAATTCCGCGAAGCCACTAGTTTCCGTCGTCCCCCCTGCCAAGACTGGCGAGGCAGTGCCTCAATTCCTGCATCCTGTCCTGATAGCACGCCCTACGACCTTCCATGCTCAGGACGACTCAGATTTGGTCGAAAAAGTGCTTCAGCACAACGAAACGAAGATGCACGCCTTGCTGCTTTGGCTGCGGACATTTTCCAGTCGCCTACAGCCAGACGTTGCCCCCAGACGCTTGGGTGGTCCAGATAAATTCGCCGTCTACTACGATCAGACTGGAAGGTTGCCAGACAATCTAGTTGTGGCTGCCGAGTCCCTGGCCATCCCTCGATCCTCCCAGTGATTGACAACCAACCAAGTGGAATGCATCGTCGACAGTGGTTCTCAGATTATTTCGATGTCCCAGGCAACCTGTCACGAGTTGGGACTTGCGTATGACCCTCGAATCGTTCTACAAATGCAATCTGCCAATGGAACAATCACACCGTCGCTTGGACTAGCCCGAACGTCCCGGTTCGCATTGGGGACATCACATTGTACCTACAGATGCACATTCTGCGTGACGCTGCCTACGACGTGCTCCTGGGACGACCATTTGACGTTCTGACGGAAAGCGTCATTCGAAACTTTTCCAACACGGATCAAACACTCACAATCACCGATCCCAACACTGGAAAGACGGCTACTGTGCCTACTGTGCCCCGCGGATCTCCCCGTGCCCGTTCAGAGGGTTTCGCAGCTCGAGGATTTGATTCCTGATCAAGGAGAGTACGCCTTTGTGATCGAGGCCAGCCCAGATCAACCAGAACGCTACGTATTTTCGTCCTATGCCCCCATTTCTCTCACAGACTCTCTTGCGCACATACAACATACTTATCTCTCTGCCTGTAGCAATTTATCCGCACACAGTTCGACTATTTCTCTTGCACATACAGTCGTTCAACCGGCGTTTTCCTCAGCGACCCAGATTCAACTCCTGGTTCAAAATTCGTTCCCATATTTTCTTTGAACTCGTCTCGTACCTATCCTACTGCTACGTCTCCTCATCTCAATTCTACCCGTCCACGTCACAATTTGCTAACAAAAAGTACAAGCCAGTGGCCAGGAAAATTCGGCCTGTTCTTGGATCTGTCCCAGACGAATTCCGCATCGAGCGCCAGATCCTGGGCGACCCACTCGCAGATTTACCATATCTGGATCCTATTCCGCCTCCTTTTGTGCCGACTGGACGCTACAACCGCCGAACGCAAGGCTGCTCTTGACGACGCACACCGCGGTGACTTCCTGTGGCCTGCTGAGAGAGATTTAATGCACCATTTCATGTGCCTTCACCAAGGAGCCTTTGCATGGCAAGAATCAGAACGAGGACGTTTTCGAACCGATTTCTTTCCCCCTGTCAATATCCCAGTCATGCCGCACACACCGTGGGTCCAGCGCAATGTCCCCATTCCCCCTGGATCTACGATCAAGTCTGCGACCTCATACGCTCGAAAATCGCTGCTGGAGTGTACGAACCGTCCAATTCATCCTATCGATCCCGTTGGTTCTGTGTGGTGAAGAAAGATGGCACCAGCCTTCGTTTGGTTCATTCCCTGGAGCCACTCAACGCCGTCACAATTCAGCACTCAGGCGTCACGCCGTTCACTGAGCAGCTGGCTGAGCATTTTGCAGGACGAGCCTGTGGTGCCATGCTGGATTTATATGTTGGATATGACGAACGGTTGCTTGCGCCAGCCTCCCGCGACTATACAACGTTCCAGACGCCCTATGGAGCTCTCAGACTTGTTACCCTGCCCATGGATGGACGAATTCAGTCCCCATCTTCCACGACGACGTCACCTACATCCTCCAGCCCGAAATCCCGGAATTTACTTGGCCATACATCGACGACGTCCCGGGCCGTGGCCCCAAATCGAGATATCAGCTAGAAGATGGATCATTTGAGACGATCCCTGAGAATCCAGGGATTCGCCGGTTCGTTTGGGAACATTTTGGAAATCTGAATCGAATCGTTCAGAGGATGAAGTACTGCGGAGGGACATTCTCTGGCCTCAAGCTCATACTCTGCGCCGAAACCATCACAGTTGTTGGACATGTCTGCACACCGGCTGGACGAATCCCTGATGAGAAGAGAGTCGACAAAATCGCAAATTGGGGACCCTGCAAGACGCTCTCAGAAGTCCGTGCATTTCTGGGCACCATAGGAGTCTGCCGTGCATTTATTTCAAATTTTGCGCATCGTGCCCACGCCCTGACACTTCTAACACGAAAGGATATGCCATTCCACTTCGGTACTGCACAGATCGCTGCCCAAGACGACCTGAAGCACGCATTATTGAGCTGCCCTGCGCTCCGGCCAATCGACTATTCATCTGGGGACCCAGTTATCTTATCCGTGGACACCTCTCAGATCGCCGTTGGTTTCCTGCTTGCCCAGTGCGATCCAAACACTCCCAGTCGACGTTTCTATGCCCGGTTTGGCTCAATCACGCTTAACGATCGAGAAGCTCGATTTTCACAGCCCAAGCTAGAGCTGTATGGATTATTCCGCGCCCTTCGTTCATGGAAGCTCCACCTGATCGGTCTACGAAATCTAGTGGTTGAAGTCGATGCTAGGTACATCAAGGGTATGCTACGGAACCCCGATCTTTTGCCCTCAGCCAGTATCAACCGCTGGATCCTGGCGATCTTAACCTTCCATTTCGAGCTAGTACATGTCCCTGGCGTCAAACACGGCCCGGATGGATTGTCCAGACGACCCGCACAGCCTGGAGACGAGTTAGAGCATGAGGACGACGGTTTTGATGACTGGATCGACGAGGTGCACGGTTTTATGCACATAATCAATGACTTACCCTTCGTTTCACGACGCCAATCCACGATCCACTCATTTTCCGCCGAAATTGCACCCACCGAGTCCACAACACCGCCTACACTGAGCTACGATCAGGTACCTCGCTCAGAAGCAGCTCGACTCGCCGATCATCGTGTAGATCTGGTTCAGGGATGGCTTGAGACGCTACGACGCCCACGGGACATGTCTGAACAGCAATATCAGGCATTTATTCGGTTTAGCATGGAATTCTACCTCGAAAATCGAAAGCTTTGGCGCAAGGACGCACACGGACGCCACAAGCTAGTCGTTCCCTCCCACCGTCGAATATTCATCCTGCGATCTGCCCACGACGACGTTGGTCACAAGGGATTCCACGCAACGAAGGCTTTACTCACGGAACGATTCTGGTGGCCATTCCTTGCACACGACGTCACCTGGTACCTACGCACCTGCCACCTATGTCAGATTCGACAGACAAAAAGCTCCTTATCCCCCCTACCGTCGCGGTCCCGGCCCCACTGTTTCGAAAATTCATATGGACACTATGCACATGCCGCCAAGCGCTGGATTCCGCTACATTGTGCAAGGACGATGCTCGATTTCGCTTTTTCCTGAGTTCCGCATGCTGCGCCGTGAGACAGCGACCACCCTGGGCGAATGGATCTTCCAGGACTTGATCTGCAGATGGGGGACGCTCACAGAAATCGTGTCAGACAACGGCGCACCGTTTGTGAAGGCATTGGCGTACCTGGAAGCTAAGTATCACGTCCGTCATGTGCGCATTTCGGGATACAACTCACGCGCAAATGGGCTGATTGAAAATCCACATTTCGACATCCGCGAGGCGCTCTTCAAGGCTGTAGATGGGGAGCAGAAGAACTGGAGTTCTGCTGCTTATTCGGTCTTCTGGGCGGACCGTGTCACTGTCCGTCGTCGCATGGGCTGCTCACCCTATTTTGCGGTCACTGGAACGCATCCATTAATTCCCCTCGATTTATCAGAAGCCACATACCTGCTCCCGCCGCCCGAAACCGTCCTTTCGACCACGGATCTCATTGCACGACGCGCCATTGCGCTCCAGAAACGCCGAAGCGATCTAGAAGCCCTACACTCTCGAGTTTATCAAGCACGACTGCGTGACGCTGCACGCTTCGAGATCGAGCACGCCGCCACGATCTGCGACTTCAACTTCAAGCAGGGCGACCTGGTTTTGATGAGGAACACGGCCATCGAGAAGTCCCTCAATATGAAGATGCGCAAACGCTATTTGGGCCCATTAGTCGTCATTTCGCGCAACAAGGGAGGCGCCTACATCCTGTGTGAGCTAGACGGCTCAGTTTTCCATCGTCCCATCGCCGCTTTTCGTGTTATACCTTATTTTGCACGCACAACGATCCCCCTCCCTCCCCTGGACGATTTCCTCGATATCTCAACCGAGAAACTGCGCGAGCTCGAGCAGTCAACATTGGTGGACCCAGAAACAGATCAGGAAGAGGAGGAGAGCTGTGAAGAGTTGTAGAAGAGTTAGAGAACGCGTTTCAGTCAGGAGGATGCACCTGCACAGCTGAGCACCCTCTCCTTTCGACTTTGCTGCCCATTCCTTTCCCCCCAAGTCGCATCCTTTGATTCATCATTGTCTTGCGCAGCTCCGAGGAGCTAAGGCTATGATGATCTACTGAGCCTTTATCTTCACATTTCTATTCCTCAAGACACTTGTCCGCTATTCTATGACCGAGGACGGTCATTTTTTCAGTCAGGAGGAGATGACGGACTGGCCTATCTATCCGACAAGTCCTGACGTGTGGCAGTGCATGTCAATCAGCAATCAGTGGGCGCACGCTTCGCACACAACTGAGGGTCTCCTCAATATTCCTCAGCCCTGGCTATTCACTGGTTCGTCCAGCCCTGCATATATTTTTGATATTCACATCCCTGGACTGCTGTCTGCACATTTATCTCTACACCCCTGCCTTTCTTACTTCACCATCCACTTGTACCTGTTTTTCCCCTCTCACTTCCCTGGTTCCTCTGTTCACCGTCCCTTGCTCCATCCTGTCGATATTTCACCCACTCTGATGATTATTTCATTGTCTCACATACAAAAGCTTGTAGTTGGACAAAAGAAAAATAGATTTATTCTCCTCATAGTCTTGAGTTCAGTTCTCGTCTTCAGCTCGTTTCTACTTGGGTATTTCGACCCTCTGCTTCGTCGCATCCGTCCCACGCCGCCCTCGACTTTGTCCCACGTCTAAAATCATCATTTCTTACTGCCTGCCACAGCACTGAATCTTGTGGACCTCCTTGCACATCACACTTATTCCTGCACTGTTTTAGGTCGTAGCTGACCCCCATTTTGTGTTAGCTCGCGCCTATTCCGTCCGCAGGCACGTCATCGCTGAGGTATGCATTCTCCCTTACGATCTAATGACCCTTACTTATGACTTGTACCACAGACTCTGTGTCTTTAGGTACAGCTAATGCTTAGCTCCTGTGTCTTACACTCGCTGAGACTCTGTGTCTTTAGGTGATCGCTACTGGTCGTATCTCCACTGCGCGGTATTGTCTGCGACAATCCACGTCGGCATCCTCCTCCTCGCTTCCCACAGGCCCGGCCGGCATCGCCTCAGCCTCTAGCTCCCTCAGATCGGCATCGGTCTCCGCATCGTAGTGAATGGGGGCGCTCTTGCAGTCCAGTCAGTATGGTCTGAGACCCTAATAGGGTACCAAAAGTGGTCATTTTTTAGCCTTAAGAGGGTCCAAGACCACTCAGTGGTCTCAGACCATCCACCCTTTGGGCACAACCACCCATCCCAAATCAGTAGCACACCCTATTTTGACTGTTGAAAAGGGTGGTCTTGACCATTTGTTGGCCTTTGGTTGCAGCCATCTCAGGTCAATTGATGGTCCTCACTGCATATGGTTGCAACCACCCTGTGATCATGCATTTGTGATTGCTCCAATTAGCCTTGTGGGCTGCTTGTATGGGCTGTTCAGCTTGTAGATGAGTACAATGGGGGTGCACTCAGCCCATCCCAAGAGGGGGATGCTGTATCCAGCCCCAGGGCCGGCCGTAGGCCGGGGAAAAAAATTCTCAAATGCTCCAATTACCCTTGCAGGCTGCTTGTATGGGCTGTTCAGCTTGTAGATGAGTACAATAGGGGTGCACCCAGCCCATCCCGAGAGGGGGATGCTGTATCCAGCCCCAGAGCCGGCCATAGGCTGGAAAAGAAAATCACCCTTTGCTGGCTCGAGTGGGTGGTTGCAACCACTACAGGGGCTGGATGTGGTCAGGACCATCCTGTCCTCATGCATTTGTGAATGCTCCGTTTACCCTTGCAGGCTGCCTGTATGGATGTTTCAGCTTGTATACAAGAACATTGAGGGTGCATTCAGCGTATTCCCATAGACAGGTGCTGTATTTGATCCCACAGCCGGCCGTAGGCCGGGAAAGAAAAAATTGTGAATGCTCCAATTACTTTGTAGGCTGCTTGTATGGTTTGAGCTTGTACAGAAGTACACTCAGAATTGTCTATTTTTGGCACATTCTGGGGCACTTGGCCAGAATTGAATATCAGCATAGGGTATTGTCCAGAAAAAGAATGTTGATTTCCCATCACTTTCTATACCAGCATCGGTCATGTACTTCACCACCATGTGGAATAGCACAGCTTTTGATTGCACATCAATTTTTGATGATGTTAATGATGTAATATAAGTTTATAATCAGTTCACCAGTCACATGTCACAAGAGCCCTAACAGGGAAGAAATACAATGATTGATCACAGGTCACAAGCCAAGGTGGCAATTTTATTTTTTCTCAGATTGGGTCTTTGTCACATCTGGTCATTAATATCGGGTGTTTCCAGATTTTTGGGGCAGGATTTTACCACTTGACAATTCTTTTTTGTCATAGATCACAGACCTAGCTGACGGATTAACAAATTGGTGCCAGATGTCACTTGTCACTGGGGGTGGCAAACTGATTATAAAGTTACAGTAAATATTAATCTCATCTTAACTGTCAGACCCTGATTGACATCATCTGCTTACTCAATTTATGCTCATGTTGTTGGTTCTCTCTTAGCCATTCAGGGGATATTCTTCCATGCAATCACTTACATTTGTGCTCTTCCAAGCCACTGCACTGTTGTACAATGCCTCCATGCTCTAATTTGTTTATTGATATCCTACATAGCTTTCAATGACAGCACATGTTTCTCTAGGCATATCCCTCTTCCTTTCCAACACTGTATGCTTCTCTAGCAATGTGCTGTTGTCTTATATCACATAGTAGAGCCAACTATTGAAGGAACAGAAAAAGCAGTGGAAGCAAGGGTAACAGGTAGAAATGAAAGTCACTCTTGTAATGCAGATATTCTTGCTGCAGTCACCCTAAGCAATGTGCTACTCCATTACAGTAAGCTATTTGGGAATTTTAGAGACCTCATTGCTCTAAAAGTCCTGCTCTATCTATTTTATTCAGGTGCAACTGGTTTTACATTAGCAATGTAAGAGGAACTGTGTAAGTGAGTTCCAACCTCTTGTCAATGTTGAAATGGACTTCTATAGGGTTCCACACTGAGAATATGAATTCCAAGGCAAGGGAAGACAAAGAGCCTCCAATTATTTGAACTTGAATTAGTAGTACATTTTCAGCTTGTTAAGCCATTCAAGTTCAAATAATTGGTGCCTAGAGAAACATGTGCTGTCATTGAAAGCTATGTAGGATATCAATAAACAAATTAGAGCATGGAGGCATTGTACAACAGTGCAGTGGCTTGGAAGAGCACAAATGTAAGTGATTGCATGGAAGAATATCCCCTGAATGGCTAAGAGAGAACCAACAACATGAGCATAAATTGAGTAAGCAGATGATGTCAATCAGGGTCTGACAGTTAAGATGAGATTAATATTTACTGTAACTTTATAATCAGTTTGCCACCCCCAGTGACAAGTGACATCTGGCACCAATTTGTTAATCCGTCAGCTAGGTCTGTGATCTATGACAAAAAGAATTGTCAAGTGGTAAAATCCTGCCCCAAAAATCTGGAAACACCCGATATTAATGACCAGATGTGACAAAGACCCAATCTGAGAAAAAATAAAATTGCCACCTTGGCTTGTGACCTGTGATCAATCATTGTATTTCTTCCCTGTTAGGGCTCTTGTGACATGTGACTGGTGAACTGATTATAAACTTATATTACATCATTAACATCATCAAAAATTGATGTGCAATCAAAAGCTGTGCTATTCCACATGGTGGTGAAGTACATGACCGATGCTGGTATAGAAAGTGATGGGAAATCAACATTCTTTTTCTGGACAATACCCTATGCTGATATTCAATTCTGGCCAAGTGCCCCAGAATGTGCCAAAAATAGACAATTCTGAGTGTACTTCTGTACAAGCTCAAACCATACAAGCAGCCTACAAAGTAATTGGAGCATTCACAATTTTTTTCTTTCCCGGCCTACGGCCGGCTGTGGGATCAAATACAGCACCTGTCTATGGGAATACGCTGAATGCACCCTCAATGTTCTTGTATACAAGCTGAAACATCCATACAGGCAGCCTGCAAGGGTAAACGGAGCATTCACAAATGCATGAGGACAGGATGGTCCTGACCACATCCAGCCCCTGTAGTGGTTGCAACCACCCACTCGAGCCAGCAAAGGGTGATTTTCTTTTCCAGCCTATGGCCGGCTCTGGGGCTGGATACAGCATCCCCCTCTCGGGATGGGCTGGGTGCACCCCCATTGTACTCATCTACAAGCTGAACAGCCCATACAAGCAGCCCACAAGGCTAATTGGAGCAATCACAAATGCATGATCACAGGGTGGTTGCAACCATATGCAGTGAGGACCATCAATTGACCTGAGATGGCTGCAACCAAAGGCCAACAAATGGTCAAGACCACCCTTTTCAACAGTCAAAATAGGGTGTGCTACTGATTTGGGATGGGTGGTTGTGCCCAAAGGGGTGGATGGTCTGAGACCACTGAGTGGTCTTGGACCCTCTTAAGGCTAAAAAATGACCACTTTTGGTACCCTATTAGGCTCAAAAACCATCTGACTATAGTGGCTCTTGTTCTGTGTGTGGTGGTCGTTCAAGTCAGGATCCTCAGCCTCGTTGAACTTGTGGAGAATCTTCTGCACGATAAGATTGACGACGTGTGCAAGACACCAGATGCGTGAGTTTGCTGGAGCAAACTGGATATCGAATTTCTCCGCGAGAATGCGACTGAGACCAGCGCAGAGGGTGTCGTTCACGCTCGCTCCATCTAAGGTCAAGGATATGATGTATACAGCAGGTCAGATGGATCGATAAACGGAGAGGGGGCTCATATCTTTTTGAGAATGTCCAGCTTGGCCAAGCGCTGTGCCAGCGCGGCAGATGCGTACAGTCCTTCGTGACCCTTCTCCTCGATTGGGTGGAAGTCCAGCACCGCCTCAATGAGCTCCCAGTCCTCGGATACCCAGTTTGCAATCGTGCCGGCGAACGTGAAGATCATGGAACGGGTTGTCCAGGTGTCTTCTGATACCGCAATCTTCGAGGTTACGTCCTATGAATAGTCAGCTATGAGCCGGTGCGGTTTGCTGACGTACGTACATTCAGGGCGGACTTGACGTGACCGAGCATCGTCGCAAACATCTCTGCAAGCGTGTTACGGACAGTGGTGTCGGAGGGAAGGCCGTACTTTGAATCGACGTACTGGAAGACCCGTTTGAGTCCCAAACTCTCCCCGGTGGTGAACGCTAAACCCTTCTCCAACAGCCAAGCAGAAAACACGCGCAGAAAGCCCTTCTGGGACTTGCGCACCGCTGGATTGAGCGCTCCCTGTAGCAGGAAGCTCTCCATGATCTTTGATGACACGTCACCAGGCTCTCTCTCCTGGCCTGTGGACACAGAGGCTGGAGTCGGTGTGGGTTGGCCAAGATGCTGAGTGCGGATATGCGTGGCCAGGTTCCCGGTAAAGGGCTTGGAAGCCTCGTCGTCGAAGGACTTGTCTTTCTTGACCTTCCGTGGGACGGTAGATGACCTAGATGTGCCTGAAGTAAGTGAAAGGGCCTGCATCGAGCGCAGCATGACTTACTTTCCACAATGACGGCAAATGAACTCCCATCGCGCCCCGGATCCGCTAACAGTCGCGCGTGGTGGATGGAAATGATCAAGAGTGTTGGATTTTGGCCCCCGCTTCCCACCCTGACCCGCAATTTGAGCATCGTCGTTGTCCTCGTCGCCCACGTCGATTACTTCCAAGGTCGGGCCGGCGCTGGTCGATGTCTTCTTTGCACGTTTCTGGCCGCTAAATGTCAGACAAGAAGAAAGCTCCACGTGTTCTACGTACCAAAGATTTTGTCGCAGGTTGACCGTCAACTAGCACTCGTTTGTTGCCCTTCTTGGAGGTAGGCTGCAGAGTGAGTGAGAGTCAGAGTAATTCAATCAAAGTCGTTACACACACACCTCCGGATCTGGCCTATCGATCTCCTCAAGCTCAAAGTCATCCTCGTCCTCCTCCGACAGATTACCCAGCACGAGGTGATAGGCTGGCTACCAGACGCGCTCTGCACCAACTCTGTAAGGGCGTATTTTTGCGCTTTTACAGAGTTTACTCTTGAACCACTCGGTGTATCGTGTCGCGGTTGACAGTGTTGCGCTCAGTAGGACTTAAGGGTCTACTGCCCAGTCGACGACTGTGGACAGTGTCGACGATAGCAAGGCAGTCAGATCACTACTGTGGAATTGGTCTTATGAGTCTACACCAGGCTCAGGGCCATTAGTGACGAACGCTTGGACCGCGACCATTCCCCCAAAAAGGGATCTGTCATTGCGTCGACTTCTCGAAAAGGGTCATTCTCTGCAGATGGGAACTTGGGCTGAAGGGCTGAGCAATGCGCGACGTTCTCAATAATAGAACTACTACTGGACAGGACTTGGCGTTACGAGACTTAAACCATCTTGTCGCGGCAACTCCCGGTTCTGAGTTGGACGTTTCCTCAGATCATGCCACGACGACGACTTGTCACATGTCAGGATCCATTCGATCACGGGACATTGAGGACGCGTCGCGGTGACACTCCCAAGTGCCACGGCGATTCGCGTCAACACCCAAACACACTAGAAATTGACACGGCTAGATCCGTGAGCCGAACCATGTGGGGGACGACTGGCGTGCCTAGGGCCATACGGCTTCTTGGGGCGCCCACGTTGGTCTCACATGCCAAGACATACCCATTGGCCAATCCAGCACGTCGTATTCCAAAAGTATGACGCGGTGGGTTGACCCACATCAAAAGTATCATATGGACTATGGGGCGGGGTCCTGATCACTCAGGACCTGTCCGATCGTTCAACTTTTCAATTACCCTAAAAGGCAACCGATCTTAGATAGCGTAGCTACTATGCAGTTGTACAGGACTTTACTAAGCACCGTCGTAGACAGTATAAGTAGCACGTCGTTTCTTTGTATTAGAAAGCTTTCCCCCGGACTGTGAATCACTCTCATTTCAGATTGTTTTGCACAATTTGCGTGCCGCGTGATTCCACCCTAAGAAGTTCTGCCACCCCTGCCCGGTCGCGACGAGTTGCTCCCTGAGCACTTGTAGCTACTGTGATTTGAGTTTGAGTTGAGATATCAGAAAGTCGGATTCGCCGCATCTGGTATTGTCGCGGCATTTAGTGTCGTCGCCTTCGGGCTTTGTTGAGATCGTTCCACACCTCTAGTTTGGCAGTGCGTTGACTAGTTGTGCTCGGGTTGTTTTGGTCAGTTGGCAGTGCGTCGACTTGAGAACTTTGGTTCCACACTTCTTGCTTGGCAGTGCGTCGACAAGTTGTGCTCGGGTTTTGGACATTGGATATTGGCTGTTAGTTGGCAGTGCGTCGACGCGGCATTTTGGTTTACTAGTTGGCAGTGCGTCGACTCAGTACTTTTGGTTGTGTCAGTTGGCAGTGCGTCGACTTGACATTCTGGTTCTACTAGTTGGCAGTGCGTCGACTCAGTATATTGGTTGTATCAGTTGGCAGTGCGTCGACTTGATATTTGGGCTTTGCGTCACCATCTGGACGCTGTCGCTACAAGGGATCTTAATACTTCGTATTAAGTTCTGACTTGTTATATTGTTGGTTGTGGATTGGATTAGTGTTGGTTGTGTTTGTATAGAAGATATTGGTTGAGACACCACTGTTTGCTATATATATATATCCTTGTCGTCGACTTCGTCTTCCGCGACTATTGGATCTGCGTCTATTGAGAGCTGTGATACTGGTGTTCTGTCCACCCCGAAGCCCTCGCATCTTTCACACACTGAGAAGCTGATTACGAGGAGTGTGAACGTGTTTATATTTGGGTTTACTTTCATAGTAGATTCACTTGTGAGCACGCCCTCAGCATTTCATCTGGAGCCCACCGCGAGGGGCTTCTAAAGTTTCATAAACTTTAAAAATCAATAAACCGGATTCTTTACCGCGACGTCGGATAGAGACCAAGGGTTTATCCCGCGAAGCAGTTTATTTCGATCCCAAGCTCCTGCGCAACCTCTTGAGGACCAAGCGGAGATTGAGACTGAAGGAAACGCTTCAACTTCAGGACCTTTCGAAAAACCACGAAGGTCTGCAAGACATAAAACACCTTTGTATCTACCACCCTTGCCTTCTAAGGCAAAAGGAAAACAAAGAGTGAATTCGTCGTCGAAGCTTCCAGCTTTAGACGCGGCTACTTCGAGTTCGACAACAATCAGTCGATCTCAGACTAGCTCACAAACCCTCTCAGAATTGTCTAGTAGCGTCACCGCTACAAACACGAATTCTAACAACATCCCTACTTCCCCTGTGACTTCAGTCGCGACAACTATGGCTCCAAAGACTGGGTTCAAAATCCCTCAACCTTGGGACACAAGTAGACCTATACTTGATGAAAAGGATCCCCTGTCGATTGAGGCATATTTGCGTCACTGCGCGCAGATCGTGGAGGATGGTGGCATCACAGATGTCAAACAAGCAAAAAGCATGTACATCCGTTATTTGCCGTCGCGGCAAGTGATGGACGTATGGGAAGGTCTCGATACCTATTCCGACGACACGAAAACTGTCGCGGAGTTCGAGGCCGAAATATTAAAAGGATACCCTGAGGTATCCAAGCGAAAAACGGGGACCATGGCAGATCTAGATAGACTCTGTCGCGAGAACCGTGGAATCAAAATCACGGATGAGGAGATTTGAAGCGCTTCGGCCTTCAGATGTATAGTCACTACAAGCGACTGTCAGTCCCTCCTGCCATTATTACCAACAAAGTCGCGTGTGAACGCTACATGCGTACTTTGGACTCTGAGTTCAGTACCGTCTTGAGGAACGCTTTGGCTACGAGTCAAGTATTCAATAAGCGCTACCAAACTCGCGCTGGGATAGCAAATGCTAATGTCCCCGCGACTGGAGTCAACCGGCAGGACGACCCCATCCAGCTGAAAGAGCTAATGACAATGGCGGAAGAAATGGCGTCGACGTTGAGTAACGAAGACGAAATTCCCATAATCGCGCGACCTCCAAAGGTTCGCTTCGACTATGAGACTAGTCCACCCAACCATGCTAAGGTTGAGGAGTTGGAAAACTCGATTTCTAACTTGAAGGACTCATTTCTTCTACACCAAAAAGAGCTACAGACTCAGTTGCAGGAAGCGCTGAAGACGTTCGTACAGACTGCTTGCGAAGCGCCTATACAGCGGTCGCGGCCAGTAGGCAACAACTCTTCTGTGCCCCACTTTGAAAGTCGCGTACAAGGAGGAGCTGCCGCACAGAACGACGACTGTCGCTACTGTGGACAAACTGGTCACTGGTCGAACGAGTGCCCGCTCAAGAGGTCTCACATTGAGAAAAACCTTCTCAAAGTCGACACCAAAGGGATGTGGAGGCTCTTCGACGACAGTTTCCTACCAAATGGAGAGGGGACTCAGGGGCAACGAGTAGAGGCTTATTGGAAGAAGAAGGGCAAATCCGTCAACTTCCAGGACTCCTACTACTTGGATCAGTTCGATAGCCGCGACAATGATGATATGTCCGACTACCCTGAAGAAGTGGCAGATGAGATACGCTCCCTTCGTAGTCAACTCATCCAATATGAGAGGAAGTCGTCGCGGCCAACTCCAGAGAGTCGCGCTGAGCCGAAGACTCAAAGAACTGCATCTGGTTCAACCAGCAATGCAATGGAAAGTGCCATGGGCCAATTCATGCAGAAAGCCATGACCGACGCCATGGCCGGCTACTTCAACAACATGAACAGTGGTTATCCTCAGACTCAGGAGCAGTTCATTCAAACCCGTCGAGGTGCGAATAGCCAACCTGAGCGCGACGATAACAACTCGGGTTTCTAAATGGTTCAAGGAAGGGGGCTAAACCCACAAACTCAGCTAAGCCCTCTGAGGACCATGATAAACGAGCTGAGCGACGAGAGAAACCGAGGAAACCTGTGATTATTGAAGAAGTTAGCGATAGCGACGATGATGAGGAATCAGTGCGCGACAACGTCGAAAAGAGAAAGGAACTACCGTTTGAGAAAGTCAAGCCCGTTCTACAAGAACCAGTACGTTCTTCAAAAGTGCGCGTTCCAGATAAATACCAGTTGCGTGCACCGATTCAAAAGAAGGCTGTAGCAGAAGCAGTCTACGACAAAATGAAAAACGCGTCAGTCGACGTCACTGTGGGTGAACTCCTAGCAGTTTCGGGGACTGTCCGCGACTCCATTCTAAAGGACTCTTCGAAGAAACGAGTACCGGTTCAGAAGTCCATGCTTCAAGAAACTGGCCGCGTCGTTGAAGACGTCTGGGATGGAGAACTGAGCTACAACCTAGTCAGTGCTAAGGAATTGCCCGAGCCTGTGTTCTATCATAACACAGTTGAAGGAGAAATTCCCATTGGCGCAGTTGTCGCGACGGACCCATATGAGATGTACTTGGAGTCAATACCCTCTAATGAGAACCCAAGACATGTCTATGTTGGTGATTCGTCGGCTGCTCTCAGAACAATAAACGGACGGATTAACGCGCGTCTCGACGCGGACTGCATCCTAGACAGTGGATCTCAGATTGTATCGATGGCTTTCTCAGAGGCCGTCGACGCACAATTGAGCTGGGACCCAAAAGTCGTCATCTATATGGAAAGTGCAAATGGATCTATCTCTAAGTCACTGGGATTAGCGAGAAATGTACCCTTCAGGTTTGGGACCATCCTGGTCTACCTGCAAGTGCACATTTTGGAAAGTCCAGCTTATAAGGTGTTGCTCGGCAGACCGTTCGATATCGCGACTGAAAGCAATATCAAGAACGCGGCTGACGGCAGCCAGATAATCACCATGCGCGATCCCAATTTAAAGACACGTTGTGCAATGGCTACGCAGCCACGTCGTGCAGACGACTTGCCGCGTAACATCAAAAACAACGATGGATCTACCGAGCCCTACAGTTCGTCAAAACCGATGACCAGTCCAGACGAACCGAACCCTGAATGGGATTTTCAAAGAGCTTCGAGGAATTGACCGCGTTGAGTCAAGGAGAAGAAGTCGCGGTGACTGTGTCGTTGGGAAAGGATGGGAATGTAGTGTTCGAGGATCTAAGAAAGCCGCGTTCTAGTGGCCAGTTTACCCAAACTAAGCTAGTAGAAGCATACATCTTGTCGTCGAAAGAGGACAAGGAAATGAAGAAAGACGTTGCTGCGTCGACTTTGTTTCATTTATATATGAATGAAAGACTCTCAGACGCGGCAACAGAAAAACTGACTGTTGGTACTTGGAGTGTACTAGACGACGACTCTTCTAGTCGCAACAAATACTCTGTGTTCGCAGGAAAGAAATACAAACCTGTGGACCAGAAGGTCAGACCAGTGTACACGATGGGTTCTGAGAGCGACCGAATAATTCGAGAAATGGTGGGAGATCCCTTGGATACGCTACCTACTCTAAACCCGCGACCACCTGATTTTACCCCAACTGGTAGATTCACGGCGGAACGCAGGGATATTGTGGACAAGTTACACAAAGGGGACTTCTTATTACCAGAAGAACAGAAGTTGCTCATGCACTTCTATATGCTTCACAATCAAAGTTTCGCGTTCAATGATGAAGAGCGTGGCGCATTGAGACAGGACATATTTCCTCCTGTCAAGATCGCGACAGTTCCCCATACAGCATATCGCGAAGGGAATATTCCTATACCTCGCGGCATGTTCGACCAAGTGTGCAAGGTCATAAAAGACAAAATCGCGGCCCAGGTCTATGAACCTTCCAATTCCTCTTATCGAAGCAAGTTCTTTGCTGTACTTAAGAAGGATGGGAAGAGTATCAGACTGGTGCACTCGCTAGAACCACTCAATGCAATTACTATCGCACATTCAGGGTTGCCACCCGCGACAGAGGAGTTATGGTGCGGTTCACTTAGAGACCTCACCCTGGGAACAACGTGACTGGTCACGCCAGAATTAACCTAATTTTTTTTCCTCTTGGGAAACAGCTCCTTTTCACTCAAGGAAGAGAATGGCTAGAGGGATAAGCCTCAATTAAATCACTGAGCGAGCTGGAAATTTTGAGAAAGGTCAATTTGGCAGTAGTACAAAATATCATATGCTACTGGTCAGAAGCGCGCGCAACGCCTTCAAAGATGCGTCAGTGTGATTTGTATGAACGTGAGCTGAATTTGCAAACTTCCAACTGAGCCTGTTGAGTCTCCATCCCCTTCCGATATGCGTCCATCCAACAGACCATCCTCTGTTCCCACTTCCGGATTGTTGAGATGCTGACTGAGGCAAGCGCAAGGGCATATTGGTCTTGAGGGTGTTGAAAGTGTAATCACAATTATTGCGCAGGTATTTTTTGACAGCACCCCAGAAGTATTCAATGAAATTCAACTCACAATGAAACTTTGGAAGCAAGAGGCACAGATGGCCTGCGTCCTCGACCACCTCTTGAACCATTGAACATGTTTGGCGCGCACTCGAGCTGCAGCGGCCATTTGCGCCTTGGTGGGCATGGCGGAAGCAGAAGATACACAAAATTGATCAGTCACGCGTCAAGATCTAGTCGAAATTCCGATATGGCTACAGTTGTTACAAAATCTACGAATGAGATCGAAATCTAGGCCCCAAAAGGGGTACACTGTAAAAAAAATTTGGCCTGCGGCCAATTTGGCAGTTGTTCCCAGGGTGAGGTCTCTAAGTGAACCGCACCATAGCAAACCACTTCGCCGGTCGCGCCTGTGGTGCTGCGCTAGATTTGTACTCAGGCTACGACCAGCGTGACATCGATCCAGCTAGTCGCGACTTGACTACATTCCAGTCACCGTTCGGTGCACTGAGGTTGGTCAAACTCCCACAAGGATGGACCAACTCAGTACCCATATTCCATGAGGACGTTACTTTCATTTTGAAAGACGAAATCCCTCATGTTACTATTCCATACATCGACGACGTACCCGTTCGAGGACCTGGAACCAGGTATCTGTTACCCGATGGAACCTGTGAAACAATTCCAGAAAATCCTGGGATCCGTCGCTTCGTATGGGAGCACTTTCAGAATGTGAACCGCGTCGTACACAGAATCGGCTACTGTGGCGTGACTCTGTCTGGTACCAAGTCGGTGGTTTGCGCCGACGAGTTCGCTGTGGTTGGCCACATCTGTTCGTTTGAAGGTAGAAAACCGGACGCGGACAGAGTTGGTGTAATCATGCGTTGGCCAGATTTGAGAGACGTCTCGGAAGTTCGACAATTCATGGGCACGATTGGGGTCATGCGAATGTTCATTAGAGGATTTTCTGAAATGGCGCGACCGATTCAGAGACTAGTGAACAAGAACGCGCATTTTGAATGGGGTGACAAACAGAAGCTCGCATTTCAAAGACTTAAAGACGTGATACAAGTCTGTCCGTCGCTTAAGCCTCTGAACTACGAGTGGGACTCTGAGATTGTCGTCGCAATAGACACATCCTGGATGGCCGCGGGTTTCGAAATTTACCAGCGCGACCCAGATGATCCAAAGGAGGTCTATTACGCGAAATTTGGGAGTATCCCACTTACAGAAAGAGAAGCTAGGTTTTCTCAACCGAAGCGTGAACTTTATGGTGTGAAGCGCGTGCTTCAAGCCATGGCTCACTGGCTTCTTGGTTGTAGGAAATTGGTAGTCGAAACCGACGCGCTGTACTTGGCAGGCATGCTAAGGAACGTTGGTAACCTACCAAATGCGAATATCAACCGTTGGGCTGAGGAGATCCTCATGTTTCAGTTCACCTTGAAACATGTCAGGGGAATCACCTTCTCACCAGATGGCTTGTCGCGACGACGACCTGCACCTGGAGATGAAGAGTATCCCAATGACGAAGAGGAAATCTTCGACCAGCCACCACCAGAGAACAACGAGAATTGGGACTACGACACAGAACAACCATTAGACTTTGAAGAGTTCAAAAGGGACATTGACACCAGAGGTGGCTACCTTAACTCTATGGTCGGGTGTGCTGAGTCGGTCGACGACATATCCAAAGAGTTAGTCGAAGCTTGCGACTCTCGTCGCGCTGAGAATCGGCGTGTCAAAGACGCATATGACGCTCAAGGGCTCGTCGTCCCAGTCTTCATGTTGAACGATGTGGCAAACGGAGAACCGCTTTTGCCTGATCTTGAACTGCGCGACAATCCTGAGGATCCCTATATTGAGGATCACCGGACTGGCACAGGGATCGAACAGGACAATAAGTTGGTAATGGCTAGGAAGTGGCTGAAAGACACTTCTGTAAGGCCTGAAATGACAGACAAACGGTTCAGATCGTTTCTCAAGTTCTCGCGACAGTTTTTCCTCAAAGATGGAAAAATGTACAAGAGATCGACCAATGGGATTCATAGACTGGTCGTGGACAAGCGCCACAGGACTTATATGATGAAGGCGTGTCACGACGCGCTGGGTCATAAGGGTCTTTTCAGCACTAAGAGCCTGTTGGAAACTCGGTTTTGGTGGCCAGAAATGGAAAGAGACGTCGACTGGTGGATAAAGACTTGTCATAGCTGCCAAGTCCGCCAGAAAACTCTCCTCCGCACTCCACCGACGCCGACGATGACTCCAAGTGTATTTCAGAAGATACATACAGATGTCATGATTATGGGAACGCCTTCCAACGGATACAGATATGTCGTCGCAGCAAGGGATTCTTTGACCCGCTACGTGGAAGCGCGACCGCTACAGGCTGACAACGCCAAGGCAATCGCGCGTTTCTTGCTCGAAGACATAGTGTGTCGATGGGGGTGTCCTAAGTGGATTGTAACCAATAACGCAGGACAATTTGTCGCGGCGTTGAACTGGTTACAGAAGAAATATGGTATCAAGGGAATAAGGATATCTCCTTACAATTCCCAAGCTAATGGCACTGTTGAAAGAGGTCATTGGGACGTTCGGCAGTCACTGTACAAAGCTACAGGGGGAAACGCCTCCAAATGGTTTTGGTTCTTCCCACAGGTCTTGTGGGCAGATAGAATTACAGTGCGTCGCGGGCTGGGTTGCTCACCGTACTTCGCAGTATGTGGGGCCCACCCTACCATCCCTCTGGATATAGTCGAAGCTACGTGGCTAGTCGAATATCCTGACCGGATCGTCGACTCTGCGGATCTCATTGGTCTCAGGGCACGCGCTCTAGCGAAACACGCCGACCATATTGAAGATATGCGCAGCCGCGTCAGCGACGCCAAACTAAAGATGGTTCAACGCTACGAACTCGAGTACAAGCATGTGATCAAAGATTATAAGTTTGTACCAGGGGACTTAGTGTTGGTCAGGAACACAGCTATTGAAAAATCATTGGACAACAAGATGAAAGCTAGATATCTTGGGCCCATGATTATAGTTCGAAAGACCAAAGGAGGTTCTTACTTGGTCTGTGAAATGAACGGTGCGATGTTTCATGCGAAAGTTGCGGCGTTCAGAGTAATACCCTATTTGGCAAGACAGAAGTTGACACTCTCCGAAGATATAAAGAAGCTGATAGATATTTCGCCTGCTAAACTCGATGAGTTGGTAGAAGAAATATCTGATGTCCGCGACTACCAGTTCGAAGGTGTGAAACTCAAGAACTCAGATAGTGACGACGACGACGACCCTGTAGAGGATCCAGCTTCTGTCGAGTGAAAGTCTGGCGCGCAAGTGACTGTCGCGGCAGGCTCTCGCACGGCGAAGACGTCGCTTATCTCGGATTTTAGACAGAATTCAATATATTGCTTGGGTGCTAGCTGGTACCTAAGTACTATACTGGGTTGTATCTAAAAGAAAAAGGTCATAAAGGAGGTGCGCGAGAAGAAGAGACGCGACTTCATAAATAAGTGACATGAGAGAAGAGAGACATATGGAAGGAGAGTGCATATAGAACAAAATATGAAAAGATTAGGCCGCATTCTTCGACATCGAGAGGTCAATGGCTTCCTTGACGTCCTTGAGCGCGGTCTTCCATTCCTCTAGCCGCGACGTGACGTAGTCGCGTTCCTCGATGAGGAGCTCGAGTGGAATGGACCGCCGCAACCGGTACAGTTGATGTCGGTGCACTCGGTCCGCAATAAACCTTCGGTCGGACGCGGACGCTGCCAATCGGTTAGCGAAGTGTCGCGATACGGGAATATAACTGCGAGACTCACCCGGGGCCGCATCAGTGGTACTGTTGCTGAGTCGCTGCCTCTTCGAGCCGGTGACAACGAACGATGGCTGGGTAATTGGTCAGAAATCTAGTCGCCGCGACTGAGTGAAACCCACGTCTGGAAACTCTGGAGACAGCTCCCTAGAGCCTCCATCTGCTCCGCGTGAAGCTTCGACATTTTGGCGCTGAGAAGACGCATCGACCTATCGTGCTCGTCTATGAGTCGAATGATAGTCCCATAGACGTCCGCGAGCCCTACGGAGTCGTCATGACCAGATCCGTCGACTGATCGAGAACCAGACCGTCCTGCGACGGTCTTGCGAGTAGATGGTCGCGGGGTCTGAGAAAAATCAACCTGCGCTCGGCAAGACTCAAGACGGACGCACCTTCTCTTGAACGGGAGTGGGGGCCTCCATCTCGACGTCTGAATCAATGTCGATGGCGGGAGTTGAGCCTGAAGTCTCGGGAACAGGGACTTCGGCCTGTGCAACAATATCCGTAAGAAAATCTGGACAGAGACTGGGAATCATACCTTGGCCTTTCCAGACGACGACGGAGTCGTGGCAGGACGTGGGATGCTCTCCTGAGCCTGTCGCAGGCTGATGATCGCCGCGACAAGGGACTCATGCCAAATCAGATAGGCTCGATACTTGTTGACGGCCTTAGTCTGAGAGGCGTCGCGCTGCTTCTCAGGAACTTCTTTGAGCAGTTCCGTCTGAGACAGAGCGAGCGTGGTGGCCTCCTCGAGACAATCCAAAACGTCGCGGGGAGGATCTTGAGCAGCAAACGAGCTAGCTTGGAAGCGGGTCTGTCGACGAGATAAGATAATCGCCGCGACACGCCATCACAAAACAACGTACTCGAACAAAGAAGATATCCTTGCCAACGCTGAGGATGCCCTCTGAACCACCTAGACCCAGCTTGTTCATCGCTGCGAGAGAAGGCTTAGCCTTCTTCCACGACGCGACGAGTGATGCGAAGTCTTGGGGGAGAGGAAATGCGGACATAGCGAGGCCTGGATAGAGAGAAAGAATGGGAACGAAATAAGGACTGAGAATGGGACTGGACATAATCTGTCGAGCCCACCCAGACTTTATATCGTCGACTCTGGAAAAACTTTTCTAGTCACGCATCAGATAAGCCGAGGACGGCTTAGATCTGTGTTCCTGGGAGAGGGCAGATCTTACGAAAGATCAGCCACAGAGTCCGCAGAAGTCCACACATTGGAAATTCTTCTTCAGTTGAGCCTTTGCTGGCCAGACATTTCATCAAATAAAATACTGTGTTGCACAACAGTAGTGTGATTGGGTGTGGGAGCTGAGCCCAGGGCGCAAAGCCGGCGGGGTGCGGATGACCCCGCAGACTCTGCTCTACTGCTGTACAGCAATCAAAAATCAAACAGGCTGTGGGTGGGTGGGTGAGCGCAGAAATGGGAATTTGTCGAGGATGAGATCGCCGGCAGGTGGGTGGAAGGAGAGAGTGAGCTCACAGCCACCCCCTGCTCTTCGGCTCTCTCCCTCACAAGATGATGCATTGATCTCCTTCTCTCACTCAATGCATCCATCTTCTTCAGTTGAGCCTTTGCTGGCCAGACATTTCATCAAATAAAATACTGTGTTGCACAACAGTAGTGTGATTGGGTGTGGGAGCTGAGCCCAGGGCGCAAAGCCGGCGGGGTGCGGATGACCCCAAAATGTGCTGCCCAGCCAGAACAACGCCGGCTCACCCAAAGAAAGCAGCACAACTTGTGTGTCAGTAAAATATGCACGATATGCACGCCGGAAAATGTGCAGGCTATGCCCAGTACACAATATACGCATGTGCAGGCTATGTACTGTCAAAAATGCACGAAATGCAGTCGAATTATGCATGATATGCACACAGGAAAATGTGCAGGCTATGCACGGCGCACGATTTGTGTGGGTGCAGGCTATGCATGCCAGAAAATGTGCAGGATGTGCACAGTGCACAATATGCGTGGGTGCAGGCAACGAATAGGCGTAGGTGCATACTATCCACTGCCAAAAAAAGCACGATATGCATAGTAGAAAATACACAGGATATGCGCAAGTGCAGGCTATGCACTGTCAAAAGCAGAATATGCACAGGAGAAAAACAGTGCACAATATGCGCAAGGGAAGGCTATTGAAAAGCACGATATGCACCACAGGAAATATGCATGATATGCGCAGGTGTAGGCTATGCACCGTCGAAATGCACAATATGCGTGCCGGAAATATGCAGGATATGCGCAGCGCAAGGTATGCGCAAATGCAGGCTATGCACAGTTGAAGAATGCACGATATGCACGCCAGAAAAGACGCAGAATATGCGCAGCACATGATATGCACATGTGCAGCCTATGCACACTCAAAATGCACGATATGCATGCCAGAAAATGCGCAGGACATGCGCAGCACACAAATGGTGCATGTGCGAGCTATGCACCATCAAAAATGCATGATATGCACGCCGAAAATACGCAGGATATGCGCAGGTGTAGGCTATGCACCATCAAATGCACGATATGCCCACTGAAAATACGCAGGATATGGCCCAGTAGAAAAGGCGCAGAATATGCGCAAGTGCAGGCTATGCACAGTCGAAAATTGCACGACGTGCACGACATGCACAATATGCATGCCCCAAAAAATACGCAGAATATGCGCAGCGCACGATATGCGCATGTGCAGCCTATGCACAGTTGAAGAATGCACGATATGCACGCCAGAAAAGACGCAGAATATGCGCAGCACATGATATGTGCATGTGCAGCCTATGCGCAGTGCACAATACACAATATGCACGCCAGAAAGGACGCAGAATATGCGCAGCACATGATATGCGCATGCGCAGCCTATGCACACTCAAAATGCACGATATGCACGCCCAAAAGATACGCAGAACATGCACGATCAAAGAGTGCGCAATATGCACGCCAGAAAGGACGCAGAATAATTGCAGCGCACAATATGCTCAAGTGCAGGCTATGCACAGTCAAAAATTGCACGGCATGCACAACATGCACGATATGCACGCCCAAAATATGCAGAATATGCGCAGCACGCGATATGCGCAGTGCAAGCAATGCACACTCGAAACATGCACGATATGCACACCCAGAAATACGCAGAATTTGCGCAGCGCACAATATGCGCAGTGCAGGCTATGCACAGTCGAGAAAAGCACGATATGCACCAAGGAAAGGTGCAGAATATGCCCAGCGCATGATAGGCGCAGGTGCAGGCTATACACCATCAGAAATGCACAGTCTGCCCAGTAGAAAAATACGCAGAGTACGCGCAAGTGCAGACTATGCACAGTCAAGAAAATGCACAATAGGCACCAAGGAAAGGCGCAGAAGATGCGCAGCGCAGAATATGTGCAATGCAGGCTATGCACAGTGAAAAATGCACAATATGCACACCCAAAAATATGCAGACGCACAATATGCGCGAGTGCAGGCTATTCACAGTCGAAAGATGCGTGATATGCACCGCAGGAAAGGCGCAGAATATGCGCAGGTGCAGGATATGCGCAGGTGCAGCCTATGCACACTCAAAATGCAGGATATGCACGCCAGAAAATACGCAGAATATGCACAGCGCATGATATGCGCAGTGCAGGCTATGCACAGTGGAAAATGCACGATATGCACACCCAAAAATATACGCAGAATATGCGCAGCGCACGATATGCGCAAGTGCAGGCTATGCACAGTCAAAAGATGCATGATATGCACCACAGGAAAGGCGCAGAATATGCGCAAGTGCAGGATATGTGCAGGTGCAGCCTATGCACGGTCGCGAAATGCACGATATGCACGACAGGGAGGGTGCAGAATATGCGCAGCGCACGATAGGCGCAGTGCAGGCTATGCACAGTCGAACAATGCACGATATGCATGCTGGAAAATGTGCAGGCTATGCACCGTCGAAAATGCATGATATGCAGTCGAAACATGCACGATATGCCCGCCGTATAAACGCAGGATATGCGCAGCGCAGGCTATGCGCAAGTGCAGGCTATGCATGCTCGAAAATGCACGATATGCATGCTGGAAAATGTGCAGGCTATGCACCGTCGAAAATGCACGATATGCAGTCGAAATATGCACGATATGCACGCCGTAAAAACGCAGGATATGCGCAGCGCAGGCTATGCGCCGTCTAAAAATGCACAGAGTGCAGGGCAGGAACATGCATGATATGCACAGAAGCAAAAACACTGGAGATGCGCAGCAGAGATCATGCAAAATATGCACAACAGTTACAACTCACTAAATTCGAAGTAATTATTGACACTATGCGGCCCAGGCCAGCGGCTGGGTCAAGACCAACGGTCCAGAATGAGCTGAGACCATAGAACGTCCCTGCAGCGTTGTTAGACAACGCCAGGAACCCAAAAGAACGAAAATATGCGATAATATCGCACCAAGTGCGATTAAATCGCAGGATTTGAGCGCCCAATGAGAGAGGGAGGGAAACCCGAATAAGCGTGCATCTAAAGCGAAGAGGCATTCGCAGCTTCCAGGGTATGGGGCAGGGCATTTCGTAGCGAATGGGCGGCCAGAATTCGAAGGAATGGACTGGGATTACTGTCTGGAAGATCAGGGGGGGTCGGCAGCTCAAAGTGGGCGGAAAGGGGAGGGTTCTGAAGGCTGGGGGATGTAGATGGCGTCGTTCTAATGCCAGGATCGAGTCAACAAGCAGTGGATATGTCGAGCTCCAACTGTGAGAAGAGAGGGAACTACTCAGCTCTGTGAATGGAATTGGGGTGTAGGCCCAGAGACACTCTCAAATAGCATCCAAATTTCGAGCTTGAGATGGATTCTGTAGTGTACAGAGATTTCTGCAGATAGTGTCGAGTTCTGGGTGATAGTCAGTCATATAGAAGCATTAAAGAGTGTGTAATAAGAGCGCAGAAATGGGAATTTGTCGAGGATGAGATCGCCGGCAGGTGGGTGGAAGGAGAGAGTGAGCTCACAGCCACCCCCTGCTCTTCGGCTCTCTCCCTCACAAGATGATGCATTGATCTCCTTCTCTCACTCAATGCATCCATGAGGTGCGCGACAACGTGCACACCCCTTGGACCCATGTGCTGGAAAGTGGAAAATCCAATGACGCTACTGAGGACGGGGTCCGGGACTTTTTCAAAACGTTTCAAGAAAATTCTTCCAAGAATTTTGAAAATTTAGACTTAAAAGTTCACGTGACGACGACTCAGGCAGCAGGATAGATCGATTGGGTTGTACGACGACAGTACAATACGTTGATGCAATGTAATAAATAAAAACGGGCCGCGACGTTCATGGACGGTGGAACGAGCTGGTCTACTGCTCATCCACCTCCATGGCAGTCTCACCCGCGGCGACGGAGCCCTCGTCCTCGACGTTCTCGTCGTCGACGTTCTCGTCGTCGACTTTCCCGTCGTCGGCGTTCTTGTCGCCGGCAGACCCGTCTTCTTCACCCTCCGCGTCTTCACCCGAATCGGCCTTGGTGGACTCGGCCGAGGTCTCGCTGTAGTTGTCAGAAAAATCCAAGACCTGTAAAACGGCTTGGGACGACGACGCAACAGGAGGCGGCGATGGCGAAGGCTGGGGCGACGAAGAGGGCGCACGGGTACGACTACTCGCCAAGTGCGCGACGTCGATCTCGTGGTCCTCGAGGGGCTGGAAGGCTTGATCCTGGATGGTCGCGGGGTCCGACTTGTCGAATTCCTGGGCCTTCTCGATCTCCCTCTGGAACTCCTTCTCCATCTTTTCCATCTCGCGATAGAAAAAGGGATCGAAGAAGGCAGGGGGTGCTGCGAACCGCTCGTTCGCCTCGCCATCCAACAATTCTCCGTGGGCCAAGATCATCCGAACACCCTTGCGGATGTCGGCCATCTCGGCGGCGTCGATCTCGGTCGCGGTGTGGACGAACATCGCCTTGATGCGTTCGTCTGAGCCGTCGTCGAAGTGCTCCTTCAGCTGACCAACGAAATCACGGAACTGGCCAATGGCCAGGACGCGGATCTCGTTAGCCGTGCGAAGAAGCCCGCCGTACGCGTCCAAAGTGTCGGCGAGACGGTTGGCGGACTTGTTGAGATCTGAAGACGTCGTCAGAAACGATCAAAAATAGAAATGAACGAAGAGAGCGGACTCGTACCATCCGCGCTCATCTGCGCGATATACCCGAAGCGTTGCCCCATATACAGCTGCTCCGCGGGCTTGTAGCCGTTGGTGCAAGTCTGTTTATAGAGCACGCACGGGGCGCACCGATTGCCGTGGCGCCCGTCGACGCTCTTGAAGCAGACGCGCTGCCGCGTCACGCACATCGCGCAGGGCCTTGGCGCGACCTCCTATGAAAAGGGAATCAGTCGTCGAGGCATGGCAGAAAAAGATAAAGGAACGCACAAAGTCTGTTGGCACCTCGACGCCGGCCCTTTCCAACTTCCCCGCGAACCCTTGGCGTGCCACCGAAAGGAGCGCCTCGGTGTCGTAGGCGGCGGGAGTGAACGGAGCTCGGGGCGTGGGGGCCGACGCCTTCGCAGGAGTCTAGAAACAGTCAAGTCAGTAAAAAGTCGACGACAAGAAAAGTCGCGACTCACCGAGTCAGATTTCTTCTTGACCGCCGCAACGGACTTTTCTGCCTTCTGAGCCTTGAGCTCGGCCTTGGCCGCCGCAACACTCCGCTCGCGACCAAGGGTCGCGGCCACCCTGCCCAACTCACTGCGTGGAGTCTTGGTAACGGCGGGGGCCGCCTGGGCAACCTAGAAAAGAAAGAAAAACGAGTTAGTCGACGTCTGGGAACCAAGATCTGTGTCTCACCTTAGCCACTGGGGTCGGGGTAGTCGTCGCTCGCGGGGCGCTCGCCTTGCGACTGGCCTCCACCTTGGGCACCGGATGGGGAGGCACGGACTTGGTCGACTTGGATGATCCATCCGCGACCTTCTTGATTGGCTAAAAAGCTGGATTAAGGGGCGTGGTCTGGGAAAAAGGAGTCGGCTTACCTTGGGCTTGACGCGGGTCTCGCTGACCTGCTTCTTGGCCACGACGAAGTCGCCGGTCTCCTCTCCACTCTCGGAGGTGTCGTCCATGACGATGACGGACGGGGCTACGAAAGTATGAGTAATTGACAGAGGGGGACAAGAGGAAAAACGTACTCAGATTCGATCGCGCTTTCCCCTTGGACTTGGGCCCCTGTCAAAACAAACCAACCATGAGACGAAGGAACCGCGATCGACGAACTGGGTCACTTACCTGAAGGGCCAGCTCGTCGGCCGAGGACGCGTCTCCCTCCTGGACCCCTTCGTCGTCGACATCCATCGCAGTGTCGGCGACGGCGGCGGCTTCCTCATCGCTGAGGGACTCGGGCTGCACAGGCTGTGCTTGGATCCGGGCTGGGAGGGACCAAGTGGTTAGTCTAAAGATCAATGAAATAAGACATAGGATCACACACCTGCGTGCGTCTTCTTGTGGACGCGCTTGGGAGGTGACCCCTGTGGAATAGGGACCGAGGTAGCGGCTACGACAAGTCAGTACCCGCGACTCTGGTGAATGAAAGGAAAGAGCCACTTACGAGTAGGCGTGTGGGACGACGCCTTGGGCTCCTTTGCAGGAGTCGCCTTGGGTCGCTTCCCCTGCGACTTCTCGCTCGACTTCTTGGCAACGGCGACCTTGCTGCCCGCGACGGCGGCAGGGGCCTGCGGCTTGGAGCCGTCACCCTTCCCCTTCTGCTTGGCAGGCCGGGACGACGAATGGGCGGCGACTTGTTCGGTTGGAGCCGCCTGGGAGTCGATCAGAACATAGTGAAACGAACGAAATAGAGTATACGTACGGGCTCGACGACTCGCTTGCGTTTCTTCGGCGGCAACGACTCCTCGACTGGAGCGTTGGTGGTCAAGGGCGTAGACGCCGGCTAGCCCTTACGTTAGTGAAAAGAATGGAAGGCCAAAGCAAACAGGCGCGGCAATCATTGATTGCCGTGACTGCTCGCTCCAGCGGGCTTAGAACGGAGCTCACCTGCTGAATCTGGCGGACGTCGACGGTCATCTGCCGCAACATCTGGTTGTAGGCCTCGGGGCTAGGCAGGTGGTGAGTTGGATCGACAAGCCATGGGAGAGACCTTGACGGACGGCATGAACTGCCGCCAGTCGATGGCAGGCAGGTTTGCTCCTGGGACAGCTGATTCGGTGACGGCTGATGGATGGTTAGCGTGGTTGAAAAGTCGCGGTAACCGTCTTGGGCGTCACTCACGGTTGGTGTCTTGGGGGCGGGGGCTCTGGTCGGGCGCGGACATGGTGGTCGAAAGGCAAGAGTGTCTCGTACTAGGGAGACTCTCGACCCTGAAAATTGAGGGCATTTATATGGTGAACATGCCGGAAGAAGTTTGATCGCAGCAAATCACGGAAGGAACCGAACAACCAAATGAATAAGACGTGGGAACATAACTCTATGTCTCCGCGGCTTTAATAATAAATGAATGAGACGTCGACTGTTGGACTTAGACCTGACGCAGTGAGACTGTCGCGGGATTGACCAGGAGGTCAAAATTAGTGTTCCTGGGAGATGATAGGCTGGCTACCAGACGCGCTCTGCACCAACTCTGTAAGGGCGTATTTTTGCGCTTTTACAGAGTTTACTCTTGAACCACTCGGTGTATCGTGTCGCGGTTGACAGTGTTGCGCTCAGTAGGACTTAAGGGTCTACTGCCCAGTCGACGACTGTGGACAGTGTCGACGATAGCAAGGCAGTCAGATCACTACTGTGGAATTGGTCTTATGAGTCTACACCAGGCTCAGGGCCATTAGTGACGAACGCTTGGACCGCGACCATTCCCCCAAAAAGGGATCTGTCATTGCGTCGACTTCTCGAAAAGGGTCATTCTCTGCAGATGGGAACTTGGGCTGAAGGGCTGAGCAATGCGCGACGTTCTCAATAATACAACTACTACTGGACAGGACTTGGCGTTACGAGACTTAAACCATCTTGTCGCGGCAACTCCCGGTTCTGAGTTGGACGTTTCCTCAGATCATGCCACGACGACGACTTGTCACATGTCAGGATCCATTCGATCACGGGACATTGAGGACGCGTCGCGGTGACACTCCCAAGTGCCACGGCGATTCGCGTCAACACCCAAACACACTAGAAATTGACACGGCTAGATCCGTGAGCCGAACCATGTGGGGGACGACTGGCGTGCCTAGGGCCATACGGCTTCTTGGGGCGCCCACGTTGGTCTCACATGCCAAGACATACCCATTGGCCAATCCAGCACGTCGTATTCCAAAAGTATGACGCGGTGGGTTGACCCACATCAAAAGTATCATATGGACTATGGGGCGGGGTCCTGATCACTCAGGACCTGTCCGATCGTTCAACTTTTCAATTACCCTAAAAGGCAACCGATCTTAGATAGCGTAGCTACTATGCAGTTGTACAGGACTTTACTAAGCACCGTCGTAGACAGTATAAGTAGCACGTCGTTTCTTTGTATTAGAAAGCTTTCCCCCGGACTGTGAATCACTCTCATTTCAGATTGTTTTGCACAATTTGCGTGCCGCGTGATTCCACCCTAAGAAGTTCTGCCACCCCTGCCCGGTCGCGACGAGTTGCTCCCTGAGCACTTGTAGCTACTGTGATTTGAGTTTGAGTTGAGATATCAGAAAGTCGGATTCGCCGCATCTGGTATTGTCGCGGCATTTAGTGTCGTCGCCTTCGGGCTTTGTTGAGATCGTTCCACACCTCTAGTTTGGCAGTGCGTCGACTAGTTGTGCTCGGGTTGTTTTGGTCAGTTGGCAGTGCGTCGACTTGACATTTTGGTTCTACTAGTTGGCAGTGCGTCGACTCAGTACTTTTGGTTGTGTCAGTTGGCAGTGCGTCGACTTGACATTCTGGTTCTACTAGTTGGCAGTGCGTCGACTCAGTATATTGGTTGTATCAGTTGGCAGTGCGTCGACTTGATATTTGGGCTTTGCGTCACCATCTGGACGCTGTCGCTACAAGGGATCTTAATACTTCGTATTAAGTTCTGACTTGTTATATTGTTGGTTGTGGATTGGATTAGTGTTGGTTGTGTTTGTATAGAAGATATTGGTTGAGACACCACTGTTTGCTATATATATATATCCTTGTCGTCGACTTCGTCTTCCGCGACTATTGGATCTGCGTCTATTGAGAGCTGTGATACTGGTGTTCTGTCCACCCCGAAGCCCTCGCATCTTTCACACACTGAGAAGCTGATTACGAGGAGTGTGAACGTGTTTATATTTGGGTTTACTTTCATAGTAGATTCACTTGTGAGCACGCCCTCAGCATTTCAGCGGGGCTGGTAGTCGCGGTCGCGCCCGGCGTCATCATCGTCGCCAGCGCTCGTTTTTGTCGGTACCGTCTTGCTGCTTGTCGTCGCAGGCTGGGTGCTCTTTTGTGCTGATTTTTCCTTTCCGTTCGCTGTGTTCCCGGTTGCGTTGGTAGAGCTAAGTGAGTGTGAGAGAAAGAGCAAACAACGAGCGACATTACGTACCAAAGATGACGCAATTCGGCGACCATTTGCTGGAGCTTGATCGGTGCAATGCCCAATAAGTTGTCCTCGGAGTCCCATTGGATAGATGCGAGGTATGCAACTACAAGATCCATCCCCTCCTTCCCTCGACGGATGTACTTCATTCTCCCACCCTCGTCCCGGCAATCCTCTCCGAAAAGAATGTCAAAACGGCGATTGAAAACGGACGCCACTGTGTCATCGTCGGCAGGTGTTGATGTAAGAACACGGAGAATCTTGTTGTCATCAATATTCGGCTCGGGGACGGAGTCTGGGAGCCGCGGGACAAGGTGTGTGATCTCTTTGACAATAGCAACAAGGTGCTTCACTGTGTGAATATGTCAGCCACGAAGACAGACTTGACATGTCCACATACGCGCAACACCCCGTTGCCGTTGTGCATTGCGGGCTTCGGCATTATTCTTGTCGATGATTTTGGCTGATGGAACACGGGTGCGGGCAGGTAGCAAGGAGTGAACAGGAGGAGGAGCAGACATGAGTGGAAGCCCAAGGGTGCAGAAAAAGATCAATACACAATGTGTTGGGTCACAATCCTGTCACACTTTTTTATTCACATGATGTCTGTGCCTTCATCATGCAAGATGCAATACAGGGCCTAGATGGCGAGTCTCAGGCTAACGATTTCAGTCATAGGGTCTACTCGGCAATCTCTCTGTAGAGATGCTAGTAAATAGATGACAATCAGAGAACAACGGCCAGGTCGGGCCATGTACTTCATATCTAATCTTGACTACTCTAATCTTAGCTTGATTGTCCCAGATGTAACTCTGTTTGTGCGCAATCCACAGGCAATGTCTTGCAGAGTCCATTTCAAGCACAAATTGGAACTGTTTTAACTGTTTATTTACTATATGTTTACCGTTTGAGGACTCTCACAAATTAAATAGAAACAAAAACAGTTATAACTGTTTAAAATATTTATAAACAGAAACAGTTGGAGCCTTATCAGGAGAAATGGTTGTCCGGAAAGTCAAACTCTCAAATTTCTGGATTTCTGATGCACCGAAAATTTGGATCACGCTGCCGGATTGATTGCCCATGGAGGCCCGCAACAGCATGCTGATATGTGAGGACTTCTCCCTTGTAAGCGGCGAGTTCGATCATTGATCGGTGATCTATTGGGTTTCATCACATGTTCGTGAATCAGGACCCCATGCACCAGGCCTTGTGCAGTTCGTTTTCCAGAACTAGCTTAGAGATTATGTAGGTAGATACAGTTTATTCACTTAATAAAGCAGTAAGGCCAACAAGCAGCAGGGTCCGGTCCCGTGTTTGGGAGTCATGTGATCAGAAGGCTGTGCTAGAGACACCGAGAAACACATTTCTGGGCGTCTCCAGCACAGCCACTCAATCTCATATTTAGCTTGCTCATAGGTAGCCTGCTGGTCCTTCAATTCAACAAATAGTTTTGGGATAATTAGGGAACTAGCTTAGAGACTATGTAGGTATATAATCGCATGTTGCTATTGTACCTTTTAGCGTCGGTAGTGATTCTAGAGAACACAAGAAGGGTCTGAAATAAACTCAAAACTACCATTCATTGGCGTTAGCAAGCTCCTTGGGGCCTTCCTCATCCAAAAACCATGCAAATAGCTCATCTTCGTCATCAAGCATCTGCTTGTCAACTTTGGGCTCTATATCATTGATGAGCTCATTCAGGTGTCTGTTGTGTGCATGATCTATCACGATAACAGTGTGAAAGCTGGATTCAGGTGCAAAAATCAGACATACCAAGACCACTGCCGCTATTGACACCACCCATGTAACAGTTCTTTCTAAGTATTTCCTCTCCACCTCAAAGTTCTCTGTATCCGGGTAGGAGTGGAATTATTTCCTGCATATTGTTATCTCCCTGGCAAAGTGTATAACCCCATCTCTTGTCTACACTCTGATTCACCCCAGAAATATCATCAAGCTGCTTGCACTGGTATACAAGTTGCAAATAAACATCCCAACAGCTCTGCCGTGTAACTGCAGGGGATCTGATCTTGGCGTTGAAATGCTGAGGGCGTGGTCACAAGTGAATCTACTATGAAAGTAAATCCAAATATAAACACGTTCACACTCCTCGTAATCAGCTTCTCAGTGTGTGAAAGATGCGAGGGCTTTGGGGTGGACAGAACGCCAGTATCACAACTCTCAATAGACGCAGATCAATAGTCGCGGAAGACGAAGTCAACGACAAGAATTTATATATAGCAAACAGTGGTGTCTCAACCAATATCTTCTATACGAACACAACCAACACTAATCCAACCAAAACCAACAATATAACAAGTCAGAACTTAATACGAAGTATTAAGGTCCCTTGTAGCAACAGCGTCCAGATGGCGACACAAAGCCCAAATATCGAGTCGCCGCACTGCCAACCGATACAACCAATATACTGAGTCGACGCACTGCCAACTAGTAGAACCAAAATGTCAAGTCGACGCACTGCCAACTGACCAAAACAACCCGAGCACAACTAGTCGACGCACTGCCAAACTAGAGGTGTGGAACGATCTCAACAAAGCCCGAAGGCGACGACACTAAATGCCGCGACTAAACCAGATGTGGCGAATCCGACTTTCTGATATCTCAACTCAAACTCAAATCACAGTAGCTACAAGTGCTCAGGGAGCAACTCGTCGCGACTGGGCAGGGGTGGCAGAACTTCTTAGGGTGGAATCACGCGGCACGCAAATTGTGCAAAACAATCTGAAATGAGAGTGATTCACAGTCCGGGGGAAAGCTTCTAATACAAAGAAACGACGTGCTACTTATACTGTCTACGACGATGCTTAGTAAAGTCCTGTACAACTGCATAGTAGCTACGCTATCTAAGATCAGTTGCCTTTTAGAGTAATGAAAAGTTGGACGATCGGACAGGTCCTGAGTGATCAGGACCCCGCCCCATAGTCCATATGATACGTTTGATGTGGGTCAACCCACCGCATCATACTTTTGGAATAGGGTGTCGCAGACAATACCGCGCAGTGGAGATACGACCAGTAGCGATCACCTATAAGACAGAGTCTCAGCGAGTGTAGAGACACAGGAGCTAATCATTAGCTGTACCTATAAGACAGAGTCTATGGTACAAGTCATAAGTAAGGTCATTAGATCGTAAGGGAGAATGCATACCTCAGCGAGTGTAGAGACACAGGAGCTGAGGATATGGAGCGTATAGTACTAGGTTTATATACCAGTCTGCAGCAGATATCATGATGTCATAGTGGAGTAATGATATCATAGATGAGTAATGGATGACGCAATAATGAGGTCAGGTATGAGGTCATTGTGGAGCGAGCCAAAGTAATCTAAGAATACTACTTATGATGTCATGTCTACATACTGTGATAGTCGCTAATACAAACAAGCTTCAACACTCCCACTCGACTAAACAGTCGGATCACGAAGACCCAAAGACAGCCGATGTTGTTGGAACTTCACCCATGCCAAAGACTTTGTGAGCGTGTCGGAGATCATCGCATCAGTCGGCACATGGTAAAGTTGGACATTGCCAGCTTCGACGGATTCTCGTACGAAGTGATAGCGGATGTCGATGTGCTTCGTCCTCCTATCATGAACTGGATTTACTGCCATGAAAATAGCGCCTTGGTTATCAACACAAAGAGGCGTGGATGGCAAGTCATATCCGAGCTCAGTCAACAAAGTGCGGATCCAGGCAATCTGGCACGTAGCATCGCTCAGAGCCATGTATTCGGCCTCTGTTGAGGACAAAGCGACCGTGGGTTGGCGTCTAGAAACCCAGGTCACTGCACAACCGGCGATGAAGAAGGAATATCCCGTGGTTGAATGCCTGTCGTCTTTGTTCTCCGCCCAATCAGCATCGGAATAACCGATAAGGCCTGCGCCAGTGGAACCATCATAGCAAAGTTGGTAGTTTTTGGTGCCCTGAAGGTACCGGAGTATGTATTTTGCCATGTTCCAATGATGTTCTGACGGATTGCTGTTGAACTTTGATAGACGGATGACTGCATAGGCAATGTCGGGACGAGTACCAAGCATGGCGTATAGAAGGCTGCCAATCAGTTGCTGGTATCGGGTACGACGGTCTTCATCAACTTCTCCATCATGCTTCTCGGGCACGATGCCGGAAGGCAGGGGAGTACGAGCTTCTTTACATGAAGACATTCGGAATCGTTCTAGAACTCCTTCGATATAGGAAGCCTGATCGATCCAGATTTTACGCGCTTTGCGATCACGAACTATGTTCAGACCAAGAAAATCCTTTGCAGGACCAAGCTCTGTCATTTTGAAGCGGTTCGCGAGCAATGATTTGATCCGCGCTATCTCCGGCAGATTATTGCCCATAATGAGCATATCGTCAACATACAGCACCAAGATGATGACCGTATCTCCCATTTGTTGGCGATATGTGTAGACACCGGCGTCGGAGTATGTCCGAGCAAAACCAAGTTCGAGGAGGGCATTGTGGATTTTGATATTCCACTGACGAGACGCCTGTTTCAACCCATAGAGTGATTTACGAAGGCGTGCCACCTTTTCTTTTGGCCATGACGAGAAACCTTTGGGTAATTCCGGAAGTTCCATATAGATTTCTTCCTCCAGATCCCCGTTTAGGAATGCCGTTTTGACATCCATGGCATGAATCTCCCAGTCTTCGAGAGCAGCCAGAGCCATAAGTATGCGCAAAGATTCATAGCGCAATACTGGCGAGAAGGTCTCATCATAGTCAAACCCATGAACCTGAGTGAATCCCTTGGCAACAAGTCGTGCTTTGAAACGACCGTCACGCTTCCTGCTAAACACCCATCTGCATTTGACAGTCTTTCGACCGCGTGGAAGGCTGGTCAAATCCCAAGTACAGTTTTCCTCGAGAGAGTCCAGTTCTTCGCGCATCGCGCGCTCCCACTTGAGTGCATCCGGGCTCTTTGCTACGTCCCGCACGTTTTGAGGCAAGTCATGCTCAGCTTGGGCAGCTGATAACATGGACTCAATGCTGCTAAGCCTCTGATATGTAGTTCCATCTGGCATAATGCGGGGCTTATTCCGACGAGGGCGGCGATGGGCAATTGGGCGATCGTCTATCGGGCCAGGCATTGGGGGTACTTCTCGCAATCCCGTGACAGGACCTTGTTGCGCGAGGGGTGCCGGGGGCGGTGGAAGAGCAGGGGGTGGTATGCTTGCATAAGGCGTTGCAGGCGCAGGATTATTGATAAGGTCAGGGAAGGTTTCCTCGAATGGTGTGAACGGCTCCGGTCCAGAGAACACATTGCCGGTGACTAGCTTGGACTTGGCAGGGAATACTCGCTCATCGAACTCGACGTTTGAGGAGATTCGTATCTTGCGTTGATTCGGATCCCACACTTTCCAAGCTTTTGTCTCTCGTTCGTATCCAACGAAGATGTGGTCGGGGCGTCCATGCTCCAACCCTTTCGGGCGTTTTTCAACATCCACATAGAGAGACGCCTTGCATCCAAACACACGGAAATAAGAGACGTCTGGCTTCTTTCTAAGCCACAGTTCCGCAGGTGTTCGCCATCCCAATCGTGCCATAGGTTGTCTATTATGAACGTGGACAGATGCATCCATAGCACATTGCCAGAAGCCTTTGGATAGGCCGGCATTGAGGCGCATGCATTCCGCTTTCTCGTAGGCTGTGCGATTCCAACGTTCAGACCTCCCATTTTGCTGTGGTTTGCGTGGCGCGGACTTAGGGTGCATAATACCACGTGCATTGAGCCAGGCTGTGAGTTCATTGGACATATATTTGCCTCCACGATCTGACCGGAAGGCCAGTACTTTTGTGCCAAGCTGACGCTCTGTAAGGGCAACAAAGTTTTTAATCGCAGTAGAGGCTTGGTCCTTTGATTTAATGAACACCATCATGCCAAAGCTCGAGAAATCGTCATAGAACGAAATTGTGTAGCGTGAACCTTCCAACGACTGAGTCGGCCAGGGGCCCATCAAATCAGTGTGGATAAGCTCGAGGGGTTTGCTAGCACGTTTCTCTGATGCAGGGTACGGATGCTTGTGCTGTTTTCCAAGCATACATCCATCGCACATGCCGCGCTGGTCTTTATTGCGTCGCAAGGGGGAACACCTTCAACTTGTGTCGGCAAGTGAGAAAGGGTCCTCCGAGCCGCATGACCAAAACGCTTATGCCACAATTCACGATTGGTAGTTTCCAGGGAAGCGAGCGCGGTAGACTCGTGAGATGCAGACACAGATGGTGCCACGAGCTCCTCGGGGTAGTACCAGTAGCAGCGATTGCTTGCTTTAAAGGTCATCAAGACATCCCCTTGCGCTTTTCCCTTGTTGAGCCAATCCTTGGTGACTAGGATTGCCTTGTTGTCACCAACCACGGTGTAGTAACCAGCCTGATCGAGCGCATACCCAGAAAGGTAACGCCCTCTTATGTGCGGGTTGTAGATGACATCCTTCAGCGTGAAGGTGTAGTCAATGCCATTACTAGTATGACCCCGCAACACAATATCTCCAACGGCTTCATTCTTGAAGCGAGCTCCCGACCCAACAATTACATAGGTGTCGATAGGTCTGATGTTGTGAAGATCGGATCGGGTGTTTGTCATATGATGCGTACAACCCGAGTCCCATAGAAAACAAACTTTGGAGTCGTCTCCCATTTCTTCAACAAAAATTCCATCATTGATGTGTTTGAGGGAGTCACTCATGAGATAGGATGAAATGTGCATTCCATTGGAGGCAGCTGCAACCGCTGGAGCGGCTACAACTTCTTTGTTTACAGCGCTAGTACCATCACCGCTCTTCTTTTCCTTCTTCTTTTTCTTCTTCCCCTCATCCTGCTTCCCCTTGCCTTTGTCAGAAGATTGACCAGTCGGCTTGAGGTTGGGATACTTCTTGTAGCAGGATGCCGCAACGTGACCGGACTTGTTGCAATGAGTGGAGCGGGTGGCGAGGGACGGAACGGTGGAAATCTTCGAGTTTGACGTCGTGTCGAGGTTCTCGATCTTGATATTCCCTATGACGCTGTTCTTCACATCGACTGGGTTCAGAGAAGCGATAGGACGATTGGCCAGGTAAGAGGTGACAAGACCTCTGCTGGAAGCGGGCAAAGCGGCGAGCATTAGAGTTGCGAAGAGGTAGTCGGGGATCTCGATTCCTCCTTCCGAACACTGGCAACGACGAGTCTCCATTTCCATGATTTGCTTTTCAATGGTATCACCACCATGGAAGGTGGTGGTGTTCAGGAGGCGGTACTCGACGAAAGCATCGATGGCATTTGGTTGGCCATAATCCGTCGCCATCTTCGAAAAAACCTCGCGCGCAGTGCGCTCCCGCTGACCGTCCATAAAGATTCCCTTGCGCAGATTCTGGGTGATATAAACCCGCGCAAGACCCAATGCCTTTTCATTGGCAACGTCCCATTGATATTGGCTGTCACCAGCCGTTCCAGGACGCTCCATAGAACCAGGGTTCGAGGTAGATATGCCGTTAACCATAATATGAGTGGGTTTAACCACTCCCCAGGTGCCCTGATGCATGCAGATGCTCATGTAGTTGTCCGACCACGTATTCCAATTGGTGCCATCGAAGACACTCAGAATGGAGTTGTTGAGTTTCTCGATTCCCGACATGGTGGGGAGATACTCGATAACGTCGGCGGTTTGGTAGTGAAGAGAGGGGAATTCGATATAGGGAGGATCACCGAATAGAGATCGAAGTTCTGGAGTCCAATTCTCTTGGTGATGGAAGAACTCTTCGTTGTCGTGTTCTCCAAGATCGTATAGATCCCTCCAATCGGTGTCTTGGAGAGGAATGTAAGGAGGTCCCTGAGCCCAGCGGACAACAGGAAATAGGATAACCCCAACGGGAGGGTCGTCTGGTGATGACAGGGTGATAGAGATGGAGACTAGAGCGACGAAGTCAGCCCCAGATTCTCTGCAGACCAAGAAACAAAATCCCGAGTGCCAAATCTCTGAAACGAGAACGACCAAGCGTCCCCATCCCATCCATGATGCCCATATACGCGCGGGAAATGATAACGAAATAAAGCGGTATAGTAAGTGCCCATATTTGTATCAAAGTAACGTAACTATATACGTCAGCGGCGGCAGTACCCGATGGTGATTACTGCCCTCGCAGTCCGTCACTGGCCAAGGGACACGTGCCCAAGGCCGTCCCAAGCACCGGGTTTGGCCGCCCATCTTCTCCCTTTTAAAGACATGCATACACGCAGAGCGTCATTGCATGAATCCTCGTAGTGTCACCAGCCCGCAGGGTCCCTTGTGAGGAATGCGAGTCAACCCCGAAGGATTGTTTTGCCTGGCGGAGGGATTGACCTCCAGCAGCTGTTGAGAGCTACCACACCACCTAGGCGCTTCGCGCAAGGTTCAGGAGTGGGATTGACCAAAGGACCAGTGCCTGGTGGGTATGTCCGCTGTACAATAAAAAGATGTAACGTAAAACGCGCGCGAGCAATCATGGACGGAATAGCTAACGGCGCGTCTGCCAACTGAATGACTCCCTGACGCCGCTCGCGTAACCCCTTGAGGGTGAGAGCACAAATGCGAGGACCGACATCCAGCAAGTGGGACGAGCGCACAAAGTCGGCGCTCTAGAAGGGCTGAACGAGTGAAAGATACTCGCCTTAGTAAAGGGAGTAGTTCGATGTTTCTTGATTTGCCGCTAGTGGTTCAGTCGGGGCCCATAACCTGTCGCAGACAATACCGCGCAGTGGAGATACGACCAGTAGCGATCACCTAAAGACACAGAGTCTCAGCGAGTGTAAGACACAGGAGCTAAGCATTAGCTGTACCTAAAGACACAGAGTCTGTGGTACAAGTCATAAGTAAGGGTCATTAGATCGTAAGGGAGAATGCATACCTCAGCGAGTGTAAGACACAGGAGCTGAGGATATGGAGCGTATAGTACTAGGTTTATATACCAGTCTGGAGCAGATATCATGATGTCATAGTGATGTAATGATATCATAGATGAGTAATGGATGACGCAATAATGAGGTCAGGTATGAGGTCATTGTGGAGCGAGCCAAAGTAATCTAAGAATACTACTTATGATGTCATGTCTACATACTGTGATAGTCGCTAATACAAACAAGCTTCAACATAGGGCGTGTTAGATTGGCCAACGGGTATGTCTTGGCGAGTGAGTCCAATGTGGGTGCCCCAAGAAGCTGTATGGTCCTAGGCACGCCAGACGTTCCTCACATGGTTCGGTTCACGGATCTAGCCGTATTGATTTTAGTGTGTTTGGGTATGGACGCGACTCGCCGTGACACTTGGAAGTGTCACCGCAACACGTCCACAATGTCCCGTGATCGAATGGATCCTGACATGTGGCAAGTTGTCGTCGTGGCACGATCTGAGGAAACGTCCAACTCAAAACCGGGAGTTGCCGCGACAAGATTGGTTCAATCTCGTAACGCCAAGTCCTGTCCAGTAGTAGTTGTATTATTGAGAACGTCGCACATTGCTCAGCCCTTCAGCCCAAGTTCCCATCTGCAGAGAATGACCCTTTTGAGAAGTCGACACAACGAAAGATCCCTTTTTGGGGAATTGTCGCGGTCCAAGCGTTCGTCACTAATGGCCCTGAGCCTGGTGTAGACTCATAAGACCAATTCCACAGTAGTGGTCTGACTGCCTTGCTATCGTTGACACTATCCACAGTCGTCGACTGGGCAGTAGATCCTTAAGTCCTACTGAGCGCAACACTGTCAACCGCGACACGATACACCAAATGGTTCAAGAGTAAACTCTGTAAAAAGCGCAAAAATACGCCCTTACAGAGCTGGTGCAGAGCGTGTCTGGTAGCCAGCCTATCAGCGTATATCTCAGAGATCACGTTATTGAAGTCAGACGGGACCAGCTCAAAGATCTGGAGATTGACTGGTGCGTACATCTCCTGCACCATGTCAATTGCTGTAGGATCTATGCGGACCTGCTGATGTGTTCAGTCAAAAATTGAGGGAGATGGAATGGATATGAACACTTGCCTTGAAATCCAGGATTGCGTAGTCCTCTGGAAATTGGAACATATGCATGGGGACACCATGAGGCAGTACCTTATTTTGATCGTGCCTTTTACGATGTTATTTACTCAATAGCAATAGGCATCAAGTTCAGCTTGAAGCCAGGGAATAAATACCCATTGAAAAATCAATTTCTATTAGAAATGAGGACAGGAAGTGGTCATTTAAGGGAGAACACAAACACTTCCAACAGAATCTTGGGATCATATATTTGAGTGTATGTTTGCTTAAGAAATCTACTGGAGACAACAACAAGTTGTTTTTCAAGTTTATCAACAATGCGAGGGCAGCTCCAGTCTGCTCCATTGGTCCCGACTCTGTACATTATCCCATTGCAATATTTTTGTGCTTCATGCAGCACGTTCAATACGAGAAATCCAAGGGCTTGGTATTCCTTTCTGACCTGCAAGGTTTGTTTCCTCTAATATCATTGACTCTCGTTGATTTATTTACAGGTTTGCCAACGCATTTGAGAGACCCTCAGATCACAACATCTCCGTAAGATCTATTATCTCCCGCGGATGATTTAACATTATCTTATCGGACTGGTAGGGAACTCAAGCAGGGCCTATCTGGAGGCGGAAACATCAGTTCCTTGTTCCAGAAGTTCCCAAGCCAACATCAATGCTCACAATACTGCCAATTCTTCCGGCTGTCGTCCCTTGCTTAGTTTAGTTTTTCTGTGCTCTACAATAGTGACATGCAAGCCAATCCCTCCACAAACTGCTGTATCTCGAATGGACACACGGCGTTCAAAGTTCGACTTTTAGCATGTGCAGTCACAATCAGTCACATCCCTTCCTCCATCCTGGGCAGCGCTTTATTGAGATACACGGGATTAACTATATCTACCTACGTAGTCTCTAAGCTAGGTTCTGGAAAACAAACTTCATAATGCCTGGTGCATGGGGTCCTGATTCACAAACATGTGACGAAACTCAATAGATCACCGATCAATGATCGAACTCGCCGCTTACAAGGGAGAAGTCCTCGCATATCAGCATGCTGTTGCGGGCCTCCATAATTGTCACCCGCAGTCCGGATCACAAGATGCATCTGTTCTGTCAATTGTTGTGTGATGAGGGATCATGCTCGGAACAACCCTCTTGCCCCTTACTACTACATGTATCCACCCGAACTGGAACTAAAAATCTTTCGAGAGGCCGCTCTCTCTCGTCCGCGCGACATCCCTAAACTTATTCTCGTTGCTCATCGCTTCCACTATTGGTCTTGGCCCTTCCTCGTCTGCTGCAAATGTAGAGCTGAATCGATCTTTGTGCCAAGCTCCAACCGCTGCTCTATCGAACCCTGCTTCTTGCGCCGGATTCCGAACACCCAGTGCCAGAAATGCATGAAGACACCATGAGCATGATCTCATCCTCGAAGATGGAGCGCTTCCGATATCTCAAAGAGACTCAGAATGTCTTCATTTACGATCAGCAACCGTCCTTCGCATATGACCTCATCTGCGCTTGTCCAAATGTCCAAAACTTCTACCTTCTTTCTAACGTCCCCTCCGTCAACAGTCCACGCGTGCGCTTTGCACAGCTGAATCGATTGCACTGCCACTGGGAATTCATTGCCAAGGACCGGATGCAGGTATTCGGCAGTGTGATGCGGCTGGAGATTTTCGGAGAGGATGCATCAACACCCACGATGCGAGCTTTTCATTCTGAGATGACTCTCTGGATACCAATTCTCTTCCCTTCGCTCACCCACCTGGCTTTAAGCTGCGTTCCGCCCCGGGTGCAGGATGTCCTCGCGCAGATCCTGACAGGAAAGATGCGGGCGTTCATCATCTTATGCGGCTCGCCAATCGATTCGAGAAACTCTCCCTTGGTCGATCAGGCGCTGAAAAGCCTGTGGGAAGCTGACACGAGATTACTCTGCCTCATGCTCTGTGACTATGAGAATGATTGGGTACAAGGCTGCATCAGCGGACACAGTTTCTGGGAAGCATCAGACACTTGGATTGCTACACGCAAATCTGTGGCTGGTGAAAGTACGTGGACATCTCTCAGAAGTTCCATCTCCATGACAAGCCTTTCAGGAGCAAGGTTCTTCACCGTCCAATAGCGCTTGGTCCAGCTTTCTCGAATTCCGCTGCTCTTTGCAGTGAATAAACATATTCATCAATAGAATACAATGCGCGTTTAGTTCCAGATGAAAGTACATCTTCTGAGGACAACTGTCTCGAATGTACCGTGAGTGAAACAGGGATGACTCTGTCGAGGACGAGCGCGATGTGAGAGACTGAAAGACCGCCAAAGCTTCAATTCACCCACTGATTTCGCCTGCCAAATGGATGGAGCCGAGACAGAAAAGAGATACGATCTATGAAAATTGCATGATTGGAAGGCAACATCGAAGGCCGTGGACTGAGAGCGACATCTGTCAGGCGCTAAACCAAATCACGAGATAGCACATTGACAGGAGTTCGTTCCGATCATATAATCATACTCTTTTAGGCTGCCACTCACTGCATGGCCGGCCACACTGTGTTCTTGCTCCCTCCCATTCACTGCATTTCAAGGGTACCTAGCCCCTTTTGGTGGCTAGTCGGGTAGCTCAGTGCTAGCCCCCATGAAGGGGCGAGGTGTCTAGGCACTGCCGTGGTTAGAGGTGGCTAGCATGGGACGAGGAGTGGCTAGCCTGATCGTCCATCACTTGATCATCACTAGCCCCCATCAACCGCTTCCTCGCTCCCATGTCATCAACAGGAAGGAAAAATTCGACCAGTGGTAGGAGTCACAGCAGGTCACAGCTAACCATCAGTGGGTCTTGATGCGGTGGAAATAACCACGTGTAGACTCCGTGCGGCCTACTTGATCAGCTGCCGGCTCGCATGCCGGAGCCCCAAATCCCGGCTAGTGATCTAGGCCCGACTCGCCTTTGGCTCGCCCATCACTCGCACGCCGAAGCCCCCGAGGGGGCTATGGTGCGGTTCACTTAGAGACCTCACCCTGGGAACAACGTGACTGGTCACGCCAGAATTAACCTAATTTTTTTTCCTCTTGGGAAACAGCTCCTTTTCACTCAAGGAAGAGAATGGCTAGAGGGATAAGCCTCAATTAAATCACTGAGCGAGCTGGAAATTTTGAGAAAGGTCAATTTGGCAGTAGTACAAAATATCATATGCTACTGGTCAGAAGCGCGCGCAACGCCTTCAAAGATGCGTCAGTGTGATTTGTATGAACGTGAGCTGAATTTGCAAACTTCCAACTGAGCCTGTTGAGTCTCCATCCCCTTCCGATATGCGTCCATCCAACAGACCATCCTCTGTTCCCACTTCCGGATTGTTGAGATGCTGACTGAGGCAAGCGCAAGGGCATATTGGTCTTGAGGGTGTTGAAAGTGTAATCACAATTATTGCGCAGGTATTTTTTGACAGCACCCCAGAAGTATTCAATGAAATTCAACTCACAATGAAACTTTGGAAGCAAGAGGCACAGATGGCCTGCGTCCTCGACCACCTCTTGAACCATTGAACATGTTTGGCGCGCACTCGAGCTGCAGCGGCCATTTGCGCCTTGGTGGGCATGGCGGAAGCAGAAGATACACAAAATTGATCAGTCACGCGTCAAGATCTAGTCGAAATTCCGATATGGCTACAGTTGTTACAAAATCTACGAATGAGATCGAAATCTAGGCCCCAAAAGGGGTACACTGTGAAAAAAAATTTGGCCTGCGGCCAATTTGGCAGTTGTTCCCAGGGTGAGGTCTCTAAGTGAACCGCACCATAGGTACCCGTGAAATGCAGTGATTGCTCGCTCTACATGCCGAGCAACGCATTCGAAGTCCACGCATAATGAACAGTCTGCCATAGTCGCCAGGACCCGTCGAATCGTACCACCGCCGCTTGGCAGGAATTTCTCGCTCGCGAACAAGTCAGTCCTCGCGCTAGTATGTGCTTGTGGCCCTCTAGATTCTGCAGAAAAATCCGAACGAGACTGGATACGGGGGTCTTTATTATGCGACACGCGCGGAGGCGTCCTAACTATGCCTTCTGGTCTGTCGACCAGGTCCTACGTGGCAACTTGCGCTAGCTTTCCTCGTTCCAGCATCGGTTCCCGCAGGTATAAAATCTCATTCGAACGGTCTTTTGAACCAGTGGAAAGGAATGCTCTTCACTACCCTCCTGAAAGCTTGCCTCTGCGCCTTCGCTCTTCCTGCAGTCTCTGCCGCTGTGGTTGGAGCGAGCCTCGATCTTCGCGCTCAGGGAGATCCTGCGGCGTCGCTCATTCTGGAACCCAGTGTCCATCCAGATGTCGACCGGTCAGCCCTCGGACACCTGAAGGCCGCAAAGGAGAATTCGATGTACTACGCCACTCCGAAAGGTATACTCACCTCGTTCCTGGCCTAGCGCTCGGCTCATGAGTTCGCTTAGGGCCTGGAATGAATGCTGCCACCGTCATTCAACTGTCCCACCTGTACCCAGCGGTTAACCTCGAGAAATCCCACTTTGTCTCTTCCGTCTCTTGCGGAATTGACAGTAAAACGATTACAATCACCTTCAACGACGCGACGGCCTACCAAACAGCACTGTCCGACTGGTCATCACATGCGGGTTCCAATTTCCTCCTCATTTCTTACGTCGATGGATGTGGATCAGGCACGGACACACTAGAACGCTCGTTCCATCTCGTATCTCGTATCGTTTCTTCGGATTCATCCAAGCGCGTGATCGTCTGCGCGTCCGAGCCGCTCGAGTTTCACGAGACTCTGCATCCTCAGCAGGAGATCCGCGTCCACACGGCGACGTTCACGTCAAGCCCTCGTTCCCATGGCGGACATGCCGTGCAAGCACGGGAACAGGGCCAAGTCTCGAAGCGCGGCTTTTTCGGTAATGTCCTGGGGGCACTCAGCGGCGGAGTTCTCGGTGGGGTCGCCGGTGGATCAGCCGTGCTCGGCGCAGGTGCTACGGCAGCTGGAGGTTGGCCTCTTTTTTGCGTCATCTGTGTAGGGTTCTCATATAGCTGCAGAACAATTTGTCAAGGCTATCACACCATTCAGCGTGAAACAGACGGCTACGGTGCAAACGAGTTCTTCAAAACTGGTTCCTTTCAACGCAACCTTTGACGAGGACGATGACTCGTATCGGTTGTACTACAAGAAGTTTGGCAAAAACAAGAAGAACGTGGACTCGTCGATCGAGTTGTTCTGTGTGGGATGTGGAGTCGGTTAGTAGCGGGTCACTCTCGATTCTGCAGTACTTATGGCCGTTAGACGTCAAGATCTTGCTCACGGCGAATTTGGTCGGTGCGTATAGATATTGACTTTTTCCCCCTCTGTCCTTGCCGACACGCAAACCTTTCAGGAAATCTCGATGAGGGATTCACCACCGCGACCGTCGCTCTGAACACCACATTGACGGCAAAACTTGTTCTTGGGGTTAAGGCCAATTGTTCGTCCATGATTGTTTTGTGCGCGACCCACAGGTGACGCTTCGCATACAGACAAATACGAAGATACAAAGGCTCTCCTTGAGTCCAAGTATCCGATTCCAGAGTAAGTTCCCACACCATCAGCTCCGCACTTCGAATCAACGACTCCGGTACAGCGCTGCGATCATCGTGCCTAAGATTCTGGAGCTTGGTGCATTCGTCGTCCTGGACATCGGAGCAGACTACTCGCTCGACCTCAATGGCAAACTTGCCGCCGGATTCATCTGCACTTGGAAGAACGTCGGCGCAACCCTGGACTTCGTCGACTACCAACAGTCACGGAGCTTCGGAGATTGGAGCATCAGCAACGCATGTAAGCGGGTTCTGGACGCGGAGGTCACGATTACTGCGATTTTGGAGCCATTCATCCAGCTCTCGCTGCAAGTCCGGACGTCGATTCTGCCGGGTGTGACCAAGAAACTGACGGGGGCGGTGGCTCTGGGCGAGCGTGTCGGGTTGAAGCTCAACGCGACTGTTTCGACGAACAAGAACGGGCAGTGTCCGTCGCTCGATCCGAGACTTTCGGGAGCCCTTACCAGTGAGCTGTTCGTGTCGGCAACGGTGGGTAAGAAGGACTACAAGAAGGATCTGCACACGTACGAGCATGAACTGTTCGATGTGTGTATTCCGTAAGTCCTCATTCACGCTGACGAGTTTGCTATCACTCAATTATACTCAGACTTCATGGTAAACGCGAAGAGATCGCCTCGATTGGGGAAGAGATTCAGCTCCCCCGTGATTCGTCCGATGCCCCGACGACCATCTTCTGGGATACTATCGGAGAGAGAATTATCTGGGAGGGCAACCGCGTCTACGTCACAGATTATACATTTGAGGACGAGGCGGAGACACAACCTGCTTGGCTGACTCAACAGGGCGTCACTTACGCGGCAACAAACGGAGATATTATTTGTGCATCGAAGAAGATGTTGAAGACGGAGGGTCTAGCGTTCCTAGAGACGCGTGCCACTCTTCCAAAAGACTATGTTCAACTGTAAGGGTTTCGTTCAACGGGGGTCCTCGTTCTCAATCATTCTCTAGCGCGCTCGGCTTCCCGCCCACAGAGAACAGCTTCCTGCTCGCAGCGAGCCAGGACAACGAGCTGTTCATCATCACTGCATGCTTCCTTAACAACGGCGAGGGACTTATTTATGTCAGCAATTACACCACTGGCTTGCCCACGGGCGCCATCAAGAAGTCGGTCGCGCAACAGCTCTTCGCCGGAGACGAGGACCCCTTCTGTGGCACGCCTTATCTGACAAGACAGATTTGATTTTCTTCGAAGTTACATAGTTATTGTATTGTGACGTAGGAAGATATCGCATGCGCGTAGCGCAGACAACAACCGAATGTTTTCCGTGCAACTTCGGCCAGTGCAGCAACCACACATTGGACTTGGATCCAAATTTACAATTACGTAAATTTTAAACACATCAACTCCCAAATCCCAAGTGAAAGTTACGATACTCATATGAATTGGTAATTCAGTGAATTCTGACATCTAAGTCGGAGTTATTGAATTCTTGCGGAAACGTGGGTGCACTGGGGGATCAATCGTCCCGCCGACGGCTGTTCGCGGCTCTGCTTTTTTACTCCAGTGAGCTGTTGGTCTCACGCAGGGACTCATAAGTCCGCTCAATATTGATGAACCCGAAAGGTCCTGACGGTTGCCATCAGCCGGACTGCGGTAATGGCAATGCTACTGACGAGACAGCCAGCTTGTATGTTATTAGATTCATGGAACCACATAAGGGCCCGCCCGTCTGTATCCCTTCGAGTTTGGCCTTTCTCAGTGGCAAACGTCGGTGTCTTGTGGTGTAAGCATTGCTACCAAAACAGACTCAAGTCTTTTAGACATGACAATCAGTGCGAAAATGGATGCGTGCCTTGGTGAAATGAATCAATAATACGACTAAGTAGATAAATCACTGCAAATCGAGGGAGACTTGACGCATATACTGTTTCTGCCCGTGATGAATGTACGTCTCGAGCACACTCTTGGATCGCTTCACATTAGGTCGGATTCACATTCAGCGGGAGAACTGCCTCGCGTGTTGTGGGCACCATGTGTGCCTGTGAACTGTATGATTTATCCCTGACACCAAGGAAAGCAATTGAAATGTCCCACTAGAGAGCTCTTTTTCGTGGTTATAAATCCTGTATAGCGGTCACCCGCCCCTGGTGAGGCTATTATCCGACTGGATCGGTGAAGCCCTAGTTGGTAATGTGCACTATCAGGACGAGGAAATGAGCCGAAGAGGAAAGAACGGAAAATTATTTCTCCACCGGCGCGCCATGACGCCCGCGTGCAGTCAAATGAAAGCACGGACATGAGCCCCGATCGGCGTGCTCCCGAAAGTCTAGGAAGCCTGGGAAGATCGGTCGGCCCAGGTCCGAACACCTTGGGATGGATCGATAGCAGGCGAGTCCGGCTGGAAGATCTAGCTTTCTGGGGCTCCTGGGGGTTGCATGAATCTTGCTGAAATAGTATCGAGTTTCCCAGGGACGACTGCAGGTGCACCTGGACAACAATTGAGGAGATATGAAAAAAAAACAAGGATATCCAGGTAGGGAGCCGAAATGACGTCGATTTCTGGCACGCAGTAACATGTTTTCTGGATTCAGAAATTCACTTCTCATGCATAGCAAATCTCACCCGATGATCGTGTCCACAGGGCCTCCAGTCTCCACGCCCTCCGCATGTGAGCTCCCGAATAAGTAAGTAGGCAGCATGCAATGAGACGGGCCAACGGGAAAACGGAGGATTTCAAGACGCAGTGTGATTCTTAGCGAGCGTCCGGCCCAACTTCTGCGCACTGGCGATCCCTACCCTGGACGCATGGCGGAGGAGAAACAGCCAGAAAGCGTAGATGTAGATCACGTGCCTGGGAGAGACCCGTGTCTGGGTCATGCGTGCTGCGTCATCCGCTTGTCCTTTTCCTTGATGTCCTATCTTGTCGTAGAGCCGAGCCTTTCGATGAGGGTCTCGCCGGGGTATAAAGGAGTTCTGAAGATACGATGGGCAGCAGAGTCTCAGCTTTCTCTGCAGCCTCTACCCATACACACTTCTTCCAAGTTCTTCAATCACCCATAACACTGACGATGTCGACCGTAGACGTTACGATCCGCGCAGGAGTCGTGAGCACTCTTGCGACGCCGGAGGCAACCAAGAAGCTGCAGGAGCTGCTCATTCGGGATGGCAAGGAGCACCACTGCTTCTTCAACGACCGCGGCTTCCACAACCATCTTCCGCACCAGTGCGTCTCGTCTTGGCCTGAACCGAATCCAATGGCTCATTTAATTCCTCAGCCTTATCGCTGCCTGCGACATGGGAGCTTCGCCGAAGCTTCTGGAGGAGATATACGAGCTGGAGGCGCGGGACCAGCGCCCTGTCGGTGAGCCAGGGCCTCCGCTGGACGACGTGCGCTGGACTTCGCGACTCGGAGACCGAAGGTGCGTGCATGCCTCCCTCAACTCTTTGGAGCTCATGAAACTACAGCGCCTATGCTACTTATCTCGTGTTCTTCAAGGAGAAGATCGCCAAGTACGGTGTCACCAAGACTCTGGAGGACTACTTGATGTCTCCGGATGCTAACTTCAATGGCGCATCGATGTTCGGTCGTCTGTTTGGGGGCGCGCTTCATCCCATTATTCACATCGGAGTAAGTCTTTCAGCAGCTGCGACAGGGCGGTATCCGACTTATCCGTGCTTCGCAGTTTGGAGTGGAATTGGGTCTCGACTCTTTGGTTGCCCAAGGTGTGTGCAATATCCAACGTCAGCGCGACTGAATCCTTGGGTCTGATCCGCCTGCAGGTCTTGCCATGTGTGCAGGCACGGAAGGAAACTTCTCATCCGTTGTCGCCGACCACTGGTCTACTGCGATGCCCAAAGTCCCCGAGGTCCCCACCAAGGGTGTCACACTCTTCTCGATCCTTCGCCAGGTGTACGAGTCCTCCGAACTGACGCCTACCCTCCCCTATGTTCCGAATGACGCCATCGGCACTGGGTTCTACAAGATCAGCGACTCTCCCATACACACCCATGCTTTGCGCAATTTGTACTCGAAGTGGTCCATCGACACGACCTTGGAAGGAGCAGCCTTCGATGCGGAGATCAGTAAACGCATCGAGGAAGCCTACTGGCAGGCGATGCTACTCACCGCAGGGGTGGGGCGCACGGGCCACGGGCCCCGCATCGACTTCTTCCTCATGCACGCCATTACCAGTGCGATTGTCCTGCCTCGCCTGCTTGACGCGCTGCCCCGGAAGCTTCACAAGGTCCAGATGCTGCAAGGCTTCGCACGCGCTTGCGCCGTATGGGGTATTGCCCGTGGGCGCCCTCATATCAACCCCTCGCTGCTGATGTCCTATCCCGCTCTGCCGGCTCCTGCAAGCCTCAAAACCAGCACCGCCGCGGATCCCTGGGCCCCGATTATTACCACTGGGCTCGACCACTTCGACTCCCACGTCGTGAAGACGATCCGGGGGTTGTATTACGGACACATCCATTACGGCAACGTCCCCGCTGGCCAGGTCTTCGGCGCGCTAGATGAAAATGGGAATGAGACGCATCCGGGCCTCGCCAAGCTTGATGGGACAGCCTGGATCCGGGCAGCTGGCATCACCTGCACAGCCCTGGGCTGGATGGCTTTCGGCGAGGAGGGCGGCAAGTGGGATCGCAGTGGACTGGGATGGGATGCTGCGTGGGAGTGAGTTCCTGGACCCAGGGCTTGGGAACTACTTGAAGCATGTATCGGCAAGATGAATGTGAATGTTGATTGCAGCGATCTGCTAGATGGTCTTACCACATTCCTGATGAGTGTTGGGGGATGCGCAAGAAGTTTAACAGGCTTTAAAGCGGATCAGACCACCGTGACCCTCTCCGTTGTCGTTGTTTCACACACGGCTACGAGGTATCGATCCTCTTTACATCCGTCACCGAGAGCACCGACTGAAACGCCCCTCCCTTCACACCCGCTCCACCATTCAACTAGTCATCCACATGCGACCTCCTCTGATCGTCAGATAACGTCGAATACTTGTTGACTTTGAAGGCCCGGCCTGTACTCGTGCCACAATTGTTGGCCCATGAGGCACGCCAGAAAACGAAACATGCGCTAAATTCGGACCAGCGTCCTTGTTTGTGCAAACGCACCACGTCGGAATTGCGCCATTTTGAGCTCCGCAAGCGCTTTTGGCAGGTCTCCGCTGGTCTCGGGTCGGAACCGCACTATCGGCGTCACAATGGGCGGAATGACAGCGGCCATGCAGAGATATCAGTTAAGAGAGACCAAGACACCGCCGTCATCTAGGCTTCCGAACATATTCTCCGGGATCCGGGATCTCACTCCGGGTAGCTACAGATGCGATCTGGTGAATTTCTCAAGCACACGGGCTGAGAAACCTCCCTCGGTGCGATAGATCGAAGCAGTGGGGGTCGATGAATGTCAGTCCCTGGACGGATTTCTATAAATCCTCCTCGTCGCATGTCTGTGAATTGTCATCGCGCCCAGGATCAGCTCCGAACGAAAATGTGTCGCCAAATAGCGTCAGTTCGGGCTTGCAGCACCTTTCCTTTCCCGCATGTGCTGACCAGAGACTTCAGTGAAGGAACACGATGGACCGTTTGTGGTGTGAGCTTGCTCACGGCCCCTTCGACTGCTTCACACTGAACCCGGCCAGCATTTCCAGCGCCATCTCGTCGTCGCGATATTAGACTGCAACTCGCGGCAATGCGAGCGCTCGGTCTACCACCCACGGGAGTGCCGGTCTCGAACGTGCGCTCGTGTGCGTTGGATAACACGTGCATGCTTGCTTTTTTGAGGGCTCATATCCTGCTGCGTGATTAGAACTTTGGCCCGGAAATCCAAAACGACGTCGATGCAGTAGACGAGTACTGTTGGGCTTGCAGAGCAGCACAGGACCGCGCGGCGAGGGGTCTTAATTATTGATAGGGACTCGACTTGTACTCTCTCCACGCTCCTCAAAAAGAAAACTCACAGATGCTTCACATACGAGGTCCTGAGCCAATCGGATGTTCGGATTACATGGGCCGGCCCACCAAATATCTAGGAACAACAGGAACGGAGTCCAGGATAATGAACATCTGACCTCCACGTGGTCTGTACAGTAATCGACTCCAGCAATCAAGTAAGTCACCAGGCCACGTCATTGAGGGCAATAAGATACACACGAGCTGTCCCGGTCACGTAACCTACCTTAAACCGAGGCTGCTTGGCTCGTAGAACTTTCCGCTCAAGTGTTAATTTAGCACGGATCAGAGACTTGTGTCGCACGGCAGGACCGGGTGACCGAGAGGATGTTCTGTATATAGGACACGCAAACGGGACGAGCCAAAACGTTGCCCGTTCTATGTCAGAGATCTTCTCGACGAAATGACTTTGCATCGCAGCTCCGGGGGATGTGTATCAGAGGGTTTTGACAATTCTGTTCTGAATTAGTCGAACGTTCCAGGGTTCCCTGACGAGCTGACAAAGCCGCATCCATTTTGAATGGCAAAAGAAGAGAGATTGCTTGCTTGGTTCGGATCGATCCCGTTGCCAATTGGCAAGTCCCTGGGCTCCAGATACCAATACGCCATGCCGTTGCTGGATGTATCAGTAGTGACAGACACCGGCGACACTTGTGGATGGGGAAACATCCGGAAAGATCCAGTAGGGCAAATCTGTCTTCCGTAAAGCTTCTGGTACTAGCACTCTATAAAAGATCACTGAAATATATGCTGCGGAAAGGACACGCAATAAGGTCATAGAAACTCTGCCCGGTAGAAATTTACGCTATCCACCAGCGGCAGCGAATTAGATCATCACTATACATAGATGGGGGGGACTTTCGAGTTGAAAATCTTAATGCGTTCCGCGTCCTAGACCAAGGAGCTTGTGGCAGGGCTCAGAGGTCACTTGATCCCATGTCACATCAGACATTGATGTGAAGACGGCACGTGAGCGTTCAGATTGAATCTGCTCATCTCCGGTCTGATCTTTCGCAATTCCGATTGGTTGGCCTAGCACATGGAACCTTTACAGTCGAAGAAAAAATTCAACTCGAGGAAATTGATCTAGATTGGAGCATGCCGGACCTCAAATTACTTTGAGCACGTCGAACCGTGAGAACCCGTAACTGCACGTGATCGCGAAGTCCCGTTTGATGGGATGTGTGTGATTACGACAGGGTGATAATCGGGTGCAAAAATTGGCCATCTTATCCCTGGCCCGCATGCAGGGCGCATGTCGTCATTCATGTGCCCCGGAGTCTTTGTCTTTGAAATATCTGCCCAGGGATGTAAATCGGTTGTATGTAAAGACTCCATGTTAGTAAATAGACGCAGATCCGGTGCTTGGCTTCTTGTGTCAACGTGAACTGACAGCACGTCTGGTGCTTACCCACCTTCAGACGCTTCGCTTATTCAACTCGTTAGATATTCAATATCTCATTAGCTCAGCCCAATCGTCCAGCACAAACGGAACATCGGACAGTGTAACTGTCGAGCATGACCGAGTAGTGGAATTCTCTTTCCGGATGAAGTAGGAAAGAGGAGTCGAAAAATCAGGATCGAGCTATCAAATGTATGCAACCGAATGAAGAGTAGTACCAGACAGGTTCTGACCTGCAGTTGTTAACCATCCTTGTGATCATTTCCAAGAGGACGGCTACGTTTCACAGCGTTTTTTTTTTTTCATGAGATATTATGTGCGATGCAGACCGTCGGCATCAAGCGCATATCCGGGTGTGGAGTGCATGGCGAATCGCCCGGGAAATGATAAACACAAGTCCGTCCAAGGACTCAGCCTCTAATATGATTCTTTTTCATATGTGTTAAGCAGCAGCAGCGAGTTCATCGGATCTGCCTCATAGACATCCGCGAAGTCACATTCTTTGAAAAAGGCTCGCATAACTCTCTCCAATCATCCCCTGGGCACAGTGTGTAGTTCAATCTATGAGTGACCGAATGTCCACGATAGCGACATTGGCACGTTTCGCGAGAGTTCGGATGTTGTCCAGTGGAGGTACGTTCAAAAACTCCAACGTATTGGTGGATAGAGTAGTACCAAAATCCGTATCGCATGGATGCGGGAGCTTCGAGTTGCCCAATTGAAGAGCTTCCGGAAGGATCTCTACGTGATAAATAGATTAATTCAAGGCTTGTTGACGCTGTTTCGTTTGAAGAACGGCCATATTCTTATCGTGGTTCTCCCCCGCACACTGACGTCTGGGCCATACATCGATCTGCTGCCCCAAAACCGCACCTTACAGTATGTCAGCTGGAGAAGTGAAAGCTCGCAACGGATTGGACGTGGGAAATGACCGCAACAACCACCAGCGGATGCTTGCATGTTGCGACACTAGACCGAACTAGGCTTCATCTGCTGATATTGCCAAGTACTTATGGTTGATGAAGGAGGACAAGCCATTCCAAAACGTTTTACCGTACAAGAAGCTACTGTGGGTCGCCTCGTACTTACGGGCCACGACTGCGCAGTGTGATACAACATATGATTCTGTTTGGATCTAGTCGTGCGATGAATCACCGGCCAAACAGCGAAAGAAACAACGCACAAATATGAACACAGCACACAGCGAGCATCTCATTCCAGTTTTTCAAGCTCCTCCAAGCGACTCAGCACAACCTCCTTACTTGTTTCTTCGATCTCGCCTGCGAGAAAGATTTCGTCGAGGATCGCGTAGACCTGAGCGGTTTAGTAAAAAAGAGATATCATTCGCGACCGAACCACCTTGTAGAAGTTGAAAACAAGATCGAGCTCGCAGACGTTATCAAAGAAAGTGTCTGGCGCATACGTTACATCGGAGGAAGTGCGCTCTGGCAAGACGACTCACCAAGCACCTCGACGAAGAAGTGGATAGCTTCGAGATACGCCAGTTCGTTGTCGTTTGCGTCTACGCAGACACAAAAGAAGAGCCCTGCGTATCGCCGATACACGACTTTGAAATTGCGGAACTATGTCGCGCGTGAGCGAATGAGCACTCCTGTAGTAGTCATTCGGGAGTGACACACACCTCGACAAAGTTGGACTGATACTTCTGGTCTCGTGGCGCGACAAGCCGGTGCACCTCGCCTCTCAGACGGACCTTTACAGCGAAGCCTCCATCAACACACTTCAACACACCACGCGACCAATGCAGACCTTTTCCTCATCGTCGTAGGGAACATACCACTTCGACAGACGCGTCTTCCCTTGCCTGTTCTTTGAAGAACGAATTGGCCGGGTAGTAGGGATGGTGCGAGCGAGCGACGAACCTGTACAAGAATGAACCTGATCATGGTACGATCTAGCCCGCGATGGCGACCGGCGAGTGCCGAAATCACACGTCCTGTGACATGTGACATGTCACTCTCTCCAGTTGCGACCTGCACTTTCGTCCAAATGCCGGGCTTGGATGCTGGAACCTTGGACCGCTTAACGCCACTGCCCAAGATCGCGTCCTGCTCAGCGGTCCCGAACAGCCGCTCCCCGCTTTTCGTATACACTCACTGCTCGCCTCCCAGCCCCACATCCGCCTTATCGCCAAGTTATGGGTAGTTCGTTACCCACCGCGACACCATCCCTGCACCCCCTCTTCTGCTGTTGTCATGCGTAGCCTCCACCGACGCGCATGCTCATTTCTCTTTCTGGCCGCGATTGGTTCCGTCTCAGGGTCGTTCCAGATGCCCTTCGTCGAAGACTTGAGCGAGAACATGCGCAACGGACTTTCGCCTACGGTTGCTGAGGGACAGTTCCTCCTCACGGCCGATCATCACGCGGGGATCGTCAAGGACGTCGCCGATAAGCTTGGTGTGGGTCTCGTTCACGACGTGGGGTTTATCGGTCCTCCGGACGCCGGGAATCAGATCTCGTGTGTACCCACCGAGTCGTCGTTGATATACAGTAACTCACAATTGCTCCATGTCTCTCCGCTGAAAGCTTGCAACTGACTTGTACGTTCACTCTCACATACTGCGTCTCCCTCTCACGAGCGGTTCAGTCGAGAACCCCCTCCCATTCGGAATGTACATCGACACTTTCTTCGGGAATGCAACTCAACGCGATGGCGAACTCTTCGTCAGCCTCCTCCACCGTATCAAGTTCTCTCCGGCAGTCTACGTCCCTCCCTTTCATACCATGAAGAGCCCAGTCTTCCGCGGTGCCGAGCTGAATCAAGTTCCTACCTCGAACGAGTGCCGCTTGGATCTCGAGGATGCAGAGATGGAAATACGGTGCGCAACAGATTGTCGATCCAGTGTGCGATGCTGAGCCCGCACCAGTATCGAAATGCCAGTCTTGGGTGCCCAGCTACAGCGCAAGGTGACCACGAAGCAGTCGAATGTTCGTTGCTATGTCAATTAGTGCCAAAGGTGTCCCATACTTACTACCTAGCCGGTCCATGTTCGTCTATGTAATACCAACTGATGACCCGTACGAGTCCGAGCCAGAAACAGCCCACGAGTGATTCACGAACGGCCCGGCTCAGCCTTAGACCAGTCTCCACTTTCGCACATGCGAGGGCCTGAACCTCCGGACGTGTGTTTTGGGTCTGTGACGGACTGTGTAAGGTCTCCTATGGAGGCCGGGAACTATATGCTGATAAACGGAGGACGTATCACTGATACGCGATAGTTTGCCGACATAGGATCAATTTCATGATGCGCTCCATGTCATGATGCGCTCTATCTGGACGGCTGAAAACGTTATACTAATGACCGATGTCTGAATCGTGGATGGCCGCTCGGCAGATATTGATCAGATGATTGACGCAATGATCAAGACCCCAGGTAGCCGACTATCGCAATATCGCAACATCGTAATATTCGAAAAGCGCAACATTCAAGATAGTGTAATATTCGAGATAGCGTAGTGAGCATGTAATTACTGTAATTCACTAATCATTTTCGCGGGAGTCTTCCTCATCCGAGAACCATGCGTACAGATCAGGACCAACAGCTTGCCGCAGCTGATTGATACGACACGCACCCGAGCGATCCGTTGGCCGAGAAGCCCTCTAGCAGCGGCGACTTGACACTCAAGTTGGTTTCCAGCATGTACCCCCACTCGCGCTCGATCAGATCAATTGCCCGCTCGCCCTTGCCGGCCACAAAATGCGCTTGGATCTGTCGCGCAGGTGACACGCAAACCACAAACCACCAGCGCAACACGCACCTCGAAGCCACGGCCTGATGGGCGTCCAGAACTTCATCAGCCCGGCGCTCACGGCCTTGTTCTGTGCGTCCGATGTCGTGAGGTTGTACAGGACCGCGAGCGCGTTGCCGTCCTGCGGGTGGATGCTCCTCGGCAGGTCGTTGCTGCGGAACCGGCCCGCCGCGGCGTCCCACAGCAGGCTGTTGAACGCAGTTTTGATCTTGGTCGCGTTGGCGAGGTATGTGGCGGGGAGGGAGACATTGCCGAGATGCGTCGCCAGGTCCGCCGTGGTGACGAGCGTCTACGAGCTTGATGAGCGCGGATACATGATGCGAGAGACAGAAATCAATCCTCACGCGATAAAGCAACGCGTTTGCCGCAGAGTTGTGTCCGGCGCCGCTGGCCCTGCCCCAGTCGTTCGAGAGCGCAGACGAGACGTTCATCAGGCCGGTCAAGTCCACCTGGCCCTCAAGGAAGCCAACCGCCTTGGTGTAGTTCGCCCAGACAGACTTGATGAAATCGAGGTCGCCCGTGTACAGGAAGTAGTTGTGCGTCCCAATGAGCGACCACGAGATGTACGTGTCGCTTCCCTGGTTGTTCAGCGGCGGCCCGGAGTACTGCAGCGCGCCAGTCGTCAGGTTTTGCGTGCGGAACATCACCATCAACGAGTTCTTGGTCGGCTCCATGTCGCTCAGCGCGACGAGCTCCGTGTGTGTGGAGATGCCGCAGTCGCCTGATCCGTCGCATGAGTCCGAGGGTTAGATCGCGTCCATGAGCATGAGGGGTTACCTGGCCAGATGTTCCTGACAGTACCAATGTCATCAGCAGGGATTGCACACACAGATCGCGACCGACCATTCCTCACCTGTCGCGTTTTGCACCATCGACGAGGATAGGCCCAGTGGCAGCTCCTCCCAAGGCATCGTTGGACCAGCCACCTACAAATGTGATCGCACAGTTTGAGTCCAAAATTCAGATCCACGCCGACACGAACCTCCTGCTGGGCACGGCTCCTGTCGCGCCGTGTGGGGAGGGATTGTGTTGGTCTGCACCCTATAGTGCCTGCTAGCGGTCAGCCCCCACCCACGCCACGCTCTGCCACATCAGCCAGCAAACAGGCGATGACGCACCGGCGTACCAGATCTTCGTGAGGAAGTCGATGTCGTGGAACCCGGGGTCAGGTGCAAAGAAGTAGCCCGGGTACGCCCTGAGATCATCCCAGTGGGGCATGAACGTGATCGCCAGCGAGATGTTCGAGATCGTCAGCGGGTCCGCGCTCGCACTCACAATCGTCAGGAAGCGGAACCCGCCGCGCTGCTGTCCCACGGTCTGCGTCAGCAGCCCCGTGGCTCGCGGCACGTGGAACGTCTGGATTCTGTCCCAGTTCTGCAGCCGTGCGGGCTGGCACGAGTCGTCCAACTTGAGCGGGCTGATGAACTCCGCGGACTCGGTGAACGACAGTGAGAACTGCGACTGGGCCGTCGCGTTGTTGATCGTCAGCGACAGGATCCCCCCAAGCTACAGTATGGGTGTGTGAATTGACCCTCGACGGCGCTGTATCAGGGAGGCCGCGCACCTCCTTCCCCAGTCGAACACGACGTACGAACCGCTGCCCTGGAATGTCGCCTGGGAGTCCGGACTTGCGACGAGCCTGCTCGCGCCGGCGACCCGGCCGCTGATCCTATCTCGAATGTTGCGCTTTTCGAATATTACGATGTTGCGATATTGCGATAGTCGGCTACCTGGGGTCTTGATCATTGCGTCAATCATCTGATCAATATCTGCCGAGCGGCCATCCACGATTCAGACATCGGTTATTAGTATAACGTTTTCAGCCGTCCAGATAGGCGCATCATGACATGGAGCGCATCATGAAATTGATCCTATGTCGGCAAACTATCGCGTATCAGTGATACGTCCTCCGTTTATCAGCATATAGTTCCCGGCCTCCATAGTCTCCAGACATCCATTGCCGTCTCGATCACCTAACCCTAGTCAATGTGCCTTCCTAGCAGAGAAACCGGATTGCAGTGGAGGTTGTACAAAAGAGAAACTGAAATGCTGGACCTTGACCGGGAGGCAAATGCTCGACAGTGAGTGACATGAGGAACTTCTGTAACCAAAGGAAGCGCGCGCATTGGTCGGTTGGCCGTAGATGCTAGCGAACCGTGACGGTACCTCGAGCCGCTGCTTCCTGATCGCAGGGCTGGCCGGCTGATTCCACTGCAGAAGCTGCAACTACATCTCCGTCAGTGTCTTGCGCAGAGACTGCTGGACGAGGCGGATAGACTCGGGTGCGGTGTCTCAGACTGTGCTGAACGTCGCCTTTTTGCTTCTGGAGCCAGCATTTCTGGACACATCGCTGTTTGCTGCGAAGGCTCGGCCTACGAAAGTCTCGAGTATGGAAGATCGACGCCGATGAGCATCATCCGCCTGACGCCTGACCAATGAATTCTATGCCCGTAGGCATCCGGACATGCAGGTGCCGTAGTGCCAGAGTCTGCTCCAGAGAGGCGTGCATGGTAAGCAGCGATGCCACTTAGACGAACCAACGGGCGTCACCAGACGCTGGATTGCGTCCCGGACACAACGCGGGACCTGCGCGTGGGGAAGCTCCTTGACCCTCGAGGGGATGCAGCTAAGGAACACTCTCTAGGATTCTACAGGCTGTCGTGTGCCCGGGCATCGGTTGGTGCTCATGTCGCATACGCATCGAGCCCGAAACCAGTTGCGGCAATGATGGGGACATCCCTGCGGGCATTGGGCGAGGAGAAGTGTGGGAAGAGTGGGTGTCGTGCGTCTTGCAAAGACGGAGCGCTAGTCGCGCCGGGTGCGGCAGATTAAGGAGAACTTAGCCCACTGCGGATAATGTCGGGGTTGTAAGGCCAGGGCAGAACAGTGCTGCAAGAGGGAGTGTTCCTGGATCTTGGAAGGTAGATTCCCGCATGAGAATGTGATACGACGTGAAACTGCTGCCCTGAACGCTTCCTGCCCATCCCTAAAGACGTTGTAAATCCATCCAGCCGCCTTTCCAACACTGTTCCCAGGGGACCGGCCTGGCCTCCGCCTCGCCATGGGAGTTCTGCTCCACATGCTGGATCAGCGTGTCAATCCCCAGCGCTTGCCATATCGGACAAACTTGTTTCACCGCGAGCGCGTTATTGAGGGATGGGTATGGCTTGCGGCCATATTTCGAGAGGAAAGGCTGCGATGCAAGAGAGAACGCGTGCTGCTCAGCGGGATGACTGATCCTGTCACAGGCATCGCTCGGGTCACATCGGCAGCCAGCGGCACATGATCTTATCTGATCGCAACAAGCACAGTGTTCGAAGTACTGCTGCTGTGTGGCACTGCTCGCTCTCCGCGAAAATGGACATGAGTTTTTCGAAAGTTGAGTGAATCAGAAATTTTCACTTCTTCTACTGGATCTTCTCTGTCGTCTCGGCACTGTATCACACAAGCCTCGCCTCTTGGCCATACAAATTACTGGGTTTGTTAGTAGAAAAGTTGTCTTCAGACAGCTTCTGACATATGATAATAATGCCCAGACCCCATCTGTAGCGATGAGTTCCAAGTCATAATTATCAGAACTTCCGATGCCTTCCGTCGATCTTCGAAGGCGGGGCACAGTGTGTTTAGAAGTTTGAAGAAATATGGGGACGTGTCGGGGAAGCACCACCCGACGCTGGACTCATTTCGACGCACAAGATTTGAAGTCTAGACTCTCTGATACATGCCGCGGGGGGCTCAAGGATTATTCTCTTCTGATCATCCTCTTACCGGTGGCGTTCGCTTGGATCATGGGGGGCACCTGCGCGAACACTCTCCGTTTGAAAAATCACACATGGGTACCCAACTCTCGTGGGGCTGACACGCCACTGAGCCCTTCGACGAAGGCTGCATCATGTGCCCAGGAGCTCGGGAAGTACATCAGCTTCAATGACATCGTCCGCACCCGACTCTTGACGAGTCTCACGCGAATGAAAGAACTCGATCGGGGTTTGGGCGCCTCAGGGAGATTCTCCGTACTTGTGCGGTTTATTTCCCTTTGACGTGCGGGGCAGACCGCTGACGCACAGCCAGGCCATTTGCTGGAACGAAGATCATATGATGGTTATCCGGTGAACTGACACTGGACGTGAGCGACGGCATGTGCTGACGGTAGCCTCCTTTCTTGGCTCTGATTTGCGCGAGTCTTCAACGCCACGCGTCGCACTCGGTCAGGGGCCAGCAGTCTTGTAGGCGTTGAAACATTCCCGATATTTGTACCTGTCAGCCTGAATGGCCACACTACGTAGTATCCATCAAGCGTCATCCAAGGGCCGAGTCCGGGCCAGCCGGCCCGTTGAGGCTTGGGCGAGGATGCGAATCACGCATGAGCGTTGGTCTTTGTTCGTGCAACAAAACGTGTCCGGGCGCGGGATGATTTTATCAATCCGCTGGAGCATTGCTGACGCGGATGAACGGGTCATCGGCACAGCGCTCTCAAGTGACTGGAGCAAGAAATATGCACGCTGGACAGGTGAACATCTCTTCTGGAAGGAACCCCAGAAGACTCGGGCGCACCCAGAAGCGTTTCCCAAATGGGATGTGGGAGCCGGAGGAGTGGGAAGGCATCTCAGTCGATTCAGTTCGGTGCATCAGTCCCTGACTCTATCCCGTTTGGACAACAGACACCGCCTCACCGCCGTCCCTTTGAAGCTAGCCTGCCGAAGCATCATGGATGAAGGCCTTTATTCTGAATGCGGCGTGAGGGTATCAGCCATCACTCGGCAAGGAGTCCGGAACTCTCCTGTTTATTATACGGGATTTGTGGGTAAGCGAGGGCGTGAAACCGCGAGATCTCGATGACGATTCGGGTGTTCGTGTGTGAGCTCCGGGACAGATAAAAGGCGGGCGCGTCGAATGGACTCCTCAGGAGCTCATAAGCCTCGATACACACACCCACACCACTCAGCCCCACACCCCTGCTGCGATGCACTCTTCGTTGTCCTCCACCAGCTCTCTAGCACAGGCCAAGACCGAACCGACGGCCCACGTCGAGGCTGTCAGCCACAATCGCGGACCCCAATGCGCGCACTGCAGCTGGCGCGGATCGCATGCGTACGTTCGATCCATCCCATTTGGCGCGACTCTTCGCTCACGACCCTGCGACCTTACAGTCCCACCTGCCCATTCAGTAAGGCCGATCCCACCCCACTTTTTTTGACCGTGCCGTAACGCCTTCCCTGCAGAGTAACCCCGCACTCCCGCACGCTTGATTCTGTATCATCATGACACGTACTCTACATCAGGCACGTGCGTGGTGCATGGGTGCTGAGCGCTGTCTGATTGTCTCTCCCAGCAACAAACTAATCGAACGCCCTGTGCCAGCATCAGCATCGACCCTCCCGACCAATTCTGTTCTGAGCGAGACTTAAGTCCCCAGGCCACTGTACTATCTATCTAGCTATCTATCTATCTGTTCTGTACCATCCATGTACTACTAGCCACCGTACTTTTAACTATTGCATCTCGAAATTTCATCTATGTACCCACGCGCTGTCCCGCAACACTATCCTGCGCGTGAGAGAGCCTTGGCATGCTGACGTTGTGCGCTATAAGAACGTTGTCACGGCTTCGACGCAGGGGAAAGGATATCAGACCGTGTCCGGGGGGTGACCACCTGCGTGGTTGCTGTCATGCGTGCTGTCGGCACATCTCTGGAGCTGTGTCCAAAGGCCAGCAGACCGTTTTGATGGGCTGACTGAGTGCGCGACCCGCTGATCACATACCGTGCGCGAAGCTTGCAGGGCGTGGTGCGCCACCATCCACTCCGGGATCTCAAGCCTCCCCCCCAACGGATCAGCATCCCGAATCTGTCAACGCCCTGGGCCAACGTCATCCCCATCAGCGCTGCATGTCTAACCGCGGTGCCTACGCGCTAGATTGACAGCTACATACAATTCAAAGGCACGCTCCCGCGATGCCAAAAACCCCGTACCTGGGCTGTACACTATCTGGTCTCCCGGTGAATCAGAAATCGGCGGGTCGCAACAAAGTAAGTCAGACGTAGTTCGACAGATTGCTTGGCTCTCGGCGGTTCTTGCTGTCCGAAGCAGCGCGAGATCAGGCAGCCCAAATGCCGACACCCACCCCCACCCTCGGGGAGGGTCGTGTGCCCCGATTACGGCTCGGAAGCGGCGCCGCTTCGACGGTGTGTGATACCCAGAATGGAAAACTTCCCGTTCCATACCTTGTGTTCGCGGCGGTACTTTGGCGAATGGTCAGTGGAGGGCTCGACCTTCGCTCGCGCTCGCATATCCGGAAGTTTCCGTGCAGACTCCGTGCGTATCGGTGATTGCGTTGAGTTCGTGACAAAGCTATGTGGTACGAATTACCGCCAAGTTACAGAACGTCAAAACTGTTATCTGCGCCATGGCGAAGTTGCGCCGGTCCCGGAATATCTGTTTATGAGGGAGTGGTCACTTTGTTGCCAAGGAATCATTTGTCTCAACCGACTGAATACACAACTATGCATGTACCGAAGTAAAGTTCGAGCTTCTCCGTTTGAATTTCAGAACGACTCCGGAGGTGTTGGCTTGAGAACAAGATTTGATAGCGGATCTTATGCCCGAGCACAGTTTCAGTCGTGTGATTTCCCTGGGAGAAACTTATTGATTGGAGGTACCGCTCGATTGGTCTATCAGATAACCCCGCAAAGCAGGCACGTGAGATCTGGCACCATCTAACGCCAAACTTGCGGATGCTTGCATGTGTCGCGGATACTTGGAAAGCTCGGACACACCTGCTTCACGTTTGCGAGGATCGTCGCGTGGGGAACTGGCCTCAATGTGCATTCTAGGGTTCTTTCTGAAGGTCAAGTGATGCTGTGTAACGCCGATGGACGGAATCCGGCCTGAACATGCTCGCCTAATGATGATTGTGTGATGTCGCAGTGGGATTGCAATGTCTTTCACAAGGTCGTCACTTCGTCACTGAAACCTCTATGTGATAAAGCATTCCCCGTAGTGTTCGGTATTCTGTTGAGCACACGACTGCAATGCGTTCAACGCGTGTTTCCGTGCGCATTTTCTTTCAGAAGAAAGAGAATCCTGCGAAAAAACACACCTGGTTGCATTGGTTTTGCAGCGCAGAGAACAACCGTGATGTCCAGGACTTGCAACCAGTCCCGGGAGATGCCGGGTCCATGTGTTGAGCGAGAGCCGGTGGTCATCATGCGCAACTGGAGAATCGAAGACCGTCGTCCTCTTGCCGAAAGGAATATTCCGAGCGGGGACCTCGTCAGGAGCCCCGCCATGTAGCATCCACAAGACAGGCGCATCCGTCGGTGTGAATGTTCGAGAACCTGGGGGACGGATAAATGGGCTTTCTGCCGATTCACGGGCAGAAACCTCGCGAGAATACTCATGTCAGTAGGCGGCGCTTGACCTGGAGCGTGTAATTCGCCGTGTGGTACCGGCGTGAGTCTCATGTAACTTAATGGAGAGAGGGTGACTTCGAAAGAAAAACCCACCAGGCGTGTCCGATACTCGGGATCCGTGACCAAGGCAAGCACACGGGGATTTCACAGCCCAGATGTTGACAGCTTCACTGCAAGCGCTGAGTGCGTTTTTCGGCGGACGATCATTGATGCTGCGACTGATCGCGGAGTAGTGATCATTCGTAGTCGGCGCTCTAATTGACCGAGCCCGCGCAACTTCTTCGCCCGATGAAGGTATCCTCCGGGAACGACTAGGTCACCGAGACCGCAAACTCGGAGCTTGCGGGTGTGTCCAGACCATAGCTGTGACGAAGCTGTCGCAGGTTGTTTCACGGTCATTGCTCTTCGAACTGAGCAAACAAAACTTCGGTCATCTAATCGATCTTATCCGTGATCTTGTGTCCTTCACGTGACAATGCGCGTCTGATCCTTCGGCCAAGCAGACATACATAAAAGATGGTTTCCTCTATCGTTCATGAGCTCGGCTGGTCTGAAGCCCACCTCGAATACCTTCATGTTTCAGAGGTACAACCCTTGAACACATCGACACATGCTGATGATGTGCATCTCTGCTCGAGTCAGAGATGGACGTGGCCAGGGCACTGACGAGCGCCGGCGCGACGCCCATACGTATATATAAACTGCAGGGAGTGTGCATGACCAGGGTTGGCACATCTCTCTACCTCCCATATCCTCTGCAATGTCTACAGAATGGCTGCTGGCACTCTTACCGCTCCTAGCGCTAGCTTATAACTTCGACGCACTCCCGACCAGCTCTTTGTTCCTGCCACTGCGGCTGATCTACTCGACAATACAGCGGGTGTCCGAGAATCCTCAAGCGGCGGAACTCTTCCGATTCATCTTTCTTGGTGCGCGCCACGCTATCCCGACTAGTGTGTGTTCCCCTGACTGAATGGACCCTTCAAGGAACCATCGTTGAGGCGGGTAAGAAACTTGGCCAGCTGCTCATCAGCTCTGGGTCGACGCGTATGTGCGGTCCCTGGCATCGCCTTCTCGGGCGCTGATGCACTAGCCCCACGCAGTATTCGTCGTCAACGCCGAGTTCCAGACGCAAGATTTTGCGTACGACTGGGTCGTGCACTACCTCGTGAGCCAACGCGTCTTCAAGGAGAGTCGATTCTTTCGAGTCGTTGCGCGTAACGCGGCAACGCGCCCCGGCACCGGGCTAGTTGATGGGGCAGAAATGGAAAGGAATCAGAGCGAGATCGACGGGCACCCAGATGCGGTGTACGAGCCTGCTGCTGCGACGCCGATATTTTTCAGGTGGCAGGGGTATTGGATCTCAGTTGTGCGTCCACAAACCAAAGCAATACAAGGCCGCGCTCATATTTGATAGAACAAAACTACGCCGGGATACTATCATTACGACGAGGGGAGGGAGAAGAAGGACACACTGATCATCAGGTGGGCGGCCCGTGTGTCTCCAAAGCTCTTGCTAAGCTCACCGCAACATAGCATCTGGAGCTGGGACCGGAAGATATTGGACCACTTCGTGAACACTGCACGTCAGTACTATATAGACTCGAAGGTCGTGCCCCGGAAGATCGATGTGGAAAACGAACCGGTGCGGGTACCCGCGGTCTCCTTTATATATACATCCTTATCCCGTGAGCAGTCCCACACGCTAGTCACTGCGGTATTTCCACAAGGCGATGCCGCGTACGATTGGATGCTCGCTTATCTCGTGCGTTGCATTGCCCAACGCTCCCTTCGCTCTGAACTAGTCACCCAGCGGTCCGAAAATGCACTCTTACACGCAAATACGTTGACTGTCAGCACCAAACAGAGTGATCTGGGATGGGGGACCGGCGCAGACGACCTAGTATGCTACCTGCCAACAGAGGAAACAAAGCAGCAGTTCCTATTCACCAGCCCGAGGACGGGTGTCCAGACCTGGCTGCAAGGTGCGTGGCCCCGCCCGTCAGAGCGCCTCGGGTATTTGGTGCTAACGTCACTGCAGTCACAGTGAACCCCGGGATCACCAGCTGGAACTCGGACTTGCCCACCGGGGGCAGCGTCACTGTCACGTGTGTTCCAACGCCATTCATCCTTTCCGCATCCTTCTGACGGGAGAACAACAGCCTGCATTCCTGCAACAGAGACATCCTGTCTGATCTCATACATGCAGTGCGAACCAAGTACCTCGAGAACGGTACCTCAAAAGTATCGGTGCATCTCGCTGACAATGTGAGTCTCCTCATGAGCACCACTCTCTTGCCAGAGGTGACCCATTCGCAGCACGGCCAATGGGCGAAAACAATCACCAAATCTCGACGTGCGCTCTCGACACTGATACTCCCGGGAGAGATCAAGGAGCAGATCATCGCCGACGCACGCGAGTTCCTGGACAGCGAGGGGTGGTATGCGGAAGCTGGAGTGCCATACCGGCGGGGATACCTTCTCTGTGAGTGATTCATGCGGAAAGTCTTGTGGAAGTGACTCTGGCTTCTAGATGGGGAGCCCGGAACGGGGAAGAGTTCAACGATTCATGCATTGGTGAGTGCAAAACGACGTTGACGGATGCGCTCACCGATTGGGTTTCAGGCCGGAGAGCTGGGTCTCGAGATATACTTTGTCTCGCTTGCGAATCCCGGGATCGACGATTACACGTTGTCCAAGCTAATCAGTGATACCCCGGCTAGATGCATCATCTTGCTCGAGTCAGTCAACGGGCCCCGAGAGCCATTCGCCTATGCTTACTTGCGCGCAGGGACATCGACTGTGCTTTTCCTTCCAGGGATGAAGCTGACGATGAATTCGGTGAATATTCCCTCTTCAACAAAGGCGGAAATCAGGTTCCACGTCCTCTTCCGCCCCCAAAATCGCAGGTCACGCTCTCTGGGTTGTTGAATGTCCTCGATTCGGTGTCTAGCACAGATGGTAGACTCACTGTTGCAACTGTGCGTTCGGAATCTCATGGTCATTATCCCCAACTCACAGCTCCGTTGGTACTTTTTAGACGAACCACATCGAGAACCTAGACTCCGCACTGATCCGAGCGGGGCGCATGGACATGAAGATCCAGTACACGTTCGCCGACACACCGCAGATCGAGCAGGTCTTTGCCCGCTTTTTCCCGCACTCGACAGACCTTGCGCGAGCCTTCGCCGAGCAGATTCCTCCACACAGATTTTCTGTCGCGCAGATCCAAGGATACCTGCTCACAAAGAAGCGCGATGCGGAGAGCGCCGTGTTTGGGGCCGGGCAGTGGATAGAAGAGATCGAGGACGAGAAAAGAGCCGTGAAAGAGCTCAAGGCCAAAAGGAAGGCGGAGAGGAGAAAGAAGGAAGTGCAGGAAACATCTGATGTTGCCCAGACTGAAGAATCGGGTGTGAAGACCATTGGAGAAACGAATCCTGCAAATACAGAGTAGTGCTTGTCTTCATACCAAAAGCTTCCCAGCTCCAATTCAAACATTTAACCCCACGCTCCGACCAAATTGAAGCCCAGGAACCCTAAAATTCCTGGGCTGAACCAAATCACAACGCTCAGCAATGTAACAACTGCATGCGAGGATGAACAAAGCGCCAGACCTGCACCGACTTCATTTTCTGTCAGTACTCTCTCTGCAACGACACATGGTGTCCCCTCTGACGATGCAGAGGAGGTTACCTCCTGTGCAGTGAGAATCAATCTCTATTCGCCTCCATCTACATCTGATCCTTCGGAGGCCCCTTCAACCACCAATATCATACTGAAATGATATGTCCTGCTATTGCTCAAGTCTGCGGTCATCGATTTTTTGATTCTTAGTTTTGGATGCGCTGGAGATATCATCTCACTTTCCAGGTGTTGGAATCAAATGGCAGGGACGGACGCGAGTTAAAATTAATATTGGTCGTTTGAGCGATCGTCAAGGACGACACCAGACCTCATCCATCAGGTGACAGTGATACTGGTGCGTCTTCCCACTTCTTTACCACAGCAGACTATTCAAGCGCAAAATCTGGATTTTTTTCTATTCCAGACCAACGGCGTAGGGAAATCAGGAATGAAAGGGTCTAGGCATGAGTCGGGTCGATCATCCACGCGCCGAGGAGAAATTCGTGGGATTATTCGTGGGATTGCTCGCCCCGGTTCATGCCCAAAGACTTTTTCGACAGCACAGCGCTTCGGAGAAAGCAATGAGAGTCCCGCAACAGTTCTCCGCCTGACGCATGTTCAGGGGTCTTCGAGCATACAGATCACTGATGTCATCAGGACTGCGTCACTGATTGACCAATGACGTGAGGATCTTTTTACCACGATGAACATCTTCCTGCTTGACGATGTGACGACTGGGCTCTCTGCTTCCATTCTCTAGTCAAGCACGATGAAACCAGCGGCAGGATATCAGAGATGATCAATCTGTCGGTCTTTGCGGGATCTTTATGGCTGGTCCGCTCTCTTGTTTCGGATTTCGGGTCGTAGACCAAGGAGACTGGTGCATGAGCTTGAAGAGGAAAGTCTGAAGCCCCGCGCAAGGCTTTCTTATAACCCAGTCTTGAAAAGAGTCAGGATGATCAATCCTCTGACAATGTAGCGTCCCGAAGCCAAGTCGTTGACACCAGGGCTCAGATTTCAAGCCGCGACAGCTCAGACAGGATGAATACCACCATGGTTTCTATCATTCAATTCTCGTCACGGGCCTGCCCACTTCCAGCTCCCCTGTATTTTCCTTTCTCCACCCAACGCGGCCAGCGGACGGTCTCCTGCTGCTGCGCGTACAATCCACACCTATGCGGAAACCACACTCGTTCTCTCCCACCTTCTGGCTCCCCCTCTTCGTCGTGCTCATCTCCCCGAATGCATTCGCAGCTGTGAAATACTCGACGTTCGATGACACCGACTCTAGCTTCACGTTCACGGGGAATTGGAATGCTATAAGCCCCTCGAATCCGTGCAACGGTTGCGCGTCCAAGCCAGACACGACTCAGATCTTCGACGGGACTTGGCACGATGGCAACACGCTCGGAACCGGCGGTAGCTTCACATTCACTGGTACGCCCTCCTTGGTGTCTTGTCCCGGCATACCACGCGCGCTCACGGCACGCACTGGCATCACAGGCTCGGCTGTGTGGATCTTCGGCATCGACCAAGTCGGCGCGCAACCCAATATCGACTTCACACTCCCAACCTCGACGGGAACAATATCTACGACGCACCACTACACTGGCAACGCGCGGTTCGCGTACAACGCGACGTTCTTCAGCGCCTCGGGACTCGATCAAAGCACCCGTCACACCGTTAGCTGGGTGTTCAATGCCAATTCGCAGTCTCAGTCCTTCGGCGGCCCGGAGGCACTCTTTGACTATGCCATTGTGCAGAACGATGTCGCTGATGCTTCCAATCCGGGGACTGGAAGTTCCACTACTACTGGTGGATCGACAAGCGACTCGGGGTCCAGTGGCGCCGGCTCGGGGGCTGGCACCGGCACAACGACGACGGCAGTGACGAGCAGCGCCACAGTCAACCCTGATACCAATAACAGTCCAAAGTGAGTGACTTAGCCGACTACTTCCGCCCACGACTGAAGAGCACGATGATTTCCAGTTCGTCCCCTAATTCTATCATGTGCGCTATGCCATAAGATAATCCGGCATAGTATCGTTAACAGTTGAATCCAGAGCCAACTCTGCACCCAGTGCCAGCCAGACAAAGTAGGCGATGTTGCCGTCCCGATTCAGTCCTTGCACTGATGTCGTTTAGAGTCGCCCCTGCTTCTGCTATCCAGTCCGTGGCAGGTTCGGCTGCAGCATCCAAACCTTCCGTGACAAACTCGTGCGTCTGGTCTCTTCGTCACGCTCTCTGGAATGAGCGCGGAAGCCGCTGATATCTGTGCCGCAGGATGTCCACATCCCTGAGCGAGACTTCCTCAAGCTCGTCTATTGCCCCTCCGTATGTCTCACCCGAGTCCCATCTCCATCCAACTCTGACTAGAAGCAGATCATCGTCCAATCGAGCTCATTCTACCTCCCTCGCAAGTAGCGAGAGTGCAGTGGCAAGTTCAAAGCAGACCAGCAATTCTGCACCTAGTCAACTCTCCGCTCGCTCGAAGCCCAATCTCGCAATGATCTTAGGTGGGGTGTTGGGTGGCATTACGTTCGGTGGACTGGTCATGCTTGTATTGCTCTCGCGACGGCGCAGAAGGATGAGAAAGGACGGAAAGACGGCTGCGGCACCGTACGCTTTCGAGCAGGGGAACAATCGTCTCTCGTCTGCAGAAGGACCAGCACCCTTGAGCGAGAAGTCAGGTGTGCACCCATCTTATCCCCGTCTCGAGTCTCCCTCACACCTGACCCAGCGCGGCTCTTCCGGAATCTTGGATCGAGCAGCCATGGTCCCAGTAGTGCAGCACCGCTCCCTGATTCTGCGCCACACTTGGGAGACAACGGATCTGCACGTACGGCGACCACGGCGGAGCCAAGTGTTTATTCGACTGCTTCAGCGTCAATGGCGACGCGAGAACGTGTTCTGGAGGACCGAGTTGCCGAGTTGGAGGCTCGCATAATGAGTGTCGGGCAGCACAGGGCGGAAAATCAGATGTCTACGACCAGTACAGCGCTGGCGCCTCCTCCCTACGTGAGGGAAGGGGATGATTGATTATCCACTGGGATGGTGGTCGGTCTATACTGCTTGTAGCACAGAGCTAATCTCGTTCTATGGTACGCGTCTTCAAACACGATGCGTGCCTTTTAGAGGGAACTAGGACGCAGGAATCGTCAGGTCCTCGGCAGAGCCAATCTATACAACCTGGTGATGCAACTCTCAGCCTTCGAGTTGCACGCGAAAATCGGACAGAACAACAGACCTTCGGTGCCAGACTCGCGATCTTGCCCCAGCCCTTCATACGCAGATCCGCGCTGACCACCCCACCAATTCGAGTGCCCAGCATCTCGCGCTTGTTGTTAAGTAGCACCGCAGCATTGTCGTCGAAGCGCACCATGCGCCCGTCGGGCCGCCGCACGGCTTTGCGCGTGCGCACGATGACCGCGCGCCGGACGTCCCCGCGGCGCACCTTCACGGCAGTGACGGAAGCTGAGGCGGCGGCAGTGACGGGGCGCGCGCGCTGGACGACAACAACGATTTCGTCCCCGACGGAGCCCCAGCCGTTATTGACCTTTTGCTTGAGCACGTTCACGCATTCGGCGACTAGGGCGCCCGAGTTATCGATGATCTGCCAGAGGTGCATGTTTTAAATTTTCCTGAGGCAGGAGAGAAGGAGGGGAAGGAAGGACATACATTGAGCGTGCCCTTGAGCCCAATCATAGTCAAAGAGGGATTGAAAGGGCAGAGAAGGGGTGTCACGCGTGACTGCTAGTTTTCAATGACAGTAAGACAAGTATCGGCCGTTGTGTTGAGTGTAGGGCCGGTATCTCGCCAACAGAAAAACGGTTTACACTGATATGTCTGCACAGAGTGCTACATTTCGCTGATGTCCCGATTCTATGTATCTGCATTTGGTGAGACGCGATAAAATATTGTCTTGGTCACACCTGGGGCACAGCCATCAAAGCTTTCTCTTCTACAATGCTTCGGCCATCTTACACGCACGAGTTCCTTACACCGACGCGAGGAGGAGCGTGCCAAACTAAGCACTTGGAAGACAAAGAATGGGCTGGGAAGTACACAAAGAGCTCGCGGCCGAGCGACACATGGATAAATACGTCCTCTTAGACGACAAAGACGTGCCCCCCTTGTTTTGTTCGATGATTTGACGATATAAAAGTCGTTATTTCGAGCGTGCTCATCCCAGAGCTTCACTCCCACTTCAGTTCACATTCTCGTCGCGTGCTGGCACCCGTCGTTTCAATGCCCCATATCACAGGATCCTCCGTGCTTGGACTCGAGATCGAAGCTGTGCGTGGGACTCTACTTGACCGATAATGTCGCTCACTGAAATCCAAATGCACGTCTTAGAACCAGTGGCAGCAAGATCGTCTGGTAAGATCAACAAATGCACGCTATTTTCAGTCAGCTAATTGACTCCGCGCAGAACCGTCTCAGAGCGGATCCAGGAGAAAACGCAAGACGGGCCGAGGTAAGTTCCTGAAAGTAACGTTCCCAGATGGTGATAGCTGAATGATCGGATTACAGCTTCGAAAGGCGCAGCGGGCTGCTGATGCTTTACTCGCTGCCAGTACTTCGGCGAGCGAACCATCGAGAAACGATTCTCCCTCGATAATGCCCAGTCCTTCGAGCCCAGTAAGTCGGTAGGACCCTTCTCCATCTTCTGTTGACTTTTCGGGAGGCAAATCCTGCTCCAGATCCAACTCAAATTGGACTTGACGCCCCAACGCGTACCCCAGTGCGGCCTTCTCTACTCCTTTCCCATCCAGCCTCCTCAATGGTGCTTCTAGCCCCGGAATCCTCTCCGCCGGATTCCTTCGAATGGAACACCCTCTCGCTCTCCATCTCATGTGAGTTGTTCTTGTCAACTGATAGAGCGCCTTATCTGTGGACCTTTAGACGCCCAAACCCCGCTCCCTTGGAAAGGAAAACAGAAGGAAGATCGGGGCCGAGGTCTCACGGACTCCATCACCAGTGAGCGATGGTTTCTCGACAATCGACAGAACTACCCAAGATTTGTGAATAGGAGGTCGGCAGGCTTACTTCGACTAAGCCCAAGTCACCGCAGCCAGTCAGTTGCCTAGAGAGCTTCTCAGACGTTTGTGACAAGCCGGCTGTGGTAACCACCGTTGCTTCATACGGGACCCGAAACATCCTTTTCAAGATCATGATCCGCAACGCTGCTCCCGGGTCAAGAGCGATTCCAACTCTGATGGATCACCTTGAGCGTATCGGAACGCTTGATCCTGGCAGTGACGTCCGCTGTCCATTTTCGGTGAGTCTTGAGATTTCAGGTCGCTGGAAGTGGCGCTTACGGCCGTCGTGCGTTTTCCCAGTCCGTATCCTTGGATCCGTGAGTTTCATAGCTCTGTTTTTGTAGGAAGACTGAGGAGATTTTCAGCCCAGTGCTATTCCTTCCCGGTCACGCAATTCGTGTTCCAGCATCGGATGATTTTATCCTAGCTGCACCCATAGGGTGGGAGGTCCCTCTATCCGAGAGCAGTGCTTCTCCCCTACAGAAAGAAAGTGATTCTCCCTTGGTGAATCTCCTTGTGGAATCAGGGGATGACATACACTACCGCGGAGTGTGTGCGCTGAAAATTTTGTTGAACGCACAGAAGTATATTCTGGACGAGAGTATTCTGGTGCGTATTTGCTATTCTTTAAGTATTCGCGCTCTCTTGCTGACCTAAAGAAAACAGCAAGGGGTCAAGAGTAGCTCTTCGAGCCAAAAATTACAAGGGCAGGCTCAAGAGCGGGTCATTGTGCAATTTTACGGGCTACAGTTCGTCGAGTTTGACGAGGATACATATCAGCGTTTGCAGAGAGCTTTTTTCGAGTAGGGGGGGATCTAGGCATTACAGATACCCGGATTTAGTCTCAAATATCATTCTATGAGGGTATCGAAATCTAAAGCTGAGAATATAGTGAAGCGAGTCGTTCACGGCCCAGCATAGTCGGATCTTTATGAATGATGATCGGAAATGTGCTCGATCAGATCACGCACTTTGACGTGGACGACCTACCACGATCGGCGACGACAGTATAAAGGAGAGCACAGTGAACGCAACATGCAGGTCAGTATCTTCGTCTAGCTCACCGGAATTTCGCTGGTCTCACATATTGCCTTCGCTCTAGATTCTCCCGCATACTGATTCCACGAGAGGTACTGGTGCCTTCTCACCATGACAGCCCCACCGTTTTACTAGCGCACTCCCAAGCAATGCGATTTGTGACTTACAACCTGCGCTACGACTCGCGGCCCGACACGATTTCCGTCGCGCAATCGCTTACGCACCTTCCGGACCCACTGGACTCGCCTCGATACTTGGCGAAAGCGGGCGAGCAGCCTTGGAGCACGCGCAGGCTGCGCGTCGCGGAGCACCTGCTCGGCGAGGGAATTGTGCTGGCTGGTTTCCAAGAGGCGTTGGTCAGGCAGGTGCGGGATCTGCACGAGCTGCTAGGTGAAGCGGACTGGGATTGGGTGGGCGTCGGACGGGATGATGGTCGGGAGGCGGGGGAGTACAGTGCGGTGTTCTACAAGAAGTGCGTCAGAATCTCTTATGTGTGTTGTGAACCTGATATCCTCTCCTCTCTCTACAGATCAGAGCTTGAGTACCTGGGACACGACTCTTTCTGGACGTCTCTGACCCCATTCACACCGTCGCGGTACCCCGGCGCAGGCTCGATCCGTGTATGCACTGTTCTGCAGCTGCGACGACGTCATGGCGGACAGAAGTTCACGGTGCTAAATACCCATATGGACGAACGATCTGAGGAGCAGCGCCGGCTAGCAGCAAGCATGATCCTTGCCCGGGCCAGGTTCGAAGCACACACCAGCGGTTTCCCGGTCATCGTCATGGGCGACTTCAATAGGTTTGCCAGCCCCGGTGCACTTTACTTGCGAAGGCTTACTTTCTGCCGCAGTCCCCCAACAGGCTCGGACTCCGGGGCGTATGAGATATCCACGGGTATGCGTCTGCCGGTGGATGTGCCAACGGATTTTGCGGAACGGTACAGCGTTCCTGATGATGCTGCACCGTTTGTGCTGCGAGACCTCAGGGGCTGTACACCGCGCCGTCACGTATCTGCCAATCACGCAACTTTCACAGGCTTCTCCGCACCCAACGACGCGAGAGCATGGAGCCGCATCGACTTCATTTTCGGTGGGAGCAACGGCGGATGGTAAGTCAATAGCTCAGGGTGTTGGTGACACTGACTTAGTCTGAAGGGAATCGGTGAGATACAAGGTGGACAGTGCCTTGACGGACGATGGAGTGTTGGCGAGTGATCATCGGCCCGTTTTTGCGGACCTTGTACTTTGACTGTGTCGTAATCATAAACATTGAAACATATTAGAAATGTCGACTCCTCCGTCTCATTCTTCACTGCTCCTTGGCCGACTGGGCAAAGCTAGGTGTAACCTTTGTCTATGCGTTCAACTCCTCCAATCTCTTCTTGGTATCACACACAAGCCAAGTCGCCAGGGTACATACTTCGTCAGCCGTCCGCTGGTCTTCCTCTGATAAAATGTCCAGGGGCAACAAAGCGAGCAAAGCCGCCTGGTTGCGTAACAAGCGCAGTATATCGTCCAGCATCTGCGGGATCTTGTCGTAGGCCGATAGCGCAAGGAACGTCCCTGCTGGTGTAGCTACCAGCGTATCCATCTTAGGGAGTTGATGAATCAACTGGTGCATTCGCTCGAGAGCGAAGATCCAAACGCCGAAGCAGATTGGAGCGAGGCATGGGGCGGGGGGAGGCGTTACTGCACGGTCCTGGAGATCAACAAATGAGTCATTTTGAGTTCTGATCGGAAAGGATGTCGAGACGTACGACGACCGCCCGCTCAACAGACGACATCTCCTCCGGACGGTATACCGCGTCTTCCGAACGCAGGTCTCTGAAAATCGGGAGCATCGTAGCGGATGGTAAAGTCGGCATTGAAGACATTTTCGGTGAGTGTGAAGTCGGCTGACAGGGACTAAATCGAGTTGTGTATTCGACGGTGTATTGCAGCATCTCGCTCTCCTTTTATAGACTCCCGAATGCGCCGGTGCGCTTTGATGGCTCCATTGTCAACCGCTCCAGTCAAGCGGGTTGAAGGCCCAAGAATAACCGAAGGGCACAATCATTGTCTCATCCGTGGCTTTTCGATTCTATGTGGCTACGCGCTTTCGAATTCTTAACAATGTCGACTGCCAAAGATGCTTTCCTCATTGGGGAATCTGGCTCCTCAGACTGACGACGGCCTCTGGCAAAGTTAGGACCAATCGAGAGTCCGAAGTTCAACTATGTAGGCACATTTAATACGGGGATTACGGCCAGAAAGATCAGCAGAGTATCAGAGATGTATCAACACCGACGATCAGGCACAAATGAGTTTCAGTTCAGGATCATGACCGCGATTGCCAGGGTCCCTGCGGTGCGAGCATTGTCTGTGGCCAACGCTCCCTTCCTGTAATGTGAAGACCGTTGAGCGTGGGAACACCGCAAACGTAGACGAAATCACGAAGCATTCGATTGACATGTCTATGTGCATGTGACAACCTGGAAAGTTGGGCAGGTGATCGCGATACTCACTCGCTCCCATTCCAGCCATGCCCGGATGAAGATCCTCCCAGACGGATGGGCCCTCGGGATCAACAGCTTTGTCTTTGGTAATATCCCATTTGATACGCTCTCGACGACCAACCATTGATCACTTACCCGATGCTCCCATGCTCACATACTTAAATGTTCTTCCCGCATTCGCTAGTCTCCAAACGCGACCAGAGTTGCTTCCATCGTCTGGATTCTGATGCAAATGATGAATTTGCGGTGTCGGAGAACGCACACGTGACACCACTTGCAGCCTCACCTCGTCTCAACGACCAGCCGTTGTACTTGGAGGCTGTGCGTGCAGCGATGGGCGCTGCGACGATATTTCTTCGATGCACATTGCATCGAGGTCATCTCAGTTGCGCGCTGGTGTCCGGTTGCAGATCCGAATTCCTCGTGCAAACCCTATAATTGGAAGTCACAAATACACCATTCGGTCCAAAAGTGGATGATGCTGTACGGATGACACCAGTCTTCATTAGTGTCTGAGTCATTTCTCTCTTCACTGTTCTTCTCCCTTGACATCTCGGTTGAGCGCCAGGCGCTGATACCATCCCTAGTCAGAACCCCCAATGGCGAGCATTTCGTCTTATCACGACCGTAAGGCTGTGAAGGCTATACGAAGCCCGGCCGCTTTCGAGGAAGATCTTCACAAGCGCTGATTGTGCAGCCCTTGTGGTTATCAGTCACGCTCCCGGAGCCGAGCGCTGAATGGGGCTGTGCATGATGCGTGGGCTTAGGAAGCTCTCCTGGACGCAGTCAAACACTGTTGGCGGTCTCCGATGAAGGTCAAACAGCGACAATGGCGGTAATGACACGCCGACTGATATGGCTGGCTCTGTCGCCGTGCTGTGGACACGGATGGCTAGAACCATTGCTGCTTTGTCGGGTGAAACATGTGAGTCAAAAGGGAAGCAGTGACAATTCTTTAGCGCATATAAGATCTGTTTTCGCACAGCACCTCAAATCTGGCTCCTCGAACCATACAACACTTCCGTCCATGCCTGCCAGCCCGGAGTCGTCTCCAACCACCACCAAGAAATCAAACCCGTTTACAAAGCGGCGGAGAGCTTACATGGCATGCACAAATTGCAGGCAGAGGAAAATCAAGGTACATCACCACACCTCCTATGAACACGTCTCTAACGGATGACAAGTGCATCACATCATCCGAGGGCGACTCCCGTCCGTGCACTCGATGCGCGAAGCGCAAGCTCCACTGCGAATACGTTGCCGTGCCCGAAGAGCTGGCGTACCAGCACGAGCAGTCGCACTCGCCAGAACCTGGGTCTTCGCTGAGCTCCCAATATCCTGAAACTGACGGCCGGTGGCCATCTCAATCGATCACGCCGCCCTCCGCTGGCCTAAGAGCCGCGGCGGAGCAACGTAGTTTGGGGGTGTCTGAACCGTCTTACCCACGCCCCGGCTTTCCTGGTCATCCGCAGTACAGCCTGTTTGCTGCGCAGCAAGCGCAGGCTGTGGCAGGCGGGTTGCCTGGCCCACACACCGGTCAAAGTTATCCGTACACAGATTACTACGACCGGGCAGGATATCCGCAGCAGTATGTGTGAGCGTTTTTGTGTTGTATGGCTGTGACAATGTGCTCATCCCGTTTTAACAGTAGTTGTGTCTGTCCTCCATCCGGTGCTTGTTATTGCGGTGGAAGATACCATCAGCAGCCATAGGACTCTCTATTTGACCCTCGATGAGCAAGTGATCGCTCGTTTTACATGGAGATTGTGCTCTTGTTTTATGTTGCTTTTTTATAGATTGAGATTTCCATAACCAGCCATGGACCGTCTCTACACCGTGTGATCTGTGAGAGGCTAAGACAATCTGATCTATAAACTCTCAGTGTTCTGTAATGCATCCAGAATAAACACCCTTTCTGGGATATTTGACTCATTGCCACGAAGACCTGAAATCGCCGCCTGCTGGTGTCGAATCTGTATCTAGTGAGATCCTGCCTGAAAGCTGTGCGCAACAGCAATGACGCCATCCCGAATTGCTATCTGATAACAGCTTTCCGAGATTCCACTTCACATGATTTCAGGCTGGATGTTCACAGAATTCTAGTCCTTGATTAGATCGTTGAGTTTTCGGAAGCTCTTAATTGCGCTGAAAAGGTCAGCAGAATAATCTAAAGCGGCTCGGTGAGGTGGGTCCCTGCGGGACTCGAACCTTCCATCTCGTCGTTGTCAACGACGACAGCGCGGCGCCTCATGCAACACGTTGGCTTAATTCTTGCCACATCATGCTACATACTAACATTGAAAAAATGTCAAATGGGGCCCTCGACATCGATGGCGGGACTTGAATTTTGCAGAAGTCCCGCAGAGAATTCTTGATGCCAGTCTCAGATAGGAGATACAGTACATCCCATGCGATCGGTCCTGTGCATGAGCGTCTACAACCTTCGCACCAATTCGATATCACCCTCATTTTCATCTCCATCTGTTTGATCGTCAGTCTCTGTTCTGTAGGTACTGCGTAAGCTATTGATCAACGCACAACAGGTGCGGGTAGCAACTACGTCGCTGACGTAGGTCGAGAATATCGGCGCTCCATGCGAGCTTGAAGCTCTGAGCGCTGTGGAACGGCTAGTTGAAGGAGCGGGTACGCTTTGCAGCGCTGGGTCACGGAGGTTCAGCATTAGACGTGAGATCATGATCGACGATATACTGAGCAGGTCAATGAGCATAGATAGCATGAAGGAAAGCTGACTGACACATTCGTGAACGTAGTCAGCACACCGCGGGTGAATGACTAGATGATATGTAGATATTAGTCCAGACCAGGATCGGATATCAGAAGGCTGACCTTTCCCATCTACATCCCGTTGGTTTTGGATTAAAGACAGAGTAGTGAAGGGGACGTACGATGAATGTGAGAATGTTTGCAAGATTAACGAGAACGATAACGCTGAATCCCAATCAACACAGATGAACCGTCGCAGAGCAGAGACGAACACGCACCCAAAATAGATTGAACCGTCTCTGAGCAGAACAGTCATGAGTCTGACGCCCTGCACCCGTCTTTGACTCAACGCGCGATACAGCGTCAGCAGGAATATGGTGCAGTCAAAGACACCCATCCCGGCCCAGGCTGCCGCGAGTCCGAGAGCCCTGACGTGCAAGTCTGGATCGAACTGATGGGGATATGCACAACCGAAGATACGCACTGAGATTTCGTCACCGAAGAAGTGCAGCCGACATCAAGCGCGAGCGTCGGGGCCACTTCGTTCGTGGCTCGCTTGGGTCCAACCAGAACTGCCCACTGATGCGAATTCGTCAGGCGAATAAAAGGGCGGCCAGGATCTACTAACCACACCCACTGCGATCACGCCACTCGCGACCAGGACCATCAACACTAGGATGCGCTTGCTGCGTTCGTACAGTGCGTAGGTGCGCAAAATGAGCATGACTGGAGGAAATGATCAATTCGGCCAATAGGTCGTAGATGGAGACAGATACGCGCACCCCCGACAATTATCTGAATCGCCACCGCAAAGTACTCGTGGTACGAGTGCAGTGTTGCGCATCTATCATCAGTCAGCGTTGGCGTATCAGCACCCAAGCGATCGCTCTCACAGCTAATGCATCGTCAGACTCGGCGGGCCGTGGATCTGATGAGACAAAGGTGGAACGCACTGCAAGCTTCTGATCTGGCGTGCCCCGTGCCCAGAAGTACTGGATGACGACTGGGACGGTGCCGAGCAGCATTCCGTATCGATTTAAGAAGAAGAGGACGTTTGGTGCCGTCGCACGAGGGCTCCAGTAGCGCGTTACTTCCCATTCGAGCGTGAGGAGATAGTCGTAATAGAGGAGCGTGAACGCAACGAGATTGGTATCGTAATTCCAGGTCCTGGATCGATCCATCGCAAACGTAAGCAGCCAAAAAGCGACTGTCCCGACGCGACGCACAGCTCTTCCTGGATCCCGCCTACGCTTAAGCTCGTCGTCGTGTTCGTTTCCATCGGGCGCACAGGCGCATCGACGCCGGAGGGGTAAGGCGGCCAAGTGGGTGGAGAAAAGATTCGAAAGGGAGCCACCCGACGGCTATGCGCATCGGATAAACGCACCCCGGTAGCGGCATCAGAATGGGTGGCGCTCGATCAGGTTAGATCCCATCACCACGCGAGACAGACATGACATGACACTCACGTGCCGTGATGCGCACCCGGTGCGACCCATCCCCGGATGACTCAGACCATTTCATCCGGGACTCAAAGCGCATTCGATGGTCTGGTCTCCAAATCATCCTTCCATACCGTGACTTTTACACTGCGGGAGGTAACCCACGTTCGACGTTTGCCGCGTCTATTTCAAAAAATGTCGTATAATGCACAATACAGCAGGTCGTAAAGGAATGCGTGCTGAATATTTGTCGTGTGCATGGGAGGAATTGTATTTCGCGGGAGTCATCGATACAGATAGCTATTCAGCTATGTATCTCCGCCGGGGCGTTGCATTATCATCTGGGCTAGTCACCCCCAGCTTTTCCTCAAGAGTGTATTGGATTAGCGGCCTGTAGATTTCTTTGGGACGCAGTTTTCAGCGAAAAACTTCCGCTGAGCCGGTCTTTTGACAAAAGATCTAGGATACAGCAGGAATCGACTCTGTATCATGTTTCTTCCTCTCAGTTGTTCTTACCACGCATGATATAATATCACCAGTAACTTCATTTTCACCACGAATGATTTGTAACTTTAGCCCATTTCGGAACTTACACTCCACACTCTTACCCTATAGTGTTTTGACTGTCACCCCAAAGCTCATGAACTTGCATCCCTTCTGTGTGTCGTGCTTACAACTGGTCATTTTCCATGGAGACCCGAGATTCACAGCGGACAGTACGCCTATCTGATCTGCTGTCCCATCATGTAGTCACTGCACATCGAATCGCAGTCCAGCTCAAGTACTATGCGTCACGTCGAGGCAAGCACAATGGGGATTCGAAACGAGGGATTCTCTTCACTTGGTTCTCTTCCAATATACATTGCTGTATCGCAGCTATGGTATTGAGACAAGTATGTATGTAGCGGACAATCAGCTCGACCTTCGAGATATCAAATACACAAGGAAATACGCGACTAAGGCTCTCGAAGGCAACTCTGTTGAGTATCCGAATACTAAGTAGTGTAAGACCCACAATCGAGAATCTTGGCCAGCTACCTCACAGTATCACACACGGGAAGCTGGGCGAGGAATGGTGCTACAGCTCCGATAGGTGGATGCAAAGACCTGTATGAGTGGATCTTCCCCAAGATATGCTCGATCGTGGAGTTCGAGTAGGCTAACCCGCGGCACAAGGCGGTCGGCGTCGGCAAAGGCATTGCAATCAGTCGACACGTGGGATGACGTCGTTTCTTTGTTGTTTGGGGCACGTGTGACAGTAGAGGAACCGAACAACGTCCGAACATGCTCAAGATTTTTCCTGTTCTTTCCCACCACCATCCTCCCGCTCACAAGCACCTCTGTCATTTCCCGGCATAACCCTCGACTGTCCCTTCTCCATGTTCTCCACCATGATGTAATTCCCCTTGCATATCTTCCCAGCCTTCATCCATTCTGACTTTTATTGGAATCCTAGTCCCGCTCTTACCCTTGCCCTCGCACTGACCTCCCAAGTCAATGCACTCTCCAACCTTCAAGCGCCGTCGGGTGCGACTGTCAACCGTAACATGACCGTCACCTGGTCGTCCGACTCGTCCGACTCGGGCACCTTCACACTGGCGCTGTTCAGTGCCGCGATCAACCAGACTTATGTCCGTGTCTCTTCGTCCTCGATAGTGGTGTGGAACTCACTGGTTGACAGACTGGTGGCCTTGCCCTCGCCAACACGGTGGAACCTTCTAAGAACCAGGTCACTGTTCTATTTCCGCCATTCGATCCCGGGTAAGCGGCTGTCTCTCTCTGCGACACTTCGCCGCCTTGTCGAATTTATATGTAAGATCAGCGATCAGCTGGCTGCTTCTTGCTAGTGATGGACTCTGAACGACGTCACGAACAACAATCAAACTCTTTTGTCTCGTTGGGTTACTATGCCAGCCGCTTACCCTTCCCAGATCGTACTCCCTCGCCGTGATCTCCTCCTCCAACTCTTCGGATGTACTCGCTACTTCGGGTCAATTCACGGTCAATCCGGCGCCCTCTGGATCGCAGAAATTGTGCGTCTTGCTTCCTTTCCCATTGGCACTTGAGCATGTGCCATCAACATCAGCTCGCAACTGACTGATACCCGTCATCAGGTCTCCGACGGCTGCTGCTTCCTCCGTGGCCAGTGCTATTTCGAGCATAGCGTCTAGCATTAGTTCATCGATCGTCAGCGCCAGTGCCTCAGCCTCAGCCAACCCTAGTCCGAGTGCGGCTGCCAAATCTGATGCGACCCGAACCTCTGTTTTCTCCCTGGGTGCTGTGGTCGCTGCTGTCCTCATCCAGGCTCTGGCGGCGTGAAAGGCTTTCGGCACGCGTTCTGTCTATCTTCTCAGGTCATGCTCAGCCTCTTCTGTAACCCGTCGCAGTTCAATATTTTGAAACCGTGTTCTCTCGCTTTCATACGTACCACTCTCTTGTTGTGTTTCTTGATTTTCTCATACGTACTTCTCTGTTGTCTGTACAGCCCGTTCATGTACACGCGAAAGGTATCCGTAGAGTTGTCAAAAGATGTCTTTTGGACCATTGTCACCTTTTGTCGAGCTCGCGAAGTTGAACCTTGTATTTTTAGCAGGGGGCCTGCAACAATTCGATTGTACTCCTTATTCCCTACGGTCCGTCCGGTCGCACGGAGACCGGAGAAACACTATTCTGATCAATCCGTCTACATAGTACAAAGCGAGCGACAGTAGAGGAACCAGCTGGAGCGAACCCCTTCGGGAGCGCACGATCATCACCGATGGCCGGCTTCCCTCGCTGCCATGGACGATCCTCCGACCGCTCGTGTCGAGCAGGCCGCATCGGCTCCGTGTACTGCGGTGTCATGGCAGCGAGGTGCACTGTAAGCGGCGTGAGCGGACCCGGTGCCAGCATTTTGTCCTAAAGCGAGAGGAGAAGAGGTTGAGTGAAGACCGACTGATATAATACTGATTCACTACCGACAGTCGCAGAAGGAGTTGAAAGAAGTGTCCTGGGACGGCTGTGCGGCTCCAATCGCACTGGTGTGGTGCTTACCCTTCTGATCACTGACATCATGAGCGGCACCAAGCGCCAGAGTTACGGGAGAAATGCAATGACCCTTTGAGCGAGTAGCGAGCTGTCCGCTCTGTGCTGGTGCACCTACGCAAATGATGATCGTGGCCGATCTGGTACGTTCAAAAGAGAGCGAGACTGACCTGGCGGAGCACGTGATCCAGCTCAGATGATCGTCTAACCCTATAATCGTTCCTTGTTGGTAGTCATACAAGAACATTTGTGTAGCCCATGCTGTGCCGGAAGAAGCTCCCGGTCTCCCACTAAAAGCTAGCTCCGCGGATCAAGCTCTACGAAGAAGCACTCAAGGTATGGTCCGTCGACAGATGACCACCCTCCCCCCGATGATCGCCCGGCGTCATCAGGGCACCAGCTGGAGAGTCATATCGAACATGAGGTACGGAATGTGGGGATGGAGTGGGCAAAACACTCCGTGGGTGGGATTGAGCGGTAGGTACTCGTCCTGGTCGCCCAAAAAGGCAGGTCCTGGAGCCGGCTAGGCCTCGAACTTTGCCTCGAGATGTGATCTGGATTCGGGCACTCCGGGTGAGATTGGAGACATATGCGCATGGCTGGTTGAACAGGTGACTGGTGCCGTATTCCGGCATCGTTTCTCGCCACCGTCTTACTCGTCGGGTTCGTCAGCAGGCAGGGGATTCTCCGCGCGCGCTCCGGTCCCGCCGGGGCTTTGGGACCGTTGTCTTTCCCTTGGCCGCTCATTATGTAGTCGGCGGGAGCAGGTGACGGATGTCGCGGGGTTCAATTCGGATGCCAGGTCTGTGGCGGTCAAGCTTGTGATTTTCTACTCGGTTGTTCCGCTGACCCGACAGCCGCTGTTCAACGTTCCGTGGGCTAAAAACAGCATATGCATTGAAATGGATTACTACTTTTGTCTGTGCTCAAGAGCTATCGTGCACAGCGGGCCTGATCCGGTCTTTTCTTTCCTGGCGCCCGCCTTGCTCCTTCTTGCATTCTCGGAGCCAATTCCATTCTTGTGTTGTTCTTTGCGAGCGCAGTCAGAGAAAATGCCATTCAATGCCTACGTGGAAGGAATCCGGCCCGTTCCTTATAACACGCCGCTATGATTCTACCACTTGCCACGCATCGTCGTCCGCCCGTTCAGATCCTCGTCCAGCGCAACTACCATGCGTCTCTCTCTGCCGGTCCTCGCAACCGCTTGCCTCGTTCTCAGGCAGGCTTCGTCGCAGCAAATCTATGACATCGTGCGTTCTCGCCAGCGTCTCTCGTGCCTGCTACAGCAGCTGACTTGTCCCTGGCCACCCTCAGTGGCAGACGACCTGGGATCGGGCAGGATTGTTCACATCTCTCGCTCCCAGCAACCCGATCAACTTCGGATCCCCTGGCTCAACTGGTTCTGCGGACATAGTCGTCACGGAAACACAGGTGTACCAGTCGATCAACGGCTTCGGCGGATCCTTGAGTGAGTCGTCTTCTCCTTCGTGATGAGGGATTCTTGGATCTGACGGATCGTTTCCGCAGCTGACTCTTCTGCCCTGACGCTCAACAACTTGAAGGTTCCTTACTTATCCCCGCGATATTATCCGAAACTAAGCTGCTTGTCCAGAACAAGAATTCCGCAAATTATTGGTCGATTCTAGGTCACCTTTTCTCTGTCGCGGACGGAGCCAACGCGGCGGGATTTTCGTATCTCCGTGTTCCGATCGGCGCATCCGATTTTTCTGCATCTGGTCTGCTATTTTACTTGCACATGCCATCCGCACCATTGAAAGATTTTCCAGCTTACAGCTTAGACGATACCAATGGGGACATCATTTTTTCTCGGTTCAACATCAACAACTCGCCATCCTATCTCTTCCAGACGATCCAAGATATTCTTTCGATCAATGCCGCTTTGAAGGTATCCCCACTATCTCATCACCTTCGGATTAGATCTTAATGCGCACCGCAGGTCCATATCGTCCCCTGGAGTCCCGTACGTTTCTGATACCCGAAAAACTGACAAAGATTCACACTGTTTCAGCCGGGCTGGATGAAGACTACGGGAACAATGAATGGTGGCACGATCCTTTCTCAATATGTTGGAGTCTGTGAGTAATTTCCCTCGATGTTCACAAGCCCGATTTACCGAACATGCCCAGATCCGACGTATCTTTTGAAAGCCGTGCAAGGATTCGTGAGCAAGGGCATCAACGTTTACGCAATATCTGTGCAGAACGAGCCTGAGAACAGGTGCGTCGTGAACTTCCTGGTGAGGACCATGCATCTGATCTCGCGCAGCAACCCGACGTATCCGACGTGTACCATGACACCGGGTAAGCGGCTTCCATCATGTGACCGAGTTCCGATCATGACGAGCACTGGTAGCAATCGAGGGCCAGATTGGGACCGCCCTGCGGACTCTGATGAACAGTGCTGGGCTGTCCAGCGTCAAGCTGGTGGGATACGAGGTTCGTGCTTGTGCTTATTCATGATCTTGACGGTGACTCATCTTGTGCTCAGCATAACTGGGATGACGCAGCGACATACCCCGTGACTCTGGTCAGTCAATCCATCCTTCCATGTCAACTAGCACGCTCAGCTGTCATGCATAGATGCAAGACGCTGGGGGCTCGTATGATGGGGTGGCTTTCCACTGTGAGTTTGGCTTTCTGAGAGATTCGTGAGAGAATCTCATTCAGTTCATAGGCTACGCCGGGAGTGTGTCGAACCAGGCCCTGTTCCACCAAGCTTACCCGAACAAGGTCGGTTGACTCAAACATAGTCGCCTGAAGATTGCGCTGATGGTCGATTTCAGAATGTGTACTTCACCGAATGCAGTGGTACCATCGGCTCAGATTGGTGGTCTGACATTAAAGTGAGCTGCCCTGTACGATCCATCTATTCATGGCCTGGCTCACACGAATTGGCAGTGGTATATGAACAATCTCTGGATTGGGAGTCTCCAGAACTGGGCGGGAGTCGGACTCATGTACAATATCGCACTCGACGGCCAAGGTCTGCCAATTCTGCCGGGAACTAACAGTTGTGGCGGTGGCTGCCGGCCGATCGTGACTGTCAACAGCGATGGGTCATTCTCCTACAATCAAGAATGTGAGTTCTTCGACCTCTCCCAGTGATCGCATGTCATTGACCAGTGCCCAGTCTACGCCATGGCCCAGGCCTCCAAGGCGATCATCCCGAAAGACGCTGGGGGACCCTGGGGATATCGGATTGGAGTTTCGGTTCAAGGAAGTCTGGCGTCTACGCTCACGGTCGGGGCGTACGCGACGAAGCGACTCTCCTCCACTGACTGGAACCGGTATGCTTTGGTTGTGTTGAACGGTGGGTTGCATCCCACGCTTGGCCAAGACTGCCGAGAGCTGATGTGTCTGACAGAGAACGATGGGGCGTCGTCGACTTGGAATCCTGTGCCTGTTCGCGCGACCATCGAGTTCCGCGGCGCGCAGGCCACGTACACTTTCCCCGTCGGTGAGCATTTCTCCTGTTAACGTATCCTTCAGCGAATACTCAACTCATTGCAGGTGTGGTGAGTTGATATGGGTGATGCGGCTCTGTAGCTTTCATCTCACGATCTACAGACAACGCTGTGGTGGTACTCCCCACCCAATTCTTCCGGCCGCAGAGCCTACATTTCCGATTCAAACGAAACTTGGACACCTGCAAACGAGGTGCACGCGAGAGTGCCCCCCGTCTCTATCGCGGGGCGCATCAATCTCACCGTCCCCGCTGTGATTCCGTCGAGACCGAACATCACATTGATCAAGGGCGCGGGACTTCCCGCAAATGCCGTCTTCGTTCGACCTACACCGTTGGCAGGCTAGGTCAGAACCAGACAGCAGTAATGTAATTATATACACGAGCACTCACGAATGTATTCCTAAGTATATGCAATGTTAATGAACATGAACACCATAATCTTCCGGTCAACATCTCATCAAACGCATCAACGATTGATCCTAGCCGATGTGACGGTACCTTCAGCTCCCCCTTTCCACTCAATCTGCCGCTTTGGGTGATCAAGATGGCCGGATACTCCTTCCTGTCATCATTAAGGCAGACAATTAGGAGCATCATCCAGGTGCATAAGTCCCCATAATCAATTTTTAAGCATTGCGCGCATCCCCTGCCCTCCTCCCTCCCCTAACACATCTCTGCTCACTCTTTCCAAGCGCGCTCCGTCATTCTTTTTTGATAATCAATACTCGTGCCATGCCCCCCTTCGTCCACGTCTTCCAAGACTTTCCCTTCGACAGCTCCAACGTCCTGCTGTCAGTAATCCGGCATATTACAGACCATTCACGGCGCTACGGCATCCAAACGTACTATTCTGAGGAGTACGGCTTGCCCATGGAGACGACAATAGAGAACCGTGTCGGCACGATCTGCGGCGTTATCGACTGGGAGAAGAAGTCGTTCCGCATTGGGTCTAAGATCGAGTGGATGGATACGATGAGGAGGAAGGCGGGCATTTTCTCTTCGTGAGTCTTCTCAAAATTCTGCTGATAGAGCATGTTTCATCGCCTGCAAGGGCGTACTTCTGGCGGTGGCTCGAAGGGGAAGAGTTCCGCGTGCAGTATCACAACTCGGGTGACTACTGGACGGTGCGTCGGACATCCCATCAGCTTATCTCCCTTCTTATGCTGAGCGCATCCTATGTCCAGACAACCAACGCCAAGGGAGAAATTATCGCCGAGCTCAAGCTGTCTACCCTGTCACCCCTATATGGCGATGGGGAAGCGAAAACTCTCCCCGTACTTCGGATCAGCCAGATGATTTGGAACGAAGATGAACGGCTGTTCTTGTTGTTGATCTTGTTGTACTCGGAGGCGCGACGAAGAGTTCAAGGGTGCATCACCATCTAATATTTTGTGTTTAATATTTATTTCTATATGCAGCTATGTAACTAATGGATTCTGGATCAAGTACGATGAGTTCCGGCTATTGCAGAATCCTCCACAGCTCAGAGATGATCAAGGATCATCGACACAAGTATTTAAGTCTGCACCGCATGTAATTGCATGAAAAGCGCTGCAGAATATTGTGTATTGGCGTTGACCGTATCAGCAATTGAACATGCATCAAGTCGAGTCTCCGATCCAAAGGGATTTTTTGTTTCTTCCAAGCCAGGAATGATTGATAGCGCATCAGGCGCATCGATATTCGCTCTGATTGTTATGTCTACAACACTTGAATTTGTTTCGGTAGCAATGTTCATACCGCAGCACACTGATGCTTGGCACTTGGACTAGATTCCAAGTTCTACCAAGCGTCACTTGGCAAGAATGGCTTATGGCATTAAAGCGCGGCATCCCGAACCTGGTGCGCCACCATCCGCATTCGAATAAACCCGAGTATCCAGACGTGACTCAGGTCTGTTCGCCGATGTCAGAACTCGAATGATAGATTCTTTCAATTTCTCCCACTTGGAGATTTCTGTGTGAAACGGGTTTCTCTTGTGAAGATTCACACCCACGACAGTTGACAAGGTACGCTTGAATGGACAAAGACGGGTGGTCACTCATTCGATTCCATGGGTCTAAGAACAAACACGCTGGCTGCGTGAACGTAGGGATGTCTACATGTTCCAGTGTTGCTGTGCAGCGTAAGGAATACCCTGAGCACCTCAGTCACCCGCTGATCAATCCTTGCGCCCGCTCTGACGCTCTGACGAACCGCAGTCCAAGGTCACTGCGAGGGGACGAGTCGATAGCTTGCTGGATTCGAGATGCAGCATCTCTTTTGTTTTGCCGATGATCAGACGACTTGAGTAACTGTCGTCATGGATAGAGGCCACACACCTATTCGCCACCCGCACGACATTCAGACCGGATGTATTTGTGGGCAGTGTGTGCGGACTCAACTCGGACACCCAGATAAGCTCGATCTGCGTGCCCCAAGCGACTTGATGCCCGAATGTTTCATGCAGATAGCCTCGGAGAGTTCGCATGAATCGTGTGGCATTCATGCGAGGCAGCGTATTGATGAGGAGATAGAGGGGTGGGTCGTCGTAGGTTTCCGGCACACTCGAGCAGCCGTAGCTCGAAGACATGGTCGCGGTATCGAGAGTCAAGGTGTGAGTTTGAGTAGCTTTCCCGGACGATAAACGTTTTCGCAGGTTTTTGGCATATCAAGCACTGCATATGAATCATCGGCTAGGTTATATAGCGTTCTGCGAAGTCCTCGGCCCGGGTTTGCTTCTTCTCATCCGACAATGTGCGGACTCCATGCCGATGCAGTTCTCGAGCTTGGCGTGCCACCGAGCGCGTCTTCTCTCGAAGAATCACCACGTGCGTGAATGCGGGGAAACGTCATTGCATTTGTCAATCACAAAATCTTGATACTATCAAGGTACACTGGAATGGGCGTTGTACACGTGATCGTGTCTCCCCTACCTCGCGCGGGCTCTTCGTTCTCACTGTCTGGCTGTTCACGTTCCCGTAATATTCAATGCATTCGCGCGTTCATTCTTGTTGCGTTGCGCTCGACCCACATCACTGAAGAAGGTGATTTGATTGTTATCTTGTACTCCCCGGGGGAGAGGGGAGCGCGTTCCGGTGGCGCCCGATTCCACAGAAGTAAGCATAATCCTTGACATGGTTCCATATGCTCTGGCTTGAAATTCTTCACGTCCAACCGCATTCCCATTGCCCCAGTCCAGCTTTGGGTGCAGCACCCACTCATCCAGCAGCCATCTCGGTGATTCGCAGCAGTTCGTATCTCTCTTACATACAACATTCTAGCTCGACGCTCAACGAACAAGCTTTAACACAAAAAGATAGTCAAAGTCCATTATCGGGTCGCGCCCAAGCCAAGCTTCGTGTTTTTTATGACAGCCGTCAGTGGAGCATGTAGACCGTCCTTACCAGCACCGATCCGTTCACCCTCTGCCCAGCCCATCATGGCGAGCAGCTTGAAGCCGACGTTCGACTGGCTGATCTTAGGTGCAGCCTTGCCAACCTCATCTCCGTCTCGATGCTTGGGCATCACCGGCGCTCTACCTCTAGCAGACTGCACAAACTCCTGTCCTCGCGATCCACCCTGTCTCACAATCCGCCCTATCTTCTTTTCGTTTACCACCAGTCCGGTGCGCGTTGTCTTGGTCAATGTCGTGTATCGGGAGTCGCCTTTACCCTTGCTCACACTTGACAACCCAAATGCCATCGCCATCTCGTGCACACTTTTGCGGGTCGCCTTGTCGCACGGCGGCAGCGTCATGCTCTGAGGACCCCCAATGTTCCCAATGAACCTCCGGATCTGCTGCTCGAGCGAGCTCATGTCGATCACCCGGTTGGGAAGTACCGTGATCGTCGGGTCCAGTCGCGCCGCGGCTTTCATTGCTTTTCGACCTTTCTTCCCTCCCTTCTTTGCGCTGAGCGGGTCGGCCGCTGCTGCAAGACGGGCCAGCTCGCGATTGCGCTTGTACTCGGCCTTCTTGCCTCGGTCTCGGTCCCACTGCTCTTGCAGCTCATGCGGGATGTCCTGCCGTTTCTGTTTACCACGTTCTAATGTGGTGGTCAGTGAGATGCCAGCGAGTGTGGTCATGACTTACTGGCTGGCAAGTAGAACTCGTCCAAGTCAACCAAATCCCCGCTGACCATCGCACTCAGCAGTTTCTTCCGTCCGCGCCGGCCAGTACTCTCCAGGATGTCCTGAAGTTGGTCAGCAAGCGGCAGGAAACGATTAGACAACCCCGCACCTCAAGCTCAGCCCAGTTCGCATCGGTAAAGTGACCTTGCAGGTCATCCTCTTCGTCAAAATCGATGTCGTCCATCAGTTCAAGGCTGTCGTCAACTTGTCTGGACTGTGCAGCCTTGCGCACCCGTTCCAGACGGGCTTGAAACCCGGCCCTGGGGCTTTGGTCAAAGTCATCGTCTTCACTGGAGTCCTCCTCAGGGTCGTCGCTCTCCCCAAGCATAAGATCTTCCTCTGCATCCATTGCGGCATCCAGATCCCCATCCTCACTGTCCGCATCCCCCTCACTGCCTGCATCCCCGTCGTCACTGCTGTTCCCCGCACCGCCTTCCTCGTCATCTTCGTCCTGCATTCTCTGCTCGATAGCCAGATCTTCTATCGTCTTCCACTCGCCATTCATGCCACTCGCAAAGCTGCGCATTGCGGCAACATCGAGCTCGATTTCTGGGTCGACCAGCATGCCGTGATCCTCGGCGTCACCCTCCCCGTCCGAGTCACCCCAATCCAAATCCGAATCACCCCTGCGGCGTTCCTCCCACCGCTCATCCTCATCCTGCAATCTCGCTTCCTCCGCCCTCGCTCCAAAGAGTCCGAAAGACCGCCCAGCTCTTGCGCGTTTCTGCGCCCGGCGCGTCAGCCCGCGGGTCTTCAGCTGAGCTTTGTTCCGCCCGTGGGCCGTGAACGCCGGTGCTTGACGTCTGGGCGTCTTTGGCTTCACCTGCGATGCGAACAGCACCGCACCGGTCACTGCCGAAGTCGACGCCAGGGGAAGGGGCGACGGGGTGCGGGCCGGTGGTGTGGGAGGCAGTGATCGCTGCATATTGCTTTTGCGTGGATGGGGTGCCACGTACACGATGATTTCGTCGTCTTCGTCTGGGATTGTGCGTGTCGGCTTGGCGTGAAACGAGTCTAGAGCGCCGGTGCCTGAGGCTTGTAACACATCTGGCACTGCCGTCGCAGCCGTGTCCACAAAGAAGAGCGGAGGATCCTCTGGTAGTTGATCGACACTACCCTCGTGGTCGTTCAATACTGTTTCTGGAATCACGTCTTGGAGGGATAGAGCATCTGGTAGCGTAGCAGTAGCTCCCTGAATGATTCGATTGTTGAGGAGGATCCCAGTGAACTTTTCCTCCACAACCTCCATCTCGCTCGGCCCCACATGCGGCTCTGCGGTGGAGAGCTGCTCAGCAAACTTGCCGAGATCCGCGAAATCGATCTGTTGCAGACCGTCATCCTCATCCTCATCGTCGACTTCAAAACGAGGGATATCGATGCCACTGAAGATTCGGGTGACGCGATCGGCGGTGGGTACGTGGCTGGTTTCCTCGTCATCTTGTGACCAGCCGATGAGCGAATTTACGACAAACAGTAGAGCGAAAATGCGCACCAACGACCTCCTCGACCACGGGCCGAAGAAGATCTTCCTCCTCCTGAAATAGCGTCGGCTGGAGGGATGCTCGAACAAACTTGATAGGCCGCAAGAACGGTCGTTCCTCGATGAGAAGCTGGGAGAGCGGTGCCGCCGGATTGAATCGCGCTCCGAAGCCACTTCCGCCTCGCGAGGAGTTGTAGCCCCGACCGCGCCCCCGCCCCGATGAGGACTCCACACCCCGAGGCGATCCAATTCCGCGTCCACGATAACCACGGGGGATGGGGGAATCGGTGCCCCGGCCACGGCCACTCTCGAAACCTGGGCCGCCTCGGCCCCGACCACGCCCGCGTGGTGTCCAGACACCGGATTCGCCGACCCTGTTGGAGTCTGCTCCAACGTCTAGATGGCGTGAGCTGGCCAATCGGCGATGGCGTTCTGGAAGAACGTACGGTTTTGAAGCACGGAAAAGTCTATCGCTTCAAGGAATTCTTGTGAAGACCCTAGTCCTCCACCCCGGCCACGAGCGCGACCACGAAATCCTCTTCCTTGTCCTCGTCCTCCTCTCCCCCTTCCGCGGCTCGGAGTGCCCTGCTTCCCACCTCTTCCTCGTCCCTGATTGTGCCCGCCTCGGTCCATGTAGCGTTGATAGCTCCGTTGCAGAGGAACAGGGTGTATGGATTCCGGATGTGCGTGATGCACAATAGATATGAGTAGATGATAAGTCTGCACGTAGGACGAGCTCAGGAGTCAAAAGCGGAGCCGTGACCAGCCGTCGGCAGAATAATTGATCCGTCAGTCTGCTCACGTCGCAGCTACTAACTCTGACTCGGATTTCCGAAATCTCCCATTTGCCAAGCGCATCGAGGATGAAGACTCGTATTCGGGACTTCGAGCCACAGCTTTTGAAGATTTCTGTGCATCTGGATCCAAGACCGATGTGTGCTCACACTGGCTGTAAGGATACTTATATTAGGTGATACATTTGATCAGTGATCCGACTCAAATGTTGTCTCTGCTGCACTGATGCGTCGAGGTAGTTCTCTTACGTTGTAGGGAATTGTGATGCAAATAGTATCCAGGTTGCAAGAAAATCAAACTGTTGTCAGATACGGCGTGCCACAGAAGGCCTTCTCGTCTCCAGCAATCAGCTTTTGCGCGACCGACTTCTTGATAATGCCCGTAGGGTCATGACATAGAAAATACCCTGGGCGTTTCCCAGGCACGCGGTGATCATGAACAGCTCGTTTTTCTCACTCACTGCGAGCAGTAGAACGTTCTCGGAGGGCGGAAAGAAGAATTCAGAAGAAGGACCTCGGTTCAGCTAACCCTGGACCCGTTGATATAATGGCATTCGTCAGTTAGAATTCCATTTTCATGCAGTCTCTCCTGCACACGACAGCTAGTTTTTGAACCGCGTCTTGAAATAGCCTCAAGTGAGATACAATCAAGCGCAGCCATCCTGGTGAATAAGAAAGTATGCGCGACTAGAAGAATTAAATTCTTCGTTTCTTATATCTGACGAGTATCTTCGAGAACCTGGCCAGCAACTTGCATTCGATGGGACAAACGAATAAGCATACTGTAGATGACCACGCTCACAATTTCGCGGAATCTACATGACGTCCTCCTTCACGAAGCCGAGTTCAGAGTGCTCGACTTATCGGTTCTGATTCGCCTGCGGCATCTGAGATCGTCGACCCGATTCAGACTGTACGGTCTATCAGGCATGTTCTTCGCCTTCTGCAACCCTCTTCGCTCGAGAGTCTCTCTCCTTCGCTTTCTATCGGATCGGAGAAACTTCTAGCTTATCTGAATCGGAGCAACGTCAATATCGGCACATGGGGCGAAGGAGATGACGAACAGGCCGGGACCAGGACCACGGCTCGATGGGCTTCGTCGGCGGACCCGAGTCTGACTAGCGCACGAGGAGAACAAGGAAAATTTCTGAAGACTTCGTTCCAACATCGGTGGTGGATAGAAGAGAATGCTTCATACGGGGCGAAAGTTTCAAAAGTATGGACATTTACGTTCAGGAGCATGGCGTGATACACCGAATATTTAGACGTCCCAAGATTTCAACTGTTTTCGCTGGGAAACACTACCGGGCTTGGACCCTAATCAGGCAGCGAGATGGATCGCGTTGATATCCCCTGCTCTGAGTTGAAGAGGGGAAATCACGATTCCCGTCAGAGATGAATGGAATTGCAAATTGGATCAGAGTTGTGAGTTGTTATAAAGCTTGATCTGTTCAGGGACGGATTTCTGTACGGAATTGAATGCGAATCGGAGAGTATCAACTTCCGTTCGATAACAATTAAAAACTCGGAACAAAAACTTATCGCTTGCATGACAGATGCATCGAAACCCACATATACCCCCTGAAATCTGTTCTGTGACGAGAGCCACAGTCTATAGAGCTCAGAGCGAATGTACGAACAAGATCCGTTTAGTTGACGAGACAGCTCCAACGTGCGCCGAGTGTATTGTTTAGTCATGTCGCGGAAAGTATACTTGGATTGAGAAGCAGCTCCTTGGCCTCGTGTCCTCGCTGTTATCTGCTTATGTCATGTTATGGGAATTTGCCGGATTCGCAAGTCGCCACGTGCCTATTTATACACCATTATCCGCGACATGATCTGGTTCGAACTATGTAGGTCACGCACCGAAGGAAAGGCTTTCTCACCCGTCTGCGTCTTGTCCGAAAGCCCCTCTTCGTCCCACTGCCATGCACCGTCTTCCAATCCAACCACTCGTCCGGCTCATAGAGTAATATCACAGGTGGGGCAATACGCACGGAATGCGGCGAAATGATGGGGCATGCGATTGAATGTCATCTCCGATTGTCGACCAGGAACCGATAAGTCGGAAGCGCACTGTGCAATTGAGTTCCGAAGTCCGTCCAGTACATAAGCAGCAAGTTTCTATCTGGTTATCGCCAGAGGCGCATTCTTCCCTGTGCTCTCCCTTCTCTGCTCTTCGCAGTCAGCCATGCCGCAAGACCAGCAGATCGATGCTGCCGTCGCGCAAATCACCATGCCCGATGTCGCGATCCTCACCTCCACCGAATATGCCGATAACCGCACCGAGAAACGCGACTCTAGCTACGACGAGAAGGGCTCGGTGTCCGATGTCGAGAAGGGGGCAGAGCCATTTGCGCACGGAGACGATGTAGTGGATGTCAAAGGTGATCATCCAGCGTTGGTTTCCGACGTGCGCCGCTCATCCTGGCTCAGGTGATGACGATGATCCCGCGTATGCCTCACTCCCTCGCATCGTTCGCGAGCTCTGCGACTTCGAGGATGATCCATCAACTCCCGTTCTCACTTGGCGGTGCGCGCCACTTCTGCCCGCATCCAGCGCGTGGTTCCGATAATTGACAGGTTTTACTTCCTGTCCGCGGTGTTCACGGCACTGGGCGCCTGGCTCACGCAGATGGGTTTCTTTCGGGTACGTGCTTGCTACTGGCGACGATGTTCGCCGGCGCTCAATCGGCTTCCAGACGACCTATGTCCCTTACTCCAGTATGGAATCCGCCACTATCTATCCCACGCAGCTCATCTCCACCGCTCAGTCTACTTTGTTCAGATAGCCAGTCTCTACTTCGGGAAGTTATTCGCATCGGCTTTCCCTGCAAAGCAGGTCGGGTTCGGTAAATGGACCTTCAACTTGGTAGATATTTCCGTACTTCGCTGTCATGGATGCTTATCTCGGTATCTGTCAGAACCCTGGTCCCTTCTCCATCAAGGAACATGTCGCCATCGTCCTTGCGTATGTTGCGGCTCGTCATTCGCTCGCCTTGTGTGCTGATTTTTACGACTCGTAGCGCGAACACTGGCGCGACAAACAACCTCGGGGACTATGTACTGTCCCCATTGGCTGTATATTACAATCAGCCGATGAATGGATGGCTCGCTATCTTATTCATGTGGAGTTGTGTCTTCATTGGCTTCTCGCTCGCGACGCTGTGCCGAAGTTTTCTCATCGACAATCCTAACACGGTCCGTAACCCGTCTCTGGTCCCGGCTCGCAAATCGCTGACGATTCTCTTCAGATGTTCCCTCTCACGCTCCAGCAAGTCTCTGTGTTCAACGCCATGCGCTCCAGTTTCGAGATGAACAGCGCCACCGCAAAGAAGCAAATGCGCGTGTTCTGGTACGGAATTCTGATCTTTTTCCTCTGGGAGGTCAGTGCACGCTGATTTCTAGCCAATTCGTTCGGTGTCTGACCATGTCGGCAGTTCTTGCCGGAGTATATCTTCCCGTTCACTTCGTCGCTCGCGTTCCTGTGCTGGGTAACGGACGATCCCATCGCGAACTTCCTCGGATCGGGTCTTGGCGGCGCGGGCCTTCTCAACTTCACGCTCGACTGGTCCAACATCGGGTCCTCACTCATCTACTACCCATTCTGGGCCCAGGTCAATACTTTTGTGGCCTTCGTCATTGGCGCATGGATCCTCGTGCCGATCGGCGCGATCAATGGCAAGTGGGATGATGCGCTGTATCCTATGCAGAGCCAGTTATTGTATCTCACGAACGGCTCTCGCTATCCTACTTCCAAGCTCATGAACCCCGACTACACGCTGAACGAAGCGTTGTTTGCGGAGATTGGTGCACCCAAGATGAGCGCTCAACTGCGTTGGGGATATTTCTTCTCGTGCGTTATCGATCTCCCTGTACACCGCCCGACGCTGACTGGCTTCGCAGCTACGTTGCATATCTCGGCTCTTTCATGTCGTTGGTTCTCTTCCAGGGTCCACTGCTGACGAAAACATACCGCTCGTTACGTGCGGGCAAACGGCAATCCGATGATAAGCTGTGCCAGCTCATGGAGGCCTACCCCACTGTTCCCATCTGGTGGAATCTAGTCCTGTTTTTCGTTCCTGCCGCCATCATCATCGCACTCGCTGCCACTGGCGAGCTGTATCTGCCGTTATATACTGTGTTCGTTGCGTTCGGCTTCGGTATCGTGATCGTGATCCCTATGGCGTATATCTATGCGGTCTCCGGGTACCAAGTTCCCGTCGGGTCAATGCTTCCATCTTGAGCCATATCGGTCTGCGCGCTGACGTTTTCTGCAGATATTTCAACGAACTGCTTTATGGTTATCTCATCAACGCGGGTGGCTCTCGTCACCCAGTTGGGTCTCTTTCGTACCGCACGATTTCCGGGCAATGTTGGTACGAAGCCTGCAGCATGCTTTCGGATATGAAGCTGGGACATTACGTGTGTATCACCTGTCGTTTTGTGCTACTTTCGTTGCTCAGAGCATTCACATTTCAGTTCCACATTCCGCCTCGTGCTACACTGATTGCTCAGATATGGGGTATCCTCGTTGGCGTCCCTATCAAGTACGGCCTCTTTTCTGCTCGTCTTATCCCTAGCCTGAACCCGAATTTTTGTCTAGCTACGCCACCATTCTTTGGATTGTCAACACAAAGGGCCATTTCCTCGATGGCTCTGCGATCGATCCAAACAACCAGTGGACCGGTTCGACAGTCATCTCCCTCAACAACCAGGGCATTTCATTCGCTCTTGTCGGGCCGAAGGTGTGTTTCCAGGCAATCACATTGCCCGCGACCCCAGCCTAATTTTGTTCATCTAGAAATTATTTAACGACCCGATGTACTCCATCCTTCCGTATGGCTTCCTTGTTGGGGCAACCGTGCCGGTCATTCTCTGGCTGCTCCACCGACGGTTCCCCAAGGCCCGCTTCGACCTGTGGAATGTTCCCGTGAGTAGCCAACTCCGCGCTCGGAGGCACGCATGTTGAGCGCTGCCCAGATCTTTGCATCAACAATGGAGAACTTCTACGGCTACCTCTCCAACTACGTACTCACGTGGTTTATTCTTGGCGCGATCAACCACCTGTACCTGAAGAAGTACAAGTATCAGATGTGGAAGACGTATGCATACATCGCGGGTGCTGCAGCCGACACAGGATACAACTTGAACATGCTGATCCTGTTCATTGCCTTCTCTGCGGTCAAGGTCACGCCGGCGCCCAAGTGGTGGGGAAATAATGCGATTTCGGTCGAGAGGTGTTTCCCGAAGGGCGGTGGATACTTCTAAATTACCATCGGAATTCCTATAAATCACGAAACATAATGCTCGACCCCCATTTACACACGAGTAACACACGATGGCAGGCTCACGCATGCGATTGTCCTGCATGCAGTCTCTGCCTGAACGCAGTATCTATCGGCATATAAGAAGTAGTAACTAAACCCTCCTGATGCGATCCCATTGGAAACACGAGCAGGTTCGGTGAACATTCCATACTACGTAGTCAAAAATCTATACCCTACCAGAGTATCATTTCGGGAACACAGGCCCTAATACCTGTCCGAAAATTCGAAGAAAGCGGAAAATTATTGCTAATAAGTCTCAATAACGGAATGGTGTACAGGCGTCCCCCTTCAGGCTTTTCAAGCGTGTCTCAGATCGACTTTCGCCAGGCCATCAGACTATTTGATTGTACGGGGACGCAGCAATTAGTTTCTACAACATCCGTGGTATTTTCAGCTGAATTGATAGATAGACATATGCGAGGAAATGCGCAATCTTGACTGTTATATTACCTTGGTTCGATTGGCTATGAGTCTGACGGAACAAACTCTGCAACATCCATCAATTGTGACTAGGGTCACGATCCCCTCGCATCTGCGCATCCATCACTGTCAACGCCCACTATCGACCAACGACTTCCGAACGAACGAACGCGCTTGTGGAGAAAGGACGGGGCGGCTCGAGGCCAGAGGAGGTGGAGGAAGGTCTGGGACGTGCCGCGACGCGCATAGAACTTCGGGGACTTTGGGTGAGTCTCTTACGACGCTGAACCTTCAGCCGGCTAACCACCCACGTCTGTTGGTATACTGCACGCGGAAGCCTGCCAAAATCGCTTTACCGCAACCGCGTAGAATGGGACATCTGGTCCATCGCTCTCTTTTGACACCAACTGGGATGCGCAGGAGAGGAACGACGCGACCGAAGCTGAATAGCGTACTTAGCCACACGGAATATCCAGCCACTAAATGCACGGATTTCTGGCCAAAAATCTACTGTGCTCTGGCGCACCTCATTCCCGAGGGCTTAATCGTGTCACTCGGGGTATCGCAAGCGTTCCTTCGTCCCGTCCACTGTCCGTCCTCCAAGGCCGCTCCTACGACCTGCTGGCTTCATCGAGCGGATCCAATCTGAAATTCGTCCCATATATGTTTGTGCTATCTCTGTTACTCTTGCACGTACTGATCTCTCATTATATGTATCGTTTGTGCCATTCCTCCGGCTTGGACTGGTCATGTAGAAACTGTTGCACTATCCAATGACTGTGTAGTCTGTGCTCCCGGCCCTGCCAGATTCGCTTGTCATCGACAATGATAGAAGACTCCCGGTGTCGGGAGTAGGATCAGCAGGGTACCCGGAAGACACCACTTCAGCTGCGTCACCGCTACTTCCACTTGTATCTGCCTCGCCCCTATTCCGCACCCCGACTAGCAGTTATAGGCGGTGACGAACGAATACGCAAGAACAACGGATTTCGAAGATTCGAAGGCGGTGGGCATGGATGGAAGAGGGGGAGGAGCACTTCCAGATCGCGGATGGGGCAGTAGTCTGCAGGTGAGCTAGTTTCACTACCTACCTCTTACCGTCCACCGCCTCTACATCTCGTTCCACATTCCTATCGAAACGACTCGAAAGGGTGCGCCACATGCACCCTAAATTGGAGGCACGGCGTTGCCTCACCTTGCGCATCGTGGTTTCCGCAGCATCGCACAGGGTGCACAGCTGAACGATCGCCTCTCCACTGTACTCATCAAGCAGCCCCGACAAGAGACTCGGAACGACCGACTCGCGGAGACCGACGATAGAACCCGGGGAGATCGCACTCAGAGGCGCGATGGTTGGGGAACTAGATGAGTGAGAAGGCGGAGCGCCGGGATACAGTCTGGATGGGGTTAAAGCCCATAGGTGCGTTTCTCTCACCATCTGACTCGCACTTTTCGCCACCTCGAAGTCCCGCGTTGCCCCCCCACTCAAAAGTGCGCTCTGCTTACATCACAAAATCGAACGCGCTGTGTACGCAGTTCGACGGCCACCTGCGCCAAACCGCCTTCTGTATCATTCCGACATCGGCCCCATCCGCGCACCTTTACTGGCTGAAACAGGGAAACGCGCGCCGCGGTCTTTCAATGGCTACCGGGATGTTGACGCGCGGTGACACCTCGTTTCTATCGGCCGCACTATTCTATGCTTCGCTTGTCGCCGGTCTGTCAGTCGAGGCCGTGTCTTGGACACTCAATTGTGCGTTCGTCCTCGCAGTATCGGACTTACTGACTGACGACTGTAATGTTAGGTGGATTTCGAGCATCGCAGATACGCTGAGCCGCCCAAGCGATGGGCGGCTCCGGTGTCCCCACCGACTGGATTAGTACGGCCGGCTCCTCAATGTATCCTGGTATGGTAACAATGACGGTGTCAGAGGGAGCCTCCAAAGACTGCTAGTTCGGGAACGCAAGTCCTGCGCATATCTATGCACCGACGACAACGACAGCCGACAATCTGCCCTCGGTCCTTGTCTACTTCCCTGGCGGTGGTTTCGAGAACAGGAGCACGCACGACTATCCATCCCCCCAATGACACCTGGCAGTCGCGTAGTCGCTCTTTACCGAGCTGGCTCGGAAAGCGTCAGTCGTCACTGAAGCTATGAGCACGAGCTCACACTCCGCCCAGAGGCTGTTTCGAATAGGACTGCTTACGCTCCGTCTCCGCAGACACCATAGCTGCCGCAGGCTAGAAGGCCCTGGCCGCACACTGGTCCACGCTCTCCCCCATTTGCACCGTGCGCGTCAACACCAGCGCATTCAACTTCCAGCTCGTCAAGAACTCTCAGACGCTCCACTCGTTTACACTCGCCTCATCGAGCTTCAATTTCGTGCCGACTGGTCAGTGCGCTTTCCGTGTGCGGCGTGTGCCTTGTGCTCAATGTTGCTTGCAGGATGACGCTGCGAGGGAGCAACTCCCAGTATCATCGCGGTCAGTCTGCAGTTGTTTCAGGCTCGACCCTTGCTGCGGCAAATCTGGGGCCGACTCTGCCTTCTGAATCTCTGCTCAACGTCGCGCGGCGCTGGCCCTCGGACAGCAACGGCATCGAACTAATGTTTGACGTGCGCAACTCGCAAACGGTCGCGGTCGAGATCGAGGCGTTGGGAGCTCCCCTCGAGTTCAACAACGTGAGCTGATCTATCAAGCATCACTGAGTGCTGCTAACGATTGTGCAGATCTTCACCGGTCGGACTGCAGCGCAGACGAACAAGCTGTGCAGTCTGTTCGATCCCTATATCGGTCGAGACACCGGATACGTGCAAGTAGTCCCGCTCCTCGGGACCCTTCCGCCGCTTCTCGGCGTCCCTGCGGCAAGCAGCCCTCTCGAAGGTTGGCACTTCCTGCCCGAGGACGGCAGCAACCCACCGTACTATCAGAGCCAGAAGTTTGAGGGATTGCACGACTGGCAGTTCCACATGCTACCAACGCACAGGACGAGTAGGCGGGCGTCAGCCTCTGGAACGTGCCGACCTTGGCTGTGCTGCAGCCAATAGACGTACGGGCTCAGCGCTCAGCGCTCAGGTTTCACATGGCACCCTCCGTGCGCGCCATCGACACGACGCTGCAGGCGAACGCGCGCCCTGTCGCGATGGGCATCCTCGGCTACGTCCTTCGCACGGGTTCGTAGACCAAGCTATTCCTGAACTACCCCTCCGCGGTTGCGGGCATGAGCGTCTCGCCTGCGGGTGCACTCACCTGGACATCGAACGCGGATGCGAAGACCTCCGGGTGGGTCGGATATACGGTCACGCCGCACACGTGGGGCCGCTCCCGGCTGTCGGTGATCTATGCCGATGGGACGGTGCAGACGCTGCGCTACTACGTTACGCACAGCACGACGAACGCGATCTCGAACCTCGGCAGCTTCGTGGTGGGTGCTGTTGCTCAGGGCATGACAAGGCAACGCTGAGCTGACCTTGCGCGGACACCAGCAGTGGTTCGAGAACACGACGGATCCGTTCAAGCCGTCACCGTTGGTCATCAGCTACGACCCACGAGCCACGTGCCTCAACCTGTGAGCTTGTCTGTTCTCTATGCGCCAGCCACCTACACGAGCATTGGCCTTCTGTTCCACACGCGCACCTTCATCGCTTTCAGCTGTGCCGTCGCCACCCTCCTGATCCCGTTCCTCAAGATCTTTGTGTCCGGCCTGCTGACGACCGAGACCTTTTCCGGGGACAGCCCCGTCCAGGTCCAGGTCGCGACCGATTTCTACAAGGACAGCCTCTTTCCATTGACGCTCGACCAGTCACCTGAGGCCACCAGCCTCCCGAGGATTATTCTTGTGCTGTCACAGATCAAGAGGTATCAGCTGCCGCTGCCGAAGCGGAGGACCGCGGCGAGCACAATTGGGCACGTGGATCTGTAGCAGCTCCCGGCGCTCATCGACGCCCCGAATACGACAGTCACGCTGTCGCTCCCCGTCATGCATGTGCAGCTGGAGGAGTGCGTGCCCGTGCTGCTCCCTGTGACGGATGCGACTGCGACGGGCTTCACGCTGCAGCGTAACGCGGAGTTCCTGAATGCGTCGCGTGTGGCCAATTCAAACAAGCTTACTCCACATACCGATATGGTGGGGCTGCCGGTTATGTCCCCCGGCTGGTTTGGGATGTTTGCTCAGACTAGGTGCGGTGGGTATCTCGCCATCTTCGGACGCACGGTCGAGGATATGACGGTTGTGTCGTGCCCCACAGCCAGTCTTGCGCGGTGTGTGATTTCACAGATTGTTGTACGTGCAGCGGGGGGGCTGACTTGAATATTTGACAGCTCAACGCAGAATGTCTCGCTGTTGTACGTCCGCAACAGGAGCGATCTTATCCGTCGATCCAAGCAGTGCACGAGACCGCAGGCCCATGGACAGGTTCCCGCACGACAACAATGTCTTCCTCCTGGCCGCAGTGCTCAGATCCGCATTCGACCTGAACCCTAGTCCCGCCTTCGACGTCTTCATGCAGATCCTAACGCTGCACAACAGTTCCGCCCCGCTCGCGGAGCTCCTCAACCCGGGCGTGCTGCCTCGCATCGTGGACGATCTCTCCGCGACGTATTGGGCGATGTATGCCCTGACCAATCTCATTGTGCCGATGCCGCAGAACGCGACGCCCGCCGTGGGCGTCAGGACAGCGTCGCACGTGCGGCTCGTGCAGGCCCCGCTGCCGACGCCCGTGCTCGAGGCCCTATGTCTCTTATCCTAGTAATAGTACATAGGCTACACCCCCCCCTGCAGCCTTCCCTCTTGTTTAGGCCGCCCAAGGCCACTAAAAAATCTGGAAAAATGCGCAAATAGTTGCTAGGGTCCTGGGTAAGATGGCGCATACTGGCGTCCCCACTCCGGCCAATGGTGCATATCCCATATCGAAATCCGTGGAGGGTCTCAAAATGATCACTTCCCATCAGAGCTTTTGATGGGAGGGGGACGCAGAATGTAGTCTACACAACATTTGTGTTTTTATTACATGGGTCGTTAGCTGCATACTTAAGGATATAGGATCTCGAGTTATACATTTTTATCTTCAGCGGTTCTTTCAAAATATCATGATCTCTCCGTGCAGCCATCACTTGCAGCCGTCAGCTCTACATATGGGGACGCAGGGGGTCTATGGTCTATCTGAAACAGCAAAAAGTGCCTAGAGAACCGTATGATACAAATAGACTACTCAAAACAATATATATACTACGTTGTGGAAGGTACGAGACGAGATAACCTCGTCAAACATCTCTTGAGTCACGTCTCGTGACCACCGTCACGTCAGCTTGTGCGATCATTGCTCTGCTCATACATCTGACCAGGCAACCGCGGCCAGCGACGAACGGGTGTGGGGTGGATGGGCTGGGGAGCTAGGGCTAGGGCTAGTGCAGCAGAGGGTATAGGGCGAGTGGAGGGAGGGTTTCATGGAAAGGATGGCGGGGTCGACAGGTGAGTGCCCACCATGCAATCTGACCCAGCCCTCAGATCCTGAACCAACACGACGCCCCCAGCGGACACGTATACACCTCACCCCCGCCTCATTCGATCGACACGAGCGCTCATTCCCACGAGGGCGCTCCTAGCGTACATGTAAATATGATAGCGCTCGAATACATGTCTTCTACGGCTACCTGCTTTGCGCTCGGCACTGTCTCGTCTGCCTCGGTCTTCCCAGTCAGCCACCCGGGACACTTTCCCACCAGAAAGACTCGACAGCAGGCTTCGCATGCACTAAAATTGGAGCCACGGCGTCACCTCACGTTTGCACATTGTGGTGTCTGCGGCATCGCTCAGATAGTGCAGCTGTCCGATCACCTCTCCAATTCATCTATTGCGCACCCTCAACAAGCTACTTGTCACAAACGAATTGTGCAAAACGACAAAGAGACCCGAAGATCTAGAACCCAGATGCAGGAGAGCAAAGGAGTGCAATGGATGAGTGGGCAGAGCACAGGGAGAGGCAGGCTCAAAGGTGCACTCAATGTATGCCCCGAAATTGGACATTTGGGCTCACCTCTCTCAACACACCACACTTTTCGTGGCATCGCACAGCAGCACCGCTGCTCGATCACCTCACTGGGAGCTGCGAACGACCGCCGAAGCTGTATTTGGATGCTTCGAGGGTAATCTCAGTCCATATTGACTTAGGGATCTTTTTGCTCTCAAACACATTTGCCTTTGTAAGTCCCACCCCTTTGATCGCACATGCTGCCAGTGGTCTGAGCTCAACGGTGCAGACTCCCACACCGCTCACGTATGCGAACCGGCCATTCAGGTGCGAGGAGTACTACAAAACGCACCCACCATATGAGGGCAATGGCGACGCGTGCGCAGTGCCCACGATCGAGGCGATTGGCGACAGTGCAGCTCGGCGGTCAGATTTGGGTCATCGGGTCAATTTTACAATGTGCTTCGATTGTGCGTGCATCCGCGCTTCTGTGCATGTACTCATCCTGACTTTAGTCGACTAGGACCGTGGGACGCTCGTGGTTGGCTGTATCGTTTCTGGTATCTCTGTCTGTCTCGCCCGTTGTGCCGATCTACCAAGCTGAAGTCACCGCACCTCATCTCTGAGGACAGCTGATCTTCACTCCCGCCCCATTCACTCGACTCGAGAGTTCATGCGCGCAATGGCGCATATGGCTCACCTGTCCACAGAATAGCTCTTGGGCACATGTCAACGTCTCGAGCATGTGCGTGCATCCTGTGCCCAAATCCAAACGCGCAACCTCACATCACGCAGCACGTCTTCTATCTATGTCATCACACACACCGCGCAACTGGCGACACCTCACTGCAAGCTAACCACCCATCTCCCAGTCTCTCCATTCGGAGCTGCCAGAACCACTCAAAGATGTGTTAATTCTGTTTGCGCACTCGAACGCGCGGCCTCATATCGCAGGGCGCCTCTAGCTATCTGCGGCATCACACACGCGCGCAGCTATACAGTCATCTCCCACTTGCACCGATCGCACACCTCGCAACGACCGACTCTTGGAGACCGGCAAACAGAACCAGGATATAGATCTCAGGTGCTTGGGACAGGGAATTCGATGCGCGAATGGGCGGAGCGCATTGAAGTCAATGGGGGCTCGATCTGCCGGTGCGTTTCTTCTCACCGCCTACCTCTCACTATCCGCTCTAGCTTCTGCTGTCCGCCATCTCGAAATATTGCACCGCGAGGGGCGTTCATCGTGCATCTCGGAACCGGACGCGGGCCTGCCTCGTGTACACTCAGCGCCGACTGTAGCATCACCATGCTGCGCAGCTCCATCACGACTATTGACGCTTTCTTTTGACGCTCACGATGACGACGTACACCCCACAATGTCCTCTGCCATCCTCAATCTCAAATTCAAGGTCCGTGTTTTGCCCGTTGGACACGTCGCACGCTGATTGTGGCCCGTCGTCTCTTGCTTCCTTTTTGGGACTGTACTCACTTTGCCGCTCTCCACTCGCCCCCAACGACTCCATCAACGTCCACGAAACCGTCCGCCTCCTACCTCTCGCCTTCCTTTCCCCTCTGGTTCTTCTTAGCCTGGCGACATTCGATTGTGATGTCCTTTCTTCTGCAAACTAGAGCCATAAGTCCTTTGTCCCTTTCAGCAACGTCGACGATGCGGAGAGTCTAACCAAGATGTGGAAGGTGCGCATTATCGCGCCATTGTGTTGCCTGCTCATATGCGCCAGGTGACCGACACTGCTGAGGCCGGTGTGACGAACGAGTACCGCGCCGCGACGAAGAGCGGTCTGATGTCTGCAACGGAGGATCTGCGGCCCTCACCTGCACACACGGCCGCGCTGCTCCAGTTCGGCGACGTTTACACGCGTGAAATGGGCTACTCACTCATCGAATCGCCAGGGCTCTTTGCAGGTGGCCCGACGCTAGGGTCGACCCGGACAAAGCTTTATCCAGACGCGTGGCCTGTGACGATCACCATGGCCTCGATCGCAATGCTGCAGATCGCGTTATTCAACTTGCTCAGCTCGGGGGGTGTCCGCCCTGCGCCTACATAGCCGGTCATTTGGCAGGTGAGACCGCAGCGCTGTACGCATCTGGGGCGGGCCCAAAGGAGATGGCATTCGAGATCGCGCTGGCCTGAGGGCTTGCCATGTCTGTCACTGAGGGCCAGGATCGAGGTATGGCCTCCATGGCATGCACTAGGGAAACCTCTGCGAGAATCAGCGGTGGCATCTCACCCGGTCTGGAGATATCCTGCCTCAATTCCGCTGCGGGCGTGGACATTTCTGGGCTCAGCGCAAACCTCGACGAGGCAGTGCGTGTCGCTCAGGTAGAGGGAGTGTTTGCGCAACGAATACGCACAATGGTCTGTGACACGGATGGTATTTCTTGATTCTCGTACGCACGCTTTCATAACTTTACCCTACACACTATATATTCGTAAGCAGCCGAGCCATCATCAACTGATGGCTCTACAAGCAATAGAACACTTACTTCTTGACACTTGACTACGACGGTCCCTTCAACCTCCACTCTAAGCGACGTCGACTGTAGTCGACCGGGGCCCAGCAGACTGGGTATGATTCGTCAGGATTAGGAGACTATATTAATCGGAGCCTTCCACTCGGTGGTCGCCTCCCGGCTAGACTTCACGCTCGAGTTCCTCGAGCCTGGAGACTACGCCATAATTATTATATTCGCTTAATCCTACGTCTCTCCTTTAATTCCGGATTCCGCTACGTTCTCTAGTGGGAAATTCCACCTGCCGCGTTACATTGGTGGACGCACAGGGATTTCTCCACTAACCTGGCCGAATCCATAGACGACTTCGTGTCGCTAGAGGTCGCGCACGATCTCACCGTAGGAGAGGAGAGCTTCTTCTCCTCCCTGGAACACTCCCTGTCGCCCCCGGAAGCTGAGAGAAACCTCGTGAAGGAAGCAGGATCGCTCTCAGCCGCCCAGGAAGCGCACGCGCAGCGCATACGAGCCGCGCGCTCCCAACCACATTCGGACAGGCTGGGTCGTTGGCCTCCAGCACCACAACCCGCTCCGTCTCCGCCCATTCTCCCCACATCGGATAAAGTCGAGCAACGAGAGCTCAGCGATTCCACCCTCGACTCGGGCCCGAGACAACTACCCGAGTCTTCACCCTTACTCTCAGAACTTCTAGCCCGACGCGAGACCGCTTACTCGCCCCTCACTCGCTCGCCCTTGCTTCTACCAGCAGGCCGAGACACTATCGACATGGCAACCACTCTCCTCGCCCCCGCTGTTTCGCTCACCCGCACCTCTCGATCATCGGAGGATTCCTCCAACTCCTCGCACTATCCGTTAAGCATACCACGCGATGAAGCGGCCGCTCGGATGGTGAGGCTAGGGCAAGAATTACGCACGGAGAGAGACGAGGAGCACAGCCTCCTTGAGTCAGCGCGTATGCTTGGTCAAGAACCGACCTTGGAAGCCATGGACTTGGAGCTATGGATAGCAACCCCGGGCGAGCTAAGCCATTACGACAGGCACCGGGTCCGAGACGAGCTGTACCAGTTGGTGTCTAAGACGGCCGCCGAACTTCAAGCCGGCCTGGATGCGGCCGCCTCTCTACTCGATCCCCCGCACCCGGCCTTTGTGATTGATCCACGTTCCCTTTGCATACGCAGTCTGAAAGGAACAGCCTCGTTCTCGGAGCTCGCTGCGACGTACCGGATTGTCATGCAGAGAATATCAGAAGGAGTGCGGCGCTTCGAGAGATACGAACAGGAGGTCCAAGGCGGGACGGTCCCTGCCTCACCAGCCTCCACTACCGCTGAGATGAGACAGGGATGGGAGAGCATCAACGACGGAGGACGCATGGTGCGACGACTGGTGCAGACTCGAGACTACCACAGAGTGGGCCTGCCAGCTCAGACTCTCCGTGCGGTCGACGCCAACCACGATTGGGACGCGCAACCAGACTGGATGCCATCCGAAGCGATCAACCTCTTCGCCACGCGAGCTGCCGACCCTACTCCCGGCACCATCATGCGCATGACAGTGGAGGAGGGCATCCCCACCATCGCCGAATTCTCTGCGGCCACAGGAAACCGGCCAGGAACGTCACAACTACCGCCACCTGAGGCTACGCCGCTTGCCCCGGACAAAACACCTACGTTCCAGAGGGAGAGCAGCCTGCCCGCTCTCCTGGCTCAGGGGCGATCGTCCCTTCACGGAATAGCTACGAACCGGATCGAGCCGGCCATGTACGCTCCGCCTCCCGGACCACTGGGTCAAGCTGGTAACTCGGCTGTTAGACGACACCCGGTGGGTCCCCCTTGTCAGCAGTCTCGGAGGAAGCCCTCCCCGAGTCAACCAACTTCTCGCGTAGACCTGCGGAGGGCGCTGCTCGGGCAGAGAGCTTCTTGCCCGAAGGCCGCACAAAGCCACTCAACTTGTCCCGCCACCTCCCGTCAAGGTTCAGGGAAGGAGCCACGTCTCCGCCCTCACAGTCGGGCGTGCCCGCCGTCAAGACGGGTGGAAGTCCTGGTGAATCTGGGGGATCAGGGGAACCTGACGATCCTGGAGAACCATGGAATCGCCACCCGTATACCGGAAACTCGACCTCGATACCAGGGGGAGCGAGCCCCTTGGGAGGTGACGGCTTTCAGGACTTGGGAGGAAGTGGGCTCACCAGACGTCCTCGAGCGGGAGGATCTCCGGCAGGTAACCCCTGGCCGGGACCCCCCGGTCCGCCCGGTCCGCCCGAAGGAAATGCTGGAAGCGACCGCAGCCCCTCAAGCGGATTACCGCCGGGCGTCACGGCGAACCTTGAGTCGTACATCAAGGGAGAAGTGAAGCCAGACAAGTTGCCTGCCTGGGACGGGAAGGACGACTCGGCGATCTACTATTTCCATAAGATCAATCAGTACGTGATGTCCGGGAACTACATGCCCCGGCATGTAGCCCACTGGCTGCCCGAACGGTTCGAAGAGGGATCCTCCGTACAGTTGTGGTATCAGGCATTGTCCTTGGCGGAGCAGGCGGAAATGAGGTCACATTCCGACTGCTTCGTAGCATACATATGAGACTGGTTCTTGGGCGAGCGATGGAGGAATGACATGATCCGGAAGTTCGAGGCGCAGAAGTTCAGACAGGAAGGCAACACGCAGGAGAGTCCAGTGGAGTTCCTTTTGAGACGAATCGTACACAGTCGCGTCCTCACCTTTGCGCCGGAAGGGAGCGCCGAAGAAATCCGTGTAATCATGAGCGTGGCCCCCCCGAGCTGGGCTCACTGAAAGTGCCGCGGAGTGCCGCAGGAGCAATCCTGCGGCACTCCTGCGGCACTCCAAATTCTCCACATGATTGATCTCAACGGCAACGATGACGATCAACATGCTGTCCACGTCGGCTGAGACGTTGATGGACGTGGGAATGATCCGCGCAGGCAGCGGGACTATTCCAGACGTCATTGTCGTTGGCGGCAGCGATGGAGATCTCACCCCTGCGGCACTCCAGAACAGTGTGCCGCAGACTCCACAGCACACCGCGGCACTCCTGCGGGGCCTCTGGCGACACTCCAAACAAGTCTGCGGCACTCCAGAAGAGTCTGCGGCGCTCCAGTGTGACGCATGTGACATCTCTGCGGCACTCCAAAGCACAGCCACCCTCTGGAGACCGCCGCAAGCACATCCAACGCTGTCTGCGCTGGTCAATCCCTGATATTTTGAGATGGATTAGTTGTATTTCAATAGAATTGGATATCTAGACGTCCTGAAAGCTTGTTTTTGGATCATAGGCCTCTATGATGCCTGGAAGGTGATTGTCTCGAGCTCGTTGACCACCACCCCAGGGACCTCCAATTATTACGTAAAATGGCTTCGAGGCCCCCTCCGGAGGCCATCAAACCACCCCCTACCCCCCTGATCGGAGGCCATCCTGGAGGCGCCTTCCTAATTGGTACTCTGCCCAGCCATTCATCCACAGCCAGCATGGTAGGCTAGGCATTGACCCGAGTGTTTATATGTGCTGTAGTAGTCAGTATAAAGCCTCATACAATGTCTTAGCTCACAAAAGCTTGTATTTCTTGCTTGCAAATGGCAGACCACTGGGCACACAAAATTCGGGATTTGAGCACATGAGCACTCCTCAGGTGCATAGAGCAGCAGTATATATATTAATTCGAGATTGAGCATGAGGTAGCTGTGCCCACACGCAAAAATGAGATGTTGCTGAAGGGATGGTTTATGGCCTCCACAACCTCCCAGGGGCAGAAAAAAAGGTGTTGGGTAGCCCACAGGCCCTTGAATTCTGCTTCAATAGATCAATTTGACGTTTGTCAAAACAACAGCCCAGGATATCAATTGGATGCTGGAGCAGTGACAGAACAAGCCTCCACCGCCTCCAGGGCTGGGGACCAAAAGTGGTTATTGTAGATTCAGCCACATAAACCATATTTCTGATCTTGTTTGTCCTAGTTGGAATGTCTGGGTATTCAAGAGAGACAGGTGGCTACATAGATCAGATGCTAGCACCAATAGCAGAACTGGCCTCCATGGCCTCCACAGCCAGTGACCAAAAGCGTTTTTTTGGGTTCAGCCACATAAACCATGTCCATGATGTTGAAGGTCTTCCTTATAATTATGAGGTTCCTTTAGTTAAATGTCTCACCACATGAATCAGATGCTGGAGCAAATGGCAGAACTGGCCTCCGCTGCCTCCACAGGTTATCACTTGAAGAGTCTGAATGAGATGACAATGTAACAGATATATATTCTCCTGGCTGACCACATTCTGTCATTTTCACCTCCACATGCTAGTTTAATTGCTGCAGAATGTTAAAATTAGAGGATGGGAGACCCTGGAGGCACTGGAGGCACATGCAAGATCCAATCAATGTCATCAATATCATCAATGCCATCAATAGCATCAAGAGCATCACCGATCATTGGTATATTGATCAGCCAATCAGATGATGAATAAACATCGAACATCTAGTATATTCACTCCTGAGAGACACAGACTACATGTATGCTCATACTGAAAGTGGATTAGTGGTCCCAGGACATGCCCCAATGACATATTGCATGCTTGTATCAGGGACATATGATTAAAAATCGGAGTTGGCAAATGAGCTGAAAGTACTCCACTGTACCACTCATCTTCAGTTGACTTTCAGCTCATTTGCCAACTCCGATTTTTAATCATATGTCCCTGATACAAGCATGCAATATGTCATTGGGGCATGTCCTGGGACCACTAATCCACTTTCAGTATGAGCATACATGTAGTCTGTGTCTCTCAGGAGTGAATATACTAGATGTTCGATGTTTATTCATCATCTGATTGGCTGATCAATATACCAATGATCGGTGATGCTCTTGATGCTATTGATGGCATTGATGATATTGATGACATTGATTGGATCTTGCATGTGCCTCCAGTGCCTCCAGGGTCTCCCATCCTCTAATTTTAACATTCTGCAGCAATTAAACTAGCATGTGGAGGTGAAAATGACAGAATGTGGTCAGCCAGGAGAATATATATCTGTTACATTGTCATCTCATTCAGACTCTTCAAGTGATAACCTGTGGAGGCAGCGGAGGCCAGTTCTGCCATTTGCTCCAGCATCTGATTCATGTGGTGAGACATTTAACTAAAGGAACCTCATAATTATAAGGAAGACCTTCAACATCATGGACATGGTTTATGTGGCTGAACCCAAAAAAACGCTTTTGGTCACTGGCTGTGGAGGCCATGGAGGCCAGTTCTGCTATTGGTGCTAGCATCTGATCTATGTAGCCACCTGTCTCTCTTGAATACCCAGACATTCCAACTAGGACAAACAAGATCAGAAATATGGTTTATGTGGCTGAATCTACAATAACCACTTTTGGTCCCCAGCCCTGGAGGCGGTGGAGGCTTGTTCTGTCACTGCTCCAGCATCCAATTGATATCCTGGGCTGTTGTTTTGACAAACGTCAAATTGATCTATTGAAGCAGAATTCAAGGGCCTGTGGGCTACCCAACACCTTTTTTTCTGCCCCTGGGAGGTTGTGGAGGCCATAAACCATCCCTTCAGCAACATCTCATTTTTGCGTGTGGGCACAGCTACCTCATGCTCAATCTCGAATTAATATATATACTGCTGCTCTATGCACCTGAGGAGTGCTCATGTGCTCAAATCCCGAATTTTGTGTGCCCAGTGGTCTGCCATTTGCAAGCAAGAAATACAAGCTTTTGTGAGCTAAGACATTGTATGAGGCTTTATACTGACTACTACAGCACATATAAACACTCGGGTCAATGCCTAGCCTACCATGCTGGCTGTGGATGAATGGCTGGGCAGAGTACCAATTAGGAAGGCGCCTCCAGGATGGCCTCCGATCAGGGGGGGTAGGGGGTGGTTTGATGGCCTCCGGAGGGGGCCTCGAAGCCATTTTACGTAATAATTGGAGGTCCCTGGGGTGTTGACCACTGGAAGGGTGGACTTGACTTAAAATTACAGAGAGCATTTTTCATCACAAAAACACTCTCAAGGGTTTTTAATACCACCTATTGGGTATGATTTACGTTCGAAATGGATAAAAAATGAGTTATACACATTCTAGTGAAGCTGAATCCATGAGGTATTGTATTGTTTCGACATTTGGGCAATGGTGAATGCCTCTAACTATTATAGAAACCAATAAATCAGCTGTATAGATTGTTCTCGACTTCGTTCTGGGCTCTGCAACGAAGTGGACTCACAAGAGTGAGCAAAAACGGCCGCTCAGAAAGCCATCAAACCATATTGATGGGACATCAGCGCCGCGAGGACCATTGCTCAGAAATATGGTGAGAATGCCTTGGCCTGCCGATTGCTTTTTTGAGTACTTTCAATGAAATTGTACAAACATAGATATGTAAATACCCTGCCCCGTAGGTCGCTGCGGCACTCCAGCGTGACGTCTGCGGCGTGTGACAGAAATCCTGCGGCACTCCAGGCTCGAACATGCGGCACTCCAAATGTTTTGCGGCACTCCAACAGCACTCCGCGGCACTTTCATGTAGCCCGTCCCCCGCGGGGTCTATATGGGGGGTTGGCGGTGGTAACTGAGGTGGATTGGCCTTCACCCAGGGTCACTTGTGGGCACAAATTCTGTTACGGATGCATACGTATGTGGATCCAAGAGGCCGACGTGTTCTCTTGTCCGATGTGTCGCGCGTTAATCAAGTCCGCCCCAGTGGCAATGCCATCCACAGCGGCCCTGGTGTCGTTGGTACGCGGAGCAGAGCAGGACATGTCTGTGATTGAGTACAATTGGTCCAGTGTGATTTGGGCTGGGACTTGTTGTGTAGCGCTGCCACCGGATTTCTCGTTCCAAATGCATCCAGTGCCGAGCTAGATAATGCTTATTTCATGTTCTAACGCTACGTACTATGTAACTGAATGCTCCCTGTACTGTATCACTGTATTGTGTTGATTGCCCTGACACCAGTGACGGGCGCCCACACCAAACTACGGGCGCCCAGATCCCATCACGGGCGCCCACAGCAAACTACGGGCGCCCACAACAAGACGCACGGGCGCCCACAGCAAACTACGGGCGCCCACAACAATTCAAGGGCGCCCACACCTGATCACGGGCGCCCAGACTTACGACACGGGCGCCCACGCACCGGCCGACCAACAAAGGATCAATCGGCACCTCCTTATGCCGTGCCCATAACCGGCAGCGACCCTCTATATGACCCTTGTCACGGTGACCGTGACTGTTCAACTTTGCCTTCAACCACGGACGATGCGGCGCATTACTTACAAGTCCGTCTTGTACCGAACGCGCTCCACTGCCATTGCTCACATTTGCAGACCCAAACCCCTGACACCCAAACAGCTTGAAAAGAAACGTGCCCGCTTGGTGTTACGCTCTCCCGCTCCTCGCATGCAGTGAGTCCGTCCCCCCAGTCCAGAATTTGAGTGCTCTGATGCAATGCCATTCAGGGCCGCGAGTCGACAGCGCGTTTCGCCTGAGGAGAGATACCGAAATACGGTCCGTTTGGCCGCTCGTAGGGCTCGGCGCCGAGTGCGGAGAATCCGCCATGGGTGGGGCGGAGCAATCATCCGATCTGACGACGACGAGGAACCGGAGACGGAGGACAGCGAGGAAAGTGAGAGCGAGAGCGAGCGAGAGCCAGAGGATGAATTTGAGCATCATCTCGCAGAACGTCGTGCGCGAGGTAGGCTTGCTAGGTACACAACACAACAAGTTAAATTACTAAAACACCTGGAACAAGCGCGTTCGTTCGAACGGAAGAGGGCATTCGAAAAAGGTAAGGCTTGCGGTATAAACGCGTGCGTAGTCTCAATGACAAAATTATTGGATCAAGAGCACAGAAGAATTGAGAGGGAAAAGCTTGAAAAAGCAGAACGTCTGGGCGAAGTCATAGATGTGGACGAGTGGGCGCGGACGCAGCGAGAATCGCGACGCAGGCTGTCGCCCCCTGATGCAGAGATTTTCAGCATCGATGATTGATTGAACGCAAAAAAGCTACATGGATATTTAATTGGCATCGTGTACACACGGGTGATAAGTAGGAAACAAAACAAATGTATTTTGTGTGCAACGAAGGCAATAGAAATCGACTTTAACTTCCTAAACGGGACGTAAAATGGCCAAAAATCTCTAGCGCTGCGCGCGCTAGGACCCCGGGCGGGGTTGGGTCTGCCCGGGCTGCCGCCCACGGGCGCCTGGAACCGTGAACAATGGGCCGCCCAAGGATCGCAATTTGCGAAATGAACGCCCGCCGCCCATCCGCCCGCTACCACTCAGGTAGGTTTTGGGCGCCGGAAAAACCTACCTAACTGGTAGGATTTGGGGGGTGACCAAGGTGGGCAATCAGTCTGAAATTACGGACATGTCTCGTGCTTGTCTATATCTGCTTCTGTCCACGACACCCGCCGCTATCTTAATGCTAGCTCTCATTCTGGCTAGGTAACAGTAGCGCATGATCGAGGCACCCTGCGGTCGGGTCGCCACAGAAGCGATGGGTCGACTGCACGTGACCGCGAAAAGCAACAAGCGCAAATACGTGTCTCCTGGTGGTTTGTGTCCACCACGGTGCCGGCCTTTGTTCCTACCCCCCCTCGTGAACTCGCCTACAGTTGTGGCCAGAATCACAGGGTGGTAGAGAACGCTGTGCTAGCTCTCAAGACTCTTCATCTTCACTCATCACACGCCAACCCTGCTGACGTGACACCCTCTGCGAACGACCACGGGCGCTGATACGATGTCACTGTGAACCACTGTTAGTCCCATATGTCACCAGGTCCTCATGTCGCATGTAGGCTGGACAGGCTCTGGAACCCGTGTGACCGGATCGATCTGCGTCTTCAGCAACCCATGTCTGTCTTTCATACCCTCGTGCTTTCTCCTTCTTACGTGCTTTCCGCTTCACTCTCAGTGCCTGTCAACGATGGGGGCTGTAGATCAAATTGGTCAACGTGACTGCCGTTTCAGTCGTGTTGATGGTAAATCCGAGGCCGCGTTTGAAGCCGCTGGTATGTTATGTCTCTTCTTTTGCCTTTCAGTGCATAATGCTGATCAAAACAGGTCAATTTGACGGAGAAGAAGCGGCATCTGCTTGGGCCAAGTCGACAGGCCGAACCCGGAGCCCATGCGACACCTCCGAAAGCCGTTGGCTGCGCCCAATCATACGGCCCATCGACTGCTGCAGCCCTGCTTCGCAGACTGGTGCCGCAGCTTACTGGCAGTGGGCTCATGCAATGGTCATTAGTGACAGGCTGGGGCGTCACATCACCGCTGTCAGAATCAGGACTCTTTGACCTCAGAGCCCGAAGTGGGATCTGCCCCGGAAGAGATCACACCACAAAGCACGGGTGGCCGGTGAAGCAGCTAGTGGGCGTCGTCCAGTGGCGACAAGGGCAGCAACGGGTCCTAAGGAGAAGAGTACTAGTCAATCGGGGAAACGGTACGTCAACGGGCTGCACTCGAGCGAGCCCGACGTCAAGGTGATCGAGTGTTTGTACTACAAGGTCTGTCATGAATCTTTTTTGCGTATAACAATGTTACTGACCTTGCTCGTCTTAGCCCAACCAAGTGCTCGCACCGCCCGCCATCATTACACACATCGCATACGCCCTCCACGCAAGCGACTCCAAAACTGCGCAGCCTCTCCTCCGAATTGGTGGCGGCCATCTGCGCGCTGTCGTTGATAGAGACGAGAAGGCCGTGCTCGCCGCGCTATCTGACTACTGGGTCGAATTCCAATAGCCGTTCCGCTGGCAGCAATGCTCGATGATCTGTGGGTTTCCTGCTGTGGATGAGACTGGTCAGGTGAGCTTCGCTATCTGTTTGCGTGTCTCCACTCTGAGCACAGTGAATGGCGTAGAACTTGCATGGACTGGTGCAGCAACTGGTCCAGAATGAGAAGCTGGTCCTCCAGCTCCGCCGAGGCAGATCGGTCGAGGGCTCAGAATCAGGGTGAAGCTCGCGAAGTGGTGCGTCCGATGCTCGCTTCATGCTGCTTCCCTCGCTGAGGAATATCCTGCAGGACGATCGGGCGAAACGGGAGCTGGACAGAGCCAAGCAGAACCAGTTGACCCATGAGATTGCCATGCCGAAGACCAAGGTGAGTGGTGGCTGGTTTGTCGCATGGAGACGGATTGTTGAAGCTATGCTGCAGAACGCGGAGCTTGAATATGATGGAGAAGGAATTCAAAGACGAGGAGAGCACTTATCTCTCTGAAGCAGGCAGTCGAGTCGGTCCACACGCACTTTCTCTCGCGCAAAGGTTCCAAGGAGGAATCCGACATGGACGCTGCGATAATGGCCTCACGCACGATTGACAGTCTGACGCGCAAAGACGGGGGGATCGCGGCTCTGGTGGTTGAGCTCAACGAGCTCCAGGCCAAAGTGGCGGCCAAACCCACCATGATGGAGAAGGAATTCAGAGCTGCACGCACCGCGCCAGTGGAGCCGAATACGCCCCGATCGCAGCCGCTGGGTCGCCGACGTGGTTTGTCCCGCCTCCCGAGTTGGGAATGAAAGGATCGTCCCCGCCTCCTTCGCCCCCACCGCCAACAATCGGTGGTTGCAAGTACCTGCACCGGGCAGCGGGCCGCCGCCGCCATCGCCATCATCGTGTCTGACCATGTGTCTGACCTCTTATACTACTAGTGCCAAGTACCATGTTTTATCAGACTGACATGGGCACGAGCATGTGGACTCGACGAGCTTTGCAGCATATGATGGGATCAAGTGTCCGTTGAATCCACCCTTTCTTTCTTGACCGCTCCCATCTACTCTCATGGACCCGGGTACATCCTCAAAACGCGAACACTGCTTGAACACCGATCGGAGCAGTCCTGACGACCTCCCCATCATCGTCTCGAGTGTGCCTCTTCCCACCGGTCCTCTACTCGTTATCATTTAGGATGTCATCAACTTTGACCATCACTGGCACATCTGTTGCAGAGTAGGCCCGTTTCCTGATCGCACACAATACAGTTCTCACTCGGTCACCAGATTTGTACAACAACGATGTGGAAGCCGTACATGTACGAACTGCCTTGAGTTCCGTTTCCGTCCTGTTCTAATCCGCTTTCAGTCTGAACGACTGCGGTCACACGTTCTGCGTCGATTGCCTAGTCAAGTGGCTGAGTGAGCCTGAAGGACGCGTTGCCGGGTTAGCTTTGACATGTGTCTTCAGGTGCCTGCCTCGCCCAACACAGGAACACGCATCCGCACTGGCGTCCTGGCGTCCCCAGCCTGCCACCAGCCTTTGCATACGAGCCGAGAAACCCAGCCATAGCTGGAATGGTCACCTGGCGCTACCAAACTTCTCAGCCCCAATACACATGCCCGAGTTGTCGCAAGGCTATGAAGTCGAGACCAACTGAAGACTATACGTTGAAGGCGCTCATTCACGTGCTGGCTACTAGCATCGGGCAGTTGGACCCCAAGGAGATGACCCAGTCCCGAGCCAAAGGCTGCGCGGTGGTCTCGGAGGGTCCCTTTGACTCTTTCTTTGGCAAGGACAGATGAGATGCAGTTTTACACACACATAATCTAGATACATTGTACGATATGAATGCAGACTTCAAGGGGAAACGAGGGGGAAATGCTGGATCAGGCTCGACGCGTGACTCTCGAAAATCGCACATGAAGATACTATGTATTGACGGACAAACTGTCCTCGCATGTGCGCATATCTGCCCGTCCAGCGACGAGCCCGGAGGAACGCGAGCCCGAGGTCTTCACCACTGAGTGGATGTGCTCAGTCCACTCCCTCGGGCCGTTCATCGACGGCGCATCCAACGCATTCGAATATCCCGCTGCACTAGATGAGACGCGGTTGCTGTCGGCGCCAGACATGGGAGCAGGACCTAGATTTGATTTCTGTACTGCCGCAGAAAGTCGGGCGGGATATCCCAGAGTAAAACATGCAGCGAGTAGCAGAACAGACCAAACGCAGGCTCTGTGACGTGGGCGATGATCCGCAATAGCTCCTTTGGAAGCAGATCGCGGCGGTGAAAGAAGGAAAGGGTGGGGGTGGCATCCGAGTCAATGGACACTTGATCTGAATCAGACCGGCCGATTGGGCACTGGGTAGCAACATCAAATCCCATGAAAGTCTCGAACCATACATTGCGCGCGTGGAAGTCGGTTGGAGGACCCAGGAGACGATGATAGGCCTGTGTAGCACAGCTGCGTCCGAGAGGATGTCCGGTGGATCCTCATTGGACTGGACAACAAACTGAAGTGAGTCCGTCGGAACCATCCGAGGGAGGAATCTAACCAATGCACATACACAGCCCTGTCCCCACGCGCAAACCCAGCTGGGTGCCCCATGTGACTCCCTGCCCGTCGAGAGAACGGGTCGAGCCTCAGCACGCTCTCGAGCACGTCGATGATCCGGGACCCGAGCTACAGCGACCAGGCCCTCCAGACGCCCGCACGAAGCCCGCCGCCAGATCCTCCTCGTCCTCCCCTCCCGCACGTGAGGTTGCAAACACGAGCTAATACGGGACCTATGCCGTCCAAGTGTCCCCAGCACGCGCCGATTTCCACGCCCCTCCGGTGGCTGGCAGGCCAGGATGTCTAGCTGCGGCCGGATGTTCGCGATATCCAGGTCCAGCTTCCGCCCGTGCAGCATGCATTCCAGCCATTCTGAAAGATGCAGGCTCGTCATCACCTGCCCGAAGGACTGGTCCGCCTTGGCCAGCTTGATCAAGTCGTCATCGAAATCCTCGATCTGGCCCATCTCCTGGTGATATCCAACAGCGTCGTCACCCTCTGCCCCATCGGACTGGCGCACAATCAACAATCCGTCTCCCTCTGACGAATCAGCCACCACTGATCCTGGTCTTCAGCTTGGTGATCTCATCAATCAACGAGTTCCACTTGGCTCTGTGCTAGCGGAACGACTCTTTGAATACGACCCAGTAGTCAGACAGCGCGGCAAGCGCGGCAAGCACGGCCTTCTCGTCTCTATCAACGACAGCGCGCAGATGGCCGCCACCAATTCGGAGGAGAGGCTGCGCAGTTTTGGAGTCGCTTGCGTGGAGGGCGTATGCGATGTGTGTAATGATGGCGGGCGGTGCGAGCATCTGGTTGGGCTAAGACGAGCAAGGTCAGTAACATTGTTATACGCAAAAAAGATTCATGACAGACCTTGTAGTACAAACACTCGATCACCTTGACGTCGGGCTCGCTCGAGTGCAGCCCGTTGACGTACCGTTCCCCCGATTGACTCTCTTCTCCTAGGACCCGTTGTTGCCCTTGCCGCCACCAGACGACGCCCACCAGCTGCTTCACAGGCCGCACGTGCATTGTGCTTGCCGTTATGATCACTTCTGGGATGTGATCTATTCTGGGGCAAATCCCACTTCGGGCTCTGAGGTCAAAGAGTCCCGATTCTGGCAGCGGCGATGTGACGCCCCAGCCCGTCACCGAGAACCGCCTCATGAGCCCACTGCCAGTGAGCTGCGGCACCAGTCTGCGAAGCAGGGCTGCAGCAGTCGATGGGCCGTATGATTGGGCGCAGCCAACGGCTTTCGGAGGTGTCGCATGGGCTCCGGGTTCGGCCTGTCGACTTGGCCCAAGCAGATGCCGCTTCTTCTCCGTCAAATTGACCTGTTTTGATCAGCATTATGCACTGAAAGGCAAAAGAAGAGACATAACATACCAGCGGCTTCAAACGCGGCCTCGTTGAATCCTTGATCCCCCTCAGCAGGATTTACCACGAACACGACTGAAACGGCAGTCACGTTGACCAATTTGATCTGCAGCCCGCATCATTGACAGGCACTGAGAGTGAATCGGAAAGCACGTAAGAAGGAGAAAGCACGAGGGTATGAAAGACGGACATGGGTTGCTGAAGACGCAGATCGATCCGGTCACACGGGTTCCAGAGCCTGTCCAGCCTACATGCGACATGAGGACCTGGTGACATATGGGACTAACAGGTCACACCCACCTTGGCCGCTGCATTGCTCAGCCTAGAGGATAGTTCGACCGCAGAAGTGGAATCAAACGTCCTGGTTGCCGAGGAGCGACGTTCTTGAGCGCTGCGCAGGACGCGTCAATGACGGAGTTGAATTGAGTGAGACCGGCGGCAGTCTTTGCCGGAGCGTCCTAGACGGGAGGAGCTCTCGCCGTTCTGGACGTGGAGAAGGCGGATTCCACACGCCATGCTAGTCGTTGGCGAGGAACCGAGTGGCGACGGCGACTGGCTGAATGGTAGCGATGGAGGGACCGGGTGAGAAGAAGCTGCCGTCGCCAGAGAGGTAGGCGATCAAGTGGCAGAGAGCGTTGTAGCAGTCGCTGCCGGGACCACAGTCAGCGCCAGTGCACATGGTCTGGTCGGCGACAGAGCACAACTGCGGCATGTAGGCCGTGTGGGACTTGTTGGCTAGAAATGCATGAGTGACGTCCCGGGCTGGCCGAGATTCATTCGACCACTCACCGGCTGGAGGTCCATCACGTTATAGTAGGTTCACAGTGACATCGTATCAGCGCCCGTCGTCGTTCGCAGAGGGTGTCACGTCAGCAGGGTTGGCGTGTGATGAGTGAAGATGAAGAGTCTTGAGAGCTAGCACAGCGTTCTCTACCACCCTGTGATTCTGGCCACAACTGTAGGCGAGTTCACGAGGGGGGGTAGGAACAAAGGCCGGCGCCGTGGTGGACACAAACCACCAGGAGACACGTATTTGCGCTTGTTGCTTTTCGCGGTCACGTGCAGTCGACCCATCGCTTCTGTGGCGACCCGACCGCAGGGTGCCTCGATCATGCGCTACCGTTACCTAGCCAGAATGAGAGCTAGCAGTAAGATAGCGGCGGGTGTCGTGGACAGAAGCAGATATAGACAAGCACAAGACATGTCCGTAGTTTCAGACCAATCGCCTCAGCTCAGGCTCGCGACGGCCGACCGGCCCCTAGTATTCTCCTTACGTAGCACACATATCTAACCATACCACTCACAATAACTCTCCCCAAGTTCATCCATCTGGGGTCACATTCATCACATGAAGCATATATCTCTATACGCCATCGCTTCTCTCCAGTCATAATCCTGTAACACTACCGTTCATTGAATCCCCATCCATATCCTTCTCCTCATCCTCACTTTTCCAGTGCCTCCACAGTGACGATCACTTGCGTGACGCGAAACTCCTTTCCCGCGCGAAGAACATGGCTTCGGAGATGAGATTGAACGCCTCGTTGAAGGCGCTGTTTCCTTGTGCGGCCATCGTTTTTCGTCGTGCGAGTCGCGGGCCGGTGCCTCCGCTGCCGAACTTTGTGGCAAGGGTGAAGAGGGTCGCGAGGAAGGTCACTGGCAGCGAATACGCGGTGCTATCTATCATCGGTGGGAGCAAAACTGAGCAGCCAATGAGCCTCCAGTAAATCTAGATAAAAGGCACAGAACGCACGGGATCCAAAAGGTTTCACGTCCTCTATATGTCCTGTCCGAAAACCACCTTGGGAACGTCGGCAAGTGCATGTTGGAGGACCGATTGGGAAACATGTCTTATGCGCGAAGGGACCTGTCTGGGATCTGCTAGAACAGACATCGGTCCAATGATCAAAGTACTGGACAGAATTGGGAGGCGCGCAAGGACGTACTGGCAGGCCCAAGCACGACAACTACAATCTCGGAAAGGGTGACGATGTCCGATGTTGCTTATTTTTGACAGTGATACGATTGTACTGCGTTCGATACAGTAGAGTCGAGTTCAAGGAGTTCGTCAACTCACCCTTGCGCTTCTTCTGAGCAGAAAACGCGGGCACCCCTGTCAAGGGTTCCATTCAGCAATTGTCATTCGAAAATAAGAGTTTAGCGAGCGACGACAGGACGAAGACCTCGACGATGTCTCGGTGTTGCCCCATAGACAGCGAGGACTAGCACAGACTGGGTCGGATAGAAGCATGCACTGACAGTGCCAGTGACACCCGGCCTTGCGGACGAATTTGGGATCTTGGAGCCACTGTCGCGGCAGCTGGAAGGCTGTGATGCGGTCTCCAGCGATGCGAGCCCCTGAAGGACTCGACCCACAGCGAGAGCGCCAAAAAACTTGCCGTGCTTGAGCGAGGCACTCGTCGCGCCAAGAGCGCCACCAAACTTTCCGCGAATTGGAGAGGTCAAACAGTTTCAGTCATGCATTGGTCGACAGGCGCTCCAAGACAGGACACAGGAGACGGTCATGGAGATGATGGGTAAGAGTCGGGGTCAACGCCAAGCGAGCCTCGTCTTCCCAATTGCACCTGCGAGCGACAGCAAACAAACGGAAGGCCCGAATCGCAAGTGCCGGCGCCCTGACGAACAGACAGAGGATGGACATGGGGCCGGGCAGGTCATAGACATACTGTTCTGGAGCGAAGAGGATCCCGTCCACCGCGTCAAAGTCGGGAACAGGCAGAACGGGGAGTTTGCAGGCCATACGGAGAAGGCGTCCAAGCGTTTCTTTGTGTGATTCAGCACGATGGGCCCATGCCCCACGATGGAGATGGCTGCACCAGTGTCTTCCTGCAGCACAATCGGCCCGGGGGAGACATCAGAGGGTGGGCCCGGAACTTGCGGTCGATATGAGATGGCGATGAACGAGCCCTAAGTCTTCTTCAAAGTGAACGAATGGCGATGGTATTTCTCTGGGTACAGTGGCTCGGAGCAGAGCCTGGATATCGTTTCGGATTCAAGACTACTGGATTACTGAAAGTCAGGTTAGTCCCCGAAACTGACCAATATACATTCGGTTTTCTGGATCCCGCTCAAATCGTGCGAGCAGCGCACTTGATACCGGACTTCGCGGGTGGAAAGACCAATGCGTTGCTCAGCACTGCATCTCCGACTGCAGCCCGCCATCCGCTGGAAACGGCAGAGTCCAGACTGGGAACCCTACCTTGTTGACATGTACGTTCTTCCCACTGAGGTTCCTGACCCTCACTGATGTTGTCCCGTGGACTCCCTAGATTTGCCAACCGGGATCTGATTATGCGCTATTTGCGGGGGTGGAATTGTGCATCAGTAGGTGGCGACCGGGCTTCCGATCGCAGCAGAGAGCGAAGACACGGAGATGGATGCAGATGGCGACACTGGAAAAGGGAGGATGAGGAGAAAGATGTGGAATAGAGATACAACAAACGGTAGTCTTACAGGATTGCTTACGACTGCAGAGAAGCGATGGCATACAGAGATGATATATGCTACATGTGACAAATGTGACCCCAGATGGATGAACGTAGGGAGCGATCGGTCTGAAACTCCGGACATGTCTTGTGCTTGTCTGTGTCTGCCTCTTTCCAGGACCTTATATCACCGCCAGGTCATATTCTGGCTAAGAAACAGTAGTGCATACTTGAGGACTCCCGCGGTCGGGTCGCTGCGGGAGTGATCGTCGATTGCACGTGACCGCGAAAAGGAGCTAGCGCCAAGACGTGTCCTGGTTGGTGGTGTCCATCACGGCGCCGGCCTTTGTTCCTACCCCCCCTCGTGAACTCGCCTACAGTTGTGGCCAGAATCACAGGGTGGTAGAGAATGCCATTGCCAGCCCTCAAGACTCTTCATCCTCTATCATGACACGCCGATACTGCCAACTGGACCCCGTCACTGTCTCTCTGGCAGGTGACTCTGATTCCTTGGAGGAGACTCTGCTGAAACTACTACAGAGTGTGGAACCGAGCCTACAGCAAGCGCTTCTTTTGGCTCGGACGACATGAGCTGGATATTGATGTAGTCCGGCACGACGGCTGTTCTTTCCAGCGAGCCTCGTTCACACCGGGTCCATGGCGCTCTGCTTGCAATCCCAAGGCTGCAGCATTCGACGGGCTACTCGCTCAGAGGGTGGATACAGAGAGGACGTGTCACTCACGGCGGATGGCGAGCTTCACCGGTGGCACAAGCGTTCGTGTGGTACTGGCCGAACGTTTTCACCTTCCGGCGGTGTGCTCATTTGATTCCAGAGCTGCAACAGGCTCACCTTCCATCCTGTCAAAGATTTGTGGCCAATGTGTCCGGTTGCGCAGCGATTGCATGTTTGTGTTATCTCCTCCCTGCATCACGGCCACTGACTATAGGGCAGACGTTCTACCGGTCTGAGGATCAGCATGTCGTCTTACATGTCCCCGTCTACTTGGTCCTTAGTTTCTTCCTGAACATTGGCGGATTCTACACCCACTCGTTTGCGATCTGGCTTGCGTGCATGGCCGTGTTCCCTGCTGTGGGTAATGCGGCTTACACAGTGCGCGAGTACCGGCTAGGGCATCACGAACGGCCTTGCTGGCAAATGATCTCGGGGCTCGGTGTCTGCCTCTCTGCCCGACGCAATCCCAGGCAAAGATCTCTCTTGCCGTCCAGAGTGTTTGAATGGCAGCTCAGGTGAATGGGCGCCTTGGTCAGCTCCAAGTCCACTACTTATGCTCCTCTCTTCCCTAGCTAGTCCGTGCATTCCAGATGAATGGTACCCCAGTTTCCAGTCCTGTAGTGTCTCTGGCGCCTCGATAGAACCCGCCGATTCCACGATCCGGCGCATTGCTGCTCTTCCGGGCGGGGTGGAGGAAGAAGATCAGGAGGGCATGGCCAAGCTCACTGACACGGTCGCTTCACCCCGATTCAGTTTTGCCGAAGAGCCGCTGCCTAGTAATCGATTGTGGATGATTTTCGACGGCTGGTTGAGTGGGGGCTCGATACGAGACACCGTCGTATATAGAACCGACCTCGGCAGTAGAGATCCGCAATACCGTCGTTCGCGAACCGAAATTTGTGCCGCACTTGACCGGCGGCGGACTGAATGACGCTGGGGGGATCAAGGATTCGACGACGCCGCGTTTGAAGCCGCTGGTATGTTATGTCTCTTCTTTTGCCTTTCAGTGCACCATGCTGATCAAAACAGGTCAATTTGACGGAGAAGAAGCGGCATCTACTTGGGCCAAGTCGACAGGCCGAACCCGGAGCCCATGCGACACCTCCGAAAGCCGTTGGCTGCGCCAGTCATACGGCCCATGGACTACTGCAGCCCTGCTTCGCAGACTGGTGCCGCAGCTTACTGGCAGTGGGCTCATGCAATGGTCATTAGTGACAGGCTGGGGCATCACATCACCGCTGTCAGAATCAGGACGCTTTGACCTCAGAGCCCGAAGTGGGATCTGCCCCGGAAGAGATCACACCACAAAGCACGGGTGGCCGGTGAAGCAGCTGGTGGGCGTCGTCCAGTGGCGACAAGGGCAGCAACGGGTCCTAAGGAGAAGAGTACTAGTCAATCGGGGGAACGGTACGTCAACGGGCTGCACTCGAGCGAGCCCGACGTCAAGGTGATCGAGTGTTTGTACTACAAGGTCTGTCATGAATCTTTTTTGCGTATAACAATGTTACTGACCTTGCTCGTCTTAGCCCAACCAGATGCTCGCACCGCCCGCCATCATTACACACATCGCATACGCCCTCCACGCAAGCGACTCCAAAACTGCGCAGCCTCTCCTCCGAATTGGTGGCGGCCATCTGCGCGCTGTCGTTGATAGAGACGAGAAGGCCGTGCTTGCCGCGCTTGCCGCGCTCTCTGACTACTGGGTCGTATTCAAAGAGTCGTTCCGCTAGCACAGAGCCAAGTGGAACTCGTTGATTGATGAGATCACCAAGCTGAAGACCAGGATCAGTGGTGGCTGATTCGTCAGAGGGAGACGGATTGTTGATTGTGCGCCAGTCCGATGGGGCAGAGGGTGACGACGCTGTTGGATATCACCAGGAGATGGGCCAGATCGAGGATTTCGATGACGACTCGATCAAGCTGGCCAAGGCGGACCAGTCCTTCGGGCAGGTGATGACGAGCCTGCATCTTTCAGAATGGCTGGAATGCATGCTGCACGGGCGGAAGCTGGACCTGGATATCGCGAACATCCGGCCGCAGCTAGACATCCTGGCCTGCCAGCCACCGGAGGGGCGTGGAAATCGGCGCGTGCTGGGGACACTTGGACGGCATAGGTCCCGTATTAGCTCGTGTTTGCAACCTCACGTGCGGGAGGGGAGGACGAGGAGGATCTGGCGGCGGGCTTCGTGCGGGCGTCTGGAGGGCCTGGTCGCTGTAGCTCGGGTCCCGGATCATCGACGTGCTCGAGAGCGTGCTGAGGCTCGACCCGTTCTCTCGACGGGCAGGGAGTCACATGGGGCACCCAGCTGGGTTTGCGCGTGGGGACAGGGCTGTGTATGTGCATTGGTTAGATTCCTCCCTCGGATGGTTCCGACGGACTCGCTTCAGTTTGTTGTCCAGTCCAATGAGGATCCACCGGACATCCTCTCGGACGCAGCTGTGCTACACAGGCCTATCATCGTCTCCTGGGTCCTCCAACCGACTTCCACGCGCGCAATGTATGGTTCGAGACTTTCATGGGATTTGATGTTGCTACCCAGTGCCCAATCGGCCGGTCTGATTCAGATCAAGTGTCCATTGACTCGGATGCCACCCCCACCCTTTCCTTCTTTCACCGCCGCGATCTGCTTCCAAAGGAGCTATTGCGGATCATCGCCCACGTCACAGAGCCTGCGTTTGGTCTGTTCTGCTACTCGCTGCATGTTTTACTCTGGGATATCCCGCCCGACTTTCTGCGGCAGTACAGAAATCAAATCTAGGTCCTGCTCCCATGTCTGGCGCCGACAGCAACCGCGTCTCATCTAGTGCAGCGGGATATTCGAATGCGTTGGATGCGCCGTCGATGAACGGCCCGAGGGAGTGGACTGAGCACATCCACTCAGTGGTGAAGACCTCGGGCTCGCGTTCCTCCGGGCTCGTCGCTGGACGGGCAGATATGCGCACATGCGAGGACAGTTTGTCCGTCAATACATAGTATCTTCATGTGCGATTTTCGAGAGTCACGCGTCGAGCCTGATCCAGCATTTCCCCCTCGTTTCCCCTTGAAGTCTGCATTCATATCGTACAATGTATCTAGATTATGTGTGTGTAAAACTGCATCTCATCTGTCCTTGCCAAAGAAAGAGTCAAAGGGACCCTCCGAGACCACCGCGCAGCCTTTGGCTCGGGACTGGGTCATCTCCTTGGGGTCCAACTGCCCGATGCTAGTAGCCAGCACGTGAATGAGCGCCTTCAACGTATAGTCTTCAGTTGGTCTCGACTTCATAGCCTTGCGACAACTCGGGCATGTGTATTGGGGCTGAGAAGTTTGGTAGCGCCAGGTGACCATTCCAGCTATGGCTGGGTTTCTCGGCTCGTATGCAAAGGCTGGTGGCAGGCTGGGGACGCCAGGACGCCAGTGCGGATGCGTGTTCCTGTGTTGGGCGAGGCAGGCACCTGAAGACACATGTCAAAGCTAACCCGGCAACGCGTCCTTCAGGCTCACTCAGCCACTTGACTAGGCAATCGACGCAGAACGTGTGACCGCAGTCGTTCAGACTGAAAGCGGATTAGAACAGGACGGAAACGGAACTCAAGGCAGTTCGTACATGTACGGCTTCCACATCGTTGTTGTACAAATCTGGTGACCGAGTGAGAACTGTATTGTGTGCGATCAGGAAACGGGCCTACTCTGCAACAGATGTGCCAGTGATGGTCAAAGTTGATGACATCCTAAATGATAACGAGTAGAGGACCGGTGGGAAGAGGCACACTCGAGACGATGATGGGGAGGTCGTCAGGACTGCTCCGATCGGTGTTCAAGCAGTGTTCGCGTTTTGAGGATGTACCCGGGTCCATGAGAGTAGATGGGAGCGGTCAAGAAAGAAAGGGTGGATTCAACGGACACTTGATCCCATCATATGCTGCAAAGCTCGTCGAGTCCACATGCTCGTGCCCATGTCAGTCTGATAAAACATGGTACTTGGCACTAGTAGTATAAGAGGTCAGACACATGGTCAGACACGATGATGGCGATGGCGGCGGCGGCCCGCTGCCCGGTGCAGGTACTTGCAACCACCGATTGTTGGCGGTGGGGGCGAAGGAGGCGGGGACGATCCTTTCATTCCCAACTCGGGAGGCGGGACAAACCACGTCGGCGACCCAGCGGCTGCGATCGGGGCGTATTCGGCTCCACTGGCGCGGTGCGTGCAGCTCTGAATTCCTTCTCCATCATGGTGGGTTTGGCCGCCACTTTGGCCTGGAGCTCGTTGAGCTCAACCACCAGAGCCGCGATCCCCCCGTCTTTGCGCGTCAGACTGTCGATCGTGCGTGAGGCCATTATTGCAGCGTCCATGTCGGATTCCTCCTTGGAACCTTTGCGCGAGAGAAAGTGCGTGTGGACCGACTCGACTGCCTGCTTCAGAGAGATAAGTGCTCTCCTCGTCTTTGAATTCCTTCTCCATCATATTCAAGCTCCGCGTTCTGCAGCATAGCTTCAACAATCCGTCTCCATGCGACAAACCAGCCACCACTCACCTTGGTCTTCGGCATGGCAATCTCATGGGTCAACTGGTTCTGCTTGGCTCTGTCCAGCTGCCGTTTCGCCCGATCGTCCTGCAGGATGTTCCTCAGCGAGGGAAGCAGCATGAAGCGAGCATCGGACGCACCACTTCGCGAGCTTCACCCTGATTCTGAGCCCTCGACCGATCTGCCTCGGCGGAGCTGGAGGACCAGCTTCTCATTCTGGACCAGTTGCTGCACCAGTCCATGCAAGTTCTACGCCATTCACTGTGCTCAGAGTGGAGACACGCAAACAGATAGCGAAGCTCACCTGACCAGTCTCATCCACGGCAGGAAACCCACAGATCATCGAGCATTGCTGCCAGCGGAACGGCTATTGGAATTCGACCCAGTAGTCAGATAGCGCGGCGAGCACGGCCTTCTCGTCTCTATCAACGACAGCGCGCAGATGGCCGCCACCAATTCGGAGGAGAGGCTGCGCAGTTTTGGAGTCGCTTGCGTGGAGGGCGTATGCGATGTGTGTAATGATGGCGGGCGGTGCGAGCATCTGGTTGGGCTAAGACGAGCAAGGTCAGTAACATTGTTATACGCAAAAAAGATTCATGACAGACCTTGTAGTACAAACACTCGATCACCTTGACGTCGGGCTCGCTCGAGTGCAGCCCGTTGACGTACCGTTTCCCCGATTGACTAGTACTCTTCTCCTTAGGACCCGTTGCTGCCCTTGTCGCCACTGGACGACGCCCACTAGCTGCTTCACCGGCCACCCGTGCTTTGTGGTGTGATCTCTTCCGGGGCAGATCCCACTTCGGGCTCTGAGGTCAAAGAGTCCTGATTCTGACAGCGGTGATGTGACGCCCCAGCCTGTCACTAATGACCATTGCATGAGCCCACTGCCAGTAAGCTGCGGCACCAGTCTGCGAAGCAGGGCTGCAGCAGTCGATGGGCCGTATGATTGGGCGCAGCCAACGGCTTTCGGAGGTGTCGCATGGGCTCCGGGTTCGGCCTGTCGACTTGGCCCAAGCAGATGCCGCTTCTTCTCCGTCAAATTGACCTGTTTTGATCAGCATTATGCACTGAAAGGCAAAAGAAGAGACATAACATACCAGCGGCTTCAAACGCGGCCTCGGATTTACCATCAACACGACTGAAACGGCAGTCACGTTGACCAATTTGATCTACAGCCCCCATCGTTGACAGGCACTGAGAGTGAAGCGGAAAGCACGTAAGAAGGAGAAAGCACGAGGGTATGAAAGACAGACATGGGTTGCTGAAGACGCAGATCGATCCGGTCACACGGGTTCCAGAGCCTGTCCAGCCTACATGCGACATGAGGACCTGGTGACATATGGGACTAACAGTGGTTCACAGTGACATCGTATCAGCGCCCGTGGTCGTTCGCAGAGGGTGTCACGTCAGCAGGGTTGGCGTGTGATGAGTGAAGATGAAGAGTCTTGAGAGCTAGCACAGCGTTCTCTACCACCCTGTGATTCTGGCCACAACTGTAGGCGAGTTCACGAGGGGGGGTAGGAACAAAGGCCGGCACCGTGGTGGACACAAACCACCAGGAGACACGTATTTGCGCTTGTTGCTTTTCGCGGTCACGTGCAGTCGACCCATCGCTTCTGTGGCGACCCGACCGCAGGGTGCCTCGATCATGCGCTACTGTTACCTAGCCAGAATGAGAGCTAGCATTAAGATAGCGGCGGGTGTCGTGGACAGAAGCAGATATAGACAAGCACGAGACATGTCCGTAATTTCAGACTGATTGCCCACCTTGGTCACCCCCCAAATCCTACCAGTTAGGTAGGTTTTTCCGGCGCCCAAAACCTACCTGAGTGGTAGCGGGCGGATGGGCGGCGGGCGTTCATTTCGCAAATTGCGATCCTTGGGCGGCCCATTGTTCACGGTTCCAGGCGCCCGTGGGCGGCAGCCCGGGCAGACCCAACCCCGCCCGGGGTCCTAGCGCGCGCAGCGCTAGAGATTTTTGGCCATTTTACGTCCCGTTTAGGAAGTTAAAGTCGATTTCTATTGCCTTCGTTGCACACAAAATACATTTGTTTTGTTTCCTACTTATCACCCGTGTGTACACGATGCCAATTAAATATCCATGTAGCTTTTTTGCCTTCAATCAATCATCGATGCTGAAAATCTCTGCATCAGGGGGCGACGGCCTGCGTCGCGATTCTCGCTGCGTCCGCGCCCACTCGTCCACATCTATGACTTCGCCCAGACGTTCTGCTTTTTCAAGCTTTTCCCTCTCAATTCTTCTGTGCTCTTGATCCAATAATTTTGTCATTGAGACTACGCACGCGTTTATACCGCAAGCCTTACCTTTTTCGAATGCCCTCTTCCGTTCGAACGAACGCGCTTGTTCCAGGTGTTTTAGTAATTTAACTTGTTGTGTTGTGTACCTAGCAAGCCTACCTCGCGCACGACGTTCTGCGAGATGATGCTCAAATTCATCCTCTGGCTCTCGCTCGCTCTCGCTCTCACTTTCCTCGCTGTCCTCCGTCTCCGGTTCCTCGTCGTCGTCAGATCGGATGATTGCTCCGCCCCACCCATGGCGGATTCTCCGCACTCGGCGCCGAGCCCTACGAGCGGCCAAACGGACCGTATTTCGGTATCTCTCCTCAGGCGAAACGCGCTGTCGACTCGCGGCCCTGAATGGCATTGCATCAGAGCACTCAAATTCTGGACTGGGGGGACGGACTCACTGCATGCGAGGAGCGGGAGAGCGTAACACCAAGCGGGCACGTTTCTTTTCAAGCTGTTTGGGTGTCAGGGGTTTGGGTCTGCAAATGTGAGCAATGGCAGTGGAGCGCGTTCGGTACAAGACGGACTTGTAAGTAATGCGCCGCATCGTCCGTGGTTGAAGGCAAAGTTGAACAGTCACGGTCACCGTGACAAGGGTCATATAGAGGGTCGCTGCCGGTTATGGGCACGGCATAAGGAGGTGCCGATTGATCCTTCGTTGGTCGGCCGGTGCGTGGGCGCCCGTGTCGTAAGTCTGGGCGCCCGTGATCAGGTGTGGGCGCCCTTGAATTGTTGTGGGCGCCCGTAGTTTGCTGTGGGCGCCCGTGCGTCTTGTTGTGGGCGCCCGTAGTTTGCTGTGGGCGCCCGTGATGGGATCTGGGCGCCCGTAGTTTGGTGTGGGCGCCCGTCACTGGTGTCAGGGCAATCAACACAATACAGTGATACAGTACAGGGAGCATTCAGTTACATAGTACGTAGCGTTAGAACATGAAATAAGCATTATCTAGCTCGGCACTGGATGCATTTGGAACGAGAAATCCGGTGGCAGCGCTACACAACAAGTCCCAGCCCAAATCACACTGGACCAATTGTACTCAATCACAGACATGTCCTGCTCTGCTCCGCGTACCAACGACACCAGGGCCGCTGTGGATGGCATTGCCACTGGGGCGGACTTGATTAACGCGCGACACATCGGACAAGAGAACACGTCGGCCTCTTGGATCCACATACGTATGCATCCGTAACAGAATTTGTGCCCACAAGTGACCCTGGGTGAAGGCCAATCCACCTCAGTTACCACCGCCAACCCCCCATATAGACCCCGCGGGGGACGGGCTACATGAAAGTGCCGCGGAGTGCTGTTGGAGTGCCGCAAAACATTTGGAGTGCCGCATGTTCGAGCCTGGAGTGCCGCAGGATTTCTGTCACACGCCGCAGACGTCACGCTGGAGTGCCGCAGCGACCTACGGGGCAGGGTATTTACATATCTATGTTTGTACAATTTCATTGAAAGTACTCAAAAAAGCAATCGGCAGGCCAAGGCATTCTCACCATATTTCTGAGCAATGGTCCTCGCGGCGCTGATGTCCCATCAATATGGTTTGATGGCTTTCTGAGCGGCCGTTTTTGCTCACTCTTGTGAGTCCACTTCGTTGCAGAGCCCAGAACGAAGTCGAGAACAATCTATACAGCTGATTTATTGGTTTCTATAATAGTTAGAGGCATTCACCATTGCCCAAATGTCGAAACAATACAATACCTCATGGATTCAGCTTCACTAGAATGTGTATAACTCATTTTTTATCCATTTCGAACGTAAATCATACCCAATAGGTGGTATTAAAACCCTTGAGAGTGTTTTTGTGATGAAAAATGCTCTCTGTAATTTTAAGTCAAGTCCACCCTTCCAGTGGTCAACACCCCAGGGACCTCCAATTATTACGTAAAATGGCTTCGAGGCCCCCTCCGGAGGCCATCAAACCACCCCCTACCCCCCCTGATCAGAGGCCATCCTGGAGGCGCCTTCCTAATTGGTACTCTGCCCAGCCATTCATCCACAGCCAGCATGGTAGGCTAGGCATTGACCCGAGTGTTTATATGTGCTGTAGTAGTCAGTATAAAGCCTCATACAATGTCTTAGCTCACAAAAGCTTGTATTTCTTGCTTGCAAATGGCAGACCACTGGGCACACAAAATTCGGGATTTGAGCACATGAGCACTCCTCAGGTGCATAGAGCAGCAGTATATATATTAATTCGAGATTGAGCATGAGGTAGCTGTGCCCACACGCAAAAATGAGATGTTGCTGAAGGGATGGTTTATGGCCTCCACAACCTCCCAGGGGCAGAAAAAAAGGTGTTGGGTAGCCCACAGGCCCTTGAATTCTGCTTCAATAGATCAATTTGACGTTTGTCAAAACAACAGCCCAGGATATCAATTGGATGCTGGAGCAGTGACAGAACAAGCCTCCACCGCCTCCAGGGCTGGGGACCAAAAGTGGTTATTGTAGATTCAGCCACATAAACCATATTTCTGATCTTGTTTGTCCTAGTTGGAATGTCTGGGTATTCAAGAGAGACAGGTGGCTACATAGATCAGATGCTAGCACCAATAGCAGAACTGGCCTCCATGGCCTCCACAGCCAGTGACCAAAAGCGTTTTTTTGGGTTCAGCCACATAAACCATGTCCATGATGTTGAAGGTCTTCCTTATAATTATGAGGTTCCTTTAGTTAAATGTCTCACCACATGAATCAGATGCTGGAGCAAATGGCAGAACTGGCCTCCGCTGCCTCCACAGGTTATCACTTGAAGAGTCTGAATGAGATGACAATGTAACAGATATATATTCTCCTGGCTGACCACATTCTGTCATTTTCACCTCTACATGCTAGTTTAATTGCTGCAGAATGTTAAAATTAGAGGATGGGAGACCCTGGAGGCACTGGAGGCACATGCAAGATCCAATCAATGTCATCAATATCATCAATGCCATCAATAGCATCAAGAGCATCACCGATCATTGGTATATTGATCAGCCAATCAGATGATGAATAAACATCGAACATCTAGTATATTCACTCCTGAGAGACACAGACTACATGTATGCTCATACTGAAAGTGGATTAGTGGTCCCAGGACATGCCCCAATGACATATTGCATGCTTGTATCAGGGACATATGATTAAAAATCGGAGTTGGCAAATGAGCTGAAAGTACTCCACTGTACCACTCATCTTCAGTTGACTTTCAGCTCATTTGCCAACTCCGATTTTTAATCATATGTCCCTGATACAAGCATGCAATATGTCATTGGGGCATGTCCTGGGACCACTAATCCACTTTCAGTATGAGCATACATGTAGTCTGTGTCTCTCAGGAGTGAATATACTAGATGTTCGATGTTTATTCATCATCTGATTGGCTGATCAATATACCAATGATCGGTGATGCTCTTGATGCTATTGATGGCATTGATGATATTGATGACATTGATTGGATCTTGCATGTGCCTCCAGTGCCTCCAGGGTCTCCCATCCTCTAATTTTAACATTCTGCAGCAATTAAACTAGCATGTAGAGGTGAAAATGACAGAATGTGGTCAGCCAGGAGAATATATATCTGTTACATTGTCATCTCATTCAGACTCTTCAAGTGATAACCTGTGGAGGCAGCGGAGGCCAGTTCTGCCATTTGCTCCAGCATCTGATTCATGTGGTGAGACATTTAACTAAAGGAACCTCATAATTATAAGGAAGACCTTCAACATCATGGACATGGTTTATGTGGCTGAACCCAAAAAAACGCTTTTGGTCACTGGCTGTGGAGGCCATGGAGGCCAGTTCTGCTATTGGTGCTAGCATCTGATCTATGTAGCCACCTGTCTCTCTTGAATACCCAGACATTCCAACTAGGACAAACAAGATCAGAAATATGGTTTATGTGGCTGAATCTACAATAACCACTTTTGGTCCCCAGCCCTGGAGGCGGTGGAGGCTTGTTCTGTCACTGCTCCAGCATCCAATTGATATCCTGGGCTGTTGTTTTGACAAACGTCAAATTGATCTATTGAAGCAGAATTCAAGGGCCTGTGGGCTACCCAACACCTTTTTTTCTGCCCCTGGGAGGTTGTGGAGGCCATAAACCATCCCTTCAGCAACATCTCATTTTTGCGTGTGGGCACAGCTACCTCATGCTCAATCTCGAATTAATATATATACTGCTGCTCTATGCACCTGAGGAGTGCTCATGTGCTCAAATCCCGAATTTTGTGTGCCCAGTGGTCTGCCATTTGCAAGCAAGAAATACAAGCTTTTGTGAGCTAAGACATTGTATGAGGCTTTATACTGACTACTACAGCACATATAAACACTCGGGTCAATGCCTAGCCTACCATGCTGGCTGTGGATGAATGGCTGGGCAGAGTACCAATTAGGAAGGCGCCTCCAGGATGGCCTCCGATCAGGGGGGGTAGGGGGTGGTTTGATGGCCTCCGGAGGGGGCCTCGAAGCCATTTTATGTAATAATTGGAGGTCCCTGGGGTGGTGGTCAACGAGCTCGAGACAATCACCTTCCAGGCATCATAGAGGCCTATGATCCAAAAACAAGCTTTCAGGACGTCTAGATATCCAATTCTATTGAAATACAACTAATCCATCTCAAAATATCAGGGATTGACCAGCGCAGACAGCGTTGGATGTGCTTGCGGCGGTCTCCAGAGGGTGGCTGTGCTTTGGAGTGCCGCAGAGATGTCACATGCGTCACACTGGAGCGCCGCAGACTCTTCTGGAGTGCCGCAGACTTGTTTGGAGTGTCGCCAGAGGCCCCGCAGGAGTGCCGCGGTGTGCTGTGGAGTCTGCGGCACACTGTTCTGGAGTGCCGCAGGGGTGAGATCTCCATCGCTGCCGCCAACGACAATGACGTCTGGAATAGTCCCGCTGCCTGCGCGGATCATTCCCACGTCCATCAACGTCTCAGCCGACGTGGACAGCATGTTGATCGTCATCGTTGCCGTTGAGATCAATCATGTGGAGAATTTGGAGTGCCGCAGGAGTGCCGCAGGATTGCTCCTGCGGCACTCCGCGGCACTTTCAGTGAGCCCAGCTCGGGGGGGCCACGCTCATGATTACACGGATTTCTTCGGCGCTCCCTTCCGGCGCAAAGGTGAGGACGCGACTGTGTACGATTCGTCTCAAAAGGAACTCCACTGGACTCTCCTGCGTGTTGCCTTCCTGTCTGAACTTCTGCGCCTCGAACTTCCGGATCATGTCATTCCTCCATCGCTCGCCCAAGAACCAGTCTCATATGTATGCTACGAAGCAGTCGGAATGTGACCTCATTTCCGCCTGCTCCGCCAAGGACAATGCCTGATACCACAACTGTACGGAGGATCCCTCTTCGAACCTTTCGGGCAGCCAGTGGGCTACATGCCGGGGCATGTAGTTCCCGGACATCACGTACTGATTGATCTTATGGAAATAGTAGATCGCCGAGTCGTCCTTCCCGTCCCAGGCAGGCAACTTGTCTGGCTTCACTTCTCCCTTGATGTACGACTCAAGGTTCGCCGTGACGCCCGGCGGTAATCCGCTTGAGGGGCTGCGGTCGCTTCCAGCATTTCCTTCGGGCGGACCGGGCGGACCGGGGGGTCCCGGCCAGGGGTTACCTGCCGGAGATCCTCCCGCTCGAGGACGTCTGGTGAGCCCACTTCCTCCCAAGTCCTGAAAGCCGTCACCTCCCAAGGGGCTCGCTCCCCCTGGTATCGAGGTCGAGTTTCCGGTATACGGGTGGCGATTCCATGGTTCTCCAGGATCGTCAGGTTCCCCTGATCCCCCAGATTCACCAGGACTTCCACCCGTCTTGACGGCGGGCACGCCCGACTGTGAGGGCGGAGACGTGGCTCCTTCCCTGAACCTTGACGGGAGGTGGCGGGACAAGTTGAGTGGCTTTGTGCGGCCTTCGGGCAAGAAGCTCTCTGCCCGAGCAGCGCCCTCCGCAGGTCTACGCGAGAAGTTGGTTGACTCGGGGAGGGCTTCCTCCGAGACTGCTGACAAGGGGGACCCACCGGGTGTCGTCTAACAGCCGAGTTACCAGCTTGACCCAGTGGTCCGGGAGGCGGAGCGTACATGGCCGGCTCGATCCGGTTCGTAGCTATTCCGTGAAGGGACGATCGCCCCTGAGCCAGGAGAGCGGGCAGGCTGCTCTCCCTCTGGAACGTAGGTGTTTTGTCCGGGGCAAGCGGCGTAGCCTCAGGTGGCGGTAGTTGTGACGTTCCTGGCCGGTTTCCTGTGGCCGCAGAGAATTCGGCGATGGTGGGGATGCCCTCCTCCACTGTCATGCGCATGATGGTGCCGGGAGTAGGGTCGGCAGCTCGCGTGGCGAAGAGGTTGATCGCTTCGGATGGCATCCAGTCTGGTTGCGCGTCCCAATCGTGGTTGGCGTCGACCGCACGGAGAGTCTGAGCTGGCAGGCCCACTCTGTGGTAGTCTCGAGTCTGCACCAGTCGTCGCACCATGCGTCCTCCGTCGTTGATGCTCTCCCATCCCTGTCTCATCTCGGCGGTAGTGGAGGCTGGTGAGGCAGGGACCGTCCCGCCTTGGACCTCCTGTTCGTATCTCTCGAAGCGCCGCACTCCTTCTGATATTCTCTGCATGACAATCCGGTACGTCGCGGCGAGCTCCGAGAACGAGGCTGTTCCTTTCAGACTGCGTATGCAAAGGGAACGTGGATCAATCACAAAGGCCGGGTGCGGGGGATCGAGTAGAGAGGCGGCCGCATCCAGGCCGGCTTGAAGTTCGGCGGCCGTCTTAGACACCAACTGGTACAGCTCGTCTCGGACCCGGTGCCTGTCGTAATGGCTTAGCTCGCCCGGGGTTGCTATCCATAGCTCCAAGTCCATGGCTTCCAAGGTCGGTTCTTGACCAAGCATACGCGCTGACTCAAGGAGGCTGTGCTCCTCGTCTCTCTCCGTGCGTAATTCTTGCCCTAGCCTCACCATCCGAGCGGCCGCTTCATCGCGTGGTATGCTTAACGGATAGTGCGAGGAGTTGGAGGAATCCTCCGATGATCGAGAGGTGCGGGTGAGCGAAACAGCGGGGGCGAGGAGAGTGGTTGCCATGTCGATAGTGTCTCGGCCTGCTGGTAGAAGCAAGGGCGAGCGAGTGAGGGGCGAGTAAGCGGTCTCGCGTCGGGCTAGAAGTTCTGAGAGTAAGGGTGAAGACTCGGGTAGTTGTCTCGGGCCCGAGTCGAGGGTGGAATCGCTGAGCTCTCGTTGCTCGACTTTATCCGATGTGGGGAGAATGGGCGGAGACGGAGCGGGTTGTGGTGCTGGAGGCCAACGACCCAGCCTGTCCGAATGTGGTTGGGAGCGCGCGGCTCGTATGCGCTGCGCGTGCGCTTCCTGGGCGGCTGAGAGCGATCCTGCTTCCTTCACGAGGTTTCTCTCAGCTTCCGGGGGCGACAGGGAGTGTTCCAGGGAGGAGAAGAAGCTCTCCTCTCCTACGGTGAGATCGTGCGCGACCTCTAGCGACACGAAGTCGTCTATGGATTCGGCCAGGTTAGTGGAGAAATCCCTGTGCGTCCACCAATGTAACGCGGCAGGTGGAATTTCCCACTAGAGAACGTAGCGGAATCCGGAATTAAAGGAGAGACGTAGGATTAAGCGAATATAATAATTATGGCGTAGTCTCCAGGCTCGAGGAACTCGAGCGTGAAGTCTAGCCGGGAGGCGACCACCGAGTGGAAGGCTCCGATTAATATAGTCTCCTAATCCTGACGAATCATACCCAGTCTGCTGGGCCCCGGTCGACTACAGTCGACGTCGCTTAGAGTGGAGGTTGAAGGGACCGTCGTAGTCAAGTGTCAAGAAGTAAGTGTTCTATTGCTTGTAGAGCCATCAGTTGATGATGGCTCGGCTGCTTACGAATATATAGTGTGTAGGGTAAAGTTATGAAAGCGTGCGTACGAGAATCAAGAAATACCATCCGTGTCACAGACCATTGTGCGTATTCGTTGCGCAAACACTCCCTCTACCTGAGCGACACGCACTGCCTCGTCGAGGTTTGCGCTGAGCCCAGAAATGTCCACGCCCGCAGCGGAATTGAGGCAGGATATCTCCAGACCGGGTGAGATGCCACCGCTGATTCTCGCAGAGGTTTCCCTAGTGCATGCCATGGAGGCCATACCTCGATCCTGGCCCTCAGTGACAGACATGGCAAGCCCTCAGGCCAGCGCGATCTCGAATGCCATCTCCTTTGGGCCCGCCCCAGATGCGTACAGCGCTGCGGTCTCACCTGCCAAATGACCGGCTATGTAGGCGCAGGGCGGACACCCCCCGAGCTGAGCAAGTTGAATAACGCGATCTGCAGCATTGCGATCGAGGCCATGGTGATCGTCACAGGCCACGCGTCTGGATAAAGCTTTGTCCGGGTCGACCCTAGCGTCGGGCCACCTGCAAAGAGCCCTGGCGATTCGATGAGTGAGTAGCCCATTTCACGCGTGTAAACGTCGCCGAACTGGAGCAGCGCGGCCGTGTGTGCAGGTGAGGGCCGCAGATCCTCCGTTGCAGACATCAGACCGCTCTTCGTCGCGGCGCGGTACTCGTTCGTCACACCGGCCTCAGCAGTGTCGGTCACCTGGCGCATATGAGCAGGCAACACAATGGCGCGATAATGCGCACCTTCCACATCTTGGTTAGACTCTCCGCATCGTCGACGTTGCTGAAAGGGACAAAGGACTTATGGCTCTAGTTTGCAGAAGAAAGGACATCACAATCGAATGTCGCCAGGCTAAGAAGAACCAGAGGGGAAAGGAAGGCGAGAGGTAGGAGGCGGACGGTTTCGTGGACGTTGATGGAGTCGTTGGGGGCGAGTGGAGAGCGGCAAAGTGAGTACAGTCCCAAAAAGGAAGCAAGAGACGACGGGCCACAATCAGCGTGCGACGTGTCCAACGGGCAAAACACGGACCTTGAATTTGAGATTGAGGATGGCAGAGGACATTGTGGGGTGTACGTCGTCATCGTGAGCGTCAAAAGAAAGCGTCAATAGTCGTGATGGAGCTGCGCAGCATGGTGATGCTACAGTCGGCGCTGAGTGTACACGAGGCAGGCCCGCGTCCGGTTCCGAGATGCACGATGAACGCCCCTCGCGGTGCAATATTTCGAGATGGCGGACAGCAGAAGCTAGAGCGGATAGTGAGAGGTAGGCGGTGAGAAGAAACGCACCGGCAGATCGAGCCCCCATTGACTTCAATGCGCTCCGCCCATTCGCGCATCGAATTCCCTGTCCCAAGCACCTGAGATCTATATCCTGGTTCTGTTTGCCGGTCTCCAAGAGTCGGTCGTTGCGAGGTGTGCGATCGGTGCAAGTGGGAGATGACTGTATAGCTGCGCGCGTGTGTGATGCCGCAGATAGCTAGAGGCGCCCTGCGATATGAGGCCGCGCGTTCGAGTGCGCAAACAGAATTAACACATCTTTGAGTGGTTCTGGCAGCTCCGAATGGAGAGACTGGGAGATGGGTGGTTAGCTTGCAGTGAGGTGTCGCCAGTTGCGCGGTGTGTGTGATGACATAGATAGAAGACGTGCTGCGTGATGTGAGGTTGCGCGTTTGGATTTGGGCACAGGATGCACGCACATGCTCGAGACGTTGACATGTGCCCAAGAGCTATTCTGTGGACAGGTGAGCCATATGCGCCATTGCGCGCATGAACTCTCGAGTCGAGTGAATGGGGCGGGAGTGAAGATCAGCTGTCCTCAGAGATGAGGTGCGGTGACTTCAGCTTGGTAGATCGGCACAACGGGCGAGACAGACAGAGATACCAGAAACGATACAGCCAACCACGAGCGTCCCACGGTCCTAGTCGACTAAAGTCAGGATGAGTACATGCACAGAAGCGCGGATGCACGCACAATCGAAGCACATTGTAAAATTGACCCGATGACCCAAATCTGACCGCCGAGCTGCACTGTCGCCAATCGCCTCGATCGTGGGCACTGCGCACGCGTCGCCATTGCCCTCATATGGTGGGTGCGTTTTGTAGTACTCCTCGCACCTGAATGGCCGGTTCGCATACGTGAGCGGTGTGGGAGTCTGCACCGTTGAGCTCAGACCACTGGCAGCATGTGCGATCAAAGGGGTGGGACTTACAAAGGCAAATGTGTTTGAGAGCAAAAAGATCCCTAAGTCAATATGGACTGAGATTACCCTCGAAGCATCCAAATACAGCTTCGGCGGTCGTTCGCAGCTCCCAGTGAGGTGATCGAGCAGCGGTGCTGCTGTGCGATGCCACGAAAAGTGTGGTGTGTTGAGAGAGGTGAGCCCAAATGTCCAATTTCGGGGCATACATTGAGTGCACCTTTGAGCCTGCCTCTCCCTGTGCTCTGCCCACTCATCCATTGCACTCCTTTGCTCTCCTGCATCTGGGTTCTAGATCTTCGGGTCTCTTTGTCGTTTTGCACAATTCGTTTGTGACAAGTAGCTTGTTGAGGGTGCGCAATAGATGAATTGGAGAGGTGATCGGACAGCTGCACTATCTGAGCGATGCCGCAGACACCACAATGTGCAAACGTGAGGTGACGCCGTGGCTCCAATTTTAGTGCATGCGAAGCCTGCTGTCGAGTCTTTCTGGTGGGAAAGTGTCCCGGGTGGCTGACTGGGAAGACCGAGGCAGACGAGACAGTGCCGAGCGCAAAGCAGGTAGCCGTAGAAGACATGTATTCGAGCGCTATCATATTTACATGTACGCTAGGAGCGCCCTCGTGGGAATGAGCGCTCGTGTCGATCGAATGAGGCGGGGGTGAGGTGTATACGTGTCCGCTGGGGGCGTCGTGTTGGTTCAGGATCTGAGGGCTGGGTCAGATTGCATGGTGGGCACTCACCTGTCGACCCCGCCATCCTTTCCATGAAACCCTCCCTCCACTCGCCCTATACCCTCTGCTGCACTAGCCCATCCACCCCACACCCGTTCGTCGCTGGCCGCGGTTGCCTGGTCAGATGTATGAGCAGAGCAATGATCGCACAAGCTGACGTGACGGTGGTCACAAGACGTGACTCAAGAGATGTTTGACGAGGTTATCTTGTCTCGTACCTTCCACAACGTAGTATATATATTGTTTTGAGTAGTCTATTTGTATCATACGGTTCTCTAGGCACTTTTTGCTGTTTCAGATAGACCATAGACCCCCTGCGTCCCCATATGTAGAGCTGACGGCTGCAAGTGATGGCTGCACGGAGAGATCATGATATTTTGAAAGAACCGCTGAAGATAAAAATGTATAACTCGAGATCCTATATCCTTAAGTATGCAGCTAACGACCCATGTAATAAAAACACAAATGTTGTGTAGACTACATTCTGCGTCCCCCTCCCATCAAAAGCTCTGATGGGAAGTGATCATTTTGAGACCCTCCACGGATTTCGATATGGGATATGCACCATTGGCCGGAGTGGGGACGCCAGTATGCGCCATCTTACCCAGGACCCTAGCAACTATTTGCGCATTTTTCCAGATTTTTTAGTGGCCTTGGGCGGCCTAAACAAGAGGGAAGGCTGCAGGGGGGGGTGTAGCCTATGTACTATTACTAGCCGTTGGGGCTGCTTGGGGGATGGGGGTCGGCGCGGGAGGAATCTTCTTAGCACTCGGTGGGAGCTTGGCCTCCGGCTGCGGTGTTGGGGTGACTTCAATTTGTGGCGCCGCTTGGGCTACAACCTTCGCATTCTTCTTCTTGGCTACGAACATTCAGCCCATTGTTCCCCTGTTTCTCGCACTCACGTTTGGGCTTGGGCTTCATTGCTCGGGTGATCAGCTGCTTCCTCGGGCCTTCCTGGCTTGCGGTCCCCAAACCGTCAGTCAGCTGCGGCACTGGCCCTGCCCCTACCTCGTCCTCTTTTCGCTCGTCGTTAGACTTATCTTTCATCGTTCCGGTTTTCTTACCGGAAAGCGCCGTCAAATCCCCTCCCATCGGGTCGTCGGTTACGGGCTCAGGCGCTGCCTCTCCTTTGCCCTTGCCCTTGCGTTTCTTGGGTGCAGGTTCTTCTTCTTGCGGGGTGTCTGACTCGGGTGGCTCGGGCACAACCTTCGTTTTGCCCTTGCCCTTGCGTTTCTGGGGGACAGGCTCTTCTTCTTGCGGTGGGTCCGACTCGGGTGGCTCGGGCACGGTCTTCGCTGTGCCCTTCCCCTTCCGTCTCTTGGGAGCAGGCTCTTCATCTTCAGATGAGTCCGACTCGGGTGGATCAGGCACAACCTTCGATCTGCCCTTCCCCTTGCGTTTCTTGGGCGCAGGCCGTTCTTCTTCCGGCGGGTCTGGAACAGGAGGGTCATGCGCAGCCTTCCCTGTTTTTTGCTTTTTGGCCGGTGGGCCAGACTTGGCGGCATTCTCAGCCGCTTTCGCAGCATCTCGCTGCGCTCGGCGTTGGGCTTTCACAGCCGGGTCAAGTCTTGGGGTCATCTTCTGAAATTTGTCGTGACGTTGGAGATACGCGTGTGCGGGAAGTTCTCACTGTGGCTGTACTTATACAAATTAGGAAGGTGGTGGTTAAGAGCAAGAGTGTATTTGTCACGTCACAGTCCATCTCTGATCCATTTGTCACCATTCATCTCACGTGACACACCCTTAATCTTCTTTCTCACGAGATTCAGCGCGACCAGAGATCGGGCACAGAAACTACTCAAAAACCGGAGTCTACACTGACTCATCAGTACTTCAACCTCTCCCTCGGTCATTTTTCATACCCGGTGCTTTCTACATGTCTCTAATGCGTTTCAGAAGTGTCGTGACAGTAGAGACAAGCGCAACTGCACCTTTCCATCACTGAACGCAGCCCTTCTGCAAGCTGTCATGACAGTGGAGACACACGTAACCGCATCCCTTGAATCAAATTACGCCTGATTTCCTTTGACATCCTTGTCGTAAGTCCAGATCTGGATCATCCCTTCTGAACATCCCTGCATGTCGTGACAATAGAGACAGTGGCAACCCAGTCCCATACTCATCTGACCACCCAGCCACTTCTTCATTGGTGTCTGGTGGATGGGCACCCCCATGTCATTGGAGTGTCGTGACAATGGAGACAGTGGCAACCCAGTCCTATACTCGTCTGACCACCCTACCACTTCTCGATTAGAGTCTGGTAGACAGGCACATGCACTCCATCAGAGTGTCGTGACAATGGAGACACCCGATGACTACACCCTATCATAACATGGTGCCCTTTGGAGTGTCCGGCTTCTGTCCAGCAGCGCATGTTGCCTATCACTATCACTCGTAAGCTGCCTGTTCCCACCATCACGACAGGTTGCTACCTCCATTCACCGCATCACATCCTACATCAATCAAGCGCTGTCAAGCTGTTTCCAATCAACCGTTTCCACCTCTCACGCATGGTTTGATCCCAAACATTTGATTGATTGTTCCATGTCATGCAACCCATAAATTACTCCGCTCCAGGCCAACATCTGGTCCAAGCGTAACCCTAAAGGGCTTCCCTGGCCCAGGGTAACCCAGCCGTGGGGTTAGGACTGGCCTAGGGAATCGACCCTAGACCACTTCTAATAACCCTAGCTTGTTGAGGGTGCGCAATAGATGAATTGGAGAGGTGATCGGACAGCTGCACTATCTGAGCGATGCCGCAGACACCATAATGCGCAAATGTGAGGTGACGCCGTGGCTCAAATTTTCGGCGCATGCGGAGCCCGCTGTTGAGTCGTTCTGGTGGGAAAGTGTCCAGGGTGGCTGACCGAGAAGACCGGGGCAAACGAGACAGCGCCGAGCGTGAACCAGGTAGCCGTAGAAGACATATATTGGAGCGCTATCATGTTTACATGTACGCTAGGGGCGCTCTCGTAGGCATGAGCGCTCGCGTCGATCGAATGGGGCAGGGGTGAGGTGTATGCGCGTCTGCTCGAGGCTTCGCGTTGGTTGGTGATCTGAGGGCTGGGTCAGATTGCATGGTGGGCACTCACCTGTCGACCCCGCCATCCTTTCCATGAAACCCTCCCTCCACTCGCCCTATACCCTCTGCTGCACTAGCCCATCCACCCCACACCCGTTCGTCGCTGGCCGCGGTTGCCTGGTCAGATGTATGAGCAGAGCAATGATCGCACAAGCTGACGTGACGGTGGTCACAAGACGTGACTCAAGAGATGTTTGACGAGGTTATCTTGTCTCGTACCTTCCACAACGTAGTATATATATTGTTTTGAGTAGTCTATTTGTATCATACGGTTCTCTAGGCACTTTTTGCTGTTTCAGATAGACCATAGACCCCCTGCGTCCCCATATGTAGAGCTGACGGCTGCAAGTGATGGCTGCACGGAGAGATCATGATATTTTGAAAGAACCGCTGAAGATAAAAATGTATAACTCGAGATCCTATATCCTTAAGTATGCAGCTAACGACCCATGTAATAAAAACACAAATGTTGTGTAGACTACATTCTGCGTCCCCGTCCCATCAAAAGCTCTGATGGGAAGTGATCATTTTGAGACCCTCCACGGATTTCGATATGGGATATGCACCATTGGCCGGAGTGGGGACGCCAGTATGCGCCATCTTACCCAGGACCCTAGCAACTATTTGCGCATTTTTCCAGATTTTTTAGTGGCCTTGGGCGGCCTAAACAAGAGGGAAGGCTGCAGGGGGGGGTGTAGCCTATGTACTATTACTATTTCATATGTAGAAGAGCGGTCACTAAATGAATCATAACGCTGCCTCGTCAAGATTGAGAACCAGCGTGGTGAAGAATGTTATCATCTCAATGAAGGCAGAGGCAGACATATCTGTGACTTTGTCAAAAACGGATGCAGCACATGAATGATTTATACGCACGTTCATTCACAGTGTGAATGCCTCCCATCCCATTATCGCCCTTTCCAATACCATTGTTATGCCCATACCGGAAAATGTGTTTCGAAAGATCCCAATAGAACCGCGTATCTACCAGTCGGTCAACAGGAGAACTAGCCAGAGAGAACCCGCAAGCACGTACCGGTATTCCCCGTCATCATCCCGGGCGCGACGTAGATCTCGCCATCATGCCATTTGAGAAAGGCGGCTCGAATGGTTCCTGAGAGCAGTTCGAAAGCTGCACCGTCAGAGGGTGTAATTGGCGCGGGCTCAAGACCCCCAGGGGATCGAAGCTCGACCGAACCCCCGCCCAGATCGTACTTCTCGATCACCGGAGCAAGGATAGTACGGTCTCTGTCGACGGTTTCGGCGACAGAGCTGAGGTGGCCTCAGTTCTTCTACTAGGCAAAGTTAGACAGACAGACAAACCTTTTCGTTGAAATGCGGTGGTTGATATAAGCCTATCAAGCAAGGTGAGGCGCCGGGAATACTTGGCGTAACCGTCCACTCACGACAGCCTGCTCGGGTAGGGCATTGCTTTTCACACCTCCGCTCACGATATCCACCGCTTGCGTTGTCCCAAATAGCGACCGGAAAGTTTTGTTCTTGGACAGGATCCGTTCCGCTTCTGCACGGGCGGACTCATTGCTGGGTGACGCCAATATCGCTGCTCGCAAGTCGGTGTCGATGTCGGGTCCGTGGGAAGCATAGCACGCCGTCATCTGGAAGAACGTGCTGTCCGTCTCAAACTTGGCCGGAGGTGGATTGTTTTCCAATTCGACGATGAGCGCAGCGAGGACGCCGATGCTCGTGTGTTCAGGTGGCACACTCGAATGACCACCAGGGGTTTTCACTTCCAGTTCAACAGTGATGGAGCCCTTCTCGGCGACCCCGGGAACAGCAAATATGGCACCATACTGGTCGCTGAAGCCGGCTGGTGCATCGATTCAGTTGTGGCGCAAGGGTTGGCAGTGATACGTACACCCTTCATCGACGATCATCGCAAAAGAATCCGGGCCGTAGAGCTCGAGCAAAGCCGGGCCAAGATGGCCTGCTCCCTGGACGAAGGATGAGAGAACAGATTCCTCATTACGAGGGTCTGCCTACATGGATACCGCCGGCCTCCTCGTCAAAGCCAAAAGAGAGCACGATCGAACGTCTAGGCACGAAACCATGCTCGAGCAACGTCTCTATAGTGGTCCTACAGCGAATGAACAGCGAAAACTGAGGGGAATGATCGCACTCACATGATGCCGATGACGCCGCTCTTGTCGTCCGAGCTACCCCTGCCCCAGACAGATTCACCGTCGAAGTAGCCTGAGTATGCTGGGTGCGTCCACTGATCGACACTCAATGGAGCAACCGGGACGACATCTGGATATTTCAGAGTAGTCAGTAATCGAAAGCCTTCTCTCTGCTTCCACGCACCATAATGTCCCATAAGCAGCAACGGCTTCAAACTCGGGTCCGAACCCGTCCAGGTGTACACCAATCCATAAGTATTCACTCGCTGCAGTGAGAGTGTCGCGTGTCTGCACATAGATCGGTGTCAGCCTAAAATCCACAGATCAGATTCCAACGACACGCACGCCTTTGGGTATGCCGCTTCGAGATGGCCCGAGAAAGGCGCGCGAGACAACCATCTTGGATCCTCACCCACTGGGCCCATCGCGTCAAATGTTTCCGTCGGAATCCGCACGGCCGCCCCTAGTCCTTGAACGGCCCGCATTTGGAACGCGTCGGTGTGGTGCAGTGCGGTGAGTGTCGTCCACAGGTCGGTATGCGTTGTTGGAACCAGGGGCTGGGCTTGCGGGCACTGGGCGAGAGGAGTAGAGTGTGGGTGCACTGCAGATGGGTGCGCGTGCAGCACCAGCAGGCTGCTTGGCTTGCACCACAAGACAATGGACCCGACGATCGCCACGGCAGCCAAGCTGCCCCATCCAGATCGCGCCTTGCGTGGCGACGGTCCATGCGCGCCCGGGAGCTGGTCAAAGTGCGATTTCGCGTCCGTCTGCATTGGCGTAAGGTGAGGAGATGGCAGATTATCCCACGAGCGCATGCGCTTGCCGGTGGCCAACTTGCCGGGTGATCCATCATACGGGAGATAAGTACCAGAATGTAGCAGCGAGGGATTGTACCCGCTGACTGCGTGGCGTAGGGCCAGGTCGGCGCAAATGACCAATGGGCTGTATGCGCAGCACGATTAAAGCGACTACGTGTGACGAGCTTCCTGAAGCCAATTTGGTGATTACCCAGTGCAGGATTTCGAGTTTGCATGCGCACGGTGGGAGGCTGGCGGTAAAAAAAGACTTGCCTTCGAACCTCTCCCCCATCCGCATTTTCCTAGGGCTCGAGCCCCTCTCGTCTGCACTCCCCTACCCTCGAAACTTGCATATTCATTGTTCGAGGGTTGTTTGACAGCGCAGGCCACCAAGGAGATATACCGTGGTATGAGGGCATGCAAGTCATAATGCATTGTAGGGGGAAGGACGCTCTGCGACAGAGGGGAAAGCATTGGCAGCAGCCAGGACTACCATCTGCTTCTCGTGACTGATGTACCCCCTCATGTACCCTTTATATATCATGTTTGCAACAAGGCATTCCGCTTCCTCAACGTCCACCGTGATTCCGGAGACCTCCAATGCCGAGTGAAACAGTGCGATAGGCATCCGCGTGCTCTTTTCCGATACAATCCATCTAATCAGCCATTAGCCGTGAAAAATGAAGGAGAGACGGAAACGGACGCTTTGCGGAACAGCCCTCTGACACATAGCTCCCGCGCTCTTTCCAGTGCAAGGAGCAAATTCAGCTCAATCAGACGAGTCTCTCGCAGCTCGAGTGCACGATCGAATGCTGAGATGTCTGACGCGCGGATTGCTGATATGAATGGCGAAAAGATGTCGGCAAGAACCGGGAACCGTTGAAGGAGCACGTCCGATGGCAAGTGCCCGCGAAGAATCCGAAGAGGAATGAGATATGCCAGGATTCGCCTGTTCTGAGCTGAGCGGACGAGGATCGATAGGCAGATGAAAGTTCACTCGCGTCTGATTCTCTGGAGCCTCAATGGCACAGTTGTAGAACGCAAAGGTCAATTCTCTCTCTGCTTCCGCGTATTCCTCATTCAAGAAGCCCAGCATGCCTAGAAAGTATCGATATGTCACCTGATGAGAACGTGGATACCTCTGCAGCGGAGGGATGTCGGGTGTGTTATTGAGTGCTTTGATGATGTTTTTCGTGAGCGAGATATGTTTAACCTTGGCAATGTAAGCGGATGTAGGCAGCCGATGTGAAGGAAAGCATACTCTGAAGTAACACTTCATCGCAAGCCCAGCGACATAATAAACGCCCCATTTCCTCGATTCTTCGGGAGGTGACATCCTGTCCTGACTGGTCAGTATACTTGCAAAGCCACAAGCGCAACCATACTACACACCTATCCACCACGCAATTCGAGAATGCCTTTGCCACCGTTCGAGCAGCTTCTTCCAAACACTCGCCGTTCTGGTTATGCACTCTCGCATACCAGTCCGCCTACGAGATTCAGCGTGGCACAGTGAAGGATCTCGTTTCCGTGCATACATCGTAGGCGGTATCTCGGACGTCCCGAAGGATCGAGAACAAGGCCGGAAGTGTCCATCCCCGGTTTTCTGTGAAGAAGCGGAAAAAGTGACTGGCGACAGCGAGATGAGGGAAGCCATCGCCTACGTTAGGTTGACACTCACGAAACGAGCTGAGAATGCTCCTTAAACGCGTCCACCCTTCTGTCTCGCGCGATGTGCGAGCAGGTCAGGACATATTGAATGGCGATGTCGTCCCAGGGACTGACGATGCTCCCCTTGTAATGCGCGAGCGACGCGGCCTGAGAAATGCGCACGGCTCAGTTTTGCTAGCGAGGAGAGTCGCATACGCACACTGGGTGACCTGAAACTCTTCACGAGGTCCTTGCCATGTGGACTACCCGGGTGGAGTAGGTAGGCTAGATTGGGGCCATTCTCGTTGTTCAGTGCGTCATTGATTTGCGTCAAGAACGTCGAGAAGTCGAGCGGCATGCGAATTCGGGCGAGCGAAGTAGTCCTGGGCAAAGTAGAGGGCCAAAAGACGCGTCCCGGACAAGAAATTGACGTGCGAGACAGAATTGTGTGCTTATGTCATGCCTTGATCGCGAGTTGCGTCCGCATTGAGTAGACTGGTGCGGTCTCGACAACCATTATTGCAACCCAGACCAGGCTAGTCCGCTTCCCAAAAACTTGGGCTTCAACTAATCCAGGTTTCGATTAGATAAATCAAGAAGTGCAAAAGTAACCGGGTCGAGAGGCTGAAGACAACTGGAAGACCGTTCCAATATGCACTGATAACAGCAACGGCGTTATCATCATCGTTCTTGAAACCCTGACAGCGCTCATTGCTCCAGACGACGACATTGTGCTTTTTGGAAGGGTTTCGACTACTGCGAGATCAGTAAATACATACACAACATGAATGACCGAGTCTTTAGTAATGGTCATACTGCACACGTAGCGCATCAGACACCTATCTTATCGTAACCGACGGATCGGAAGTCAGAGAAGATGCTCCGGGGAACATAAAGCAGTTGTTGATGGCGTCATCTGTCCTCTCAATCTTATTCTGCAACGCCGAACATGGCCTTGCAAGCTAGCCTTCGCCCTTTGATCATTGCCGGGACTGCTGAAGCGCCCCATACGCTCGACATCTTCTGTGAGTTGGACCGTACCCTTTCTGGCGCTGCCAATGCTCATCGCCATCGCAGTGGACTACGTCTGTCCCTTCAGGCGAGTGGATCGAGGACTTGGAGTCTGCGTCTCTATCTGATGTGATCTAAAGTGCAAAGATCTCTCTCGCCATCGACAGTGTTCTCATTCCCATGCTCGGGCCTGGGGGCAAATACCACGGAAAAGTCAAAGCGATCTTCCGCAACCAGGTCCAACCCTGGCACTCGACGTCCACCCTTGTGCACGAAGCCAGTCTCGCCGTATGTCCCCCTCCAATTGATTCATTCAATCCTCTTCATTCTAGACAGGTCGCGCACACCGCTCCAAACTCGTTCTGGCCATTCTCCGTCCTCCTCTTCAAACGCCAAGGCGAATACTTCGACATCCCATCCTCAACTCTCACGCCTATACAAATTAGAGAGAAGCTCGCCGCCCTCGCTGCTGAAGTAATCCCGGCTGGAGCGAGGAGCGAGTTTGCCGAGTCGTTGAAGCTCAAAGACACTCCCAATGGCGGAAACGCGGTTACAAATGACCTCAAGTACACCAGTGCGTGCAACGACTTGTCCTTTCGATGTGGGTGAGAGCTGATGGTCTTCACACAGTCAAGTTTTCGCGTCAAAACGGCATTCATGTCTCGCCGACCGTTTTGTGGGATGGATTGGTGGAGAATGCGATCTCTAGTTCATGGGGAGAGAAAGAGTGGAGCGAGTTCCTTGCAGCGAAAGTTTCTGTGTGATTCGAGTCCATTTACGATAGCGATCCGAGCAGAGCAAAACATGAGTCCAGTTGCGCTGAGACTCTGGCTAGAAACAGGCCTGGGCAGGTCGAGTCACGAGGCCGATGGCGACTCGTGACGGCGCCCGAGAGCCGAATCTGTCATTAGCCCACCAGCCATTGTGCCCTCTCTTTTCTTCACCATGGCTTCACCCGTGTCGTCTCTTACGGCGTCACGGTCGCCGTCGCTAGAACCGTCGCCAGAGCCATTAGCTCAGCCCGACCACTTTTATGGCGCCGACCCCTCCCACCTTCCGTCGCCTCATTCAGAAGTGAAGACGTATCTATCTCCAGATGATGACCCTCTCGCAAATCGCGGAATCCCCGTCTTCAAACCGACCATGCGGGAGTTTGCCGATTTCGAACACTACATGACTCGTGTCGAGGCATGGGGCCGGCGAGCAGGCATCGTCAAGGTGATACCTCCGAAGGAATGGACCGACGCGCTACCCGACATCAAGCCCCAGCTTGCAAACGTGAAGATTAAGAGTCCTATCGAACAGTTCATGCGTGGACGTGGGGGTCTCTTCCGTCAGGAGAATATGGAGAAGAGGAAAGAAATGAGTGTGCGCGAGTGGGCGGAGCTATGTGCGAAGGATGATTTTCGGGCGCCCAGCGTCGAGCAGGTCGGATTACACAACAACCCGAGTGCGCGCGCTCCACTTCCGAGTCGAAAGAAGAAGAAACCGGCTGTTCCTATAAGGGAGGAGGAGGAGGAAGATGCGCAAGTACCAGGCTCCATTGCGTCTCCGCCGAACAGCGCATCTCCTGATCCCGAAGACGCCATTCCTTCGACATCTGCGAGCAACAACAAGGCTCGAAACCGCCGCATCGAGCGTGCTGACAAGGACGCCACGTTCATGGAAACTTTCAACCCGCATCTGGATTGGCACCCACAAGGCACTTCTGCGGAGGACTATACACCTGAGTTTTGCTACAAGCTAGAGCGTGCTTTTTGGAGGAACTGTGGTATTGGGAAGCCTGCTTGGTATGGTGCCGATACAATGGGTATGTGCTCACTGCATTGGCTTGCCCGCACGGCTATTGACACATCTCAGGTTCTCTATTCACCGACGATACACGATCGTGGAACGTAGCCCACCTACCATCAACACTATCACGTCTGCTGCCCTCCGCGCAAGGACTCCCCGGCGTCAATACTCCATATCTCTACTTCGGGATGTGGCGGGCCACATTCGCTTGGCACGTGGAGGACATGGACCTGTTCTCAATCAACTACATTCACTTCGGCGCGCCCAAGTTCTGGTACGCTGTCCCTCAGGCCCGTGCCAATGCGTTGGAAAGCACCATGCGCGGATACTTCCCCAAAGACACGTCCCATTGTCCGCAGTTCCTCCGTCACAAGTCGTTTCTCGCGTCCCCTACTCTTCTAGCGCAATCTGCTGTGCGAGCCAACCACCTCGTTCAGCACGCGGGAGAGTTCGTGATCACCTATCCTCGAGGGTACCATGCCGGATTCAACCTGGGCCTAAATTGCGCTGAGAGCGTCAACTTTGCTCTGGATAGCTGGTTGGACGAAGGGCGCAAAGCTGGTGCCTGTGCTTGTGTCGACTTTAGCGTGCGCATCGACGTAGACCAGCTTCTGGCGGATCGTGCAGCCGAACGGGAAGCCGGTTTGGTGGCTGCTCCCGCCACAGAGCCTACTCAGCCCGCGAAGCCACGCAGTGATCGTAAGCGCAAGGCACCCATTCCATTCGATCCGGAAGGGCCACCAGTGAAGCGAGCCAAGCCTGCGAAGACGCACAAATCTGCCGTCGAAAAAGTGACTTTGAAGCTCGGGTTGGCATCTGGTGCGACCTTTGAGGAGGACATCTTCCCATGCTGTCTATGCGTTGACCACGGCACGGAGGATCTGGTGCGAGTACATGATCTGCCGATGGCCTGGCGAGAGCTGGGCTCGGCTGCGAGGATCCATTTCCCTGACAGCACCGGCGGCTTGGGTGTCTGGATGGCTCACGAGTCATGCGCGATGGTCCTGCCGGACACATGGGTGGATGACGTGAATGGCGAGCGGTTCGTGTTCGGGGTGGACGGTATCGTTCGCGGGCGATGGACCTTGGTGAGTAGCGGCGATTCTCTGTCTCCTTTTCTCACCCGAGGGTAGAAATGCTCGGTGTGCACACGGCATCGTGCCAAAAGTCATGGTGCTCTTATCCAATGCACTAAGGGCAAGTGCTCCAAAGCGTTTCACATCAACTGCGCCCGAGACGACCCCAGAGTTGCCTACACTGTGGTAAACGAGGTTGAGAAAGAGGTCGTCTTATTGGAGCCAACGTGCGCCGACTCTGACATGCATGTGCTGAAGACCATCAAGAAGATCGAGGTGGAGACAATGTGTCCGCAGCATAATCCGGTCAGTATCGTCTTGCTTAAGGAATGATGGTCGCTGACAATGTTCAGGCTGTGATTGACGAGCGCCGGGCTTCGAAGCAACGGAATCTGCGGGACGACGTATTGGCTCTGCCGCCTTTGGCTCGTATCAAGTTGCGGATGAGCTCTGGCATGTTCGAAGTCACGCTATTGAAGGTGCTGGAAGAGAAGAAGAGCATCCAGGTCTCGTGGAATCTGGGCGGGGTGCGCGAATTCAAGTGGTCGGCGATTGTCTTTGGACCCGGAACAGTGGACAACAGCAATGCTGTCGCTGGCCCAAGTTCTGTCACACCAACCCCGACTACGATAACGAGCTCTTCGGCTATAGCCAGTGCTCGCGTAGCGCCTTCTGAAAACCCTCGACCTTCATCAACGACAGCAGCACCACGGGACAACTTCAAGCATTGGATCCATCCGAATATAGAAACTCCGTCAGTGTTTGCCGCAACCACCGAAACAGTTCCAGCTCCGAGTCCTGGTGCAGGACGAGGGCACTACCCGAGTCGTTGTTACACGCAGCCGTCAGCTCAACAGAGCTGGACATACTACCAAGTGCCGCCAGGTTCACAGCCTCCGAAAAATCCGCCGCTGGATCCTACCTTGCGCTGAAACGGCTGTCTGACCTCTCGCGCACAGTACTTAAGATTATAAAGTGATATTTATCATGATACAGTACTCGCCTTGTGTAAACGTTGTAATTTTATCTTACAATGAACCATTCTTGGTCTTTTTGGACCAGAATGCTGTCGAGTTTCCAGTCACTAAGTTTGCCTTTCACTGGCGCTGATCAAAATCGTTTTGAGAGGGTCTCCAGGCATTCCACTGTTCAGTTTGGAGTGGAGGCGCGATGGCCGAGTGGTTAAGGCGACAGATTAGAATACCTTCCCGGTATCACTCTGTGCTCTGGGTATCCCTATCTGTTTCGGTTTCCGAGCGCAGGTTCAAGTCCTGCTCGCGTCGTTGTTGAGATTTGTGCAGGCCTTGCTCTAACTTTTTTTTTGCCGCGCGAAGGTACACACATAACGTTGTCATCACGACCATATTCGTGCACGGTCTGGCAGTGTAAATGCGACTTTTCACGTATGTATTGGGATTACCAAGCTTCCTCGTTTTCGATGTTCGGTAGCAGGGGAAGACCGGAAGGACAGTGGATCAGTACACACTCTGATGTTGTCCAGCGTACTTGATCTCAGTTGAAGCCGGTATCATACCGACTCATCAAGCAGACGGCTTCAGCAAAAGCGAGGGTGAATTGAAGGCTGAAGAAAGCGCTAACACCATTTAGAGCAAAAATAGTCTCCTTCATGAACCATCCACATGTGTAATTAACCCTCTCTGCGATACAGTACTTAGGATGAAATAATGTGTCAAGTCGGTCATCTGAATCGATGATGATTATGCGGATGATCTTGTTTGTGGCCGGTACCACCTATTCATCCCACCGTCTTTTAAAGATGTTGCGCCAATCGTCTTTTTGTCTTCTTCTTCCTCAGAAGTGCCTGCGTCGAGCTGTGTGGCCGAGGATAGTATCTGCACACTCTCCGTCGTCAGAGGATGGCGGCGCTTTCGTTGCCGAGTCCTCAGTGCCACGAGATCTGAGACAAGGGTCAACCAAAGTATACAATCAGTCTAGACCATTAGCACACACTTGGGATGTGGATGTTGAGATGCATAGGCGGGAGATGCAGTCGATGATAGAAACCATGCTCTGCTTTTGCGCTCGGGATGAACGACTGGGTCGCGGGGTCAGCGTTGAAGGGGTCGGATTCGTAGGTCTTCATAGGGGCCAAAGTAGGGTATTGCGCGGTAAGATGGATCCCTGGTGTCTTCTTATGTACCGGTGACTTGACGTATGGCTAGACACGCATCTCGAAGCCGCGTGCAATGCGTGAGGCGCTACTAAACTCTAATTGGAGCGAGCTTATGTCCACATCATAGAGGCCGAGAGAGGACTTCTAAATCCTTGCATTCCGGCATATCTTCTGAATCAGGGCACCTTCAATGAAGCAGCGACTGGTTACAATTCCACGTGTAGCATGACAACTCTGAGAGGACGCGGAGATCAATCTAGCTAAGAGCTCAAGGACGGTTTCTTATATTCCAAAAACTAGAACCGGGGCCTTGCCTGGTCGATGGACATGACTGGGGCTAAGCCAGAAGGCATGCGCGTCACTTGCCTATCAGAGAGCACACGCACGTGATCGTGACTGCTTTGCCCTGGGCGTCGATCACCCTGCTGCGATCCATACCGACCCTGTCCATGCCGTCTAGACTCTAGGAGTGGTGTTCTTCCGCTACCACAGGGCTCATGAAGAGGGTTTTGCTCCGCAGGTCAGCTTCTCGAAAATACATCAACTACCATGTTCTCATGCGTGTCTTTGGGATATCTAGGACACCAAAAAAAACTCTCCCCATCCTTTCCTTGGCCGCTCTACCCAGACTCTCGGTTCTTCATCCACCATTGAAACATGAATGCAAAACTCTGGGACTCTCCCAACGGCTCGATGAGCATGTGGCATCGAAGGACGATCCGATCGCCGACCTTCTAGCCGCTGAATAGACGATGACATCCGCGCCCTCTTCCCTGCCTGCCTGTGGCCGGAAGACGAGACTGACTCATAACCGCAATTCTTCAAGAAACCTCGTTGGCTGCCTTCTCCACGGTTCTGAACGGGATTGGATAAGCTGTGCGTGCAGCTTTCAGCGGTCTTTGGATAGGTGCTCATGGTACACAGTGGTTACACTCAACTCCTCTCGTTCCTTGGATGGGCTGCGGAGTAATGCGGGTGGGAAGCAGGCACGAGCTTGGGCCGAGGTGGGTACAAGTCATAAGCCAGCTTTGTCTGCGTCTAACTAGATCAGACACACGCGTTAGCTGATTTGGGATACCCATTACTATGTCCGACTAGGGTATGCTACACGAGGTTGTCTTTCCTGGTGTTTGCCGCTCTCACGAGTGCGTGGAGGACATGCATCGCATGTATACGCAGTAGCGCCCGCCCATACGGTATCCCGATCTGAAACTCTTCTCGATGGCATCCAGGGCTAGCAGTCACATCCATTGAGCTCCGAGTGAAGTTCGGGTGCGCACACCCTGTTTAATCCGATCGTCGTCGACGACATGCTCATACTCTGCATACAGTCTCAATGCCAGCTTGGGACTGATCTACCCACAGATCTAGGCTACCGGGGCAGCATCGAGCCCGAATGCTGCTAGCAGCCGGCGTCGCAAGCTACCTCGCTTCACCATTCTCGTTCACGCCTCGGAGTTGTTTTCGTCCTCTAACCATGCTTTGGAACACGGCTGCTACGATGAAACCACTGTCTGAACGAATAAACAATTCGTTATCGGAGGTCCAAGCCATCTTGGCCTCGCTCTTGCGACGAACATCGAAATGTGGATCTCCATTCTCACAGTCAGATGCTTGAGCTGTTGGCCTGGGCTGGTCTGCAGGTCGGCGGTCGACAAAGTCACAGAGTGAGTGGCGCCGCCCGTATCCATTGCAACGCTGATTTCGCCGGTGACAGGATTCCCAGTCCATATAAAGTGCTGCGTATCGGCATGCCGTTCATGGATGCGGTTTTGAATGTTAGTCGGTTTCGGTGATAGACGAGCCGGTACTGAGCTTCAGCTAGTAGGACTGAAATGACGCAATGGATCGAACCAAGACGTCTGCTCAGTGAGAAGAAGCGCTCAGAGATCTGGATCTTCCGGATGTCTACCATGTGTTCTGGCGTGATAAAAAGGGCTTCATGTAGGGTGTCCAGGGTGCCCGGGGAAATCCGATCGACAGGCGCGAACTGCTTTGGCTCACACTCGCTTGCGCCTTAACTTTGCGACACGACACATCAAGACTGTAGATCAGGGTCTTAGGGAGGGGGTTATGGATGACTGACACAGTCGGTGCTGAATCTGGTGTGCGGGACGTCCCAAATGCAATGAAAGGTCGGCATGAGCCTAACCTCCAACTCAACGAATCAATCTCACGACGACCAGCATGCGCGGAGTTCTGAAGCCCCGTCTCGAGTGAATCGGTCCATGGCCTAGGGGTCCGAAATCCACTGGCGGAGTACTGCCTTAGCGCGACAGTGCCAGGCAGAGTCAACCGCCAGTCTTCCGCTCGTGGCGATACATTCCCGCAAACCGTTGCGGTACTTCGCCCTGAGTTTGTTTGAGCATCAGTGTATTCAAGATCATTCATGGATAGCAAGACTAGTCCAAGTCGAGTGGTGGATCTCAATAATCCTCGTTCTCGAAATTATAATCCGCCTCCCACGCATCTCCAGGATTCACGATCGGAGATAAGTATGGGCTCTGCCAACGGCCCGGTTCTTCGATTCGGGGGCGGGGTTGATGAGTCGGGGGGAACGAAGGAGAGACCGTCACAAATGGTTTGGTGGGAACGATGCTGACGAGAGAATTAGCTTCAATGTGTATTGAGATCAGACAGAGCCCACGTACTTTTGGGTGAAGAAATCCCACTTTTCACGACCCTTTTGGAACACAGATTTCGTGCGCTGAGTAATCGTGAGCAAGGACGGAAACAACGCAGAACGGATCCTCACGTACTTTGCTAGCAGACCACTCGCCCCGGGGTATATGCTCAGACGACGAAGCCGACTTGGAGCCCCCAAGGGACTGGCCAGAGAGTGACTCGTCCGATATGGCCGAGAAGGCAACGCGAAGCATGCGAGCCGCGGCGCGGGTGGGCGTGGAGAGGAGGATGCTCGGCATAGCTGAACTGGTCTGTTGAGCCTCAAGAAACTAGAACGTCCTTTATATATGCTTCCTGGGCCCCATCGAATCCGGGGTAGACAATGAATTGTTCTTTCGAGCGACGGCTTCGATACATTGTCTGCTCATGCTCAGGGCATGCTTCCGCCGATTCGTTTACGCTTGACGCGTTAATTGCCATTATTAACAGAATAGAAAGCACCCTCAGGGCTCAGTGATTCTTATTTCAAGCTCAGAGACGCGCATGGGTAACGAAACAAGGCACGTGATCGTGATAAACATGATAGCATGGCCATATCTGGATACCGGATAGTCATTGTCTGGATTCACGATAGGCGACTGGATTTTGTTCTATGGACAGATGCCCCCATGTCAAGGCTCGAGAAGAATCCCGCGGATGGCTTGTCTTCTGGACGAACAATGGTATGATGGAATCAATTAAATCGGAGGAGGCTCGGTGAACATAGATTTAGCTGCTAGTGTAGATTGGCTCAGAATTCTGGAACACCCAACACCCGTCGTCACAAAAAAGGTCAAGTTGTCACCTGATACTATGCTGGTAGAGTTGCCGTACAGCAGCAGCTCGGTAAGTTCTCCTAGTTTCTTCCGACTAACCGACACCCACTCATGTATCGCTAGCTGACAGGCATAAACTGTCAACGCAGACGCACGGCTACGCCTGAGCCTATACACCTCACAGACGATCACATCATCAAGGAAGCTGTCCCGGAGGTCAAGGACCTCGCGCGTGCAAGCGTCTGCGCCCGAATCGAAGGGCACTTTGCGGCTATTGGATATTCAGAAAGCATCCAGACCGTCCAGCGCAGCGCAGCGATCCTCGAGGCCGAGTTGGCCTATCAGCGTGCTCATTTCCAGTGGCTGTCGTTCAACAATACGAGTATCGAGGACATGGATCCAGACCTGCGTCGTGCGATGTTCTCAGTCCCTCGAGGGATTATCCCGGAGATCGACGATGCCGAGTGTTTCTTTGAGCACATCCTCGCCGAAGCCACTCACAGAAGATTAGTGCACCATGAAGCGGCCACAAGTTTGCCGCCGGAGGGTCGAATTGTACGTGCGGGAGATGACCAAGATTCGGTGGACAACCAGGCAGAGCGGCATACAAATACGCTCGAATTATTGTTTGGACCCGGAGACAGAGGGGGTGACGCCGACACGACACATCTTCCAATCCGCCCCAGCACTCCCTTGTCGCATGAACTCTCTATTCCCACTCGCCGCGCTCGCGCCACCCACCGCAGTCGGATTGACGACGAGGGGAAGAATCGTGCATTTGAATACTGGGGCGTCGATGTCGCTCGGGACAAGGAGAATGAATCTGGCTGCATTCATGCCACAAAACAGCCGAGGGTGCCATACGCGGTCACTCGTCCACATACGGGATCCAAGCCACGGGCCATTTTCGGCAATCTGGCGATGTAATACTAGCTGCTGCGTCTGCAGTGGCCGATGAGGGTACTTGAGGGACACTGTTGTTGTTCTTATATTTTCATATATTCATTCTGCGTCCTAAAACAAGATGAGTAAGAGAAGCTAAAGGAATGCAGATGTTCATTACGCATTACGGCTACTGAAGATCAATGCAACGCACGGATAAGAGAGAAGAGCTTATATCGCTTCGCTTCCAGGAACTGCATGCCGATAATGCGGGTCATAACAGGTCTGTATACCGCAGAGACGGAAGGACTCGGCGAAACTGGTCAAGCGAATGTGAGAACAGCCGTGAAGCGAAAGAGAGATGGAGAACGTATGGCGGTCCACGGATTGCCAGTGCTCAAGTGCTCCTCTCGCCCTGCGACTCGATGGACTCTTCAGTTCTTACACAAAACCCAGCGTTAAGACTTATTGTCACGGCGGAAAACTGGAGCTCCTGAGCGTGAAAAAGCACGTATGCCACGTACCACTCTGTAGACATGCAAGGGGATTGTTGACACTGACGATGTTGCAGTCGTGACTGCGTCGGCGCAGCAAAAGCACTACTCGATATGGTGGACGAGCAAGAGCAGAGCGTGAGACTTAGAAACATGATATCATGTAATGATCGTTAGTTTACACTGGATGAATGGATGGATGCATTCACCACATAGAGAGTCAGGTGCATACACTCCAGTGCGGCCCCCAAGTATTGTGAATATCAGGGAATGTGGGGAAATTGAACATCGTTGTGAGAGCCCCCCGAGTCCCGTACACGAAACGAGTAGACATCTCGATTCTGGAGTACCGTATCATAAGTCCCAATCTTCCAAAGCAAACGAGAGAACACTGAATGTGCTGGCATCATCATCAGTGCTACCGGAGAGTCCCTCTACTCCTCGTCTGACAAATCTGACCAAGCCGTCCAGCTGCGACGCCAGTTTGTCGATGGGGGTCTCTTCGGCCAAAGATTCAGTTTCCGAAACATCATCCGCATGTGCCTCCGGGTCCAATTCATCTCCGTCATCTTCCTCAGAGCTGTCTTCGTCTCGAATCCCTGAGGAGGCAAATCCGACAACGTTCCGTCGTTTGGCATTCTGCCGCCGACTCCGATGACGCGTCGACAAGATGGATTGGCGCGAGACATCGAGGGTGTTATTTCCAGAGAGGCTGACGAAAGTGTCACAGAACTGAACCGCCAATTCAAGTGACGATAGAATGGCACGGTGGAGAGCAGAAGTCTTGGGTTGCAGCAGGCAACGGCTATGAACGTTCTCGATGCTATAAGAAAGTCAGCTTTTTGCCTCGGACTCGACATGCTATGACTTACTGCTGGTTATGCAGTTCGATCATCTCGTCCAGGGACCTAGTCTTCTTGAAGGTTTCATGGAACTTGACCAGCTGAACGTGAATAACGTGGGTCGTGAAGAAATCAAGTAAAGTGCTGCGAAGATTTCAGCCTCGAAGAAAGAACGTGGAACAAGGGAACAAACTTGATAAACCAGCTCAACCTGCTCCGCACTGCATAGAAGGCCTTCATCTCGTCCACGACACCTCTACGCACCAAAATTCGATCCAAGAGACTCTTCGCTCTCCGGATCTGGAGCAGTAAAGTAAACACATCGCCGTAGATTTGCAGAATCGCCGGAGAGAAGATGTATGCAACGGGAAACGATACGGCGTATTCGACGAGAAGGTTGTTCAATGCTTTAATCGAACGATTGCCACTGGTGCCACGGTAGGAAAGGCGTACAAGAGAGGGTTGGATCCACTCTGTTCCTACTTCAGCGACATCGCGAAAGGCGGTGTTGAGGAAATGGAAGTCGCCCCACGCTTGGCTACTGTCCATCTGCAAGAATCTGAGCCTTTAGAGCGTTTCAAAGAAGACTGGCCGCGAACCTTGGCAAACACGACATCTGTAAAGTGACTCATCGCGTCACCCCTTCGCATCAAGTACAAATCTTCCACGGCAGAGAGATGGAGGTGGAGATCGCATTCGTTCACCAACGTCCGACAAAGAAGACTGCCGGCGACCTTGTAATGAGGCGACAATTCTTCGTGAACTAACCGGGAGAGCGCTTGCGCAGAATGCTGCTGGTCGAGGAGATCCTTGAAGGGGCGCAGTCCCATTTCGGGTGGAGAGACACCTAGCGCTCGCAGTAAGCCCACAGCTTTGCCTGTGCCCAGTATCAGAGCGACTGCATGCGCAAGAAAAGAGGGGATAGTTGTTTCATTCCGTAACAGATATCCTTCCGCCCAGAACTCCGGATCGAGCAGTCCACCGCCTATCCCAGGCAGATTAACAGCCAGCCCACTCGCTTCGATGAAGAACTCCTCCTCGAGTTCATCCTTGCCAACGAGGCTCATGCCGACTCGCAACCAGCGAGCGGTCATTGCCCAGATCGGCTCTGCACACCGACCGAACACGCGTAAAAGCATGTTCGCAGTCAAACTATCCCCTCGATCCCGATAGACCTGCACCCTATCCAGCAACGCATCTAACAGAATGGCGGTCGTCTGCTCTTTGAGCACATATGCCCTGTACTCGCGAATGCTCACGACAGCAACAATGTCGATCAGTGCATGGACGCCGTCGGCAAATTCATCTTGGAGCGCCTTTTGAGTGCTGAGCAGGCTAACGACGAGTTTCCCAGAGGCTGGCACACAAGCCATGACTTCTTCTCGTGCGGCACACCATTGGTTCAGACTGCGGATTTCAGTGTCGATAGCGTCGGCGAATGCTTCCATAGTTCGTGTCATTTGGGTGCCGCGGCGATTTGCTATTGAGCTCGATGATGAGAAGACGAAAGCAACAAAATCGCGTAGATGGTGAGCTAATGTAGCAATTTTGGCGATATAGGATAACAAGGAAGTTTGTGAGGTGAGCGATAGATGACTTAGCCGAGGCGCCGCAGAGTTGATCTATGAAGGTGCTGTCAGATGTGGTCCGTGGCAAGCAGTCGTGACAAACCTGGAACGACCCGTTGACGAATTCCAGCAACATATTCTTGCGACCTTGAGAAGCTATCAAGAGCTCTCGTACCATGTCTTTTTCGTCAATGTATGTCTACGCTGTCCATCAGCGGTCGAGAAACATTAGAGAAGGAGAAAAGTTACCTCCCGCTGGATGTCAGTCGCACCCAGCTCCTGCGCCAGAACAGATTTCAAAGCAGGGCCTACAGAAATGAGTCAGCGCAAGAACGGATCACGGGCGGTAACGCATACCCAACGTCTCCGCATCTGCGATATCGAACTCGGGAGCTCTGTCTCGCAGATTGCTCGGCCGGACATAATCGTCTCTCCAGTACTGTTTCGCTTGCAGTTGCTCCACCTCATGACGATGTGATAGAGAGTGAACCAGTCGATGGGAGGGTCCAGCGACAGGTTGGTCGACAGGACGATCGGGCTCCTCTTCGTCACTCCAGGAAGAAAGAGATTCGTCTTCGTGCTCATCTTCATCCAGATAATCGTCAGGGGAAAGTGAGGCTCCGCTGCTATCACTCTTTGCGCCCATGTCGTCTTCCGACTCGTCACCGAAGACATCCGCCCAGGTCAATGGGGCCGTGACTGAGGGTGGATTTTGAATCCCCTCGAGATAAAGTTCGGCATAAGCCAAGGTTGTCGGGGTGACCGAAGCAGAGAGCGCTATCTGGAAGCAATTAACCTTCTGAACAGTACACGGATTGGCAGAAACTGACCAGAAACTGAAGATGGTCCGGGAGACGAGACCTCTGGAACAAGCTCAGAAACGTGTCCTCGATTCGCACGGATACATACCTGAATCTCCCCGTCTAGATCCTTATCCTTCCCAGCCTGCTGCTTCAGTCGCATATAGCACGTCTTCAACGCCTCTGCAAGGGCGTCCTGTGAGTGAATTTTCGCCTTCTGCACGCGTCTGAACTGTTTGAATGAGGTTCACGCACTCGAGTATACACTCACCCGTGAACTTGTCGGTCGATGACGCCTAAATCGACGGTGGCGGCCGCTTTATTGAGTGTTGTACTCTCCAAACTCTTCACCGCGTGCTCCAGCGCGTTCTGGAAAACATCGTCGTCGCTAGATTGCTCAGTCAGCCCTGTCATTTGAGTGACAAGCGTTGAGCAAAGGGGGAGGAGCTTGGATCGAGCATGTCGCGAGTTGGGACGCTGAGAGAGGCGCGAGAAGGGTCGAGCAGAATGACTAGATGGCGGACGGTTCGAGGCGCTGGATAGTGGTCGACGGAGGGCACTAGACGGAGGGCGTGGATAGCGTTGAGATAAAGCCGATTTCGGTCTTTGAGGATCTTCGAACGGACTTGAAGAGTGCATGACCGTCACGGTAGAGATGATGGCCAATCGGCATATCAACAGATGTCCACATCGATCGCATAGAACAGTTTCGACCGTGACAATAGAATGGGCTGGCAATGAAGAGATACCATGATAGCCCATCCGTGTTTGATCGCGGTCGGGGCCAGTAACGCGACTTGAACGGCAGCCACGCTCATCAATGCAGCTGAGTGTTAGTTGTTCGACCCTGATCATCAGAAAACTTTCAGCGCCCAAACTTGGAACAGAACACGATAAATAGTTGACAAGGACATCGAATAGGAGTAAATAAATGTGAAGCAGCGGCGATTGGTCTATCTATTGCCTTGCTTGTCAAGGCTTCTCCACCCTCATAATTCGTTTGATCCGGTTGCACGCGGTTTGATCCGATGTTCCGTATCATTCCGCATGTATTTGTGCAGTCTCTCGTTTGACCCTCATTCCATCGTTTATGCTTTGTTCCTTCACGTGTATGTATCGTCACGAAGGCTATACGTGCTGCGGTGGCAGAGGGGTTAGAGTCTGACGCCGAGACAGGTTATGACTTTGGATTGTGGCCAACGAAACACGAAGCGGCGTGAGCCGCCCTCGAGGAGATCGAGACCACCGGGAAATTGGTCATCAATAGACTGCCTGCGTACACGTTTGATGGGCAATTGATGGAGCCAGAAGAGTACATGAGCCTGTTGCCGGGTGCCACCGTTGCGCTGACGTTTGAATTGACGCACTGGGCGTTCAAAGAACACAAGCGCGACCACTTCACAGCGAACATCGTCAAAATACGTGTCATTGAAGAACGACGCCAGCTCGCTGTGTCTCCGAAAAAGCGCCGCTGGGCTGTGAAAGTCGACTTGGGTTCCAGCCCTGCCAAGAAGACCCGCTCAAAATGAGGGGTTGCATACAAATCATTGTAATTGTATCGTTTCTATTGTAACTTGTGACTGCTATTGAGTTGGTGCTTGTAAGAAAAAAATGCAAGAGCAAGCAAGGCTTCTGCCGGCGGAGGCGGCGCTCTAGTCCTCTATAAATTCTATATCATGACGTGTCCGTGTTCCATAGGGCAGACGCATAGATCCCAAGCACTTCGTTCGTCCTTACCGGGCTGTAGATTCCGGCGTCCTTCATCGAGTACACACGCTCGTTCTGCACTTCATTCAACGTGCGGATGAGCTGTGCCCGTATGAAGTCGACAAATATGAGATCGATGGGCGCATCCGGGTCTGAGACAACGGGTGCCACGGATTCGACGAAGTCGGGGAATGGATAAACGGGGACAGGTGTATGTTTGATGTCGTCGCCATCCCCGGGACAGCTCTGATTGGACAATGAAGTGGGCGCAAGAAGAAAAGTGAACCACGCACATCGCTGGTAACGTATCCTAGCGTTAGCTCTTCCTCCTCACTCTGCAGTCTCGCACCAGCCATCAGCGACCTGACGTACTGCCGTTCGACGTTCAGCTCCGTGGCCCACATGGTGTCTTCCGCGTCCCAGAATCTCTCGGCGCCAGCCGCATTCATGGCTGGGGTCAGTTTCATCGCAACGGAGAATGGGATATTCGGAATGAATAGATATTGGTTGACAAATGGTGTCGCCGTGAACTGGACATCATGAGTAAAAGTGCCATCTTGAAGATTCACAAACCCACCTGATCGTTAGACGTGAATGGCCCTTGCAAGATATCAAACCGCTGGGATCCCCCGCTGTTAATGAATAGGAAAGGTAATCCTGATCGATCGGAGTTCATTGTAAGTACTGTCGGCACGACCTGAACCGCGTCAGGAACACGCGGATACGTTATGACGCTGACAACAACGCACCTCTTCCACGATTAGTGTTTGGAGCGAAGCGTTGGATGGGTACGGCGCTCTGTCCGAATGTAAGCTCTTCGCTGCATGTCAGCAGTCGGAGCTCACCGGCTTAAGGTATAATCCTGAGGCGCCGAGCCAAAGACATGCGTCAGCCCAAACCGGTCTGCCAGCTCGTTGAGACCCGCTGTGATATCTCGTCCCTTGGGTGTCTCGAAATCATCAAGCGTTCGGCCAGAATGATACTGGCAAACAATAAGCAAGTATCCATTGACGGTGATGATGTGAACAGACCATGTATGTGTTGACATTCGGGTCCAAGTAACGGCGATTGAAGATGGGCTTGCTGACATCAAGCCTGACACTCATCCAACCTACAAAGAGATGAGAAAGGCTGGCACCTGCGGCAGGTCTGACAAACCGAGAGTCTCCATATATCTTCCGCTTGCGATTGACATCGAATAGTCATCGAGCTGCACTGAAGGGCATCCATCATTAGCACTGTCACTGCGCCCAGCGTGCTCGACTGACTGCAGTCCCGGATGTGGAGATGTCCTGTCGCCAGGGTGAGTGTCTGCTATATCCAAAGCGCATAATGAGTGCACCTCCGAAGATCATGATTGGTGTGGTGGGGTGGACTTTGCGAATAGCCGAAGAAACCAAAGGCCCTGATGCGCATCAGATTGTGGAAAGATGATGCAGGGAATGTGAGCATACATTTGCTCACATCGTTCTGTGCTGGCATATGTCTATGGACAATCAGTGGGCTTATCGCACTCGCAAAACCGGACGCACCCAACGAGAAGGAACAGATCCGGTTCTTCCTGAATGGCTTGAAGAAACTGAAGGGTATCGGCGCCGCCATGATAGATAAGACGGTGACGACGTACCCAAGATTCCTGCACCATGGATTCGACCTTCTGGACAGTCGTATTCATATCGTTTCCCTCGAAGTCAAATAGGACGCCAAACGAGGTCACTCGCCGGCCCTTACGTGTCTTGAACTTGCGATATCGATCCGCAGAAACCATAAGACGAAAGTATGAGAGTACAGACACGGAAACGTACTTCCAACGGGAACGCTGACAGTCTGGTTATTGGCGTCGAAAATGGTGATATTCACGTTGGATGAGAGATATCGTTCGCCGAAATGCTTCGCAAAGTTGGTGTGCCTGTGTACGATAAGAGCGAGGAAAAAGATGTAGGATTGGCTGCAGCGCACATGTCCAAAGTGTTCGCGTACGTGTAGAGTTCGTGGCTGGACTAATCACTGAGCGGCAAGGATTGTAACATCCAAGTAGAGCACTCACTTTCCAATTGCAAGAACGTCATATGGCATTTGCTTGAAAAACTCGTTGGACTGAGAAACCGAAGTCAGCGCAGATCCAATCCGGGCAATCGGGCACACACATCTCGAGCGTCCACTCCCCCCGCAGGAAACCCGTCCGTCAAACCCGTTCCTTCGTTCCCAGTATCAGACTATGTCCGTTCAGAATGCGCCCGGTGTACATACCATCATGCAAGTCTCCGGAATCCACCAGCAGAAGGTCGACATCCTTTTCCTATACACCCTGTCAGACAATGGACGAAACGTGCTTATTTGGGCCCACCCGCCTCCGCCAGCCCCTTCATATGCTCCACGAAGGAATAGTAGTCACCCCACGTTCCACTATAAACGCATCTTGGTCGTGAACGAAAGTCGTGAGAGCTCCGGAATGCACCTGTAACTCGGCTCCGGGAACGACTTTTTCTGGTGCCCCAGAAGCCTGAAGATCTTTAAGATAAAGTGCGTACATCAAAGCAGACCTGCCACACCATCCATGCGTGTCCGTCGTGGAGATAATGTTTATGTCTCCCCATTCCAGCGGACGAGTGGGGATGGGTATATTGGCCAGGTAGCTTGACTCTGCAGGCGCTCGTAAGGGGGTCTGCTGGATTACAGAGGCATGCGCGACGCAAAAGAGGACAGCCACGAGCCCAGCCGAGCTCCTCATAGCTAAGGTCAGAGTGTGCTGTCGGTGAATGATCCGGCTGTACGGTAGTCGTTACCCGCCATGATGATTTTCGCACAAAAGATTGATCACTGATCACCTGCCTGCGTCACTATTCCTGATGCTTTGTGACTGGACCAGAAAACAGTATTGACCCTATACCGTCGCGCAACACGTGATGATGACACATCCCTGATGGGCGGCTTTCCCGCGCGATTTGTACCCTATACAGTGTCATCGTCGCGAGGACTTGTGCGTTTTGAGCGCAACAGAGTGTAGATTAGGTACAGTGACGGCCGTTTTAAAAGGCCCAACCCAAATCGGGAAGGAGCCTGGGAAGTGCCGTCAACTGGCTGATCACTGAAGTTTAGATAGAATCTGGCCATTGTCCACAATATGTTGTCTGCTTCTGTTTGGATTTAGGATGAATTTATTAGTTTTAGCTAGAATTTGGTGCGCTAGACCTGCTGTAAATATATTTGAGCTGAGGTTGATGGCACCTTCCTAATTTGGGTTGGGCCTTTTAAAACGGCCGTGACAGTATCTAGACTGGAGATAAGAAAAGATAATGATTAGTAATCCCCACGTGATCTGTCTTTGTTGATATCTACCAAAATAGCTTGATGCATTGGAGGAACATGGCCGGAAATTTGTTGAAGACATGCGTCGAGCCGCAGACATAGTTGAAGGTCAACTTGGTAATGTCGAGGGCTCCCAGATCCTTCTGCGCAGTCTTAAAAGGCGGAAGATCGGGAATGACGTAGGTAAATTTGTTACTGACTTCCGGCACTCAAACGAGACTGGACGTGTGAGGCGGTCGGTCTGGGGGATCAATGGGAACGCAGCCGAAAGGCGCTACAGCAATAATACCATGGGCGCCAGTCAATCTTGATTGTAATAACAATTATTTATCTTGTAATTGATCTTATCTATCTCTTATCCACACTCTGTTGCGCTCAAAACGCACAAGTCCTCGCGACGATGACACTGTATAGGGTACAAATCGCGCGGGAAAGCCGCCCATCAGGGATGTGTCATCATCACGTGTTGCGCGACGGTATAGGGTCAATACTGTTTTCTGGTCCAGTCACAAAGCATCAGGAATAGTGACGCAGGCAGGTGATCAGTGATCAATCTTTTGTGCGAAAATCATCATGGCGGGTAACGACTACCGTAGGCTGCCATCATAGTCGACGCTTGCCTCTATGTACGGTGATTGCGCGCATCTCTTTTGGTCTTTCCTCTTTAGCACGCTAGGGCTCTGGTCTTTAACTTTCTGCGTGGAGATGCTATTATCGCTGTTTTCTCAGCTCATTTGATCAGCTATGGAGAGTGCAACCGAGAGCGTATCGATTGTCCCCTGCTAGGATCCTGGTCTACTCTAGCGACTTCATCGACTCGTTTCTGGGACGTTTGCTGAAAAGATCTATCTGAATTCCTGGGAATCGCGAGACTGGGATCACACCGAGCCACTGCGTTGACCGAACTGTCCTGGTGTCGAGACGGTCAGACGGATGCTCCGTCGGTTTCCACGATCAGTCCCTCTCCCATTGCCACTGATTAGGGTTCTTTGACCTTATGACCGGACGCCACACATGCATGGTCCCAGATGCTCACATCTTATAATAGACCAAAACTCCTGGATCTGCATCAGCAGCTTTCGTAGAGGGCGATGACCTGGCAGGGCGCATTGACACTCACTCCGCAGCAAACTCGCGACTCATGCAGTATTCCTATGCCCCTACAGGAGTGAAAACCATGAGACCTCAATCATCTGCTATGTGCCACTCCGGTCGACTAGGCACCCTAGTTGGCCGTCGGAAAGGCAACCGCTCACTTGTCTTCTAATGCGCTCTTTCGGTTAAATATCGACAAGTTTGAAGAGTCTTTGAGGCTCACAGTACGAGCCTCTTGTTGGTCCACCTTTGGGGAACAAGATGAAACGAAACTCTGAGTGCTGAAGGCCACACTACTCAGCCATGTCCTCCGATTGCTGGCATGTTCTGCGGTCCTGGGACATAGTTTATCTGGCACGAATCTCTGTTCTGGAGGCTGTCAGATCGGTCAAAACGGCCGACGGCATACACCCTCTGACACAGGTTCTAACCACTCGGCCGCAGTTCACTGATAGTCCATCATCTAAAAATAAACTTAATCGAATCAATGCAGAAGTTATGTGCTCTGTTAGTCCGATTTCTCAGCTTGCTGAATCTTCTTAGATCCACTAACGGACATTTGTTCGACACTCGGCCTGCTTCGGTTGCATGTCGGATGCTACCAGCCATTTCAAGCCTGTCCCAGCTCCCTGATTCTTCAGACAGCGGTCAGATTGACCAAAATTAACAACTGACCAGAAAAGCATGACTGCAGTAGGTCTCGCGGCGCACTCACTAGAGACTAGGTCAACTTCTTCTCGGTCTCTGGCACAATCCTCCTGGGCTCATGCAACTGCGAATACGTTGTGGGCGCCATTGACTAATCGGCCGCTCTTCGAGCCGCCTTTGGACCATTTTTTGTCCCATAGGAAGAAATTTAGGATAAGATCGACACAACCTATTGGCTGCGCTCATCTTGTCTCGCTTCGGGTTCTCTATCCGCTTCTCGATCTCGAGACCAATAATGCCGAGACGTAACCGGGGACGGCAGCAGTCGGACCGCTTCGATGTGCAAAAATAGCTCACTGAAACACGACGCGGCATAGCCGGACTCGCTCATGACCAGTTTTGGCTTCCAGAATTCTCTCTTTTCTATGGCGCGAGTCTCATAGAGACGTCATCGATTCACTGGGAGGTCGTCTTGTCGCGACTGGATGCATTTTCACAGTGGCTCCCGCACGACCTCGTGAGAAGCGGACCCTTTCCACTTCACGATTCACTACCGACGCATACAATATTCTCGATCGATTCATGGATAACAACATGTTTGGGCAAATGAGAAACATGTGCTGACTAGGCTCCCGTGATGCGTTGAGTTCGCGAGCAAGGAGATCCCCGAATGCTTGATCTCTATGCCAAATGTGTGTCCCATCAGTCATTCGTGTGCATATGCTAATATTTCCCCGCGGGTGCGATAAACATACAGGGCTTGAATGGTCAGCAGTTGGCTCCAGGGAAACCATGTGAACCTTTCCTGATGAAAATTCATCGTGACAAGCCCTCACCTGGATCTTTGAGCACGGTTACTCCTCGGCGAAGGACATGTGCGATTGCCGGGGGTGGTAGTGACGCTCGTACGAACGAATAAACGATCCCGAGCGGACCGCCTCCAGGCAGACTGGCGGACCGCTGTGCACAACGGTCGTCTAGGGACTCCCTATAAAGGACGCAAGGAGCATGTATGTGGACTCCAGTTCAACAACTCTCAGCGTTCCAACAATGATCTCTGTGTCTACAATTCTCCGACTCGCTGCTCTCGTGGCTGTAGCTGCTGCTGCGCCAAGCAACGTCACGAGAACCGAGACCGCCAAGCGAGCCACCTGCACGGTGAATAGCGTCTCAAGCGCATCTAACCTCGGAAGTTGCACTAGCGTCGTCATCGAAGCGTTTACCGTTCCCTCCGGGTCAACTGTTACAATTGCGGTATGTCTTAGATCTCTCAGTTTATTCACTACCTTAATGTATTTTTCAGGCGGCCAGCGGCGCCACCGTTACGATGACAGGAGACATCACCTTTGCAAAGACCACTTGTCCGTGGTTCTTTCGTTGATCGACGGATCGACTGACCAAATGATTTACTTTAGCTTCGGGTCCGCTCATCACATTCAACACTGCGAACATCAATTTCAACGGGGGGAACCATAACATCAATGTTGGTTCTCGAATTATATTTTGTGGAATAATTGATTCTCAACCTATGCAGGGAAATGGTGCTGCGTACTGGGACGGCCAGGGGACCAACGGGGGCGTGACCAAACCCCATCCCTTTGTCAAGTACGAGAAAACCGCCCATTTTATCATCCTCTCCAGTGCTAATTCTGCGTGTTCAGATTCAAGGGCTCAGGGACTTTCTCCTCCGTGACCGTCCTCAACTCTCCCGCCCAGGCCATCTCCGTGGGAACCACCGCTGCAAGCGTCATCCAACACGTCACTGTCGATAACTGTTGAGTGCAAAACCTTGATTTCTCATTGGATACTCACATCGAGGCAGCCGCCGGTGCCGCTCTTGGCCACAATACCGACGGGTTTGACGTTAGCGCATCAGGCGTGACGATTTCCCAGTGCACTGTCATCAACCAGGACGACTGTGTCGCTGTCAACTCTGGAGACAGCATCATCGTCGAAGACACGACCTGCACCGGCAGTCACGGCATCTCAATTGGCTCCATCGCTTCCGGAAAATCTGTCACCAACTTCAAAGCTGCCCGAAACACGATCACCGGGGGCTTGTATGGTCTCCGCATTAAGGTCGACGCCAGCGCCACCGGTGCCAAAGTTTCCGGTGTTGTCTACGAAGCGTGTGTTATCCGAGTGCCGAAAGACGAAAGTGTGATCTAACCGTGCCCGCAGAAACAAGATCTCGGGCATCACCGACTACGGTGTCCTGATCACTCAGAGCTACCCCGCAAACGACGGCACTCCCGGAACAGGCGGACCCATCTCGGGCGTCGCTTTCAACGGCGGAACGACGACCGTCGCGGTCGACAGCAGCGCGATGTCCGTCGTCGTCGATTGCGGCGCCTGCTCCGGCACCTGGGACTTTTCGGGTCTCGATGTCACGGCGGGCGGCAAGGGATCAAGCATCGTACCCAACAAGGCTACAGTAGGTGATTTTCAAATTCGGATGTGTCAGCCTTCTGAATGAGCATCTAGATCTCTGGCGGAACAGGATTCTAGGAAGCGCACATACACGACCTTGAGATACCCAAATAGCAGTACGGAAAAAATGTATCGTTTGTATATCCAATCGCTTTTCTGATTTTCGAGGTGCCTCTTCGGGACAGGATGTTTCCACGCCTGAGCCTGCTTGATCACTACAGTCACACTGTCACCGTCACAGACCAGATTCTTCCTTCTCGCCACCATCATGACCTACCCGCACATCCCTCGTTTGGGCCAAAGCTGGCCCCTTCCACCTGCTAATGAGATCGGATTGGACGCCAGAGGCGTTAGTGCGTGGCATCTCCTCCTCTCCGCCGAAAGCGTGGCTCTGGCACTTCCCAAATCTACGGCGATGTATAAAGACAAAGTCGTCGCTGTTCGGCTCATAGGGTGGTTCATCAAGGATTTTTGGGAACACGGCCAGAGTACAGGGTACGCACGATTGTGTAAAGAGGTATTCTCCTGTAACGTGTCCACGGCACCTGAGGACGCTGTGGGAGTCGCCTTGTGTAATGAGAAGATATTCACCATGGGCTTGGATCTTCGAAATCAACTCCTTCGCGTCTGTAAGTCGGCTTCTCTCCCATCCTCGCTATTGGTTATAGTGATTATTGTCCCCAGTCTACGCCCGTACCGATCGCGTCCCGACCCCATCTGCCCACGCTTCCCGTCCATCTTATGAAAAGCATAGAGCCAGAATACTGAACGATATGGCCAACGTCAAACCTGGAGAAGGAAGGACCCGATCTCAGGCCAAGGCTGATGTGAGTCCTTCATCATGTGCATGCTGGTTTTTCTTATCTAGACGTCTAGGCACTTTTGCGGGATGGTTACAAATGCGTTTTGACGGGCTTATACGACAACAATACTCTCCAGACCATTCCCGAGCTCGAAGCGAAAGCGTCGGCAGAGGGTGTAAGTAACATCGGGACCCACGTCGTTCACCTATTCTCCGCCACGGCCCAATCTGTCAGTGTACTTCCAATTGCATTCACACCCATGGCGACCTGCTCATATCTCATTCAGAACCCAGACTATGCGACAAGTGCGCTGTCAATTCTGGAAATGTTTGGCTTGGGAGCCGCGGTACAAAACTTACTCGGAAAACGTGTCAATAACTTGTTCAACGTCATGACCATGTGTCTGAACTTACATGTGGACTTTGACCACTTTCTCTTTTGGTTAGAAGCTGTTCCTGGACAAGTGAATCCTTATATGCTTTCTTCGCCAATTCACCCAATCTGATCGCCGTTATTCAGGAACACACCTACAACGTTGTTGCGCGCAATCCACGGGTTTTCTTCGGCCAGACGCCGACGCCACTCAGACAAGTGAAGTTTCGCGTTGATCCCGATGCGGAACGAGATGCTGCCGGCCTTAAGGTCCCCATTCGCCTGGATTTGCCTGATCCCCAGCTGATTGCCATCCGCGCTGCATGCGCCCGTGTTGCTGCGATGTCTGGTGCCGCCGATCAATTTCTCCAGATGTACAAGGACCGTGATGAAGACGAGTTGGGCACACTGGCGGATTCGGAGTCTGCGGTTTACCTCTTGGATTCTCTGTTGCAAACCATCTCTGCTCGAAGCTGAGCTTTCACGCTCCGATCTCATTCTGTGTCCCCCACATAGTTCTTGTGTGATAGTATCATGCTAATGTAGTATTTCTTGCTGTCCATGCAGCCTTGACCCTAGTAAGCTGCACATGGCATCGCTATTTGACGACCGACGCGCAATCCTGACCGTCATCTCACTTCGACCATGACACGAGTATCCAGATTCCGGACCAGCAAGGCCGATCTTCCTCAAACCGTGGATGAACCGTCCGATACTTTCTTGGTGAGTTCGCCAATTTGGCGGTATCTTGCTTTTAGATCTCACACCTCTCCTAGGGCAACGAACGCGTGCTTGTCGTTGCGTCAGACGACATTGTCAGCATGGATCTCTCTGCGCCGCATTCGAAGAACTGATGAAGTTCGACTGGCGCTTTCAGACGTAGAACAAGAGTCCATCCGTCTTCTCGATCTAGTATTCGCGAGCATCCGCTTCAAGATGTCTCTCTCCTCGAACGGTTTCAAAACCTTGCCATTCTCGGGTACTGCTTTCCAAGCTCCTTGCATCCTTTCCACCGAGAACCTACAGTCTGTTCTTTTCTCCTGCTTCCCTTTGTCGCTGCTGTTGCTCATGTCTCTTCTAGTATACCCTCCGTTCTCGGCTGACAAGGTTGAGAGTGTCCATCGATGGTTTCAGGTGAAGACCCTGAAAAGCCGCCGGCGGCCGCAAGATGAGAGAATTCATCACCACAGTTGAATTGAGACTCACGAAGCAAGCTGAGAATACCTCTTGAGCGCCTCCACTATCTGTCCCGCGGGATCTACGAGAGCTCGTATCAGCGATGTCGCCTCGGGAATGGCAGCGCTTTACTCATAATGTGCGAGCGACGCGGTCTAGGCAATGTGTGAGCCAAGATGCATCCTTCTGAGGGAATAAGTAGTCTGCGCGACGACTGTCGGAGGAGTCGTCTGCGATGAAATCCTGATAGATCGATGATTAGCCAGGCAATGCCAACGCCACGTAACAGAATGTCTTTACCTCGACTGAGATGAAATTCACGGAAAGAATGGACGTCTGCATCAAAAAGAGTTTTGGAGGCGAATCTTTGCATGCAGCATCTAACTCTTCTTTGAATTCTTCGCGGCCACTCGCCATCGGACGTGCTCCTCCAACGATTGATTCCCTGCTCTTGTCGACCATCTTTTCCCCATTCATATCACAATCCACGCGTCAGACATCTCAGCACTGGATCTGGATCGTGCACTGAGACTGCGAAGGATTCGTTTGATGATGTCGAACTTCCTCATCGGACTGGAAAGAGCACGGCAGCCATCTGACCCGCAAAGCATGGACTTTCTTCACTGTCTATGTTTGGGATGCTAATACCACTGCTCCATTGGGCGTGCAGGTCTCCGGAGATACGGTCGACTTTAAGGAAGCGGGTCCATGATTGCAAGCATGACTCGGATATGTAAAGGCTACATGAGAGCTCACATCGGTCATGAGAAGCAGACAGTAGTCTTGGCTGTTGCCAATGCTTTCCACACTGTGGCAGAGCGTCCTTCCTCTTATCACGCACCATGAATTGCATGCCCTCATGCCACGGCATACGTGACTGTGATTTTGACGCTTTCGACATGGTTGACCCAGCCAGGGTACTGTTGGAGGTAGACGTCAGTGCCAATTGGAAAAAGGTGCGGAAGAACTTACCCGCGCTCTCGCAAGGACGGCAATGCAGTCCCCATGTCTCAGTTTCTGCACGAAACCATCGCCATCACCAGCACCTGTCTCAAGCCATGGGGATTCCGCGGGCGATTCTGCCGAGCTCCAAATGATAGAGTGTTCTCGAATGTCGCTGGAGCCGCAAAAGTTCTTTTGCAACAGCCAACGGGTCGCATTTTCGTCGTTGGTTACTGGGACCTCAAAGTCGGGTTCGTAGTTCTTGTGAGATACGGGTCGGTGGCCATCCGGAAGGCGCAGGATGGCAGCTTCGAACCAGCTAGAGCCGCGGTATGTGCCTGTAATGAGGTAAGAGGGACTGGCTCGGAGCGCTTGTACGATGATACATACCTTGAAGACTAGCATCGCTACACCATCCCTGGTCCCGACTCTTGATGTCATACTCAACGCTTTTGATTCGCAGCGGAATCCCACCCTCAGCTATAACCTCATCCGCTGGCCCGTATCCACGCAGAATAGGTTTCGACACAAGATAGACGTGGTGCGCATCGTTTTGCGGAGCGTGCGATGCTGCAGCTACAAGTCGCTCTGCTCGTATGTCCTCCACGTGGGTCAGATCGCTGAGTTCGACCACGATGAGAACGAGTTCCGGCGGGAGGAAGCGAAGGAGGACTGTGTATGCCATGGTGATGCGGTCCGGGCCCGTTACTGCAGGAGTAGGAGATGAGACTTGAGTTCAGAGCGAAGTAAGCAGAAGTACGGGTAGCCGGTGGATCATCGTTGACGTCGGCCGATTGAACGAACAGGGAGAGAGCGCTAGAGATGATCGAAAACATACGGACAAGGAGACCTTTGGAAAGTCCGATACATGAACCAACAGCAAAAATGACGAGAAGATCTAAGCTGCACTGTCTCAGTCAGAACAAGAACCCTGGGGCTAGGCTATCCGTCCGCTTGTTCCCGGATTTGTAAGCTCTGACGTAGTAGCGGTGATGGTGGTTTCCCGATTTACATTCGGTCCCTCACACAACTTTCACAGCCCAATTCTGCGGCGCCCGTGACTACCATGGGCCATGAGCATCTCTTATCCCAGAGTATGGCGTAATTGAAAGATCATCTTTGTCATCTAGTGGTATATCATCGCACCGATGGCTCGACCTCCGCTCTCTCAGAATCTCCAATGCCTATCCCATCTACTGCGCGACAATATATATTCCCCAAGGTAATCTGATATTTGACACTTGTTGAAAGCGCGTGTAATCACGCTCCGCAGCTTGGCTCCCTCGATAATCTGGTGCTACTCCCTGATGCACCGGTGCCCAAGCCCAAGCCGACCGAGGTCCTGCTCAAGGCACACGCCGTCTCGCTGCAGGTGCGCACAGTTATAAACTGCAATGGATCGTTTCTTCAACTGGCCTTCCAGTATCGCGACCTGATCGTGGCGAATGGCACCTATCCTAGCCGGTGCGCGCAGCCATAGACTTGTCTCTAGAAACGCACTCAATGCCATATGCTAGCTTGCCTGACAATCTGATCCCGTGCTCTGACGTCGCCGGTGAAATTGTTGCGGTGGGCGACGCCGTCAAGGATTGGAAAGTCGGGGATCGCGTGTGCCCGAACTTCATGCTGGGGAAACTCTTCGGGGATGAAACGACCGAAGCCATATCTGCGACGGCGCTCGGTGGAGCCGTCGATGGGACCCTGGTCGAATATCGCGCGTATCCTTCCCAAGTATGTGGTTACACCTGCTCGTGTGCCAGACTAGGATGAATCTCACCTGGGTGTGTAGGCGCTTGTGAAGATTCCGGATCACCTGAGCTACGAGGAAGCGTCGACCCTGCCGTGCGTTTTTTCCTTTCCGTCCGATCATGTGCTCAGCGATGTCAGCTGTGCGGCGCTCACGGCGTACAACGCGCTCCTTGACGGGTACGAGCCTTTGAAAGGTGGAGACACAGTCCTCGTTCTGGGAACGGGTGGTGTGTCGATGTCAGTGTGTCCATCGCAGTCGCCAGTCCTTGTGCCTCAATGCTATCAGCTTCGCTCTCCAATTCGCAATCGCATCTGGCGCCACGGTGATCTGTACGTCCTCTTCGGACGAAAAGCTCAAGATCGCCAGCAAGCTCGGCGCGCAGCACGTTATCAACTACAACACGACGCCGGACTGGGACGAAGAGATCAAACGACTCACCAGCGGGCGTGGTGTCGATCACATCATCGAGGTGCGCATCAGTGACTTGTTCATCCCAAGGCTCATGATTTTCAGGTCGGAGGCAACGGCACACTCATGAAATCCATCAATGCTTTGCGTATCGGTGGGGCTATCAGCATCATCGGCTTCGTTGGCGGCCACAACATCGCGGCGCCCGATATCATTGGCATTTGCATCCGCAAGTCGCTAAAGATCCGCGGCATTCAGGTTGGATCAGTACAACAGTACGTGGATTATTGCGCCGAACCGTTATACATTGAAATAAGGACACCAGATTCAATAACATGAACAAGCTCATCGCAGCGAATCCAGCGGTCACTCGTCCCGTCGTAGACAAAGTGTTCCCGTTCAACGAAGCCAAGGCGGCCTATCAGTATCTTGCTTCTCAGGCTCACGTTGGGAAGGTTGTCATCAGAGTGGATTGAAACCGCTGCAAGTATCACAGTAAATTCGCAGAAACAAATGTGATCCAAGTCAGTGCTACCCGTGTGTGAGCCCTAGAGTTGTTCATTCATATTACAATGGTGATTGTGATTGCTCCCGATCCGCGACCACTTCTTTATCAAGGTCTCTGTTATCTCGCGGGAAGTCCCTGGATAAGGACCCTCAACTGTCATGTTGCGGGGCGGATCCCTTGCTGAAGAGGGAGACGGTCAAAGTGGCCTGAAGTCTGTAAGAATCCATTTGTGGCAGAGCCGTTTCCCTGAGCACGATGATCAGCCTTGCCGGGATTTGTTCGGAAGAGGGGCCTACAATCATTGTACTCGGGAACCCAGGATCGAATGCGACGACACTCTCCAGAAAGGCGATCTGATCGGCGGATAGGGAAATATCCAGCGCCTCAATGTTATCTTTGAGGTGCTCAATCTTGCGCCCACCGATAATCGGGAAGCAGTAGGGGACCTTCTGGAGAATGTAGGCAATAGCAACTGTGGAAGCATAGGTCAGTGGCCGCCATGACCAAGAGATGTTTGCGCACCAGCTGTGATGCTCGTCGTGCCGACCTCACTAGCGACTTTCTCAAGCGCATGAGATATCTTCTTTTCGTTATCTGTGCGCTCCCAGTCACCAGCCCACATTCGACCTTTCTCTCCAGAAGCCCGACGCGCCTCTTCCTCGGCATCTGTGCGGAACTTGCCGCCGCCGAGAACGTTCCAAGGGGCGAGAGCGAGACCTTTGTGCGAGTTAGCGGGGAACTCTCCGCGATGAAGTTGACTTCACTGACCGTGGGCGCGGGCCATAGGGATAATCTCTCGCTCGAACGAGCGCTCCATGACGTTCCAGGCGCCTTGGTAGATGACAAATGGCGACTTGCCGTGGTCGATGGCGTACTGGTTGGCCTGGGAAACGATCCACGCCGGGGTGTCGGACACGCCGAGGTACAGAACCTTGCCCTGCACGACGAGATTGTGCAGTCCGTTCATCACTTCCGCGACGCCCGTGTCCCAGTCCCACATATGCAAGTAGAGGATGTCGATGTAGGACGTGCGCAGCTTCTTCAGACTCTCGTTCACGCTGACGACCATCGACTTGATGTTGTTGCCGCCGTAGGTTACCTTCTGCGCGTACTCGTCCTGGCGCGCCTTGAAAGGGATCGTGTACTAGACGAGACATCAGCGTAGGAATCTGTGCAGAGCGACAATGCAAAGCGACCTTGGTGGAGATCACGAGCTGGTCGCGAATCCCGCGCTGCTCAGCCCATTCGCCGATGAACTTCTCAGAGGTCTCATCCTGGCTGCAGCGACATGTGAGTATGGTAAGACTGCGAGCTCCCGAAGAGTCGGACGAACTAGTTGTTCGCAGTGTCGATGAAGTTCCCGCCAGCGTCAAAGTACGCGTCGAGGAGCTTGAAGCTGTCTGTCTTGTCCATTGCTCCGAGCCCGAGCTTGTTCCACTGGTCGCCAATGCTCATCGCGCCGAGCTGAAGTGGAGACACATGCACGCCGGCGAGTGGAGAGAGGGTGCGATAACGACCAAGTTTGGTTGGCGGGGCAGGCGGAGGTGCGAAGAAAGACATGAGCAGCAGTAGCCTAAGCAGGTTGGGGAGAGCAGATCGCAGGAGGCCATTTATTTCCTCCAGCACCCTAGCGGCACGACGATGACGATTGCAGAAGACTCGGCAGCGGCAGATTGGAGGCGCGTCAGATAAGGTCAGCGTTTGTCAGTCGGAGTTCTACCAGATGGCTTGGTAAGTGTGCCGCCGGGAGACCAACGCAATTCGAGATGGCAACCACCCTCGGCTTCGGGTTATTTCCTTTTAGAGCGACTAGGGTGATGGCTGGTGATGGAATGGGCTCCCCTGGACCCTGAACAGGTGAATACCCGAGAAATCTCGCAGATAACTGATGCACGTGACAATGTCGCACCTGAAAAATGAGTCAAGCACTATGTGAGAACACGCTATTTGTCGGTTTAAAGGCTAGAAAATCATCTCAGTACCTGGTCTCTGCGAGCTACCTGAGATCACTTCAGGATAACCCGGATTTGATGGTTCCTCACACCACCTTACCTTAAGCTGTCTTAAGCTTGGGATTCCGACGGAACTATTGATTCAGGTTCAGCCATTCCTAAATCAGCACGCAACCGTTTCATGGCTCTATGTAGCACTGGCGTTCCACATGGCTTCCCTCAGACTGAGGCACATCTCTTGTAACAGTCTAATACGTACTACGTTGAGTGATTGTGACCTCGGCGTCGATGGGATTGAATGTCGCGACAACATTGTGGAGGAAGGTGTCTCCCAAGATGAAAACGCTGCCATTTCCTGGCTGGCCGCCGTCCTGAGTCCTGAGGATGCAAGTGAGCGAGCCATCTTGTCTAATCGTCGGCAGCAATTGGTCTCCCGCATCAATTGTGAAGGCCACTCCAGCGACAGTGACGAGGAACTCTGGAACGGTCGCGTAGCAGTCCACAGCGTAGAGCCCAAACTCATTGTCCGACGTCGCCTTTAGCTTGAATCCATTCGCATACGCCGCCGCGACCGCCGTCGGGAGCAGGTTCAGCGTCGTTCCAGAGTCAAGGATGGTCATATCGCTGGCCGTGTCGAGGTCCTTGAACCCTGGGAACGTGTATGACTCGACGTCGATGGTATACCAGAGATACGCTGCACCTGTACCAGCAGACGCCTCTCCAGTCGTCGTCGAGATACCCTGGATTGGCACCGTCACCGAGGTTTCTTCGACTGGAACTTTGGCAGGCAGGCCACCGAATGCGAGGTACCCGATATCAGCATCAAACGTGTTGTTGAGCTGCTGCTCGAAGGTGCCGCGGTTGAGTGCAATCGAAAAGTCTGCAAGGCACATGAATGAACAGAAATGCATGAAGATCTGGTATCCGGCTCGCAGGGCTTGTGCACCTTCTTCTCCTTGTAAGCAGTGACGAAGAATGGATCGTAAGGCAGCTGATTCTTGCGCGACGCCTGAGTCGGGTCCGAGGTGTTGAATACACTCGTCAGCAGAGGGAAAGCCAAGCCCTGGTAATCGTCAGAGAACAAGATATTGTACACAATGCTGTCAAACGCACAATGAGCCCAGAGTTGACCCCATCGCCGTTCCACGCAGCGAAGTTCGGCACCGCAATCTCCTGATTCTTGACCATCATCCCAGCAACCTCTACCGTGTCTGTCGAATCCAACAGGACCCCGAAGAAACTCTCCGTCGCCATATGTGATATCGAAACTAACGTTGTGGAAAGACCGAAATGTCTTGGAAGCCGAAGTGTCGAAGCCGTCTGAGCCGAAACCACAAGAGGCCTGCGAGACGGGGTTGCTCTGCAAGTCGTAGCAGCTGAAGTTCTTCTGCACAACCCAGGTATCGGAGCTTCACGACACGGCACGGCTGGTCAGCACACATACGAATTTCACGTCTAGGAGCACACCTTCCAGTATCGACGATCATGGGAAAAGTTTGACCGCCGATAGTCACATCCGTCAGGTATTCCTCTGCAAAGTCCGATCCGTCCAGGTGCGTAGTCTTGGTCTTGTCGCCGCCCCGAGCCGCCGCGAGGGATGCCACTTTCGCGCTGCTGCGCCTTGTTTTGCCGATGAATGGCACGCTGAACTGTGCGATCGGGATACCCTCAACAGGGTGCGACGACTCACCGCTCCAGCTCCAGGAGAGAGCATGACACGGGTGGCAGAGAGCTCGGCAGCTGCAGAGGAGAGCACTGCGAGAGAAAGGAGGGTGAGCGTAGCTGACGACGCCGTCGGAAAGCAGCTCAGTTCGGCGGGGAAGGAGGAGTAGGCCATAATTCAATATCTATGCAGTACAGTGCATAAAAATAGCACAGCTGGTGCCGCGCGCTGAGGGGGAAGACCATGCGAGTTTTGAAAGACGAATTGACCCCGGGAACGTCGGTTCAATCGACTATAGAAACGACGGGGGAGCTGATCCACTGCATGAATGAGGTCCATGTCAAATAGAATCTAGTTTCGAGAAGACCTCCGCGAGTTGTGCAGAACAACAGCTGGTGGACAAGAGATGAGAGTGCAGGGGAGCAAAAAACACCAAGATTGCGGTGTTTATCTGTCCACATGATTGCGAGCCCCGTCGGCGTCATCCAGCCAGTTCACCGTGTTTCGCCGATGGATAGAAATGGAATGGATTCACTTTGAGGCGACGAGAAGAGGAATGCTGAAGGAGGTGGATCATCGGCCGGAAGTCCTCACGTGCAAACTTTCTGCGCGATACACGTGAATCACACAATCATTTGGATTCATCTTCTATCCTCACTGAACACATGAGACGGGATATGAACGCCATTCCACGACACAAGCTCCAATCCGCACCTTCAGCCCACCCTGTGGCCGCAAGAACAACTCCGCCCTCCAAAACACTACAGTGCTGTACTACCGTAGTCTACACAAACTTGTTTGCTGTGAACCAATCCTTGTTAATAGAATCAGTCTCTATCGCCCTAGACACGGCACTCAGAGGTCACCAGCTAGCCAAGGCCCCATATACCGGCCTTCTTCACGCCCTCCACAAGGGCCTCGACATTCCCGAGCATCGTCCCCAACAATCGCTTTTTCTCTTCCGTCGTCCGTGTATCAGAACCCCTGCTCGACTCACATGCCGTCTCCGATCCCGATTCCAAGTCCCCGTCGCTCTCCTCCGAAGTCACCACCTCCGGCCGCAGTGATCCCAGTCGTGACCTGATCTGCAGCGTCCCCTTGCTCGACGAAGAACCCGGCGGTCGCTTGGGACTCTGGGGTACAAATTCCACGTCCTTCCTCAGCATCAGCAGAGCATTCGGTAGCCGGGCCTGGCCGGGCGTGCGGGGCAGGGCCGAGCTGGGCTTTTTCGGCGAAGGTGGGCCCGGCGTAGAGGGCCCAGCCCCGGGCGGGAACTGAGATCGCTTCTTCGGAGAAACGGAGCCCACTGCTGAGGTCGTCGAGGAGAAAGAGCTTCCTGACGTGGATCTCGATGAAGGCGATGACGAGAAAGGCGATGACGACGACGAGGTCGTCGTCGTGTCAAAAGAACCGGACGACAGCGAGCTGTCGAAACTCGTAGACCCGGATGAGAACGAGTAGGTGGAGGACCCATATCGGGAGGGAGGGCGACTGGGGACCGCGTTGATGAAAGGCTTGTGCGAGGATGGGTGCTGAGGCAATGGTCTCGGGGTCGATGGGGCCGAGTCAATTGGTGCCTTGTGCATGGTGACTGAAGGTAGCCCTGAAACAGGAGACACGTTTGTTTCGTCTAGCAGATAGAAGTATAGGAACTCTAGACATTTCATTCTATCATCGTGCTTAGAGCTCTGGGAAGCCAGCGCAAACACGTCAGACCACGCACCGCACTTCCCGAGGAGTCCCTGCCCGCTTCAATATCTTCACAACGGCGTGAACGCCTTGGCACGATTCGAAGAGACGCAGTGCGGGCGACGAGTCGACCAGCACACACAACAGTGTGTCCAGAATCACACTGGCGAGTGGCTGAGCCTTGACAACGTTTGCTTTCGATGCGGTTTCGGGCAGTGATAAGTGACGGGATGCGAGAAAAAGATCAAGTATAACCTAGAGTGGAGGGGATGAGCCAAGTCCATCGTGCAATATATGCATGTGATCTGACCTCCAAAGCGCATCGACAGCCGAGAGATGCCTTGGTTGCAGGGTGAATGAGACAAACGCCTTGGAGGATTGAGAGAGCCAGCGATAGCTGGGCGGTAATATCCGAAATCTCCGCTCGTCTCTCCGCTATCAGCGAGTCAGGTCAGGCAGGTCAGAGACATGTAGAAGGTACACACTGTCGACGTCCCCCTGAGATATCAAGGACTCGAGAGCGGAGGTCGAGGCCATAATCCAGCTGAGGATCTTGGTCGATACTGCCGGAGCTGAGTGTCAGCATGCCACGATCAAGTATGATGCACGCACCATTGCATTCAAAAGTGTATTGGAGTGCGATGAAAACGTCTCGATCCTCGTCGGAGTTCGTGCGGGCACACGCGGCAGCCAGTATCCTCTCCAAGCTTCTCAATGCCTCGGTCTTGTCGACGCTGGTACTCCGTGGGGAAGAGAGCTGGGAGAGTGTCGGTGTCGCGTGCTGGTCGGAAAGCCCAGAAAACGCACGTCATCAAGAACATCTTCTAATCTTCGCTTGAGGGATTCAAGCTTCTCGCTCATGAGAAGGGACACGATCGGCTGAGCTCTAAAAAATGCGATGCCACGAGGAGATGGCGGGAGTGGTTGAGTTTCGGCAAGGGCTAAGCGAGTCATGTGACCGTGTCCTCTGTCAACGACGTCGATGATCAACTGGCAATCCCACTTGTCTCACGTCCGCATGCGATTTCAGCCAGTCAATGGTCCGACCCGGATCCATCTCCATTCTCCAGGCCAATATGTAGCCAACTCGGTTTAATGAGTGTGGACAGTGGCGCACGGCTAGCACACATTCGGATCATCCTTGAACCCCCCAAGTTCTCATCAGCGGGGACCCGAAATCACTGCGATCTTCCGCGGACCGAGTCTCACGGTGCACGACATATATAAAGGCTGCTCCCGCTAACTCCACCTGCGATTACCTCCATGTCCCCCATCCACCCCGTGCGTTTGTTGCTCCGTAACCGGGCGAATGGCTGACGTCCTGGTCAGCAGTGGACACGACTCATCCGCTTTGTCGCTGCGGAAACGGCGCAAGTGCACATCGGTCAACCTGTCGACCCGAAGCTAGATGGTGAGCGGTTCTGTCAGCGGTGTGCCAGTGATGTTGACTCTTCTAGTCGGTCTCGCAGCATCGAAAGGCACGCCTATCCGGGCCTTCGAGATCCTTGGGTCTGCCCTGGACCCCGCCGCTCAGGTCACCGAGCGCATCTTGACCGTACAACAGCTGCTGAGTCCGCTGTCCCGTGAGCAAGTGGGCTATGTCCGGTGCCTGGGCCTCAATTATGCAGACCATGCTGTATGTCGCAGCAGCGCTCGCACCGCAGAGACTCACACTTGCACAAGGCCGAAGCCAACTTGCCCCCTCCACCGTGCGTGGTTTGCGCTCCGACCGCCAGTGTCTGAACCCGCCCTTCTAGCTTCCCGACGCTTTTCTCGAAGCCGGTGTCGTCCCTCATTGGACCGAATGCGCCTATCGTGATACCAAAGGCCGCACAACCGGTCGCAGAACATTTCCCGGACTACGAAGTCGAATTGGCGATCGTGATTGGAAAGGCCGCCCGCGATGTGTCAGTAACCGACGCTCTTGACTATGTGCTCGGATACACCGGCGCCAACGACGTGTCTTTTCGGAAACACCAGTTCTTGGTGTCGCAGTGGACGTTCTCAAAGAACTTTGGTACGGGAAACCCCCCTTGAGCGATGAAGCTGATCAACTCTTGCAGACGACTCTAACCCACTCGGTCCATGCCTCGTCTCCACAACTGCCATTCCCGATCCCCAAACGATACCGCTCAGGTGCACGCTGAACGGGCAGCTTGTGCAAGATGGCAACACCTCTCAGCAGGTGTTCAATGTCGCCCAGACAGTGGCTTACCTCTCTCAGGGCACCACTCTCGCTCCTGGATCCATCATTCTCACCGGCACCCCAGCAGGAATCGGGTTCGCACGGAAGCCGGCTTTGTATCTCAAGGATGGGGACCAGGTCACTGTGTCGCTGGGGAACGGAATAGGCACCCTGGTGAATGGTGTGCAAGAGGAAGGAATGATGAAAGCGAAGTTGTGAATGCGCAGATGTTCCGGAGCAATCGTGTGAGGGGCTGCGGCGTCGAGCATGATCCGTGCTTGTACTTACTCGCACGGCCGTCCCTGTATTCCAACCATGACCTATGGCCGACTATGTACCTGTATTATACGATGAAAGGCAATCTATGTACTGCACAGCACTACTCACTACACGACCACATTGAACACTGTCTGGCGCAGAACGTGACGTCAGCTGGGAAGGTAGGGGAACTCCCCGCCTGCTCCCCCACTCTTCGCACGCCCTCCTGAATGCCACGTGCTCCATACCGGGAGACCCGACTTGAACCCGACCGCCATCTACGTCGACTATCGCACAAGCATCCGGATTCCGGACAGTATGCCTATTGTCCCTCAAACCGAGAAGGAACAATCCAGTGCGCTCTTGGTAGGCTTCTCAAACCGACGGTATCTTGCGTTATGCCGACCAGAACGACACTCACTTCTGTTTGACGGTCGCCTCATCAAAAGTCTGAATCGGAGATCCCCCGCAAGTCATTACAAATGCCATCTGCTCACCATCCCAGACTACGTCGCGTATTTTCGGTACAGCAAGGCTCCGTGCACACTGCAGAACATGGGCTTCGAGTCGAACAAAATGTGTATCCAGGAACGATCTTCATGGCCTCCGACCCACATGTGGAAGCAATCACCATTCGTCTCGCGCTCCGACCAAGCGGCCTGGTAAATGAGCGAGCAGAGATTGTACTGCGAGTATTAGCTAATTAGCTATTGAGTATACTCCAGCACGGCTGCGCAAACCTAGTATTCTGTATTTTCAAATTGCGATTATAATTACTTTTGAGATTATGCGATGATCAACAGGGATCGTCAACAATCCCTTTTACGCTGTGTCGGTCCTCGACCGGTGGCACAGCTCACACCGAGCTCCGACTTCCCCGAGGAGGATTCGCCGTGGCGAAACTTCAGCCACTAAAGTCAATCTGACTGCCTCTCGTAAGGGCGAGATCGTCGGAGTTGTACCAATCGACTCATCGCTGTGAGACCAAGGACCGGAGACTTTACACGTGATTGGCCCCAGCACAAAGATGAAGATTCTGAGCAGCGTTCCAAGGGTGGATCGTGAGCGACACGATCTCGTAGTAGAGCAGAACTGATCGATGGTCCATAGAATAAACAGTACATATTACAGGTAGATCGTCATCCACTGGAAGCAGGGCGAGTATCCGTTGGCATCGACAACTGTGCGGACCTGCCAGGGGAGGCCTGGCCCCCTTTCCTGATGACCACAAACGACCTCCCGGCCGGCACATCTGAAGTCGCAGCCGCAGCCTGTTCCACTGCTGCTGCCGGAAACGAGGACGGGGCCGCGCCATCGCTGTGGGGTCGATGTCGCCGGATATGGTACCACGGCTTCTTCCTCCGCTGTGTTACATCCGAATGGTCATCATCGTCGTCGTCCTCATCTGCGGCTGACACTGGGTGGAGTGTTGCTACTGCTGCAAGAGGGGTGGCATCTTCGATGATGGCGGTCTGCGATTTCGTTCTCATATGCGGAAGCATCGCTCCACGCGGAACATTAGTCTCTGAGCGTTGCGGGCGCATGACAGATGAGACGGGAGGAGCTTCGTCGTCGTCGATCGTGGGCCATTCCAGAGTCGGGGTCGACGACGAAGACGCCAACGCAGTCTTCGACTGTATCGCATACGGCGTGTCAATGTGTGCTCGACCGCCGCCGACCCTGGAGAAACCGGAGGAGGGCGCCGTGTCCTTGACAACCTGGTACCCAGGTCGCGGGAACGGCTGCCAGGCGCCCATGATATAGCCGCTTTCGTCATCGCTCTCTTCCCGATACGGCCGCAGGGCGTGCTCTGGTCGTAAAACAGACGGGACATGTTGCGAGTGGATCGAGCCCTTGCCATTCGAAGACTCGAGAGGTGCCGGGGGGAGAAGAACTGTAGAACCCTCCGAATGAGCAGTCTCGGCACGAGATGGTCGACTGCTACGCGATTTCCCATGGTGTCGCTTTCGGGCTCCACAGCATCCCAGCAAACCACAGGCACCGAGCAGACCGCTGTCGACAGCGTGGTTGCTTCGGTCGAACCCTACACGGCCGACGATGCGAACCGCTCCTTCAATAAGCTTGATCAGTAGCATCAAACTCAGAGCCAGATACACGAGGGCGAGAATGACGAGAATTCCATAGGCAACCCAAGCACCAGCACCGTCACCAATAGATATCTAGGGCACGACGATGAATAAAATGAACAGGTAGCTCGATGCAAAGCACTCACCGCCGGTGTGAGAATTACAAGAAGCACAGCCACGACAATCCTCGCAACGCAGAACAGAAAGCTGATCAATCCCATGCTGGCTCCGGTACCCCAAGGCAACCAGATGCTCGTAACGAGCGCAGACACAACCTCCGCTACGAGGATCACGACCGCCTGCGCAGTTCCACTCTTCTGTCCCGCCCCAATCACAACACCGAACACGATATTTGTAGCGAAAAGCAGACTCGCAAATAGCTGGCTGCCGTGTCGGTAGTGATTATAAAGCGGGCCAAAAGCCAGCAACGTCCGGGTCTCGTCATAGAGCTTGTTCGTCGTCGTCAGCGTCACTCGAATCACGAGGTACACCGGGACCACCACCGAACAGAACGCGAACGACAGCGCTGCCAGAGCTCGGGTACGCATCAACTCGTTACTCTGGGTCATTTGGAATGACGAGAAGATCGTGATGGGCAGATGGAACAGAACGAGGATCCGGACCAGGTTGCCAGCCAGCACACTCCAGTGGAACGAGCTCATCTCTGTCCGAATCCGATACCAAGAAGTACCGTTACCGAACGTTCCGGACAGCGCCAGACGAGAAGAGGGTCGGAACATGGCCACTTTCGACTCCTCGGCAGACATCTCAAGCTCCTTCGGGCCGGGACTGCGCGCCCGGCGTCCAGGTCGCGAGACCGTGCCAGTGCCGATTCCGCCGATGAAATCGATGAACCAGACGATGGCGGAGAGCACGATTGTTGCAGCGAGAATGGCGAGAAAGAGGATCATGCAGATACCCCAAAGGTCCCGTGGTCGCACGCCAATTGTGTAGGCGAACATTGACATGCCCATTGTCGCATTAGACGGCAGCGTGAACAGAATATTCGGAGCTGTTGAATTGACATGGATCGCCGAAGTGGGATCAGCTAGTTGAGAGCTGAACGTCGATGGAGGGTCGTAAGGTAACGTGAAAAGGGGATTCCAGTGGAAATGATTCGTTAGTGTGATATCTGAGCACGGCTCCGTGAGCCAAATGAAACGGCCGCGGAAGGACAAGTTGACACTTACTATAGCTCAGAGTAGCCCAGGACGTCTGGGCTAGCAACGGATCTGAAAGCAGTAAGGAAGGGAATGATGAATGTACTGATGAACTGCTACTGGGAACTCACATGCAAAGTCGGGCCATTGAACGGCCACCATCGCGAGTGCCGCACACCACTGTGTATGGAATATGACATCCCTCATGCAAGGTGTGCTAAACCGCATAAGGGCCGGAGACGTCGCAAACCGCTCGCCACTGATTGCGCTCGCAAGGATGAAACCAGCACTCTGCACCCTGGCCCACAACGACCGGCCCGGTCTCGTCGTGCCGCGGCCCCACGCAGAGACCAGCCGTGCGATGCCGATAATGACCCAATATCCCATCGCCAGGCCCACTGTGGCCCAGAATATCCCCCGAGCGACGCCATACGGCGACTCCGCCGTAGGTGTGAGGGGTGTGGTGTTGACGCTGAGACACAGCAGCTCGTTACTGAACGGGTCGACGGCACGCAGCCTGGTGTTCAGCGTCGTAAGGTGGCGGTGCTCACCCCACGGAATGGTCGATGACAGAGCGAAAGGGCCTGCCTGGATGGGACAGTAGTTGGCAGTGCTGTTGTCGAGAACGGGCAGTGGGGATGCGGGTCGGATGGTGTTACATAGGTACGAACTATTCGACCAGACGTTAAGCGTGAGTACGGTGGTTGTCGTGAAAAGGGTGGCTGAGCGTTTTCAGTGAGACCGACCAAACCCGCGATGCGGCATATACTCACCGAGACTAGAACTCGAGTCCACAAACCCGAAAATCTCCTGAGGGCTGCTCCCTATCACCGTGAGGTTGAGGTATGTCCCCGTTTGGTCCGTCGTCAACACCTGCCCATACACCTTGTCAATGGAAAACTTGGCCGAGGCATTGCCATTGAAACAATCGGTGAATGGCAGGGTTGCTGGGTCTGCGATGATCGGGATGGCCAGAGAAATAAGGAATACCGGGACGAGAAGTGGACGAGCCCAGCTCATTGAAGATGCTGGGACTCGAAGTCTGCGGCTCATCGTCGCCGAGCCCGGTAGGTGGGGTGAGGTGGAGAGGAAGGGGAAAGTGGTAAAATATCGACGTCACGCGATCTGATGGATGAGTTGGGGAGTCCAACTTCGAGCAACAGATTGAATGAAAAGCTTGAGGATGATGGGAAAGCTCGACATTGAAGATAGATGCTTCGCGCAAGGCAGGCAAGAAAATGCCTTCTACAGATTGAATTCCCAGGCCTTGCTATCAATGACCACCAGGGTTTTATATTTGCGCGTTCAGGCACGGCGTTTACAATGAATCCTAAATTTGAGCTGATGGCAGGCCACCACAGTCCCGCATAGATGTCGGGCTGTGCTTACAAGTGCTCTTGGCGTCTCCCAGTTTTCGAACCTAGCCATCTAAGTAATGCAATGCCATGAAGATACAGCACTGAATAGCAATTCGTAGTACCATGCACAGTCCAAGTTTGAAATTAGTAAACGTGAGAGTGTGCCAATTTTGTACATATCAAAAGTCATTGGAATTAAGATAGATGAAGAGTCCCTTCAGCGCTCTCACTGAGCGATGCTGTCGTAAGTGGGCGGAATTTCACGCATGGGCTGATCCTGATCCGGAGGAAGGACCCGACCACCATCGGTGTGGACAACTACACCTCCGCTACCCGCACTACCAGCCGGAGAGTGGGGATTCGGCAGATTAGGCATGTCGGTTGACGGCGCGGGCATCGGCATGTGCATCCCAGTGGGGTTGGCCACTGAGAATCGGCTCTCACGCACTTCCCGTTCTTTAGCGCTCATCGGGTTGGAGTAGTAGCCGCCGGACGAGCCGTTGCTAGATGGCGGAGGGACAACGGAGGGGGCCGTGCTGGATGCGCCAGGGTAGTAGAAGCCGTTATTCGCCGTCGGACTATGCATGTCGTCGTACCCTGAGACACTGGAAGCCGGATAGTTGCCATACTGCGCCATTTGAGGTTGTTGGGCGTATGGCTGCTGGTGGTACGCAGCACTAGCTGGGAATGGCGTGACAACACCAGCACCGATGTCGCTCCCCGCCAACCGGCCACCGACCCCATCATCCGTTTCACCAAGCGGACCCGTCGCACCCTCCTCGAGGCCAGGAGTCCCTGCAATCGACATTCGAGGCAAGGTTGGGCCCGTCGTGCGTCCGGGATCGAAGTTGCCGTCAAACTCCTCCTGTAGCCTGCGTTCCTTGGACCGTTTGTTGAAGAACCAGAGCAGAAAGCCGGCAATCAACAACGCCGCAACACCGCCTACAACACCACCTGCGATGGCACCGGCATGCGAGTTCGATGCCGGTGCTGAATTGCTTGCAGTCGAGCTAGGCGTGATGGTGGCACCGGCTGGGATCGTGGAGGTGACCTGGATGGTCTGCGTGACGGCAACACCATTCGACGTTGACCTGTGTGGAAAAGGAATGAGCTCGGTACAAATGCGACCTGAGAAAGGAAGGCGCCAAGACGAAAAGAGACGAATAAGGGATGCCGCGGACGTGCGTTGGAAAGGGACGCCGCGCATGGCAATCTTAATACATGCGTGTATTTCTCCGCACAAAGAGCCATGCACTGTAGCCGAAGAAGACCGCCTCCCACCAGCACACGGAAATATTTGGACCCGATAACGGCAACAAGGCGGAAGACATGCGGCAGGAAACGAGGGACTCACACTAGGGTCGACTGAGAGACGGAAATGGAGGCGGAGGTCAATACAGATGGGGAGGCAATTGGTGATGAAGAAGAGGATGGTGGAGCGACCGAAGATCCAGGTGGAGCAGTGGAGACGCTAGACGGAGCGGACGGGTTGCTGACCACTGGGTTGCTGCTGCTGCTCGCAATTGGAATACTGACGCTTGGAGAGGCAGGGGCACTGCTACTGGGGCTTGCAGCAGCACCCGAGCTCGACAAGACGGGGGCGCTGCTCGCCGAAACCACAATGCTAGCGGCTGTGAGGGTACACGGTGGTCAGTGAGTGGTTATGAGACTCGAGAAAGCATGTGAGACCAGGGAGAGAGAGAGATGGTAGCGGTAAGCTTTGAGACGCAGAAAGCGATGAAGAGGCCATCGTGTAATGCGTTGAGTGAAGTGAAGGGATCGGAGGCGCGAGGCCTCCGATTAGATTTCCCATCCACACGCATTGGCTCCACACCGGAGATAACGGAGGAAGGAAGTGCCAGAGACGGGTACTCACACGACATGAGCAATTAGTTGAGTCGTATGGTTTTTGCAATCGTGAAAAGAGAGCGGTAGACTGGTTGTTGACGGGTGTGGAAATGGTAAGAGGAGAAATTGGTCCCAACCGGCATATGTGACCGATGCTTACGATCCGGTGTTTTGACGACATACGTCACCTGAAAAAAGCCACGTGCCCTCGCGGAGACTTCCCGCCGGAGATAACTGCGATTGCCCTCGGTCACTGTTGTTACCAAGTACCATTGGACGCGCGTACAGACATTCATCGTTCCAGCACATTCCACCGCATTGGTATATATGTTTCTGAAACTTCGGCGGTGCTGCGCTGACACTTTTCAGGAGCACACCCTCGTCATCAGCCTCATAATCGCGCCACAACCAACCTCATCTCTGCACCATGGAGCTCACTTTCGCGACCGATCTGGGACAAACCTTCGTGATTGAAATTGACCCAGATATGGAGCTGGAAAACGTCATGGCCCTTCTTGAAGTAGAGGTACTGCGTATACAGGATTGCACACCCTTTTTCACGCGCCTGACCGTCCTCTCCCCAAGTCTGGCATTGCAGTTGGCGAGCAGAGCATCTCATATAATGGCCGCGATTTGGTATCACCCAAGTCAACCCTTCGCCAACTTGGCGTGAACGAAAATAATGCACTGCTGCTGCTGAGGAGGAAGATTCCCAATATGGCCGGCAGGTGAGTAGAGATGAATCTATATGTCCGTGACCGTCTTATGCTCTTACAGACCCGTCGAGCATGATGCGGAATCGATGCGTCTGCAACTTCTCGGGGACCCCGAGATGATGCGTCAGCTACAGGCTGTGGGTATTCCCCCACTCCCTGCCCGTCCTCATCTTACACGACGCGGCGCGATAGATGCAACCCGAAATCGCGCAAGCGGCTCAATCTAATCCGGCAAGGTTCGCAGAACTGTTGCGCTCAACACGAGACATGCAAAATTCGGCCGAGATGCAACGACAACACGAGATTGAGCGATTGAATGCGGATCCGTACGATGTCGAGGCACAGCGAAAGATTGAGGAAGCCATCCGGCAGCAAGCGGTTCTGGAGAACATGGAGCACGCGTTGGAGTACTCGCCGGAAAGTTTCGGGAGGGTGACCATGCTCTAGTGCGTTCACATATCGCAGACCTTCAGGGTGCTGATATTGTCTAGCATTCCGGTGGAGGTCAATGGAAAGCCCGTCAAGGCATTCGTGGATAGTGGGGCACAGCAAACAATTAGTGAGCCCCGACTCGATGCACGCCGGAAACGAAATTGAACTCCCACAGTGAGCCCCGAGACCGCTGAAGCTTGCGGGTCAGTCTTCAGCCGATCTAAATGCCCCTCGCAGCTAGCTCACTAAATACAGTATTATGCGGCTGCTCGATACACGTTTCTCCGGTATCGCAAGAGGCGTTGGCACAGCGAAGATTCTCGGACGAGTCCACAGTGCCCAGTTCAAAGTTGCTGACCTGCATCTGCCATGCTCAATAACCATTATGGAGGGCCGGGATGTCGATCTTCTGTTGGGATTGGACATGCTCAAGGCGCATCAGGCCTGCATAGATTTGGAGAGGAATGTGTTGAGGGTCCGGGGTCGAGAAGTGAAGTTCCTGTCGGAGCATGAGCTCCCGGAGAAAGCGAGGGATCAGGCCCCAACGGCAGAGGAACTAGCCGCAGCCACTCGGGAAGCAAGCACGTCCAGTAGCAGTGCTAGACCCAGTCATTTCCCCGGCTCCGGGAACACAATCGGAGCGGCGCCTCAAGCTGCTCCCGGTCCATCTACGACGACACATCCAGAGTCCAGTATCCGGATCCTCATGGATTTAGGGGCAACGCGCGAATTGGCGATCAGGAACCTCGATGCTACTGGGGGGAATGTGGACAACGCGGCCTCGTTGCTATTCTAATCAAAATATGTATTATCATGAAACCAAATATGTACTAGGCAGGGAGGAAGCGGTACATCGGTTGATGAGGAAGTGACGAGCAAGAGAGAGAAGGAGCAAAAGCGGAAGCTCTGCTCAGAGCGGAGAGAGAGGGGGGATAAAAACATGGCCATCGTGGGGATCGAACCCAAGACCTTCGCGTTATTAGCACGACGCTCTAACCAGCTGAGCTAGACGGCCGTTATGGGATCTTGAGAATGTGAAGCTATATACCTTGTATTTTACCTCTGCGTAAATCCTAGAACGACTTCGTCTCAAGTTTGTATGTAGATCTGATCGATATCGGTGCTCACACTTACAGCTTATCCACAACGAGTGCATACGAAACGGCCAGCTATCTGTCGTTTCCATGTCCTGGCGTCCAACAACCTCATTTAGTGACAAGCTGTGGCGGTTTCCCAAGGATGTCACCTGTCTCCTGAGCGAGATGTGATATGAATACATCAGCCCACCACGACATGCTCTTCTCCTACGGGAGGCAAGACGCGTTGAGCCCCAGGCTGGAATGGCGCTGCCCGTCGACCCATCCGGCCATCTCGCGGCACTGATCACCTGGTCGACATTGAACCTCTTCGCCGGCGTCTTCAACACGCTGCTCTTCATCACGACCCTTATCGCGCAAGGTCTCGACGCGCAAGCGACCCTGCTGAACCTCCAGATCGTGTTCATCCTCGCATCGATCTCGAACAGCGCGTTGGTCTGGACCGGGCACGCGCTGCGGCAGCACATCCCGTTCGGGCTTTGTGCGTTCGACGCCGCCGTGAACATGTCCAACGTCCCGCTCATGAGTGGAGCGGCGCTCGCGATGGTTGCCCAGGTTTGGGGGACAGCGATGAAGACCTGGCATCCTCGTCTCGAGCCGATTCTAGCGTGGGTTGTCTGGAGTCCGTTGGTGAGGACGCTTCTGCCATCTGTGATTGTTGCAGGGGATCTGATTCTGGATACTGCTAGCTCGTCGCACTTCCTTACCTCTGCGCCGTGCCTCTGTTTGTGACGGCTATAATCGTACGTCGGCCGTGGATCGCAGCCTTGTGAATAGGACTGACACCGTCGGACGTAGTTGGGAGTCACGCGTCCAGCGGATGTTTTTCGAGGCTCTCCTTTCTACTGTGTCGTCAATATCAATTGGATGTAAGGGGGATCGCATACCTGCCATTGATCGTGCTGACTGTCTTTTGCAGCCAGATTCTCACCAGCTGCTTCGGTGCCATTTTTTCGCTCGTGACGCTCACTCTAGCTGTCTGGACCTCCTCTCGGATCTTTGTTACCCGGCAGCGGCGTAAACAGTCCCCGTCCCGGGTCCACAACAGTGGCAGTCCACTACTCTCTCACGCCTTCATCATCCGGGTCGTGGCATTCTCATGCTTTGTACTGGCAGCCTTTATGTAAGGAGCCGTAGGCGGACCTTTTAGAGAAAGTGACTGAAAGCCCCTTTGCACAGAACCGGTCTCCTCGCGTTGACAACCGCTTTCACAGCAGTGGTGCCTGATATCGTGCTCGCTTCCTGTGGTGTCGGAGCATTTTTCATATTTGCCAGCTCGAAGGTGCGACGTCCGAAACTATTCTATCCTCACCACACACGCTGATGTTCTCCTCTTCCCTTCTAGCCTATCCTGCGATTTGTTTTCCGATGCCAGCGCGAACCAGATGCTGTGTGTCAAACCTTCTCGTTCTCCCAATCCATCATCATCCCGGAAATGAGCGACGCCAGCTCTCAAGTGCCTGAGCACCATTCGACCGACACTGATTCTGCCGGCCCCGACTACACGTACAAAGCACGGTTTGGGGACATTCAGGTTGTCCGCACAGTAGCCACTACGCAAGAGAATATTCTCCGTTTGCATGGACTTCGTGACTAATCGATGATCGAGACCCTCTACGTCTCTGTACTTTTTTAATGAAACTCGTTGCAAAGATCTCACTTGTATACAAGGCCAGGCACCGATGACATCACGTGGCGATAATTGTCTGCGCGACCGATCAGGAGTTTACTTGCTATTCCAATTTTGAAGGCTTTCTGCAAGCAATATTCTTGCCGCTCCCGCCACCGGCGCGGTCGTCCGGTGTCCCTGCACGACTCTCATCGTACGTCAGAAACGTTTTCCCAGGGACGCCCACTGCGACACCTTTTAACCAGGGGTTGGGACACGCGTCGTCGACCTCCCCTCTCTGCCTAAGCAAGAGGACTGAGGATGGCTGCGCACTTGCCTGAGCTCGTCGTCTGGTCCTCGTTGAGCTTCTTCTCCATGGTCGCCAACCTCCTGCTGCTCATCGTGACCCTGCTTGTACAAGGCTCCAGCGCAAACCTGACGCTGCTCAACCTCGTCTTCGTCTTCTTCTTCTCGTCGAGCGCCAACAGCGTGCTGGTGTGGACGGGCCACGCGCTGGAGCAGCGTATCCCGTTCTCGCTGTGCTTGTTCAACGCATCGGTGAACATGTCGAACGTGCCACTCATGGCAGGCGTGGATCGAGACCATCCACATGGGGCCTCGACATTCCCAAGCATGGGCCCCACAACCACCTTTTCTTTTCCGACGGAAGATCCCGGCGGTCGCTTGGGACTCTGGGGTACAAATTCCACGTCCTTCCTCAGCATCAGCAGGGCATTCGGTAGCCGGGCCTGGCCGGGCGTGCGGGGCAGGGCCGAACTGGGCTTTTTCGGCGAAGGTGGGCCCGGCGTAGAGGGCCCAGCCCCGGGCAGGAACTGAGATCGCTTCTTCGGAGAAACGGAGCCCACTGCTGAGGTCGTCGAGGAGAAAGAGCTTCCTGACGTGGATCTCGATGAAGGCGATGACGAGAAAGGCGATGACGACGACGAGGTCGTCGTCGTGTCAAAAGAACCGGACGACAGCGAGCTGTCGAAACTCGTGGAACCGGATGAGAACGAGTAGGTGGAGGACCCATATCGGGAGGGGGGGCGACTGGGAACCGCGTTGATGAAAGGCTTGTGCGAGGATGGGTGCCGAGGCAATGGTCTCGGGGTCGACGGGGCCGAGTCAATTGGTGCCTTGTGCATGGTGACTAAAGGTAGCCCTGAAACAGGAGACACGTTTGTTTCGTCTAGCAGATAGAAGTATAGGAACTCTAGGCATTTCATTCTATCATCGTGCTTAGAGCTCTGGGAAGCCAGCGCAAACACGTCAGACCACGCACCACACTTCCCGAGGAGTCCCTGCCCGCTTCAATATCTTCACAACGGCGTGAACGCCTTGGCACGATTCGGAGAGACGCAGCGCGGGCGACGAGTCGACCAGCACACACAACAGTGTGTCATGATCACACTGGCGAGCGGCTGAGCCTTGGCAACGTTTGCTTTCGATGCGGTTTTGGGCAGTGATAAGTGACGGGATGCGAGAAAAAGATCAAGTATAACCTAGAGTGGGGAGATCACTCATGATCAAGGTATTGTTGATGTTTGATTACCCCACCTCTTTTGCCTCTGAACCACCATCACCATGGCTGAACCTGCTGCTCAACCCAACCCTGCTGTCATGAGCGCATCATTGACGGCCGCAGCAGACAACCTGAGGGACCTTAGTGCTCAAGTTGCTCTGCTTGACAACCTTCCTGTCATGAACATTGGCCATCAGCTGCAACAGCTTGTCCTGACAATTGGTCAGCTCACAATCACAGTCAATGCCAACCACCAGGCTGTGCTCAACAATCATGCTGCCCTTGTTGCTACAGTGGCTGACAACCACCAGACTGCACTTGACAACCATGCAGCTCTAGTTCAGAGGCTCAATCACATTCAAGCCAGGTGAGCATTCTCTAATCCATTGAAAGGTTTTCTGATTTGCTTTAGTTTGGCTCTTCAGCCCATGAAGCTTGCAAATGCAGCAGCTGGACGAAATAGCATTCTTGTTGGGCCAAACCTAGCTCCACTTGCTAATCCTCATCCTCAAACTCGTGAAGTCTTTCTCAGCTTTACAAGTAAGTTGTATTAGATTGTGCTTTGCCAACCTTATTGATATTATAACTTAGTTGCTCAGTGCCAGGCATCCACTGCTGCATTTGTTGCTGATGGCCATCCACTTCAAGTTCATCCAAATGGTATAAGACTTTACTTCTGTTCTGGCATTCTCTCATATTATATCAGGCATTCCTCGTATTGTTCACCTACAACAACTTGCTCTTTTTCTTGGCATCTTTTTGTAGGAAGTGTAGAGATGAGTGTTCATGAGAAGTCTTGTTGAGCCTGTTGCATCATGTATTGTTCTTGTTCTTGCTGCTACTTACTTAAAAAATGAAATGCATGTGTATGTTAGTATGTTTGACTCATATGTACTTTTTGGCATCCTTTTCAAGTGCTAAGTGAAAATCAATCCAAGAAATAAGAATTGGAAAGAAAAGTTAATTCCAAGACTAGAGAATACATGACAAGTGGCTACTGCATTTATACCTAGTTCTAGTCCAAGTCATATCTACAACTAATGAGTTATAAGACTGTGTGCTGTATAGAACACTGGTCATGGGTTGTGGTGAAGTCTTCCAGAGTGTGCTGTGTAGCTAGCTGGTACAGCTTTGAACAGCTGTGACCTGTGCAAGAACTGTCAGGGGAACCCCTGCTTTTGCCCAATCATCATGGGATCTTGCATGTGACCGCGCACGTGCCATCTGTCAGGCGTCACGTGCTTCAGTCCAGACTTCCTTGCCAAGCACGTTCACATGACCCTCAGGCCCGGGCTCCTATTGTTCCAACAGTCCGGCTCCCATTGTTCTAGAGGAAACAATCCAACCCAGACACACGCATTCGCCTCCTGCCAACGCTCGAAGCCGGACATTGGGACTACCTTATTCATCGCTACAAACCCAGGGATGAGCGCCTTCCATATCCCCAACAACAACTCTTTGACCCTTACGAGAACGTTTTCACGCCCATTGGCCTAGTCAATGAAGACATTGACCCTAGAGAGGGGGTAATGTCATAATTCGGCCACTTTTTCATCTTATCATCGACCATCTTATCTTACCTTGGCATGACTTATCTTATCACGGATCACGGCATCAGACAGTCCGGGCTAGGGGTTCCAGGGATTATCTTTATCGATTCAAGGCTGCGCAACATATGCTCTGGAAGGTTCTACTACAACCCATGACCAGTGCTCCATGCGGTACATAGCTTTATGACTCATTAGCTGTAGATATGACACTCAGACTGGATTTGGATATCAATACTGTAGCTACTTGGTTGTATTTTCCAGTCTTCAAATTCACTTCTCTTTTTGACTATTGTTTTTGGTTGATTGTCACATATGAACCCTTTACTACAATCACAGAGAACGACTAGATGATTTGGTAAAAATGTAAGTAGTTTAGCAAGGGTGAAGAGGATATAGCAGGCATAGCAGTGAGAGATGCAGTGGTAAGAGGTATGAGGTAGGAGGGTATGAGAGGAGTCTCTGAATTATGTGACAATTAACAAGAAGTAATGTTGAAAAGAGAAGTCAATTCAGAGACTGGAGAATACAACAAGGTAGCTACAGTATTTATCTCCAAGTCCAGTCTAAGTCATATCTACAACTAATGAGTCATAGAACTATGCATGGATCCCTGGTCATGGGTTGTAGTAGAACCTTCCAGAGCATATATTGCGCAGCCTTGAATCAACAGAGATAATTCCCCTAAGCCTCTAACCTGGACCATGTGATGCTGTGATCTGTGATAAGATAACCTGTGTCAAGATAAGATAAGATGAGAAGATGAGAAGATGAAAAAGTGGTTGAACTATGACAAGCCTGGCCAAAGAAACAATTCAATTCCAACATCCATATTCATGCTATACCTGTCCCTCAAGCTGGGTATCGAGATTATCTCATTCATTGCTACAAAACCAAAGACGAAAGACTCCTTTACCCACAACAACTCTTTGACCTCTATGACAATGCATTCACACCTATTGGCTCAGTCATTGCAGACATCAAGCCTAGAGAGGGAGTAATGTCATGATTTGATTATTTTTCCATCGATTCCTTATCAGGTTATCTTATATTGACATGAAGTAATCTTATTAGTAGATCCTAACAATGCACGGTCCACACTGTAAGGGCAACCTCGAGGCCTGATCTCAGAGTCCTGACAAGGGAGAGTCCAAAGCATTAGATAAAGAGATCAACTAATACAGGAGACTGGCAAACCTGACAAGGGAGAGTCCAAGGAGAAACCGAGTTGGGGACTCTCCTTGTCAGGGCCCACTATGTATAGCCTAAAGAACAATGGATGACCAAGCACAATGGGAAGCACCAGACAATGGGGCCAGGGAACAATGAGGGGGCGGGTCAGGGAGAACAATGGGAGCCGGACTGTTGGAACAATAGGAGCCCGGTGATAGGCTGGCTACCAGACACGCTCTGCACCAGCTCTGTAAGGGCGTATTTTTGCGCTTTTTACAGAGTTTACTCTTGAACCACTCGGTGTATCGTGTCGCGGTTGACAGTGTTACGTTCAGTAGGGCATAAGGGTCTACTGCCCAGTCGACGACTGTGGATAGTGTCGACAATAGCAAGGCAGTCAGACCACTACTGTGGAATTGGTCTTATGAGTCTATACCAGGCTCAGGGCTATTAGTGACAAACACTTGGACCGCGACAATTCCCCAAAAGGGATCTTTCGTTGCGGCGACTTCTCAAAAAGGGTCATTCTCTGCAGATGGGAACTTGGGCTGAAGGGCTGAGCAATGTGCGATGTTCTCAATAATGCAACTACTACTGGAAAGGACTTGGCGTTACAAGATTGAACCAATCTTGTCGCGGCAACTCCCGGTTTTGAGTTGGACGTTTCCTCAGATCGTGACACGACGACGACTTGTCACATGTCAGAATCCATTCGATCACGGGACATTGTGGACGCGTCGCGGTGACACTTCCAAGTGTCACGGCGAGTCGCGCCCATACCCAAATACGCTAAGACCGACACGGCTAGATCCGTGAACCAAACCATGTGAGGAACGACTGGCGTGCCTAGGGCCATACGGCTTCTTGGGGCGCCCACGTTGGTCTCACTTGCCAAGACATACCCGTTGGCCAATCTAGCACGTCGTATTCCAAAAGTATGACGCGGTGGGTTGACCCACATCAAAAGTATCATGTGGACTATGGGGCGGGGTCCTGATCACTCAGGACCTGTCCGATCGTTCAACTTTTTCATTACTCTAAAAGGCAACCGATCTTAGATAGCGTAGCTACTATGCAGTTGTACAGGACTTTACTAAGCATCGTCGTAGACAGTATAAGTAGCACGTTGTTTCTTTGTATTAGGAAGCTTTTCCCCCGGACTGTGAATCACTCTCATTTCAGATTGTTTTGTACAATTTGCGTGTCGCGTGATTCCACCCTAAGAAGTTCTGCTACCCCTGCCCGGTCGCGACGAGTTGCTCCCTGATGTAAGGGCAACCTCGAGACCCGATCTCAGAGTTCTGGCAAGGGAGAATCCAAAGTGTCAAATAGTGGTAGCTAGGTACAAGACCGGCATACCTGGCAAGGGAGAATCCAAAGAGAAACCGTGTTGGGGATTCTCCTTGCCAGGCGCCATTATTTATATGATACAAGAACAATAGAGCGCGCAGCGACAAACAAAGAACAATGGGAACAATAAGTACAATGGCCATTGGAGAACAATAGGAAACCGAGACAGTGGGAACGATGGGACAGCTGACCATGTGCCCATCAGAGAGAAGCGCTTGGCACGGCAGTCCGGGCCGCGGTGTGTGACAGCTTACAGGTCACGCGAGCACGATCACATGCCTGATCGAAGGCAGAGCGGTCCGAAGCGGGGGTTCCCCTGACATCACCCCCCCCTTGGATTGCGGCGCCTCGACGCAACGTGCGGATGGTGGCAGAGGGGTGCTGGAACGGAAGGGAGTCGAAGATGGCGGCAGCAATGATGCGTGGCTTGTTGGGGTGTTTGCGGTAGAATGCCGCTATAGCGTCCTCTGCGAAGATATCAGAGTGCTTAACCCACTGGTCGTGCGACGAATCATAGCCCTTCCACCGCACGAAGTACCAAATGCTCCAGTAGCGCATCTTGGCGTCCAGGACCTCTTCGACTTCCCACTCCTCGCCAGCTCCTTGGCCCATGACGGGTGGCGGCTCCTCGCGAGCCGGGCGTGTTGGGAACGGGTCGTCCTCAACGAGCTGCAGCTTGACAATGGGGAAGACCGGGTGAAGACCAGAGAGGCGGCGAGGGAGGTCAAGCTTGTAAGCGCCGTGCCCAACAACCTGGGTGACTTTGAAGGGACCCAGCCGTCGGTGAGAGAGTTTGAGGGACGGGTGCGTTGTTGCTATGTCAGAAGCGTCAAGCCAGACTCGATCTCCGACCTTGATGTCTGGAGCTGAGACCCTCCGGCGGTCGTAGTACTGCTTGTACTCATCCTTTGCCTTCACCAGTGCCGACTTGGCTTCTGCCACTCCAGACGCGATGCGGTCGCGGAAGTCCTTTGCCGACTCGTTCACGGCTGAGCGTAGTCCATTCGGTTCAAAGCCCATACGAGGGAGTCGACCGGTATCTGTCATGAACGGGACCTGCTGCGTGGATGAGTGAATATGGTTGTTGTAGGCAAACTCTGCAGCGGGAAGCAGCTCGTCCCAATCGTCCTGGTTGTAGCTGGTGAAGATCCGGAGGAACTGCTCAAGCTCCTGGTTCACACGCTCGGTCTGGCCGTCCGTCTGTGGATGCCAAGCGGTAGACATTGCCGATGAGACCCCAACGAGTTTCCACAGCTCCTGCGTGAACTCTGCGATGAACTGGGAGCCGCGGTCAGAGACATACTTAGACGGCAGCCCATGGTGGCGCCAGACGTTCTTGTAGAAAAGCCTGGCGGCACCTTCACCGGAGAGCCGGGTGTGGCACTCTATAAAGTGGCTGCGCTTCCCAAGCATGTCAACAACGACCATGATAGCATCATACCCGTGAGTGTCTGGCAGATGCACAATGAAGTCAACCGACACCGCTTCCCAGCGCTCCGAAGGGACCTCCGTGGGATGGAGTTCCCCGATTGGGAGTTGGCGGAGCGCCTTGGTTCGGCAGCACAGGTCGCAGGTGGCCACATACCGGCCGACGTGTCGAGACAACTGGGGCCACCAGTAGTTCCGAGAGATCAGCTCCAACGTCTTGAAGCGGCCGGCATGCCCTGCGACGCGGGTGTCGTGGTGCTGCTCGAGGATGCGTCGGCGGAGGTCGTTGTTGCGTGGAACCACCAGCTTGCCACGGAAGTAGAGCAGGCCGCCTTCTTTTTGCCACTCCGCAGCCCGAGCAGAGCGAACTCCGCGTTCCTTGAGGAGCTCACGTGCTGCCAACACAATGGGCTCCTCCATGTCGGGGGTACCGGCGAGGGCCTCCCGGATGTCGCGCAGGAGAGGGGCCTCGGGTCCAGAGACAGTGAGACCCTCTAAGGCCCGGACATGGAACAGCTCCGGGCGCAGCAGTGTGACGTCTGCGTTGTCCGAAGCGACTCCGTGGTCGGGGCGGCGCGAGAGAGCATCCGGGCGGCCCATGAGGCGGCCAGGTTGGTGGTGCAGGGTGAAGTCGAAGCGAGACAGATAGAGGGACCAGCGGGCTTGACGACGGTTGAGATTCTGGGCCTTCCGGAAGTACTCCAGATTTTTGTGGTCGGTCCAGATCTCAACGGGGTGCTCGGCGCCCTCGAGGAAGTGTCGCCACTCCTCCAAGGCGCGGACGATGGCAAGCATCTCCTTGTTGTGGATTTCGTAGTTCCGCTGGACCTCGTTAAGACTCTTCGAGAAGAAGGCAACCGGATGCCACTTGTCATCCACGGGGGACTGCTGCGAGATGACAGCACCGGTCGCGAAGTCCGAACTGTCTGCTTCGAGGCGGTAAGACCTGGAAGCATCCGGGAGCTGCAGGACTGGGGTAGAGGTAACAGCGTTCTTCAGCGCAAGAAACGCAGCTGCCTTGTTGGCGCCCCAAGTCCATGCCACGTCCTTCTTGGTGAGATCAAAGAGAGGACGGGCAACGTGCGAAAAATCCCGAACTGCTGCACTTCCTTCTTGTTAGCCGGAGCTGGCCACTCCGCCACACCTGCGACCTTGACCGGGTCCATCTCCACATGGTTGTGGGAAATGATCACCCCAAGGTATTCGATCGACGGCATCTCGAACTCGCATTTCTCCGCGCGAAGGTAGAGCTTGTTCTCGCGGAGACGTCGGAGGACTTCGTTCACGATTTCCCGGTGACGGTGGATATCGGAATGTGCGATGAGAATGTCGTCGAGGTACACCATAACGTCGCCAGAGAGGATGAGGTCCTGAAGTATGTCATTCATCATCGTCTGGAACGTTGCGGGGGAGTTGGTCAGGCCGAAATACATCACCAACGGCTCAAAGAGCCCGCGGTTTGTCCAAAACGCTGCCTTCCACTCGTCGCCTTGACGAATGCGCACATTGTTGAAGCCCCAGCGAACGTCGAGTTTGGTGAAGAACCGAGCTCCCTTGAGCTTGTTGATGAGATCATTGATCAGGGGGAGCGGGTAGCGGTTCTTCACTGTCATCGCGTTTAGTGCTCGGTAATCTTGGACAAACCGTAAGCTGCCATCTTTCTTCTTCACAAAGAAGACGGGAGACGCCATGGGCGATTTTGATGGCCGAATCCTGCCAGTAGCCATGCCCTCCTCGATGAAGCTGTCGAGCTGCTTCTGTTCGAGAGGGGAGATGGGGTAGACCTTGCAGTTGGTCGGCTTCGCGTCGGGAACCAGTTCGATGGCGTGATCCCAGGGGCGTCGCTCTGGCAGGTTGTCGAAGGACTCCTTGCTGAAAACATCTTCGAACTCGCGGGCCCACTCGGGGATGGTATCCCGAGGAGGTGCAGAGTTCTTAGCAAACGCCTCGGCGAGTTGCTGGGAGACGGTGCTGGTGGCTCGGATGTTTTCAGAAGGGTTGAAGCGGGTGTAAAAGATACGGTCACCGGCTTCCAAGGAGTCGTCATCTTCTTCGACATCTTCAGGGTCATAATCGTCCGAGTCTGGCGAAAGCTCCGGCATCTCTTCGTCCTCGTGGTCCTCAACGTCGACAGCGCAGATGGATGGAACCGGACCTTGTCTGATGGTGCGGAGCACCCGGGCTGCGGTTCTGGCAGATCGACGTTCTTCGCGAAGTTCCTCCCGGCAGGTGGAGCAACCAGAAGGACAACGGCTCATCTTTACCTCCTGGGTATCCCAGTTGATCTCCGGGTTGTGCTTCCGGAGCCAGGAGTACCCTAGAATGAGCTGCTGCTTGCCTAAACGGGTGACAGCAAGCTGCACGCGTTCACTGTGGCCCTGGTAACGGAGAACCACATCAGCAACTTCGCGAATGGAACCGGCCTCGTTCGGCGTGCCGTCCACGTTGTAAACGGGGATAGGCTGGGTGAGGCGACGAACGGGGAGGTGATTTTTGAGGACGTAGGTGTGACAATCAACCCAAAAACAAGTCGAAAAGAGAAGTGAATTCGAAGACTGGAGAATACAACCAAGTAGCTACAGTATTTATACCCAAATCCAGTCTGAGTCATATCTACAACTAATGAGTCATAAGGCTATGTACCGCATGGAGCACTGGTCATGGGTTGTAATAGAACCTTCTGGAGCATATGTCGCGCAGCCTCGAATCGATGAAGATAATCCCTGGAACACCTAGTCCGGACCGTCGGATGCCTTGATCCGTGATAAGATAATTCGTGCCGAGATAACGAGATAAGATAAGATGGTCGATGATAAGATGAAAAAAGGGTTGAACTATGACATTACCCCCTCTCTAGGGTCGATGTCCTCATCGACTAGGCTGATGGGCGTGAAGATGTTCTCATAAGGATCGAAGAGCTGTCGTTGGGGGTATGGAAGGCGTTCGTCCCTGGGCTTGTAGCGATGAATGAGATAGTCCCAATGTCCGGCTTCGAGCGTTGGCAGGAGGCGAATGCGTGTGTCTGGATTTGATTGTTTTCTCTGCCAGTCTCTCAGGACGTCCTTCGCGTGGGTAAGGTGACGTGATGGTTCCCAGGTGTTCTCGCTGTGCGGCCATCCCTTCCATTTGACCAAGTACTGTTTTCCTCGGCCGACTTTTCGCTCTTTCACGATTTCTTCAACTTCCCACTCCTCTGCTCCTCCGATCATCTTGGCTACGGGTCTCTTCTCTCGGCGATGGGGGGGTGGTTCATGATAAGGTGTCAATAGTGACTCGTTGAACACCGGGTGTCTTCGGTCCGTGTCCGGCAAATCCAGCTTCCATGCGGCCGCTCCAACCTTCTCCAGTATCTTGTATGGTCCCAATCTCTTGTCGCTCATCTTCTTTGATGGTCTATCCGTCTCGATATTTTCCCCTTCTATGTACACCTTCATCCCAACCTTCAACTCCGGAACTTCTTTTCTTTGTTTATCGTAGTATTTTTTCATTTTTTCTTTTGCTTTTTCCAATGCTGCTTTTGCTTCGTCTTGTATTTCTTTGATTCTTTTTACAAATTCCTCCGCCGACTCGTTCCTTGATTCCATCCTTTGCTCCACTCCCTTCCATGGGTGATATCCGTGATTTGCATAGAACGGCGACATCTTGGTAGACGTGTTCATTTTGTCATTGTATGCGAACTCCGCCATTCCCAGCCACTCCGACCAATCCGTCTGATGGTAGTTGACGTAAATGCGGAGATAGTGTTCGATCTTCTGATTCATGCGTTCGGTTTGTCCATCCGTGATTGGGTGATATGCGGTCCCCGGGTTCATTTCCACGCCCAACATCCGATTCGTCTCCTTCATGAAGCCCTTGATGTAACGCGAGTCCCTGTCAGTGATGATCTTGCGAGGGATCCCATGGTAGCGGAAGACTCGGTCCCTGGTTAGCCGTGCCACTCCTTCACTGCTGATGTCAGTACTAATTGGTTCGACATGGATCATTTTGGTGAAGGTGTCACACCACACATGGATTGCATCATACCCGTTACTGACCGGCAAGGGTCCAATTTGATCCATCGAGATGATTTCCCACGGTGCGTTTGGAACTGCATGCGGGTGTAGAGTCCCTGTCCTTGCTCTTCTGGTCTTGGTCCGTTGGCACGCCTCGCACGTCTGGATGTATTTCCGAATTTGGTTTCCCATCCTTGGCCACCAGTAGTTCCTTTCCACCATCTCCTGCGTTCGGTTGATCCCAGCGTGTCCGACCAAAGGGGTGTCGTGGTGTAATCCGATGATCTTGTCCCGTAACTCCTCGTCTCTTGGTACATAGAGCTTCCCATGATACGTGATAAGCCCCTCTTCCTTCTTCCATCTGACGAGTGACTTCTCCAAGGCCGCCTTGACGCTTCCATCAATTGATCGAATGGCCTTGATTTCATCGATTAGCTGCTGATCCTGTCCCTCGAATGTGACTTCTTGTGATCGGAAGAACTTGGGCTTCAGTAGCGTGACGTCCTTGTTGTCGTTCTTGCCCTGATCGTGATCCGCTCGTCGAGACAGGAGATCTGCCTTGCGGTTGAGTGCGCCGGGTCGGTGTCGTAAGGTGAAATCAAACTCCGCCAGCTCCGTGATCCATCGTGCTTGTCGTCGATTGAGCTTCTGCGGCTTTCGGAAGTACTCGAGATTCTGATGATCAGTGAAGATCTCGAATGTTTCCGTGGCTCCCAGGAGCAGCTGCCTCCATTCATCGAGTGATAACATGATCGCGAGCATTTCCTTGTCGTAGATCTCGTAATTTCGCTCGGTTTCGGTCAATGCGTGTGAAATAAATGCGATTGGGCGCCAAATGCCGTCTTGGTTTTGGCTCAAAACTGCTCCTGTTGCCCCTTCCGAAGCATCGGCTTCCAGACGATATTGGCCAGTGTCATTTGGCAGTGCTAGGACCGCATCCTCCGCGATTCTCTTCTTCAATCCATTGAATGCCGCATGTTCCTCTGTACCCCATGACCATCCTGCCTTCCCCGTCAGCCGTGTCAATGGTTTGGCAATCTCCGCATATCCCCGAACAAAGCGTCGATAGAAGTTGGTGAACCCTAGGAAGGCTTGTACTTGTTTGACGCTCTTTGGTTCTGGCCATTCCATCACGCCCTTGATCTTGACTGGGTCTATCCGCATCGAATTGTGTCCAATAATTACACCCAAATATTCGATTTCCGTGCGTTCGAACTCGCACTTTTCGGGTTTCAGGTACAGCTTGTGTTTTTGGAGCAGTTCGAGTACTCGTTTCGTGATCCGCCGATGTTCGTCCAAGTTCTCTGTGAAGATCAGTATATCATCAAGATAGACTACCACGTGGCCCTTGTTGATCAGTTCTCGGAGTATGTCATTCATCATGTTTTGGAAGGTTGCCGGGGAGTTTGTGAGACCGAAGAACATGACCAAGGGCTCATACAGTCCGCGGTTCGTGTGGAACGCAGCCTTCCACTCGTCGCCCTCTTTGATCCGTACGTTATTGTATCCCCACCGGATGTCGAGCTTGGTGAAGAACTTTGCACCGCATAGATTATGGACCAGTTCGGAGATCAGCGGCAGCGGGTACCGATTTCGGATTGTCATCTCGTTCAACTTCCGATAATCTTGGACGGTCCGTAGCGATCCATCCTTCTTCTTGACAAAGAAGAACGCTGATGCCATGGGTGATTTGGAAGGCCTGATCCGTCCGCTGGCCAGGTTCTCTTGTAAGAACTCGTCGAGTTTGACCTGTTCGTTTCGTGATAACGGGTACACCTTGCAGTCCACTGCTTTGGAACCTGGTTTGAGCTCGATTGCATGGTCCCATGCTCGTCGGTCTGGCAGCGAGTTGAACGATTCCTTGGCGAATACTTTGACAAATTCCCGATATTGATCCGGAACCTTCCCCTCGGTCATTCTCTCCTTCTCTTTTTCCGCTTCTTCTGCGAATTTCTGCGCCGGCGTTTCCTTCAACCGTAGATCCACCTCCTTCCCAAAGTCGATCAACAGGATTGACTCTCCCTCTTCCAGATCCGGTGCACCTGCGTCCAGGTCAATTGCATCCATGTCGATCATCGCTTGATGCTCCTTGTGACCCCTCATGTGACACCGCTCTGGACATCGACTGAACCTCATCGTCTGCTCCTGCCAATCCACCTCGGGGTTGTGTTCCGTCAGCCAATCAAGACCGATGAAGATCCGAGCTTTCCCTAAACACGTCAGAAGGAACGTGCGTGTCTCCACGTGAGGACCGATTCTCATCCTTAGGTCGACGTAATGCGTGATCCAACCGCTGATGTTCTCGGTGTTGTCAGCGTTACGAGCCACAATGGGTTGGGGAAGTTCTTGGATATCCAGCTTTTCTGCCCGCGCGTAGTCGGTATCAATGCAGCAGGTGCTACAGCCACTATCGAGTAGCGCCTTGACTCCGCACGTCTTTCCTGAGTCCAGGCCCGTGATCTGGACATACACATCCATCGAATGTCTCTTCCTTTCGGCCTGGTAGTTGCGCAGTTCCTGCGCCAGTCTGCTGGGTTGCGGGCCCTTCTGTCTCTCGGCTGCCCATTTCCTTTGAACGGCATCTGGCACCCTCGTGCGTTTGGGTGCTTCTGGAACCCTGATTTTGGCAGTTTCCTTGGGCGCTTCCTCCTTTTCCAAGGATAGAGCCTCCGGAGCGATGCTCCCCTTTTCGGTCTTTTTTGACGTGGTTCCTTCTCCATGAGCCATAAATACGTAGGAGTCCAAAATTAATTTATCCGCAGCTTTCTGATCCTTTTTACTCTGTAAATACTCTCTATTTAAAGCTATTTTCTTTTGACGTTCCTTTTCTATATCAGCGACAAGAAAATCATGAATATTAGTACGTAGGGAGTCTGAGATCGTGTATGCATGAGGAGAATCGTTCATATCTTTAATCGAAACAAGTATAGAAAAACGTCCATAGTCCGGACGCTCCACCTCCTTGGCTAGAGGAGTGGAGCGCTTCAAAAACCCTTCTCGCGCAGCTTCTCAGCAATCTCCTTGAGGAACTCGTTGTCCTTGTCCCCGTTCTCGATTTCTTCCAGCATCGTGGCCCGATTGAAGAATGAGCGCTTCTTCCTTGGCTCCGGACAGTTCCGCGCAATGTGCCCAGGCTGCTGACAGTTGTAGCAGATGATATTGCGGCCGCGGGCGTGGGTGCGATCGATTTCCATTGGAACCGGTTCGTTGGCAGCGGGTCGGGCCGGTGCGGGTGTAGGCATTGTCGGAGCAGCCTGTGGGCGGAACGGGGGAGGTGGTCGTGGCGTGGGATGTCCGTAGGATGCCTTGCGTAGCTGGTCACGTAGAGCATTGGCTTCGATGTTGATGCACCAGGCTTTGAACGTCCCATAGGCCTTGGGCAGAGGGACACCCGTGTTGTAGAGACGGCTGGCAATCTCGCTACTGAGTCCGCGCTCCAGGAACTCGATGAGGATATTGTCTTGGTCTCCCTTCTTGTATTCGCCCTTGTCGTCGGTGGTGTCGACCACATTGTATCCCGCATCCGAGGCCAACATCTCAAAGTCGGAGATGTAGTCCGCGAAGGACCGTTTGTTCTGGCGCAGGGCCATGAGTCGAGCAGCGGCGACTTGTTCCGCATTGGAGTCCCCAAAGGCCCTCTGCAGCTCTTCCAAGAAGGTCTTGGCCGTGGTCCCTGCCTTCAGTCCCTGGAAGCCATCGAAGTTGTGTTGCTTCCAGTTCATCGCCCATCTCGAGGCAGCGCAGCTCGTGCCGCTCTCGTTGCGGAGGTAGGAGAGGACAAAGAGGATTTTGGTCTCATCCTGCGAGAACTCTGATCGGTAGGCACCAATGTAGGTGGTGCACGAGTCTACGAAGCCCAGATATTTAGATTTGTCCCCATCGAAATAGGGAGGGTTGGCGGCGAGGGTGATGCGGTGGTGTCCTGACATGGTACGAGCAGGTGTGGTAGGTGGGGGTGAGGGTGGTTGTTCGGAGGGCAGCTCGTCGAGGTCTGGGATCTCGTCTTCAGGCGGCGGAAGGGCGAGATAGGGGTTGGAGGGCCCGGGTTCGTTTTGATGTGCCAGATCGGGCGACGATGGTACGATGGGGGGAGGGGATGGACTCCCAGACAACGATGGGAATCGGTACGAAATGGTGGATTCGTGTGCTGTACAAGCACTTGAGGAAAGGTTCTTTTGCTAGCAAAAAGATCCCGGGCCTAGCTCTTCACGTGCCCGATGATCCCGAGGTGCGTTTTCCCGAAGGTCTCCGCAGCACTCCTTGTAGCTACCGTAAGGCTTGGGTCGGGCTCAACGTTACCCGTGGCCTGGTGCTGTTTGCTCGATATGAACCTTTCGCTGCGATCACAGCGAGCGACTAGATGATTCGGTAAAAGAGTGAGTGGGGTGATAAGGGTGAAGAGGATATAGCGGGCGTAGCGGTGCAGGGAGCAGGGTAGGAGGTAAGAGGTACGAGGGTATGAGGGGAGTCTTCGAATTATGTGACAATCAACCCAAAAACAAGTCGAAAAGAGAAGTGAATTCGAAGACTGGAGAATACAACCAAGTAGCTACAGTATTTATACCCAAATCCAGTCTGAGTCATATCTACAACTAATGAGTCATAAGGCTATGTACCGCATGGAGCACTGGTCATGGGTTGTAATAGAACCTTCTGGAGCATATGTCGCGCAGCCTCGAATCGATGAAGATAATCCCTGGAACACCTAGTCCGGACCGTCAGATGCCTTGATCCGTGATAAGATAATTCGTGCCGAGATAACGAGATAAGATAAGATGGTCGATGATAAGATGAAAAAAGGGTTGAACTATGACAGTAGGCCGAGTCGATGAAGTCGGATGTGGCACCACAGTCAACCAGGCCTTTGAGAGATAACTTCACTGCGTTGTCGGTGGACTCGATCTCGAGGGGGAGGTGGAGAGAATTGGCCCCGGGAGAGGCGGCAGCGACATAGCAGGAAGGGAGCTTGCGTTCCCACTTCTCCTTACGGACTCGTGGGGTTAGAGGGGGAGCAGGGTGTACGTCTATCGCTTCGACTGTTGCAGAGTGGAGGGAATTGGATTCATCATACAAACAGGAGAAACGATTACGTGAAGCGAACGAGGGCGTACTACTCACTCGTCGCTGGGGAGAAAACCCTGCTCCTCCTCGGCTGCGACGTTGGATGCATGATCCGCAACGGCTGCAGTGGTCGCGACCCGAGCAACCAACTCGGAAAGCAGATCACTCCCCAGCTGATTGATGACCTCATCAAGGACATCAGCGTGACGTATGTCAGCTGGGGTGGGGCAGTCACGGGCAAGATGACCCGGACTGCCGCAGCGGAAGCAGGTGCGTCGAATGTCACCACGGAGCCGGGCCCGGTCTACCTCCATGGGAATTGGATGGGCGACAGGGGCGGGCGCCGGGCGGGCAGCGAGGGCCGGTGCTACAGCAGGGAGCACTGGGGCACGAGGACGGGGGGCAACAGCAGGCGCTCGGGGAGGAGGCGCTGCGTGGCCTCGAGAAGCTCTGGCAGCGAGTTCCGCATTGTACTGCCGGAACGCACGGACACGCCATTCGGCGTAGTCGGTGAGGCTGGGAGGGTTACCAGAGGTGGTGATGGCTTGGTTGATCCTCGGGTCCAAGCCCGTCCTATATTTGGTCACCTTGACCAAGTTGTCGGTATAACCAGCGAGGTCAAGGAGGTCGTCGTACTCGTCCGTGTACTTGAATACGTCGCGGGTGTTGAGCACTGGGGAGAGCGTCTAGCAGCTCACCTGTGTGAGTGAGAGCTTAGTGTGGGCACTATGCGGGAGTAGTCAAGAGACTTGGATTATAGGGTAATAGAGCCCTCCTTATATACAATACAGGGGGCTATTTGTGTCTATTTAGGACGAGTCGACATGACTCTAGATGACACGTGATAGAGTCATAAGATGTGTATCACGACATCCATCTGGCAGATGATAAGATCATCATTTGATCAACACTCCCCCACGCTGAAAACCACAGGATAGTGTTTGAAAGCAAAATCTTCATCGGCCATTCCTTCAGGACGAGTTGAACTCAAGTCCTAGTTGGGACCTGAACTTCTCGAACTTGACGCGTCCTAGGTTCTTGGTGAACATATCTGCAGGATTCTCACTGCCCGGAATAAAGAACAGTTCAACCTCTTCTTCCTCGACTCGCTCACGAATGTAGTGATAGCGGATGTCTATGTGTTTCATCCTGCGGTCTCGGTAGGCATTGCTGCCACTGAAGAGTGCACCCTGATTGTCACCGCAAATGGGTACTGGGATGGTGAGTTTGAACTGGAGTTCCGAAAGGACGCTCTTCAGCCACATCACCTGGCGACTACAATCTGAAATTGCCATGTACTCTGCTTCGGTAGAAGACTGCGCGACTGTGCGCTGAAGTCTAGACTGCCAGCAAATAATCCCATCTGCCAATTTCGTGAAGAAACCAGTGGTAGACCTCCTCTTGATCGGATCAGCAGCCCAGTCTGAATCGCTAAATGCAATGAGCCCTCTATCCGTCGCACCATTGAAAATGAGCGAATAATTCCTAGTACCAGCCAAATAGCGGCAGATATACAGCGCTTTATGGAGGTGGTCTTGGGACGGATTGGCAGCAAATTGTGACAATTTGGTCACAGCAAATGCAATGTCAGGACGTGTGCCTAGCATGATGAAGAGAAGAGATCCAATGACTGATTGGAATTTCTTCCTGAGCTCTGGATCGACTTCATCCTCATTTGGCATTGGAACATATCCAGCCGGTAGAGGGGTCGCTGCGAACTTGGCGTTCTGCATCCCAAAGCGCTCTAGCACCTTGTCGAGATAAGGAATCTGATCAATCTTGATCGAAGATCCTACTCTACTGAGGCGCACGCGCAAGAACTCTGGAGTATCTTCAGAATTGCGGCATTCCCATCGCTTGTTGAACTCAGCCTTGAGAAGGGCGAGGAGCTTCTTGTTCTTGGAGAAGAACAGTGCATCATCCACGTAGACTATTATGACGGCTATGCTGCCATCAGAGTCCTTGTAGAAGAACACGCCGGCATCCGATGTTAGTCGGATCCAGCCCATGGCTTTCGTGGACTTGGTCAGCGCTTTCCACCATGCTAAAGCAGCTTGTTTGAGTCCATAGATTGCCTTGTGCAAGCGCATGACTTTGCGCTCTTGGCCTCTCGCCACAAAGCCTTCGGGTTGTTCCATGTAGACCTCTTCGTCAAGTTCTCCGTAGAGAAAAGCCTTACTGACGTCGAGTCCAGACCAATGCCAATCATTGAGCGCTGCAAGCGCCATGACCAACCGGAACGTCTCATACCTGACAACAGGAGAGAATATCTCGTCATAGTCAACTCCTTCGACTTGACTGAAACCCTTGGCAACTAGGCGGGCACGTTTTCGGCCATCAGATTTTTGGTCAAAGACCCAGCGACATCTGATAACCTTCCGTCCTTTCGGGCGGTCCACAAGGGAATAGACCTTGCGCTGACGAAGTGCCTCTAACTCGTCGCGGCAAGCATCAATCCAACCTTTCTGTTGTTCAGAAGGCAACCGCTTGATATCGCGGAACGTCCAATCGCAAATTTTGGACGTATCAGGTAGGTTCTCATTTGGAACCGCTTTTGACAGCAGCGCCGTGATGAGCTCTACTCCCCCTTCCCGGCATAGCTTCTCCATGCGTGCATCCTCGTCTAGATCATCAGAAGCACCCGCGTTTGAGGAATCTGGTTGCGAGCTAGGGCCGGGAACCCCTGCATCAGCACCGGTTGATGGTTGAGATTGGGAGCTACCCTTATCTTCACCAACATACCGCTTCCATCCTCTGCTGTTCTGAATGTCACGGACTATATCCGTAGGGGTACGCTTTTCCCCATAGACGTTTCCTGGACGTGTAGGCACATTCCGCTGGCGTGAAGACCTTCGAGGCTCAGGAGCTGGTGAAGCTTCCCGACTTGGTCATGGAATTCTACTTCTACGAGTCCTCTGAGGTTCATCCCGACGCTCTGGCGGTGGGTCCTGACGATTATGACCGTCGTCACCATCATCATTTCCCTGTACGGGAGGTGGTGGAGCCGGATCAGATGGCATGGGAAATGGAAAAGGATTATCTCCATATAGCCAATCTTCTCCGTCTACCTGTGGTGGATCTTGTGGATTCACTGGGTCATCACGTTCTGGAAATTCCTCTCCAACAGGAACGTGGGGTGGTCGATTGCTGTCAGGACAGCGGGGGAACAACTCCTCGTTGAACAATGCCTTGGTGGCGACGAACGTGGAATTGTTTGTGCGCATGAACAAAAATCCTTTCACACCATCAGGAATGCCCAAGTAGGTCATCAGCTCCGATTTGGGCGATAACTTGTTGGCGCGCTTCTCATCAGGGATAAAGACATATGCAGCGCAACCAAAGACTCGGAGTTCGGAAACATCCGGTTTTTCCTTGTGAAGAGCTTCAAATGGAGTTTTCCATTTTAGACGCCTGATAGGTGTCATATTGTAGATCCGTGTCGCATGTTTGATAGCGAATTCCCAATAAGAATTAAGAAGACAGGCAGTGAAGCGCATGGCTTCTGCCTTATCCATGATCGTACGATTGAAGCGCTCGGCATGCCCATTCTGCTGGTGAGCATATGGAGCACCCTTCTCCACTAGAATTCCTTGTTTCGCGAGAAATTCTTCCATTCCCATCCCCATGAATTCTCCCCCATTGTCAATATGCCACTTTTTGATGGTGACATTGAACTGGTTCTTGACCATCGCAATGAAATTGCGCATAGCCTGCTTGGCATCGGATTTCTGCGCAAGGCATACTGTCCAGCCATAGGAGAGTGCTTCGTCGAAGAAGCTCATGAAGTAGCGGTACTTGTGATAAGACACCATGGGAAATTGTTTGAGATCCGAGTGGATCAAATCAAACAGATTCTCCGCTCGTTTTTCGGAAGGCGGGAAGGCACGTTGGTGCATTTTCCCTTGCGCGCATCCTTTACACGGTCGGGTTTCCTCGGGAAATACTAGGTCTTCTGGAAAGCCCTTGGTATTCTTCTTTGCCTGACGTAAAACGTCTTTCGACGGATGTGCAAATCGCCGGTGCATGATCTCATAATCCACCTTGTAAACAGTGGACATGGATCGCACTGTCTCAGCCGTGCTAGGCTTTGACATCAGGAAGTACAAGGCAATGTCCTTCCCTAGAGTTCTAAACTCCATGATCGAGAGTGGGGACTTCCCTCGATGTAAGCTGATCCGCGATTCGTCTCCATGAACGTGAGATCCTCCTTTGAGTAAGGAGCCCAAAGACATGAGACGACCATGTAATCCTGGCACTAAGTACACTGGATATATCTGAGAAGTCACCATTGTCTTTTCTCCATGCCTTGTGACGTAATGATCGATGAAGGCTGTTCCTCGACCAATAAAGGCAACACGTGTGTTCTTATCAGCGGTCTGAGCAACAATAGGATCTGAGAGTTTCTCATATCCGACCAGATCACTAATCTCCGATGTCACATGGAGAGATGCACCTGAATCAAGAAGCCATAGAGGCCCTAATTCATGATGATGATGATGTTTCCCCTTACACTTAGAGCAGGCAGCAAAATCGGAGTGCACACAGAATAGATTGGTACAAAAATCATGCGAACGAATCATCAACGAATTAAGTACAGAACCCGGGGCAGCGGTGATTACGCGCTCTGGCTGTGAGCAACAATCAGAATTGTGCATGTGCCCAAGAAGGCAGGGTACTTGCCTTTCGGCGGAAGGAGCGTCCATCTCCTCCAGAAGGGTGTTGAAGTCGACGACTTCATCCCAATTGACCGGTTCAGCCTGGGCAAACTCGCTATCTCCAAATAGAAGATCAAGATCGTTCTGTTGGCTGGTGGCCATCTCGACGTCGGGGATCTCCTCGATACGACTGCGTTTGGCAGGAGGACCACCATCCAGGGTGTGATTCGAGCCAGAAGCAACCGGAGATGGAGAACGCATGATTGCGTCCTCGCGGAGCATTCCTTTCTCATTGACGATCTTGTCGAGAGTCCGGAAGCGTTCTGTGGTCACCGTCACATCCATCTTTTTGGCCAGCTCGAAGACCTTACGAGTAGGCTTCTGGAACTCGGTGTCAATCATCCCATTGTTGTTAACGGGAGACTTCTCTTGAACCGCGCGGATTTTGGGTCCATCGCGAGAGATGTGCGTGACATGCAAGATAGTCGGCGCAGGGATAGACGGAGTGAGCGAGGCAATCGAACCAATAGTGAGGGAGCCAGTGATCTCGGAGACTCCATGGACATGACTGTGATCAGCCTTGCCCTTGCCCTTGTTGTCCTTGTTCTTCCCACTGCGCTTGCCTCGACGGTTCTTCTTCTTTCCATCAGCCTTATCACCCTTATCGGGTGCAGAGCCAGAGCCCTGTTGCTGATTGGTGAACGAAGGATCATCGCGCTTGCGCTTGGTATTGAACTTGGCCACATGATTCTGGCTTTGAGACTGCTTCTGAGCGAAATGCGTCAAGAGAGCGTCACGAACCGCCGAGACTTTGATCTCGTCCTTTTCATAGGTCTGGAGAACAGTCTCTGTGACGGAGGGAATCCGGGCTATGTTGAGAATGATCATCGCTCTGAGGAACTCAGGGATGCTCAAAGACTCATTCTCCAGGCGAGCGAACGCCGTAGTGATCACCAGCAGCTGTGGATCCGGGTGCAACCCCACGTTGTACTTGGCGTTCAACGCGGTTTGGAAGTACGCATATAGGTCGGCGCACTGAGCACCACCGTATTGGGTCTTCAGATGCGCCCAGATCTTGGCAGCTGACACTATATCCGCAGGAGGAATGTTAGCAATGACTCCCTCAGTCAGGCGCAACTTAATGCTGCCTTTGGCTCTGAGATCATCATGCTTCCATTGTTTGATCTCCGATGCGTTGGTCACGGAGCCATCGGTAGCTTTGACTTCAGTCGGCGCCGTTTCGGTCAGCACATATGAGATCCCCTGATGTTCCAGGTAGGACTCCATAGTTCCGGACCATACAAGCCAGTGCTTTCCATCAAAGATGGAGACAGCATTGAAGATGTTGTTGGAGTTGGACGACATATTGATCTGTGTGAGTTAATCAGCATCAATCTAATCTGATAGATAAAATCAAAGATCAAGATGATCAGATTCTCATAGATCATAATCTCCTTGAGAGATCGATGCATCTGGATCAAGCGATGTAATCGCGATCCGGCATGGTTTCACCAGCGCTGTGCAGCAGCTGAAGTGAATACAGATAGGCTAAAGACGCTGCTCATCGTTGCAGCCAGTGACGGCGCATACAATGAATGTCGCAGCCATTGAGGCGCAGACATAGCTCTCGGGGCCCATAACCTGTTGAGCACTGGGGAGAGCGTCTAGCAGCTCACCTGTGTGAGTGAGAGCTTAGTGTGGGCACTATGCGGGAGTAGTCAAGAGACTTGGATTATAGGGTAATAGAGCCCTCCTTATATACAATACAGGGGGCTATTTGTGTCTATTTAGGACGAGTCGACATGACTCTAGATGACACGTGATGGAGTCATAAGATGTGTATCACGACATCCATCTGGCAGATGATAAGATCATCATTTGATCAACAGCGGGAGCCCATATAATACTGATGGGTTTCTAATCGCGCCAAGGCGTGGTCTTGCTCGTTCTCCTCGACGAATCGGAGCTTGAACTCGGTGACGAACAAAGCCCAAGTGGGGAACGGGAACGGGGTGCGCTCAGACATGCGCTCGGACCAGGAGGCTGCCGAGTCCTTGGACATGTAGGAGAGGGCGAAGCGGACTACCTTCTCCTCAGCGACCACCCCATTCACGAAGAACGCCTCGGGAAGCAGTCGCCAGTACTGCTTCACCGAGTGCAAGAAGCTCTTGCCCAAGGTGCGATCCCCCTCATCCGTCCCAAGTGTTGGGGATTCTCCTTGCCAGGCGCCACTATTTATATGATACAAGAACAATAGAGCGCGCAGCAACAAACAAAGAACAATGGGAACAATAAGTACAATGGCCATTGGAGAACAATAGGAAACCGAGACAGTGGGAACGATGGGACAGCTGACCATGTGCCCATCAGAGAGAAGCGCTTGGCACGGCAGTCCGGGCCGCGGCGCGTGACAGCTGACAGGTCACGCGAGCGCGATCACATGCCTGATCGAAGGCAGAGCGGTCCGAAGCGGGGGTTCCCCTGACACCTGAGCACTTGTAGCTACTGTGATTTGAGTTTGAGTTGAGATATCAGAAAGTCGGATTCGCCGCATCTGGTATTGTCGCGGCATTTAGTGTCGTCGCCCTTTTGGGCTTTTGTTGAGATCGTTCCACACCTCTAGCTTGGCAGTGCGTCGACTAGTTGTGCTCGGGTTGTTTTGGTCAGTTGGCAGTGCGTCGACTTGAGAACTTTGGTTCCACACTTCTTGCTTGGCAGTGCGTCGACAAGTTGTGCTCGGGTTTTGGACATTGGATATTGGCTGTTAGTTGGCAGTGCGTCGACGCGGCATTTTGGTTTACTAGTTGGCAGTGCGTCGACTCAGTATACTTGGGCTTTGCGTCACCATCTGGACGCTGTCGCTACAAGGGATCTTAATACTCCGTATTAAGCTCTGACTTGTTATATTGTTGGCTGTGATTGGATTAGTGTTGGTTGTGTTCGTATAGAAGATATTGGTTGAGACACCATTGTTTACTATATATAAATTCTTGTCGTCGACTTCGTCTTCCGCGACTATTGATCTGCGTCTATTGAGAGTTGTGATACTGGTGTTCTGTCCACCCCAAAGCCCTCGCATCTTTCACACACTGAGAAGCTGATTACGAGGAGTGTGAACGTGTTTATATTTGGGTTTACTTTCATAGTAGATTCACCTGTGAGCACGCCCTCAGCATTTCACCGGGCCTGAGGGTCATGTGAACGTGCTTGGCAAGGAAGTCTGGACTGAAGCACGTGACGCCTGACAGATGGCACGTGCGCGGTCACATGCAAGATCCCATGATGATTGGGCAAAAGCAGGGGTTCCCCTGACAGTTCTTGCACAGGTCACAGCTGTTCAAAGCTGTACCAGCTAGCTACACAGCACACTCTGGAAGACTTCACCACAACCCATGACCAGTGTTCTATACAGCACACAGTCTTATAACTCATTAGTTGTAGATATGACTTGGACTAGAACTAGGTATAAATGCAGTAGCCACTTGTCATGTATTCTCTAGTCTTGGAATTAACTTTTCTTTCCAATTCTTATTTCTTGGATTGATTTTCACTTAGCACTTGAAAAGGATGCCAAAAAGTACATATGAGTCAAACATACTAACATACACATGCATTTCATTTTTTAAGTAAGTAGCAGCAAGAACAAGAACAATACATGATGCAACAGGCTCAACAAGACTTCTCATGAACACTCATCTCTACACTTCCTACAAAAAGATGCCAAGAAAAAGAGCAAGTTGTTGTAGGTGAACAATACGAGGAATGCCTGATATAATATGAGAGAATGCCAGAACAGAAGTAAAGTCTTATACCATTTGGATGAACTTGAAGTGGATGGCCATCAGCAACAAATGCAGCAGTGGATGCCTGGCACTGAGCAACTAAGTTATAATATCAATAAAGTTGGCAAAGCACAATCTAATACAACTTACTTGTAAAGCTGAGAAAGACTTCACGAGTTTGAGGATGAGGATTAGCAAGTGGAGCTAGGTTTGGCCCAACAAGAATGCTATTTCGTCCAGCTGCTGCATTTGCAAGCTTCATGGGCTGAAGAGCCAAACTAAAGCAAATCAGAAAACCTTTCAATGGATTAGAGAATGCTCACCTGGCTTGAATGTGATTGAGCCTCTGAACTAGAGCTGCATGGTTGTCAAGTGCAGTCTGGTGGTTGTCAGCCACTGTAGCAACAAGGGCAGCATGATTGTTGAGCACAGCCTGGTGGTTGGCATTGACTGTGATTGTGAGCTGACCAATTGTCAGGACAAGCTGTTGCAGCTGATGGCCAATGTTCATGACAGGAAGGTTGTCAAGCAGAGCAACTTGAGCACTAAGGTCCCTCAGGTTGTCTGCTGCGGCCGTCAATGATGCGCTCATGACAGCAGGGTTGGGTTGAGCGGCAGGTTCAGCCATGGTGATGGTGGTTCAGAGGCAAAAGAGGTGGGGTAATCAAACATCAACAACACCTTGATCATGAGTGATCTCCCCCACTCTAGGTTATCCTCGATCTGTTTCTCGCATCCCATCACTTATCACTGCCCAACACTCCCTCGCAAGCAAACGTTACCAACACTCAGCCGCTTGCCAGTGTGATTCTGGACACACTGCTGCATGTTGGCTCGTCACCCGCGCTGCATCTTTTCAAATTGTGCCAAGGGGTTCACACCATTGTGAAGATATTGAAGCGGGCAGGGACTCCTCGGGAAGTGCGGTGCATGGTCTGATGTGTTTACGCTGGCCTCTGAGCATTCTGAACACGACGGCAGCATGAAGTATCTAGAGTTCCTATAGTTCTATCTGCTGGACGAAACCAACACGTCTCCAGTTTCCGTGTTGCCTTCCATCGCCACGTTCAAGGCACCAATTGACTCGGCCCATCAACCCCGAGACCACTGCCTAGCCACCCATCCTCACACAAGCCTTTCATCAACGCGGTTCCCAGTCACCCTCCCTCCCAATATGGATTGTCCACCTACTCGCTCTTATCCAGATCCACAAGTTTTGATAGTTTGCTGTCGTCCGGTCCTTTTGAAATGGCAATGTCGTTGTTGTTGTCGCCTTCATCGGGATCCATGTTGGGAAGCTCTTTCTCCTCAACGACCTCAGCAGTGGGCTTTGTTTCTCCAAAGAAGCGATCTCAGCTCCTGCCCAGGGCTGGGTCCTCCACGCCGGGCCTGCCTTTGCTGAAAAGGCCCAGTTTGTCCCTGCCCTGCATGCCCGGGGCCAGGCCCAGCTGCCAAATGTGCTGCTCATGCTAAAGAAGGTGATGCCTTCGGAAGAGAGCAACGGCGACTTGGAATCGGGATTAGAGACAGCATGGGAGTTGAGCAGGAGTTCCTCTGTGCATAGACGTCGGAAAAGAAAAGGTGGTTGTGGGGCCCATGCTTGGGAATGTTGAGGCCCCATGTGGATGGTCTCGATCCATGCCTGCCATCAGTGGCACGTTCGACATGTTCACCGATGCGTTGAACAAGCACAGCAAGAACGGGATACGCTGCTCCAGCGTGTGGCCTGTCCACACCAGCACGCTGTTGGCGCTCGACAAGAAGAAGAAGACAAAGGCAAGGTTGAGCAGCGTCAGGTTTGCGCTGGAGCCTTGTACAAGCATGGTCACAATGAGCAGCAGGAGGTTGGCGACCATGGAGAAGAAGCTCAACGAGGACCAGACGACGAGCTCAGGCAAGTGCGCAGTGGGGACAGCAGGACTGGGCACAGCCATCCTCGCAGTCCTCTTGCTTAGGCAGAGAGGGGAGGTCGAGGAAGTGTGTCCCAACCCCTGGTTAAAAGGTGTCGCAGTGGGCGTCCCTGGGAAAACGTTTCTGACGTACAATGAGAGTCGTGCAGGGACACCGGACGACCGCACCGGTGGCGGGAGCGGCAAGAATATTGCTTGCAGAAAGCTTTCAAAATTGGAATAGCAAGTGAACCTCCTGTAAGCGAACTTTAAGGGCACCTAAATCTGAGACAGCCGATCTCAGGACCTAAACAAGTTCATGTGCCAAATAGTCACAACAATGGTCACATCAAGCAGTACCCTTTTCAAGTACCTCCCACCTCAAATACCTCCAGGCTTAGGGTAGAAGAAAGCTCCGTCCCATTAGTCATGCTGGTGCTAATTTACATTATTTGCAAAATTCATCTAAATGAAGCTCTTCCCGCGCCAGTATGCAATCCACCGCTTCGCGTCCTCTAAGTCTAAAGGCTTCAGGTCCCTGAAAGTCGGACTGTACTCTTGCGAGACGGCCGTCGCAAACTGAACGGCTCCCGTTCCCACCTCTGCCGACTGGAAGAACTCGATGAGCTTGATGCCAGGCTGTAAATCATGGTTTTAGAATCCAACGTCGGTCTCATCCGCAGAAACACTCACCACTCGCTCGAAGTCCTCTGCAGTCGCACCCACCGCGGCCTTCTTGAGCCGCTCAATCCACTCCGGAAATGTGATCAGCGGGAGATCGAGGTCGCCTGCGATCCCGGTCATGATTACATCCCACGCAACGGGCCGCGGGTGGACGAGGTTCATCGCACCGGGCGCCCGACCCCCGTACACCGCGACGTCAACGATGGCTTGAGACACGGCTTCCGGCGAGAGCCACGCCATCTGTCCTTTGGGCTCCAGTGGCAGGGCACCCAGCGCGATACTCGATTTGACGAGACTTGGAACCCAGTCGGTCGTGGACCACGCTCCCGTTTGGGACGAGCCGCAGATCTGCCCAATGCGGAAGGACGTAGAATCCAGCCCGGAGGCAGCGATGATCTTAGCATTGGATTAGTCCCAGATTCAAGAATCATCATCTTCCCAACACGCACCCGTTCAGCAACGTATTTGCCCTCCCCGTATCCCTGACCCAACGCGGAGGTCGGGTCAAGCTGCAGCTCCTCCGGAAACGGACCCAGTTTCGGATCCCAGCCGATAGCTGTCGCCACGGACGACGTGAATAGGAAGCGAACTCCAGTCTCCGAGGCAAGGGCGAGATCTATCAGGTTGCGCGTGCCCTTGATGTGGGGCTCGAACGACGCCAGCGACTTATTGAAGTCGAGACTCCAGGCGTTGTGGACGATCACACTGATTTCGTTTCGTAGCTGGATAACCGGTGAGTACTGCATTTCGAATTCAGACAGCGAACGATCCACTCACAGTCTCGAATGCAGACTCTTCGAGGTCCGCAGCAGTGCCCTCAAGGAAGACAAGCTTCTCAGAGTCAAGAAGCTTCGCATCCAGTCCACGCTCCAAAAACGCAGCGCTCTGTCGAGAGGCAGCAGTCGCACGCGCGCTGTGCCTGTTCAACACGTAGACGCGACGAATGGACGGGCTCTTGAGCAAAATCTCGAGCAGGTGCGACCCAAGACCACCCGTCGATCCAGTCAGCAGGACGACCTCACCGCCTTCCGGCCGAGTCTTAGCGCGCAACGTCCCGTTCAATCCGACCGAATACCTCGCGATCATCTGCTCGACAACAACCTTGGGATCCACAGCCTCCACCAGCGTCCCAGAAGCGAGTGCAGACAGAGCAGCTGCGAGCGACTCGATCGTCGGATGGGAATACACGATATCCTGCGAAATCTTCGGCGCAGCTGCCCTACAGCTTGGGTTGGACGACTTGCTCATCGCGCCGACGATGCGATGGCGGAGGAACGTCGCGTTGAGACTGTCAAAGCCCTGGTCGAAGATATCGCCGCCGGGGTGGATGTCCTTCTCGGCAAGCGATGAAGCGTGCACAGACAGCCAGGGAACGAGATCGGCAGCCGACCAACTGGCAGGAGGAGAGACGTCGTCCGCGGCACTAGTGCTGGCTTCGATTGTGTCGTACCTGACAGAAAGGTTAGAACTTTACGCGGATCCAAAGCTAGCTCAAGCTCACAGCGCATTGATATCAGCACGATACAAGGCGACGGTGGGCTTCTTGATCACGGTCCCTTTCGGGGTGCGGACGAACGGCTTTTCGCGAGAAGCCACGACAATCATCTCCTTGTAGATCCGGGCAAACGCAGGCGCACTCTCATTCGCTTTCTGCACTGTCTCCCTGTTTGAAAGCGAATCAGTGCTGCTGAACCAACTGCCGACCACGAACAGAGTGCGCACCAGATCAGGTTCCGGAACTTGGCAACCTCCGTAGGGTCTGTAATGTCCACCTTGGACGCCGCGCTCGGCTCAACCAGCACACCGACTTGATTCCTTTCGCGACCGAACATCACGGCCCCGGAAATATTCGGGTTAGAGAGCAGGATGTCTTCCATCGGGCCGGGGACTGTTTTCTCTCCGTTCGCCATGATCAGCACGTCATCCAGGCGCCCAACGATCCGGTAAAGGTCAGGTTTCGTGGGATGCCGTTCGAACAGATCTTTGGTCGAGTAGCCCTGGACGTCCGGGAGGTTCTCGACTGCCGGGTGGAGGCTGTCACAGCTCTGTAATTGGTGTGTCACACAGAGCGCTGGGGTGTGAACCGAGAATGACCCACCAGGAATTGAAGCTCGAACGTGTTAGCATCGTCCTGTGGAACCCATCGAAGCTGCACGGATTCTGAGAACTTAAACCAGGCCCAGTCTTTGGAATCCACGTCGTCACGGATGACATTCGGCAAGCCGACTGCAACTTGTGAGTATGGTGCGCAAGTCGTGGTCACAAAAGCCCGCTCACATTCCGTTGCCCCAAAGATGGGTATGACCTTTACACCTTGCTCGATGAGCTCGTCGCCTACCTCGAGCGTCAATGGTCCTCCACCGAACGCCTTTTTTGCGAAATCAGGCACGAAAAGCACCAAGGTCACCAGACTTACGACCATGTTCAAGCTCTTGAGATAATCCACCGCTTCCGGAGAACGTGCCCACTCCAGAATGAACGCAGGGACGGTCAGTATTCCATCGGCCCTTGTGATCTTCGCATTATGCAGAGCTAGATCGGACGTCGCGTTCGGTGGGACATGGTACTCGGTCGCCGTCGAAGCGGGAGGCAAGATACAGGCCGTGCCGTTGTTGAGCATCGGAATGAGGATCTGCGTGAAGCAACCCATCGCGTGGAATGGCGGGAGCGTACCGATCGCTAAGCGGGGTGCGTACGTTTTGATCTGGCCAAACGAACCTATCGGGGCGGGTTAGCTGAATCAACGCTTGGCTATGGAGGGTGGATACCTACCGAGGGCCGCTATCTCGATCAACAGGCGATGGGAAATACGGATTGGCTTGGGGAAGCCTGTGCTGCCACTGGAGTGCAAACAGAATGCGATATCGGTGACTGGTGGTATAGATTCGGGGACCGGGTACGGTGTGAATTCATCGGTCGCCGTCTCATGCCCGAGATGTGGATACAGCTGTCCCAGCGAAGGGATCTCCTCCACGGACAGTTTGTACTTGGGATCTTGCGTAGCGAGCTCGGATACGACACCGTCAATGAGCTTTTCTAAGGAAGCTCGTGTGGTCAGCACCCGATGGCAGTCCGTCGACTCTAGCAAGTGCGCGATAGCCGCAGCGGAGTTGCGGTGAGATATCGGAAAAGGCTAGAATGAATCCGAGCATGATGATGAGCGGATTGGCATGACACTGCGTGCGATCACTCACGACTAGCCCCGCTCTGATGCATCCGACGACGATTGCCTGATACACGAGAACATCCGCGAGAGCCACGATCGCCACAAATTGGCCTTTGCCCTTTGCAGGTGAAACCAGATGGGCAGCACGGTGGGCAGCGCGCGCGAATTCGAACTGGGTGATGTCGGTCGAGACTATCCCCGATGGATGATGTTCTTTGGCGAACGAGTAGGCGATGTTGTTTCTGGGGTTTTCCAGGTGGAGGTCGACGACCTGGGGGAGGATAAGAGAGCGGTCGACGGTATTGTTGGAAGTGGTGGAGGCAGGCATTCTAATGTGTTTTGTGTTGACGGTGGCTCTCAGTCCCGCTCTTTATAATCTCTCCGCCCTAGGCCTTCCGTCATCCGAACCAAACGTCCGGACCTGGCAATACCCTTCCAGCAAGATGTAAACTGCGCAGAAACGGTCCAAATGCGGCAGACAAAAGACAACTTCGCACGCAAGAAGACTGATGCATATGGTGTGCCATGACGTATGCAAGGCCATGTCCAGGGATTGACCACCACTCATAAGACGGGCCCGCTGGCGACGGACACGTCCGGGCATCGGATGGACATGTCACATACCCAACTTTTCCACGTCATTCGAGGTCGAAGTTTGATCTTCTCCCCAACGTTAGTTGTGGAGTGTTATTTATAGTGTTCCGGCACGGTGTTCCCGTATGTGATTATGGCACTTCATAGTAAGGCAGCCCTGGATATAACAAGAGTAGTGGTGTAAACGATTTCATTTTCAAATCACATTTACGTCTTGTGGCTCTCCGTACCGAGAATCCCTCTGCCCCTCCCACTCCGAAGACTGATAGGAATATTGCGTGATTTCTGGGATCAGAGATACCTCACCCGTTCGTCTACAAGGCTCCAGGGACTCCAGTTGACGACAATCTGACCGAGTGCTGGAATCATCACAGTCCGGAGATAATAATTAACCATCATCGGCAATGTCGATTGTGCGAGGTTATATTCCAACGTCGCAAAAACTGTCTTGCCAAGAGACATCATCCCTCAATGCGGCGAGTTGATATTCCTCTCAATTCTTTGCACTACACTGTTTCTTCTGCTTTGGAATCTGTCTAGTCAAATGATTAGCAGATTAGATGTGCGTGGCTTTTATCCTCGTGCCATCGAAGTAAAGCCTAAACATACCTTCTGCGACATTATATCTGACCGTCTTCAGAAATTGCTACCATCCTATTGCTTGAAAAACTACGAGAGTCCCTCGGGGAGCCTCGTGTACTTGCGCGCAATTGGCTGGTTGACAGGTTGAAATTATCTTGAGCTACGATGACACTCAGCAATCATTCTACTCAGTATTGATTCTATGAAAGCCAATATACAGTGGTGTCTCGATCCGTGGTGCATTCCTCGAAATTCCAAGTTATGAGTCTCCGAGCACCCGTGTAACGAGGGAGACTCCAGAGGGTTTTCCTGCAGCATTTGGGTCCGGTAGTCCGGTTTACTCTACGGATTTTCCGGACGGATTAAAGTATTTCCTGCGTCCAATCTAATATGTAGTGATTTTCTCACTTGGGCCGGATCTGGGGACATGCCTCTTTCGCGAGCCGTTTCAATCATGTGCGCTTCCGACGGCGGGGTTCTCATTCAGGCCGAAGATTGACCCCTCTGCACTATGTTTTAGCGAGCCTTGCACGCTGGACCCGGAGCGCTCGAGCTTTCCCAAGCGCTCATGATCTTCAAAGCTGAGGGAGAAGCAGTCATTTCGTCTCCGGCCTTGCTCGATTGTGGAATGATATCTATTTCATTGGCCGGAGATATATGATAACTTGACGCGATCTGCGGTCATGCGACACCCAGATGTGGTCACTCAAGGCTGTAATCCTACTAAATTCCGCATGCTGGCGGAATTGCGATGAGTAGCCGCAGATGTGACGGCGAAACCTCATGACGCTTCTGGCTGGTTCTGGCTACCCGAACTTAGCCGAGGGCTATGACGGCCTGGAGCGCTCGGCTAGCAGCGGGATTCAACACAGTCCAGACTTCGCACGTTGAAAGTCATCACTGATCAGAGAGAGCCATTGGATTCTTTTGGGCCTGATCGGACTCAAACATATCGGCCTGAACTTGGTCGTCGTTACATCAGTTTCATTCGGCCGAAATCGTCCGAGGAGGGACGATTACGGGTGTTCACTGCCTGATGCTGCGCCGATGCTGCTTTTGGGTCGTTCTGCTTTGTTGCTCTGTCCTTTATATTTGATTTGCGGTGCTTTGGTTCAGGGCAAAGAGTCCATGATCTCTGTAGTACTAATACACGAGCAGTAACATCTGCAAGGGCAAGTTGAATTTCCTGCCGCTACAAACTGCCGCTCCATTGTCACATTTCACCGCCTTCTGAGCCGCAGACACCGTTAGACGTGTTGAAGCGTGGGTATTATGTCGTGTTCGGCGTCAGTGCGAATGGGGTGGCGAGCGCTGCGGTCTTCTGTCAGCTAACAGGTCGGCGATGTAGACACGGATACAACACACCGTTTGTTGGTGACAACGGCCTGTCTGACTGCTCTTATCTCGAGTCACAGTCCACGATACAGGTTGCACAGGCTGCAGACAGATGAGTCAACCATCCAATCTAAAGACAAGATGACTGACCTTTCCTGGACCATGTATCGACGTTCAAAATTCGTGCCAAAGAGCTGTTCTCCATTGGCGACGTTCGATGGCGGTTTTGAGGCTGTGATATGGTAAGTGAAGTGAAATAACATGCCAATAAAGTTGGTCTCTTACCTGTCCCCCCCAACCGGGTATCCCATGACTGATCCCCAATCTCTCCAGCATCCTTCCTAGTGAAGATGCGCTCCCATCGTTGCCCTTCTCCGTTCCATCCATCGCCTACGCATTCACACCCTCGTCAACGCCATTCCTATCGAAGGCGCATCCAGACCGTTCCCTTCCCCTTCGAAAGACTCATCCACATTCGCGCCAATCCCCCATCCAAGACCCATCTGCATTCTCGCCGACGTCATTCCTGCCGAGGACGTATTCCGGCTGCACCATTCCTGTCGAAGATGCTCCCACCAATGGTATCCGCGACGATTCATCCCCTCCCGAAAAGACGCATCCGCATTCCCGCCCTTCTCCAATCCATCCCAAAGACTCATCCATATTCTCGCCAGCATCATCGTCCCTTCCAAAGACTCATCCGCATTCCCGCCTTCCTTCTGTCCCCCGTTCCCATAGACTCATCCACATTCTCGCCCTCCTCCAATCCATTCCAAAACTCATCAGCGTTCTCGCCTTCCGTTCCCCGTTCCCAAAGACTCATCCGCATTCCCCCCGTCCACACCAAAATCCAGCAAGTGCACGCACGCCCAACCGTCGTCAAGCGCCTGCTACTCTGCAGCTTCCGTCAGCCGCTGAGCACGGAAAAGCTAGCGAGGAAAGACCAACCGCCCATAGAAATACAAATGTGATGCAGGCCAAATCGGTCGGCCGAGAGTACAAATACACCTGTTGAGAAAGTCCAGTCAGGACTAGAACGAAGCGAGATCGATGAAACACACCGTAAAAATACACCGCCCATACAAATACAGATATGATACAACACCGGAGGTCGACTTCTGCACAACGTCCAGGTCAGCCACGCCCAGAGAAAGATCAACGGAAAGAGGCGTACCTCCAGGTGTAGTTCCGACACAATTACAATAAAAGAGCGGACATGGCCGAAGCCAAAAGTGGGTGAGGTTCCTAGAGATCTTATCAGCCCACCATCGCGGGAAGTACAGATGTCACTCACCCAATCGTGATCAGCGATGGAGAGTTGCGCGGGTGTCCGAGAGCGAGTTGCCAAGACCGAAAATAAAAGAGGCTAGGAGCAGAGAGCAGCTACAACCGGCCTAGAATGCAGATGGGTGCTGCGGACGTGCGAGAACCGGGATTGAGATGCCGCGGGCCTTGTCCAGAACGAAAGATGGCGGCAGAGGCAATTCCAAAGCGGTCGCAGCGGGTAAAAGAATGGACGCGTCCGGAAACGCTTGTCGGGTGCTGGGAGCGCCGAAGGCTGTCGGGTTCGGAGTGGCGTGCACCGAGTCATGCAATGAATGGACCATCGGACCGAACAACCAGGCGGCCAAAATTAATAGGAGAGGCAGCAGGATGGGGGGTGTCCGCCGCTGGGGTGCAAAAAGTCAGATCAGGGATAAGAGGAGGCGCCTAATGCAGGCTCACCTTTGTGGGAAACATAAGAAACCTATAGATAACCTCCTCCGCATTATATTTATACAACGACTGTTTGGGTTTCTCGTCAGCAACACGCATACCACCAGTCGAGTTTCAAGACTCACCTCATCTCCCAAGACATTAAACTCGTTCTTGTCATTATCGAAGGTAGTGGCCGACTGCAAGGGCAGCGGTGTCGAAGAAATTACGAAAGACTGCAGGCAAACAACAAGTCAGCAGTGCGTGATAGAGCTGCACGGAAAAGACGTACATTATGAGAAGCAAAACCAGGACCAAAAGCGTCATCTCGATGCCCTGACAGCGCGACTTGCGTGGAACTGCGTGCCGTGTGCTGTGCGTGTGAGGAGGCCCGAGGTGACGTATTATGTGTTGAAGCAGTTGTGGTATCGCCGAGAGAAATATCGAAGCCAGGAGGGACTATAGCGCACTATAGAGCTGATCAGTCTGCAATCGACCAAGACCGGTGCAAGGACCCACCTCCATGCTCCCAGAAAAGACATCAATTCCACATCCATCCTCCCCATTCAAACCCTCTCCACTCCTATCCTCATTAACCGACTAGCACCAGAAGATGAGAAAACCAAATCGAAACGCGCATCGATGAAGAAACACACCTCTTCCATTCCCAAAACCAGCATCTCCGCCACCAAATCCACCTCAACCACGGAGTCGTCCGTTACCGCTCCCAATCCATCCCCCTCGGGATCCAGATCCGCCTCGTGAAGAGCAGGCAAAAATGGCTGCAATGACGCGCTTTCGATGCTGGGCGTGTCTTGCAGTTGGGCTTCGACCACAGGCGGGGGCAGGTCGATGGCGAGATGGCCCAGTGATTCGGGCTTGGTTTCTAGAATCGCAATTGGCGGCGATGCAAATTCGTTTTCGACAGCCGTGACGACAGGTGGCGGTCGCCGTTGCCGTGTCGAGGTTGCCGTGGTCGAGGTTGTCGTGGTCGATGCCTTGGCCGGCTTGGTCTTCTTCGTCTTTCTCAATCCCTCCTCTATCATCACAGCCATTGGATCCCGCGGTCTTCGTGTCGAGCTTGAACGTGGCGGAGCGGCCCTAGTCGCAATGCTTCTTGTAGATGTAAACTGGCCCCGAGGTTTTGCTGGCTCGGACCTCGGTGCAGACGTAAACGCCGCAAACAGCTCGCGCTCCTCGTCGAAGATGAACACCAGATTTGCACGCGGCTGTCGCGCAGACGTGAGCAGACCGGATCATGAATCAAGAAAAGAACATACCGGCTGCAAGTTGGGAACCTCCCTCTCGTCAGTCTCGGCAGCTTGCCCTGATCCATCCTCCAAAGCGCCCAATGCGGGAACAGGAACATCCGGCGTCTCTAGAACTGGCACCGAAAGTATGTTTGCGTTGTAGAGTGGCAAGGCTGGATGAAAGATCAGAGGAACATCCCGTCCAGGAAGCGAATCTGCCTTGCCTTCAGGGACAGCCGTCGGTGACGAAAGATCATCTTGAACAGTCGACAGAGGGAGCGTGTCAACTGGAACGGTAGGCAGGTCGGAAGGTGCGCGTTTGCGTCGCTGCTGTGGCGGGTTTGCCTTCGTCGCACTCGTCTTCGTCGATGTCTTGTTGACCGATCTCGTCTTCTTCGTCTTCTCTTTCGCCAGTGCTTCCGAGATCAACACCGCCATGGGATCGCGGGGTCGCCGCGTCGATGACTTGCTTCCCCTTGTCGTCGAAGTCGTTGTCGTCGTCGTCCTTGGTTTTGCCTGGCCCCGGGATCTTGCGGGCTCCGACTTTGGTGCGGCCGTGAACGCCTCAAAGTACCCTTGCTCTTCTTCAAAGGCTACAATCGGATTCTGTTGTGCTGGGGTTGAGACTGCGGGCGCTGGAGAGTGAGCTTCCTGTGGCGCGAGCTGCAGTGAGACATTGTCAGCCGCCTCCCAATCCGCACGGTGGTGGAAAGCATACCGAGACGTTGCAGACAGGAGCCGGAACAGTCATCTTGACCAGTGAGTCTTCCATATCTTCGCCGGTGCTGGGTTTGTACGAAAGCGTGAGGAGAGCGCCGGGCGAGGGAAGCATCGAGACCGAGTTCTTGAGCAGGATCGGCGTTGAATCTAAGACGGTGACTTGTACGAGAAAAGCGATCATCCGGGTGCCGTCGAAGATGAAAACGGCGGCCATAGAGAACCGACCGGGCACGAAGCACCATAGGGTAATGACTGTGAGCCAGCGTGTTGAAGAGCTGACCCCGTTCGAGACAGAGGACACCTACATCGATGTGTGTCAGTGGGCAAAGGTAAGTGGGGGGCCAGAGGACATGCCTGAGATGAAGACCAGGGCACCAGGGGATGGTTGGCGCGGACGATGGGACCGACGACGGCAGCCTGAACGACCAAGGAGACGGGCCAGAGACAGACCAGAGACATGTCGAAGGTCTTGGGAAGAAGAACATCCGAGCGCATCTACACACATCAATCGGTGAGTGGACATCGGAAGCAAGACATCTGAGACATACCCAAACCGTGGGCGACTTGAGCATCATCACCCGTATACACTCCTCATGATTGTCTACATGATAGATGGCCTGAGGGAGCATTTGAGTACACTGTCCACCAATGCAGCGAGCGACTCACGCGTATAAGGGGGCGACAGATCCGGCCGACGAGACCGCAAGAGGAGCCGGAGCGTCGTCGGCAGTGAGCCAGGCCGAGGGCGAACGTAGGGACCGTCCCGGGAAAGCTTCTTGTTGCAGCTGGGCGGCCAGGGAACAGCGATGCCAGAGTTGCAGAGTTTGAGAACATTTCTTGTTGTTGTTGTTGTAGTGCTTGTAGTGGTTCAAGTTGAGTTGTATTCACGCCTGTCTCAATGGAACAGCCCCCATTTTATACACCGCGCGGAAGTCTCCTGATTCAGTGCGGAAAGCTGGTGTCCTTCCGCGCAAGCATGAGACGGATTCAGACATCCGATTCGACAGCTGGAAGGCAGTAGGTGATATCAGAGAGCGGAGACACGCATTGCGACCAAGTTTGCGACGAAGATACGCGGTAGACAAATCTTTGGATCGATAGACACCATGAGACGCAGGTAAAACCAATAGCGACGGATACAGTGACAGAAGCAGCTGTTGCTCGTCGGGCGATGTCCAATAGGGTCGTTCACAGTGCCCGATTTCGACCTGATTTCGCCTCGATTTCGAGCTGATTTCGACTTCGATTTCGTTTCGATTTCAGTTGCTAGCGTGACACGGCCTAGCGAAGCCGATCAACGATTTCGTCAATACATCAGTAGTCCATCAAATCATGATGGATCCAGATAATCTCGATAGATAGCTGTAATGATTGAAAACACATCTTTCGCCTTTCCTGCCTTTTTCTGCTCCATTGGCAATGCCAACGAAGTCGGATCGCACACATGCCGCAGAGGCCCTTCACCAGGCATTTCTGGTCAAAGCCATCGCGCGACTTGAAGCTGGAGCGAACAGTGCGAGAGACAAGTGTAGATCAAATCATCAGTCCGGCCGTGATCGGCATGTCCATTAGCGGTGTTACACTACTGTGACATAGGGTCCCTGGCAACTGAAATCGAAACGAAATCGAAGTCGAAATCAGCTCGAAATCGAGGCGAAATCACCTCGAAATCGGGCACTGTGAACGACCCTAATCACGAGCAGACAAAGGGTCACGTGTCGCACCTACTCACTCGCCCGTCTCCTACCTCATGGTTTTGCATAGCTGGTTGCCTAGAAAGACTCTCCGACTGTGGGTTTTTTTGTCGAAAGTCTTCGCCGGCTCCCAAAATTGCCAAGAACGTGCCAAGTTGTCCGAGAACTTTCTCTCTTGAGACGCAGCGGCCTTGAATGTTCCTTGCCTGTAGGCTGGTTCGAGACTGCGAGTGGTCGTTTTCCTCAGCAACTGCGTCCGTGTATGTGGGAGCTTCCACCTTCAAGGAAATTTCTCGACGCATCTCTCAGTGCTTCACAGGCGATTTGCTGAATCTCGCAATTGAAACACAACTCGAGCGCAGGGCGAGGTCCTGACTGCTCATGTCGCGGGACACGTTCACTTCGCCGTAGACGGGATGGAATGACCCGTTGGTACTCCTTCAACAGCCCATGCCTCCATATTCATGTCTGTTTGCATCTCAGCAAATATGGCCCAAGGACAGCCCATAAAAACAGTCCGCTCGCCGTCTTTTCCTCTCGTCGGATTCTTCCCTCACAATACCGGAGTATACGGAGGCTATTCGTGTCATTCTATACTCACCGACAAACAAATCGTCGACCAGCATGCACGTTCTTGATCTGGGTGTCGTTGAGCTCAATGCGCAAACTCTGTACAACCAGGAGAAAGTCGACCTCGAGACGCTCGACATGAAGAACGGCGTTTGGCCGTTAAATTCAACCTGGACCAGATCTGTCTCTTTGAACCGGACGTCGAGCGCCACTTCCAGATGTTTATGCCGAAGCCGATCGAGCAAGGTGACAAGCATCCAAGCTTGCGGTTCTGTAGTTCGCCCTGGCCATCGGGCTTCATCACGAACTCTCACAACAGCTCTCGTCCTTCTTGTGGAATTCTCTGTCCTGGATCGTGGAAGCCGTCACTTTCGTCGCGATTACGCTGTCGAACGATGGGGTACGCCCACACGACGGGTAGGACTTTTCGGCATCGCCCTCCTGATCATCAACTCGTCCATCGGGCTCTATGAGCAACACGGCTCAGGAAATGCGGCTAGAGTGCTCATCGACTCTGTTACGCCGAGAGCCAAAGCCAAGCGCTCTAGTGTCTGGCCCGTGATCGATCTCTCCCAGCTCGTTCCCGGCAATATCACTGCTTTCAAGATTGTGGATTCCGTTCCCGCGGATTTTCGATTGTCCGATGCCCACACTATCTCGATGGACTAGGCGGCTCCTACAGGAAACTTCCTATCGTCGTCCAAGAGATACGGTGATACTTGGTTTTCGTGGGTCGTGTTCTTGATCTCATATCTGCACACAAAGATCCAATTTATCGCAGTGGCTCGATCTGTAGACTCAGTGAAGCCAAGGGTCTTGTGATTGCCACCGAAAGATGCGGCGCACGACAATCTTGGTCGGAAAGGCAGCAGACGATTCCCCGGCCACCTGCAAATGATTCTGGCCTGGCTCGGCACGTTCTGCCTCGGCGTCATGGTCATCTTTGTCCTGCCCGGAGTCCTAATTCTGTACCCAGCTTTCCACTATAATTACCGACAAAGACTGAATAACATTCCCGTGCTCCACATCGGTATACAAGAGCTTATATCAGTCGCGAGAGGCAGATGGTGGTCCTGGCTGCTGCCTAGCCCTCTGTGGCAAAGCGCCGTCCTTCCGCCCACAATGCACTACGACTTGCGTGGCCTCATGCCACGGCATATTTGACTGCGATCTTCACGTTCTTGACATGGTTGGCCCAGCGAAGTTGCTATTTGGAGGTAACCGTCAGAGATGATTGTGAACAGTTGAAAGAGGCATTGCCTGTGCTCGTGCATACACAACAATGCAGTCGCCATGCCTCAGTTTCTGTACGAAACCTTCACCGTTACCGGCACCTGTGTCGAGCTGCGGGGATCCCACGGGCAATTCTTTTGAGCTCCAAATAACTGAGTGCTCTCGAATGTCACTAGAGGCGGAAAAGTTCTTTTGCAACAGCCAACGTGTCGCGTAGTGATGGTCGGTTACTGGGACCTCAAGGTCAGGTTCGTAATTCTTGTAAGATACTCGTCGGCGGTCATCTGGAAGGCGCAGGATGGCCGCTTCGAACCAGCTAAAGCCACGGTATGTACCTGTGATGGGGCATGAGGCCGTGAGGGACTGCTCTCGGAGCACTTGCATGACAGTACAGACCTCGCAGACTAGCATCATCACACCATCCCTGGTCCCGGCTCTTGGTCACAAACTCGACGCTTTCGATTCGCAGCGGAATCCCACCCTCAGCTATGACCTCATCCGCCGGCCTGCATCCGCGCAGAATGGGTTTCGACACGAGATAGACTTGGTGTTCGTCGTATCGCGGCGGGATCAATGCTTCAACCACCACTGGTTCTGCTCGCACGTCTTGTACGAGGGACAGATCGCTGAGATCGACGATGATGAGAACGATTTCCGGCGGGAGGAAGCGTAGGAGGGCTCGATATGCTGTGGTAATGCGGTCTAACATCACTGCTGTAAGAGTAAGAGATGACATAGACAGGCTTCTATGCGACTTACTGAAGAGTACAGTGCTTTTACTAGATCTAGGGTGAGGTTGGGAGGTAGCCAAAACACAGAAGAGGAAACCTGCTGCAGGACTGCTGGCTGATAGGCTTAAGTAAGGCAGAGAGTGTGGGAGTCCAGCACCCTCAGAAGGAAGTCCCTTTTCGAGCTCGAAAGTAGATATATTTTGTTCATTTTGGAAACAGTTGTCAGCAATACAAGCTAATAAGTCTTACGTTGGACGAGGGTCACTTCAGCATTGATCGGGTCAAACGCAGTGACAACGTTGTGCATGAACGTGTCCCCGAGAATGAAGATGTTGCCGTTGCCGGGCGCACCGCCGTCCTGCGTCCCAAGCAAGCAGGACGTCTCCGTCAGCGGCAGCAGTTGGTCCCGCCCGTCAATCGGGAACGTCACGCCGGCGAGCGTGACATGGAACTCGGGGACCGTGGTGTTGCAGTCCACGACGTATCCACCGACCGCGTCGCTGAATTGGGCCGGAGGGTTGAATGCATTCGCGTAAGCGTTTGCGACTGCGGTGGGGACGTAGTTCAGCGTCGTGCCCGAGTCGATGATCGTTGAGTTGCTCGCGGTGTCCAGGCCCGCCGATCCGGGGAACGTATACGATTCGACATCGACCGTGTACCACAGGTATGCGGCGTTCGAGCCGGACGAGGGCTCGCCGGTGGTGGTCGAGATACCCTGGATCGGGATCGTGACAGCCGTATCCTCGACAGGGACTTTGGCTGGGAGCCCGCCGAAGGCGAGGTATCCGAGGTTGGCGTCAAACGTGTCGTTGAGTTGCTGATCGAACGTTCCACGGTTCAAAGCCATCGCAAAGTCTGTGTACTTATTGAGTGGTGGGTGAAGGATCCAATCATCCCACTCACAGGGCTTGTGCACCTTCTTCTCCTTGTAAGCGGTGACGAAGAACGGATCGTAGGGCAGCTGATTCTTTCTGGACGCTTTGGTCGGGTCTGTCGTGTTGTATACACTGGTCAGCAGAGGGAATGCGAAGCCCTGAGTAGCTGTTAACGCGAATAAGACGCGACCAAGATGAAGGAACATACCATCAATCCCGAGTTGACACCGTCACCGTTCCAGGCAGCGAAATTGGGCACCCCGATCTCTTGTTTCTTGACCTTCATGCCAGCCACCTCCACGGTATCATATCCGACCGGGCCCGACAAAAACTCACCATCCCCATACGTGATGTTGAAACTCACACCAGGGAACGGCTTGAACGTCTTGGATGCGGAGACATCAAAGCCAGCCGATCCAAAGCTGCAAGTGGCCTCGGAGACCGGGTTACCCTGCAAATCGTGGCAGCTGAAGTTCTTCTGGACGACCCATGTATCGGAGCTGGCAAAGGTCGGTCAGGGAAACCCAAACGGTTCGCAGTGCGATTCGCGCGGCGCACCTCCCAGAATCTACGATCAAGGGAAACGTCTGCCCACCGATCGTGACGTCCGTAAGGTACTCCTCGTCGAAGTCAGAGCCATCCAAGTGCGCCGTCTTGGCCTTGTTGCCACCCCGTGCTGCCGTGAGCGATGCGCGCTTCGCGTCGCTCCGCTTCGTCTTCCCGCTGAACGGCGCGCTGTACTGTGCGACCGGGATAGCGCTAGCCGAGGTCCGGCGCGCCAGGGCACCCGAGCCGGGGTACGGTGCGACGTGGATGTTGGCCGAGGCGAGGGCCACCAGGGAGAGGAGGACGGAGACTGCGGCCATTCGTGGAAGGAATTCGCGACCAGAGAAGCTTCGAGTGTGCACGCTACATATGAGTCTGCGCCGGCGTGGATAAATATAGAAATCGGCGCACGCGATAGGGCTTGATGCGATGGATGAGGTCCATATGGACCCTGCACGCGCTACTTATCATATGCACAAGGACTTCGAGTTGACATGGAAACACCGTGTTGGCTTCAGAGGCGGGGCCGGCGTCACCTTCCGAACCCCGGCTCCTTGATTTTCGCTCTTCTTTGCCCCTTAGTCACGGTATGGCGTCTACGGAAGGGATGGACGATTGGGAAACAGAAGAAGACGATGGCATGCAACATGATCGCTGGTGGCATCTTATCGTATCTGATATCAACAAAGTGGCGTCTCGTAATCAGGCAAGTGCCATCAGTCCTTTAATAATAGCAGGCCCGGTGTAAGTACAAATTTAAAGTACATGCATGTACCTAGTATGTATCCACATACATTCATCAGACATCGAGTACAAAAGACTCGGGAAGGTCCGGGTTCTCAGCGAGATCGCGAAGAATACGTCTAGAGTTCAATCTGTGAGGGGCAACTGAGATCGGACCCTCTTCGCAGAATTCAAAGCTTCTTACATGCTCAGGAACGAGTTCACGTAACCTGCCCCACAACAGGTCAGCTGCGAGCCAAACGGCATACTCCGGGAGACAGGCTCACAGTTGCTGAGCAGGATGTAAGGAACGAGGAATGCACCACTTTGAGGGCACATCAAAAACTGCGATTTGAGGAATGAGGCTGAGGGACGAAGCAGGTAATCAGGGCGCACCAGTACAAAGAAAAAGGTAGCATCCACGCTGGTGCATTCGTCAATCCAGGATGGTTCGTCGTCGAGAAGGGAGAGCACAGACCTAGTCAAAAGCCCCACGTTGATCACCAAGGTCGTTAATGTCGTAAGTAGGGCACCCAATCTATCTCGTAAGTGCTTAGCTGCGAGAAGCTCGTCCAGATTCGCGCGACGCACTGGCACACATCATCCTCAGTCCCGGCCTCAGCCCCGATCCCACCCGTCTTAGTCGGAATTGACTCATTACTAGGACGCCCATCGAGCGGCGAGGAAGTCACCGACGGTCGTGGGATCTCCGTTGACGTACTCCCCCGCGCCTGCCCGTCTACTAACGACACCGAGACCGATCGTCGACGGAGAGTGAAGAATGCGAGAAGCCTGCCGCGCTTCATCCGATGGCGGTGGAACAGCCATACCTGCGAAGCGGCGATGAGGAGATCGCAGCTCAGAATGGAGGCGAGGATCATCCCGGCAGGAAGCTGCCCCGAAGAAATCGTAGTCAGACACCGGAGCACACGCTATACCGCCGACAGATGCGTACATCGTTGACCCGCGTCGCATCCCATCGCGGATTGCAGATTCTGGGGTGTAGATGATGAACATCCCTGTGCGACAGAAGCAATGGAAGAGTACGTACGTTCTCGCGGTCATAGCTATGAGGAACGCATTCCATTCAGCTGGCATCGCCACAAATGAAGCACACACCCATCGAGCTTCCTATCGTCAGGGCGGTCAACGAAGCACGAATCAGTAAAGGTGAAAAAGATACGCACCCAGAGACACGAACGAAAGAGCAAGCTGTGTCTTGTTGGCATCCCTGTGTGAGGCAAGACGACGGCGACGCACCACTAGAGTCGTTAGATAGGCATTACCGGCGCTCACTGGGAATCGAGGATTGAGAGTGTGAATGGACGAGGGGTAATCCGTAGACGTACGCCGCCATATACGATATGCATATATTCTGTGGAGCTCGTCAGAATGCGCCAATGCAGCGTGGATAGACTGACAACTGGACTAGAAACGCGATGGCAGACTGCAGGAAGAATTAGGTAAAGACTTGATTGCTGAACCAGGCACAGAGACACACCGTGACAACCATAGACGCCTCAAGAAGATCAGCGCATTCGCGGGAAGAGTTACGCGCCGCTCACGATGAAAGGGCTAGATATGCGGATGGGACGATGATCAAAAGACGTAGCGCGGCGGAACGCACCTGGACACGTCTCCGAGCATCGCAGAGTCCTCGTGAAAGCTGATCGCGTATCCATACAAAGAGGCGAACGCGAGCGAGACCTGGGTGGTATCTAACAGTCTACGCGTGCCTGAGCCTGAGAATGACGCAAGGGCAACGGATCTTCGCGTACAAGAGTAATGCGACCTTGAAAAGATCGGTGAGATATCTTGTCGCAACGACGAGACATACGATGAACTTCATGTGTCGTGGGTCGTTAGTGTAAGTTCGATAGTATGTCGATGCTTGATAGAGCGTCACCCCGTAGAATCTGTAAAGCGTCAGGATCCTGGCCGATTGTATTGAGGAGATGCACAGACATGGTCGTGAGCATTACACCGACGAACAGAGCCGACAGCGGCGCCTCCGCATGAACGCTCGTAGCCATAGACGAGAGGGAGGAGGGAATCCGAGGGTGGAGCGAAGAAAAGCAAGATAAATGAAGCTCATGTCAACATTCGAGCGAAGCGGCAAGCGGCAAGCGCGCCGAGTGCCACAACGTTCTGGGAAATGCAGCTTCCCGTGGGCGAAAGGTGGCGCACGCCAATCCGATTTCGGACATAGTGGACCTGGACCTGTCTGGACGTCCCCTTCTCAGCTCTCTGCCAATGACGCTCACATTCCATGAGATTGCACCGACATTTCATTACAACGACCATCGCAGGGCGACACAGACGTGACTAGAAGAGTCGGTGTCTCGAACTGCCAACATGAGTCCGATTTGAAGCTTGATCGTCGACGTCGTCCGAGACAGATTGTTTCGACAAGCCTCGCGCCAGGGCTCGCTTGCCACACCAATGCTTCGGCTCGATGCGCCCGCGAGGGAGTGGCGAACCGGGTCCGAATCTGACCATTACGCGTCAAGTCTTCAATCAATCACACTCTCAGTCCACAGCCCATGGGTATCTCAGCCGCATCCGTCTCCGCAGGACCGGTAGCCTACTCGTCGAGCCAAGTACGCCTCGAGGCAAAACGACTCGGAAATCGATACGGATGCGACAGTAGATAATGTCGAGCGCTGCCAACGTCTGACTGGGTGACACGCCTCATGTTTCCCGGTTCACTCGATGGGGAAGCCGAGACCTGCTGGACTGACGTGGAGGGTCGAGCGTGCCTGTCAGAATAGGAGACAAATCAAGGTGTAACTTATCGGGTGCTGTCCGCCGCGCAACACAGCGCCGCTCGCTCCAAGACATCGCCTCTGTCCCTGCGCTTCTTTGACTGAGCTTTCGAAATTTCCCAAGGCTCCCTGAGCTTGAGCGAATGAGTGAAGAGTCCGCCAGGGAAGCCTTTCATAACGCCAGAAATCTCGACGGGCGTCACTAACGGACAGCTGCCCGAAGGTTGCTATTGGTCGAAACCTTCCTGAGCTAACCAAGTACTATTGATCGCAACTGACAGGTGTTTCTGCACCATAGAGGTGTTTTCGGTCGTTAGCGCCATTTAATGCATGTATTGCCTTCGGGTTTTTTACAAATGATTCCTTATATACTCTCAAATGATTGTGCAAAGTCCGAGAGCAATTGGGCAAGTGCAAAGAATTCTCGGCGCTGCCGGCGCATCAAATGAGGTGTTCTCAAGCTCATCTCTGTAATTCCAAGCCTCCCGTTGGTCATTTCAGGCCGGGTAAAGATGAGCAATATATTATTAAGTATCTAAATCATATTCAATACACGCTTTGCTATTCCAGGCTTGCAATGGATGTGAGCGAGAGGAATTACATGTGTGGTCACAATTGTCACACTGACACAGTGATGACAGTGTGATGGCCAAACCGGCAATTGATCTTGTGCTCCCCGAGTTGCGTCGACACTCACAGAAGAAAGAATATAAGTGTGAAGTAGATACATTACATGTATTGACGACATGTGAGAGGTGCTAGACCCGGGTGGAAAGGTCCTTGAGCCATTACGAGCAGCAGAAGCGTAATTTGGTTTGTTGCCCAGTGCCAAGCGCTTGAGAACCGTTTCGCAGGCTGTTTTGATCTTCTTCTCGTCCGCATGGCCAGTGCGAGGCATGCGCAACTGATTAGAGACTCGAGGAAGCAAGTTTGTCGATGCGACGCCAGACACACATGGCTGTCAATCAACGCGTTTGATGCGCAGAGCTTGAATTGTCACGCTTTGGCTGATCACCCTTGCTCACATCCATTGCAAGCCCGGAATAGCAAAGCATGTATTGAATACGATTTAGATACTTAATAATATATTGCTCATCTTTACCCGGCCTGAAATGACCAACGGGAGGCTTGGAATGACAGAGATGAGCTTGAGAACACCTCATTTGATGCGCCGGCAGCGCCGAGCAATTCTTTGCACTTGCCCAATTGCTCTCGGACTTTGCACAATCATTTGAGAGTATATAAGGAATCATTTGTAAAAAACCCGAAGGCAATACATGCATTAAATGGCTCTAACGACCGAAAACACCTCAATGGTGCAAAAACACCTGTCAGTTGCGATCAATTGCCTTGCTTGTCAAGGCACTCTCCAGACCCTAAGGTATGCGGCATTTGATTCCAGCACGGGTGACTTGTTGATCAAATGATGATCTTATCATCTGCCAGATGGATGTCGTGATACACATCTTATGACTCCATCACGTGTCATCTAGAGTCATGTCGACTCGTCCTAAATAGACACAAATAGCCCCCTGTATTGTATATAAGGAGGGCTCTATTACCCTTTAATAACAAGTCTCTTGACTACTCCCGCATAGTGCCCACACTAAGCTCTCACTCACACAGGTGAGCTGCTAGACGCTCTCCCCAGTGCTCAACAGGTTATGGGCCCCGAGAGCTATGTCTGCGCCTCAATGGCCGCGACATTCATTGTATGCGCCGTCACTGGCTGCAACGATGAGCAGCGTCTTTAGCCTATCTGTATTCACTTTAGCTGCTGCACAGCGCTGGTGAAACCATGCCGGATCGCGATTACATCGCTTGATCCAGATGCATCGATCTCTCAAGGAGATTATGATCTATGAGAATCTGATCATCTTGATCTTTGATTTTATCTATCAGATTAGATTGATGCTGATTCACTCACACAGATCAATATGTCGTCCAACTCAAACAACATCTTCAATGCTGTCTCCATCTTTGATGGAAAGCACTGGCTCGTATGGTCCGGAACTATGGAGTCCTACCTGGAACATCAGGGGATCTCATATGTGCTGACCGAAACGGCGCCGACCGAAGTCAAAGCTACCGATGGCTCTGTGACCAACGCATCGGAGATCAAACAATGGAAGCATGATGATCTCAGAGCCAAAGGCAGCATTAAGTTGCGCCTGACTGAGGGAGTCATTGCTAACATTCCTCCTGCGGATATAGTGTCAGCTGCCAAGATCTGGGCGCATCTGAAGACCCAATACGGAGGTGCTCAGTGCGCCGACCTATATGCGTACTTCCAAACTGCGTTGAACGCCAAGTACAACGTGGGGTTGCACCCGGATCCACAGCTGCTGGTGATCACTACGGCGTTCGCTCGCCTGGAGAATGAGTCTTTGAGCATCCCTGAGTTCCTCAGAGCGATGATCATTCTCAACATAGCCCGGATTCCCTCCGTCACAGAGACTGTTCTCCAGACCTATGAAAAGGACGAGATCAAAGTCTCGGCGGTTCGTGACGCTCTCTTGACGCATTTCGCTCAGAAGCAGTCTCAAAGCCAGAATCATGTGGCCAAGTTCAATACCAAGCGCAAGCGCGATGACCCTTCGTTCACCAATCAGCAACAGGGCTCTGGCTCTGCACCCGATAAGGGTGATAAGGCTGATGGAAAGAAGAAGAACCGTCGAGGCAAGCGCAGTGGGAAGAACAAGGACAACAAGGGCAAGGGCAAGGCTGATCACAGTCATGTCCATGGAGTCTCCGAGATCACTGGCTCCCTCACTATTGGTTCGATCGCCTCGCTCACTCCGTCTATCCCTGCGCCGACGATCTCGCATGTCACGCACATCTCTCGCGATGGACCCAAAATCCGCGCGGTTCAAGAGAAGTCTCCCGTTAACAACAATGGGATGATTGACACCGAGTTCCAGAAGCCTACTCGTAAGGTCTTCGAGCTGGCCAAGAAGATGGATGTGACGGTGACCGCAGAACGCTTCCGGACTCTCGACAAGATCGTCAATGAGAAAGGAATGCTCCGCGAGGACGCAATTATGCGTTCTCCATCTCCGGTTGCTTCCGGCTCGAATCACACGCTGGATGATGGTCCTCCTGCCAAACGCAGTCGTATCGAGGAGATCCCCGACGTCGAGATGGCCACCGGCCAACAGAACGATCTTGATCTTCTGTTTGGAGATAGCGAGTTCGCCCAGGCTGAACCGGTCAATTGGGATGAGGTCGTCGACTTCAACACCCTTCTGGAGGAGATGGACGCTCCTTCCGCCGAAAGGCAAGTACCCTGCCTTCTTGGGCATATGCACAATTCTGATTGTTGCTCACAGCCAGAGCGCGTAATCACCGCCGCCCCGGGTTCTGTACTTAATTCGTTGATGATTCGTTCGCATGATTTTTGTACCAATCTATTCTGTGTGCACTCCGATTTTGCTGCCTGCTCTAAGTGTAAGGGGAAACATCATCATCATGAATTAGGGCCTCTATGGCTTCTTGATTCAGGTGCATCTCTCCATGTGACATCGGAGATTAGTGATCTGGTCGGATATGAGAAGCTCTCAGATCCTATTGTTGCTCAGACCGCTGATAAGAACACACGTGTTGCCCTTATTGGTCGAGGAACAGCCTTCATCGATCATTACGTCACAAGGCATGGAGAAAAGACAATGGTGACTTCTCAGATATATCCAGTGTACCTAGTGCCAGGATTACATGGTCGTCTCATGTCTTTGGGCTCCTTACTCAAAGGAGGATCTCGCGTTCGTGGAGACGAATCGCGGATCAGCTTACATCGAGGGAAGTCCCCACTCTCGATCATGGAGTTTAGAACTCTAGGGAAGGACATTGCATTGTACTTCCTGATGTCAAAGCCTAGTACGGCTGAGACAGTGCGATCCATGTCCACTGTTTACAAGGTGGATTATGAGATCATGCACCGGCGATTTGCACATCCGTCGAAAGACGTTTTACGTCAGGCAAAGAAGAATACCAAGGGCTTTCCAGAAGACCTAGTATTTCCCGAGGAAACCCGACCGTGTAAAGGATGCGCGCAAGGGAAAATGCACCAACGTGCCTTCCCGCCTTCCGAAAAACGAGCAGAGAATCCGTTTGATTTGATCCACTCGGATCTCAAACAATTTCCCACGGTGTCTTATCACAAGTACCGCTACTTCATGAGCTTCTTCGACGAAGCACTCTCCTATGGCTGGACAGTATGCCTTGCGCAGAAATCCGATGCCAAGCAGGCTATGCGCAATTTCATTGCGATGGTCAAGAACCAGTTCAATGTCACCATCAAAAAGTGGCATATTGACAATGGGGGAGAATTCATGGGGATGGGAATGGAAGAATTTCTCGCGGAACAAGGAATTCTAGTGGAGAAGGGTGCTCCATATGCTCACCAGCAGAATGGGCATGCCGAGCGCTTCAATCGTACGATCATGGATAAGGCAGAAGCCATGCGCTTCACTGCCTGTCTTCCTAATTCTTATTGGGAATTCGCTATCAAACATGCGACACGGATCTACAATATGACACCTATCAGGCATCTAAAATGGAAAACTCCATTTGAAGCTCTTCACAAGGAAAAACCGGATGTTTCCGAACTCCGAGTCTTTGGTTGCGCTGCATATGTCTTTATCCCTGATGAGAAGCGCGCCAACAAGTTATCGCCCAAATCGGAGCTGATGACCTACTTGGGCATTCCTGATGGTGTGAAAGGATTTTTGTTCATGCGCACAAACAATTCCACGTTCGTCGCCACCAAGGCATTGTTCAACGAGGAGTTGTTCCCCCGCTGTCCTGACAGCAATCGACCACCCCACGTTCCTGTTGGAGAGGAATTTCCAGAACGTGATGACCCAGTGAATCCACAAGATCCACCACAGGTAGACGGAGAAGATTGGCTATATGGAGATAATCCTTTTCCATTTCCCATGCCATCTGATCCGGCTCCACCACCTCCCGTACAGGGAAATGATGATGGTGACGACGGTCATAATCGTCAGGACCCACCGCCAGAGCGTCGGGATGAACCTCAGAGGACTCGTAGAAGTAGAATTCCACGACCAAGTCGGGAAGCTTCACCAGCTCCTGAGCCTCGAAGGTCTTCACGCCAGCGGAATGTGCCTACACGTCCAGGAAACGTCTATGGGGAAAAGCGTACCCCTACGGATATAGTCCGTGACATTCAGAACAGCAGAGGATGGAAGCGGTATGTTGGTGAAGATAAGGGTAGCTCCCAATCTCAACCATCAACCGGTGCTGATGCAGGGGTTCCCGGCCCTAGCTCGCAACCAGATTCCTCAAACGCGGGTGCTTCTGATGATCTAGACGAGGATGCACGCATGGAGAAGCTATGCCGGGAAGGGGGAGTAGAGCTCATCACGGCGCTGCTGTCAAAAGCGGTTCCAAATGAGAACCTACCTGATACGTCCAAAATTCGCGATTGGACATTCCGCGATATCAAGCGGTTGCCTTCTGAACAACAGAAAGGTTGGATTGATGCTTGCCGCGACGAGTTAGAGGCACTTCGTCAGCGCAAGGTCTATTCCCTTGTGGACCGCCCGAAAGGACGGAAGGTTATCAGATGTCGCTGGGTCTTTGACCAAAAATCTGATGGCCGAAAACGTGCCCGCCTAGTTGCCAAGGGTTTCAGTCAAATCGAAGGAGTTGACTATGACGAGATATTCTCTCCTGTTGTCAGGTATGAGACGTTCCGGTTGGTCATGGCGCTTGCAGCGCTCAATGATTGGCATTGGTCTGGACTCGACGTCAGTAAGGCTTTTCTCTACGGAGAACTTGACGAAGAGGTCTACATGGAACAACCCGAAGGCTTTGTGGCGAGAGGCCAAGAGCGCAAAGTCATGCGCTTACACAAGGCAATCTATGGACTAAAACAAGCTGCTTTAGCATGGTGGAAAGCGCTGACCAAGTTCACAAAAGCCATGGGCTGGATCCGACTAACATCGGATGCCGGTGTGTTCTTCTACAAGGACTCTGATGGCAGCATAGCCGTCATAATAGTCTATGTGGATGATGCTCTGTTCTTCTCCAAGAACAAGAAGCTCCTCGCCTTTCTCAAGGCTGAGTTCAACAAGCGATGGGAATGCCGCAATTCTGAAGATACTCCAGAGTTCTTGCGCGTGCGCCTCAGTAGAGTAGGATCTTCGATCAAGATTGATCAGATTCCTTATCTCGACAAGGTGCTAGAGCGCTTTGGGATGCAGAACGCCAAGTTCGCAGCGACCCCTCTACCGGCTGGATATGTTCCAATGCCAAATGAGGATGAAGTCGATCCAGAGCTCAGGAAGAAATTCCAATCAGTCATTGGATCTCTTCTCTTCATCATGCTAGGCACACGTCCTGATATTGCATTTGCTGTGACCAAATTGTCACAATTTGCCGCCAATCCGTCCCAAGACCACCTCCATAAAGCACTGTATATCTGCCGCTATTTGGCTGGTACTAGGAATTATTCGCTCATTTTCAATGGTGCGACGGATAGAGGGCTAATTGCATTTAGCGATTCAGACTGGGCTGCTGATCCGATCAAGAGGAGGTCTACCACTGGTTTCTTCACGAAATTGGCAGACGGGATTATTTGCTGGCAGTCTAGGCTTCAGCGCACTGTCGCGCAGTCTTCGACCGAAGCAGAATACATGGCGATTTCAGATTGTAGTCGCCAGGTGATGTGGCTGAAGAGCGTCCTTTCGGAACTCCAGTTCAAACTCACCATCCCAGTACCCATTTGCGGTGACAATCAGGGTGCACTCTTCAGTGGCAGCAATGCCTACCGAGACCGCAGGATGAAACACATAGACATCCGCTATCACTACATTCGTGAGCGAGTCGAGGAAGAAGAGGTTGAACTGTTCTTTATTCCGGGCAGTGAGAATCCTGCAGATATGTTCACCAAGAACCTAGGACGCGTCAAGTTCGAGAAGTTCAGGTCCCAACTAGGACTTGAGTTCAACTCGTCCTGAAGGAATGGCCAATGAAGATTTCGCTTTCAAACACTATCCCGTGGTTTTCAGCGTGGGGGAGTATTGATCAAATGATGATCTTATCGTCTGCCAGATGGATGTCGTGATACACATCTATGACTCCATCACGTGTCATCTAGAGTCATGTCGACTCGTCCTAAATAGACACAAATAGCCCCCTGTATTGTATATAAGGAGGGCTCTATTACCCTATAATCTAAGTCTCTTGACTACTCCCGCATAGTGCCCACACTAAGCTCTCACTCACACAGGTGAGCTGCTAGACGCTCTCCCCAGTGCTCAACATGACTAAGCATCACACAATCACAACGTGTGACCAAACGGCGACGGAGAATCACAACAGCCACAAGAAAAAAATAAGGAATCTACTCACACAGAGTGTTCTAGGAGAGCCTTAGGATACTTTCTCTGCAAGCAGAATTTCAATATCTATCCTGCAGGCAGCATGATCTTGGGCTGGCATATTTCCCATCAAAAAGTTCCTCTTGTTGTATAACATGTTTTCGCACCGAATGCAGCATTTTCCATTTTTCGGGTCCAAAATTTGACCCCATCACGTGACATCCCAATAAGGAAGTGGCAGTGCTTCAGGCTACAACTACCTACGGTGGGCTGGGCATGGCTTTTGACTGTTGCATATGGTGTTTTAGAGCACATATGTACCACTAGACACCCATCCAGAAGCTCATAAGGTCCAAAAAGTGAAGTTGGTTTCTGCGACCTCCGAGATTTGACCCTGTGACCGTGACAGTCACTGCTTAGTCACCCGTGCTGGAATCAAATGCCGCATTGCCTTGCTTGTCAAGGCACTCTCCAGACCCTATATTCCACGAATCAGATGCAATAGTTCCGTATGCTGATCCGATCATTCGCATATGCGAAATACACTGCCGCTTCATGTAATTGTTCCAGAATCTGATCCGATCTGATTGTGCTTACTCTTGTAAGTATGTACGCATGCGTCCGCCGTGCTTTCATTTCCGCTGTGCGCTCTTTGGCGTGAGTCCGGCACAACACCGTGGTAGGTTGTTCCAAGCCACGTCGTCAAGTACATTCCATGGGAAGGCTGGTTTATGTATACAGGGACGTTTCTTTCGTACGTGCATTGGCTATCTGCTCCTTTCTGTTCATTCTACCTGTACATTCTCGCTCTTACCTCTTGATTTGAAATCAACCATAGCGTACCGTAATCGAGTAGCAAGGCATGATGTCGGCGGAGCCGACACTTTCTAGTAGTAACTGCTATGCGACTGACTAAGTTGATGGCATCAGTGCTACTGAACGTTCGGCATCCAAAACTAGAAAGTGTTGGCTCCGCCAACATCATGCCTTGCTCACCGATTCAATCCATATAATCCAATTGATACACAATAAAACAAATAAAATACCAGTGCAGCTGTAACTAAGTGCCAGACGCTCTCATCTTCTTCCTCTTTGGGCTCTTGTCCAGGTCAGGCACCACCAGCAGAGACTAGATGAGGCAAGACAACATCATGCGGTGTAAGCGCTTGTGTTTGCAGTGGTGGAATGTGGAGCAGTGTGGTTAGAGAGTGACATGAATGGAAACAAAAACAGCCCACAGGTGGGTGCTCAAAAGAGAGTCATCATTGTGCATGGAACTATAAATTACACTGTTTTGAATGCCAGCCATGGTGGGGAGCGTATGAAAAGAAGAGTAAAGAGTGAATGAGAGCACAACAGACGCGTACACACATAGAAGGGGAAGCATCATTGGTAACGTGACCTGATCGGATCAAGATACGGAACTATTGCATCTGATTTGTAGAATATAGGGTCTGGAGAGTGCCTTGACAAGCAAGGCAACAAGAACTATCTCGGGTTTTAGATAAGTTATGGTTACGTGTCAATGTCAAGACCCAGAGTTTGAATGAAACTGAAAAAAAAACACTTGGATTAGACTTATTCTATGCTGTGAAGAACCGACTTATCAGACTCAAATGACAAATCGCAAAGTTACAACGAGCGATTCGAGTCTGGCTGGTGATCAAGAAGATGAAGACAAAAAAAAGAGCGCGTTCAGGTAGGTCAGATTATCTGGAGGCTAAAACAGAAATAAGCGGCTAATATCAATGACTCAGATCATGCAAATATTGGTCCAATCGACGAGAAGCGTACAATCCTCGAGCAGACCTGAGAGCATTTCACAGAAACAACGAGATGGTCAGACGTTGGATCTGAGTGATCTCCAGAGCTGAAGGCTCAAGAACCAAAAGGGGTCCGCAAGGGAAGTGCTCCCACAAATAGGACTGTCATCAGGGTACCTCTTTTCATGTGGACTTGTGCAGACGCTTCTTCTGATGGGTGCGGATCATTTCCTCGATACCCACATCCCGCAACATTTCGTGAGAACTGAATTAGAAAAACTTCAACAGGCTCGATCCGGCCTGAGGCCTCGCCCGTGATCACATATTCTCTGAGTCGAGAGCGAGTTGCGCGTGCACATCGCAAGCGATTTCCCGCTGAACAGTCACGAGCTTCAGCCGGGATCCACCAAGCCCGACACTCTCGCATTTGCAAGACTTACAATCGTTCAAGTTTATGCGAACGAAGAATTCGTCGCGCTTAAACAAGCTTCGTACGACTTAGTCCTCATCTACGTGACAGAAGGCAGTGCTTACTACGATTCCGAGCTTCAAAGTTCCAATGCTACAATCTAGGACCCTATCGATACACTTACACAAGACAATGCAAACACAGGAGATAAAGAAACACGTGCGCTGGCTGTCACGTGAACGCCAACGCGCCCCAAGCGGCGACGGCACCCACTGCGCCAATGACCATCGTCTTTGCGGCTGCACTGAGCGCCAGGGACCTTCCCTGCGGAACGGGGACGAGCGCGTGCATCTTCGTTTCGATCTGGTTCAACAGAACATCGACGGCCGAATCGGTCCGCCCGACCACGACGATAGTGTCGGCGTGGTCCAGTGGCATGGTGCGCGTGCATAATCCGTGGAAGGTTGCCGCTGCAATAATGACCGGGACGTCCGGGGTGGAGATTACATAGATGGTTGCTTTGGTGAGGGATGAGAGCGATGCGATGAAGGAGTCGTGCTCGGCGTGTGTGAGTGTGCGCGTCAAAGGCCGAGGGCACGACGAGGTTAGATTGCACTCCGTCAAAGTGGGAGATGACGGTGCAAGAAGTTCTTCCGCGTCGTCTGTAGGGGTCATCGCGCGAGGAGTGGCACTCCCATCCGTAGCCATGTCCGAGACTTGCGACAACACAGGCTCGTCGATCTCGTTCTTGAAGAGCGAGATCTGGGAGCACACGAAGCTGGACGAAGGAGAAAGCAGCGTCCCAGGCATCTTGGTGAAAGGCCGCCTTGTCACCAGAGTCTCGACTTCTACCTCGGATCCCACCGCCGAGGGCGAGAGATTCAGTGACTGAAGCGCGTCTGAGACGAGACGTGTGGGCGAGTCAAAGAAGGATTCGCCGGCGGGCGATTCTGAGTCAACGAAAGGGCAGCCTTCGCGTGGATGCCCTTTGCGTGGACGTTTGCATTGGCTACAGACGCGGGGCTTGCTTGGCGTTGAGGCTTTCTCAGGAGTCGGTAGAGGTGATTTGGCCGAGTTTCGCGTGGTGCGTAGACTGACTGGAGAAGAACGAAGAACGGGTGCCATGAGAGAGCAGTTACGGCGGGCCAGATAGTTCTGATTGGCGGTTTCGTGGGCCGGTCAGCTGATCCGATCATCGGGCCAGCATTGTGCTCCTGTACTCAGTTGATCATGTTCATTCAGCGTTTCGGACCGCAGGATCCCCGGACCCGCGCGCTCACTCGTTCGCTTGCAAGTATTGCCTATCCAATTCACATCGGTACCACTCTTTCCACGCTCCGGTGACAAGTATGAGGCGTTCCTTCGAACCAGGTCCATGGACTTGGACCTCGCAGCTGCCATCCATATGCAGAGCCACGCGTGGATTGGGTCTCTTCCTTGTGCGTCACCCCACTTCGTCGCGACCTTTCCCACCTGAACTCCATCTTTTGTTCGGCTTCTTTCCACCCATTGCCGCCTGCCCGCAATACGCAATACGCGTTTTTGCTGACGTGCCTGCCTGCGGAGGTCCTCTTCAATCTTCCCATGCTGTATCACATTCATCGAGGCATCACACCCTGTCAACTTCAATCCGTGTTGCATTCTGGCGCTCAGCAGCGACTCGCATGTCTACCCCCGCTTCGTCCCTCTTGCGTCCTGGCTGTAGTCGGGGCTGTGTGCTGCAAGAATGTGCTCTCGCTAACGTAAGAAAATGATAATCAAGCGCTTGTCACCACCATTCTTCTTTTCACTCGCGACTCTGCTTGGCCCGCGATGTCTTATCTGAAGACTTGGCTTCCATCCCGATCTTCGTAATGGGGCACTATCGACTTGGCTTGCTCTGATGCTGGTGCTTTTCTCCCAGAGAATCAACTCTGCCGCTCGAGGAGTCATCCGCTCAGTTAGCAACTTTGAACTCTTGCGACTTATACTGCGATTATGATTATGCATCAAAACGACGTGCTGTTGTAGGAATCACGGGTATCGCTCCTGCATAAATGCCTCGTATTCGCCACATGTCAATGTCAAACCGCCTCTGCGGTTCAGATGTCATCAATGATTCTGTGGATCTCGACCGTTTTTTAACCTCTGATTCTCACTGGAGGACCATATGGCTGGGAGCGCTCGTTCTCAGATGGCTAAACGGGATAAAAGCGGGGTGCTATCTCTCTTGATAAACCGTCGAGAAGTCCCCCCCGGTCTTTCTTACAGGCAAGCATGTCGACTGTGAGTCGTGCTCCCTTTCTTCTGTGCCAGTCTCGCTCAATCTCATGCAGTTCATTGACTCTGCTGAACGGCCAGCCCCTTCCTCCATCTCCACGCCCTCTGTTCACTCCAGCGAGGATTCCAAAGACTTGAAGGACGGCGGTATCACCGATGTTGTCGTCGCCGAGCTAGGAAAGATCGAAAAAAAGGATCTTGATCTTCCAGCCAAGAAGGGAGCCTCCAGCCTCACTCGCTGGCTTCATTGTAGGTTCCGGCCCTCTAATCTCATCTGATAACTGACCAATCTATCCGATAGATACCGCGTTTACGTACTACCGCAAGACGTTCGCCACGATATTCATCGCGAACATGGCGGCATTCATAGGTTTCATGGTCCGCAAGGATGGCCGGCCACTTGCTCCCGACGTGGGTAGCGCTGCCTCTGTCAATCTCATGGTCACGCTGCTCTTCCGCCAAGAGAACTTTGTGAATCTTCTGTACGAGATCGCTGTCGCTTGCCCTCACAGTGCCCCTCTCTGGCTCCGCAGCCGGCTCGCAAAGGTTTTCCACTACGGCGGGGGCCACAGCGGCTCGGGCACTGCGGCTGTCGTGTGGTACGCGCTCTACACGGGGCTGACGACCAAGGACTACCTGGCGCGGCCATCCAACTGGGGATTGGCGAATGTGATCACCTCGTACATCCTGATCACCATGTTTGTCTGTATCCTGGCGGCGGCCCATCCGATTCTCCGGCGCCGGTATCACGACCACTTCGAGGCAGTGCATCGTTATTCTGGCTGGGTTGCGTTGATGACCTTCTGGATGCACAGCTTCTTTGCTGGCAACCAGTACCGCGCCTACATGGAATCACCGCCGTCGCTCGGACGCTACATCATCAACACACCCAACTTCTGGACGTTGTGCGTCTCGACAAGCTGCTCGCTTCTCTCTTGGGGCCGTCTGCGCCACATCAAGGTGTACCCTGAAGTGCTCTCGAGCCACGCCACGCGTTTGCATTTTAAGTACCGCGACATGCAGCCGTTCTACGGCCTGAAGATCTCGACGAAACCCCTCCTCGAGTGGCACGCCTTCGCAACCATCCCTGACGACGACGGAACGACATCCAAGGGCTTCTCCGTCGTCGTGTCGAACGCCGGCGACTGGACCAGCGAGATGATCCGCAACCCGCCCGAGAAGCTCTGGGTCCGCGGCGCACCCATGCACGGGCTCCTCTACACATCCAACCTGTTCAAGAAGATCGTCGTCGTCGCTACGGGGTCCGGCATCGGGCCGTGCCTCTCGCTGTTCTACGCCAACGTGACCCCGCGCCGCATCTTCTGGTCGACACCCGCCCCGCTCGTCACTTATGGCGAGGGCGTCGTCGGCGCGGTCAAGAAGGCTGATCCTAACGCGTGGATCTGGGACACGCGCACGGAGGGCCGGCCAGACATGGTCGCGGTCACTTACCAACTCGTCGTCGAGGCCCAGGCCGAAGCCGTCTTCATCATATCGAACCCCAAGCTCACTCAGCGCGTCGTGTATGCTATGGAAAGCAGGGGGATCGCCGCTTATGGCGCCATCTTCGATTCTTGAGTAATGAAACATGTAAGTAACGAATCAATATCCGCACGTGTATACTTGTGCGAAGAGATGTGCAGTAGATTCTTTTGCAGAATGTTTTAAATCTTGACGTGTACCATTCATGTAGAAAATTTTACGAGACCCTTTTTCACTTCAAATCCAATTGAGCGGAAGGTTTGCACGTGAAATGCACGTGATCACACAAGGCGCTGTTTATCTGCAATCGTACTGACGAGCGATAAATTATCTGAATCCTCTACACTTCTGCCGAGCCCCACAGCTCACCCCACTCGAGCATAACCGCAAACCAATAGCAATCGTTCTGGGCACCGGTTAGCACGTCTTCAGCGAACCGGCGTCCTGATTCTTGTATTCTGTGAGCCTATTGCGAAACAGCTCTCAGAAAAGGAGACATTCCATGAGAAAAAATCTGACCTCTTTATCATTCTTCTGTGCCCAAGCGATCTTGGCCGCCAAGTCAGAAAGATCGGGTCGCACAGGGATGAAATGCTCGTAAGGGATGAGCCACGGTGTGAAATACTCAGCGAAGGCAGTTGACTGCATGCGAGATTAGCATCGAACGGAAGAAGTCTCACTGGTCCGCTGACCTTGAAGACCAGCGACCCGCTGCGTAGGAGCCCAAGATAACGGCCACTGAACGAATTGCCGTCCACATCCAAGACATACCTACCGAGGTCAGCAAGCGCAGATCGACTCGATAGGATCTCACTTGTATTTGTAGCTCTCTTCTCTCGGGGCTTTTTGGCCCGTTATGTTGTATTCCTTCCGAATAGCATCCGCATCGCAATTGTCTGGGAACAAAGTCAAGGCTACGAATTACCAAAAATGATCTTACGGCACGCACCGGTGCAATGCCATTCGTGCCATTCAGTTATCTGCACATCGAAGAGGTGCTGGAGCGAATGAGACGCGCGGGATAGTGATCGAAAATTACACGCACCTTATTCTCAGGCTCCCTGGCAATGTCCATCAATCTAAATCTCGGGAAGAAGCGATAATTTTGCCCGCGGATGTGCCCTCCATTTGATTTGCCGCGCCAATCTGCACCGAGGGTAAGTTCGAAGATTTGCTTGGCAAATGTTTCTTCTCACAGATTACTTCTCGCTTCTTATCCCAAGGGACATTGTCCGAAAACTCGAACTTGCCCGCCCACGATGAGCTGGTGTAGTAAAACTGATGCACTGCATGAATAGGCTAGAAAGTGAAAAGACCCTTAGCGCACACACCTCGCCGACGATGAGGATATCCGCGAAACAGGAGTGTCCACTGGAGGGGCTGAAGTCAAGAGCTGCGCCACTGCCAATACCGGACCCATCAGCCAGCTTTGCCATACTCAGAATGGGGATGAGATCGGTGGTGAGGTCAGATGACGATGGGGAGACAAGAACTATCGGAACAGTCAGATAACACGATATCAACGATGACCGTCTCATCCGGCATACAGGGTACGTCTCCCATTTCACCATTAAGAGGAGCACAGCCCTCTCGGGTCCGAAAGAAGTCGGACGCAGGGGCCGACCCATCGAAGGAATGTGCGAAGGGTTTGCCGTCCACGATGCCTAGATTAACCTCGGACTTGGACCCCCGGAGCAGCGGAGCCGTGTCGTAGGCAACCCGGGGCTCATCTCGTCCATTGATCAGCACCTTCATGTCTGGCAATGAGGAGGCAAACTGGGCACCGTCAGCGCAGAACTGATGGCGGGACACTACGCACCATGTTGATCTTGTTGTCCCAATCCCCATCGAAATAACTCCCCTGATACCCTGGACGGTACATTCTGCCGCTCCGGACATCCATTGCGACGGCCCCATGCGAGTCCCCGTCCCTGACCCAGCGCTCGGCAGTCTTCGTCACCTGCTCGCGGAACCACCCTCTCTTCCCTGTCCTCCGCTCTTCCCTTCTCTCGGCTGCCCAGAAGGGTGCGAAGTCGGCGAAGACGCCGGCGTAGGCGCGTGGATCCGTGAAACACTTGTGCTCCTGCGCGTAGGTGTGGAATTTGGAGTAGTGGAGAGGCGGAGGCCGTGACGTGAGCAGTGTGTAGCGGGACATAGCATTTGAAAGAGTATTGAAAACGGAGAGAGGATAGGCAGGGTCGACGGGAGGCGGAGGACGGTGCTCAATGGCATAAGGATCAGAGTGAGGGGCTGGGGCAGCGGGGTGTGTGCCATCTTGTTGCGACTTGCTGCCGAACCCGGGCAGAGTCCTCGGTAAAGAGAGTGGTGCGAAGTACGTGTATGTCGCAGCGATGATGAGAAAGACCGAAACGGAGAGGGCGATGACACGAGGGCGCCGGAGGAAGCGCAAGAATGATGCATTTTTGGAGGTGTGTGTGGGGTAGAGCGACACGTCTCGGTCGTTCGTTAGGGCAAGAAGGGGACGTCCAACAGAGTTAGTTGGGTCATAGGCCATCCGATCCGGTGTGAGAGGTGAACAAAGTTTTCAAAGAGATACCTACACTCCTGCGGCATGTACAGGCCGCATCTCCAAGTCGCCATCATAATTGTGATTAACCATCAGGATCTATTGATCGCATGACACGAGGGAGAATGGGCCATGCAAGAAATCGTTACGCAGGCCGCAGTGATATTCGCATCGAAATGAATGCGAATTGAACGAATTCAAGATGAATGTTGGCGAGGGACGTGTCTTCGCTTAGATCTGTGGATTGAATTGATGTACAGGGATTGAGTTTCAAGGCGCGATGGCCGAGTGGTTAAGGCGACAGATTAGAACCACTCTTTATCTGTTTCGGTTTCCGAGCGCAGGTTCAAGTCCTGCTCGCGTCGGCCTTCCTTTTGAATGATCGTGTTGTGTTCTCAGGCGATCGATCATTGACGTAGGTACTCAGTGCCTTTCTTTTAGTTGCACTCTACGATCGGCTACCATTATCCGACATGGCACCCTGGGTGAATTCGCATCGCGGAACACTGATTCACTGACGCGTAAATACATGGTCCACGTCCGTAATTGGCTTTGATGCCCATCCCACCCTTTTCTATTTCTTGAGGGCTGTATGCCCTATGTTTCATGTTGCGCTCAGCCTACCTACAGTACATGCATGTCCCATACAACCCCTACCTCCCCACCTTCATCTCATACAGTCAACGGCCGACAAATCCAGTCGATACCTCCTTCCCAGCTGCCTCCGGGCACCGCGTCTTAGTAGGTAGTTTACTTGTTGCGGAATACAAATGCAGATTCAAACCAAAAAACATGGTCCACGTGATCGCATCTGTATTCCGCTTGATCACTTGCCTTGTAGGTCGTTCCCAAAGATGGACACGATTTGGGCATTACCGCTTTGATAGACGAATATCGACTTCATGAAGTCTCGGACGCTGTGGAGGAAAATGTATGTATTTGTGACCAGCCACAGGGCAGCCCCAAACAATCATGAGATTCCGTCATAGATTCAGATCACATGTCTTCAAAAGTCCCACCCAGCCAGAAAACACGCCAATCCGATAGCCCCTTGCGGCACCAGCCATAAAAGCCTACTTGTCGTCTGTAACGTAGGGCCACTTCCTCGGAGTCTGTGCTGGAGTATGAGGCTGTCGAGTAGGTGCGATGGAGGCCAGGTTCTTCAGACTGGTCCCAGTACCCGCCGGCACACAAGAACCCTGTCTCTCCCCCGGCATCCTCCTCGACACGGAGGGTCATGTCCTTCCCCTTGCCTTTGCTGCCCTTGGTCGTCAACAAGGACGCGATGGGCAGTTCGACAACTTCAATACTGCCCTCACCGAGAGCGGTGAGCTGTAACAGCCCTTCCTCAGAAGGGCTGACCCGACCTACGACCCAAGAGGGAGCAGTTCTCCAAGGGACGGTCCCCAGGGGGACGGTCCCCGTAGTATGGGATGAGAGCGGTGATGGAGCCACGTGAGTGACCGATCCGCGAGTCAGGAGATACACGCTGCGACCATTCGGCAGGTCGCATCTGGTGGGAGGAATCCAGCGCGCCGTTCCAGCTGACCCGTCAGCGATGGTCGATGCATGCCGTCGAGGAGTACCGGAGCCAGCGACGGACAGCGTTCGGTTGTGCGCCAAAGACGCGCCCGCACTGAATCCATGATCGAATAGCTCCATTTCCCCGACAGCCGAATCTGCCAGGCGAATCCACCCCGCTTTCTTCTCGAATACGACGAAGATCGAGAGCTGTGTGGAGTAGCTGGTCGTTTGACTGCCCCGACTGGGCGTCCGTCGATGTCGCTCTGGCGCAACAACGTCGTGTACGGTCTGCTGGAAGAAGGTGATCGACTTTGACTGCAATGGAGTGTAGAATTCCTGTGCAGACGCGTTGAGCTGACAAACGACGACGATAAGATAGTCAGATGAAGAAAAACACCTTGACGAACTGGAAGGCGCGTTCGTTGGGTGGCGTCTCGTACAGCAGGATATTGTTTTTGGTCGCGATGGCCAAAAACTGGCCACGAGGAGGCCCCAATCCGCCCACGCCTCCTCCTTCGCTCTTGTCCCACAAAGAGAACGTGATCACAGACTGCCCAAACAAGCGGGACCCTGGAGCGGCAAGAGGCACAAAATCTCGTGCCCAGCGCATCGGAAGGTCGTCGACGACCTCCCAGCTACGCGTCGATTCATCTGAGTTGATGCGCTGAGGTCCCGCGCGAGAGGCTGAAAGCGATGGCGCAGGCGAGAGGAGAGCTTGATATGACTGCGCCGAGTTCTCCGTGGTACTTGGCGGAATGAGAGATTTGAGCCCTCGCGCGATACTGCTTGTTGGCCGATGTTTCTTGGGTGTCGTCTGCAATGTCGCGAAAGTGTCCAGACTGACAGGATTGGACCCCTGCCATAAGCTTTAAAGCCCACACACATTTGATGATATCAGCACTCGCACCTTGTGCGCCACAGCATACTTGGCGAGACTTAGCAAGGACGCGAGCTTGTACATTCTCACTACACGTTGATGCTCGGTCTCTCTGGCCCCGGGGGATTCAGACTCAGGTCCGACAAGCACAAGGACCACTCCGCTGTTCTCATCTTGCTCTAGAAACGACATCTGGAACACACTTTCACCTACCCAGAGAGGATACACTCTGGCATCTTCAGGACCCTTCGCCTGAATGTGGCCATCCTCAGTCCAGTCCTGCGGGAACATGTCCAGAACAGATAATCCTTCGTCATGTCCAATCAGCAATAATTGGTCGGCTTGTAGCGGGAGAAGACATCGAATTGGGGCAGTGGAATGAGGCAGAAATCGGGATCCGAAATGATTCATTTTGAGGTGCGTCGGGTGGAGGTGCGTACTGACGACAGGTAGACGCGGGAGCGGGGAGTCGGGCCCGGGTGGTGGTTCGGAGAGTAAAGAGTATGCGTCCGTTTGGATGGATAGACGAGACAAGTCTGGCGTCGGAGTTGGCGGTTCGGGATCTAGAGCGTCCTGAAGATATCGCTCTCAGTAATAGCAGCCGATGATTGTGCAGCACACACCATTTCGTCATTTCCCCATCCCCGCGCTCTCCGTCGTGCGCGTTCCTCCGGAGTGATAGCCGCATGCCGCTCTAACGCTCTAGGTACATGAATTGCGCTCAGCGCCGTCTTGCCGAGACGCCAGACCACACACCCACCTCTTCTCTATCCATCCTGCCCATCGACCAAACCTAATAAGTGCTCGAGGGTCAGAACAGAGCAGGAATTGCGAATGACAGTGGAAACACCTCGATTGAGGCCCTTCTTGCTCGGCCAGATGTTCATAAGTCGGTAGGCCGTCTTCTGATAAGGCAGGCCCGCGATCCTGCTCGATGGGCAGCCGTGCGGCCATTGGAGTGCTCGTGGTGGTTAGATTTCGAATGGTATAATGATGTTGCACAGCCTAGAACCGGTCAGGGCTATGGGTACTACGGTAGTGACGCAATGGCCCAAGCCCCCTCGGATTCGGACGTCGGTGTAAACTTGCAGGTCGATAACAATATGTGGACATACTCGACACTCATCTCAAACCAAACCAAACTAGTCAAGGACCAACGGCCTTAGACACTGCTCATCGTTGATTTCCGAACAGTTCATTGCCGACAAGCTTGTCACATCCTGTCACTCAAAGATTTCCTTCTGCTTTCTCCCGTCGGTTCACATGGCATTGAAGTTTGCTCAAGGTCTCACTCCATGATCCACATGCGTCTTCGATCTCGCACCGCGTATACGCGGCTCTCGCCTCTACATTCGATCTGTACACACGCCTCGCCTCTAGACACAACTCACGTTCCCCTCACCACGCCGCCAGTCCTCGCCGCGAAGAGCCGCACCCGATTCCCATCCGCGCCATTCCTTCTCTTTTCCGCCTCCAAGGGCCAATTCAGCATCCCAGCATTCCTCGGGCCCGCTCGACACGTCATCTCGTACAGGCGCGCAGCGCCTGATGCGCCGTTTCTATTTGACGCTCCGCCGCCCGTATTTCACACCCCGAGACTTGGAAGACGGGTGCCCAGGTCAAAAGACCGAACTGCTACCTCGCTAGCGCCGAGGCTGGAGGAGATGCTGCTGGCCTGTGCGCAGACTGAAGCGGGCAGGCGAGCATTGCTGAAGGCAGATGTAGTCACGGAACGAGGTGTGCTCGGGAAGTCCGTCACTCCCTCCCCCCGTCAGGCTCATACTCACGGCATCGTTCCAGGCTTATGTCGAATCGCAAGGGTGCCTTCGACGTGTCGTACGCGCACGGCGTCCTTTTTATGCAGCCCGCGGGGATGCCAGTGCAGTGAGTGTCACGCCTCGATTTTCATCTTGATTGACGGATGTCTAGTCGGGCCGCTATGCAATCACGAACAAGGTATGTGGTGATGTGGCCGCCTCGCCAAGTTGCTGCTAACGCTGGGACAGATCGGACAGTTTTCAACGCGCTTGCACACTGCCACACGATGGAGAAGTGCGCACGGTTGTACTGCGCACGCTAGGTGGTCTCAATGTCCTGATTTCAGGAAGCACGGACTGCTTACAAGGTCCGTCTTCTTCGTTGATCTCGCCACTGTCTTCAGACTTACCAGTCACCTCAGGACGAACTCCTCTACAGCTAGTCGTCCGATCTGTGGGCGCCGGTGACGCCAAAAAGTATGTTTTGGTAGCGTCCTTGTCAAAATGCTCACAATCGATAGACTTCCCCGAAGAACATGGAAGAAGTGGTACTTGCAGGCACAAATGATGGACGTTCCTTCGCTCTTGATCGGTTCCGTTGGCAATGATGGAACCCTGTATGCGACCGAGCGCGTCAAAGTGCAAGAGATCCCTACAATGCTCAGCTGGGACCCGACACTCGACTTCGGATGGGCGCAGCGAGTGTTGAGTCTGATCCGCGATTACTGCCAGGAAGCCATAGATATCTACGGGAGATCAAGAATGCTGGATGCCGCGCCGTTTGTCTGGAGGGTGTTGACTGATTCTGTGGCCGGAGAAATCCGCATCACCTTGCGTAGAGTGGAGAAAGAGGAAGATGCGGCTCCTAGCAACTGGGGCAAATACGGGATTGTCCCGGAGGCTGTGGTGAAGGTGTATGAGAGTGTGCGTATGCCGGAGCATGTCGATATAAATATAGCTGATTCGTTTGATGCAGTTTGTTTAACGTCCTGTTTCGTTATCTTTTGTCACCAAGACTCGGGAGATGACCAAGATTCTCGTGTACACCCTCACGTCGCGCACTGCCTACTGTAGACCAGAATAACCTCGCTGCCTTTCCTCCCATCGCGTCGAAGCGCCTTGGCCCTCTCTCTTATGGTCTACTGAGCACGAAACCTGTCCAGGCGTGCTGTCGCTGTGTCCCGGAGGTGCGAATCTGGTGCTGCATCATGGTGCCTGCGTCAGCTGATAGTGGTGTTCCGTAATCAGTAATAGCAGCAACAGCGGGACGAGCTCGAACGGGTACTCTTACCAATCGCACCCGACTTCCATTCATCGCTCTTTTTTCTGAATTGCGCCCTGCCGAACGACATGTATATGGATACAACCTTGCTGTGTCTAGGATATCATTGAAGTTCAGCATCTCGTCAGTCGACTGATTCCTTCTCTCACGGAAGAAAGCCTGACCCGGCCCTCAAGTGTCGAACTCACAAATGGCCGGCAACACACCGTCCGCCTGTCTCTGCGAGCGTTAAATATCGAACGGAGCCTCTGTGAAGCTGTGTCTTCAACTCTCCATTGATCCAAGGAAGCTGGAGTTCTCCGTGTTGTGCGTGCGGTATACACCGGTCCACTTCTAAAGGCTCAACTTCTCTGTAGCCTGTTCCCCGGGAGTAAACAGGTGATTCGATCCCATTCGTCATTCTCGCTCCGAGTGTGGTTACGCAACGGAGTGGACCACCGCTTATTCGCAGACGAGCTGTTGATCGGGCGGGATTTGGATTTTGGAGACGTGCCGATTGCGAGGCTGAGAAGTGCGCTGCCAGGACTGCAGGTGTACGATGGCCAGGTTGGGCAGGTGAAAGTGCAATTCCATGTCAGGTGTGTGTGTGGCTAGAGTGTGTGCGGTGCTCCCGATATCTTATCTTGCGCTCAGATGGCGACGGCTCAGCATGCGATTGTACAAATGCAGAGTAAACTACGACGCTGGTGGTGCGGGGCAGACCCTCATCGACAACCTACCCCTTCTCAACGACTGCCACCCCCGTTCTGTGACGTTCCTCATCTACCCCGTTCCCATCTCGTCTGTGCCTTCCGGGGCATCGCACCGGCTGCGCGTCTGGCTCAAGCATGCTGCCACCCCGGGCGGCAACTCGTGTGTGTACGAGCGCATCTACAAATGCGATGCTTTCAGGACCGGGGCGTACCTCGACTTTAGGGCGCTGGGGTCGAGAATGATTATGGCTTCGTCGGAGGGACTGCCCCGTCGACTGTTCCGGTGGATGAGGATCATGTTATGTTCACATCTGTGTCGTCTTCAACAAAAGATGAATGGGATGATTCTATGGATCTTGCATGATATTCGGAACTGGGAGACAGAGGGAGACAGGGTCGGAGGGGTGTGACTGCAGAAGTCGATTCTCGAATGGACCAGTGCGCGGAGCTATCTCGACCCTCAGCACCGATGCTAAACGCAGGACGTCCTGACCGGAATGCCTTAATCCTGTGAGACCTGTTCTCACGTTCAAGTCTATGAATTCGCAGGAACGCTCCCAGATGAACGCCAGAGTAACCCAGAGGTTACGCACGAACAGTGTCTGGTGTGCCCGGCACTCGTGCGTTTCCGAGACAGTGCGACACGAGAACGCAGTCGTCTGCTCGCCTATGCGGAATTCATCGTCTTTGGGGAAGCATGATTCATGAGGAGCCGTGCTCTACGCATCAGTCCATATATAACGGTCAAGGACAGACCCTTCTGCACACGTTTTCCGATCGCATCTCAGGTCTGCGTACGCTACAGGATCTCGGTAGATGAAATTCAGAACTGACATGGCCGAATGAAGACGCAGCCATTGTCACAGGAGGATATATGCACAGACCGCCTGAGGATTGATCCAAATCAATGTTCCCGAGTGTGGATCAGCGGGAGCACGTGGATAACATGTGACCGTAGAAGCGTGTCCTCGGTCTAGTCATACTCCGAGTGTTCTTGCGCAGACTGCCCCGAAGAGGAGAAGGAGTCTGGCGTAAACGGCCTCGGGAGCAGAATAAACCGAACAACCTTAGAGATGAGATTATCCGGCAGAACGACTCTTTGGTACAGCATGGTCAAGTGTTTCCTCGCACGGCCGACATTGCCGATGATGGTTCATAATTATCTTCGGCTGCGGTGATTAGGGGGACTCGATCGCATCGCGCTCAGTGCAAGTCAGTCATTCTTTTGTTGTATAAAGTGTGGTCCATCCGACTTCACAAACAACGCACACTCGCACACCGCACCGCAAACTCCGTAATTAACACTCCACGACTGCTCCGACCTGGGTGCGTGGAAGATTTCGATATATGTATGACATAAAAGTCCGATTCTCGTACGCGTCCGTCGCCAGCGGGCGCGTATCATGGGCAATGTTCAAGTCCTCGACACTGTCTTGCATACGTCATCTTGTACCAAAATACATGTGACCAGTCTTGTGTACGATATTCAATCTTCACTGCCCTTAACTGCGCTGTCACTGCGGCGCAGATAGAGCTGGGGCTTCGAAAACGGTGCTTCTCAAACCCGGAGATCAAACTCGGGGGAGTGGAACATCTCGGCCGGGGAGAGGATAAAAAGCAGGTGCAGTCCATCTCTTGAACTCAACTCACCATGTCTCCCTTGCATATTCTCCGTGACAATTCCAGCAAAGATCTCCCGCCACTCGATCGCTCCCTAATCCTCCCGCAGATCGTAGACCTGCGCCTTGAGAGCTCTGGCGGCAGCACGGCTTTCTCGTTCGCCGAGGAGGATGATCAATCAGGAGTCGTCTCAACTGATATCACTCAGTTTGAATTCGCGCGCGCCGCCCACCGCGCCGCCCGGCTCCTTTCCCCCGAAATGCCTCGCGGTGTAGAGAGGGGACGGGTCGTCGCGATCGTGGCCCTCGCGGACGTGCTCGTGTATCAGACGATCGTCCTAGGATGCATGAGAGCGGGGCTGATTGTGAGTGGTCACACGCAGTGTCACCTGATCAAGCTCGGACCGATTCCAGCCTTTCCCGATATCTCACCGCAACTCAGCTGCGGCAATAGCGCACTTGCTCGAGTCGACCGACTGCCATCGCGTGCTCACCACGAAAGCCCCCCTCGAGAACCTTGTTGCTGATGTCGCAGCTCAGCTCGCTGGGCAGAATCAGAAGTACGAGCTGTCGGTGGAAGAGATCCCGTTGCTGGGAGAGCTGTACCCGCATCTCGGGCACGAGTCGGCAGCCCATCAATTCACACCGTACCCGCTCTCCGGTCCCATTCCACCCAATACCGACATCGCGATCTGCCTGCACTCCAGTGGAAGCACAGGATTCCCCAAGCCGATTCGTATGTCCCATCGCTTATTGCTCGAAATAGCAGCTCTCGGTGGGTGCCATCTCTTCCGTGGAACGACCCGACCCAACTCAACCGACTCGTCGCGGTAGGTTCGGTGGGCCAACTCAAAGCGTTTACACCCCGCTTAGCGAGCGGTTTTCTCCCGCCATTCCACGCAGCGGGCTGCTTCACGCAGATCCTCTTTCCGATGATCAACAACGGCACGGCCTGTATCTTCCCGCCTGCTTCGACAGCGACCGAGTACCACGTCCCGCCCAACGCGACATCTGATCTCGCTCTGCACCATGCGAAGCTCACGAAGGCCGATGGAGTGTTCGCCGTGCCCACGTTCATTTTGGATTGGGCTCGTTCTCCGGAAGCGGTGGACTATCTCAAGAGCTTGAACATGGTCGTAAGTCTGGTGGTCCTGGTGCTTTTCGTCCCTGAGTTTTGGAAAAGGCATTCGGCGGAGGACCGTTGACACTCGAGGTAGGCGACGAGCTCATCGAACAAAGTGTGAAGCTGGTAGCGATATTCGGGGCTACGGAATGTGAGCAATCGCTTGTGACCTCCATCTCCGCACCACACTCACAAGTTGCAGTCGGATTGCCAACTATCATCAGGGCCGTCAGTGATCCTCAAGACTGGGCCTGGCTCAAGTTCCCAGACACAGCCAAAATCCGATGGATTCCAGAGGGGAATGCCAACACATTCGAGCTTCAAGTCCTGGTGAGTCATTCGATTCGTAGCCCAGCGCTCTATGTGACATTCGTTCCAGAGCTGCGATACGCTTCACCCGGCAGTCGAGAACCTCCCGGACGTCCAGGGCTACTCGACGAAAGATCTGTTCGAACGGCATCCCACAAAACCCGACCTGTACCGGATCATTGGGCGGTTGGATGACGTGCTCATCATGGCCAACGGAGAGAAAACAGTGCCTGGCCCGATAGAGAACATCCTGCTCTCTAGCCCCCATATTTATGGGGTTGTGATGTTCGGTCGTGGGAGGAACCAGGTCGGAGTGCTGGTCGAGCCGAGCGTAACGTCCAAAGTGGACATTACAGACCCTGCACAGGTGGCCAAGTTCCGGAATCTGATCTGGTGCGCAGTTCGTTCTTGACCAATGGCAAAGGATGAAACAGCTCTAATTGGCTTTCAACCAGGGAGACAGTACAGAAAGCGAATGAGAATGCGCCTGCGTTTGGCCGGATCTACAAGGAGATGATTGTCGTCGCTTCTCGCGAAAAGCCTTTCATCCGCACCCCGAAGGACACTGTGATCAAGAAACCCACCCTCGCCTTATACAGCGCTGAAATAGAGGCGCTGTGAGCTCGAGCCCGCCTGGGATCCATCTAAAGCTCTAACCTCTCTGCTAGGTACGACACAATCGAAGCCAGCACCAATGCCGCGGACGACGTCTCTCCTCCTACCAGTTGGACTGCCACCGATCTCGTTCCGTGGCTGTCAGCGCACGCTACATCGCTTGCGGGAAAGGAAATCCACCCCAGCGACGATATCTTTGACCAGGGCTTTGACAGTCTTAACGCAACGTTCCTCCGCCATCGCATCGTCGGCGCGATGAGCAAGTCGTCCAACCCGAGCTGTAGGGCAGCTGCGCCGAAGATTTCGCAGGACATCGTGTATTCTCATCCAACGATCGAGTCGCTCGCTGCTGCTCTATCGGCACTTGCTTCTGGGACGCTGGTGGAAGCTGTGGATCACAAGTCTGCTGTCGAAGAGATGATCGCGAAGTATTCTGTCGGATTGAACGGGACGTTGCGCGCTAAGACTCGGCCGGAAGGCGGCGAGGTCGTCCTGCTGACCGGATCGACGGGCGGTCTTGGCTCGCATCTCCTCGAGATCTTGCTCAAGGACCCGACCATTCGTCGTGTCTACGCATTGAACAGACATAACTCGCACGCGACTTCTGCTTCTCGACAGAGCGCTGCGTTTTTGGACCGTGGACTGGACGCGAAGCTCCTGCTCGACTCGGAAAGGCTCGTGTTCCTCGAGGGCACTGCTGCCGATCTGGACGAGTCTACCTTCGAGACTGTGAGCGAATCCCTTTCTGCATTTGCACCAGTAGTGCTCACCAGCATTCCAGCTACGAAACGAACTCAGCGTGATCATCCACAACGCCTGGACGCTCGATTTCAACAAGTCGCTGGCATCCTTCGAGCCGCACATCAAAGGCACGCGCAACCTGATAGATCTCGCCCTTGCCTCGAAGACTGGAGTTCGCTTCCTCTTCACGTCATCCATTGGAACAGCTGTCGGCTGGGATCCAAAACGAGGTCCCTTTCCGGAGGAGCTTCAGCTTGACCCGACCGCTGCTTTGGGCCTGGGATACGGGGAGGGCAAGCACGTAGCCGAGCGGGTGCGTATTTGGAAGGCGACTGTCAAACCCAAGGCTAAACCAACACACAGATCATTGCTGCCTCCGGACTGGATGCCACGTCTTTCCGTATTGGGCAGGTATGCGGATCAGCTCAAACGGGAGCGTGGTCCACGACCGACTGGGTTCCGAGTCTCGTCAAATCCAGCATCGCGCTGGGTGCCTTGCCGTCGGAGCCCGCCGGACAGATCGCATGGCTCTCGCCGGAGGCCGTATCGCAGGCCATTGTCGATGTCGCCGTGTGCGAAGAGCGAGCACCCGGGGCGATGAATCTCGTCCATCCAAGGCCTGTCGCGTGGGATGTTATAATGACCGGGATTGCGGGCACCCTTGATCTTCCACTGATTGCGTTTCCGGAGTGGATCGAGCGGCTCAAGCAAGCCGCGGTGGATGCGACTCCTGAGGATTTCGAACGGATTGTGAGTGATTCCGTGCATGAGACGGAACTCGCATTCTCACCGTGATATTTAAAGCCCGGAATCAAACTGATCGAGTTTTTCGAATCAGCCGGGGTGGCGACGGGTGCGATCCAGTTTGCAACGGGCGTCTCGCAAGAGTATAGCCCAGCCTTCAGGAACTTGAAGTTTTTAGACTCGGATGACGCGAAGAGATGGATTACATACTGGCGCGAGAAGAGTTTCATTTGAATAGCTTCTGTGAATGGCACCAACTTTATTTGTTGGAGAGACCTGTGTTTCTTGGACTGTAGCAAGGATTCTCTGGTCAGATCAAGGCAGCCTGTACTATGGAGACATTGTAGGCATTCCTCAACTGAATGCCAAAAAGTAAATATAGGTCAAACATATCAATATACACAAGCATTTCATTTGTAAGCAAGTAGCAGCAAGAACAAGAACAGTAACAATATAACATGCTTAATAAGGCTCATCATGAGTACTCATCTCTACACTTTTATACACAGACACCAAGGAAAAGAGCAAGTTGTTGTTGGTGAATAACAAGATGAGTACCTGTTATGATATAAGAGGATGCCAGAATAGAAGTAAAGCCTCATACCATTTGGATGAACTTGAAGTATATAGCCATCAGCAATAAATGCAGCAGTGGATGCCTGACACTGAGCAACTAAGTTGTAATATCAGTAAAGTTAGCAAAGCACAATCTAGTACAACTTACTTGTAAATTTGAGTAAGACTTCACGAGTTTCTGGGTGAGGATCAGCAAGTGGGGCTAAGTTTGGCCCAACAAGAAGGCCATTTGGTCCAGCTGATGAATTTGCAAGTTTCATGGGCTGAAGGGCCAGGCTGAAGCAAATCAGACAACCTTCAAATGGATTAGAGAATGCTCACATAGTGTGGATGTTATCAAGCCTCCAAACTAGATCCTGGTGGTTGTCATTAACTCTGACTGTGAGCTGGTTGACTGCCAAAACAAGCTGTTGAAGTTGAGGGCTTAGGTCCATGACAGGGACATTGTTGAGCAGGGCAACTTGATCACTCAAGTCCCTCAGGTTGTCTGCTGCAGCTGTCAACGATGCACTCATGAGAGCAGGGTTGGGTTGAGTGGCCAGTTCAGCCATGGTGGTGGTGGTTCAAAGGCAAAAGCAGTGGGTAATCAAATATAAACAACTTCCGTGACATCTGGCACATGCTAGCATTACAACGCATTCAAGGTGAGTAGCGAGCAAGATGAATTTGAATCTCGATTGAGCTCCGAGGAGAGGAGCAGTATCGGTCCCAGTCAATTATCCACACCGTACCTTCAAGACAAGGGCAAGTGAGCCAACTGAGTAGTAAACAGGACAGATCAAGGATTTGCGGGACACAAGTCGATGGGAAGTAGAGCAAGCGCAGCACAAAGAGCCAAAATCAACGGCTTTCAACCGGTGGCCCAGATATACGTGTTCGCCAAGCACAGCGTTCGTTGCGGCCGAGCCGTATTCGTCCGGTCCAAAGTAGGCGCGATACAAATGAGCAGAGCGACGCTATCCAGGCATTCATGTATCGTCAGAAGTCGAATCACGAAGCAAGAATGCGAGTGAGTGACACCGTAGCTCGGGTCTTGCATGCGACACTCGAATGGATGGTAACACGACATGCGATTGAAGAACAGTTTATTTTTGTCTAGGAGGGATTACTGGATCCGACTGTCAAGGGCGGGGAGGAGAGGAAAGAAAGTGGATCTCAGCAGGATGCACACCGGGACAGAGAGGGGATAGTCCACGCACCGTTTGCCCTCGGTTATGTCCCGTCAAGTGGTAGTCCCGCGCCATCATCATCTCGTCCCACGCCTCCAAACCGTACCGCGGAGGCTAGATTATCAAGAGAGTGGAGAAGCGCTAGCGTCAGCGAACGAGTCGGCGGAACCCGGGTGCGGGTGCGCTGCTGTCACACACCTTCCAGAGGTTCTGCGCGCGGAAGGTGACATTCGCCAGCGTGCCGGTCACGCCGAACATGGTGACGAGGAGACCTAGAGGGGGATAGCGGAGTCAGTTGCGCGGTGGACGGGTCACTGGAGAGGAGGGTAGAGACCGGTTGGGATCAAGGCTTCCCAGGGAATCGGCATGAGGGTTTGGATTCAAGTTCAGTGTGGCCGTGTTGTGTGGAAGAGACGATCACGTCAGATCGGTTGTGTCATCGCCGACCTTGAAGTAAGTACTGACTACCGACTGACTACGTACAAGAATCTACTTGACAAGCGCAAGAATCCGAGAAGATGCACAGAGAGAGGCCTTGATATTTTCCACGGAGAAACAGGGCCACAACACTCGACATGATCTTGTCTGGAGAATAGCAGGGATCAGGCGGACAGCAAACGGGAAATCCTGAGACCCTATCAGGCCCATTATACGCAAGGTTTAACCGGGACCCATCCTCAGCCGTATCGTGCACAGACATTGAACCAGTGGGACGCATGCAAAGACAGTCGAAGTTTCTTCGTCCAACCGTCCGGTCGCTGAACACTGGTCGGCATCCATTGATTCCACATTCCTTCGTGTGGAGAAGCGAGATGTCACGAGTGCCCTGAGAGGGCAGATCGAAATCCTTCATGGACAGCGAAATCAACGACGAATCGCCGCGGTACGGGACCACGAAGTGGCCCTTCAAGGAGCGAGTGGAAAAGTTCGCCGGGCGCTCCTTACGAAGGTGTAGCGAGAACGAGCCCGGAGCCCAGGTCGCATGTTGGTAGAGAGACACCACGAAAGACATTACTGCTCGTCGAGGGTCAAGAGTCTTGAATGAGATGCCAGGGGCAGTTGTCCCACCGAGGAGAAGATCTACGGATTTCCGGGAGGGACCTGGATTCCAGGCAAGTCTAATCCCAAAGAGAACTCGGGAGTGCAAGACATTGGGGTCGGACGGTTGTGCTCGACGCCCCAAACAGACTAAACGCTCCGACGAGTAGCCGACCATATATGAACCGCATAAGGCAGATTGCGCATGGTGTCCGCCCGCACGAGCGATTCACAGTGCACTGGAAATCCGGATGGGAGTTGGGAAGACGCGCAGCCGGGTCGGGTACATGCGTCTTCAGGTACCGACGGACAACGTGTCGCAGGCAGTGAAACGGTGCAATACGCGGAGACAGCGTGTATCATTTGCGAGCCTCGACCTGTGGCGTGCATCGTCGGCATCGCTAGAGCTCTAGCGGAGTCGAGCGTGTTTTTGGTCGCTTACGGCTACATTTTGTAGCCGACTCAGCACGGCGCTACCCAAGGACTCTTCGATGGGAAATCCGTCAGCAGCGTTGAGCTGAAGTGGATCGATTAGACAGAGTTGAATGTCGGATGCTGGAATCTCCGAACGGACAGGTCCTCCTCGGAACAACCACAATGATCGACAGATGGAGCGCTGCAAGTACGATCAGTCAAGTTATTTCTATCTGCTGGACCCACAACGACTGTGACATCATCAACTCTCCGTCAGCAACACTCAAGCACTCAGACCCCGCAGTACCTCAATAAAAAGGAGTCTATTGGAGATTCGCCGTGTTTATACATAAGATGCAGATACTATGCCTGAATGGTGCGTGGGTGCTTAAGTGTACAAATGAAGTGAACGGCGTTCATAATCATCTCTTCGTCCCCGCCGCGTTGCGACCAGCGCGACCAGCAGCAGTCTCTGACGACGCAATAACAGACTTGGGATCGGATGCTTTGGATTTGATGGCGGCCCCAGCAGCCAGTCGTGTGGACGCCCGGGCGCCAGCGAGATCTGTCGTCTGCGATCGAGGAGCGACACGCAGTTTTCCGGTGACTGAGGTCTGAGCCGGCGGCTCTCGTGCGTTCTGACGGGTCGTGCGTCGGGGCTGGATCCGGCTGGGTGCAGAAGCAACTCGCCTGCGTTTGACGTACGGCGCCAAGGGCTCACTCTCGTCCGCTCCGTCCTCATCCATCCCCACCTCTGAAGCGGTAGCTGAACTGTCGTCTGCGAAAGGTGGCGAGGCAACAGGAACGACGACTTCCGAGTCAGTGAGTGCGATGTCTTTTGCGATGGGAGATTTCTGGTCCTCTGAAGAGGCAAAGGGCTCGCGGGAACGTTTGCGTCCTGCGAAAGGTGGTGTGTCGTCAGACACAGATGACGTCTCCGACGACAATCGGGACATCAAAGAGGGCATCGCGTTGAGGGGAATCATCGTCGTCGTCTTGGCCGCCGCAGCCTTGGATCGAGTGACCCTTACTGTGTCTGGCACAGCCAGGGCGCCGGGAGTCTGCAGAGTGACATTGAACGCATCTTCTTCGTCGTCATCTTCCTCCATGAGATCTTCCAACGGTGCACTTTTCGGCGAGCCGCCGTGTTGATCGTGAGTTTCTGGGGTGGGTTTATCGTCGCTCACGTCTCTTGTTGCATGACCGAAACTCGGGGAATCATGCAGAGACGGGAGCGACTGGTAAAAACCCTGCATGACAGGATACATCGGCTCTTCTTCCTCTTCCTGGATGGGAGCAAACGACGTCAGGGAGACAGTCGAGACGGAAGGCAGCGTTCGATACGTTGAGGGCGCCAAGGGAGTCGGAGGATAAGCGGACGGGAAGGCTGGGTACTGTCTCCATTCCTCGTGCTGCTCGCGGGATTTTCGCTCCGAGTCCGTCTCGACATACGACAGCGACGAGCCCGGATAGTCCTCGTCTTCATCGTGATACGCGGCCGGCGGAGGATGCCATATCTGATGAGCCATCACCGGCGGGGTCATAGTCGCGCCGCTCCCGACCTCCGCGTAAGCTGGAGGAGATGGCGAATACTGCTCAGGAGCACCTCCGAAGGCGGGATCCCGAATATGACCTATCGAGCGCCGACGGGCGCCGTTGATCGGGATCTGCGATGACACCGATTGAAGCGCGTGCTGCACCTCGGCGTACAATCCGCCATGGTGCTGTTCGTCCGAGTCTGCCGAGCCCTCTGTGCTGTGGAAAAGATGGTGCCACCAGTCTGAGGCGAGTCGGAGAGGGTAGGTTGACACAACGAAGATGATATCACCGAACATCCGCACGACATCAAAGACCGTGTCCAGCGTCGACGTGTACGGCTTGAGCAGCGGCCGGATGAAGTGCAGGTATATAGGCTCGGCGCCCTGGAACATCGGGTTAGAGAAGAGGCGCCGAGACGAGTCGGCCCACGCACCCTGGCTCTCGTGAGAATGAGGAACAGGATAGCGAGGGACTTGAATTCATCGTAGAATGGGACGAAGAGCGAGACCACGCCCTCCGCCAGGCGCTCATACATCATGAAGCAGAGCTAATGATTGGCTTATGAGTTAATATGAAGACCTCACCCTCACTACGAGGCACGCACCCAAACAATCCAAACCGCCAAACATCCTTTCATATTCCTCTTCCGCTGCACGAGGGAGCGCTGCGAGGGCAGCCCGTCGGAGCTGCGGCGGGAAATAGGTATTTTGAGGACTTTGAACGTGTCGTACACGTTCAAGAGTACCATTGTGAGGCGCAGGACGAGCATGAAGAGTGGCATCGGTGAGAGGGTCGTGGGAATAAGATGGATTCAGGAAGAGATGACGGGAGGTGAATGTATTTCAGGTGAGAGACGGGAGATAGGTAATTAGGCAATGTGAAGCCGTGATAATGGATGTGGGAGGAGCATGGGCTAGTGCACGGTGCAGGACGGTCTGAACTAGCGTCACGCTGTATTTGCCTACTTGATCGATGCCAAACAAAGGAAACTACTCCTGCTCGCTTAGAAAGGAAGTTTATAAGCCAGGTGAGGTCAGATCCCACAGCCATCCCGGTAAGAAAAACTGACACGAGAAACAAGTCTTATCACATTTTTCTACAGTCAATGTCAGTATCCAGAAGGCTACCTGTAGATGATTGTCAGCCGCGTTAGTATATCCTTTAGCCCTCGACGTCCTGCCATGGCCGTATGGTCTAGAAGCATGATTCCTGCTTTGGGTTCAGACGACTCAGTTGTCTAACGTTCATCTGCAGGAGGTCGGGGGTTCAATTCCCTCTGCGGCCCGTTTTGTTTTCGGAGTGTCTCATGGTAATTGTCTTGTTCCGATTGAGCGTGCTTTGTATCTACGCCTCACTCATTATTCTGACCTTAAGCGCCCCCCCCCCCCCAAGTTTCAAGACTTTTCCCCCAACAGTGGGAATTTCCTGTATGCAATACGGGGATCCATAACTGCGAGAACTCATGAGCTGCCGCGATTTTGGTATATGATGTTCAAGGATGTCATTGCACTATCAAGCTGCTGTCTATTCACATCTATTACCTAGGGGCTGATCAGCACTGAATGTGATGGAGAGAACAGAGCATGCACAGATTGCCTAGGTAATGGCACACGATCATCAGCCATTTCGTTGCATTCGAGCCTCAAGGTTGTCTTTGACGCGCTCGAACCACTCTTCTGCGAGGATGCTGTACACACAGACATCCGTGTATCCCCCACATTTGATATCAGACCAAGCGGCGCGTCTGGTCCCTTCGAGCACGGCACCAGCCTTCTCCAGCCATCCCCGCATCCCCGGATTGTCCACCGACGTCTGGAACTGCGCGCGATGGAGCATTCTCTCCTCGAACGCATACACCAGGACTGTATGCAGCGCGTCCGTCGCGAAGCCACCGCGGAACAGGTCGGGGCTGATGAGGATCCCGACCTCGCACGACCTGCCGTTGTCGTCGATAGCGAAGATGCCCGTTGTGCCGGCAAACACGGAGTACAGCCCCGTCGTCGGATCCTGTGCGTAGACGTTGAAGTCGACCAGCGATGGATCGGGGTGGCGGGACAGCCGGCGCGTGCGCGCATCGGCGGTCGTGGTCTCGTCAGGCCAGAACCGGAGGTACTTTTTCGTGTCTGAGTGTGAGCGGAGGACAGCCGTGAACTCGTCATCCGCCTCTGAAGGGGGAACCAGGGCCGTTCGGCCGGTTTTCGATGGGATCGTGCGGTCGAGGATCATGGTGGGAGAGAAAGAAGAGAATGAGCTCGAGCGATGGAACGAGCCAACTGCATGGTTGTTTGTTGCTTGGCTTCTCCTCGCCCTGACTCGACTGGCTGGCGTCGGAGTTGGTCTCTGATGCAGACTTGGAGGAGGTGGCAGTGCCTGTCAACAACGCGTTGATCAACCCTCCAGTTGACCACCACCCACGATGCCGAAGATCAAGACGACGAGGACAAAGCGGCCGCCAGAGGGGTTTGAGGAGATTGAGGCCGTACGCATTATCATTCGCATCCTTTTTTTTCCTCCTGATAATGCTCCAGATCCTGGACGACTACGCCAAGAAGATGCGCGATGCTGAAAACGAGTCACACGAAGGCAAACGCAAAGCCGAATCTCTCTGGCCCATCATGCGTATCTCTCACACGCGTTCACGCTATATCTACGAGCTCTACTACAAGCGGGAAGCGATCTCCAGAGAGTTGTATGACTGGCTGCTAAAGGAAGGTTATGCTGACGCAAAGTGCGTGTCACGTTCAAGCCTCCGGGTCTGTCCCCTCACATCCGTCTTTATAAAAAGCCTGGTCGCCAAGTGGAAGAAGTCGGGGTATGAAAAGCTGTGTTGTCTGCGTTGCATTCAGACCAAGGTACCGTCGACCCGGTCCACTTTAGCTCCGTTTCGTGACATATATTCAGGACATGAACTACCAAGGCTCTACATGCGTCTGTCGAGTTCCGAAAGCGCAGTTGCGTGCAGGTACCATCGTTGAATGCGTGCATTGTGGTATGTTGTTCTGACATCCCCTTGGGCCATATTCTCAGTCCACATGTTCCAAGGATGTCGAGGATGTAGCTCCGATTCATGACACAGACGGCGTTCCTACGCTCTAACCATACTCGTATGGCTTGCATCTTCTGGCTACTAGTGCTGTTGCTGGACCGGATGGGGATCGGGCAGACCCTCTTGGCGGCTTAGTGTATGATATGTTCTGTAAACCATATCTTCGACCACTCGCTGTGTAGCTAATTTCCCAGCATCGAAAGTGTGTGTGTTGGTCACGGGCAGGCACACTATTTACATATTGACAACCGATCCGCAGCCCCACTTTGTTGTGGCGGAGTGATCGGAACGTCGCTTGGCGCGGGTCTGTGTTTAAAACACTCGCCCAACAATTTGATGGTCACTCCTCTCCCTCTCTGCGCACAGCTCCGTCATGGGTTTGCTGGCCGAGCAAGTAGTTCATGTCGCGAGAAGTCTCACTGCCAGGGCGGCGGCCCCGCAACAGGTCTGTCCCACGAGTACTCTTCCCGCCGTTCGCGCCTGACGCGCCTAGGCTGGCGTTCTTTCTGGCGCAAATCCCGCAGCCTGGGACGCGGCTGACCCCATCAAGCTCTGGGTCATCCAAGTTAGTGCGTAGCGTCTCTCAGTCGTCCGATGCAGCACGCTCATCGTCTGTCGCAGTCATCATCACGGGCATGACTCAGATCCTGGCGCTCATTTTCGGACGGATCCGTCAGCCGCGGGTCATCGCAGAGGTCATTGGCGGAGTCATCCTCGGGCCGTCCATCATGGGCCGCATTCCTGGATTCTCCAAGACGATATTCAACACGAACTCGATGCCCCTGCTCACGCTCACCGGAAACATCGGACTCGTGTTCTTTCTGTTCCTTATCGGGCTCGAGATTGACGTCCGGCTGGTGAAGAAGAATGCGCGTGTCTCCGCTGCCGTGTCGCTCGCGGGTCTGCTTGTCCCATTGGGCCTGGGTGCTGCGCTTGGCGTGGGCGTGTACCGCGAATTCACGAACCACACCGTCAATTTCGGATACTTCATCCTGTTCGTCGCTGTCGCCGTAGGGATCACCGCTTTCCCTGTACTCTGTCGCATCCTCACGGAACTCAAACTACTCGATACGCCCGTTGGAGCGATCGTTCTCGCTGCCGGAGTGGGCAACGACGTCGTCGGCTGGATCCTGCTCGCGCTGACAGTCGCCTTGGTGAATGCGTCGACGGGATTGACCGCGTTGTACGTCCTGCTCGCTAGCGCAGGATTCGTGCTGTTCCTGCTTTTCCCTATCAAGTGGGCTTATCTCGCGCTTGCAAAGCGGACGGGCAGTTTGGAGCAGGGGTCGCCGACAACCACAATGATGACCATAACGTTGATCATGACGCTGTTTTCGGCCTTTTTCACCGACATTATCGGCGTCCATGCCATCTTCGGTGGATTCCTGGCAGGTTTGGTCATCCCGCACGAGAACGGGTACGCGATCTCGATGGTGGAGAAGATGGAGGACTTTGTGGCCATTTTGTTCTTGCCGATCGTGAGTGAGAACTTTTGGACTTTTGGACGCTCATTCATTTCCGGCCCAGTACTTTACCTTGTCTGGGCTGAGAACCAATCTTGGCCTGCTCAACGACGGGATCACATGGGGATACATCGTCATTATCTGCTGTGTCGCCTTCTTCTCCAAGTTCATCGCTTGCGGGCTCACTGCGTATGCGGCCGGGATGTCATGGCGGGAATCTGGTGCGATTGGGTCTCTCATGAGTTGCAAAGGGTCTGTCTTCTTGTGCACCAGTTCTGCCTATTATGCTCACTTCCACGCAGTCTCGTGGAGTTGATCGTGCTGAACGTTGGCTACACGGCCGGGATCTTGGATCAGCGGACGTTCTCGATGTTCGTGCTGCATGCGATTATCTTGACTGTCATGACCACTCCCCTGACAATATTCTTCTACCCGGAGCACGCACAGACTCACGAAGGATCGTACCGGACACCTGTCAAGACCGATGCCGAGTCTCCACGATCTGCACCGGCTGACGAACAGCTCAAGACCAGGTTCTCCATCGTGCTGGAAAAGATTGAGCAGCTGCCCGCGGCCATGGCCATCTCGCAGCTTCTGCAACCGGTAGCGCACTCTCCTCCGTCCTACGTGTCGAGCGTTGCCGAGGAAAAAGCGGTCGAGGCACATGGCATATCTCCTATTCCGGGGGCAAACGTCAGCATCGACGCGCTGCGCCTTATCGAGCTGACGAACCGAACGTCGGCTGTCTTGCGATCGCAAGAATCCGATCATCTCCTGCACAACGACCCCATCCTGTCGATCTTCCGAACCTTCGGGACGCTCAATCGCCTTTCCGTATCTGCGGCATTGTCCGTCGTGAACTATGATGAGTTCCCTGATGCGATCGCGCAGCATGCCCGGAACGCCGACTCGCAGATGGTTATCCTGCCGTGGGCGCGGGGGGCGACGTACGAGGAGGACGGCGCGAAGAATCCGTTCGACGGGGTATTTAATCGATCGGGATCGCAGGACCAGACGAGCTCTGTCGTGTACTCTGAGTTCATCCGCAAGGCGTTCTTGCACTCGCCCACCGACGTTGCTCTGTTTGTTGATCGTGGATTGAGCTCGGGTGCCCCCGGCGATCATTTCCTCCTACTTCCGTTCCTGGGCGGGCCCGATGACCGGCTGGCGCTGTCATTTTTGGTCCAGTTGTGCGCCAACTCGAATGTGCAGGGCAAGGTTGTGTGGATCTCCAAGATGGAAGGCGGATCGTTCGTTGCTGGCGGTGAAGCCACACATGCGGTACGTTATCGCGCTCTCTATGATCATAAGCTGTTGTCACTCATTTGAATCTCTAGACGATGGCTGCTGCGGACACCGTCTACGGCCCGCACACGACCCAGACGCGGATCGTGTCAGACACCGCCGACAACGTGCTTTGGGAGCGTTTCTCCGCCTCGCCCCGCCTGATCTTTTCGAAAGAATCGAGTCCCCGGCCCCTCGCTCGCATCGCGGAACTGGTGCAGGCTGAGATCGCCGTGCGCTCGAACGCGATCGTTTTGCTCGGGCGGTCCCGCCGGATGGCGGTGGAATCGCACGCAGCTGAGCTCCAGGCATTGACCAGCAGTAAGGGCGCCGTCGTCGGCTCGTCTGTTGCCAAAACTCTGGGAGACGTCGGCGCCGCTCTTGTGGCTTCGGGAACGTCCGCCAGTCTTTTGGTTCTGCAGGCTGCGGTGGCTTCGAATTGATGAGGGTGAACAAGATAAGACGAGGATAACGATGTTGATGATTATGATACCTGAGCATCACTAGTACGATCTATTCCACGGTTCCATTATTGTAAATTATGTACACCCCCTAGGCAATGCGAATCGCGTAACGAGATATCTGCTTCGATCGTCTTACGGGGTCAGCTACATAGATATACTTCCTCCCCGCAGGTACATTTGTCGACGATGCCTGGGCTCTGGGAGACCATCGAGCCTTGGACCCCCAGACGTCGGCTGCTCAGGTCTTATTGACTGACTGGCGTTAAATTTCATGATCATTAAGTAGAGTCCAATCTCCAAAATCCCTATTCTATTACCGTAGTAGGAAAGCGATCACCTAGGCAGCCGAGCCCCATCTGCATCCGACTCCGGATGCATCAGCTCAAACTTGGCTCCATTGTTCAGAGCGATCGACGAGGGATCCACTGCAGGTTGTGACTGGACCATCCGATCGCGCACGAGAGCAACGACACCAGCCGGATCCTCGTTCTCGCTCAGCAGTGCAGGGAAATCTTCCCGCTGTTTCGCAAGAAGCGAGTCGCGCTGGAAGACATGGAGCAGGCCGATGGGCGACAAGGGTCGGCGGCCTGCCCAGTTCATGAGCAAGAAACTTTGCATCGAAGTCACGAATAGACTCACCGAGCCCAAAGTGCAGAATCCCAGCCCCGAAGAACAGCGCGAACAGGCCGTTGGCAAAGACCCACATGCCGCCCGCCAGACCGATCCCGCCCAGCGCTGAATAGTCGCGGTGGTCTTCAGAGTACGACATGACGTATGGGTAGGGCTGCAGCAGTGTCAGCTGTGCGGTGCGCGGATTCGTGATGGCGGGGTCGGCGGTGAGATTCTGCTGCAGAGCCGTGATCGTTGGGAAGAACCCGTACGTATAGCGGTTTCTCTTTGGTGTATACTCAATCAACACAGGATAGTTATCCAGCATAGGACTCACGAAAGAAATGCCACCCATGGTCCAGTCTGGTCCCTGCAGAATCTTGCGCTGGGACCAGGATAGCACGCCGACGAGTCGAGAGCCGGGCAAGAGCACTGGATTGACAGGCAGAGCCGGATAGATCATCACGTCTTCAGAATAAGAGGTCGAGATGAGCTGAATGTAGACGGAAGAGACGTTGCTCGGGAAATCCATCGAGAATGTGACGTTCGACAGCTCGTCCCACGACTGAGGACCTGGTTTCATCCGTCAGCTTGAGAGCGAGAAGAGAACGAAGGGAAGCTACATTGGACCCCGTACGTATAATCTCCCGTTTGGCAGCCATCCGTCGTCTGTTTCCCCGCCGTGAACAACTGGAAACCCGCACGCACGGACACGTTGGCCAGCGGCCCATTCCCGGAATCAGAACTGTAGGCGAAACCGAATCCACGAGGAAAAGGACGCAAATCCGACACGATGGTGGATGCGAACAACCCCTGGGACGGGCTCACAGGCACGGTCCGGGTGTGTGTCGACGAGAAGGGCATGAAGAAGATGGCGTAGATCATGAATCCTGGGATGAAGACCGCGAGCGCACAGAGGGCGATGGTGCGCAGGACGATGGTCACGACCCACTCGCCCCGCATGAGGGGCCGGATCGCAGCTGGGCTGAACAAGATTGCCAGTGGACCGCCGCGCGGCTGACTCGGCGCACAACCGCCTAGGAACGCGAAGCGCTGTTTGAAGAAGCGTTCCTTCCCGCGAACGATGCTGGCAATCCGGAACATAAACGTGAAGAACAGCACGATCAGGCACGGAAGTACGGCGAGGCCCATGAAGATGAACAGGAAGATAGCCACTGATCGGGCCCAATGTCAGTGAGATCCAATGTCTGATACAAGCCAGCCGTGACGCACTTCCCAACTCTCCCAGAACCAACAGGATGTCGAGCAGTGCGGCGCCAGGGAAAGACCAACTAATCAGACTACGTCCCGAAGAGTCAGAGGCGCAGACGGCCAGATCAATGGTATCGACTCACGCGGTGCAATGGTGAACGAGGGTGAAGCAGGCCACGGGGATGAAACAGATAAAGAGAAACAGGCCGCCATCGTCGCCCCAGTCAACCATGTTCAGACCATCGCATACCCCGAGTATCAGCGGCGTGATGATTTGCGAAAGAATAAGCAGGCGGAGCGCATATATCCGCAAGGTGGGATTGAAGAAAACGGCGTTGGCGAAAGTCATGACAAGGTAGGGCTGTTGAAAGTTTCATTCGGAAGCCGAGTACTTATTGCGGGATAGTGCCAAGAGATGGCTGAGGCTATGCGCACTGGCGAGATCGTGACCAGGGGATGAAACTCATACAGAGTACGATCATGTGCATCTGACCGAGGCTGAAATTTTGCTGTAAGCAGGTCGTGGACGTGTCGGTAATCGCACACAGTGGGCTCAGGCATTCAGCAAGCACAGCCTCTCCAAGGGGAAGATCTACACGTGACCAATTCCTTGCCTAAAACTTCCCTCTACCTCCTTTACGCGCTGGTCTTCCGTGCCCGTCATGCTTTGAGTCTGCGATGAACTGGGGGATCTGGAGGGCTAAGAAGTTCCGTTCGGGGGCCGATCATATACTGTGGGGCGGTGTCAAGATACGTCTAGGGCTGTAATTGCTATTCATATCACGGGCAGAACAGACCTTGAAGTGTGGCCCGTGGAACACGGACATACATCAGCAGGTAATTGTTTGTGCCAGACGCACTCCAGAGCACGAGGTTAATCTCACTAAGACATGCCCTGCAAGCAAGCACGCTTGTGTCCCGAGTCCCGAGTCCTGATCCGACTCTGAGGTAAGGTATGCGGCATTTGATTCCAGCACGGGTGACTAAGCATCACACAATCACAACGTGTGACCAAACGGCGACGGAGAATCACAACAGCCACAAGAAAAAAATAAGGAATCTACTCACACAGAGTGTTCTAGGAGAGCCTTAGGATACTTTCTCTGCAAGCAGAATTTCAATATCTATCCTGCAGGCAGCATGATCTTGGGCTGGCATATTTCCCATCAAAAAGTTCCTCTTGTTGTATAACATGTTTTCGCACAGAATGCAGCATTTTCCATTTTTCGGGTCCAAAATTTGACCCCATCACGTGACATCCCAATTGTTGATCAAATGATGATCTTATCATCTGCCAGATGGATGTCGTGATACACATCTTATGACTCCATCACGTGTCATCTAGAGTCATGTCGACTCGTCCTAAATAGACACAAATAGCCCCCTGTATTGTATATAAGGAGGGCTCTATTACCCTATAATCCAAGTCTCTTGACTACTCCCGCATAGTGCCCACACTAAGCTCTCACTCACACAGGTGAGCTGCTAGACACTCTCCCCAGTGCTCAACAGGTTATGGGCCCCGAGAGCTATGTCTGCGCCTCAATGGCCGCGACATTCATTGTATGCGCCGTCACTGGCTGCAACGATGAGCAGCGTCTTTAGCCTATCTGTATTCACTTCAGCTGCTGCACAGCGCTGGTGAAACCATGCCGGATCGCGATTACATCGTTTGATCCAGATGCATCGATCTCTCAAGGAGATTATGATCTATGAGAATCTGATCATCTTGATCTTTGATTTTATCTATCAGATTAGATTGATGCTGATTAACTCACACAGATCAATATGTCGTCCAACTCCAACAACATCTTCAATGCTGTCTCCATCTTTGATGGAAAGCACTGGCTCGTATGGTCCGGAACTATGGAGTCCTACCTGGAACATCAGGGGATCTCATATGTGCTGACCGAAACGGCGCCAACTGAAGTCAAAGCTACCGATAACATTCCTCCTGCGGATATAGTGTCAGCTGCCAAGATCTGGGCGCATCTGAAGACCCAATACGGTGGTGCTCAGTGCGCCGACCTATATGCGTACTTCCAAACCGCGTTGAACGCCAAGTACAACGTGGGGTTGCACCCGGATCCACAGCTGCTGGTGATCACTACGGCGTTCGCTCGCCTGGAGAATGAGTCTTTGAGCATCCCTGAGTTCCTCAGAGCGATGATCATTCTCAACATAGCCCGGATTCCCTCCGTCACAGAGACTGTTCTCCAGACCTATGAAAAGGACAAGATCAAAGTCTCGGCGGTTCGTGACGCTCTCTTGACACATTTCGCTCAGAAGCAGTCTCAAAGCCAGAATCATGTGGCCAAGTTCAATACCAAGCGCAAGCGCGATGACCCTTCGTTCACCAATCAGCAACAGGGCTCTGGCTCTGCACCCGATAAGGGTGATAAGGCTGATGGAAAGAAGAAGAACCGTCGAGGCAAGCGCAGTGGGAAGAACAAGGACAACAAGGGCAAGGGCAAGGCTGATCACAGTCATGTCCATGGAGTCTCCGAGATCACTGGCTCCCTCACTATTGGTTCGATCGCCTCGCTCACTCCGTCTATCCCTGCGCCGACGATCTCGCATGTCACGCACATCTCTCGCGATGGACCGACCCAAAATCCGCGCGGTTCAAGAGAAGTCTCCCGTTAACAACAATGGGATGATTGACACCGAGTTCCAGAAGCCTACTCGTAAGGTCTTCGAGCTGGCCAAGAAGATGGATGTGACGGTAACCGCAGAACGCTTCCGGACTCTCGACAAGATCGTCAATGAGAAAGGAATGCTCCGCGAGGACGCAATCATGCGTTCTCCATCTCCGGTTGCTTCCGGCTCAAATCACACGCTGGATGGTGGTCCTCCTGCCAAACGCAGTCGTATCGAGGAGATCCCCGACGTCGAGATGGCCACCAGCCAACAGAACGATCTTGATCTTCTGTTTGGAGATAGCGAGTTCGCCCAGGCTGAACCCGTCAATTGGGATGAGGTCGTCGACTTCAACGCCCTTATGAAGGAGATGGACGCTCCTTCCGCCGAAAGGCAAGTACCCTGCCTTCTTGGGCACATGCACAATTCTGATTGTTGCTCACAGCCAGAGCGCGTAATCACCGCCGCCCCGGGTTCTGTACTAAATTCGTTGATGATACGTTCACATGATTTTTGTACCAATCTATTCTGTGTGCACTCCGATTTTGCTGCCTGCTCTAAGTGTAAGGGGAAACATCATCATCATCATGAATTAGGGCCTCTGTGGCTTCTTGATTCAGGTGCATCTCTCCATGTGACATCGGAGATTAGTGATCTGGTCGGATATGAGAAACTCTCAGATCCTATTGTTGCTCAGACCGCTGATAAGAACACACGTGTTGCCCTTATTGGTCGAGGAACAGCCTTCATCGATCATTACGTCACAAGGCATGGAGAAAAGACAATGGTGACTTCTCAGATATATCCAGTGTACCTAGTGCCAGGATTACATGGTCGTCTCATGTCTTTGGGCTCCTTACTCAAAGGAGGATCTCGCGTTCGTGGAGACGAATCGCGGATCAGCTTACATCGAGGGAAGTCCCCACTCTCGATCATGGAGTTTAGAACTCTAGGGAAGGACATTGCCTTGTACTTCCTGATGTCAAAGCCTAGCATGGCTTAGGCAGTGCGATCCATGTCCACTGTTTACAAGGTGGATTATGAGATCATGCACCGGCAATTTGCACATCCGTCGAAAGACGTTTTACGTCAGGCAAAGAAGAATACCAAGGGCTTTCCAGAAGACCTAGTATTTCCCGAGGAAACCCGACCGTGTAAAGGATGCGCGCAAGGGAAAATGCACCAACGTGCCTTCCCGCCTTCCGAAAAACGAGCGGAGAATCCGTTTGATTTGATCCACTCGGATCTCAAACAATTTCCCACGGTGTCTTATCACAAGTACCGCTACTTCATGAGCTTCTTCAACGAAGCACTCTCCTATGGCTGGACAGTATGCCTTGCGCAGAAATCCGATGCCAAGCAGGCTATCCACAATTTCATTGCGATGATCAAAAACCAGTTCAATGTCACCATCAAAAAGTGGCATATTGACAATGGGGGAGAATTCATGGGGATGGGAATGGAAGAATTTCTCGCGGAACAAGGAATTCTAGTGGAGAAGGGTGCTCCATATGCTCACCAGCAGAATGGGCATGCCGAGCGCTTCAATCGTACGATCATGGATAAGGCAGAAGCCATGCGCTTCACTGCCTGTCTTCCTAATTCTTATTGGGAATTCACTATTAAACATGCGACACGGATCTACAATATGACACCTATCAGGCGTCTAAAATGGAAAACTCCATTTGAAGCTCTTCACAAGGAAAAACCGGATGTTTCCGAACTCCGAGTCTTTGGTTGCGCTGCATATGTCTTTATCCCTGATGAGAAGCGCGCCAACAAGTTATCGCCCAAATCGGAGCTGATGACCTACTTGGGCATTCCTGATGGTGTGAAAGGATTTTTGTTCATGCGCACAAACAATTCCACGTTCGTCGCCACCAAGGCATTGTTTGACAAGGAGTTGTTCCCCCGCTGTCCTGACAGCAATCGACCACCCCACGTTCCTGTTGGAGAGGAATTTCCAGAACGTGATGACCCAGCGAATCCACAAGATCCACCACAGGTAGACGGAGAAGATTGGCTATATGGAGATAATCCTTTTCCATTTCCCATGCCATCTGATCTGGCTCCACCACCTCCCGTACAGGGAAATGATGATGGTGACGACGGTCATAATCGTCAGGACCCACCGCCAGAGCGTCGGGATGAACCTCAGAGGACTCGTAGAAGTAGAATTCCACGACCAAGTCGGGAAGCTTCACCAGCTCCTGAGCCTCGAAGGTCTTCACGCCAGCGGAATGTGCCTACACGTCCAGGAAACGTCTATGGGGAAAAGCGTACCCCTACGGATATAGTCCGTGACATTCAGAACAGCAGAGGATGGAAGCGGTATGTTGGTGAAGATAAGGGTAGCTCCCAATCTCAACCATCAACCGGTGCTGATGCAGGGGTTCCCGGCCCTAGCTCGCAACCAGATTCCTCAAACGCAGGTGCTTCTGATGATCTAGACGAGGATGCACGCATGGAGAAGCTATGCCGGGAAGGGGGAGTAAGGCTCATCACGGCGCTGCTGTCAAAAGCGGTTCCAAATGAGAACCTACCTGATACGTCCAAAATTCGCGATTGGACGTTCCGCGATATCAAGCGGTTGCCTTCTGAACAACAGAAAGGTTGGATTGATGCTTGCCGCGACGAGTTAGAGGCACTTCGTCAGCGCAAGGTCTATTCCCTTGTGGACCGCCCGAAAGGACGGAAGGTTATCAGATGTCGCTGGGTCTTTGACCAAAAATCTGATGGCCGAAAACGTGCCCGCCTAGTTGCCAAGGGTTTCAGTCAAGTCGAAGGTGTTGACTATGACGAGATATTCTCTCCTGTTGTCAGGTATGAGACGTTCCGGTTGGTCATGGCGCTTGCAGCGCTCAATGATTGGCATTGGTCTGGACTCGACGTCAGTAAGGCTTTTCTCTATGGAGAGCTTGACGAAGAGGTCTACATGGAACAACCCGAAGGCTTTGTGGCGAGAGGCCAAGAGCGCAAAGTCATGCGCTTGCACAAGGCAATCTATGGATTCAAACAAGCTGCTTTAGCATGGTGGAAAGCGCTGACCAAGTCCACGAAAGCCATGGGCTGGATCCGACTAACATCGGATGCCGGCGTGTTCTTCTACAAGGACTCTGATGGCAGCATAGCCGTCATAATAGTCTATGTGGATGATGCACTGTTCTTCTCCAAGAACAAGAAGCTCCTCGCCTTTCTCAAGGCTGAGTTCAACAAGCGATGGGAATGCCGCAATTCTGAAGATACTCCAGAGTTCTTGCGCGTGCGCCTCAGTAGAGTAGGATCTTCGATCAAGATTGATCAGATTCCTTATCTCGACAAGGTGCTAGAGCGCTTTGGGATGCAGAACGCCAAGTTCGCAGCGACCCCTCTACTGGCTGGATATGTTCCAATGCCAAATGAGGATGAAGTCGATCCAGAGCTCAGGAAGAAATTCCAATCAGTCATTGGATCTCTTCTCTTCATCATGCTAGGCACACGTCCTGATATTGCATTTGTTGTGACCAAATTGTCACAATTTGCCGCCAATCCGTCCCAAGACCACCTCCATAAAGCACTGTATATCTGCCGCTATTTGGCTGGTACTAGGAATTATTCGCTCATTTTCAATGGTGCGACGGATAGAGGGCTAATTGCATTTAGCGATTCAGACTGGGCTGCTGATCCGATCAAGAGGAGGTCTACCACTGGTTTCTTCACGAAATTGGCAGACGGGATTATTTGCTGGCAGTCTAGGCTTCAGCGCACTGTCGCGCAGTCTTTGACCGAAGCAGAATACATGGCGATTTCAGATTGTAGTCACCAGGTGATGTGGCTGAAGAGTGTCCTTTCGGAACTCCAGTTCAAACTCACCATCCCAGTACCCATTTGCGGTGACAATCAGGGTGCACTCTTCAGTGGCAGCAATGCCTACCGAGACCGCAGGATGAAACACATAGACATCCGCTATCACTACATTCGTGAGCGAGTCGAGGAAGAAGAGGTTGAACTGTTCTTTATTCCGGGCAGTGAGAATCCTGCAGATGTGTTCACCAAGAACCTAGGACGCGTCAAGTTCGAGAAGTTCAGGTCCCAACTAGGACTTGAGTTCAACTCGTCCTGAAGGAATGGCCAATGAAGATTTCGCTTTCAAACACTATCCCGTGGTTTTCAGCGTGGGGGAGTATTGATCAAATGATGATCTTATCGTCTGCCAGATGGATGTCGTGATACACATCTATGACTCCATCACGTGTCATCTAGAGTCATGTCGACTCGTCCTAAATAGACACAAATAGCCCCCTGTATTGTATATAAGGAGGGCTCTATTACCCTATAATACAAGTCTCTTGACTACTCCCGCATAGTACCCACACTAAGCTCTCAACTCACACAGGTGGGTTGCTAGACGCTCTCCCCAGTGCTCAACATACAGCTTTGGTCCGCCGAGCTTGTCAAGCTGCATACCATGATTTTTACAAGTCGTCATCTCATCTCCCTTTCTACTCCGCTTCAAATGTCAGCCCCATATACAGCGTGGCTAGCTGCAGCGTATTGTACGGGGCCTGCGTGCGTCCGACGTCCGCGTGAGGAACTGAACCATCTGAGTGGCACAGAAAACCCTATTGACCCCCCCATGTCGCGCAACCACATGACCTTGACAGATCAATGATGCCGCCTGATCAGCGCTTTGCGTCATTGATGGAGGGACTTAGCGAGCATTTCGAGCCTCGCGCGCAATAACATTGGAGATAAGATTGATAAGCTACATCTTGTTTTTTTTTTGTCATTGTGGGAATATCAGGGAGCAGCGCTTCGACTTCCATCTTTACACGCGTCCGGACGCGTTGACATGTCACAAAAACGATGCAATAAGTGCCGCAAGCACATCGACCTTATACCACAAAAATCAACTCCCGTTGTCGTCCGTGTTGCGATGCAGACAAAAAAGCACTGAGAGCAAAAAGGAGGAGCACCGGAGTCAAGGAAGACAAGGAACAGACTCAGGAGGAACAAGATGATGACGCGTCTGACTTCATCGGTGCGAACCATGTCTTCTTTCTGCGCGCTTCTCATCTTCTTCTATCAATCAGGGACAGAACCTGTCTCGATGAGTGTGTTCCTGCAGATGCTTACTCCCGATACTCGTCAATTGACAGCACTCGTTGATGTAGAGAGTCTTACAGACGATCCAGAGACGCGGGCCCCATTATCGGCAGATGTCCTGCCATATAAGCGTCTTCTAGACCGGATCGCGTACCTAATTGGGGAAAAAACAAACTATCGCTTCACATATGTTTTAGATGTATATATCCTGTCTACTGATATACCTTTTCAGGTACCGGGACAAAAGGGACGCGTCAAGTGCTTCCCGCATTCGCTATTCATGCTGTCAAGATGCAGCGCGGCAGAACACGTCAAAGAAGACCAACGATCCAACAAAGAAACCCCGGGACAAGGTGCAAATGGAGTTGTTTGAGTGTCACGGAACCATCAACGTGTGGGCTAGCGAAGACACCACTCAGTTCTTTGTTCGCTATCAACACAAGGACTCACACAAGCCTTATGTCAATATCGACCTACCTCCAGCCGTGAGGAGGCTCATTGAAAATCGAGCGGACATGTGTGGTCCGCAGGTCAGTGATCTCAAATTTACATTTACCTGCCTCTGCTGACTCCTCTACTCAGATCTGGAAGGAAATTCTGAAGACTTACCCCGAGCCACTATTCTCGTATCACCAAGTATACAACCACCTTCTCAAGCTGAACTCAGGGGCCTGGCGTCTGGACGAGAATGAAGAGAAGTCAGCCGAGCTTCTTCTCGAGAAGCTCTGTTCGGAACGTCCAGAATGTGCCATGTTGGAGAGAATTAGGCTTCCAAATGACCCTGTGGACGGTTATTCGGCATTTGCATTCTCCTTGCCTGCTCTCATACGCAAGTGGGGTGGATGTGTCAAGGAAGTTCAGCTCGATTCCACATGTACGCAACATCTACCATCTCAAATTGATGTGCTAATATCCTCGACTGTCATCATCAGTCAAAACGAACAAGATCGGATATGAATGCTTCGCCATCTTAGGGGAGGTGTTTGGATCTGGTGTCTCTCTCGGATTTTTGCTTATCAAGTCGAACGGTAACCCAAAATTGGGCGCAAAGGAGGCTTACATTCAAGTGCTCCTGCGCAACATTACCGAGCACTGGGAGATATCACCGATCCAGACTCTGAGCGACAAGGACATCACGGAAATCAACGCGTTCCTAGCGGTGTTTCCCAAAGAGGTAAAGCATCAGCTTTGCTTATGGCATGGGATTCAAGCGTTCCGGGGTCGTCTCTCGGTGATTTCGCGTCCTCCAGCGTTATACCACGCCGATGAGGCCTTTGCTGAGTTCGACTTCATTGATGTGATGTTTCTTCCAGTAGCCCAGATGCAACCAGAAGACCGCGTAAGTCCAACACATTGTTCCATGGGTCTATCTAATATATGATAGGCTACTATTCTAGTTGCACACGAGATGATCCCTACAATTCAATTCCGGCTGGGCGGTGCACTCCTGCCACGCGTTCCGGAGCGTTCGAAGATTGTCATCCAGGTCGATGGCAATGTTCGTAACGTGCTCGGGAGCTTGGATAATCCCAAAGATCTTCTCAACATCCTAGATGATGAAGAAGAATTTGCCGAGCATCTACTTGCCGGCGAAGAATCAGATCGGCTGGAGGCCGCAGATTCGTGGTTAGAGCCTGACGAAGAGCCAATTGGGACGATCTTTCGGACGGTCGATGGCTCTGACGTGTTCTGCCCTGCTGTCCATCGCAAGCAGCTGGTGCACATGTTCATCCGACACTGGTGCCTACACTCATTACTCCTGGACCAAAGTGGGCAAACACAGACGAAGGACGAGATTCGAAGGGAGGCTGTGCATGAGGCATACAGATTCTGCTATCAACGCGGTCTCCGCGAGGTCTGGGCCTATATGTGGGAAGCGTGGTATTGTCCCTCAAAGTGGCGCTTGTGGGCTCGTTCGTCTCAGCCAGACTATATCGGGCGATGGAGAACAACAATGGCTGTCGAGAATTTTTGGCGCAACATCAAGAAAGGCGCCCTGCTGCATCTCACTCACCCTCGCTTAGATCAACTAGTCTATCTTATCGCAAATGAGATCCTGCCCTCAATCACTGCGAAGATGTCCAAGTTCGATCCGAAATGGCGGGACGGACGGACGGTCAAAGCAGCATACTCCGTGGCAATCGGCATTCAAAGCTAATTGGAAGAAGCTTTCGACACGTCAACTCGGGTTGTCATCATCCACTTACATGACAGACATTAGCAGGTGGATTTGCACGTGCGGACAACAGAAATATGATGCATTTCTGCTCTGTAAGCACCTTGTTCAGGCCGTTTACCCACCTGATCCTCAATTCTTCCGGAACGTCTATCGTCGCCGAGTCATTCCCTTCTATCACCATCCAGAGTTTCTGATGCCCAAGTCTGGTCCGGAGATTCGTCACAACACGTTCAAAGCCTCCGATTTAGCGGGGGATTTCCAAGCAGACGGGATTGACCGAGCGCGTTCGGCGGCATCAACGCAAGTGCTCGATGTAACAGCTGCTCCCCACGAAGATCAGGAGGAGGGGAATCAATACGACGCCGAGCTCTTCCCCTCTTCCCCAGCTCGATCCCAGCCTTCTGTCCATCCCAACGAAGAGTATGATGATGTGAGTTCCTTCTCCGACGTGGGTATCCTGTTTTTCCTCACATTTATCTCAGAAGGATGAATTGGAGGAGTTCGGAAAGAATTTGCTCAACGTCCTGGAGGGCGGGATCACATTGCTTAAACGGCAGCTCGAGAACATCGACGAGTCCCAAGTTCTTCTGCGGGCCTTAAAGCGGCGAAAGATCGGGCAGGATTTGGCTGCAATTGTTGCTGACAATCGGCACGCAACAGAGACGGGTCAGATTCGAAGGACGGTCTGGGGATTGAATGGGAGCCGTGCAGACAAGAGGTATAGTAGAAATACAATGGGAGCTAGGTAGTTCGACAACTAATTATCCTTTCTATCCGATGTTATTGCGCGCGAGGCTCGAAACGCTTGCAAAGTCCCTCCATCAATGACGCAAAGCGCTGATCAGGCGGCATCATTGATCTGTCAAGGTCATGTGGTTGCGCGACATGGGGGGTCAATAGGGTTTTCTGTGGCACAACTGTGTTTCCTCGCACCCGGGCGCAGTGTCTCTGGGAGGTCGATGGTCATCTGTTAGGATGGAGGAAATCAGTTGTCCGGCCCGGGTCCACGCAGCGTGCAGCTCTCGACGCGTCCATCAGGTTTCACACTCCATGCGCTCCAGGCTGTGGCTTCACGAGGACCATTCCTCGTCTAGCCTCTCGGTATGGGACTCCCTAACTCTCCCTGGGGTCCACCGGGCTTGACAAAGGTGATAGTGGCCATTGGGAGGACAGTTCCAGAGGACTTGTTGAATGGTGTGGTGGCACTTGAACGAATCACTTATCGATCAGCTGTTCCCAAGAAGCCTCGTCGGCCCATCCTCTTGACTCGAGTGGTGTCTGATTTGATACCATGTATGGCAGCGAGCATGCACCCAGACCATCTCCATTCCTGATCCGACCCCGTGCACCGTTCAGAAGCGTCTCTGACAATAAACGTGTTGTTGTGCGTGATCGGCCACCATCTGTGGGTCCCTTCCTTTCTCCCCTCACCTCTCGAGCCCACAAAACTCGTCTGCGCCCACCGCCATGGACGTCCCTGCATTGCACAACAGCATGAGCACGGACGCCGTTGCCGTCGCAGCCCTGGGTCAGGTTCATGCGCCTCCGGTCCCGCCGCCGCAAGCTGGGTAGTGCTCTCATCGATGGGTCCCGATGGGTGTCTGACGGCCCAAGGTCTCCGCAAGTGCGGCCGCCTCCGACCGCGCCTGGTCATTTCTTCGCACGTGCGTCCGAAGTGGAGGTCTCCGGCGGGAACTTCCTCACTGCGTCCCGCGACATCCACTACCATACGGTGCGAATTGGGGGAGGGAATGAGGCGGGAGACAGAGGAAGTGGGTATCAGTTCCCATTGGTTGTAGATGCTGGTGTTGTGCTTGCGCTCATCATGATCAGCTCTGAAGAAACGGTCCTCAGTGAGTGCTTCGACTGTTGCCGGGGTGCGTGATTCTTGGTCGGATGACATCGCAAGCCGCTCACTGACATCCTACTTTAGTCGTCCAGCATCGGCAAGGCTGCCCATGGAGATATCATCCTTGACCCCATGAGCAATTATTGCGAGTCAGAAATCTACATGAATCAACTCTCACGCCAAAACCGAGGCTTTCCCCTCTACGACCCAAGTCCCCAACGAAATATGCCCGCAGAGTATAAGAAAAAAGGCATCTGTATCGGCGACGTTGGTCGAATCTCTCCGGATGGCTTCTTCGATTTCTTCTTCAACATATTCCTCCCTGCGGAGCACCCCGTCAACGATAACGATGTCCCCGCTGGGTTCTCGCCACTCGCACCGTATACAAGAAAAGAAGTTTCGTTCAAGACGATCAGACCGGGTGCATTTGTCGCATCACCCTCTATTACGAAGCCCGGTGACATGCACGATCCTGCAAAGTGAGTAGCCTCTTATTTTCCTCGCACCTCATTGCTCACAATGAGTTCAGTGAGCACCCTTTCCACTGCGTTGGCCCCACCGGTGCATTGCTGGTTCTTCCACAGGGCTCACTAATAGAAAAACTGGAAAATTCCGAGCGTATTCGCAAGTACGCTGAACGAAATGCGGAGAGTTGGTACAAATATGTCAATGGTCCAAGGGGTCGGCATCTCGTCAACGGCTCTCTTTATGTTGTAACAGGCTGCGAGAAAACTCAATCCGGGGTAATCGCAACATTTCATACCACTATAGCTGGAAGAGAATTTCCCCTCCGCTTCCGTGAGCGAGTCGACCCCAAATCAGAACCCATCTACGGCTTCATTGGTGATGGTACTGCACTCTCCAGCTACTTTATTGCTCCGTTGGAGAACGACAAGAGACTCTGTAATCAGACTGTCTTCATCCATGGCTTCACCAGACTTATCACATGGGCGCGGCAAACGGGCATGTCCCGCCAAGCGGAGTTTGAATTTCGCTTGGCGGGCATTTGATGGCGGGCATGGGCATGGGCATGGCTTGTGCCCAACTTTTTGAACCTTGGGACATTGTTTGGTGTCGGACGGACGCTGCGGACATCGCGCTGTCGCCGCGTTGGTCGCTCTGCAATCGGTCGAGTCCGGATCGGAACTGGTGGTGATGCAGGGCTTCCCACACTAATCAACCTTCGTCGTCGCCGTCGGGTGGCCTAGGGTGGCCTCAGCTTAAGATCAATAGACTAATTTGAGCTATTCTACATGTCATTGAACAATACAACAACCTGATTCTTTCTATTACCATGCCCCGCCTTCCTTTTTTCTGCGCCACCGTTGTCTGTGCTGCCTTCACTTCACGCGTTCTCTTCACCCTTTTTGCTGGCCGCGCTTGCTCTGCACCAGTGCCCGAGTCGCTCTCGTTGTCCTGCGCGCGTGCTGCCGCATTCCGAGCTATGGGCTTTGGTCTTGGCCTCGGTTTTTTGTTCTCCAATTGACTCCTCGTCCATTGGGTCGCCGCGCGGAGCTGGAGGCATTGTGTAGATGGGATACCCGGCGTCCAAATTAGTAGAACCTGACATACAATAATAGAACGCGTCAGCACTGTAGAGGGCATGTGACCGCCTGAACGCTTTTATCTTCAGCTCCATAGGCGAGATCTGCTCAGCTCTTCCGAATGCCAAACAGGACAGCCTGCACATAATCGACTGGATCGTATCCGCACTGCAGTCAGAAAATGTTGATTGCATCAAGCAATCTGGCATGTCATCAAGCAAGTGGGCATGCACTCGATTCTGTGCACTTCACGAGCTTGTTGGCTAGTAAGGCAGTCATAATCTCTAGATAAGGTGTCCTAGAAACTTAGATCATGGCGGCGCGGCAAGATTTAAGTTCGGAATTTAAGCAATCAAGATGCGGACGTATGCCCGTTTGTCGGATGGGATCAATTTGGACTTCGAGGCTGACCAGTACACAATGGAGCCCCGTGTGCATTGAAAAATGGAGGTGTAGGGGTGAGGCGTAGTCCTAAGCCATGAATCTGAGACCTTTCCATGACTTTGAGATGCTTTCTTTCTCCCAAGAGTCAGTTATCATCGACTGCATAGAAGAAAGCTCAGCGGGGAGGTCAATCACATCTCCGCAGAGCCCCGAAGAACAATCACGACGTGAAAAGCCCGCATAATTTCGTGTCTGAATCGAGCTACAACACTCCCACACAGTCCAATTTGCTGAAAGCCAGCGTCGAAGCAGCATCAGTAACGTAGCGCGTAGCAGATCTTGAGACATCATTGCTAAGTGCATTGGTAGGTTTGACATGCTTAAATACAGCCCATAGGGAAGCCTACAATGAGTAAATACAAATTATTTATGGCCTGAGGCATGCCAAAATGTTGGCTTGGCATGCCCGCAAACGGGCATGCATGCCTGATTGCATCAATTTCAAGCCAAACCTGTCAAATGCCCATCAATTGCCCGTTTGCGCGGGGGAACGCCCGTTTGGCATGCCCAAAACGTCGGTCTCGCTTTTAATGGCGGGCATGGGCATGGGCATGGCTTGTGCCCATTTTCTGAGACCAGTTTCTTCCCTGAGCTCTCGTCGTTGATAGCGGCAGCGCTCCCCGTCGTCGATATCGCTTACAGCATAAGGGCACAACATCTGAATATCCGAGATGCTCAGTGGTAAGTCGCCATCGCCGCCACCACCCTCGGACACCACGGGATGCTCCTAGAACTCAGATTTTGCGGCGTTGAGGGCTCTAGTTCGCATAATCAGTATCCCAGTACTCAACCTCACGTTCTCCTTCCTGAAACATGAACTCAACGTCACCGCCATGACTCCGTCGGACCACGGGCTTGATTAAGACTTGGGAGGTAAAGATCATAACCCCCAAAGATGATTCGTCCATTTAGCAATCCAGTTTCGCTTTATCTTCAAGTCGCTGTCTCTAAGAACCAACCTCAGAGTGAACGAGGCGAGGGAATCAAGATCGCGCCGCTTTAATGTGATATCATGCGATCAAGGTAGTCGCATGCGCGTTGACAGACAGCCTCAAGATCGCGGAGGATCATCTGCAGTGTGATCTATTACGATTCGATGTTCGCAAAGTCATGGGAAGACATTAGGAAGGTTTGTGCTTAGCAATGAACAAAATATATCTCAATTCATCTCAGGAAATTGGTAAACAGCACGATGGAGAAAGTTTTGACCATTGCACATCGGAAGGATGCAATGAATACAATAAGAATATGATGAAAAGCCCGATGGCTTGCACGTTATGAGCGACATTACAGGCTTGACACCACGCGATGTCGCATCCAACAATGCTGGGGTCTGTTATGATAGGAACAATTGGTTCCGAGTCCCATATGGAGCTTCCTAAGAGCCTAGGAACAGTCAGTATATATCCTGGACGGCTAAAGACTTGAAGAAAAGCAATTATACTTGGCTGAGCGCATGCCAAAATGTCGGCTTGGCATGCCGACAAACGGGCATGCATGCCTGATCGCATCAATTTCAAGCCAAAACTGTCAAATGCCCATCAAATGCCCGTTTGCGCGGGCCAATGCCAGTTTGGCATGCCCAAAACGTCGGTCTCTGGCTTCACTGTATCGCTTGGAGAGGGCATCTTTGGACGCCGCTTCGGCGGTGTGGGACTGACATCCACCGGGGACTCCCCTCTATCTCAGATGCGTAACAGCAAATTTGTCCCCTTTGTCTCCAGCAACAACTCCAAGTTCCCGTTTAGTTTTTTTGGCATAGGAAGGCACGGTAGACGTGTCAAAGACGGAGACGCTGTGGTCATCTCCCAGTTGTCCCCCAGTCCGCAAGTGCGTTCACGCCATCTCACTCGTTCGAATGGGGAGATTATAATCTGACTAGTCGTTTAGATCGTTCATCCGTCGCAAATTCTCAACGAATTCATCCTCCAACAGGTTTGTGTCTTTACCTGCTGCTCAAGTCTCTGCTGACGAGGATTTGTAGTCTCCCAAAACCTCAGTCGTGATCACTCATGACGATGACTGGTCTGACATCCTGGAAGATGTACGTCCACCGCTCTGGGGAGCGGCAATTGAGTCTCACGGTTTCGTTCCAAGGACGGTACTCCAAATGCGGTCCAAAGCATTTTCGCTTTCCTGCAACAAATCTGCGAGCGGTTCGACATCGCATCAGAAGGCGGTGAGCTAGGCTTTATCCGCCTCGTCTCCGATCCCCATACTCAGTGAACCGCAGGTGCACGCTATCTGATTCCAAAAACTAGCCGCACCTCGACCCACAGACAAGCACTTTCTCTCGCCGACCCGCAAGATACCCCCAGTCACTCTAAATCTACTCGCCCACCCCGAATAAGGCGCCACTCGCTCAACCTCCCCGAGATGTACAAAAACGAAGATCTTACAGCGAACGAAGCTTCTGACGACGTCGCTGCTGCCGCTGCTGCTCATGGGGACTTGAGAAGAAACTCGATCCAGGAGCCGGTCGGGACGAGGCCCTCGTCCCCACCCTTTGAACCGGCAAAAACTGCGGATGCAGCTGGCGACGAGAAGCTTTGAAAGCTTTGTGTAGTATATGCGACCGCTGGTCATTCAAGGTCTAAAGCTGTGATTAGTAATGTGGTGTAATTGTACAGGAGAGGCGAATATCTATCATGTGCTGCGCTGTAACAAGACCGTATCTTTCCAGTCGAGATTGGGGCCGGTTAGAATAGGATCAGGATCCCATGAAATGTTACACGTTTAGCCACAAATACAATGAGTGGGGTTTGACGAAGACCAATGAGCTTCATTCATTTACGACTGTTACAAAATAAAAAAGCTCCAGATTCAGAGGACCCGAATGCTCCAGAGCTCGCAACGGAGTGCACATGCAGTAATACTAGGCTGACGAGGGCTGATAATGCGGCCTGGCAGGCGTGATGTCACGCGAATATTTCGAGTCCATCACTCATTAGGTTTCTGTTCTCCGCCACATCTGCACGCGATACGACGCGACTCACCATCATGGTACGACCCTAATAACGCAGCCGAAAACTAACGCGTCTGACGCTGCTGCCCCTTCTCGATAGCCCCCCCGCCAGGCGAAAATTCTCCAACTTCTGATCAAGACGTACAGGCTGACGGTGCTCACGACCATCGCGCCCACCGCGACCGTCGCGGACCTCAAAGCAGACGTCCTTTCTGCGCTTTCGTCCGAGGTGCACCGGTCCAGCGCAGACGACGACATGCCTGAAGTTACATCTGTGGAGGATTTCGAGATATGCAAGGGTGTCAAGACGCGGGGCAAGCTGACAGGGGAATTCACGGCTTTGACGGACTCAAGACAAACACTCAGAGATGCGGATGTCGTGAATTGGGAGGCTCTGTTTGTGCAGTTCCGCGATTCGGAATCAGGTGTGTGGCATGGCTGCCTAGTCGCAATAGTCCTGAACTTAGGTTGGGGTATTCTAGGAGACCTCTTGCCCGTGATATTCCATCCTTATGAAGATGATGAGGAGGAAGTGACACCACAGTTTGCTCAAGCAGAGGCTTCCGCGACGCGAGGAAAGCGAAAAGCACCACCGGAGTGAAGCTCTGATACACACGATTCGACCCACCGGACAGGCACTCAAGCGTGAGGTCTACTGAAATCTCGTCTGTTGCTTGTATTTTTGCGCTCATGTACTGGTATTGTAACTCTTGCTGTCGAACCGCATCGACCAGGAGGGCCAGATCGAGCCCTCTCTCCAGCAGCCTGACGGCAAGAGGAAGGCCAATCCGCATGTCGCGTGGTCAATTAGCTTGCGCGCGAAGATATACAAAGGGGCCAGTCTCTCTCTCTAAATCACTTCTGCTGGCGTTTGAGCACCGGGTTTTCGATCTCATGTATCTGCTGCCGGCCCTCTGGAGTGCCCGGGATCGTCTTGGTAAGACCCTGTGCGAAACACCTCAGCCGCGAGTCGTAGTTGAGAAACGAGGAACACATACCAGTTTGTCGAATACACAGCTGTTCAGCGACCGCTCAGCGGGCCGACACCGATAGTACTCCTGATAGCGGCGGTAATGCAGTCAGTGTCCGCGTCGGGAGAGCACGGACTGCGCTCGCGCACCTGATTGTTCAGCTCGAGACAGTTCCAGTGCTCTTCAAACTGCTTGAGACAGTTCTCCCGCATCTTGTTGATCCTTCCGAGACCGAGTCGCCTCAGTAATCCACAACGACATAGTAGGCGAGAGCACCGCTACTCACACCTCGGTCGCACACCGTGTGACGCGCCTCCCCTCTTTCAAGCAGTGTGCCGGGTCGCCGTTCTCCGCCTTGCAAAGCATGAAGTCCTCTATAGCAAACAAACAAGATTGACGGGTGAGCCAGGTCGTTGCGGTCGGTCGCATTCGGAAGCACCATTGTATTCCTTGCAGTGGGCGCCGATGAAGAAAGCTGCACTCTTCAAAGGCGCACTCGTCGTCCCGATCTCCGGAACGTGCGGGACGGCTTGCGGCGCGGCCGCCTGCTTGGAGGTTGTGCTCATTGAGGTGGTGAGCGTCAAAAGTTTGGCAATATTTTGGTGCAGCGATTCTGCTTTGTCATCAACGCGATCACTGCTTGACCTTGCATCTTTCCGACTGCGTTCTTGAGTCTTAGACTGACGACTTTGCTTCGGACACATGTCAGCAGAACGCGTTCGCGTCCGCGTCAGTTCGTCCTCCCCGTCCCCAATGCCTCCATCCCGACCCTCATCTCTCGCCAGGGACTAAGCATCCACAGACCTATCATATACGGAAATACCGCCTCAGTACTGACACCTAAAGCCCGCGAGGCCCTGTCTACGACCTCTCCCGATCACACGCACACATGGACTGTTGCTGTCCGTAGTGCTGCATCTGCATCGGACCAAGATATCGTCGGTGGGGCGGATGATTTGAGTCACTTCATCAAGCGCGTAACGTTCAAGCTTCACGACACGTATCCCAACCCATCTCGCAGTGCGTTTGACTGGCCCTGTTAGTTCATTTCTTTAACTGATCGTCTATAGACGTGGACAAGCCACCGTTCGAGTTGACGGAGACGGGGTAAGCTGCGTCCGCTTTGGTCGTTCCCTTCTGCTCTAACACGATCCAGATGGGGTGAATTCGAGATTCAGATTCGGATTATATTTGTCCCAGACGCGGCGGAAAAGGCCATAACTTTCTACCACCATCTCAAGCTACATCCCTGGGCAGCCGCCGGAGATCCCGAAATCCCGCCGCTTGACGTTGCCATACGAGCAGGACCCGTCCATTCCTGGCAGTACGACGAGCTCGTCTTCAACGATCCATTCCAAAGTTTCCTCAATACACTCACTCAACACCCGCCCACTCCCCTGGTCCGCACACGTAGAAAACCTGTACCCTTCCATCTCGCGAATGTGGCGAGTCTGGAGGCCAGCAAAGGCGGCACCCCCGAGTTCACGCTGCAAATGGAGAAAGAAGAGGCGGAACGCCTGGAGGAGGCCAAACGAGCCGTCCTCGCTGAAGACCAGAAGTGGCGCTCAACCCTGATCGAGAAGGAAAAGGAGTTGGAGCAGCTGAAGAAAATGCTCGAAGACCGAGCGCAGTAGTGAACAGTCTTGTATCGCCGAATATCCCAACTAACAAGGGGGATGTTGGCCATGTAATTGTACGCTGTACACCAAGTCCAATTGGAATCTAGCTGCTGACTCTGCAGCGAAAAACAAGATATGTAATCCACTTCGTTGGTGAGAAATTCAACAGGTATGAGCAGAGCAAAAGATCAGTTTGGGGTCATTTGCGCCTAGAATGTTCAGCAACTGTGATTGCCCTGCTTTCAAAGTATCCCTGATAAAAAGGGATCTAGTGCAAAAGAAGTGGCCATCGTGGGGGTCGAACCCAAGACCTTCGCGTTATTAGCACGACGCTCTAACCAACTGAGCTAGACGGCCGTGAGAACCTGGCACTATCATTTGTTTGTATCCACCGCTTTGACGAGGACAAATCATCACACAAATCACCCTCACTTCTGTCTGCGGCAGAGCCTCTCAGAGCCTCGAACCGTCAACATCAGAAAGAAAGAAAACCCAATGCGAGCTCACCGCTGAGCTGTAGTTCAAGTCTTGTCTCACTTTGGATTGGCACTCCGACGCTGGGGACTTCGAAATGATCACCTGTTCCCAGGTGACCGGGAATTTGTTTGATGAGAGACAATAGTACAAACTATGCAATATGAACCTGAGAATGGGTCTGGGTTCACATCTTTCGTCTGTGCGACTAACGCATCTCGGGTCTGTAAAAGAGAGTGTGCCAATGCCCAGATCAGTCAGCCTATGCGCTATTTCCGAGATTCAGAGGGTGTGCATGCACGGAAACTAATCATCCATCCATCTTGGGAGCACCCACACCACAAGGAGACTACCCATCAGCCATCACCGACGGTTCCTGGACCTCGCGTGTCGGGGAAAGACTCCATAGCTGGACAGCGCCGTCATGGCTCCCGGTAGCAAACATGAACGGATTCTCCGATGCGGGGTTCCATGTCATGCACATCAGATCGCTCGATCTCCCTGCTGCTGGGATGTGCCGGAGGTAGATGCCGCTTTCGCGATCCCATACATGGATGTCTCTGCCTGTGAACAGTACGTCAGGCTCGGAACAGATGAGCTTATTGTCAAGAGACCTTTGGAAGCGCACAACACCAGCTCGTCGTCCTTCCCACCGAAGTAGCCGGGCCCGGCGAACTCGACACCAGTTTGTCTCGGCAGATATGTGTGCAGCAACCTCACACGCGTGATTGAAGCGGAAGCATTGCGCTCGTCGCTGACTCTGTATAGCTTCCAGAGCTGGGGCGGCTGATGATGCGATTCAGTTATACAGGTTCTTAGTATAGTGAGGATTGATCTGCACCTGGATCTCGTAGCTGATCAGCGCTAATAAGCCATTCCTGCCCAATCGAGCTTTGCGGCTGATCGACACATGGCGCACGTCGTCCAGGATGGGTATCTGACTGGCAAGACAGTCAGGAAGAGCGCACACAAGTCGAAAGAATCATGACATACTATTCAATGCATTTCGTTTGCATGTTGTACACAATCAATCGTTTTTCGACAGGTGATTTGCTTGGATGCAGTTTCGATGGCGATTCTGAGAGAACCCCCACAGCCCAAACCCGCGAGCCGTCTGTTGTGACAGCGGCATCATGCAGGGTGGTCATTCCAAAGTCGTACGAGTCAAGTTCCTTGCCGAGTAGATCCTGGGGGGCAAACGGTCAACACACACAAGTAGATCAGAAAGAGCGGGGCGCACGAGTCTGAAAACCGTATTCTCCTCCACTGAGAGGAATGCTACATAGGGTCCATAAGATTTGTATTCCCTCAGAAGAATTTGCGCTACCTTTGCCGTCAGGGAGCCAAGCAACCCGTCTGATGTTAGTCTGTCGATCGATAGTTTTGTGACAGACTCCGTGCTGCCAAGATTCGAGTGAGGCACTACGACATGCATGATACGCACCTGCGTCCATAGCTTCACACTCCGAACGTGCTTAGTGAGCAACATCGTACTATCAGGCGACCTATGTAACGTTGAGTAAGTTCTGGCACACAGCTGGATGACAGACCGAACATACCAAACAGTCTGTCCTACATAACTCTTAGGATGGACCAAAACCCGATACATTGAAAGCAAGTTATGCTCAGGATGGGTTTGCCATATTATGGAAGTTCCGTCCCAGCTACACACTCTGCGTCAGGCTCCGGAATCCCAGGAGGAGAGCGCTCTGACACACCTGGATGTGATCAGGAATTTGCCGTCCTCCGAGAACTGAGCATCCCGAACCAAAGCCTGATGGGCTTCGAAGTCCCCCGTTAACTCTAGAACACCGAGTTTGCGTTTCATAAGCGACAATCGCGATCGTTCCGCTCTGACGGGTTCTGCGACGAGCTTGCCGCTGTCGATGTCGCCAGGATCGGCACCAGTCGTTTCAACACGTTTCTTGCCAGGTGTGATGAACGGGGCAATGATGGTCGATTGCAGATGGATCGTCTTCATCGCACTGAGCAGTGCTTGTTTCCTGCGAGTACGTCCCGTATCGCTGGTTTCAGCTTTCTCGCCCGCGCCTGCAACCCAGGGTAAACCCCCCGCTTCAAGATCCTTACCGTCATCCGACAGTGAGCTTTCCCAGTCATTACACATGATCCATGAGCGCCACCGTCCCAACAATCGAGCGCATCCCCGCAAGGACAGGCTTGTTTTCTGCCATGCTTTGCGCGCGTGGCTGAATCCTGGGAGGTCCCATGTTCGCTCGATCCTTTCGAGGAGAATATCCATCAACCATTTCCGACCGCGATATTTGGAGAATATCCATCGTTCAGATGCGAACCAGCCAGACACAGCAGCCAGGCCAAGGGTGGTGACGGCTGTCATGACTGTGGTGATGATGGACGTAACCGGAGACTGCACAAGATAGCGAGTAAGCACCCCACGCCCGGTGAAATAATGTACATTCGCGGACCTGGTTCGATCCATATGCAAACAGGCACAGCCCAACCGAGAAGCAAGCGACAGAGATCACGAGAAAGACAAGCGGCGATCGTTTGATCCATATGAGGACCCACCACGGAACGCGGTGTCTCGGCGGCCGACTACCGTGTTCTCAGCTCACAACGCACAGGGCAAACGGTACGACCCACTAGATGGCCTGCTTCCATGTCAGTCCCAGCACGCTATTCACCGCTGCGCCAATGCTGAACACCAGGGACGCGAACCAGAATGTGTTGACCGCATTTTGCGTCCGGGTTTCCGTGAGCTGGAAGGAGAACTGTAGCGTGGTGGCTATCACAGCAGAGAAGAATGTCGCGACGGTCGATAGATTGAGCCTTTGGGGCTGATGAGAAACAAACAAACTCCAGTTCGGCCGCGCTCACTTGGCATGAATGAGCTGCATCGTTCAAGGACATACAGTCAGTCAATTCAAGGCTCACCAGGTTATCAGTCTTGTGCTTTTGGGCATATCTGATAGTGGGAACCCCTGAAGATTGAATCAATACCCCTCAGATGCGAGACGAATCTTTGCAGTCCCACCAACTTCGAGAAAGAGGACCAATGTGGAGGCCAATTGATCTGCGTGGTCTCCGAAATGGGTGGAAAGATCATGGACATAACGTTGGATTGAAGGCTGGCGGAATTGTCCTAACAACATTGAGGACTAGCCTGGCAAACTATCTGGCAGGAAGTACCTTTATAAACGTGCAGACAAGATGCCCAGTACTGTCGGTACATTCGAGCTTATGAAACACAAACGGGACGACAAACTCACGCGAAGATCCGCTTCAAATAGACTGATCGAAGCATTGATTGACTCATCTATGAACTCAGGGAACTCTTTCAAGCATTGGACGAATACCACGAGATGGTTGGCAAGCTCTTCGAACTGGCTCGGAAAGTGCTCCTGCTTCGCGTCAGATCCATCTTACACGACGATCGCCGACCAGACACACCAGATCCAGATTGACATTGACCCGCGGACGCGCGATCAGCTGTGGAGGCAGCTCTCGTTCTTTCTTTGCCTGGACTGTGGAGTCACGAAGAGTCGGTTCCCGAGCCGCTTGAACCCTGCGTGGAAAAAGCTCGGACGCGTTTTGGCGATAGAGTGCGAGGAGTTGACTCGTATGTTCTCGGATGTGAAATGCACTAGAGAGAATCGCAACGGAACTGCCTAGCTGGCCTGGGCGTGCGGTAAGAGCATAAACGATTCAAGTGGGAACGGAAAACTGACGTATTGTGTTGACAAAATTTTGCAGCTGAGCGCATGAGCGCGACGACTGGAGCTGAAGTGGTACAAACTTGCCTGCTTGTCGAGCTGTTCCAACTTGCTGTCAGGAGTCAAAAGAGCGCACAGACACAAAAAGTCAAACAGCACTGCACCTTTCAAGCGACCTGAACTTCTCCGCACCAGCAGTCTGGCGATGTTCATCCACAGATACTGCTGTCACTCGGCATATGTGCTGTGTTCAGGTAGGTCACCACCTACAAACGTCCTTGTCATCCCCAGGAGGGGATTGCTCATCTGCACAGGCAACTGATTGAGATAATCCAACCAGTGCGATATCAAAACGCGTACCCGATGCCTTCAGGATCATCTCGACTAAGCTTAGGATCGCTTCGCGTCTGTTGTTCCCCGTATCACCCGACGCGTCGCTGACATATGAGTCCATCGATCGTGTAGGCGCATTTACGCGCATGGACATTGTATTTGTTCACAGGTGTAGACGGGACGGGACGGAGATTTCGTGCAGTGCTAGGTAAGTAAGAAGAGGAAGAGATGGCAAGTACTGCTGTATCGGACTTGATGCGGACCATATGCCTCTGAGGCGCTGCAACGTGTGACATGATGCCGCTGTAGACCTGTCGAGTCCGGAGCTTTGTGTGCCCGATGTTTGAACATGGTAGTCGACGGTGGGTGAGAACATGCAGAACTTGAACGAAAGGTGAGAGCACAGAATCAGGTGATCAAATTCCGAATGTGTTCGGAGCATCAAGCTTCAGATATCACCGAGCGCAAGTCCACGCCTATTCTGCGAACTGAGACTTTTACAGACATACAAGGAGGAGTATAGCTAGATAGAAAGTCGTAAATCGTCATAAAGGAAGGAAGTTACGGTAAGCGCGCAAAACTATATGCATGGGGTGTAGAGAATAAGAATAAAGGTTAAGTTAACGGGCAGGGCTATGTTATACAGCCCAATCGTCACCGCTGGTTCGGCCGATGCCACCACTCCATGGACTGATGCGCCCGGAAACTCGTTCCCGATCCTCCATTCCGCCACCGGCGAGACCTCCAGCAGCCGTTGCCCCGCCAACAAGCCACGACAGCCATCCGCTCGATTCTTCCTCGCCCCAGTCACTGGCGCTGCCGTCTCGAGCTCTGCCTTTGCCTTTAGCAGACTTGCTATGCCTTCTTGGTCGCTTCTTGGCGCGGCCAGTAGAACTCCATCGCTCACTCTCAGGGAGCTCGGCGAAACTGATTCGCTTAGGTGTCGATGCTCCACTCTCCGGCTTGCTACCAGCGAACGTGCTCCCCAGATAAGGAAGACTGAGATTCGGAAGCGACCAGAACGTCGTCGTCGGTAGTGTGCTTGGACCTGCCTCAGGTTCGACCGGTGTCCCAGGGATGCTGCCGCTCTTCTTCATTATGGACACCACCTTCTCGCTCTGCCGCACGCTATGTCTGCCACCTTTCGTGAACAGCCGAGACACGCTCGCAGTCGCTGTCGATGGTGCCGCCGTCGACGAGGGAGGCGGCGACCTAGGCTGGAACTTCCGTGATGGGCGAGGAGGAGGTTTGGGTGCTGCAAAGGAAAGGTCAGTTTTCTGCATATCATATAAGTCTGATAGGCACACACCTTCGTCCAAGATCTTCCTTAAAGCTGACAGCGCTTCCCTAGCCCTGCACTTGCCCTTGCCCTTGCCCTTGACATCAACAACTCTCCCCTCGCAATCAGATTCGGATTCAGACGACGGTGATGAGTCAGGCGATTCTGAAGGCAGCCGCGCGATGATACTCGCGCTAAGATTCGCATGGTTCAGGAACGGTCGTTCGGGTGTTACTGTCAAGTTTGAACTGGGACTTTCGCCGTCTTCTTGACTCTCTTCTGGCACCGGACTGGCAACTCTCGGCCCCGGCGTATGCGAGCGCGAGCTCAACCCAAGTGACGAAGACCGCGAGGAGGATCCTCTCGACCGTCCTCTGATCGATGATTTCGGCGGGCTTGAGACAAACGAGCTGAGCATAGTGTATGCCGGCGTCGATGGCTCTGGGATGCGCGTGGACACGACAGGCATAGCTCCAGATGACATCGACATCGGGAATCCAGTCGGAGGCAGGCCCGATATCCCGAGTCCCATACCTCCATGCACACGTGGGGGTAGCCCACTGAGCTCACTGACAGTGGAGTTGCTGCGTACAGAATCGTATCCACCTTCCAAGTGCCAATCGCTTGCGGCAGCCCTCAATCCCAACGTGGACGGCAACGTGATGTGCTGTTGTTCCTCCTCGCTACCTGCCACAACAAACTGCGTCAGTGCGCGAGGGGCAGGTGAAACAAGTCGGATGCGTGATGAAGGCGCCATGTGCAGGCCAGGTGAAGACAGCGTGGTTGCTGCATTGGAGTAAATGGACGAGGGCCGGGAATGATCAAGGGATGGTCGCCGTCGCGGTCTGCGCTGAGCAATGGGCGAGGATCCGGTTGCGGGCAACGACGAGCTGACAAGCAGTTCGTCGACATCCTTCACAATTGCCGCAAGGTTCGCGGCCCAAGGCTCTTCAGAGGGTTCTTGCCGAGGCTCCACACGTGTACGCGATAACGTTCGCGATATGGGCATCGGCACGGAGGGGGTCGGCGACGATTGAGCGTCGCGGAACGTAGAGGAGGATGGAGTCATTGACGACTGCAGAATTGCGTTGGAAAGTTCCAGCGCGTGCACGCTGCGCTCCAATAGCGAGTCCAGAAAAGCATCTTGAGGACGCTGCGGAGGACTCGAGGCACGTCGGCGGTGCTTCCGGGCGGCTGCAGTCAGGCGCGGGGATACAGGTGTCGGAGGTACATAAGAATTTCCTCCCGCGTCAACCACCTCCTCCTCTCCTTCCGTACCCTCCTCGTCTGCATGGTCCGCGTCTGAATCATATTCAGGTGGTGGGATCAAATCCCTCCATGACGCGACATTGCCATCTGGGTACTCAGGGAGCGTGTGGGTCGTGTCGGCGGACAGTCGGAGTGATAGTCGCTTGCGGTGTGTGCGACGCCCCGGACTGGTGGCCATCGTGCGGGAGGGGAGGAGGGAAGAAACAATCTAACGAGGGAGAATCAGATCCACTTTCTGATTTCTTTCCAAACACGTAACATCACCTACCAACTGATGTCACCGATCGAGAGACCCGGACGTACCTTATAACCAGCCGTTCCACCGACGGGACCGCATGCCGTGGCCCACACCGTCTTCATCGTCGGTGAAGTGAAGCTTGTGACGCGACGGGCTTTCATGTTTTAGTTGTATGTACGTACGGGCGAGCATAACGCATTAACCATGGCCTCTCCTTGTCTAATATATACACATGCCCTGAAGAAATACAGCTACGACTACTCATCCTTGTAATCCTCGTCGTCGTCCCCAACATCAAATATGGGGGGACCTGTCGCCCGCTCCTTTCCCTTTCCCCTCGGTCCGCGTGTTTCGTCATCGTCTTCCAAGTCCTGGCGCGAATTGAGTGGGATGCTCTCATCCCGGTCCCGGTCCCGCTGGTCCACAGGCAGTCGAGGACTCCGGGCTCGCCGCATTCGACACCACACGAAGATGCCGATCGCGGCGAATATGACGGTGAGCACCAGAGCGGCGGAGCCAGCGTTATAGTAGGCTATATGCGGAGACCGGTGAGCGATTGTGAAGCACAAGTGACTGCAAGCTGGCAAACCTTCCCACATGGCTTTCGCCTGTTGCGGGCTCTTTCCGGCATCTGCTGGTGTTGTGGATGTTGTCGCTGGTGCATCTTGTACGAACATAGGCTTAGTCACTGTTCCTAGGCTGCTCGGAATTTTGGCAGTGCCACCAACGAGGGTAGTAAAGTTGACACCGATGAACCGCAGAATCATATCATGGGTGACGTGCGGAAGATCGTAGGGAGCCATATGAGAGGCATTGAAGATCTGACAGGTGTTATGAATTGAGGTAACTGATGAGGGAAAGACTCTCTACCTTCGCATAAGTCAGGTTGCGGGAAGAGACCCAAGTTCCAGCAGGCACGTCTGCTACGCTCCAGGATTGTGTTTGAACGGTCTGCAGGCATTTTCAACGCTGCGAAACAGCCATGTCGCAGTGAAAGCTTACTCCAAGTCCCTTCGCCCCATTCCATTCCATCGCCGCAATGATAGCCTCCATCCCCACATAGTTGCAGATGAGATCCTGGTCTCCCGCAAAGAGCAACACAGGAATCTGCGAAAGGACCTTGGGCAACACGGTGATTGACGATGCGACCTTACGCTCCCTGAATTCCTGGTGGATCCTTCCACGGCACTCGACCCACGATCCCGGGTGTCTATCAGCATGTAATGCGCGAACGACATCTGCACGCTGGATTGACTGTCAGACAGATCCCACCCGAAACAAGGAATGACGGACACCAAGGTAGTTGGTGACCGGATGAATAGGAGCCGGCCAATTCATCCCACAGGCGGGCATAACATCGTCCAACCGAACATCGTAGATGTTGATGCACATTTGACGGCCATCCACACTAGTTCAAGTTTGTTAGCTGGCAGATGTAGATTCTTAGGACAAGACCTATGTACATTCTTTCTCTGACCGCAGTGACGTCGAGTAGGAGACCTTCGCACCCACTAGCGACGATGGGTTCCTTGGGATCCGTGATCTTGTTCAGGTCAGCCATGCACTCGTCCGTCCGCGCCTTGGCACGTTTCCAAGGCTATGATGCGGTTCAGCTTGTCATTCTCCAGGTAAATAAACAGTCGCACCTCGGTATTCTCCTCTAAAATCCCGACCTTCACAGCATAGTCGAGATACGACGGATATTGCCTTCTCGCGTCAATCCAGCCATTCCCGATAGCGATGCCGCGAAGCCCGACACCGAGTTTCGAACTCAGAATGCCATCGGCTGGAAGAACAGTCAGCAATGGCTCCTTCGATAGCAACGATGTATACCAAAGTAAGGAATCCATTGACCGGCATAGCTTTCGCCCCCAAGATAAGTCTGTGCAGCATTCAAATTTTAGAGCACCCAGTGAGAGGAAACGATAACGCACGTCCATGTGCTGGTATTCAGGGAATACTTTGTAGAAGTTTCCCAGGAATTCCATAAATTGGGCGACGGCCTGGCTGGATTAGGATATATAATCGCAATGCTAGGGCAGACACACCTCTTCCATCGTGTGGACGTACTTGTCCGAGCTGCCGTATGAGAACCCTGTCCCGACAGGCTGGTCAACTGGACACGACATGAGCATGCTGCGATAGTCCATCAGTCGAGGACGGCGAACCGTAGACCACTGTCATGTATTCCTCCCATCCACCCTCTTCGACTTTGAAGCCGCCCTTGCCATCCATCCTCCACGGTCCAACCTCCATCATGAGGCCATCGAAGGACGAGCACCCTGGGCCGCCATTGAACCAGAACATTACCCGCTGCTTGTCCGCCACGCGTCGATTCTTCACGAGTACGAAGTACAGATGAGAAGTCACATCCTTCGCGTTGGCCTTGGCAGCGTCCGGGTCCGCTTGTATGTGACCCGCGAAGATAGTCAATGGGTTATTGGGGTCTTGGTGGATGTCTGGTATTGACGGCACGTAGAAAGATGCTGCGGATGGGACTACGCGAACTCAGATGAGCTCATGCAAGTCTGGCTTGAGCTGAACTCACCATCCGTCGGAGCTGCATTGGAACCGAGGGCAGAGAAAAGGCCGAATGCGAGGGCCAAGCAGCGCGCGCGAACCATGGTCGGCAAGGCGAGAAGTGCAAACAGTGTGTTTTCAATTAGGCGACGTTGCCGTGCCACCGCCAAATGAACGTCAGCCAAAGAGGATGGGGTTTCGGTACAAGAAGTAAGATTGTCCCGTGAGTTCAGCACTTTCGGAGCACGACCTGCGCGGTAGATTCCGTCTGTGCGTGTGCCAGCGAGGGAAGAGATATGATGGTGATCGAGATCACCCAGGTTATCACCTAGATCAAATGGTGTGCCTGGGCACCTACCCACCTCCCTTTTGCACCACCATGAAGGTCCTGACCGTCCTTGCCTTGGCCGCATCTGCGACGGCGCAGTATTTCTCTGAGGGCTGGAGGCCCGGGCAGGCCGTCACCGCCGAAGGTGCTGCGCCCACGTTCATTCGTGGGCCGCCTGGAGGTCCTGGCACTGTTCCCAAGAAGCCAGCGGAGCCGTTCAAATTGACAGACCTGCTCGACATGAACAAGCTCGCTCAGACCGAGCTCGTTCAGAATCTCTTCGACAAAGTCGGCGTCAACATCTCCGAGCGAATGGAATTGGTCAACAAGCTCCCGTGGGATCCACGTATCCCTCTTATCACGGACGCCAACTATGTGGACATGATAGTCAACGAACCTCTGACCCCAGAGGAGGAAGAGGACAGGCTCTGGATTATTCTCGTGTACGAGGCCCATGCTCTTGCTTATCTTCAATCGAAACTCACACTCCACAGTTCTGCCGCGACAAACCGGCAGGAAGGGCTTTCCAAATTCTTCGACGAGGCTTTCGACACAGCCTACAATGACACTCTGCTTGCCGGCGATCTCCCCCATGTCCGTTTCGCCCGCATTGACTACCTTAACGTCACATACGTCACCACCAAATGGAACCTCTGGGTGTATGTGCTGTCGTACGACCAGTGAATGCAGTCTCACTAGCGTATTTGCAGCGCACCGTCTATCGTTGTTCTCAAGGACCGCGGTCAGACTCTCCGTTTCTACCGGTCCAACCAGCTCCGGGTCGCTCAAGGTGCCCTACGCGAGTTCTTGAAGCAGGATGGATGGATGTTGACCACTCCGTGGTCATCCGCTTTCGCCCCTGGTGGCAGCCGGTTGGTGTTCCCCACATACTTCCAGGATTATTCTGATGTTTTTCCGTGCAGGGAGTTCGTGCTCGAATATTTTGCCAAGTCGCTGACCACGGTCTACCTTTGGACCATCAAGGTCCCCAAGTTTGTCTTGATCATCCTTTCCGGCAGCATGGCTTCATTCTTCATCAACATCTTCCACGGATGGGGTGGCACGAACAAGCCTCAGGCTAAGTCTCAGCCTACGCCCCAGGCCATTCCGGCAACAACCACTCCTGCCGCGGCCGCTCCTTCGACAGCCGTTGCACCTGCTCCTGCCTCACCAAGCAAGGCAAAGCAACGCAAGGGCAAAGGCAAAAAGTAGAAGACTCTAATGATGGGCGTGTCGAAAAAGGGTTTCATGACGACAAGGGCAAGTCAAGGATAAGCTATGTACTTACGATCCTGACACGAGTTAGACCTGTACTGCTACTTTCAGTAATCAGTAGTTTGCTGTATGTACTTACTCGGCGTGTTATAATGCAAATCTAGTGTAGGCCATGCCGTGCTGAAAAACAACGATGCCCCGTGCTCACATGCTGTCGCAGACGGGCCCTGGTCCACATTGCGAGCATCAGAGGTCACCGACGGACCACACAAACATATCTGATTCTGCCAAGGGTGCCAACCTGATTCCGGAAGCTCAATTGTTCCTCAAATCCCCGGGTCATGGCCGATTCCCAATAGGCACTCTCGCCACAGATAGTCGTTCGCATCGGCCGAGGTTACGATGTCGCAATGATGGCTTGTATTGCTCTATAGAGCGCGCAGTCTACGAGAAGGAGATATATCGACACTGCCGACGCCCGCTCCGTCTTCGTTCACTCCGAGCTGGGACCGCCCTTTCCCTAACCAGAAATCAGCACAGACGCAGGGAAACCAACGACAACGACGAACGTAGCCAGTGACGAGACATCCCGCGCCGTAGAGCGAGGAGGCGAATCCGAGGCTGAAAAGGGTGCCATACACGGCTGAAAAACGCGCCTGTCAGTCCCGCCACACACACAACCCACGAAGATGACGCACTGAGAGTGGCTTTGGCACCAGCGGGGCGCAAGAAGATGGGTCGCGGGTCAGCCTAGCAAGCACAAAACATCAGGAACCCGTATCCCGCCGTCGCCGCGCAAAACCGACCTGGTATTGCTTTTGCAGCTGGAGTACCCGGTTTGGTCCTATAGGGCAGAGTCTCCTTTAGTTGATCGATTTTCGATCGCGATGGAGGTACACGCACGGTTGTAGATAAAGCTGAGGAGAGCCATCGCGGTCGACGTCGAGGCACGGAGTGAGCAGGAGGTTATAGTCGGAGATGATTCAAACTCCGATCGAGGGCCGGTCCCGGCCGGAGCGGGCTGGAACATCAGGCATCAACGCCGTGATGCTGCCGCAAGTCTGGACTGTGATTGAAATTTCGAGTTCGCAGCTTGTCTCTGAAGTCATGGCTCCCATCTCTAATTGAAGCCACTAGCACAATTCCGTTTTCTCCAGTTGTCACGGATTTGATAGCGAGTGTTATCCACTGGAATGCGTGATGTGTTTTTTGATCTGCAGTGGCTTGACACGGAGCTCTCTAGATCTCAAGTGGAGGTCACAAGTGATGACTGACTCGATCTAACAACATAATTTGAAATCTATCCGCCGTCGTGAAAACGGCAACACATCATACACCGAGCGCTTCGTTATTCTGAGACGTAGCGTTTCGCACCGCAGCTCACGCAAACCTCGCGATCTCCCGCTTCTAGCAGCGGCAACCTGGGACCGGCCTCAGCCTCTGAGGTCTCTTGCAGGCCGGTGTACAGCAAAGCCAACGCCGGGACAATGTTCTTCCACGGAGCAGTCAGCCAAGAAGATGCAGATTCGAGTCTGTACGCACAAGCATATGTTTTACGACGCCCGTCGACACGAGGTACGTCACGCCTGCCGTGTTGGGCTGGACTAGGAGGCCTATGGCCATGCCGACCGTGCAGATAGTGTATATCGCGCCAGATTCCGTGCTGCAGAGAACACCCGGCTTCAGATCGAGCCCAACGGATCTCAGAACAGACTTACATTATCAAAAGCGCCTTCCTGTACCGTGTTCTGACGCCAGTGTTTGTCTTGAAGACCACTGCAACCCGGTGGGCGCTCCATATCTTGTAAGCTGAGCATATTGTGAGCATCACCGCGTTGATGTACATTGAGGCTTCGTACCGGTGAGGCAAGTCAGGCAGATGTTGGTGACCGTCCCAAGAAGCGCAGGGACTATTGCGCTCAAGGCATGGGCCGATGCCGACATCGAGCTATTTTGGGCCTGGATGGCCGCCACAAGCGCTGTGGCTGGGATGCTCATGTCGATCATGACAGAAAATCAGCACGATGGGTGTACACACCGGTCGTCGCGAGAATCAACAGCACCGGGGCTATGAGGACGGCCCTGTTTCGTTCCCAGACCACGAAGCATCGGTACATCTGCGGCCCCAGATAAGCCAATCCCGCACAGAGCGACCCAGCCGGTCCGAAAGACGCCTCACAAGGAATATGTCTGTCACGAGACTATAATTCTGTGATCAGTCGGGCGGACGAATGCGTAACGCACTCGGATACGCACACATTCACGCATAGAAACACGTTCGACGCGATGTTAGAGGCAATGTAGGCCTCATATGCCCTCCCTGGCGTCACCCCCTCAGGACTGAGCAGCGTCACCCACACCACTGCCATCCGCACAACGTCGAGTACCGTCTGCGTTGTCCCGAGAACGAGGCCCGCAGGGAGCACGATATATACGAGCCGCTTGGCTGACGGGCTGCGACGAGATCCGGCCCGCGCGTAGACGTACAACGTCAAGATCGCAAGACAGAGATATATTCCTGGTCGTCGGGAGTCAGCACACTGGACTGCGACGCAAGACGCGCGAACCGTAGAGAAATAGCGACACCTTCAATCGCGTTAGCAAAGCCAAAGTCCGGAATAAACTTAGGAACCCACCGCGGTTTCAGCGGTGTAAATGGTGAGGTCGGTGACTGCTTCAGACATGAGCATAGATAGTTTCGCGTCAGACTGGGGAAAAGAGATTCTGGAGGAGAGGGTCTCGCCAATTTTTGAGCATTGCAGATAGTTTTCTCATGTCGATTAGGTATCATGATAGCGTCGCACAGCCAAAAGATCAGCGCGCGCTGCTGGTAATAGATCACTGTGGAGGTGGATCATTCAAGATGATCGTGCATATACTCTCGCGGGCTGACTAATCCTAGTCTCAGGGCGGGATCAAAATCCTTGCTATTCCTAAGTAACTGTAAAATACAATTTAAGTATGGACTAATACAATCGTGGCTGTGATACCTCAAAGTACTAATAGGGAGGACCAGATAACAAAGAAATGGGACGCTGACCAACTTTATCGCTCAAAGTCCTGAAATGATGAGCAGCAAGGCAAGCATAGCGCTCCAGGGCAGAAAGAGCTTGAGGAGATAACAAGTTTGCAGCAGAGGTTCATTGAGCCGACAGAGCCCCCTTTGCAGGAGCGACTTCGTTGAAAGGCAGTTGAGGCGACCGGATCACATCTCGCACATCTTTAGGTGCAAATGCGCCGGCAGTGTCGATGGCCGACCGCAGCAAGTCCGTTTCTGTTCTCGGCGCAACTGGATGTGAATGTGATGATCTGGACACAAATACCGGGATAACGAAATCAAGTCGCAAGTACACGAAACACAAAATACGAACCGGCGGCGTTTGGGATCCGGCATCTCCGGGGAAGTCGCGTCGGATTTACTGGGTCCCTGAAAACAGTCAGTCGGCCAAACCAGAGTCGACGTCCGAGCGCACCTTGGATCGCTTCTGGACGAGTTTGGGTGGTCTCTCTCCTGGCTCGTACACATAGTCTGGCAATGCCGAGCTTGAAAATAGTCTTCTCGTCAGCTGTGTCAGAAATGTCAATCATTCTGCCGACCTCTTGATATGTTGCACTACAACGCTCATCGACGTTTCATCAAACTTCTCCCAGATCCTGACGAGTTTGTTAAACTCTTGTGTGGGATAGGAAATGTCTAAGCGTCTCGGTCCGGAAGTACCCGCTGCACAAGGGTGAGCAGTTGAGCTGACCAGGTAGACACACACCTCACCTTGCTTCGGTTCGATAGCAAGCCCGATGTAGAAAGTTGTGGAATAGACCACACTACCGGTGTCTCTTCCGTCCATCTCTTCCTTCTTGCGCTTCAAAACAGCATCCGAAATCTCGCCTAGCGCGACCTGCCGCACTTCCTCATCCGTGAAACAGTACAGAGTTTGCTCAAAGCCTCTCGTGAAGGGGTGCGCCAGAATGAGCGAGTCGACATACTCGAGCTTCATCACCAACTGTCGTATTCGAGATTCTACAGTGCCAGCCCTAATTGCCACATGAGGGCGCGGCTGTGAAGTAGGTCAGGGCCACGCACCACTTGATTTGTAGATCTGAGTTCCCCGTCGACGCGATCACTTGCAGGTAATATCGGTACTTGTGGAAAAAGTCGTGCTTGGCGAAGAGCTTAGACCAGTCCGCTTTGCCCACGATCACTCGGTCCACCACGTCGGCAGCTGCACACAAAATCAGTAGACTGGACTGCAGTGTCCTACAGCGCATCGCTCACCTTTCTTAAACTCCTCCGTCATGATCAATTGAGTCGACGCTGTCACATTATGAGTAGAACACATTGCAGGATATGCTGGCGTTATTATCGGCATTCTGTGTGATCGATCCGCGGGATACAGCTAGAGACAGTTAGGTCGATCGTGCAAAGAGCGTGGACTATATTACCTTGGGATTCCATACTCGGACCTGTAATGGTCCTTCTTCGATTTGTTTGAGTAGTACAGGTTGAGGCCATGACCTGGTCGATAATATTAGTGGCGACCCTGGACCAAGAAGCACCCATGCTCACCATCGGTACATTATTATAAAAAACCTGCTGACTATCGCTCCAGCGACAGCATTAGGATATAACTGGCATATTCTGGCGACGAGCATAGCCCATGCAACACCACCCAGGAAGCCATTCACATTAGAATAGATGGCTCTCCCTACGAAAAGATGGATCAGCCAGTCGACTGAATCGAAAGAAGATGACCAACTCTGAGCCCATAATTTAATACACCTCAGCGAGTCTCGGAACACATCGACATTGGGAACCAGCCTCAAGATTTCGTCGGTCACCCGAGAGCCTTGCCGTCTTCAGCAATAGCACGATGGAGCGAGGAACATGGGAACACACCTCCCAGACTCCGTACACATCGTTCATCCAGATTTCGTAGCAGCGTGTCGTCTCGTAGCGAAAGGTCATCGGGTATTGAGGACAAGGCTAGCCTGGCCATTAGAAAGTCCAGCGGAATACCCGAAACTTTGGCCTTGATAACGGGCACGTAAGCTTCAGGGACACCCTGATCCTCTCGTCAGCAAGATGTGCATACAACTCCGACCCGCCGCGCGCACCGAAACCTCCGTAACGCCATCCATGGCCTTGAGCATTGGCTCGAAGACGTCGAAAAAGTCGTCTCGCGAGACGTGCTTCGGAACGACGCACAGCGTGTCGATATCCGACCCGGGTCCATGCACACCGAGCCGGTAGGATCCAAACGTGAAGATCTTGCCGCCCGCCGCAATCGCCGCAGTTTCCGAGAGCCCTCTCGCCATAGAGACCTTCTTGACGAACTTTTTCACCAGCGCGGCCACACGGCCCAAAACCAGTTCCCTGTATCACAGCGTCAGAGAGCTTGGTCCACATGGGCAGGGAACGACAGCAGCGATGATCGGAGCCACAGACCGCACCCATACGGGACACACGGACGACGCCGTGCCACCGCGAAGCAGGCGTTCGGAGCATAGCCCGCAGGAGATGAAGCAACCGAGTTGTGGAACCAAACGTCATGCGTATATGTGCTCACCTCTTGCGCGATTCCTCCTCCGTCTCGAATGTATTTTGCGTCCGGAGCTCCTCCATGAGCGTCTGCGTCACTTCTTTCTCCCGCTCGCTCGACTCGGTTGTGGCGATGGGGGGCGTAACTCCCAGATATCTGGGAACGAGTATCAGGATAGCGGCAATGGACGATCCGTGCACACTCGTACTTTTTGTTCGCGGCCATAATGAGACAAGCCGACGTGCTGGTGTTCTTTGTGTGTGAGTTGCGGTCGAAGTCCGCAGTTATGTGCAGCAGAATGTCCTAATGGTCGGGACAAAAGGATCTCAGTCAGGTGATCACTGTATAATTGATATCTTGCTCGACGTCAAGCTCCGAGTCCGAGCGTCTGAAGGACAGTGAATGTATAGGTGAATGCAGAACAGATGTAGGATGTGATGTCTCTAAGGATGTACGATAAATGCAATGTTCTACATGGGTCCAAGCGGAAGCGGATACATAAATATAGTAATGTTAGTGCGGAGTTAGTGAGCGAGTTTTGACTCGGGTATGAATGTCGGGGAACTTGAGGACAAAGTGGTGAGCTGAGTCAAGACGACTAGCCGTACTTGACATACCCAGGACCCTGACCCGGTACCATCTCCTTGCTGGAGTTGAACAGGCGTTTTTGCTCCATCCGTCGGAGTGCCCACTTGCGCATAAACCAAAGTACAGCAGCAGCGGCTCCGAGACCGAAGATGACTCCAACAACGACGCCGGCAGTAGATCCTTTGGAATGCGACGTGGATTGCGATCCACTTTGACCGGCACTAGGTGACGATCCAGAAGACGACGAGCCAGGATCGCCTCCGTAGGGCCAGAAATCTCCGCCAGATGGGGGGAGGACGCAAGTTAATGAGCCCGCATCCGCGATAAATTGGAAATCGTTCTGTAACTTGTCATTCGAGGTCGAGTTATCGAAGACAAATGGAGCTGGCGTGGGCACAATATCCAAAGTCGAGCAATTGGGACCGGAAGCGCCAATGAACGAGGTATTGCCGAACAGCACGTTGTTCTCTACCGTGAAGCCGACCGCCGAGCTCACGGCAATTCCGTAGCTGAATGCGCCAGACAGCCGGTTGTCTCGGACCACCCCGTTGATGCTGACATTGTTAAAATATCTGGGACCGAACCAAGTCCGTGGGCCAATTGCGATGCCGATCCTGGGGACTCATGAGCATCGTCACGGAACACTAGCGGAAGAAGATCGACAGACTTGACAACAGCGTCAGCAGCATTGACTCCTTTGGTGTTCGAATTGTCATCTGGACTGGTCGCATAACCGCCGAGAATAGTGTTGTTGTAAACCACGGTGCCGGTGTAGTTCCCCTGCCACGGGTCGTAATCTACGAGATTGATCCCGCCCAATAACGTGTGCTGGAGCACGCTGTAAGCACCATGACAAAAGTGTTCAGGACTTGCTTACGTTTGTGACCCAGACCGTGTTGTTATATACCTGTGTTCCAGGTGCACCGAAGAGGACGATCCCGCCGTCCGTCGGGCCCTGCACCATGTTGTTCCGCACGACACTGTTCTGACAACTGACACTGATTCCGTCTGCCCACTCCTGGAAGGTGTCCGTCCCACAGGGCCCGATGTCATTGTTTTGAATGGTGACATTCGTGCAGGTGAAGGGACCCTCTGCGATGTGCAGACACGACCAACTGCGCGGGTCAAAGGACCTGACGAATTGGACAGTCTGGTTAGCGTTTCCACCGCCAAACTCGATATTCGCCCCGCCGTTCGTCGGAGACGCGTTCCCTCTGGCTCCGTTGATCTGTTCCATTCATTGTGTCAGAACGAGATAAAGCTATTCCGGGAAATGAATGGAAGCACCTGAATGTTTCGCAGCACAATCCCCGAGCACTGAGCACATGTTCCATCGACGGCAGTAGTCATTCCAGAGCCGTTCTGCACCACTCCGTTCACAGTCAACAACGCGCGCGAGTTATCGGTGGGATACCCTGTGGTGCTGATCTCCTGGCCTGGCGCAGCAAAGCGGAGGGTGTCTTGGAGCACATACTCCCTGCCGGGACACAAGCTGAGCGTGTAGCCTGGCCCTGAGGAGTTCAGGAGCGTGTTGATACGATCTGCAACGGTGTTGGCCGGGTCCGGACTAACGCAGGCGTCTCGCCGTTCCACAGAGTCGCTTCTTTATTGAGCTAAGCCGACGTTCATCCGGCCTCGCAGGACGCCCTCACCTGAACTCGACTAGCTCAGAATCGTGTTGACCGTGTCGCGTAAAACGGTGGGACATGGTGCCTATCAGGGTTTGGGCAAAAGGAGCGTAGAGAACGGAAGGGCGGTGTCGCAGGGCAGAAGACGAAAGGGCGGGGAAAGGGCCCTGGCGAGTCCTAGGGACGCGGGCAGGATGAAGGTGGAGAACAGAGACAGGAAGTGAAGGTCAATCTTGGCTAATTTTACACCCCGATCACACATGCCGATTGACGCTCCATCTGCCATTCAGGCAGCGCCTCCAAGTGGCAGCAGCCCCGCACAGATAGGGATCCCAAGGATGCTTGCATTTTTGGTATGTAGGGTCAAGAGCAAAGTGGGTGACGCGGGCAATAAGGTGCTAGCACATGCCCATGCTTCTTTACGAAGTCGGGTTTAATGCACCGCCGCCAACGTTGATTTTGGGCATAGTAATACAGCTGTTACGTCTAAGTTCTAAGTCTAGTGAAAATGATCATCTGTGTACAATCTGACCAGCCTGGGCAATGTCAGAAGGCTCTCCTTTTCTCCAAGTGAAGGTCTCGAGCATACACGCGCCGTGCCAAGACTTCAGCCACAGGTGATTCCAGTCCTGGATAGGATCTATTGCGCTTGGGGACTCTTATCCCCCGCGTCCTTCCCTTGAATGCATACAAAGCCACGCAGCTGAAACAAAAGAGCAGAAGTAGCCCGCGAAGAGTCCAGCTGGATGATGTCGGAGTATCCCGAAACGCGCGGGCGACTGCGGACGAGCCTGGGGAGGTTCCCACAGGCCAGTAAACCGACTCGGCAGGGGCAAGCATGCATGTCAGCAATTCACCCGTGGCAACAGCTTCAAACCCCGGCTGGAGTGTGTTTTCGGATGCAGATGTATCATATATGAACGGAGCGGGAGCAGGTACGATGTCCCCACTGTACTCGCACTCCGGTCCCGGCCCTCCAATGAACGTGTAATTGTCGAAAAAGGCGTTTTCCTGGACGACAAAGTTGTTCGCTGAGCTTATGGCAATTCCATACATGAAAGCGCCTGAAAACCGATTGCGAATAACGGTCCCGGATGTCGTGACATTCTGGTAAGCTTGTGCACCGAACCATATCCTCGGGCCAATCGCTATGCCGATTCTATGCACGCTTGATCAGCGAAAAAAATGCACAAGCGCAGCAGCACCTACTTGATGATGCCCAGTTCTGACGAGTCATCCATCCGAAACCCCCCAACAATTGTGTTATCGCGCACGACCGTCCGCGAGAGGTCCCCTCCCCAGGGAAGATAATCGACCAGATTGATTCCGCCCAATAAAGTTTGCTGACGAGCCCAGTTAACGCAAAAGCAGAAGGATCCGCGAGATGTTGCTCACGTTCGTCACCCAAATCGTGTTGTTGTAAACCTCCGTGCCGGGCGAGAACACGACAATGCCGCCGTCGGACGGGTTGTGCACTCGATTGCCGCGCACGACACTGTCCTGGCAGCTGATGCTGATCCCGTCCGCCCATTCGTCCTCGATGTCCACACCACACGGACCGATGTCGTTATTCTGTATCGTCGCATTCCTACAACTAAGCGGACCCTCCGTGACGTGCAAGCAGGACCAGCCGCGCGGGTTATACGACCGCACGTATTCCACGACCTGATGGTCGTTCACGCCGCCCATTACGATATTCGCCCCGGAGCCCTCCCGAGCGGGAACGGAACTCCCGCGATTACCATCAATCTAAGACCATGAGCATCTCCGAAAGCAGCTGCATGGGGATGCACAACGCACCTGGACGTTGCGTAACACAGACCCGGCGCACCCAGGACGCGTCCCATCCACCGCGACGCTGTGTTCACCCGAAGGTCCGCTCACGACGAGCGTCGCTCGGTCGTCGCCCGTAGGATATCCCAAAGTGCATATTTCCTGGTTCTCAGCGCCGAACACCAGCGGTTGGTCAAGCAGATATCGTTTTCGCGGACACAGCCGTATCGTGTGGCCGGGGCCTGAGGTGCGCAGGAGAGCGTTGATACGAGTCGAGACAGTTTCCGAGGGTTCTGGGTCGATGCAATCGTGTTGGACAGAGGTCGATGGCCCGCTCGGAGTCATGGTATGAGCGTTCATCGCAAGTTTGCCATAGGGGGATTGGGAGATCGGCGGGGTAGTTGACACGATAGGAGGGCGGGGCGGAAAAGTATCTTGACACTGTCGGATGACAGATGTTCAAGTCTTGGTTCGAGTGAGACTATCCGTGATTGGTGGCGCCGGACTAGGAGGTCGTGCAAGAGCAGAATTGTCGACGTCAACGTCACAGTGATTGAGTGAGTGTGACGAGAGGGTCACATTCGTCTCTCCCATCTTGCATGATCATTGAATACTGTGCAATCCGGGTTTACAATCCATTCCTGACCCGCCTCATGGATCCTCACGTCCGGCATCTTTCTCATCCCTATGCTTCTATAGTCTGGTCAGTCAGGGGTGAATGGAAAGAGACGTAATCCTCCCCAGCTCCCCTCCTGTTCTCCGTGGCGATGTGCTGTCGACGCCCTCAATCATCAATCTATCTTCATCTGTACCTCAAAGCGCTCAGAGCGAGAGAAGGCCCAGCTCAATTTGCTCTTGACCGGCTCGAACGTGGGGATGCACTACTGCGACCACTCACTCAGTACCCGCTGTGGCTGGGAATTCAAGGAAGACATGGACTTGGCTGAGGAAACCCGGCAAACAGAACCACTTTCTAGCCCTGCTGTTTGATATACCTTATGCTACAGCTCCACAGTCTTTGCCCCTGATAACTACCCGTCTCGCATCTCCAGCGACTTTGGGAAACCATTGACTCTCCTCTCTTTCAAGCCAGGACCCGGACCCGAACAGCTGGGGATTGACTCGGAATAATTCTGCGGCTTACTATGTTGTCCTATCTGCATCGCCTTTCTCTACCGGGCCGTCTGCCTGCAGATGAATAGCTGTATCGAGTAAGCAAGAAAGTGAACATGATGTGCCGTGATAAGAGATCCACGAAACATGGCTCACTCCAACGGGGGATGGCTCTCTGTCCTTCCTGCCGCTTTCGCACAACACTGATGTCGTGACTGTGCTGTACTTACGCTGCCTCATCTCCGGGCCGCTTCTGACAAGGAATCCGCAAGCCGAAGCATTCTTTCCAACACCGAAATGCGCCGTCTCTCTATTGGTTGTCTCTCGTCAGAAACCGCTGCTGTCATAACTGCTTCGACACCCAGAGTCCGTCTTATTTAATCCCGTTACACTGCTGCTTCATCTCCATGAGGGAGGGCATCCAGGCTCAAGCAGGAGTGCAAACATCGACTCGAGAACCTTACATATCCGCCTCGACTCGAATCATTTCATATGCTGTATCTCACCCTGACGTTTTTTCTGTAGACCTTGGCGATCTCATTTTCAAGTGCCCGGTTGATGTGTCTCGGCTGCAGAGCTATGTAAGACCACGGTCTGCGCTCACACGTCCCTTCGCAGAACCAAGGACATGTGCCAATACGATGTTGTTCATGGAACCAAGAATTTCGATAACGCGGTCTTCCAGTCTGATGAGGCGGCATCCAAGTGTGTTCGGGCTCGACCGCAGACGTCACCCCAGTATCACATATGCAACCGCTGGTCAGTGGTCTACGCGTAGAGCGCTGCATCGATAAGAATGATCTCGTCCAACCGCAATTTTGCTTGAAGATCACGCCACACGATTCACATCGCCACTTTCTGTCCGCTGACCCGAAAAATCCCGACTGGTATGTGACCTTCTGCGCAACCAGAAAGAAAGGTGGCAGCAGCCATGTGGTTGATTAGGTATGAATCCATTCTATGATGACTTCGCAACTCAACGTTGCTACTTTTTTTCACTTACCTGAGAGTCCCGTGTCAAATCGGGAGAATACGGAGGAGAGTCCAGACCACTGACCGTTCGTTGGTCGCGACCGGAGCTAGGTGTTTCATCGGCGATTTCTCAAGGAAAGATGTTCTGTAGAATAGAATACTCGGGGAAAGTTCAGAGATCGTAGAGTAGAGCCAATGGCCAGTCACTGCCGTTTCAAACTGATCGTACTGATTGCTCGCGAAGTGTCGCAAGCAGCGACATGAAAGTGACATCAGTGATCGGAGAAAGCCGGGTTCACGTGCCGTACGTCATGTCGGAGGCTCGGAGAGCTGTTGTCACTGGAACCCGGTATAACTCGGTATAAAGGTTCCAGCTTGACTCCCCGGCGCATTACCAAGCTCGAAGCACCTCCATCCACACTCCTAGACTCGCCGTCGACATCTCCCCGATCGACCCACACAAACACACGCACCCACTCCCCGAGTCGAATCGCCATGAAGGTGCGCTGGCCGCGTTCATTTTGCGAGGACTACGGAGGGCGCTGACATTTTACGCGCGCCGTTTGACAGCTCGCCACGCCAGAACAGATCGCCGGCCACGACGCCGCCTCCCGCCGCGGTGCGATTGAAGGTACACTGACCGGCCTCGCCATCGCGGGTGCCGGCTCCTACTGGGCCCAGCGCCGATTCGCGTACTACCGCACTCTCCCTCCATCCCTCAAACTCCTCGGCGGCCTCATCGTCATCGCACCCGCTCTTTCCATCCAAGCGGAACGAAGGGGCCTGGAGTACGAGAAGTCGCAATGGTGCGTTCTGCTGGCTTCCTCGCGCTGAACGAGCGCTGATCGTGCGGTGCAGGGAAGGTGACGGCGCGAGACTCATCGAGCGACACGAAGAGCAGCAGCTCACCTCGTGGGAACGCATGGTATGTGGCTCTGGTTCCATGGAGGATCACCACTGACATCATCATAGTCTACCAAAGAAAAACTCGGCGATTGGGCTAGCCGACACGAATACTCTATCATCGTCGGCAGCTGGGCGTTGTCGCTCGCACTGGCCGGCGGTATCATCTCCCGCGACAAATACCAAACGACCGCACAAAAGATCGTGCAGGCCCGTATGTGGGCCCAGGGCCTCACGATCGGCATCATCCTCACTGCGGCTGCACTGAAGACCAACATGAACAAAGGCGAGGAGCCCAACATCCCGACGTCGGACCACTCGTGGATGGATGTGGTTCAGCAGCACGAGAGAGATCGGGCGGAGGAGGATGCGCGATTAAAAGTCCGGCTGGAGGCGGCCAAGGCACGAGGTGCACCAGACGTTCCCTCATAGTCTCCCTATTCTATCTTCCACCCATATCTACTCCACCAACGTTCATATTGTATCATAAAGCTCTGTCTAGAGTACGTACGAAGATCGCCTTGACCCCGCACAGTCTCTTGCGTGACTATGAGCAAATGTTTCGCGAAGATTCCCCAACCATCGCCAACAAGCTCTTCACGTTATCTAGGTTTCGGATCATCACACCATGTGCAGAGAGCGACGTGGGTGAACGCAACGAGGTTTGTACCGTCGTTGTCCCCTTCCTCGTCGGACTGAAAAGCCGAAGACTGGGTCTGGACGACGTGCGGCTGACACACATCTCTAATTATTATCTACTACTGATGTACAGGGGATATACTTATTGGAAAAAGATACAAGGAGTCCACGCCAATCCACTCACGCGGCAACGGCCTGGGGCTGGGGGACTTGCAGAGCTGCAGCGGCCTTCTCGGCCTCCGCCTGCATCTCGAAGAAGTTCCGATGCAGCCCGCACTCCGTCTTCTCCTTGCCCGCCCAGCGCCCCGCGCGCTCGTTCTCGCCCTCCTTGACCTTGGCGGTGCTGTGCCAGTCGCCGACGGAGCGGTAGCCCTGGTCGAGCAGCTTGTTCTTCGGGACGTTGTTCTCCGAGATGTGGTACTCGACGAACGGGAACGTCCACTCGAACAGCGGGTTGAGCTTCAGCAGACCCGTCTCGTCGACCTCGAGCGGCTGCAGGGACGCGCGGTCCCCGCCCTGCGATGCGCGGCGGCCGGTGATCACCGCCTGGACGCCAAGCTCTTCGTAGGCTCGCCGTGCGGGCTCGACCTGCACACGCGTGTCAGCGCCGCCAAGAAAAGTGAAGCGTGTGCAGCATGTGGCTGGCTCACCTTGACGGCAAAGTCGTACAGCTCCTCGTTCGACTGCCATAGCTCTGAGCCGTACTTCTTCTCGAAGTCCTCGGTCGTCTCGCAGCCCTTGGGCTTGTAGACGTTCACGGGGACGTTGTATCGCGCCTTCACCTCTTCGACGAGCTCGTAGGTTTCGGGGAAGTGGTACAGCGTGTCGAGGAAAATGAGAGGCGGGGGGGATTCTGTGATCTGCGAGAGCATGTCGATCGCAACGAGCCCCGTCAGGCCAAAGGCGGTCGTCTGATATAATCCAGGGACAGATTCCACTGCCCACTTCAGGATCTCCTCTGGTGTCAGGGTGCGCAGATGGGAGTTGATTTCATCGAGTCTCTCTTGAGAGAGAGGAAGCTGGAGCTTTGAGGATGAAGGGGTGCTCATGTTCGAAGATTTTTAGTAGTAGTGGTTGTGGGGGTGGGGAGATGGAGTGCGTGTGCGCTGCTTTTAAATTGAAGCTTGCGACGAAAGCCGAAGGATGACTATCGAATGGTGTTCAAGCACGCCATTTCACGCGATTGTCAGCTCCATATCAGGAAGCTGGATAGCCAAATGGGGATATTTGAAATTTGTCCGTCAAGTCTTACACAGCATGTGTAACCCTATCAGGTGAAAGTCAGGTGCAGAAGCGCCTAACGAGGGTTCTGCAGCGAATGGATGTCTATACTTCATTTGGATGTCTATGCTTCACGAAATAGGAGCGAGTTAGTCTAGGGGAATGCGACGAGTGTAAGAGATCCTGGGAACACTGTCAATTTCTTGGCAGCAACTCAACGGCCGAATCTCTGCTATTGGTCGTCCGCACGCGGAATGAACCGTTGCATCAAGGCAGCAAATTCGCGTGGGCTTCGGTCATGTCTTAGCCTTGGAACGCTTCACATGCAGAGTCACACGCACCGCTCAGAATGCACTGTAGTATGGAGGCCGGGAACTATATGCTGATAAACGGAGGACGTATCACTGATACGCGATAGTTTGCCGACATAGGATCAATTTCATGATGCGCTCCATGTCATGATGCGCTCTATCTGGACGGCTGAAAACGTTATACTAATGACCGATGTCTGAATCGTGGATGGCCGCTCGGCAGATATTGATCAGATGATTGACGCAATGATCAAGACCCCAGGTAGCCGACTATCGCAATATCGCAACATCGTAATATTCGAAAAGCGCAACATTCAAGATAGTGTAATATTCGAGATAGCGTAGTGAGCATGTAATTACTGTAATTCACTAATCATTTTCGCGGGAGTCTTCCTCATCCGAGAACCATGCGTACAGATCAGGACCAACAGCTTGCCGCAGCTGATTGATACGACACGCACCCGAGCGATCCGTTGGCCGAGAAGCCCTCTAGCAGCGGCGACTTGACACTCAAGTTGGTTTCCAGCATGTACCCCCACTCGCGCTCGATCAGATCAATTGCCCGCTCGCCCTTGCCGGCCACAAAATGCGCTTGGATCTGTCGCGCAGGTGACACGCAAACCACAAACCACCAGCGCAACACGCACCTCGAAGCCACGGCCTGATGGGCGTCCAGAACTTCATCAGCCCGGCGCTCACGGCCTTGTTCTGTGCGTCCGATGTCGTGAGGTTGTACAGGACCGCGAGCGCGTTGCCGTCCTGCGGGTGGATGCTCCTCGGCAGGTCGTTGCTGCGGAACCGGCCCGCCGCGGCGTCCCACAGCAGGCTGTTGAACGCAGTTTTGATCTTGGTCGCGTTGGCGAGGTATGTGGCGGGGAGGGAGACATTGCCGAGATGCGTCGCCAGGTCCGCCGTGGTGACGAGCGTCTACGAGCTTGATGAGCGCGGATACATGATGCGAGAGACAGAAATCAATCCTCACGCGATAAAGCAACGCGTTTGCCGCAGAGTTGTGTCCGGCGCCGCTGGCCCTGCCCCAGTCGTTCGAGAGCGCAGACGAGACGTTCATCAGGCCGGTCAAGTCCACCTGGCCCTCAAGGAAGCCAACCGCCTTGGTGTAGTTCGCCCAGACAGACTTGATGAAATCGAGGTCGCCCGTGTACAGGAAGTAGTTGTGCGTCCCAATGAGCGACCACGAGATGTACGTGTCGCTTCCCTGGTTGTTCAGCGGCGGCCCGGAGTACTGCAGCGCGCCAGTCGTCAGGTTTTGCGTGCGGAACATCACCATCAACGAGTTCTTGGTCGGCTCCATGTCGCTCAGCGCGACGAGCTCCGTGTGTGTGGAGATGCCGCAGTCGCCTGATCCGTCGCATGAGTCCGAGGGTTAGATCGCGTCCATGAGCATGAGGGGTTACCTGGCCAGATGTTCCTGACAGTACCAATGTCATCAGCAGGGATTGCACACACAGATCGCGACCGACCATTCCTCACCTGTCGCGTTTTGCACCATCGACGAGGATAGGCCCAGTGGCAGCTCCTCCCAAGGCATCGTTGGACCAGCCACCTACAAATGTGATCGCACAGTTTGAGTCCAAAATTCAGATCCACGCCGACACGAACCTCCTGCTGGGCACGGCTCCTGTCGCGCCGTGTGGGGAGGGATTGTGTTGGTCTGCACCCTATAGTGCCTGCTAGCGGTCAGCCCCCACCCACGCCACGCTCTGCCACATCAGCCAGCAAACAGGCGATGACGCACCGGCGTACCAGATCTTCGTGAGGCAGTCGATGTCGTGGAACCCGGGGTCAGGTGCAAAGAAGTAGCCCGGGTACGCCCTGAGATCATCCCAGTGGGGCATGAACGTGATCGCCAGCGAGATGTTCGAGATCGTCAGCGGGTCCGCGCTCGCACTCACAATCGTCAGGAAGCGGAACCCGCCGCGCTGCTGTCCCACGGTCTGCGTCAGCAGCCCCGTGGCTCGCGGCACGTGGAACGTCTGGATTCTGTCCCAGTTCTGCAGCCGTGCGGGCTGGCACGAGTCGTCCAACTTGAGCGGGCTGATGAACTCCGCGGACTCGGTGAACGACAGTGAGAACTGCGACTGGGCCGTCGCGTTGTTGATCGTCAGCGACAGGATCCCCCCAAGCTACAGTATGGGTGTGTGAATTGACCCTCGACGGCGCTGTATCAGGGAGGCCGCGCACCTCCTTCCCCAGTCGAACACGACGTACGAACCGCTGCCCTGGAATGTCGCCTGGGAGTCCGGACTTGCGACGAGCCTGCTCGCGCCGGCGACCCGGCCGCTGATCCTATCTCGAATGTTGCGCTTTTCGAATATTACGATGTTGCGATATTGCGATAGTCGGCTACCTGGGGTCTTGATCATTGCGTCAATCATCTGATCAATATCTGCCGAGCGGCCATCCACGATTCAGACATCGGTTATTAGTATAACGTTTTCAGCCGTCCAGATAGGCGCATCATGACATGGAGCGCATCATGAAATTGATCCTATGTCGGCAAACTATCGCGTATCAGTGATACGTCCTCCGTTTATCAGCATATAGTTCCCGGCCTCCATACTGTAGGCATCGGATAAGTGGACGGCTTGGCAGTGGTGAGAAACTGACAAACCCCAATGTCCCGCTTCTAAAGTCTCCAATTTCATAGCCGGGAAGAGCTTTTCGGCCATACGAATATTATGCCGATTGATATAGCTATCTCTACACTGTCAGAACTGTCTCCTCATCGGCCGACAGACTGACCTGCTCTTAGAGCCTTTGACAAACAACGTATCGCCAGCCCAATGTGTGTGCTCGGGATCATATGGAAAAGAACCCAACTCTCCGATATTATTCCCGATCAAGTCGACGGGGATACGGAAGTGCGATGCTTCTGGCTCGGTCACAAGGTTCGTCAGGAGGAAAGTGCACACGTCGGGGTCCTGGGGAAAATAATGTCAGTCAAACTTCGCACATGGGGCCGTGCGCGCCTTTTCCCAGTGCTGGAGGATCTCAAGAGCTTGCTTGCGAGTCGAAACATGCGCGTCCTCGATCTGTTTCATTGCAGTGACATAGTTCTTGAACTCATTCGAGAGCTGGCCTTTCGAAGGTGCGATGTCAACAACCACCAGCTTCGAGAGGATAGATTTATCCAGAGTAGGGTCTAGAGCGACGCTCATGGCAACTTTGCCGCCCCTGCGGTTGCCACTGGTCAACACGTGGACAAGCCAACTCAAGATGCCAACTCAACATGGAGTGGCCAATTAAGGCAACGTCGGTCAACGAGTGCTTCTTAAAGAAGTTGATAACGTCTCTGGCCATGGCAGTGTATGTCATGGGCAAAGCATGCTCCGACGAGCCATGGTTGCGCAAATCCTAAAAAGAAATACCATAAGATCACTGTCTCGCGAAAGCACAGGAGGGGATAACTACCAGTGTGTAGACAGGACGCTGAAGGTTCCTAGCGAAGGCCCTAGAATGAGCGCCCCAATTGCGCGCTGAGCCACTGATTTTGGTGTTCGCCGATGTCAGATGTGAGAGCAGCACACAGCTTACAATAACCCATGCAAAATAACGATCGCGCCAGACGTCTTATTCTCTCCCGGAATCTCTGACCTGAAATTCAAATCGACAACCGCCTTCTCAGCGTAGGTGTGGACCAGATTCCGCAGCTTTGGAGCTGATACTTGGTCAGATGAAAGCGACATCGGCCAAATGTCTTACTCAAGGCTGCTCGGCGGATCTGGGTCTTGAGCAAATTTTCGCTGAACCTGCCACAGTGAGATCGCGAAAGGACAAGCATGTTGGCTCGGCCGACGAAGCCCGATACGAGATCCCAGGCTTTTGTTGAGGTAAGAGGTTGACCCGTAAGTCCTGCAGAAGTGGAGTTTATCTCTATGCATGGAGCCTGATTTGCGGAAGCTGGCACCGTGAACTAACAGAAATTTCGTTGAGACGGTTTGGAACAAGTGACGTATAGTGTTGTGCATTGATTGGATGATCGGAAGTTGCCGTCTCCCAGCCTACTGCTCGCCAGTATCAGGCTTCCTACTCGCCCAGTTTCTCTTCCGCAAGTCCCTCCGAACAAACCAAGTTATACCTTCGTAGAGATCAGTCCACTTCAATTCTGCGGGCTCCCCATCAGAATGCCTCATTGCGTGTCCGGCTACTGCGTTGTCGGGTTTCTGGCTCTGTTTGGGGTACGGGATGTGCTCCGTCAAGAGTCGTTTCAGGGCGGCTATTGGTAGGGTGTTAATGGACCGTGGGCACATCTCGGCCGTTGGTAAGTGGCAATGATACGTCTCCCTACTCCTAGCTTCGCCCGTTACATGATCACTCCCCGCTTTCTTTCAACTTCAAGGCGATACACTGGCTTCTAGATGGCCCGTCATGTGTTTCGGATTTAGCTGCTTGGCTCGATGCGGCAGCCTCTTCTGCACAGTTATCTTTGGCGCCTGTGTCATTATGGAATCACGGCCGCCTCGGTGTGCACCGACCATCGCTCGGGGCTTCTACTGCGCAGATAACGCAAGATGTGGCCAAGATACGACCACCCCATTGTCGTTCCCACCCATGTCAAGTCGTAAAATGCCTCCTGCCGCGCAGTGCCTTGTTTCAGAGACGGTCGTGGTATGCATCCGACACGGAGCACGCGCCCCCGGACTGGCTATTCGACATCCCATCAGCCTCTTGACCTGAGCTTTCCTCGGCCTTCAGCGCGGCATGGCGCTTCTTCTCGACAGTCATGCGGTCCAAAACTCTCAAAGGGGTTGATAGACTTTGCAGCTCGAAGAGTGCCCAGTGGCGTCTCTAGATTGTTTCAAAGTCATTTGTGAGATTGGTTTGAACTGAAGTGCACGCTGCTCTGTCGACGAGTCGAATGGATACCATACTTGCATGCTGTGGGACTCGTCTGACGCCTTCTACATATGTATCGATGGCTCGGCGGAGTTGTCGCTCGCTGATGGAATAGCTGTATCGGCACTCTGAAGATGACTCGTTGGCCCTCGTGCAATTCCAGACTCACTCTGCACAAGCATCCCATAGGATATATGCTTACTCCTCATATGTATCTAACATTCACACTGCCAATGACGACTGCGGAGGCTGTCAGTGGCCCTGTGATAGACTCCCATGCCCGGATTCGACCAAATGTTTCGAATGAGCTGTTCTTAGGTCTCCGATTCTCTTGCTCTCGACGGAACTTATACGAGCGCGCTTCTTGATGTTCTCCTCAATTGTAAAGCCTCAGGCACCTGTTTCAAAGTGAAAGCTGTTTCGGGCTAGGAACATAGAAGACAACACAAGTCCGCTTCAACCCCGCCGACCCACCGGTAAGCGATCTCTGTCTCCTCCTCGCCGATAGTCAGGCTCTGGCGAACGTCGCCGATACCGCGAATCGGGCGAGGCGTCTCTGTGTCGTGGACTGTGAGAGCGCGATCTGGACGGCCGTTCACGCGCCGGCGGTCGGCGTCCGCTCCCAAGCGAGCTCAAGAGGTCCTCGATCCCTCGCACACCCGCTGACTTCTTGGTCTTGGACTCTTTCCGCGCTTTCTTTTCGGCCCTGCGCGCTTTCCGGGCGCGTCTTTCTTCCGGGGTCTCGTCCTTGTGTTTGCCTTTTGATTTCGACTTGGTCTTGGACTTTTTCGTCTTTTGGAGCGCCTTCTCTTCTCGCCGTTGTGCTATAAGGTACTCCCGCATTGGGTCTTCTGGATCGATGTCAGCGCCCGTGGATGCAGATGAGTCGGATTCGGCGCCATCGTCATCGTCTGAGATTCAGTCAATACACAAGATGCCGGGCCGCATTTGGTAAACGCACCCATGATCATCTCGGGTTTCGCATTCAGACTCTGCTCCTCCGGTTCCACCATCTCCCCGTCCTCGTTCTTCACCTTGCCTTGTTTGTAGTTCTTCACGTGGTCGACACGGAGCGTCTTCTCGAGAACCTTGGCGCCGTTCAGATTGTCGACCGCCAGCACAGTTGAGCGCTGGTCTTCGTACATGAGAAACGCGAACCCGCGCGGCTTCCCCGTGTCCTTGTCCCGCGGCATATTGATGTCCATAATTTCACCGTATCTGAGTGGTCCATTGGCACGTCGGGAACTCTGAGAGCGAAAGAGACGCACTGCGAGAAGATCGTTATGACGTCTCCCTCTGTGAGATCGAAGGGCAGTCCGCCAGCAAAGATGTACGCAGAGTCCTTGTAGTCGTCGTGCCAAGAGCCGCCACCAGAAGCATACGAGAGTTCGGCATCATTAATTCTGTGGATTTCTTTTACGACGCTGTAGCATATAGGTCATCAGAATACAGAGACGAGAGGAATGCACGCGGTCAGACTGACTTCATCGTAGCGCGACCAAGAGAGGCGTTGATCACGTGAGGGAGCGCACTTTTTTCCTCTTGTCGCAGCCATCGACCATGGCATCCTTCACACTTCCCCCGATCAACGATAATCCAGATAGCGGCTGGGGCCCTTCGACCTCTAACTTCCCCGAACAGTTCAAATTCAAGGACATCCCCTACGCGCCGTACTCAAAATCCGACAAACTCGGTCGTTTTGCCGATTGGAACGACTCATCGTCCGAGAACCGACAGACCGCATCCGGTCTCCCGCAGACTCAAAACGCACGCGGCGGTGCTGCGGGGCGGCGCAGGGATGGTGGGCAGGCGTTCGGGAGCGGGACGGCGAGCGCCTTCGCGTATTTCCATGTTGAGGACGAGTCGTCGTTCTCGCTCGTGGACAACAAAACCGCCGCGCCGCGCAGGGGGATGGGCTTCCTGCGTGGTGGCCGGGGTGGTCAGCGCGGTGGATCGGCGTACAACAACAACTCGAGAGGTGGGGCTGGGCAGCGCGGCGGGCGTGGATTCTCGTCTGGCCGTGGTTCTGCTCAGCGCGGCGGACGTCGTGGAGGCTGGAGAGACTGGGACAAGGTTCTTAGCGATGCTTTCTGTTGTGCGATCTCTGTTCTCAGCCCATATCTCTTGTCCTCTAGAGCAATCGCACTCGCGAGTCCTCTGTTGTCATCTCGCCTCAATGGTCAATGCTGGAAGAGATCGAGTTCCATCGTCTGTCTAAGCTCCGTCTTGAGGTGGATGAGCCCGTAGACCTGTACGGATCACTCTCTTTTCCGCGATCGCACAATTTATTAATCTTCATCACAGGGAGATGTACGGCCGACTTTTCGCGTACGACAAGACATATGATCGTATCACTACCAAGACAGAGCGTCCGTTGCAGCTGGTGGACCGGATCCGTTACAACACGACGACATCGGACGACCCCGTTATCCAAGAGGCAAGTATCCGGTGCATCCTCAGTTTCATGTGTCGTGCTCACATGTCATCTGCAGCTTGCCGCGAAGAACACTGCAACAGTTTACGCCACCGATGTGATCCTCAGTGTGCTTATGTGCGCTCCGCGGTCGGTGTACCCGTGGGACATCGTCATTGTGCGGGAGGGCAACAATCTCTTCTTCGACAAACGGGATGGTGGGGCGTTTGACACCGTCACCGTCAACGAAAATGCGGCCGATCCGCCCCAGGACCCTACTCCCCCGAATCCTGCGGAGAAAGCCGCTGTGCCAGAAACCCCGTCTATCAACTCTGCTACATCGTTGTCGCTAGAGGCGACCTATATCAATCAAAACTTCGGCTTCCAGTCCGTTACCGAGAACCCGCCTCCGCCGGCGGTAGACCTGGCACACCCTAACCCGTTCTACGGTCCAGATGAGACTGAGCCGCTCGCCTCCTGTGGATACCGGTACCGGGTGTTCGATATGGGAGTCACGGAGGACGAGGATATCAAGATCTGTGTGCGGACGGAGGTCGATGCGTTCAGCCCCGGGCAAGGCAACCCGCGCGAAGGACAGGGCTTGGTCACGATCCGCGCTCTTAATGAGTTTGACACGCGGGCCCAAGGGTCAGGCGGTGCCCCTGACTGGCGCGCGAAGCTCGATTCGCAGCGCGGTGCGGTCGTCGCTACGGAGATGAAAAACAACAGCTGCAAGCTCGCGAAATGGACGGTGCAGAGCGTTTTGGCTGGGGCCGAGGCGATGAAAATCGGGTACGGCTTTCAGTGGCTGGAGCTCCCGTGGCCTTGCTGCTCACGCTCGTTGGCAGATACATCTCGCGCGCGAATCCGCGTGACAACACGCGCCATGTCATTCTCAGCACGGGGTCTGTGCGACCTACGGAGTTCGCTGCCCAGCTGAACGTGTCGCTTGCCAACGGGTGGGGCATCGTCCGTACCGTGACCGACCTGTGCATGAAGATGCCCGAGGGCAAATACGTCTTGGTCAAGGATCCGAACAAGGCATGTCATGTCATGTTATGTGTTTTTGGTTAATATGTTTATGACGGACCTCGCAGCCGGTGATCCGCCTTTACGCTGTTCCCCTCGCTGCATTTACCGCCGAGGAGGATGACGGCGAGATTTTCGAAGAGGAACAGGAATAGTTCTGCCCCATGTGAATTGTTAGGCATCGGCTGTACGTCTATCGCTGGGAACTGAGCAGAGTCTCGACCGCGCCTTCGATGTTCGCGCTATGTATGTAGTAGAAATCAGCTGTTAGCGAGCTCCACGCGAGAGAATGTGGCCGGAAGCACCTGCGCTGGAGCGTTCCAACGAGAACTTCTCGCTGTATGTCAGGAAACATCGTCGTCAGCTGCGTGATCTCAGCTTCGACGGGGATCCGCATCCCAGGCTGAGCGCGACTGGAGCCTGTCAGCCCCTCCACCCATTCGCGCATGACCGATGGGCCCCCGAGCGCTTCTGCCGGCTGCCGCTGAGTCGCCGTCCCGGCCGTCGGCCGCGCGGTGGTGGTGGTGCCGGTGCTGGTGGTGACGATCTCCTCGTTCTGGACCCGCGTCGCGGCTGCTGCCCGCGCGTCTCCGTCCGGCAGAGCCCGCGTGGATCGCCGCGCGGGGCGAAGCGACCCAATGAGCGGCAGCGCGTATCGCGTGCCCATGCCCGCCACCCGCGGCGAGATGCGGTATCCCTTGAGGTTCGCCAGGTCGGACCGGTACAACTGTCCCGCCAGGAGCCCGATGAGAGCCGCTGCAGCCGATCCCGGCAAGTTCCCTATCGCGAGCTGTTGACGGGAGAATTAATACATACGGTACGCGGAAGAGCGGAGATGAATGAGAATAAGAAGGCGGACGCGGGCCCGGGGAAGCAGAGGACACAGATGCTTTCACACACACACACACACGCACACACCTGCAACGCAGAGATGAATGTGAAACTCTTGTTCGTGAGCGGCACCCCGAAGATGCGAAACTGGTACGAGTGTGGGACGATGCGGGACCACTGATAGATGATGCTGAAGATGAGCGCTATCGGCCCAGCAGGGATCTGGGCCAAGCCCGCGCGGTCGAACAGTATCAGCGCCACGAATTCTAATATCGTAGACAACATCGTCGATATCAGAACGAAGGACTGGGTGTTGGGGATGAGACGGCAGGGCGATTGTGAAACTGGTCGTCACTTGCCGCGAACTTGAGCGAGCCAAAGTTTCGCTCGATCTGCACGCTGACATTGTACAGCGTTAACACCGCCACGAAGAGGTCGCTGCCGGTTGCCCATGATTACCGGGTCCTTGTTTGTGTATTATTGACCATACCTTGAGCTCGCGAAAGCGAGATGGTGCGTGGCCAGCCGCCAATACTGCGACACGCCGTCAGAAACTCGTCGCACAAGGCGCGTACGGAGACATCGCACCTGGTGGTGGTGGGAGACATGGGGAACAAGCTGTAAGACACGTCCTTTAGTCAAACGACGCGTCGCTCGAGGAGGGAATAGGAACTCGGCACCTGCAAGTGGAAATAGTGTTTCACGTCGAACACACCCACGAAGACGGTTGAGAGCGCCAGAGACAATATGAGACCTGACCAGACATTATTCGCGTCCGATGGGATGGGCACTAGCTACCTTTCGACACCGGAGCGTACTCGAAGGACATGGTGAGGCACCGCACTCGAAGCCTGGGATGACGATGTTGTCCAAATTGGGAAAGAGGTGATTTGCTTGTCCCTGCTTGCCCATCAAATCGCCTCAACCCAAGCACTTGATGCGTGCGTCGACGACACTGCGATTGCTTGCACAGAAAACGGGATGGTTCAACTTGGCGCCCTGACATATCTATGCAAGGCGCCCATCCGCACAGTTTGCATGGCCCCGATAGGCTTCGATCTTTTCCAGGCCTTTCCTGATCCACCTCATGATCCCTGTGTCGATCTTTCTCGCTTGGACGCTCGCACGGGTTCGAGCATGGACATATGTACTCGCCTGTTGTCGATGGGATGCGAACTTCAGATCGAGGAAGACAGATCTACGTCGTCCCCCGGAAGTACTTCATTTACAGCACTGAGCGGGCCAATGTTCCGCGCTCAGCTCGGAAAGCACGCGCAGTCCCTGGCTGACTGCAGGACTGTAAGACGTATGCCAACGCAGAGCGCGCTGCCATGTTCCCATCGGGCCCTTTTGTCGCATACTCCCCATGGTCTGTCCGTTTCTCTGCGAGGGATTTCCCTGCGTCGCATTTTCCGTCCGTGCCGCCCATCATCCGGCCAGTCACTAGTCACTCTCCACTTCAAGCTCCGCGACGATCTCCCACACCCGCCACCGATCTCGATTGCCTCGCGCGTACGCCCGTCAACGGTCAGACCAACATGTGGATTTCATATGTCGAGGCGTTGGGCAGCATTGCGTTGCGTTGTGTACTTACTGCTGGCCGCGGGTTTCATCAGATGCGCGCCATTTACTTCGCAACGTGCTGCGCCGCACACGTCCCAATTGGGTGGTTTCAGTTGCCCAAATCCGTCTCGGCTCAAGTAGTGCCTGAGCGTAGGAGATAAGATAAGCAAGATACCCTGGCCGATTAGCAGGTGAAGGTAAGGTGAACCGACCTGGAAGACCGCAGGGAACCACTGCAGGAGCGCATGAACCATTGCAGCTTTCACCAGCCCTGACTTATCTGCGAGGACGGACGCTATCAGCGCCACCCACGCGCGATTTTGGTGGGATCTGGGACGTTCGTACGAGAACACACACCCGTGAGCTGCATGGATGTACTGTACATATCACGCGCTAGCAGCCGCAAGCGCGGTCCTGCCTGGGGGTCGCAATCCCGGCATGGACGACGCCGCCCCTGCGCCAAGGATCCGTGCATTCAGTGCAAGCATGCGGTCACGGGGTCTCAGCATCGAATCCCGCGCGGTCCGGAAAATACTTTCATACCAGCCGCCAAATGTGCCAGCCGGCCCCCAACGACCAAATGAACCTTGGCTCTAGCCGTTAGGGGGAATGTGAATATTCCACCAGCTGCTTCGCGGACACGTGGGCGCCAAGATATATACTTACTACTTACGCTACTCGAATCTCGGGTGAAGTTCGGGAAAATGCTGTCATACCAATACAAAGCGCGCAGAGGCTGATCATGAACCTTGAGGATACTCAAAGTTCCGGACCATCCACACACCGCTTTCGAGATACGCAGCCCTGAAACAAGCTCAGCGCACCCGGCAAATATGCCTCGTTCCTCCGCTTCTCTTCTTCTTCCCGGTGTGTGTCGATCGCAAACGAGCCGCCTTATCTAATCTAGTCGAGCGCGAATTTCCAATGCCATGGCACGTGACAAATGGGCCCTGACTGACTGAATCGCATGAGTCAAGACGGCCCTGCCCTGTGACGTCTCCAGGGATCGCGCGGGATTTGCCGGATATGTCGCCATGCTTCCGTCGGAGGTGAAACTCGACCGATGCGTTGCCGAGCGTGTGCCGGTGTCGGGAACATCGTGCTTGCAGAGGGGCTACTCAGAGCCCGTGTGGGAGGGAGGGGGCACAACACACCGCGGGTAAGGGGGGCAGGCCACACGCAGACCTCGCTAAGTATCGGGATTACGTGGGGGGGAGGCGGTATCTGCGCATGACTCACCCACTGATGCTCTGACGTGATCTCGCTTTCCTTTTTCGGCGCGTAGGTGTTGCGCTTGTTGATCCGTTGCTGCTGCTGCTGATACGCAGTCGCGCATCCATCAGTTCAGGTCAGAGTTTGTTGTCCCAGGACCAGTGTAGAATACCAGTCCCGGTTGTTCGATTTTCCGATGTCTGTCACAGCAGCTGCAACAATCGCGGTGGATGATATGAAATTAGGCTCGTCGTGTGTGCCGGGCAATTGGTCCTCGCTGCTCCAGCCGTCAAGACGACGTGCATGTCTGTCTGTACAGATCGACTCGCCCCTTGCCCCGCCCAAACAGGGCGCTTCACAGATCCCAGCACGTCTGATCACATCAGTGATGGGGTCCCACGGTAGCATCCGACCCGACCTCCCATGTCCAACCGCTGAACACCGGTCTCGAACGCCTGCTGACGTCCGAAGCAGCACACTCCAGGGCGTCAGTTCCCCCCAGGCATCCGTCACACACGCCCATCCGTTTCAGCGCGCGACGTTTCATTGTTCGTGCGTGCGTTCGTTCTGAGGCAGTGAGGGGAGGGCAGGGGGCCCCGCTTCGAATTCTCACAGGCGCGTGGCTGAGACACGCCATACCACTTGCCAATGCGCTGCTGCTGCTGCTGCTCCGGTGTGTGTGCATCCGGGTTGCGCGGCTGTCAGTGTCGCTGGGCGTAAGTATGCTGTGCGCTGGGGCAGTCGTAGTGGTATGGCGCGGTGGTAGGGCATCTGCGACTGCACCCTGCACCCTGCTCGTCGCGCCTTCGTGCGGCGCGTCGTCGTCTAGAGAACGGAGCTGCGCGCGCTACGCACCGTCTTCGCTTATCGCGCGGGGGGAGAGATGCAGCGCACGAATTGGACGCAGGGGCGTTGTACAGCATATACTGCATCGATATCGACGATCAACCGACTCGGAAGATCCTCCACCTCCATCAAAGGGGTTGCTGTTGCCGTCTTGGGACTAGACGCTGATTCGCACATCACGATTACATACTTATGCTCACCCGTTGTTGAACGCCGATCTCTTTGATGCACACATCCTTTGTGGCTGTTGTCCTCGTTTGAACCCACGTTTCGCCAGCGGTGCTTACGCTGTGGTTCGAATTAGGTGACTGTAGGTTAAAACGAAAACAGGCTGCCGCGTGTTTGTAGCAGATGTTTCCACGAATCGCTGCGTCGATTGATCGATACGGCATGCTTCGGTATTGACTTCTAGCGTTTGTTCAAGCAAAAGCAAGCAGCTGAATCCAACCAACAAGGCTCCATCGGAGGCAGAACAGAACAGCGATACACATCCTGGCATGCGGCGCTTCTGGACATGGAGCTCAAATCGACGCCTGACCTGGGCCTGGTCAGGGACACTCAGAGCTCCTTCAGAGCCCACCCAAAGAGAAAGTGAAAGGAAATGCAGGGTCGCATCGCAACGAGGCCATTCGGCTGAATGGCCTCGATCGCTCTTCAGATCGCAGAAAGAGCGGAAGATCGATTGATAGCAGGACCCACCAGCACCACCTTCCTGGCCAATGTACCTAATTGCTACATAACGGCGAAGAACGTGCAAAGTACATACGGACCATCGAGATAACGCGTCACGTGTTGCCAGAAGGCGTTTGGTTCAATTGCTGACTCGGGTAAGTATCTTACTATCGTACTATCTCAGCCGCTCGGTGGAAACATCAGGCCCCGAGAGGCTCCGTCCTGACATATTACAGCCGCTGTGTGAGTTGACCGAGCGTACCACCTCAGCCGACGCTCAACGTCAGCGCATCTCGCTCGCTCGCCGTATCCTAGGGCTCAGTCAGAAGAAGCAGAGCAAGTGTCCCTGGACTGGATCCGGCGGCACTGGCAGCGCCAAACGCCGCTCTTGAGTCGCTCGCAGGGTCGCGCGGGCACACACATGTGGGGCTTTCTGCAGACGGCGAATGGAAGCGCACGGTATGGCTGTGGCTAGGGGCCCCCAGCCCAGCCTCTGGCGCGCCCCGCCCGTGCGGTGAGAGTCCGAATGTTGTTCATGTTCGTGTTCGGGAGGGTTTCCATTCAGGGCGCGAGGCTCCGTGACATGGCGCGTTCTTATCAGAAGGTGTGCCAGTGTGTGTGCGTGTGTGTGTGCGTCATCGAGTGGGACGCGGCATGCTGCGGTGCAGGCGCCGCGCGCGATGGACGAGGGCCGCCCGGTATTTTTGAAGACCGGGACGCCCATTGTCTGTGGCACGATACTTAGATAGCGCAGGCACGTAATCTGCCACTCTGCTGCACGGCCGGATACGGATCTCACGCGCCTGGTTGTGTGGTTGACTAGGACTGTGCTGCAGTCGCCGAGGTCGATCTGGACCCGGACCAATGCCGTTCCAATCACCACATGAACTGGGTTTGAGACTCTCCGAGCGCAGGCCATGCATGCTCTTTCCTATTCGGGGCGTGGGCTGTTGGGTTTCACGGGGCGGACACGGCGGCGGCGGCAGAATGTTCCGCGGAAGTGCGTGCGTGCGTGGAACGCAGCTGCTCGTCGTCGCTGAGTCACCGCCGCAGCCGGGACGGGATCACGGAACACGCTGATCAGGGGCTTCTTTTTCCCAGCCGCCCGAGGTTGATCAGAATACCCACCCCGAGCCCTTCTCTTCCTCGTCGCTATTGGAGTGAATCGGCGGCGGCGGCGGCGACAGCCTGCGCGGCACGGCGAGTTGCGGGGACAGGCTTCCCGATTGGGGGGGCTTTGCGAGCACGTTGCGCGGTTGACGTGATCTCGTGAATAGGGCTCTTCGATTTATTCAGTTGGCGGGCAGCTGATGCACCGGCGCGTATGTCGCCGCGTTCGCGCAATCCTCTATCATTGTCCTGTCCGTCTTATCCGCGAGCCTGGCAGAGCCACGTGACGCGAGCTGCTGCTGCTCCACTGGTTTTGGGTGGATGAGCTTGTCAAATACATCTCGAGCGCTCCAGTTGGGCGGATGCTGATAATGAGGATAGTGTGCTGTCCATTTACAGCTGCCTCAGCTCAATGAAAGTGGCAGTGAGGGAGATCTGTACCCTGTTTGTTGCGGTAGTCAGTACGTCCGAGCGCCGCGGTGGAATGATGAGGTAGACTCGTGTCCAAAGTAACCAGTTGTTTGCTTGCAAGCCGGGTGGTTGTGGGGCCAGTGCAGTGCTTGGGTCCCACTCACTGCCTTGGACCTATTTTGCTTGCCAGGGCTGAACCGAGCTGGAGCAGACGGGAGCTCCGTTGCTCTATTCAAACGACTTCTGACACGCAGCATGCAAGGGAGTAATTGCAATGACTGCAAGATGGGCCGCCGCGATGCTATGTTTGGTTGCTGTTGGCTCGCCGCTCGCCACACCCCAATTCAGCGCACAGTGGTAAGCGTCTCCTTCACTTTCGCGTTCTCCCGCAATGAACGTCGAGCCCTTCGTCATCCACTCACAGCCTCGCCCGATTCGCTTTTTCCCGCAAGATCCCAGTCAAACACGGTTCAAGCCAAGTGGGAGGGCGACACACGGAACGGGGCAGGTGGGGAAATCAGCGGTATATTTATCCCATCGAAACGAAACGAAACATGGATCAGTGAGAAAAGTCCTTTGCGAATCAACAAGCGCCGAGCTGTGCGATGGAAATGGAAAAGATCCTTGCGGCGGTGCGATACAACTTGCTGCAGCAGACGCACGATAAGGAAAGGCAGCGCAGAGCCCGGCGAAGCATGTGTCGTAGGCACGAGTGTGGAAGTCCTGCTAAACAGTCGCTTGCGCGGAGATCCTCCGTGGTCGGCCCGATACAATCTCGCCAGCCCAGAGAGCCAATCGGCAGGCGCACACTGTGTCACGCTGATGACGTTGGGGGCGCGAGAATGAGCCCTGAGCTCAGTTTGGCGGCATTCCGGCAAATTCCGGTCAGCACTCGGGCTCATTCGCCGCGCGTTCCCTCTGCGATTGCAGCGCTGAAGCTCCAAGAGGGCGGATTAGAGGGACCCGCAGGTGCGTGTGGATCCACGATCTCGGCTAGCGAGCGAGGAGGGAGGGCGCGGCGCGAGACTGGTGGACCCACCAAAGAGGTGTTTCGGGTCCGGTCACGCGTGACGGAACCCCTGGTACTGTAACCTCCTCGTCCGCCGGTTCCCGTTTCTTGGGTCAAACGTTTAACCCCATGCGACCATTGGCAGCCTTGCCCCTTTCGGCAGGCGTGGTAATCGCAATCGCAAAGGTCCCGATCGGGCTCTTCGCTCTCGTATACTTAACGGGCCTGGGGAAATCCAAATGAGGTCGAAACAACAGCTTGAATCTCTGCCAGAGTTCAAGTCCCTGCTGGCGCGTCGGTCGCAGAGTCCTTTGCATCCCCCAGGGTCATAACTGAAGCGCGGATCATATCCCCACCCTGCCTGTCCCATCCCCCCGACCTTTTCCTCCCCACCGACATGGACTTCTCTGCCGACTTTAGCGACAAGGCGCCGCGCACCCCGTCGCCCACCTCCGTTGGCTACTCCCCCTCCCCCTCTCCCCACCTGTCCCAAAACTTCAAGCCGGTCGAGGCCGACACTGTGCGCATCTTCTCGCAGGACGACGACCAGTACGCCTGGGCTCACAATAACAATACCCAGGTTCTCCCGCCTGCCTCCTTCCCCCCTCCTTCCTCCGGCCGCCCCTCTCTGCTCTCGGAGCTGTACGAGAACGACGGTGGCAGCCCGGAGCAGAGCGACGTCTACAACGACGGCGAGTGGAACTCGACGTCCCCGCCGGGCACCACCACCGGCGCCGGCGCGAGCTCGAACGGCGCGCCGTCCGCATCGAGCGCGCGGACGCACGACTACACGCTCATCCGGCGCGCGACGTTCCCGTATGCGCGCCAGGAGCGGCCGGACGACGCGATGGGCGTCTACCCGCCGCCGCCGTTCCTGCCCCCGCCGCACGCGTCGTCGCACCACGCGCACGGTGCGGGCCCGCTCTACAACGACGACGCGGCGGGGATGCACGGCGCCGCCGATGGGCCGTACGGCGGCGCACCGGGGTACGGCTCGGAGTACGACTCGGGTGTGAAGGTGGAGGATGGGATGTACGGCGGGGCGGGGAGCCGGTTCTACGGCAGCCGCGGGCACGGGATGCACTCGGGCCCAGGCATTGTCGGGCCTGGTATGCACGATGTGCACGGCGGGCATTCATCGTATGCCGGCCCCGGTGCCGGATATGGCGGCGGCAGTGCAAATGGAGGACACATGCACCACCACCACCTTCCTCCCCCGCACCCCCACCTCCCTGCGCACCACGGCGGCCACCACGGCCACCACGCGCCGCACGGGCACCCGTACCCGCCTCCGCTGCCGGTGCAGCACACGGACGACGCTGCATCGAAGGAGACGCAGTACCTCCGCCGGCGGTGTTTCAACTGCCACACCACTGAGCCGCCGTCCTGGCGCCGCTCGACGCTCAACCCGGGCAAGATCGTGTGCAACAAGTGCGGGCTGTACGAGCGCACCCATTGCGCGCGCGGCCGCTGCGCTTCGACGAGCTGCGGGCTGGCGGAAAGGGCCGCAAGAACTCCAAGGGTGTCTTGCCGGGCACTCCGCCGATGGGTGCTGCTCCAGGCAGCCCGCCGAAAGGCCGCAAGGTTATCGGCCGGAGGGGCAGTGTCAGCAGCAACGGGAGCAGCGTCCAGGGCGCCAGCGACTGGGACGACTCGGGTGAGTTTGGCTTGTGGATTCATTTTCTATTGCGATGTGTCCTGACATATGCGCGTAGGCTCGATGTATTCATCTGGACCGTCGTCTTCCCACCACTCTTCGTACCACCCCTCCCCATCTCCGTCTCTCGGGCTATCGCCGCACCCGCCCTCGCTGTCGCTGTCTGCGTCGAATTCGTCTCACGGATCTCCGCGGCGCGATTCGCTCAGCCGCTCACCGCCTTTGATGGGATCGCCGCCGCACTCCGCCGGCCTGCTTGGCTCGCCTTCTCTGGGCATCCGGCTGCCGCACGCGCCGGACATCCCGTCGATCCACCACGGCTCGCCGCGGATGTCCTCGATGCCTATCCGCACGAAGCCGCGCTCGAATACGACGGGCGGACTGGGGATGGGCGGCGCGTTCTACGGCAGCGGTGCGATCCACCCGGGGCTGCACCACTCGTCCAGCAGCTCGAGCCTGCACTCGATCCACGACGCGCATGCGCACTCGAGCCCGGCGATACGGCACCAGGCGCTGGGCAGCCCTCCGATGGGCCACATGACGTGGGACGACGGGCTGGTCAAGGAAGAGCCCCGCAGTGTCCTCGTTTAATCGTGGCGCTGCTGCTCGGAAATCTGCCATGTACTTTCTCTCCGCCCCTGCCCCTCAAAATGCGACACCTTTATTTATTGCCACATCACCTGTTACCCATTTCAAGGTTCTATATACCACACACTGTACGCAATTCAGCCATTCCCCGAGATGTATCTTTATCCTCTTCACTTCGTTCACCGTCGCTCGTTCGTTTCCCTTTTGATCTTTTTTATTACATAGCTATGCTCTTTTCCACTCTTACACCGGGGATGTAGGGGTCCGGCCACGTATTTATCGCTATCTGTATGTTGTAACAACAATTCGATGCGACTGCCCAGGTACATTCGTGCGATCAGCAAAGCTTGAGTCAAATGCATTTCGCTCTGTGGAGAAACGTCTAAACCTTGCGTTTGTTTTTGTGTCATTGCTCCATTCGGACCCGAGCGAGAAAACGCAGAAAAAGCTCATCTGAACTGGCGTGTTCCTGAGAAGAAGGGACGAAATGCACGAGACACGTGAATTTCCTTGTCAAAGACAATTGCTCGCGCGCGTTGGCAGCCATTCAGCTGACGCATGGCGCGCTGACATTGCGCGTGCAGCGGTGCGGCTCGCGCATGACGTGCTCGCCACCGGCACCGGCACCCACCCTTGCCGTGCGGCATTCTCCGACCGCGGCTCGACCCGAACCCCAGCGATGCCCGTCCGTCCGCCCGTCGCATGCAGCGCACCACATGCACGAAGGCCTTCGCATCGGCAGAGACTTGTGGGTCCCCCCTCCCCAGCCCGGACACGCTCGTCCGATCGGATTCGTCACCCGAGGCGGGGGGTGGGAGATAGAGGGCTCGCTTGCATGCATGACTCTCGTAAAGTCTTGGTCTGACGTCCTGTCAGCCCCACGCATGACCTGACCTGCTTTTCATGTGTGCTCTGGATCCGTGCGTCCGCGGACGAGAGACGCCCCCCGGGACGATAAGCGACGCCGCCCATCCCATCGGCATGTGCGAAACGTGGACTGACAGCGGCCGGGGTTTCAGGTTCTGGTCTCAGTGGGCGATGGCGATGGGGATCCCTCCCCTGCTCCTGCCCAGATCTTGACCACCCATCCGCGGGCTGGCAAGTGGGCTGAGCGAGCAAGAACGTCACACACACAACCGGGACGTTGTGGCCGAGAGCGAAAGGGACGGACGGCGCAGAATATGGCGCCGCATCTTCGGGACCGGTGTCCTGACTGGCTTCCATTTGCAGATGCGCATGTATGTGACCCACTCCCCCGTCTTCCGTCCTTTCAGAGATGCGCTATCCTGCCGCTGCCGATTCGAGCTGCTGCAGGGCTCAAGGCCAGTGCATCTGCTCTCGTTTGAGCCTAGTGCTCGCTGCGCGTTCTTTTCGCCTTGCGCTTGGCACCGCCTTTGGCGTGCGACTCGGACTGAGGCTCACCGCGCCAGGACTGTCATGAAATAGGCAGAACTAGTTTTCCCCCGGGCTATGCGTGGGTTTCTCCGACAGACAGACAGAGACGCTCTGGTCGTCGCCGCATTAGACGAGCGCTTAGCAATAATGCCTTACACCGGCCGACGTGGGTAGAGACGAATATGGTATCATATGGACCTCGATCGTGGAGAATGTCCGAGCCCGGTTCTTGGAGACGCCAATCTGGAGGAAGGATTCGCATTTGGAACTATACGCGGGTACCTTTCAGCCTGTTTCAGGTTTCAAATGAGATTCTAGACTGCCAGTGTCCGCAAGCACTTGGCTCGGATGAACATCTGTGCAATGCGGCATCTCGACAAGCATCTCGACACTCTGTCCACAAATGGGTAAATCCACCGCTGCGCAGAATGACCTGGCACCGACAGGACGGACACGGATCTCGACATGGCCTTGAACCTTGAGCGATGCACACTCTGAGTCATCTCTCGTTACTTGGAACTGGGAGCAGGGGCACGGCAAACAAGATTATATGATATTATCTCGCGCCGCCCCAGGTACAAAAGGGCGGACCCGCGCGGCACGCGAATCGCCGGAGTAGAGCCGCTTATCTGCAGCAACATCCTCCCGTTCTTCCCCAGAAATAAGACGACGTGAGGGCGGCTGCAAGCATGTCTACGCTTCAAGTGTTTGCCGTTCTATGTCTCTTATCGACGCCGAATGCATTCGCCGTTGGGTTATTTGCGTCCTGATAAGCACCAGCACCACGATCCGAGTCCCGACGTGGTTGGGGTTATGTCAATGCCGAAGGGTGCCACTCTCCAGAGCAGCTCAGCGGCCGAGAATCTACCGGTCCGGAGACACCCGAACGTCTGCGGACCCTCGGACAACGCAGTAAAGTCCGCTGCTGTGGTAAGCAGCCTGTGTTCATATGCATCACAGACCCAGCATCCCGAGTTACGCTAGCTTCGATCCACCGCAAGCGAGCGCTAGAGTACTCACGCTGATCTGCACGAAGCTGGAATCCTGCACTTGTCACGATTCCGACTCGCATAGCGACCAGAGCGGCATCCCCAGAGATTTCGGCAACACACAAGGAGGACTTCTAGGCGGCGGTTGCGCTCGAGTAAGGAAACACGGCCGCACTGACAGATTACTTCCGTTGTGGAATCGTGGGTTTAGCATATTAGTATCACATACCCGCGGCGGTTGAACGCGTAGGCCAGTCGCAGGCTTCTCGGCTGTAAGCGCGAGCGAAAATAGCGCTGGTCATCACCCCTCAATCGTTGTGCCGGAGGTGACCAGCGGGGAGACACAGTTTCCAGTCTTTCTAGGACAACGATGAGAGATCATCCAGGTAGAATTCCCCAAGAAGAGCAGCTGCCGAGACAGTTGACACAAGAGCTGTTTCGCCGTCCGAAATAGATTTTGAGATCACAGACCAGCAGACCAGCAGCTCACACCATTCACATTTCGGCTCTAAGCCCGAGGTCAGGGTACCTGAGTAGGACCCACCCAAATGAACTCGGGTTTCGAAGAGGAATTAGAACGCTCCCGGGTTCAATTCATCCTGCGGGCGGGGGAGTAGCAGGGCGTTTCATGGGTCAGTATTTCTGGTATTGCAGCTGATGGGGATGAATTGCACCGCGCGTCGTTGCTCTTCAAATGGAGGTGGCAAGTAGAAGAGCAAATCCAAGCGATGCGGTCAGAGTTGATGAGTCACCAATCAATCATGTTCAAATATTCTAGTTCCAGCTAAAGTCGTCAATCGATGAGTTAGCTGGAAAGAAGCTGCCAAGCCCAAAGTAACTGACCTGGGAGGCCAGCTTGGACAAAAAAGAATCTAGACCTGCGCTCCCCCTTGGCTTCAGGTACCGAGATTTCTGGAAACTATCAGCTTTCGAGCCCCAAATGTTCCTCTGTTTCCGCGCGGACATGCAAGTGCCTGGGAAGTCTTGGCGGACAGGGAGAATCAGGCGCGCGCATCTGAAAAAGAGATGTCGCACGATCTCACGTATTGTCTCTTTTGAGAACAAGGACTTTGCTTTTGTTCTCTTCTTGTTAGCTGGAGAGAGCTACACACGGTAGAAAAAGTGCGGATACTTTGTCAGACGGCCTTCATGGAGGCTGCCAGATCGCTAGATCAAAATCGGGCCCGACCAGGGTCATTTCCTTATTGAGGTTGTTGGTGTTGGAAAGTTGCCATCAAAACCGTGGCTCTGCCATGTTTATCAAGATTCAGCCGAGTGGGGGCACTCTTCGTGGCGCTCGCTTGCGCACGCTTATGTGGCTGGCGTTTGTGGGATGTTGATCGAGGCTGAATCTATCTTTGATCGGTCGGTCTGATCCGTCGCAAGACGAAGCAGTCATGTTCGGAATGGTGGCCCGTGGGTGCAGTCAGTTCGATCATTGAGTTCAGAAGACGCAGCCAATCGCTCCAAGATTTGTCTCGACTAGGTCTCGAGGCATTAGCGATCGTGATACTCGATGACGCGGTTGTCATTATCACTTCAAACAGACAAGTCTGGATCACCTAGTAAGTTGTTCCGATGTGATGGGATCGCAGAAATGGCCATCGCAGAAATGATGCAGTCAGGAGAAATGCAATATTCTCGCGTTTGTCTCCCTGTGTTGCACAAGCATAGTCTCCCCGTTTTTTATGTAAGCATAGTCTCCCGTTCAGAACGTGAGCATATTCTCCCCGCTCCGAAAGTATAGGAAACGATCCGCACAAGCCTAACGGATGAAGGAGTGGATGTGGAGAATCCTGGACGGAAACTGGCCTGCAGATGAGATCAGAAAAAAGCAAAGACAGCGAGAGACCGAACCATAAAAGGCTCGAAGATGCAAATAAAAAATATCAACAGCAGCATTATGACAATCGGCTGAACATCGCTGAACAAACAGGATGTCCCACCGAAAGAAAGGAGTGGACGGGCAGTTGGCTTCTATGTCAAGATATTACTCGTCTGAGTCGTCTCAGGACCGCTCTGCAGTAAAGTGTCTCAAACACTGTAGACAAGGTAAGAAAGAATTGAAAGCATGCCGAGAGAAGGATCCGGACGAACAAGAGAAGCAGCAGAAAAAGAACTAACGACACACAGCCGGCCCCGAGCCGCCAAAAAGATAGGAAGCGATTCTGCAGGTAACTGCACCAGTGAGCCCACACAATTATCACAACGGAATGAGCCCCGAACAATTTCTTTAGACATTGCTTTTCGCATGTTAGCGGGGAATGGAACAGCGGCACTCTTTTCTGGCCGGGACAAACGGTATGTCGCCGGTAAATTCTGGCGAGATTTTCAGCAGACGGCAAACGGTAGTGAATCGCAGCGCACCCTGCAAGTAGAGAACCATACTACGCACGACTTCCTGGCATCTTGGCGCAGACCCTACTATCCCATGACGAGCATCCAGCTCTCTCGTCTCTCGTCGCCGGAATAAATTTGATGACGGAACGTGACAAAAAACAAGAGGATCTCTCGCGTTGACCAGTCCGACACCCTCGCACCCCGCGAGCTTGAAGTCGACGACCGTGAGGAGGATCGGCTGTAGATCGACCGTAGCGCAAACGCAGCACGGTCAGCGATCATGAGAGACACATATTGCGCGAATGCCGCCGCTCACTGCCATCAACGATGGTATGCCGGAGTAGCGGGGGCGGACGGAGTCAAATCGGATGGCGCGTGACAGACAGCGCAGACGACGGGAGAAAAGAACGACAGAAGCAATGCCGACGTCGAGACACACATGCACCACGATGCCGCAGCGGAGAGAGTAGCGCGTCCTGCAAACATAGTGGGTAGGAAGGGGGGAGGTAAAGGAATTTCAGAAGCCCCCTCTGCTGTTGGGCCAGCCTGAGTATATGCAGGTGATCAATTCGCTCCCCGACTTCTGACATGAAGCACCCCAACAGACTTGTGTGCCTGAATATGTTCTCTTGAGTGTAGATTTCGAGGCAGCACAGGACATCATCCGTTGCTCAACTATCCGAGGAGAGACATTCCCTATCTGGGTCAGGCCTTTCAATTTTGTGACTGTGTCTATCCTCATCGTCACATCACTCACGTGAGTGGTGACCCTCCGTGTCATCCCCAGTCTGGCGCCGTTCGGCTCGAGCCCTCATACACATATGCACCACCCACCATGTCTACTAACTCGAACCCGTCCTCCGCCTCATTCCCATCCTTCGATGCCTCGATTGCCTCCTTTTCACCGACACAGTTCCTCGAATTCATGAACAACCTCGTTGCCCACAACCTCGACACACCCTCGAAAACCCTTGAATCAAACAGCCTCCTATGGGTGACCGTCGTCTCAGGTCTTTCTGAGCAGTTCCTTGCATGTTTTCCCGCCCCAGATAAAACGCGCTGGCGCTGGCGTGCAATGCAAGAGAAGGTGCTGCTGGCGCAGGCAGCGTTGAAGATCGTGCGGTTCATCGCTCAGCGCATCCAGATAATCTTCTATGGCACTGATGGAGAGGTGCTCTCGACGAAGCTCTTTCTACGGCTGTTCAATTTCTGTCATGTCATGGACGGATGGCGCGACGTGTCGGAGGACCAGGGGATGGATATTGGGGATCTGCCGACGCCTCAGGCTCTGGCCGATGAAGCCTTGGAGACAACAGTGAAGCTGCTGAGGACCTTTGGAGGCATGGTCGCGCATCTCAGCGAGTCTAGCGAGCCATTGTGGAAGACGCTGCGGCACATTATGGAGAAATGTTTGCTTGCCGTTCGCAGTACGTGGTATTTCTCCGATCTTAACATGCCCTAAACGCTCTTTCAAAGACTCTATAGAACGAACAACGGTGTCGACGTTCCCGATGTCGATCAATCTCTTCGCCCTCCAGGAAGGCGCGACAGACAACAATGTACGCCTCTTCACTCTCGGACCAGACGGACTCCGTTGACGAGTCACAGGACATGGACGATAAATCGCTCACACTCACTCTCGACTCGGTCGATACTTTCCCGAACTTCCTCAGCACAACCCTCCACGTTGTCACACATACCGTCTGTCCAGCGGTCAAGACCCAATGGTTCCTCGGTGATCGCATCCGCCAATTGTCCTCGAGTGTGGCCTTTGCGTTTGAGTATTGCCTTTCTCCTCTCTGCCTCGCCGTAGAAGAGAAGAGAGCGGCCGCCCTCGTAAAACTCGCGGGACTGGCAACCCTCCTAGAGACCGTCCTCCCTGCCGAAAGTCGCGCCCCCGACCTGAGGCTGAGGATATTGAGGTATCGACTAGAGGAGCCGGCGCTGAGCGGATGGGAAGACGCGGATCGAGAGCTGACTAAGATGTCTGTCAAGCTGCCTTCGCGGCCAGATCTGGCTGAGGTATTGAGGTTGGAGGCGTGGGAGCAGATGCCGTCCAGTCTACAGGTGTGCACTTGATTCAGTCAAGTTCTCGGCTAATGAGAGACAAAGGACTTGGTAGTCGCATACATCAATCGATGTGTGCCCCAGATGACGCCGGATCTACTGCAGCTTACTCGACAACGGTTTGATGCTCTGCAGCTTAGCCAGGATCATACCTCGCTCCTGTATGCATTGGATGACAGGCTTCATGTCTTGAGCTCGGATACGGACGAGTCTGCAGACGGCGACTGGAGGAGCAAGGTCGCAGACACTGTGAAGGGAATAATCAAGCCTCTCGGACTGTATTGGATGGATGACGGGGACACTCTTCCCGAAGGAGAGTACGCGCAAAGAGCATTGGAGGAAGTGAGACGTCGTTTCGAAAGGTACGTTCTGATTGACGGAGCTCGTTCACTCACACTCTTGTCACAGACGACTCGAATTTCAGGACACTTCATCTCGTGTCATGGTCGCGGACAAGCTGTCTAGCCTTGTGTGCACTGTGTCCAAATGCGCAGGTTCAAGTCATTCCAAGCGACTCAAGCTGTCCGCTCTCCCGGCTGGACTGACGGCCGTTGCGCGATTGTTAGATGGCTCAACAGAAGAAGTGACCAGTGCAGTCCGGCGGCGTTCGTATGCTCTTCTCTCCAAAACTATCAGGCATCACGCTTCCACGGACAGAGACGGTTTGGATCACGCGGCGACGACGATCCTTCGAGGGCTGGATGACCCAGACAGGAGCGTGCGACTGAACGTAGGATCAGCTCTGGCTGCGTTGATCGAGTTATGTGCTCAAGAGGCCGACTCGGCTGATTGGTACTTGGTATTCTCTCGAGCATGTGAAGTGCTAGAATCCGCCACAATTGCAGTCAAGGAGACACTGATCATCACATTCGGGGTCATAGCCAGGTGCGTTTAGTTCATTCGAGGACCATCGTCATTTGCTCACTGGAAACAGGATCCAGAGCAGCCAAGTCTTGAGCCATGCATTGTGCATCTTGTTCAATGAAGTGGGCAGCTCTCACTTGGTTTTGCGTGGCACGGCCTGCATGCAAATTCTCAACGTCGCACAACATTACAACAAGACGGTCATGGCACTCACACTTCCTCACTTCGATCGCCTTGCACCATTGCTGGTCTCGCGAATCGGTACTCAGCCTCAGCTACTATACGAGGCGTCCCGGCTCATGCAGCACAACCCAGAAGCGTTTCTCTCGTTGACGCTGCCCAAAACGCTGCCCACGTTGTTCGGCCAGTGCGAAGTGAAGGTCATCCAGCTGATCGCCAAGAGCGTGCGGTCGAAACCTTCGTCGCTGTTTCTAAACCACGCAGCGGAGATCTTAGCCCACATATTCATGCTCCGGGGAGTGGACCAGACGCATAAAGCTATCGACTCTCTGCTGAACATTCTGATGGAATCGACAAATTTGGGAGAGATCGACGCGCAGAGTGTGGTCAAGAGCTCGATCGTGCAGTTGATTGCGGAGCTGGTGACAAATATGGGCGACGAGAATGCGGATACAGCTCAGTATGTGAGTCATCGTTCCTCCATACTGCTTGGGATAGTGCCTGACATCTCTAGGCCATCACCGCATTGAAGAAGGTTGAGAACATTATGGCACCCGAGAATCCCTCTCCGGACTTGTCGAACTTCCTCAAAGCCTATATGCTTGGTGTTATCACTTATGTCAGCGAACTTCTGCGCGACGGCCGGGGGAAGCTTTCTCTTGTAACGAAACGTAAGATCCTCAAGTGCATCGGGGTTCTGACGCAGGTCATCGGCCCTCCAATCAGCGCGATCGCCCCACAGGCGTGTAATCTAGACGTCTCGCTGTCTTATCTAATCTTTCTCGTCAGATCATGGCCACCTTCCAGTCCACTCTTGGTGTGCCCGAGCTCTCGGACGTCACTCTCGACAGCTGGTACACTTTCTTCCGCACTCCAGAACCCCACGACGTGGGGCCGCATGTCGGGCCTACCAGTGCTGCATTCGTCTCCGCCTGGTCCTCACTGTCGGCAACCGGACGGGATCTGGCGACCCGCACGCTGGAATACATCGTGATGAACATCGGTTCTCAGCTAGGAGCATACCTCGATGAGGTTGCGGACCTAACGCCCCCTGAGCTGGACAATGTCCGAGTCAAGCTCAAGGAGATGCGCTCAGAATGGTCGGCGCGAGAGGAGCTGCAGAAAATCTTGGATCGGGTCTGGAGCGACAATCTCACCATGGTCGCTCAGTCATTGAAAGAGCTGAAGACGTTTATGCTCTCGGATCACAAAGACTTTGTAACGAGCCTTGCGTCGGGTGATGTCTTTGATCCCCTTGTCGGCAAGATCTTGTCTGCCCTGTTTGCTGCTGCTTGTCGTGAGGGAGATGGGACTGAGGGTCTGAGGCTGCTGGCGTTTGAATGCATTGGGGGGATAGGTGCAGTGGATCCTGATCGATTTGAACTTGGACCCGGCGGCCCGGCGATGATTGTTCTGTCGAATTTCACGAACGAGGAGGATTCGATCGCGTTTGCGCTACATCTGGTCAAGGACCTGCTCGTAGGCGCCTTCCGCTCCACCAGCGATATCCGGTACCAGAGCCAACTTGCCTATTGTATCCAGGAGCTGTGCAAGTTCTGTCGCTTCACGCCTGCCCTGGTGTCGACCGGGAGCAGCTCAGGATCTACCTCCGTCCCCATCAAAGTGCGCAACCGATGGAACGCGCTGCCGAAACACGTTGTCGAGACCGCCGCACCGCTTCTCGAGGGTCGTTTCGCTGTTCCTGCGATAGCACCCATGCAAAGCATGGCACATCCGATTTACCCAGAGCATTCGACATATCGGGAGTGGATCCAGTGGTGGAGTCTACATTTGATCACCATCGCTTCGGGTGCGACTGCCCAGCGCATCTTTGGCGTCTTCCGGCAGGCTGTGAGAAACAAGGATGTCGTCGTCGCGCATCACTTGTTGCCGCATCTGGTCTTGAATATCCTGATTTCCGGGAAGGAGGACGACACGCAGAACATTCGCAAGGAGATCCTGGCTGTGCTAGAGGATCAGATTGACCCGGCCAGCACGTCCAGTGACGACAAGAAGTTACTCAGTGCGCAGGTGCGTTGAGGGTCAATCTCCCTACTGAGTCCCCCCTCTCATCACTGCAGGTCGTGTTCACGCTTCTTGATCATCTGAACAAGTGGGTGCGGCTGGTGCGCCAAGAGCTCGGCGCGAAAAAGTCCGAGAGGCGTGCGCGGGCAAGTGCGAACAGCAACGCGCAGATGTCCGAACAGCTCATGCGCGTCGACTCCATCCTATCGAGCATCGACGAGAACCTGATGGCCCGCGCTGCGCTCAAATGCAAGTCGTACGCTCGTTCGCTGATGAACTTTGAGCGCCAGATCATGACTCTGCGCCAGCGAGCGCCTGCAAGCAAAGATCTGCCGGGGTACTACGAGCGACTGCATGAGATATACTCCTTCATCGACGAGCCGGACGGGATGGAGGGTGTTTCGACGCTGATTCTCTCGCCCTCGCTCGAGCACCAGATCCGGGAGCACGAGAGCACCGGCCGGTGGACATCGGCGCAGAGCTGCTGGGAAGTTCGGCTGCAGCAAGCACCGGACAGCTTGGAGTACCATCTGGGGCTACTGAGGTGCTTGAGGAATCTGGGACACTATGGTGAGTGGTGGCCGTCATGTGTATCACGCACAGCTGATGATAATAGACACGCTGCGGACCCATGTTCGAGGAGTGCTAACCCGCAATCCTGAGTGGCAACCGGTGCTGGCGGGCTTCCAGGTCGAGAGTGCTTGGATCGTCGGCGCCTGGACTGATGTGCAGGACATCCTGGAGCAAACGACTGTCTCTACTTCTCCTTCAGTTGCGATGAGCCGCGTCTTGCTTGCGATGCGGTCGAGGGACTCCGCGGCGATCTCAACTTCGCTCGCTGCTGCTCGAACGATTCTTGGCGCGCCTATCACCGCGTCTTCTGGCGCCAGAGGCTACCGCCGGTCTTACGAAGCCGTGTTGGATCTGCACGTCGCTAACGAGCTGGAGATGATCTACAACGACCTGACGACACCTGGCTCGTCGCAGAGCTCGCGGAAGACGCTCAAGAAACTGAACGTGGTGCTTTCGTCTCGGCTCGAGTCGACGTTGCCGACGTTTAGGACGCGGGAGCCTGTGTTGAGCATGAGGAGGACGGCCTTTGGACTAATGTGCGGTTGCGGCTGTTCTCTATGATCCGGCTCACTCAACAGTCACCAGAACGACACATCGGCAGCATTCCATCCGCGAGATCGGCCGCTCTTGGCTGGCCTCGGCCAAAATCGCGCGTAACGCTGGACAGTGGCAGACGGCGTACAGCGCGGTACTACAATCACAGCAATCGAAAGCAGAGTTCTCCTTCATGGAGAGTGCCAAGTTGGTGAAAGCCACGGGCGAGCCGCTGCGGGCGCTGCAGGAGATTGAGAATGCCATGAAGCTACTCGGTATTCCGATGAGCGGCAGTGTGCAAGGGAATGTGGTGCTGGATCTGACTGAAGATGATCCTGAGACGTCGAGGATGAAAGCCAAGGCGCAGATCCTCAGAGCCAAGTGGATGAACGAGTCGGACCGGTATGACAGCCAGTCGATATTCAACGCGTTTTTGGCGGCGACTGAGCTGCAGCCAGAGTGAGTTGTTTCATTTGGCTTTTGTGGGTGCGGACTGAGTTGGCATGCTTTGCAGCTGGGAGAGCTCGCACTTCCATTTAGGCCAGTTCCACGACGAGTGCTTCAAGGACTTGCCCCCGGCTGACAAAATCTCGCGGTGCGGCGTTTGCTTGCTCATTTCCAAGTTATTTTCTGACATGCACCAGTGGAATTCGAATGAATGCGTCCACTATCAAGTCCTTCACGCGAGCGATCAAGTACGGGTCTAAATATGTGTACCAGACGGTCCCGCGGCTGATCACAATCTGGCTTGATCTGGGCGAGGACCGGAAGACGAACACGCAGGAGACGTACAAGCGGCTGAACGACACAATCATCCTCAAGGCCATCCGCGACACACCGGCGTACAAGTGGTACACGGCGTTCCCGCAGATCGTGTCGCGCGTGGGACATGACAATCCGGAGGTGTACAAAGTCCTGTCCTCGCTCATCATACGTGTGCTGCAGGAGTATCCGAAGCAGGCGTTGTGGTTGTTCACGTCTGTGGTCAAGTCGACGAAGTCGACGAGAGCCGCCCGAGGGAAGGAGATCTTGGAGAAGCTCGTGGTGAGTGGTGTTCGTCGATTCCTTTGTGTATCGGCGTCCTCAGCACTTCATCCAGCAAGCGGGCCATCGATCGCAGACCTCACAGCTGGTCAAGCAGTGCACGAGCATGACCAATCAGCTGCTCAAGCTGTGCGATCACCCCGTTTCAGATGAGGCTCGGGGCCTGAGCATGCAGCAGAAGTTTCCGGAGCTGTTCCAACTCGGCACCTCGCAGCTGATCATTCCGCTGCAAGAGTCGCTGACGGCGAGCCTGCCGCCGAGTTCGGCTGTGGACGAGAGCACGCACCAGCCGTTTGACTTGGATGTCCCAACGTTCCAGGGTGGGTGCATCATCCAATGTGTCACGGGCGTGCAACTTACTCGAAGCAGGGTTCTCCGACGAGATCGAGATCATGCGTTCGCTGGCCAAACCACGGAAGATCACGATACACGGGAGCAACGGTCAAATCTACATGTTCCTCGGAAAGCCAAAGGACGATTTGCGGAAGGATGCGCGGCTGATGGACTTCAACTCGATTATCAATAAGCTGCTCAAGGCGAATTCCGAGTCGCGTCGTCGGCAGTTGCGTGAGTGGTCGGCCGAAATGTTATCTACATATCTTATGATGGCGTTGCAGACATCCGGACATACGGCGTGGTGACACTGAACGAGGAGTGCGGGTTCATCCAGTGGGTGCCAAACACCATCCCGCTGCGGCCGGTGCTGCTGAAGGGCTACGATGGGCGGGGGATCAAGAGCTGGTCGACGGAGCTGAGCGAGACGTTTGCGAAGATCAAGACGGCCAAGGACAAGCAGGCGGCGGAACTGTTCAGGGACAATGTGCTGGCTGGGTTCCCACCGGTGTTCCACGAGTGGTTTATAGAGACCTTTCCGGAGCCCAGCGCGTGGCTGGCGAGTCGCATGGCGTATGGGAGGACCGCGGCTGTGATGTCCATGGTGGGGTACATCCTCGGGTGAGTGGGGTCGTGTCGCTAACCGAGGTCATCTGCTGAAATTCTGCCTTCTGCAAGCCTCGGCGACCGGCACTGCGAAAACATCCTCCTGGACGTCAACACGGGGGATGTCGTGCATGTCGACTTCAACTGCCTGTTCGAAAAGGGCAAGTCGCTCGAGACACCGGAGCGGGTGCCGTTCCGACTGACGCAGAACATGGTCGACGGGCTCGGGGTGACGGGCGTCGAAGGGGTGTTCCGGCTGGCGTGCGAGGTGACGATGCAGCTCCTGCACGACAACAAGGACTCGCTGATGAGCGTGCTCGACGCGTTCATCCACGACCCGCTCGTCGAGTGGGAGGACGAGAAGAGGCGGCAGTCGAGAAACGGCGTCAAGGCGAGCGCGAATCTCAAGAGCCTCGCGAAGAATGCGCTGGACCCGATCGAGCGGAAGCTCAAGGGCCTCCAGGACAACAACAAGGTCGTGTCGACCAGTAATGTCGTGCAGAAGCTCATCCAGGAAGCCACCGACGCAGCCAATCTCGCCAAGATGTATCCTGGCTGGGCGTCTTGGCATTAGATACCTCACCATCTCAGCCTGAGACTGGACCGATTTGCGCTACATTTCAGACCCACATTTAGCCATTTTTGAATCTGAATTTTTCCTATTCTCCGCTCAGTCAATAGCGAAGCCGTCTGAGTTTCCGTGACAAGGGCACGGGTCGTAACGCTTGTTCATCCGATGATGTTCCGTTGGCTAATGCTGACTTATCCCTAACCGGGCACGTGTGGTGGGTATCACTGGAGTATCACTGGTTGCTTGACCACGCGGATGCTTGGGTTACATCGGAGGAGCTGTAATGCGGAGGTTGGTCCCAAATACCGCAGCCCTCATATTAGGTGGGAAAAACTGCAGATTGTGGGTGATGTAGATCCTATTCAAGTAGCGCACAAATATATTGTCCCTCGCGCAATTCTGACGCGCTTTGTCTCTAGGTCGAGAGCCAGACCAGTCATCCAAATTATACTAGCAGCCTGTCGAGTAAGAAAGGATGACCGACCCACCTTTCTGATCGGTCACGCGACGTATTCAGCTCACAGGCCTTGCACCGGATACTACCGAACAAAGGTCGTCATAGAGAATGACCCGAAATAATCAGTAGGATGAGGGAGACTGAGAGACTTGAGAAATGTCGGCAACACATCCGACTTCTAGTAATTGATGGGCACCACAGCCGCATCACTGATTTGGACATTGTTCGACAAGTCCGATCCTCTGAAAGTACGGATATCTCTGCATGGCATGTCATGTGGACTGGAAAGAAGTCCAATGCCTCTACCTTACGTATGACCACTAACATAGCGTGGCGATTGTAGCCGTGCACTCAGTCGAGAGTTGCGTTATCTAGTTTGACTCACCGGCCGCTTGTGCGCACTGACCAATAGGAAACGAGTCTTACGAGGGTCGGCCCTCAGCAGAGCTCCGTGCTAGCGCGGAAGCTTGCTCAGGCGGTGCAGGGCGTACCTCTGCGCTTATGCGCATTGCGTTGCTTCGCTTCCACCGCAGGCCACTTTCCTGGTCGTTTGCCATGACGTGCTTTCTATGGGACACTGCCGACGAGTATAAATGTGTTTCCAAGTAGGAACGCATTTTCCCATCTTGTTCGATATGTCTCTTCCCGTACCTCAACTCTTTCAGCCGATCTTGGTGGGCGACATGCAGCTCAAGCACCGCATCGTGATGGCTCCATTGACGCGGAATCGCTCTGATGATGACCGCGTTCCTTACGATCCGCTCGTCAAGGAATACTACGCACAGCGGGCCTCGCAACCAGGGACGCTGGTGATCTCAGAAGCGATATTCATCGACGAGCGCGCAAGCGGAATGCTCAACATTCCTGGGATGTGGTCGGAGGCTCACATTGCGGCGTGGAAGGAGGTGCGTCCCATGGCTCGGGAATGCTACGACCGTTGTTGATTTTGTGTAGATCGTCGCCGCCGTCCACGCGCAAGGCTCGTTTATCTACATGCAGCTGTGGGCGCACGGCCGTGCAGCCCAGCCATCCACTCTGGGCGACAACCCGTACGTATCCGCCTCCGACGTCGCGCTCAGCTACCGGCCTGCGGACGACATCAAGCCGCGTCCATTGACGAAGACCGAGATTTCCGAATATGTGGAACTTTACGTGCGAGCCGCGAAATATGCGGTGCATGATGTTGGATTCGACGGCGTAGAGGTCCACGGTGCGCACGGATATCTGATTGACCAGTTTACACAAGATGTGAGCAACGTGCGGTCGGATGAGTACGGAGGGAGCATCGAGAATCGGACTCGATTTGCGCTTGAGGTCATAGATGCTGTTGTTGCCGCTGTTGGCCCCCAGAAAACGGGCTTCCGCATCAGTCCCTGGAACCCCTACCAAGGTCATTATTTTGCGCTTAAATAGATTTCGAATTTCTGACTTGAATTCCAGACATGCGCATGAAGGACCCCAAACCCACCTTCTCTTATCTCCTTGAGCAGATCAAGGCGCGCCATCCCGACCTGGCTTTCCTCCACGTCATCGAGCCGCGGATCGAAGGAGAGGATATTCTTGCCGACGACACCCTTCCCAAGGGAGTGAGCAATGACTTCATCCGAGATATTTGGACGTCTTCTGGCTCGCGTCGACTCATCTCTGCCGGCGGCTATACCCGTGAATCAGCCATCCGGGACGCCGAGAAAGGCGAGCTGATAGCCTTCGGGAGAAAATTCCTTGCGAATGTAAGCCCTCTTCGTCCTATTCAGCGCTTTGCACTGATAATGGGAACAGCCCGACCTGCCCTTGCGATTGCTACATGACTACCCTCTGAATCAGTATGACCGCAACACTTTCTATGGCGAAGGCTTCCCCGATCCAAAGGGTTACACGGATTATCCCTTCTACACGCCCGAGAACCAGCTTGTGTGATGCTGTGGACAAGGTCTTTCACCGTAGACCTCTTGGAGTCTTGTGCAGACAGATTTTGTACGGAACTTCTGTGACTAGCCAATATTACCGTAGAATAGATTATCAGGCAAAAAGAAAGTGTACAGGAATATAAGAACATGGATCAAAGTCCATAGTCAACCTGTAACTTTGGTTATTTCTGCCATGGCCACCTTTAACTGCGCTGCATCGGGTGTACCAGCAGCAGATCTGGATGAATGCCAGAATGAGCCTGAACGAGCATCCGCCATCTATCTACAGCATACATGGGAATTTGCGAAGCGCACAGTGAGGAGTCAAAGTCCAATCACGTGCAAACCTTCCGTCTAGCTGAGTGAATGAATAGCGCTAATAGCTCTGACTGCACTGCGATACATGTATAGTTCTTCTTTAATACGAGTCAAAGTGTTACGCTGATCGTCGCTGCAAGCGATTCAGCGACCCGCATGTCCACAGGCGTTGTCCGGTTTAGTTAGGAGTGTCGGTGTGCCGAAGATGCTGGGAGACGAAGCTGACTGTCGTGATAGAGAATACAGATCCAAAAAGGGTGGGAGAGATTGATTTGTGAAAGGATTCGGTAGCGCATCCCGCTCGCGCAATGCATGTTTCCAGGATGATTGTGCAGGCCGGATCCACTCCATATCTTGCTCCTGCGTAAATGTATCAGTGCCACAGGTGCGCGTCGCTTGATACCAATGCTTACTGCGCGCGAACTAGCCGCCGTATTCTCCGAGGATATCGATGCCACCGTGTTCTGGAGCTCGGCGAACATCCCGAACACCGCGTCGAGCATCTTGTGGGGTGTCAGATGAATCCAAAAGAAACACAGAATCCGTCTACCTTCTTATGTTCGTCTACCGAGACTGACATACGCTATGATTTCCTCATTAGACCGAGGGTCGCAGGAAGCGACCAGCAACTGACCTGAAAGAAGTGCTGCAAGGCTAGAGCTTGTAAGTAGCTTTTCGCCTGCTGTATTTTCGAATTCTATGACGAGGGGGGAGTCAGCCGCTTACCGAAAGAGCAAGGAGACTGACTGGAAATGAATACGGACCGTTTCGAGAGTTTCAATCTTGGAACGAAGTTGGTAGGTCTGAGGGCATATTTGGTGATGTATTGCCTGCTGTGAGCAAGCGCATCCATCTTGCGTTCCCGGGCATATCTGGCTGGGATCGTCAGTAGAACATAACGCTCGATCAGGAAGCAAATCGGGGCAGAGTTTCGTAGATGAGGCCGACGAAGCCGCGTGTTCATGGCAAGATGCGATACCACTGTGGACATTGACTGTTTGTTGCGGCCGGGCACTGCAGAACTGGTGACCGGATAATTGCGCGCTTTGAGTGGAGCAGGAAGTGTGGACCGATGAGTTTGGAACGCTGGATTTGGCATTAGATTGAGAAGGTAACCAGGAGTCAGTGACATGAGGAGGGGAGGAGCTAGATGGAAGGAAAAGCGAAGAGGATGTGGGAGAGGGAGGATATGCCAATTCGTCGAGATCGAGCTCCATGTCGGGCGAGTCCATCGAGTGATTAGGATGCTTCAGTGGGGGTGAAAAGAGAGCAATTGTCGTGGTGGCAAACATGGGCATGTATATTTTATACACTTGAAAGGATATGCAGCTTTGTCTCTTAAATCGCGTCGTGGGTTGATTAGATCAACAGCGTATGTGGAGCGTGCCCCAGCATGTCTCCGTGGGGGCGATGTGCGAAGGGCCCGCCGGCTCGATTGCACGAAAATAACGTCAGGTCGTTTCCATCTCTTCCTATCACTCACACCTCCTACGCCGTTCAATTGTCTCAACGTAGGGTAAAGCGAATCCATAGATCAGAAGAAGGAGCGGCAAAGGTTTTCGGTGCAGGTAGAAAGGTCACGGTATCACGTGCCACCCGGCCTTCATTCACCCGTCCGAGGAATGCACGACACCAGCACACTCTCTACCTAATCGACGCAGCTTGAAATCCTTAATATCACAACACACTACCTATACGCTCTAAACTATGCCTACAGACCCCCAGCCGTGCACGCCCAAAGTAGCACTACCCAGATTCCCAGCAAGCCACTCGGCAAGTATGCCACCCACCTCCGAATCCAACGCGTCTTCCGCCCCACCAAAGTCCCCACGTAAATCCCCGCACTGTAAGACATGCGGGAGACCCCGCAAAGGACACGTTCTTCGCTCGTGCGGCGACGACACCCAGCCGATCACCCCGACAGCCAGATCCACCGCGAAACGCGCTACCAGAGCTGCGGCTGTATCCACACCATCTTCGGCGTCATCGAGCCCACGCACACCGCTGTCAGATGCACCAGGCAAACCGAAAGTCGCTGTGCGCACACCGACCGCGGCGGGGACACCCCTGGCGGTTCGGAAGGAGGAGTTGCTGGCGATGGAAGAGCGCGATAGGCGGGACAAGTCTAACCGCAGACGCGACTCACGTGCGAACGCGATTTCTGCAACCCTTTCCTCGCTGCCCAGCATCTCAACTGTGACTGGCGAGCTTCTGGATCAGTTGGTGGCGGTCAAGATACTCGATGAGGAAGAGCCGGAAAGTCTCGCTCTTGGGGATCTGCCTGTGGTTGATGAGGCTGGGAAGTTGGACCAGCTGCTTCGATGGCGGGCGGGAAGCCTCGCTGATGACAGCGATGCAGGGATACATGCCTGTGCGTATGGTACATGCCGATAACTGAACAGAATCTCACATTGACTCCTCACCCAGCTCACGTTTTGCAACCGCTGTGCAACGACGCTGTCCCTGACATCTCATCAAAGACTCCCACCCGCAAGTCTGCTCCCCTCGCGTCTGAAGAGACACCGACGCGGCGACGGACGATGAAGACAGGAAGAACCGCGGTGCAGTAGAACATGAAAGTCAGACGGAAGCACATCGTTGTCTACATACATCATTCTTTATCGTAATCGTGTTATAATTGGATCACCTCAGTCAGATCATGCCAGTGGATACTCGAATCTTGAAGCGGAAGAGTTGCACGTGAGAATAGGAATAGTTTCACGTGATCGCGTATCGCTAGTCTCGCAGTTACTCCAATGACTCTGGGTCATCGTTGCCGTCCGTTCTTCCCATGTCCAATTTCCTCTTCCTACCGGGCATCTCACTGCTTCCGGACCCGTATCCGACACCTGCTTTCTTCCGTAGTAGGTCGAGGTCCTGCTCGGCTTCCTCGGCCCATTCAAGAACGAGATGCCGACCGAGCAAATGGGTATGGCGCAATGCTGCATAGGCGTTCTCTGCTTCATGCCTCGAGACGAAATCGAGGAAGGCGAAGCCGCGCGATCGGGAGTCGAACTTCTTCGGCACACGAACTGACTTGAGCTTGCCGTGGGCCCTGGGTCCAATCAGCTTCAAGTATCTCAGCTCCATAGAATAGCCGACATACCCAAACAGCTCTCGGATATCCTTCTTCGTGGCCTCAAACGGTACGTTCTTGACCAACATCTTCGTCGTTCTGCTCTTGGAAGAAGCCGAACCCGCCTTGCTTTCATCCTCCGTCCCGCGCCCCGCGAACTTGACGGACAGTGCGTGCCCATCAAGCACGAACTCGTGCATACTCTTCAGCGCTTTCTTCGCACCATCGGCATCCTTGAACCCGACGAAGCCGTAGCCCATGCTCAGCCGGGCCCCGGGGCGTTTCGGGTCGGGCTTCATCTGTACACGCGCGAACGAGAAGGACGGCAGCTTGCCGAAGACCTGCACCAGGCGCTCGGTCGTCGTTGCGAATGCGAGGTTCTTCACGAAAAGAGTCGTTCCGGCGCTCAACTCGGGTTCGTCCTCCTGCTCTTCGGTCACGTCTTCGGTGGCGATCTTGACACCATGGACAACGGGCATCGTTGCTGAGTCTGTTGCAACGGGTACAGCGCCGCGGAACATCCCCTGCGGTCCTCTCTCGAGATAGACGATGGAATTGCCCAGTCGTCTATAGGCGACGGCGCGGAAGGCAGTCGATGCGTCGGATGCGTCTTCGAACTCGACGACAGCCATGGTCCCGGCAGGAGGTACGACTACCCGCGTCAGTGTCCCATGCGGCTCGAACAACTCTCTGATTTGCTCCGCCGACGTGCCGTACGGTATGTTCTTCACCAGAATGACAGTGTCGGATCGGGCTCTCGACGAGAAAGACTCTAGAACGACTCCCTGCGATTCAAGATACGTCTTGGTTTCTTGAATGATGTGCGTCTCGGCGAGGGCTAGTTTCACAGCGGCATTGTCTGAACCTTCGGGATTCAGGATGTCAGACTTCGAGATCTGCATTCGATCTGCGATCGAGGAAGCGACAGCATCGGCCTGGAGGGTGTTCAGAATCAGTGACGAGAACCAGACCAAGACGCTGGTGTTCCACTCACGTTCATGTACAGCATGCTCCAGTTGAACTCCTTTCCTGCGGCAGCTTTTCGTTTGGCCTCTCGTTCGCCTTTGACCGTCTTCTTCTTGCCTTCACCCTCGACAACTTCATACCGAGGCTTGCGGTCCACCGCGGGCAGTATGTGGATGAGACGACCCTGGAACGACTTGCGATCCAGAGCTTCGAAGGCGGAGACTGCATCGGCTGCGTTTGCGAATGTGATATACGCGACACCTTTCGGCTGCTTCGTTGCTGAATCGACGGGTAGGTGCACCTGGAGAGAAGAGGAAGTAAGCCATCCGAACACAAGTCGAAACCCCAGAAAGATCAGAAATTTATTTCTACTATTGATTCCAGAAGGATCAGCATTCCCGCAGGTATGTTGTCCCTATTTAGCTTGTCATCCGCAGAGGATCCGAGGAAAGCATCATCACCTGTGCGAGAAAAGTCAGCACGAAGTTTAAAAGACCATGAAACAGAAAAGCGAGTCAGAAAACTATTTCTACTATTGATTCCAAGAGGATCAGCATTCCCGAAGGTAAGTTGTCCCTATTTATCTTGTCATCTCACGAGGGGGAAGAAGGTCGTAATCACCTGAATAAGACATTAGTAAAGATGCACACGATGGATCGAATGGGCGAATAAAAGTTCAGAAAATGATTTCTACTAATGATTCCAGGAGGATCAGCATTCCCGAAGGTCTGATGTCCCTATATGTTTGTCGTCTTTACAATCGCCGCTCTCGGAGACGAGTCAAAAGGATTGCAAACTCACCTGAGAGATGGCACCGTATGGCGAAAACAAGTCAAGTAGCTCCTGATCCGTGCACGAGAACGCGAGATTCCGAACGAAAAGTCGGGAAGTCTGCAAGATAGTCTCCGTGTCCGGATCCTTCCCCTCCGGAGGCTCAGTGGAGGACGTTACAGCGGGCTGGGTGTGGCTTAGCATCAGACAAGGATCAAATGGGCCTACTGACCATCGCAGACTCTTCTGCATCCTTCTCGTCATCAGATTGCTCGAACGCCTTCTCAACCACATCCGCGTTCTTCGACATCCGCTGTCGCATCCATTCCATGTCGGACATGCCCTCCTGTGGCTGCTCGTCCTCCATAGGGACATCCTTCTCCGTATCTTTCGGCCCAGAGGTCGTTTCAGATGCGAGGGGTGCAGCGTCGTTGGCCCATGTGCGACCCTTCGCGCGAGGTTGCATGACTTGGAGAAACTCGTCGAGCTGGGCGTCCGGGACTGGTTTCGCGGGTGCAACATCAGGGCGTTGTTTCTTACTTGGCGGCGTAGCCTCCACGTCGTTGGGAGATGGCCCTAGACGAGGACGCTTATTAGGTCTAGGTGCAGGTGCATTTTTGGCGCCCTACTTGAGAAGGTATTGAACAAACCAGCCCAGGTAGCGTACAATGAAAACTCACGTACATCGATCACTTCGACCCTGATCTTCGTCGAGTCAATGAATGTCCTGTTGAACCACTCTTTGGCGGCCGTGGCCTGGCTATCGGTTTTAAATCCGACGAATCCGAAGCGACGCGCAGTGCCATCGGACTTGGAGGCGACTTTGCAGTCGGTGATCGTGCCCCCTGGTCCAGCTTTCTGCTCAAAGTGTTCGCGAAGTCGCGCAGGAGTGATATACACCGGGAGGTTCTGGACCAGCAGACGAGACATGGAGGGAGAAGAGCTGCGAAAAAATGGGAATGCGGGGCCAAACATTGATATCAGTCAGATCAGATACATCAACTCAAATTCACGCGCCCGAGCTGACCAATCTTGCAGCATAGACTCGTTCTACTTGCTCTCTGCTCACCACCAGTTGCCGAAATGTCGAAGCACCATCCCGGTGCGTACCCGCATTATTCATGACATTTCTTGCTGTCTGATGCACTCTAACCTAGATCTCATTATGTGCCGGCGCCAGCCCGGTATCGGTACGCTATATGCCTTACAGTCTCGTTCCCTTTTGCTCATGACCCCAGCCATTGGTCGCCTCTGCGAGAAGTGCGACGGTAAATGGTGTGACTAACCCGCCCCATTCATCCTTAAAGCTCTTCTTAACATCTCTCAGCCCCGTCTGCGACTCATACGTGAGACCGGAAACACTCGTGCGGATCTGTGATGAATGCAACTTCGGTACCTTTGGCGGACGGTGCATCATCTGCGGCTCTCCAGGTGTGTGTGAACACGAATTTAGCTGAACTGTCGCTGACGAAGGCAGGTATCTCTGACGCGTACTACTGCGCCGAGTGCACGCGTCTGGAGAAAGATCGTGACGGCTGCCCAAAGATCGTCAATCTGGGTGCCAGTAGGACAGATCTATTTTATGAGCGGCGTAGGCTGGGTGAGTTGCTGCCGGCTCATTCTCGACGAGGGTCGGCACTCATACAAAGCAGGCTTCAAGAAAGGCTGAACTTTTCCTTCGTGCTTGCATGTCGCTCTACTCTCTTGTTCCGGTTACGAATGATCTCTCAAAATGTGCCTTATCTGATTCCGCGTCCCAATCGAATTCGCTCAAGTCTCAAGCAGATCCGTTTTGTAGCACTTGCGACCGTATTTCAAACTACAGCTTTTCGCTCGGAACGAGCACTCGGAGTGGAAAGAATAGGTATCGAAGCAGTTTGGCTGCACTCAGAGAGCCGGTTAGCTGTGGCAGATTCGGAGTTGATAGGCTACCATCTGCATCTCCACTTGCACCTTGGTTGCGATGACCCCATATATCGGCCGATTGAACCTTGCTCATCTTCCCTCACTGAGCTTCACGAAACACCTCTGGGTCTGATTATGGACGACGAACACACATGCTTTATAGAGTGTACGTGCAAGGTCATGGGCTGCATATGCCTTCAAGGGAACGAATCCTGCTGGTACAAAGCCGCAATTGATAGGATGGGCGGCAGGAAGATACACATTGAAGAAAGAATCGAAAAATCTCTCGGGGGTGATTCAGCCAACGGCTCCGATGAACACGCCTCTGCTTTTGTATTCTTCAGCCATCGCCTCCTGTGGATCAGGAAAACACAGAGCAAATCCGCGTTCCATGTGAACGAGTTGGTTGGTGTATATTTCAGACTCTGACTAGTAGACAGACGGCTGCACGCGGTCAGTACAAGCATGGAGCGGGTCTGGTACGTGCTCGCTGCCATACATGGCGTGAGCTCGGAGACGACAAGATGAGAAGGCTATGCTTCTTCGGGGACTAGGACGTGCTTATCGATAAGCCAGTCGCTGAATTCACAAATTAGCGTGACTTTGCACCCGTGTAGCACACTTCCTGGTAGTAGAACCCACTCTCTCGTGGATACTGCGGCCATCGGTGAGCACGATTCTACGATTCAATGTTCCATGGAACCAGCAGCCATGGACGGTCGACAACTTGATCATGCGCAGTGCCTGTTTTAGTGGTCATGTCTCAAATTGAGTACATAGAACGGGCACAGCTCGGCACACACAACTTCTGGGCTGGCTGTCATACGAGCTGCTTGGCGTATGACCCCGCTACGACCCAAGTCTCGAGAGCACTGCACTGCACTACTTGAGATCGACACCTTCGGGGACCAGTCCGTTGACAATCTGCATACAAAGCCTCTGTGTCTCTGGTACTGTTCTCGTGGTCAGCCGACTGGATGGCGGAAGTCACATCTCGGATGTCGAAGGACAGATGGCTGCGTCCCTTCTCGGCGTCCTCAGCAGCGTTTGACGGAAGCACAAGCCCTGCCTCGACTTGTCCACGAGAGAGAGATTGAGCGATGCGTTGCTGAGAGCAACGAAAACAGTTTATGTGGATCATGGGCTCCCAAGGCAATCAGCATTCAATAGTTGGTGGACGGCCTGGTTGCGGCCGGAGTGCATCCGGGCGGAGAAACGGAGTCCAACCGGCCTTGGAAAGGTAAGACGGTCATTCAAACTAGTGAGAAGTGGTAGATTCCCATGTAAAATGACATCCAGGAATAGATCTCGGCCCAGTCAAAGGCCAGCGAGAAGGTTTCGATGACTGCAAATCGCAGAGCGCCTCACAGCTGCAGAACTTCAGAGGCTTGAAATTAGGGTGCAATACGAACCGGGGCGGAGAGCACGGCAGGAAGGGCTGTTGCGCCCTCTCAAAGCTCGCAGCAGAGATCGGGGCACAGGTCAGGATCTCGAGGCTGATAGAATATGGCGATCTCAGAAAGCAGCCTGTCAGATTGGAGCACATGCCAGCACGAGCCTACGCAAACCTCCTCCCGTGTCTTGAAGCCCTTTGAGTTTCTTCGGGACAGTCTATAGGCTCGAACCTGTTCGTTGTGAGCATTCGAATCTTCATCCTCTTCGGTTATCGAGAGCGAAAGAAGTCAGGACAGCTTGAGACGGTCGTTATATTCGATTCCGAACTGTTTATCCAATGAGATGCACGCAGAATCCGAAAGAACAGTGCAGAACAAGGCACAGCAGGTCAGCGCGATCACGTGCAGAATCTCCTGGTCATCGATCACGCGCATACTCTCCGCTTGAGATTCGTGGCGCGTCGATGAAAAATCGAATGCTCATGACTTGCGCGTATGGAAATCGTATGTGTGGAAATATATCAGAGAGTGCATTTCGAATACCGATCGCGCGGCCGTCCGATAGAGTTCACTGTTTGTCAAAAGGAATATGCTAAGTGTGTGTACCTCTGCCTGACCCCGCCTCCGCAATATCCACGTCTAGACTAGCTTCGATGATGTTGTGCCTATCTCCGCGGTAGCCAGAAACCTGTTCGCTGCCGCGGATGCCAAGGCAGCGGTCACTTCCTAGATCATCATCTAGCGCGCGTTCTCTCGGGTTGCTAGCTCGTTTCTAGCTCACTGGATTTCATTGTCGCATACGCACAAAGTAATGCCTCTTTCCCCGGTGTCGTTTTCACAGCCGCCGTAGTACTGTCAGCTACTACAGCGTCTATACGAGGATGTAGATGTCAAGCGTACTTGTATGTATCAAGGAATGGAGAATGAAATTTGAGTCTATACGATTGTCCTTGGGATGGATGACACAAGATGTTGGTATGATTAGAGTTAAGGATATGGGGGTGAGATCTATAGGACAAAGCTCAGGCACCAGTTGACGGTATATGCCAATCTGACGCGCAAAGACCCCAGAAGTCTGAGTTTGTCGAAAGGGCCGGCAACGGACTCGAGCTGGTGCTGCTCGATCGTGCGCTTGATGTACTGGATCGGAGTATAGAACTTGACGGTCGTCCACAGGAAGAACCGGCTGTGTTGAGACAAGATCTTCGCGTAGTCGGCTGCAAAAACAAACATCTTCCGATCAACGAGATGCAGATGTCAATCGCGGAGGGGCCACGTACTGCTCAATGCCGTGCGCAACGCAAGCCATGTCTGGGTTTTATCCGTGAGGATGACATCGACGCCCCAACGCGTCGCCTCCGTCATATGGTTCGGATCGTTACGGTCCAAACCATGATCTCCTTCCCTTCAGCCTTACATTCATGGCGGAAGCTAGAGCCCGAATCAGCACGCAAAACACAGGAGGGAGGGCGCATTCCACGTACCGCTCGCCGTCAGCCGACGTCAGAGACCCGAATGCCATGCTGAACACGTCGCAGTCCTTCCAGAAGTACGTTCGCGCCAGCGACGGGCTGTCTCCGATGTGAGAACGACGGCAGTACGGGAGGAACTCCTTGGCAGGATCAATGAAGCTCGGATGCCACAGCCCAAGCAGAATCCTCGGCGCTAGGCGCGTCTCCCATTCAGGCTGGGACGAAATGATGCTGTGCATCAGTGCGAACAAGCGCGCGGGGTCGTTCTGCACTTTGACGTCGACGTTGAATCCGACGTGCTGGTTCTCAGGCTGGTCGGCCCATGTAAGCGAGGACGCGAAAAAAAGGCCTTTCAGATACGTACGAGCATCAGGAGGGCGATGGTCTCCGCAAAGGTGGGAATAGCCTGATGAGGCTCCTTGCGCGTCCGAACGTGCTCCATGCCTTCCGCACCGTACCATCGGCGCTCCCTGATCTGACCCTGAGAGTCCGTGGTGCGCCGGAGATCTGGATATCATGCTCAGCGCGTCGGGGAAGGTAAAAGACGACGCGGACGTGCCTGGGTCATGGAACATCACAACAACGTCGTCGAGGGAGACGTGGACGTCTGAGGGGCGTGTCACGAACACGGTCGCAGGCGCGCGCGGAAAGGAATACCGCTCTCGATTCCATCAGCTCCGTCTCTGATGGCAGCTTCGAAGCTGGCCAGAGTGTTCTCGGGGTAACGAGACGAGGCCTTAGTCAAATAGTTGAGTACGACACGTCAGGGCTGCAAGGCATGAAGCCACTCACACCGCGGTGTCCCCAGCACTCTGAAAAGAATGTTCAGCCAACTGGATCGCATCGAGACACAAACAAAACGAACGGGGAAGCTTCATAGGGGGAACCGGAGCCATAAGACCTCGTTTGCAAGTCCGGATCGGCGAGGGAGGGCAAAGAGTGGACAGCCTGGTGGGGATGAGAATGGGCGTTCGTCGAAGGGGACGCAACGCCAGCATACACTTATGAACGTGCTTGCAAACAGTGAAAGAGCAAACGTAACGGAAATGATAAATTTAGCACCACCATACGAACGTGCCGTGATTTCAAATTTGCTTAGCTTCCGGCAAATCCGGCCCGTCCTCCTTCCTTGTCCTCTTCCATAGTCTTCCATACTAACCGTAAATTTCTTCCATGAAAATGTCAAGCCATGGGTCAGGCGATGGTGCGACCCTGCGCACGTATCGGCCCCGTGAACTCTGCATCCAACCTTCGCGTACTCGCCAAGCTAACCGCTCAAATAATAAGCTCCGGGTTTCTCGTCGACGCCGAGGATTTAGCCGAATTCGTCTCCCGAGTATGACCAAAGCGCGCTGGGTTATGGGTCAGGCTGCACTTTGCGGACAAGATCCGACTCTGGAACGTCGTTGTTTGTCACGTTGACAATGTACCGACGCCAAACGACGACACGAACGATTCGCTGGCATTGCTCACCCTGCTTCTCGTCATCCTTACTGAACCCTTGGCACAAAATCTGTAAGACATACGCATGGGTCTTTCTGCGTCTCCGTAGAAGGATGCGAGTTAGATCGGCCGGATTCTATGGGCTCGCAGTAGACAATTGTCTATGGTATGAGTAATGGTCTTTCCTACGTCGAAATAGAGGAAGAGTGTTGGATGGATGTATGCTACGACGCCAAAGTCGTTCAGGCATCCCAGCCCTGTTCGTCTTTACGCTTTGCTTCAGAATACAGAAGCACAAGCAGCACGAAGATGCGCTCGTCTTCGCTCGAGAGCGTCGGGCTAAATCGCAGCACGGGAGGGCTGCTTTCCCCCGAGAAGATAGGGGTTATGGACGACCTGAGCTCAGCAACGCAATCGTCTTTCGAATTGCGCACCTGTTCCAAGGATGTAGTCAGGTGGTTGGCACCAACTATTCACAAGCATCCCACGCACCAACCAGCTATCCCCTGAATACCTCACGCGATACTCCTCCCCTTCGAGCCACCTCCAGTGCCGGGTGCTTGGTGCGAAGTCGAGTCGGTGGGGATGCTGGCGGGGAGAGCAAGGCGGACTCACGTCGAGAGGAAACCACTCTTTTTCTTCATCATGTCGACACCAGCGACGTTCGTTCCGATCTTGAACGTCTTTCGCTTCCAGTCAATCACAGCGCAGGCGGTGCCCACCCGGTTCTCGACGGCCGTCTCCAACCGGGACGTATGCTGATCATCACCATAGAAGGTTTTCGTGCTGTACCGCCGCGAGTGGTCGTTGCGGTACCGGATCACGGCTTTCAGGATGTTGTCAGAGTCGAAGACCAGGTCCTGCAGAGCGATGGTGATGGAGACCATGTATGCACGGATTCCGGGCAATAAACGGAAGTGAGAGAAGGCTGGAATGCTCAGAAAGGAGTTGTGGGTCGGATAAGTTGGTGCACATATATCAAGATCGGAGCGGGACAGGAGTTCTCAACGAAAGGTTCTGGCGAGGTTCTGGTGGGCGAACGGTCCGGCTGATCGTCATTCATTCATAAAGTAATTCGAAAGAGGATGGGATGAGTTCGTTGCAGCGCTATAGATAGGCGCGCTCGAGCATCTTCGAGTGTTGTTTTGAGTAGTGATGCTGACTGGGTCCCAGACTTGAAAAAGGCACAGGTGGCTATGCATGCATCATGGCTCTCACCAAACAACCTCAGATCATCGATCGTAATCTGCGCAGGGCAACAAAGTCATCTTGCAGTTTCAGGATAATTTCACGGAAGGTTCAAATCATGAGGGGTCTTCTCGCTGCTTACCCGTAAGGCTCTGTGCACTACTCTCACGTCAGCGATGCAGTAGTGGCCTCGATTTCGCTGACCATGGCCCGGGTGTACCTCACCTGAGCTGGGCGCTTAACCACATCGCATTCACACCTTCCCGGCCGGCCGCAGCTGCCGATTTTCGTAGGCATCATGCTATCATCCGCAGTGATGAAGGCGACTCCCTTTGATAAACGCCACGTCTCCCTTTTACACACCCAACCACCATGAGCACTGAACCCAAACGCCCCCGCGCGCGCGACATCGGAATCGTCATCGGAGAACTCCTCAAGCCTGGCAAGCTCAACAGCATCACGGACGTGCCACGGGTCAAGGTCGGGACGGCGCAGAAGATAGCTGGGAATCTGTCCTCGTTCGTTGCCCCATCCGCGCGCCTAATGGTTTTCTGACTTGTGTCCACAGGAAGGATGAAGAGGAGAGGAAGAAGATCGTGCGTGCAGGAGTGACCATTATCGGAACGGACGACATCGAGCAGGTGCCGCTCTATGCTGGGGTGGGCATCCTCCAGGGCTCTGGGGAGCTCACTGGGTACGATAATGTTGCATGGTCGATTATGTCTCGCAGATTCATGGCCCCATCCAGTTCTATATTCATAAAAGAAGGCGGGGAACTCACGTGTCCGATCGCGATCTCAGGAACGATGCACACTGGGCGTGTCTACGATGGTGAGCGCTGGCTCGAAACGTCCAGAATATGTTCTTGATTTGCGCTCAGCGATAAATGGCATCAACCCTTTGAGAATCCAGCTACCCGTGGTTGGTGAGACATACGACCGGATGACGCATCCTCTCTCGCACTCGGAGGTGTCCATGCCCGACTTGGTTTCGGAGGCGGTGGCGAACATGTCCAGTGAGAGTGTGCAAGAAGGCAACGTTGGGTTCGTTATTTATCTACCGATCCCTTCTTTCCATGGCGCTGATGCGCCTCAGAGGTGGGACGGGAATGGTTTCGTTTGGCCTCAAAGGGGGAACAGGATCGTCCTCACGCATCGTGCCAGGCTTGAATGGCACGAGTTACACAGTGGGTGTCTTGGTGCAGGTGCGTGGCCCCTCTTGAGCCCTTCGCACCAAGCTATAAACTATCTCCAGGCTAATCACGGCTCGCCTTACGATCTGGTGATTGGCGGTAAGCCAGTTGGCAAGATCCTGGACGAGGAAGGCTACACTGCCCCGTGGTTTCCGACGCATGACGCCCAAGTCAAACAGCTGCAAGATGGCGAAGGCAGGCAAGTCATCTGCGCTCCGATCCGTTTCCCATCCAACTCATAGCACCTCAGCATCATCGTCATCGTTGCCACCGACGCTCCGCTGCTTCCTCATCAGGTGAGTCCGTCAGCTGCATCGTTTGGAGTTGTCGATGACGTTGACAGTGCAGCGCGGTTGCCCGGAGAGCTGGTGTGGGCATTTCCAGAGGAGGAGGAGGAAATCACTTTTTCAGCGGTGGTACGCTCGTCCTCGAGCCTCTAGAGTAGCTCTCACATTTATCAGACATCTTCCTGTGCTTCAGCACAGCCAGACCGGAGACCCCTCGAGTCGCTCCGACGTACGAAACCCGCGTTCAGCCAATCACGACTTTCGTGGGTCACTGAAACTAGCCTCCCTTCTTGGTTTTAACCTTGGCATTGACAGACGGTGAACGCTGTACACAACGAAACGCTGGATTTCATGTTCCGAGCCGCAGCGGATGCGACGGAAGAAGCGGTCTTGAATGCCTTGTTCGCTGCGGATGATCTGGAAGGGTATACGGGAAGGAAGTGGCGCAGCCTGCCGGTAGACAGGGTCCGGGAGATCGTGCAGCAGTCTCGTTCTTGAAGACCGCGTCAATCAAAGTTGAGCACTATATATGTACATACTTATATCAGGCGAAAACACGTACTTCAATTAGTCTATAAATTTTAAGGAGCTATTGATGTTTCAACTTTCCATGCAGCTTGCGACTCTACTTGGACCGGTGAGCTCATTACGGCGAAGATCTGGTGATCGAAACACGATCCCGTGACAGTCACGTGGGTTTCATTCAACGCCATTCCACCAACTCGCAGCCTTCCTCCCTATACGACGCAAGAATTCTCTAAAAGCGGAACGGAATTGATCCCTTCACTCGCGTCTTAGTCTCTTTGTGGGTTGTAACAGCCCGACAACTGCCTAGAATAGTGAGTTGTCATTTGATATCATCAGAATGTGATGTTAAGATTCTTCAAGCAGAGGACACACCAGCCTATCCGACGAGTCCCCACCTGTTCCCACGCAGCTTGACTGATTATCCTGGAGAATTTGATTTCCGCAGCTCCACCGGGGTTTCTCGGTATCTGCTGCCCTCGTGCATCATAGGAATTTGCTCGACGCTGAAGCGCGGTGCTTGTGTAATGCTCCGACGCGGATCGGAGAACCTATCCTGCTGACAGATTCAAAGGAAAATGCGCTGTGAAAATTTAGAGTTCATCAAAAACACGGAGCAGCGCGCGACCGCAGGAACCCGCGCGCCTGACGTCAATGCAGATCCATGCCGATGGACAGAGTTCTCGCGCTCAAGACCGTACACGCAGATTCTCAAGCGTGTCAGGCGGTTTAGAGTACAACGTGCTTTGGTTCAGAATGTGGTCGTCAGCTTTCAGCTTTAATGTGCAGGCCGCTGGGATGCGCATATCCAAAGAGACTGCATAACATAAAATACGCATAACGATAAAGCGCATCATCTTTATCTATCGGGCGAGTGAGATAGTTGCTTGATTTCAATGCTGATAACGGCTAGCAGAGAGCACAAAGGGCTGCAGCGGCCCGGAGAGTAAGAATAGCTGACCGTCGAATGAGAGTGGGTGAGCCACACAGCTTCTGACCGAGAGCCAGCGGGCGGCATCCGTCATGAAAAATGACAAGTTACGGACCGGAAGAAGATCTGTGGATGGGAATTTTTTTCCAGAAGAAGACAGCAGGAGAGAAGAGGAAGGGTCGGCGGCCAATTCCGGCCAATGTGAATTTGGCTCGCCCTCACAACAAGGCTGGAGATTATCGAGTCAGCCCCACTGAATAAGCCAAGGAATCGAGTCCACGAATGCAATGTATGGATTTCGCAGCCAGATGCGCTGCTCAATCAGGTCTGAGAGGGATTGTGATTAGCGAGTGAGTAGTTTCGTCGCCGGTGGCACGTTGGATCACGTGGATCACGAATCCAGTGATGCCGGTCGAGTCCTAACCATCCACGGCCTTCGTTGACGCTTGGCACGACCCGGTTTCGCACGGACTCTCGAAGCTGAGCCTAACGCTCGTTGCGTCGCTTCTACAACAGGTGGCGACCATCCGGCGCGATGACCCCTCCTCTGTTTGTCATGACTCATTTCGTCTTGAACATAGGAATCAGAATGCGAGTCGAATAAATGCGTTCCTCAGCAACAAAATAATACAACATCTTCTCTCTTGTGCTTTTGCTCGACATGTCTCTCCAAGTGCCTAAGCTATTCCAACCGATCGTGGTCGGCGACATGCAGCTCAAGCATCGCGTCGTGATGGCCCCTTTGACCCGCTACCGCTCGGACAAAGAACGGATTCCTCTCCCGATCGTCAAGGAGTACTACGTCCAGCGTGCATCGCAGCCAGGGACCTTGGTGATCTCTGAGGCGATTTTCATCGACGAACGCGCCAGCGGCTACCGCAACGTTCCTGGCATGTGGTCTGAGGCCCACATCGCGGCATGGAAGGAGGTGTGTTCACGTCTTCAGGCAATCAACGACCGATCAAACTGTTGATTATTTTTCAGATCGTCGCCGCCGTGCACGCGCAAGGCTCATTTATTTACCTGCAACTGTGGGCACACGGTCGAGCAGCCCTCCCGGACACCCTGGGGGATAACCCGTATGTGTCGGCATCCGATATTCCGCTCAGCGATCGGCCCGCGGACGAAATCAAACCTCGTCCGCTCTCGACGACCGAGATCGCCGAGTACGTCGAGCTGTACGCGCGAGCGGCCTCCAACGCTGTGCACAAGGCTGGCTTCGACGGGGTCGAGGTGCATGGCGCGAACGGGTACCTGATCGACCAGTTTACGCAGGATGTAAGTAACGTGCGGTCGGATGAATACGGAGGGAGCATCGAGAATCGGGCTCGGTTCGCGCTGGAGGTCATCGATGCGGTTGTAGCCGCTGTCGGGCCCAAGAAAACGGGCTTCCGAATCAGTCCCTGGCACGATTACCAAGGTGATCCTCCCCGGCATGAACAGACTTCGATACTGACCGGGAGCATAGACATGCGCATGAAGGACCCCAAACCCACCTTCTCGTACCTTCTCGAGCAGATCAAAGCGCGGCATCCCGACCTAGCATTCATCCACGCCGTCGAGCCGCGATCCGGGGGACGGGAAGTTCTCGCAGACGAGGACATTCCAGAGTATATGAACAACGACTTCATCCGCGACATCTGGGAGTCTTCTGGCAAGAGACGACTCATCTCCGCTGGTGGATATACTCGCGAATCAGCCATCCGGGACGGTGAGAAAGGCGAACTGGTGGCCTTCGGAAGACTTTACATCTCGAATGTAAGTTCTGTCTGCTGTATCACTCGGGGCTTCGCACTGACAATGAGATCCATCAGCCTGACTTGGTCTCCCGCTTGCTCCATGACTACCCTCTGAACCCGTACGACCGGAACACTTTCTACGCCGAGGGCGTCTCTGATCCGAGAGGCTACACGGACTATCCGTTCTACACTTCCGAGTCACAGGTTGTGGGCTCTGGTTAGACTGGGTTCGTCACATCAGACACATCAAGCTTCCTGAAATTCTCCACGAAATGTCCGCAGAAAACCAGATTCCATCCTCGTACAGAAATCGCGTAGCTAGCAAATTTCCCATAAGAATAGAGTGATCTTTGCTGCTGCTTCCTCGCTGCGAAAATCGTGGTTCCTTCCATTTTCTGGTAAGCGATCTGCACCTTGTGGTGGTTTATGTAAATGACACCACGGCCAAATCTGCACTCGACAACAACTTTTTCGGTCTCGTCTTACTTCACACGCCTGAAGAATCTGGTCAAGATCCGCGAATGAATTTAACTATGCCTGTCGCTGTCGGCGTCATATTCACAGTGCATGTCAGCCAGAGCCAGCCAGCTGATGATATCACGTGATGATATGTTCAACTTATCAGCCGAGCAGCATCCTCCTACGGCACTGCCGATCCGATCCGTGATTCTGGCTCACCTTGATCTGGTCTAGGTCCTTTTCATTTTCATGCGGGTCTCGCTCTGGAATAGACTAGTTACAATATGTCTGTACTGTGACTCCATTGCAATTTTTGAGCTCACATGTGATGTTCCTGCCGTGACCAAGACATGACTGCTAGGACTCGTGACCCTGGGAATATATATCAAGGTTGATAGATGTTTGCAAGTTGCTTCAAGTTCATGAGATTGTGGAAACTCCCTCGCTCACGACCCGCTCTCCATGCGTTCGTCATCTTCAGCTACACGTTTAATATTAACTCAATATTCCATTCAGCCTCATTATCGGATCTAGATGCTGGCATTCTTACGCGCAGAACAGCAGGGATCCTCGCGCGATAGACCAACTCCAGCGACATCAGTTACATCACCCAAGCTACGACTCGGGAGCGTAAAATGGATAATCCGTGTAGCCCCTCGGATCTGAGACGCCATCGACGTAAAACGTATCCCGGTCGTACGGGTTCAGAGGGTAGTCATGTAGCAAGCGGGAGGCCAAGTCGGGCTGACCTCATTATCAGTACGGTGGCCTCATTAATCCAACAAAACTCACATTCGAGATGAACAGTCTCCCGAAGGCTATCAGCTCGCCTTTCTCCGCGTCTCGAATGGCCGATGCACGCTTGTACCCCCCGGCAGAGATGAGTCGCCTCGTGTCGGATGCCCAGATGTCGCGGATGAAGTCGTTGCTTACGTCTTCTGGGATGGTGTCGTCTGCGAGAATATCGCCTCCAGCGACTCGTGGCTCGACGGCGTGGATGAAAGCCAAGTCGGGATACCGCGCTTTGATCTGCTCGAGAAGGTAAGAGAAGGTAGGCTTGGGGTCTTTCATACACATGTCTATGCCCCAGGTCAGTATCGAACCCTATTTGATCGCGAATTCTTCACCTTGATAGTTGTTCCACGGACTGATACGGAACCCTGTTTTCTTGGCCCCACAGCGGCGACAACCGCATCGAGGATCTCCAGCGCGAATCGAGTCCGATTCTCGATGCTCCCTCCGTACTCGTCCGACCGCACGTTGCTCACATCCTGCGTGAACTGGTCGATCAGGTACCCGTTCGCGCCGTGGATCTCGACCCCGTCGAAGCCAGCACCCTCCACCGCATACTTTGCTCCGCGCGCGTAGAGCTCGACGTATTCGGCGATCTCGGTGATCGACAGTGGGCGAGGCTTGATCTCGTCCGCGGGCCGGTAGCTGAGCGGGATATCCGATGCGGACACGTATGCGTGTTCACCCAGAGTGTCCGGCTGGGCTGCTCGACCGTGTGCCCACAGTTGCATGTAGATGAACGAGCCCTGCGCGTGCACGGCATCGACGATCTAAAATCACATTACACGTGGTCCTCCCGCGGCATTGTCTTGCGACTCACCTCCTTCCACGCCGCAATGTGAGCTTCGGACCACAGACCGGGAACATAGAGGCATCCGGCAGCGCGCTCGTCGATGAACATGGCCTCTGAGATAATGAGCGTCCCCGGCTGCGAGGCCCGCTGGACGTAGTATTCCTTCACGAGCGGGAGAGGGACGCGGTCTGGATCAGAGCGATTGCGCGTCAATGGAGCCATCACGACGCGATGCTTGAGCTGCATTTCGCCCACCAGAATCGGCTGGAATAACTGAGGCACTGGGAGAGACATGTCGAACGACACCGAACTCGAGATTGGAGAAGATGCTTCTTGCTTGCAAACACATTTATCTGAATCCCAATCTGTTCGCTGCGCGCCGTATTACGCTTGGCCATGACGAAGGACCAGAGGAGTTACTCCTTCTATCCGCGATGGAAGTGAAGACCTTGCCTCCAGAGCGATAAGCGCAGAGCTAGGCGTGCTCTGCATGAGCAAGCATGGACGAAAGGCTCAGTTTAGCTCGATTGAGCTCGTAATACTTATTTGACCGCCTGTGGGTCAGCGCGCCCAAACAACCGCGGTGAGTCAACGAAATAACGCAAGTTTCTCCCGACGGTAGCGTAGTGATTGCGAGCCTGTTCTAATCAGTAGCCGCACGGAAGACATGCGAGCGGAGGTTCCAGCTCCCATCACGCAGCCCAATCCATTCCAGACTCACCTGAGTAGCGCATCGAAGCACCTACGCCTACGACGGATTCGGGGTAATTTAAGCACATCTTCGCCAGTGGCTCGGTGGGAACTTTTCAGTCTTGAATAAGCACCACTGCGGCTCATCACAGGCGAAGTCACATGCCCGGACGCTTCTCCGAATCGAGTCTCGCCTTTTGTCACCTAGGCCGCCTTCGAGGTCTCCTTCAGACTGGGCTAGATGCAACTCGATGAAGAAATGGGCGCACCGGTGTTCAGAATCTAAATAAGTTCGCAATCACTCCAAATATCGGACAGTCGGATATGAAGTTGAAGTTGATCGGAACAGAGGATCAACGGGATCAAGGCGCCAGAGATCTCCCACCCTCTCGTGCATGACTGTTCGGAAGCTGGGTCGGTAATCTCTTCTGACGCGACGGGCCGCTGCGTGCAGAACATATTATGCTATCCGTATGACTCCTCAGGCTGTCGAAGTGCGAGATACATCAGCAAGAATCGCGCAAGCAAGCAGCATTCGATTTGTGTCCCCGTCAAGCGCCACTTGAAGATGATCTGACACCATCGCTGAATAATACTGATCTGGATTCGGCACACCCGCTGCTCTCTCCAGACTCCCACGTCCTATTCCAATTCGCGCTAGCGCTCCAACTTGCTCCGAAGTTCTTGCTCGAGTTCATTGGAATTGCGACCGGCGCTTTTGGTACTCAATCCGTCGCCAGGGACAAGCCAGAGATGGGGTAACAACAAGCGGGCGCAGTACAGCGCGACCTTCGTGAGTAGCCAAGGTCACATCCGGGGCCAGTTGCTCCTGCAATTGTCCGCGAGAGTAAGTATCCCCGCTCACACGCATGTGCAGCACTCGCATCGCACGCCGAGTACACCGCAAACCCGTCCGCAGTGCTTGTGAATCTGCGTACGCTCCCCCGCCGTGTAAGTCCCGACATGATTCTACGTAGACCTCCCCTGCAGCTTCGCACAACACTTGCGTTGTTCGATTGATGCTCGAAATGCACAGCGCAGAATCCTCGGAGGTCGAACCAATTGAATACAGATCGCGTCTCACGCCACAGGGGTGCCGCAATGATCTTGGTTGCGCCACCACGACGTGTATGCATCGCGTGGGTGCGCGTGCGCTCTGAGCCCAAGATGACGGGGAAGAACCTGCTGGAAGGAACAAAGCTCGGTTGCGAAGTTTTGATTGAGTGGCGTTTTCGGAAGCAGCTTGTCGAAAAGGCACGTTACTACCACGTGACATAGTTCAGATCGGCGCTTTCAGATGGAATACAGAGCCAGGATGACTCGTGCCAGTCTATACTATACAAAGATTGCTGAACATTGTCTCGATATATCTACATACACTTTTGAAATCAACCAACATACAAGTAGTCCCTGGGTCCCGAGTCCCTGAATCACATCTCCACGTCCTGGCGTGCATACACTTCCTCCTCCTCATAATACACATGGCTCGTCGTGTACGCACGGATCGCAATGGACGGGGTGACCACGGGAAAGCTGGACAATGCGCGCGGCTCGATCCCCGACCCGCGATTTGCAGCTATTTGCTTGATGTTCAAGACGACGCGGGCACCGATCATAGCGATCAATCTGCGCTCGCGGTCAGTTAGGGATTCAACTCGTGGATGATTGGGGCTCACGATGTCGCGGGGCTGTAAGCGAGCCAGGGGTTTTGTCAGCTGCTGGTTAGTTTACGGAAGCGGGGGAGATGGACTTGCAGAATGGGGAGCTGGGCGAGCGTCGGCCGCGCTGTGTGCCAAATGACAATCTCCGCAGTCGCAAGCACTGAGAAGAGCCCCGTCAATCAGTGGATTAACAGTGATTAGGCCATTGCCTGGCTGCTTACGGACGACACCCAAGAACCAAAACACGCCGTCGCGCAGGAACATGGCGATGATGGGACCACGGCCGAAGGCCCGGGACGTCACGAGCGATAACCGACACCTATGGAGCGTCATAGCGAACATGGTCGTGGCCTGCACAGATGAGCAATCGGTTTCGCATGAGAGAGGCGAGCCTACCATCAAGAACGGGGGGACGGCGTAGTAGGTGAGCAGCCTCGGAACGTCTGAGCCGATAGGTGATCAGTGAGTGTAAACGCCCCTTGTCCTCAACACTTGCCTTGTGAATAGCATCCAGTCAATCTGGAAAAAATTCAAACGTTAGAAATGACTGCGAAGAAGATCGGCTGAGACAGTTTACCCGGGTGCGTGCACGTAGACTGAAAGATTGGTCAGCGAACGAAATTAAGAGGCGTGGACGGATCAGACTCGCCTTTTAGGTCGACGATGGCGAAATAACCGGTCACCAGCCTTATTTTGATCTCCTTGTCAGCAGCCGCAAGATGAAGCTCATTCGGAGGGAAGGCTCTCACATCCCGGTCAGCTCAGCTGCGGAAATGAGTCGCATGAAAGATCTCGGCGAAGTCCGAACATACCCATCAAGAGGGGAACGAGAAAGTACAGCAGTGTCCTGGACCGGTGGAACAGAATCCACACTCTGCCAGACGAAAATCACATTCATGTCTCAGAGAGGCTGTGATTGCGACATACCGCAGCGCCAGGATGAAGTCCGCCGACACGACAATCAATGTGCATGTTGATAATAAGACCTGTGTGAGGGAGCGCGTATGTGTGAGCTGCCGGGGATCCACGTCGTTTGGGGAGACTGACGCACGTAGAAAAAGTTTTGGCAGCTATGCGAGAGAACGAGAGAGAGAGAGAGACACGAATCGAGTCCAGTCAGCCGCGCCGCACAGACTTGGCAAGGGCCGCAGCACATGGCGAACTCACAACTGATCCGAAAGTCACGACCACCGCGCGAACAGAAAACGAAGACGGAGACGTACTCGGTCAGAATCCTGCGGTCGCACCAGGTCTGGCGACATATCAGAATCGAGATGCGAGAATCAGGAGACAATGATCAAGATCCCTCAGGATAATGATCATCATTCTTGGCTCACTGTAGACAGAGAAACTGTCAAAGTCCATCAACGGCGTACATTATTGTGCCTGGGTAGGGACAAACCAGATCACCCCGAGCGTGAAATATCGGATCTTGGAACTGTCCGTCAGACTGGTGACCGTGAGAGAGAGAAACTGGCGGACCCAAATCTGGACAAAAGCTCAACACGCAGGCGAGAGAGATAAGATGAGATAAGATGGGCGGAGGCACTAACATAGAAAACATTTGCGAGGCTGATCCGTGTCCTCCAAACAAGGTCGATCTGGGGGAGCGAGGTAAGCGAGCGAGATCGCGATGAATTCAATACTCCACCGACCTCGTCCCTGAGCGTGGCGATGTGCTCGACTCTAAGCGGCCAATTAATTTTTTCCCGGACCGCACGAGACCCGATATGAGGCACAACATACACGACAATGCTCAGTGCAGCGACTAGAAGGAGAAGCAAACAAAACAGGAATCCGTCAGTTCCAGCAAGAACAGAGTGGAGATTACTCACCAGCGAGCTCGTTGGTCAGTGTCGAGTCTTTGAGCAGCTGGAGAAGCAGCGCCTGCTCCGCACCCAGAGCATCGGCTGAACTCATGGCGGTCGAGGAGGAAAGAGCTAGCTTGCTCCACGCGACTCGCAATACACACGAAGGAGAGTGGGGGTAAGGGGGGGAGAAGAGCTTGCTTCACTGGACAGGCGATACACACGGACGGCTGGGAATTCACCCTACTTATATGCAGCACAAGGCATCGTTGCCAAGTTCTGCGTGGAAAACGTGCGCGCGTGGTTCCGCAGATGGCCGACCGCCCGACGCTGCTTCCGGACGCCAGATCACGCTCACGCATCTTGGGGTGTGCGTGTGTGTTTCCCACGGGACCGGTCCCGCACACATGTCCGATCCGGAAGTGTACCCCAGATACTGTATGGATCTGATGGAAGCTGAGAGGCTGGTGTGGATGCGGCGGGCGGGCGCACGAGTAATTTGAGTTATGTGCGACCTAATGAGAGGGTATGTCGGGATTCATTACGTTGGCCATTGGGTGAGAACGGGCACGGGTGCAAAGGATGTAGTGAGAGTCTCGGACTCAACCAGAGTGCCAGACTCGAAGGCAGGCCCCAGGGGGGGACCTGACGCACGTGACACACTTGGCGGGTGATTCTCGATTCATCAACCGATCAGTGATCCATCATCAGTCACAGTGATGTGCCCCTCTCGGTCCGACGGAGTCTCAATCACGCGAGCAGCATACACCAGCACACCCTACGCCTACCAATCACAGATCCAATGACCTCGAATCGACACTCCTGCATACCATACGTCCGCACCGTCTATAAGAATATCTGGCACTCCTCCCACCGGTACAATCGCGCCGTTCCCATGTGCCTGCTGTCAGGTCGAAATCGACATCAGCCACCCGCGCTGTCATTCTCACCACTTATGGCTCACCCATCCGCACAAGATAGATAATGGCGTTCTGCGGCAGTCGCGTGAGGCTGAAAATCGCGAAACCACTATAAATACGCTGTCTTGATCTTCTCGACCGGTGAGTCCAAGTAAACACTATCTATTTCTCCGGCCATCCATCTCGCCAGTGTGTAAGATCGTCGGAACCTTCTGTGAGTTCCTCAGAGCCTTGGCGTGTCGGAATCCGAGAAGCTTGCAACGACCACTGGGAATCATATTTCACGGACACTGAGATGAATACAAACAATGCTAATGACTACCCAAAACGAAACTACCGATAGCATATATGGCACAAGCTGGATGGTGCGGGTCAGAACCATTCCACCGTGAACGTCCACTCGCCCGTCTCGTAATCGAAGTTCTCAAAGTGCGTGGCTTTCATGTGTTTTAGTCGCTTGAGGGTTCGGATGGCAGCGGGATGCGATGGATCCTTGATCGGCTCCCGGGTGGCTTTATCTACAGCCCAGCAGTTCAGCAGTCGTATTCTGGCAGGCACATTGAGCCCGGAGCCGACAGGCGGCTTCTCCACCTCTGGGATATCGGGATAGACGGCACACTCCTTGTCGTCGAATTGGATGACCAGCCCAAACAGCTCGTCCAGCTTCTTGATCCCGGTCAGATCAACCGGCTTGAGGAACGTCACCTCGCCGTAACCCGCGCGGCCGACCGTCAGGCCTTTGTACGACGTCAGCTCCCCGTGGCTGGCCAGCCGCAGGACCGACATATCCGGCCGGGACCAGTACTCGCCCTCCAGCGGCTCAATCTCGTCGTACCGGTCACCATCCTCTGCGGCGGGCGGCGGCGCGGCTGCCGTGAACCGAGTACCGCCGCCGGCAGTCGTTCGGGCAGCGGGCGTCGGCGAGTCTTGGCCCGGCGAGTGCGCCTGCGTCCGCGCAGTCTCCTTCTCGCGCATCGCGATCCCCAGCGCGGGACTAAACACGATCTTGCCTCGGCCGGGCGACCCAGCCGTCAGTTCGTTCGCGTCGACCTTCTTGTCCAGAATCAGCTTCTTCACACCGCTGCGCGACCCGCTGCCCAGCGCCGGGCTCGCACTCCGCCCCAGCGCATCGGGGGATTGCAACGTGCGGCTCAGCGAGAGGGCTCCCGGGACAGCACTGGTGGTGAAGTTGAAGGGATTTGCGAGCGTAGGCCGGATCGCCGAACTCCTGGACGCGCCGAATCCGCGCAGCTTCGAGCTCGCGGGTGTCCGGCTGCGCAGTTGCTCCAGAGATGGCGGAGGAGGTGCGATGAACATCGGCATTCGCTTTTTCGGTGGAAGCTCCAACGCGTACGGTCCCGGTCCAGTCGGCAGCATAGCAAACAGGTCCGCAGATATTGGCTCGGCAATCGAGGCGGTGAGCATACCACTGGACGCGTTCAGATTGTTGTTGTTCATACTGCCGAACATTGAGGGGTTCGACTGAGTGAGTGCTGGCGCCAATGGTTTCGCAGCCGTGCTCCCGAAGAGGCCATTCGTTTGACTGTTCCCGAAAAGAGAGGGTCCAGCTTGATTTGTGTTCGTGCTCCCGCCTAGAGCAGGGAAAAGAGGAGCCGCTGGCTTGCCAAAGATACCGGTCGTGGCTTGCCCTTGCTGCTGCTGCTGCTGCTGCTGCTGCTGCTGGTTGTTGTTGTTGCCGAATATACCACCGCCGTTGCCGAATAATGGATTCGGGTTAGCCGGGGCCGCGGCATTTGTCGTACCACCACCAAAGACTGAGATCAGCGTCAGAAAAAGATCCACTCTGCGACTACATGAGAGCACGCACTGGAGCCAGTCGTCGTAGCCGGCTGCGCCGGGTTACTGAAAATCCCGCCAAAGCCAGCTGTTGGTTGTGCCGCAGGCTGTTGGTTGTTTGCGGTGCTGCCGAATAAGCCGCCGCTCCCACCGAATGTATTTGTCGTAGCTGGTGCAGCAGGTTGACCAAATATGCTAGGCTTCGGCGCGTTGGTGTTGTTGTTATTCCCTGTATCGCAGATTTATCAAGGACTGTTTCGAAAAATGATACTGGACGCATACCAAACGACCCAAAACCAGTAGTCGGCTGTGTGTTAGCGTTGTTTCCGAAGATACTATTGGTGGGTTGCGCGTTGCCGCCCAGAGGATTCGGAGTGGAGTTGCTGCTGCCAAACGCTGTGCCCCCTGGAAGACAATTGGTGATTGTGGATAGGCACACCAGTAGAATAAACGCACCAAACGTGCCAAATGCAGGTTTTGCCGCATTGTTGGTGCCTCCGAACACTCCGCCGCCGCCTCCAAAGACACCGGTCGTTTGAGGCTGCTGCTGCTGCTGCTGAGCCTGGGGCTGACCAAACGAGCCGAAGGGGGAGCTAGCCGCTTGCTGCTGCTGCTGCTGCTGCTGCTGAGGCTGACCAAACGCGCCTCCCCCGCCACCAAACACAGACGTCGAAGGAGCGTTGCTCCCTCCGAAAGCACCACCGAATCCCGTCGTAGGTTGCGCGTTGGTCGCTCCTCCAAATATCGACGCCTGCTGCGCTGGTTGCTGCTGCTGTTGAGTTTGACCAAATATACTCGTTGGCTGCTGGACACCGCCAAATGCAGCCGACTGCCCGAATCCGCCTGAAGTCTTTCGGCCTTGCGCGTAGTCTTGGAATCGTATTTCCTGGAAAAAAAAGTTAGGACTCCCGTGGACAAGTTCTATGATACAACGCACCTCGAAAGACGTTCCTCGATACGCGGGCATACATGAAATGGATTGATAGTTGAGTGTCACACTCGCAGAAGCCGGATCCTTCTCTGAGAACGCGGCATAGGGAGGATTGGAGGACCCTGTCGTAACCGGCGCGACATTTTCCGTGCCAGCTGAACGAGACAGACATATTCACTTCAGTTTTAGGAAAGAGGTCGAAAGAAGAGTACACGCACCTGTCGCGGCGCCGAACACTCCCGTCCCTGTTTTATTCGCGAAGAGAGACGTGCTCTGGGGTGTTCCGAACGCAGATGAATTGTTTGTAGCCCCACCAAACGCAGTTCCTTGGGTCTGGCCGAACGCGCCTCCTCCCCCACCAAATGCACTCGTGCCTCCTCCACCAAACGCGCCGAAGCCCTGTTTGGGGGCACCAAAGGCAGACGTCCCCGCGTTGTTCTGTGCATTGTTGCCGCCGGCAAACGCGCCTGGACGTTCTCAGCTCGAGATCGGATCTGACGGCAGCGAAAAAACACGCACTGAATCCACCACCGGCGTTGTTGTTGTTGTTCGTCGCTGGCGTCAGATTTCCAAACATGGGGTTGGCCTGAGGCTGCTGCTGCTGCTGCTGGCCGAACGCATTGGATGTTCCTCCGCCAAAAGCTGTATATGAATGTCAGTCGATCATCAGGACGCGCCGAACTGGACACAGTACCGGAACCTCCGAATGTCGAGGGCTGGCCAAACGCAGACGTTTGATTCTGCTGCTGTTGCTGTTGATTGTTGTTATTGGTACCCCAGTTAGATCCAAACATAGTGGAGGGGACGCGAAAGTGCAGTGGCCCAGGGCCAAACGAACTTTGAGGTGGGCCTGTGACTGACTCTGCCAAACGCTTTGACGAACGCTGACTCAGCTGTTACTGCACTGCCATTGTCACGGTACCGCAATGAGTCGCTGTCATGTTCGTGGCTATGCGACGACCTGTTCCGGAGTATTTGAGTGCTTGTGAATAAGGATCGACCCATCCAGATTCGACTCAAGGTCTTTATGGCTTTAAATTTGTTCCTGAATTGAAATCGCATCTGCCCGAGACATTTCTCCAGGCAAATAACCTCGCGTGCCCAAAAGTAAGTAGACCGGATTAGTTTGGCTTTGTTTATCTCCCTTCTAACATACTACGCTCCTTGGCAGTTCCCAAGTTCCCAAGGGCGGAAGGATGTCAAACGAGACCTACAACTGGCCGGTGGCATTTCAGGACGAGCAGTCGTACGAAGCCAATCGTGTTCACATCGCTCAGATGCAGGCGGCGCTCCATCAGGCTACTTTGGCCAATGAGGCTGGCAAGCAACACTATGATCAGGTACAGCGGGAACTCATGCGTAAGGTGCAAGAGGGGGAAGAGGCGCAGTACGTGTCAATGATGCTGGATTGTGGAAGGGTTTTCTGAGCCCCTCTTAGACGAATGCTGCAAAGTATGCAGTCCGGGAGGCGAGTGCTCACCTCCCTCAGCCAGTCAATTGTACTCAGCCCACTCCAGAGCTGCACCGCAACTCACATTGCATCCACATCAATCACCCGCAGCTGAGAAAAGAGTAAATCATGCGTCGGGGAGTGCGAAAGCCCAGTCATCCCCACGAATAGAGGAAGTTCTCAGTCCAGGATTACAGGTCCGTTCTTTTCCATTGCTCATCTCTTCTCTGATTGTTGTTGCAGAATAACTACACCTCCAATCACTACCAGCCGTCCGCTCAGGCATCACAAGCAATGTTGACTGCCCAGCCCGCCTATCCGGCATTTCCCCCAGCCCAGGTGCCAGCATCCACAGTCCGAGCCTATCACCATTACTACGCGTCGAATCCACGCGTACCATATCAAACCTCGTCATTTACTACACATTCACAACCACAAGTCTCCCCGCCAGCTCGTCATCCCGTCCCTGCTGCACCTCCAGTCGCTTCGACCTCGCGGCAATCTGCCCAGCCACAGCAGGACCCCATCTCCCACCCACCCCCACCCTTACCGCCTCAGACTGTCAATCCGTTGGACACGATCTCGCCAGCTGCAGCCCGCCAGAATCCGAATGATATTGCTAGCGGATCGCAGACCCGGCCGTCGATTCCACCACCACAAACGACTGCGCGAACCCAGCAGCCATCACACGCGTCGCTTCCTCAGCAGTCGAGTACGTCTCACCCTGGTGTGGATGGTGCAATGGGGAGCTCACGTCCCTCTGCGCCGGCCGCAGCACCGATACCTCAAGCAGTCCCAAAAAATTCACCTGCAGGTTTGGGCGTCAGTGGTGGTGCTTCACGGCCTGTACCAAATACTGCGAGACCCTCTGTACCTGCAAATGCAGTCGCTGGCAGTTCCACGCCAGTTCACAAGTCTTCAAGCACAGTTGAACCTCGCCCTCCTGCTGCGGCCCTCGCCTCGGCCGCTGTGGCGCAATCGCAGATCCCATCTGCCTCCCAGCCATCGAGTTCCCATACATCCCTCCCTAAACCACGACCACCCTCCCTTGCAAATCTACCCATCCCCCAACTAGATCCCTTGCCAGTTTTTCTTGCTATGGTGAATCACTGGCAGAAGGCCTCCCCACCCGAAGCTTTCATGGATATCCCTCATGCGAAAATCCGGATTATCAAACGTCCAGGGGCTCAAATATTCTTTTGGCAGTTGCAACCCGGGTCATCCGAGTTCATTCAGCTCAGTGCGGCAGAGGCATTGGCGAGAATGAATATGCAGCGCTCGGTCTCGATATTCGTCTCGCCGCAGGGCTTTCCCGTGATATTGCCGACGCCGCTGTCGGCTGAGATGACCAAAACGCATCCGCATTTCGCAGGGACTATCGCCGCAAATGCGCCGAACGCAGTCTACCCTGCGCCTGGACAGGCGTCCGCCAATCTCGTGCCGCCGCACGGGCGGTCGCCACGGCATGTCGATAAGCGCTTTCTAGCGCAAGACATACTGCGGGCTTTGGGAAAGGAACAGCGATATCGAGCCGCCGGTGTGGAGACCCAGACACTTGACGCGAAAGCGGCGGCGCCGAAGATCGCTCAAATACCAGCTGCGCCGCGACCTATGCCCATTGAATCTGAGCCTGTCCATGTTATGCCAATACCTTCCGCCCCAGCAAGACCCTTTACTGCGGACCCTATTGCGCCGCTCGCACCGGCAGCAGCAGCACCACCAACACTGGTACCATCATCGGCACCACCCGCTGTAACTCTCACTCCGCAGATCATGGACTGTGTATTGGTTCCACCCGGCCCATACGCGGAACTCGTTCGGCGTGACATCCGTCGCATGCGTGCTGCAGCGTCTCCGCGAGATGAGTCAGACGTGGACATGCGAGATGTGGATGAGCTGGTGGTCGATTTCAATGACCTGAAGCGGCGGCGGTCATTAGGTATGGCGAAGCACCCATCATTGCCCCAGTCTCGCACTGAGCCACAGTAGGGTCGTACAGCAACACGACGAGTTAGTATTGAATGTCATCGGGTTCTATCTTCTTTATAACATGAGCCTGTCAGATGAGGGAGAAGCGGCCGCCATGCTCGAAGCTTGTTCCAGAGGGAGAATGGTTCGGTGTCGGTGGATCGCTTGCGACGCTATGCTCAACTGTCTCGAGAACGCAGTCGCTCATCTCTACGAGCATGCACAAGAAAATCCGCTCGAACCAGTAAGTGTTTTCTTTCTTCTAGACTGGGGTCGTTGCTAATCGGTCAGTCCTGTGCTTGGAACTTTTGCGGCCAACGATTCTCGGACAACATCCATTTGGCTCTGCATGTGGAAAGACACGTCCTAGACAACATTCCCTGTCCTTACCGAGGTGGGAACCAGCGTCTTTCCACTTCAACGTTGGGAACTGATCAACTCAGGCTGCCAACGCATCTTGCGCAGTCCGGCTGAACTGATGATACACAACACCACCCATACCAATAGCCAGTTGCTACCTAGCACTCGACCCGTCGCTCCCCAATATCCCCCGGATCTGCCGCCAGTCCCGAAGAGCGTGCCGGCTTGGGCCCAGTTCCAGCCAGGTCTGACTCAGCCGGTGATCAGCCGGGATTGGCACAAAACGCTCGGTTCCCGTGTCCTGCAGAACATCTTCGGGCCTGTTTCGGAGTCGCGTCTTCGCCGATATAACGCCGCCGTGCCGCTCAGCGGGGTCAAGGAAATGTGCCCGGACTACGAGTTTCTGGAATCGTCTTCGCGCCACTACTCGTTCTTGCCGTCTCAGCCTGCGAGGGTGCGCGAAATGGCTGCGCTGGAGACGAAGGAGGTCCAGGACAGGATTGTGAGAGGCGACTTTGTGCTGTGGCCACAGCCTAAGTTGGAGCCGGTCGATTGATAAGCCCGATTTGATCTGATCTTACATGCTTTCAGCTTGCTGTATACGTAGACGCATTTGCGATGCCACATCTATTAAGGCCTTGTATCCGAGCAATTATTGGCAGTAGCAATCTACATGTAGCCTAACGTTTTGTTTGGTTGTCACATTTCAATCACGACAATCCACACACACCGGCAGATTATTATTAAAAGAGGCCATAAAGTTAGAATTGTATCTTAAGTATTGATGCACAAAAAGTGAGCTACAATAGGTAAATCGATATCTTAAGAAAAAGGGAACTTGATCGACTTCCCGTTATATCAGGTATTGTGTCTCAAAATGAGGCTTGCAAATTATTGAGATATTATTTCTGATCAACAGTGTCCTTTTTCTGGTCAGTTTTTGTAAGATATCATGGCCCGGTTATACCCGATAGATGGTGGCGTACAATATCGCCCTCAAGCTCTTACAAAAAAAGTCAAAGATAAGCGGCTCAGATATTTGAGAGATCGCGGCCCGAAAACGGTCCGCACACATATCTCCAATATCAGGTCCTATTTTATATATCGGCTGACAGTCGCCTGCTCATCCATTGCTCATCGGCCACTCATCCAACATTCAGAAAATGAATTGATATTGAGATAGTCAAGGACGACATATATCCAGTAAATCAACTAGTTGACAAATCAAGGACAACACATTGACCCTCAGAGAAATTGAAACGCGCATAATGAGACACAACATTGTGAAGAGGGACTACATCTACAATATTACTCATTGAAGGAGAATATGCGTGCACTGTCATAGTTCGGCCACTTTTTCATCTTATCTTATCTTGGCATGACTTATCTTATCACAGATCACGGCATCAGACGGCCCGGGTTAGGGGTTCCAGGGATTATCTGTAAGACAGTAGACTCAGTTGGGTGCACAATATAAGGGCAAACGACTGTATTGTACCTGTAAGACAGTAGACTAATACGTGTATGTAAGTAAGAAGTATCGGGACAGTAAAGTAAGGACGTACCTCAGTCGGGTGCACAATATAAGGGCAAACAACTGAGGAACGTATAGTAAGGAGCGCGGTATATATAGGGTAGATCGGTTGTGAGGAGATCGGTAGATAGGTGATTGGTAAGATAAGTCTAGATTAAAGGGGAGGTCATACGTGCCGGAGCACCGATTATATGGCCAACCGAGCCTCTATTTTGACACTCCCCCTGGCGAGATGGTCCATATGTAAGTATATACGCAGGAAATGAAATGAAACAGAATCAAGACCATGAGGAAGAGCAAAGCTCCTCCTCACTTGGGCATCTCCGCCCCACTCCCATCCACTGCACCCACCAAACCAAGACAATGAACGAGAGCCAAATGAGCATCACGGGGAAGGATCTTAGTGAACAAGTCCACCAGATTTTCGCTAGACAGAACGTGCTGCACCTCAATGTCGCCCTCCTCAACGAGCTCGCGGATATAATGCTTGCGAACATCAACGTGCTTAACGCGCGCGTGACCACTGGCATCCCTCGCCATTGCCTCCGCCCCGAGATTGTTGCCATGAATGATGGCTGGTTGCTCTTGTGGCATTTCCAGCTCCTCTGTCATGATTCAATCATTTTTCACATTCATTCCATCGATCACCTTATCTTATCATTGACATGGGGCTATCTTATCACGGATCACAGCACCGCACGGTCCGGGTTTAGGGTTCAAGAGGGTTATCTGTACAAGAGGTCGTGCGGTGTGTGCTCCAGAAGTCTATACTACAACCCATGACCAAAGCTCGACACAGTACATAGTCAGATGACTTGTTTGATGTAGATAAGACTCAGACTGGACTTAGTATAAATACAGTAGCCATTGTGTTGTATTCCCCAGTCTTGGAATTGACTTGTCTTTTTGATCGTATTCTGTGTTGATTGTCACATCCTCCAGGAAACTGTACATCCACATCGCTTGCTTCGCTCTGTGGGACAACGCAACATATTTGGATTCTGTGGTCAAGGTCGCAACGATGGACTGCTTCTTTGACAACCAAGACACTGGCCCGCCCGACATCATGAAAACCTCGCCTGAGGTAGAGCAATGTGAGTCCAAGTCTGATGCATAATCCGCATCAACCCATCCGATCGGCTTTATACCATTGCTGCCGCCGCGTGTGTATCTGATGTGGTATCCCAGAGTCCCTTTGATGTAAGCAAGGAGATGGAGGACCGCCTTCCAATGTCCGGGACCTGGGTTCTGGAGGTACGCGGCGAGACAATTGACGGCAAATGATATATTGGGACGGGTTGTGTTAGCAGCATAGAGTAAAGATCCGACAGCTTCGTGATACGGCTTGTCTGCCATGTAACGGGTGTCAGCGTCAGTTGTTGGCGACTGGTCACGTGTGAGTACACAGCCAAGGGCCAACGGAGTTGATTTGGCATTGCAGTCGGACATCCCATAGCGTTCCAAGACATGCTCCAAGTATGGTCAAGACAAGACTGTGATGATCCTGGCCTCCTCGTCATAGGTGATTGTCATCCCAAGCAACGTCGCAGTCCGCGGAACGTTGGTGACCTTGTAAACCGCCTTGATGCCCTCCTGCGCTTCCTTCGCTGCAGCTGTAGTCAACGAGATCCCATCCATGTCGACCGTGTATACACCAAGAATCGAAGTGCCTGCCTCGCTATGCTGAATCCGGACGGCTGGATCTGCACGTGAACGAACCCATTCTAAGGCACCCAAAGAGGCATTGAGGTCTTTAGCCCAGTTACGACCCGACTGCATCATTCCATACAGTGAGCGCAATGTGATAATCAACAAGAAATAATGTCGAAAAGAGAACTGAATTCGAAGACTGGAGAATACAGCCAGGTAGCTACAGTATTTATACCCAAATCCAGTCTGAGTCATATCTACAACTAACGAGTCATAGGGCTATGTACCGCATGGAACACTGGTCATGGGTTGTAGTAGAATCTTCCGGAGCATATGTCGCGCAGCCTTGAATCGATAAAGATGACCCCTGTCCCCCAAGCCCGGACCGTCAGATGCTGTGATCCGTGATAAGATGATCCGTGTTGAGATAAGATGAGATCGTCGAGGATAAGATGAAAAAGAGTCGAATTATGACATTACCCCCTCTCTAGGGTCGATGTCCTCATCGACTAGGTCAATGGGCATGAAGACATTCTCGTAGGGATCGAAGAGTTCTCGCTGGGGATATGGAAGGCGTTCGTCCTTGGGTTTGTAGCAATGGATGAGATAATCCCAGTGTCCAGCTTCGAGCGTTGGCAGGAGGCGAATGTGTGTGTCTGGGTTGGATTGTTTCCTCTGCCAATCTCTCAGGATCTTCTTTGCGTGGGTAAGGTGACGTGATGGTCCCCAAGTATTTTCGCTATGCGGCCAGCCCTTCCATTTGACCAAGTACTGTTTTCCTCGGCCGACGTTTCGCTCTTTCACAATCTCTTCGACTTCCCACTCCTCTGCTCCTCCGATCATCTTGGCTACGGGTCTCTTCTCTCGGCGATGGGGGGGTGGTTCGTGATATGGTGTCAATAGTGACTCGTTGAACACCAGGTGTCTTCAGTCCGTGTCCGGCAAATCCAGCTTCCATGCGGCCGCTCCAACCTTCTCCAGTATCTCGTATGGTCCTAATCTCTTGTCGCTCATCTTCTTTGATGGTCTATCCGTCTCGATATTTTCCCCCTCTATGTACACCTTCATCCCAACCTTCAACTCCGGAACTTCTTTTCTTTGTTTATCGTAGTATTTTTTCATTTTTTCTTTTGCTTTTTCCAATGCTGCTTTTGCTTCGTCTTGTATTTCTTTGATTCTTTTTACAAACTCCTCCGCTGACTCGTTCCTTGACTCCATCCGCTGCTCCACTCCCTTCCATGGGTGATATCCGTGATTGGCGTAAAACGGTGATATTTTGGTAGACGTGTTCATCTTGTTGTTGTATGCGAACTCCGCCATTCCCAGCCACTCCGACCAATCCGTCTGATGGTAGTTGACGTAAATGCGGAGATAGTGTTCGATCTCCTGATTCATGCGTTCCGTTTGTCCATCTGTGATCGGGTGATATGCGGTCCCCGGATTCATTTCCACGCCCAACATCCGATTTGTCTCCCTCATGAAGCCCTTGATGTAACGCGAATCCCTGTCGGTGATGATCTTGCGGGGGATTCCGTGGTAGCGGAAGACTCGGTCCCTGGTTAATCGTGCGACTCCTTCACTGCTGATGTCAGTACTGATTGGTTCGACATGGATCATTTTGGTGAAGGTGTCACACCACACATGAATTGCGTCATACCCGTTACTGACCGGTAGGGGTCCGATTTGATCCATGGAGATGATTTCCCATGGCGCATTTGGGACTGCATGCGGGTGCAGAGTCCCTGTCCTTGCTCTCCTGGTCTTGGTCCGCTGGCACACCTCGCACGTCTGGATGTATTTCCGGATTTGGTTCCCCATCCTTGGCCACCAGTAGTTCCTTTCCACCATTTCCTGCGTTCGATTGATCCCCGCGTGTCTGACCAAGGGTGTGTCGTGGTGTAGCCCGATGATCTTGTCTCGTAGTTCCTCGTCCCTCGGTACGTAGAGCTTCCCGTGGTATGTGATGAGCCCGTCTTCCTTTTTCCATCCAGCGAGTGACTTCTCCAAGGCCGCCTTGACGCTTCCATCAATCGATCGAGTTGCCTTGATCTCATCAACTAGCTGCTGATCTTGTCCCTCGAATGTGACTTCTTGTGATCGGAAGAACTCGGGCTTCAGTAGGGTGACGTCCTTGTTGTCATTCTTGCCCTGATTGTGATCCGCTCGTTGAGATAAGAGATCCGCCTTGCGGTTGAGTGCGCCGGGCTGGTGTCGTAAGGTGAAATCAAACTCCGCCAACTCCGTGATCCATCGTGCTTGCCGTCGATTGAGCTTCTGCGGCTTCCGGAAGTACTCGAGATTCTGATGATCGGTGAAGATTTCAAACGTTTCCGTGGCCCCCAGCAGTAATTGCCTCCATTCGTCTAACAATAGCATGATGGCGAGCATTTCCTTGTCGTAGATCTCATAATTTCGCTCGGTTTCGGTCAATGCGTGTGAAATAAATGCGATTGGGCGCCAAATGCCATCTTGATTTTGGCTCAAAACGGATCCTGTTGCCCCTTCCGAAGCATCGGCTTCCAGACGATATTGGCCGGTGTCGTTTGGCAGTGCTAAGACCGCATCCTCTGCGATTCTCTTCTTCAACCCATCAAATGCTGCACGCTCATCCGTACCCCATGACCATCCTGCCTTCCCTGTCAGCCGAGTCAACGGCTTGGCAACCTCCGCGTATCCCCGGACAAAGCGTCGATAGAAGTTTGTGAACCCTAGAAATGCTTGGACTTGTTTGACGCTCTTTGGTTCCGGCCATTCCATCACGCCCTTGATCTTGACTGGGTCCATCCGCATCGAATTGTGTCCAATAATTACACCCAAATATTCGATTTCCGTGCGTTCGAACTCGCACTTTTCGGGCTTCAGGTATAGCTTATGTTTCTGGAGCAATTCGAGCACTCGTTTCGTGATCCGCCGATGTTCGTCCAAGTTCTCTGTGAAGATCAGTATATCGTCCAGATAGACTACCACGTGACCCTCGTTGATCAACTCTCGGAGTATGTCGTTCATCATGTTTTGGAACGTTGCCGGAGAATTCGTGAGACCAAAGAACATAACTAAGGGCTCGTACAGCCCTCGGTTTGTGCGGAATGCAGCCTTCCACTCGTCACCCTCTTTGATCCGTACATTGTTATATCCCCACCGGATGTCGAGCTTGGTGAAGAACTTTGCGCCGCATAAATTATGGACCAGTTTGGAGATCAGCGGCAGCGGGTATCGATTCCGGATTGTCATCTCATTCAGCTTCCGATAATCTTGGACGGGGCGTAGCGCGCCATCCTTCTTCTTGACAAAGAAGAATGCTGATGCCATGGGTGATTTTGATGGCCTGATCCGTCCACTGGCCAGGTTCTCCTGCAAGAATTCGTCGAGTTTGACTTGTTCATTGCGTGATAACGGGTACACCTTGCAGTCCACTGCTTTGGAACCAGGTTTGAGCTCGATTGCATGATCCCATGCTCGTCGGTCCGGCAGCGAGTCGAACGATTCCTTGGCGAATACCTTGACAAATTCCCGATATTGATCTGGAATCTTCCCCTTGGTCATTCTCTCTTTCTCCTTTTCCGCTTCTTCTGCGAATTTCTGTGCTGGCGTTTCCTTCAGCCGTAGATCCACTTCCTTCCCAAAATCGACCAACAGGATCGATTCTCCCTCTTCCAGATCCGGCACGCCCGTGTCCAGGTTGATTGCATCCATGTCAATCATTGCTTGGTGCTCCTCGTGACCCCTCATGTGACACCGCTCTGGGCATCGGCTGAATTTCATGGTCTGCTCCTGCCAATCCACCTCGGGGTTGTGTTCCATCAGCCAATCAAGACCGATGAAGATCCAGGCTTTCCCTAAGCACGTCAGAAGGAACGTGCATGTCTCCATATGAGGACCAATTCTCATCCTCAGATCGATGTAGTGCGTGATCCGACCGCTGATGTTCTCGGTGTTGTCGGCATTACGAGCCACAATGGGTTGTGGAAGCTCTTGGATATCCAACTTCTCCGCCCGTGCGTAGTCGGTGTCGATACAGCAGGTACTGCAGCCGCTATCGAGCAGCGCCTTGACTCCGCGCGTTTTTCCTGAGTCTAGACCCGTGATCTGGACATATACGTCCATCGAATGCCTCTTCCTTTTGGCCTGGTAACTGCGCAATTCCTGCGCCAACCTGCTGGGCTGGGGGCCCTTCTGTTTCTCGGCCGCCAATTTCCTCTGGACGGCATCTGGCACCCTGGTGCGTTTGGGTGCTTCTGGAACCTCAATTTCGGCAGATTCCTTAGGCGCTTCCTCCTTTCCCAAGGATTGAGCCTTCGGAGCGATGCTCCCCTTTTCGGTCTTTGTTGACGTGGTTCCTTCTCCACGAGCCATAAATACGTATGAATCCAAAATTAATTTATCTGCAGCTTTCTGGTCTTTTTTACTTTGTAAATACTCTCTATTTAAAGCTATTTTTCGTTGGCGTTCTTTTTCCATATCAGCAATGAGAAAATCGTGAATGTTGGTACGTAGTGAGTCCGAGATCGTGTATGTATGAGGAGAATTGTTCATATCTTTAATCGAAACAAGTACAGAAAAACGTCCATAGTCCGGACGCTCCACCTCCTTGGCTAGAGGAGTGGAGCGCTTCAAAAACCCTTCTCGTGCAGCTTCTCGGCAATCTCCTTGAGGAACTCGTTGTCCTTATCCCCGTTCTCGATCTCTTCCAGCATTGTGGCCCAATTGAAGAACGTGCGCTTCTTCTTGGGCTCCGGACAATTCCGCGCGATGTGTCCAGGCTGCTGACAGTTGTAGCAGATGATATTGCGGCCGCGGGCATGGGTGCGATTGATTTCCATCAGGACCGGTTTGTTGGAAGCCGGTCGGGTCGGAGCAGGCGTGGGCGCCGCTGGTGCTGCCTGAGGGCGGAATTGGGGAGGAGGCAGTGGAGTCGAGTGCGCATAGGAGGCCTTACGCAGCTGATCGCGCAAGGCATTGGCCTCGATGTTGACACACCAGTTCTTGAAGGCACCATATGCCTTGGGCAGGGGAACGCCGGTGTTGTAGAGGCGGCTTGCAATTTCGCTGCTGAGTCCGCGCTCCAGGAACTCGATGAGGATGTTGTCCTGTTCCCCCTTCTTGTACTCGCCCTTGCTGTCGGTGGAAGTGACCACGTTGTACCGCGCGTCTGCAGCCAGCATTTCGAAGTCGGAGATGTAGTCCGCAAAGGACCGTCTGCCCTGGCAAAGGGCCATGAGTCGGGCGGCAGCGACTTGCTCTGCGTTGGAATCCCCAAAGGCCCTCTGAAGCTCCTCCAAGAAGCTTGTTGCGGTGACTCCCGCCTTTAGTCCTTGGAAGCCCTCGAAATTGTGCTGCTTCCAGTTCATCGCCCATCTTGAGGCGGCGCAGCTTGTGCCGCTCTCATTTCGGAGGTAGGACAGGACGAAGAGGATTTTTGTCTCGTCCAGCGAGAACTCCGACCGATAGGCACCGATGTAAGTGGTGCACACGTCCACAAAGCCCAGGTACTTGGACTTGTCGCCATCGAAGTAGGGAGGATTGGCGGCGAGGGTGATGTGGTGATGTCCTGACATGGTAGGAGCAGGTGTGGTAGGTGGGGGCAAGGGTGGTTGTTCGGAGGGTAACTCGTCAAGGTCGGTGATCTTGTCTTCAGGAGGTGGGAGGGCGAGGTAGGGGTTGGAGGGCCCGGGTTGGTTTTGATGCGCCAGATCGGGCGACGATGGTAGGATGGGAGGAGGAGACGGACTCCCAGACGACGATGGGAATCGGAACGAAATGGTGGATTCGTGTGCTGTACAAGCACTCGAGGGAGGGTTCTTTTGCTAGCAAAAAGATCCCGGGCCTAGCTCTTCACGTGCCTGATGATCCCGAGGTGCGTTTTCCCAAAGGTCTCCGCAGCACTCCTTGTAGCTACCGTAAGGCTTGGGTCGGGCTCAACGTTACCCGTGGCCTGGTGCTGTTTGCTCGATATGAACCCTTCACTGCGATCGCAGAGGACGACTAGATGATTCGGTAAAAGGGTAAGTGGGGTGATAAGGATGAAGAGGATATAGCGGGCGTAGCGGTGCGGTGATGCAGGGTAGGAGGTAAGAGGTACGAGGGTATGAGGGGAGTCTTCGAATTATGTGATAATCAACAAGAAATAATGTCGAAAAGAGAACTGAATTCGAAGACTGGAGAATACAGCCAGGTAGCTCCAGTATTTATACCCAAATCCAGTCTGAGTCATATCTACAACTAACGAGTCATAGGGCTATGTACCGCATGGAACACTGGTCATGGGTTGTAGTAGAATCTTCCGGAGCATATGTCGCGCAGCCTTGAATCGATAAAGATGACCCCTGTCCCCCAAGCCCGGACCGTCAGATGCCGTGATCCGTGATAAGATGATCCGTGTTGAGATAAGATGAGATCGTCGAGGATAAGATGAAAAAGAGTCGAATTATGACACGCAACATGAGACAGACTTTGTCCTCCTGCCCCGGGACAGTGAATCCCTTGGGTTGACACATGTAGATAGTCTCCGTCATCTTCGCATTGAGGTACGCACTCACAACGTCCATTGCCCACATCACCCTGCCAGGTTCATCCACGCAGATTGCCCAGAGCATTTGCAACGGTTCGTAGCAAACAACTCCGGCATATGTTTCGAAGAAGTCCACTCCCTCGATCTGCTGGAATCCTTTGGCTACTAGGCGTGCTTTCCACTTGATAATCTCACCAGCTGCGTTGTACTTGACTGCATAGACCCATTTGCAATCAATCACGTTTGCATCAGGAGGCGGGTGGACAAGTTTCCACACCTCCCGACCAAGCAGTGACGCGTACTCCTTCTCCATTGGACCCAGCCAGAGATCACGACGCTTCATCGCCTCCCAATAGCTCTGCGGAATCGGAAGAGTCGAAATATTGTGAGCCTCAACAGCTCGCGTCTTCTGCTTGGGCCGTCTCAAATCAGTCGCCCAATCCTCCCCAGCTGCTTTCGCAGCTAGTTTGGTCGACTCAGTGGCAGAGGCTCGCTCCTGGGCTTGGGAAGCCACGGTTTTACGGGCTGGACGTCTTGGCTGGATAGGATCCGACTGTTGGTCCACAGGATCTGGCACACTTGGGACATCTGTAGGGGGGATACTTTGGTCAGTATTAGGAGAGACAGTGATTTGGATAGGAACGTGCGGAGTAGGCTCGACAGCCTCAATATCTTCTCCCCCTGCTGTCGCAGCCTGCGACCAATGTCCTACACCCTCATCAAACACCACATCCCTTGCATCAAAGAGCCTCCTCCTTGCCGCATCCCACATCTGATAACCGGCGGTCCTGTTGTATCCGACCATTTGGGCCTTGAGGGTTTGTGAGCTGAGTTTCCCATTGCTGGCAGATGCAGGAACAATCTTCGCATAGCCCGCGGAACCAAAAACGCGTAGGTGCGATAAGTCCGGCTTAACACTGTGGAAAACCTCCCATGGTGTCATTCCTCCGGTTCGCTTCTTGGGATGAAACCATTGGAGGTAAGTTGCCATCTCGGTTGCTTTTGGCCACAGAGACTTAGGCAGCCCAGAATCAGCAAGAATACAGCGCATCAATTCAATGGTGGTGCAGATACCCCGTTCGCCGATGCCATTCTGTGCAGAAGAGTGGGGAGTAGTGACTTCGGAGATGATTCCTGCGGTCTGAAGGTACGTGTCCCACATTGCATTCTTCCACTCTCCACCACCATCTGTGCGAATGTGCTTGACGCGCTTACTGCTCTGGGGCTCGATCTCTGCCCTGACGCATTTAAAGGCCTCCATAAGGTTGACCAGGTGGGACATGGTTTGTTTTGATTTCTGGAGACAGGCAAGTGGTCGGGGTCCTGGGACCGTGTTACTTTTCACCTCATACCTGCTTCCTAGGAGTGTCAATTGCTGATGCTATGAGCCCGTTGATAGGCTGGCTACCAGACGCGCTCTGCACCAGCTCTGTAAGGGCGTATTTTTGCGCTTTTTACAGAGTTTACTCTTGAACCATTCAGTGTATCGTGTCGCGGTTGACAGTGTTGCGCTCAGTAGGACTTAAGGGTCTACTGCCCAGTCGACGACTGTGGATAGTGTCGACGATAGCAAGGCAGTCAGACCACTACTGTGGAACTGGTCTTATGGGTCTACACCAGGCTCAGGGCCATTAGTGACGAACGCTTGGACCGCGACCATTCCCCACAAAGGGATCTGTCGTTGCGTCGACTTCTCAAAAAGGGTCATTCTCTGCAGATGGAACTTGGGCTGAAGGGCTGAGCAATGCGCGACGTTCTCAATAATAGAACTACTACTGGACAGGACTTGGCGTTACGAGACTTAAACCATCTTGTCGCGGCAACTCCCGGTTTGGAGTTGGACGTTTCCTCAGATCATGCCACGACGGCGGCTTGTCACATGTCAGGATCCATTCGATCACGGGACATTGTGGACGCGTCGCGGTGACGCTTCCAAGTGTCACGGCGAGTCGCGCCCATACCCAAACACACTAGAAACCGACACGGTAAGATCCGTGAACCGAACCATGTGGGGGACGACTGGCGTGCCTAGGGCCATACGGCTTCTCGGGGCGCCCACGTTGGTCTCACTTGCCAAGACATACCCGTTGGCCAATCCAGCACGTCGTATTCCAAAAGTATGACGCGGTGGGTTGACCCACATCAAAAGTATCATATGGACTATGGGGCGGGGTCCTGATCACTCAGGACCTGTCCGATCGTTCAACTTTTCAATTACCCTAAAAGGCAACCGATCTTAGATAGCGTAGCTACTATGCAGTTGTACAGGACTTTACTAAGCAGCGTCGTAGACAGTATAAGTAGCACGTCGTCTCTTTGTATTAGGAAGCTTTCCCCCGGACTGTGAATCACTCTCATATCAGATTGTTTTGTACAATTTGCGTGCCGCGTGATTCCACCCTAAGAAGTTCTGCCACCCCTGCCCGGTCGCGACGAGTTGCTCCCTGAGCACTTGTAGCTACTGTGATTTGAGTTTGAGTTGAGACATCAGAAAGTCGGATTCGCCGCATCTGGTTTAGTCGCGGCATTTAGTGTCGTCGCCTTCGGGCTTTGTTGAGATCGTTCCACACCTCTAGCTTGGCAGTGCGTCGACTAGTTGTGCTCGGGTTGTTTTGGTCAGTTGGCAGTGCGTCGACTTGAGAACTTTGGTTCCACACTTCTTGCTTGGCAGTGCGTCGACAAGTTGTGCTCGGGTTTTGGACATTGGATATTGGCTGTTAGTTGGCAGTGCGTCGACGCGGCATTTTGGTTTACTAGTTGGCAGTGCGTCGACTCAGTACTTTTGGTTTTGTCAGTTGGCAGTGCGTCGACTCAGTATATTGGTTGTATCGGTTGGCAGTGCGTCGACTTGATATTTGAGCTTTGCGTCGCCATCTGGACGCTGTCGCTACAAGGGATCTTAATACCTCGTATTAAGCTCTGACTTGTTATATTGTTGTTTGTGGATTGGATTAGTGTTGGTTGTGTTCGTATAGAAGATATTGGTTGAGACACCATTGTTTGCTATATATAAATTCTTGTCGTCGACTTCGTCTCCGCGACTATTGGATCTGCGTCTATTGAGAGTTGTGATACTGGTGCTCTGTCCACCCCGAAGCCCTCGCATCTTTCACACACTGAGAAGCTGATTACGAGGAGTGTGAACGTGTTTTATATTTGGGTTTACTTTCATAGTAGATTCACTTGTGAGCACGCCCTCAGCATTTCATCTGGAGCCCACCGCGAGGGGCTTCTAAAGTTTCATAAACTTTAAAAATCAATAAACCGGGTTCTTTACCGCGACGTCGGATAGAGACCAAGGGTTTATCCCGCGAAGCAGTTTATTTCGATCCCAAGCTCCTGCGCGACCTCTCGAGGACCAAGCGGAGATTGAGACTGAAGGAAACGCTTCAACCTCAGGACCTTTCGAAAAACCACGAAGGTCTGCAAGACATGAAACACCTTTGTATCTACCACCCTTGCCTTCCAAGGCAAAAGGAAAACAAAGAGTGAATTCGACGTCGAAGCTTCCAGCTTTAGACACAGCTACTTCGAGTTCGACGACAATCAGTCGATCTCAGACTAGCTCACAAACCCTCTCAGAATTGTCAAGTAGCGTCACCGCTACAAACACGAATTCTAACAACATCCCTACTTCCCCTGTGACTTCAGTCGCGACAACTATGGCTCCAAAGACTGGGTTCAAAATCCCTCAACCTTGGGACACAAGTAGACCTATACTTGATGAAAAGGATCCTCTGTCGATTGAGGCATATTTGCGTCACTGCGCGCAGATCGTGGAGGATGGTGGCATCACAGATGTCAAACAGGCAAAAAGCATGTACATCCGTTATTTGCCGTCGCGGCAAGTGATGGACGTATGGGAAGGTCTCGATACCTATTCCGACGACACGAAAACTGTCGCGGAATTCGAGGCCGAAATATTAAAAGGATACCCTGAGGTGTCCAAGCGAAAAACGGGGACCATGGCAGATCTAGACAGGCTCTGTCGCGAGAACCGTGGAATCAAAATCACGGATGAGGGAGATTTGAAGCGTTTCGGCCTTCAAATGTATAGTCACTACAAGCGACTGTCAGTCCCTCCTGCCATTATCACCAACAAAGTCGCGTGTGAACGCTACATGCGTACTTTGGACTCTGAGTTCAGTACCGTCTTGCGAAATGCTTTGGCTACGAGTCAGGTATTCAACAAGCGCTACCAAACTCGCGCCGGGATAGTGAACGCTAATGTCCCCGCGACTGGAGTCAATCGGCAGGACGACCCCATCCAGTTGAAAGAACTAATGACAATGGCAGAAGAAATGGCGTCGACGTTGAGCAACGAAGACGAAATTCCCATAATCGCGCGACCTCCCAAGGTTCGTTTCGACTATGAGACTAGTCCACCCAACCATGCTAAGGTTGAGGAGTTGGAAAACTCGATTTCCAACTTGAAGGATTCATTTCTTCTACACCAAAAAGAGCTACAGACTCAGTTGCAGGAAGCGCTGAAGACGTTCGTACAGACTGCTCGCGAAGCGCCCATACAGCGGTCGCGGCCAGTAGGCAACAACTCTTCTGTGCCCCACTTTGAAAGTCGCGCACAAGGAGGAGCTGCCGCACGGAACGACGATTGTCGCTACTGTGGACAAACTGGTCATTGGTCGAACGAGTGCCCGCTCAAGAGGTCTCACATTGAGAAAAACCTTCTCAAAGTCGACACCAAAGGGATGTGGAGGCTCTTCGACGACAGTTTCCTACCAAATGGAGAAGGGACTCAGGGACAACGAGTAGAGGCTTACTGGAAGAAGAAGGGCAAATCCGTCAACTTCCAGGACTCCTACTACTCGGATCAGTTCGATAGTCGCGACAATGATGATATGTCCGACTACCCTGAAGAAGTGGCAGATGAGATACGCTCCCTTCGTAGTCAACTCATCCAATATGAGAGGAAGTCGTCGCGGCCAACTCCAGAGAGTCGCGCTGAGCCGAAGACTCAAAGAGCTGCATCTGGTTCAACCAGTAATGCAATGGAAAGCGCCATGGGCCAGTTCATGCAGAAAGCCATGACCGACGCCATGGCCGGCTACTTCAACAACATGAACAGTGGTTATCCTCAGACTCAGGAGCAGTTCATTCAAACCCGTCGTGGTGCGAATAGCCAACCTGAGCGCGACGATAACAACTCGGGTTTCTAAATGGTTCAAGGAAGGGGGCTAAACCCACAAACTCAGCCAAGCCCTCTGAGGACCATGATAAACGAGCTGAGCGACGAGAGAAACCGAGAAAACCTGTGATTATTGAAGAAGTTAGTGATAGCGACGATGATGAGGAATCAGTGCGCGACAACGTCGAAAAGAGAAAGGAACTACCGTTTGAGAAAGTCAAGCCCGTTCTACAAGAACCAGTACATTCTTCAAAAGCGCGCGTTCCAGATAAATACCAGTTGCGTGCACCGATTCAAACGAAGGCTGTAGCAGAAGCAGTCTACGACAAAATGAAAAACGCGTCAGTCGACGTCACTGTGGGTGAACTCCTAGCAGTTTCGGGGACTGTTCGCGACTCCATTCTAAAGGACTCTTCGAAGAAACGAGTACCGGTTCAGAAGTCCATGCTTCAAGAAACTGGTCGCGTCGTTGAAGACGTTTGGGATGGAGAACTGAGCTACAACCTAGTCAGTGCTAAGGAATTGCCCGAGCCTGTGTTCTATCATAACACAGTCGAAGGAGAAATTCCCATTGGCGCAGTTGTCGCGACGGACCCATATGAGATGTACTTGGAGTCGATACCCTCTAATGAGAACCCAAGACATGTCTATGTTGGTGATTCGTCAGCTGCTCTCAGAACAATAAACGGACGGATTAACGCGCGTCTCGACGCGGACTGCATCCTAGACAGTGGATCTCAGATTGTATCGATGGCTTTCTCAGAAGCCGTCGACGCACAATTGAGCTGGGACCCAAAGGTCGTCATATATATGGAAAGCGCAAATGGATCTATCTCTAAGTCACTGGGATTAGCGAGAAATGTACCCTTCAGGTTTGGGACCATCTTGGTCTACCTGCAGGTGCACATTTTGGAAAGTCCAGCTTATAAGGTGTTGCTCGGCAGACCATTTGATATCGCGACAGAAAGCAATATCAAGAACGCGGCCGACGGCAGCCAAATAATCACTATGCGCGATCCCAATTTAAAGACACGTTGTGCAATGGCTACGCAGCCACGTCGTGCAGACGACTTGCCGCGTAACACTAAAAACAACGACGGATCTACCGAGCCCTACAGTTCGTCGAAACCGACGACCAGTCCAGACGAACCGAACCCTGAACGGGATTTTCAAAGAGCTTCGAGGAATTGACCAGGTTGAGTCAAGGAGAAGAAGTCGCGGTGACTGTGTCGTTGGGAAAAGATGGGAATGTAGTGTTCGAAGATCTAAGAAAGCCGCGTTCTAGTGGCCAGTTTACCCAAACTGAGCTAGTAGAGGCATATATCTTGTCGTCGAAAGAGGACAAGGAAATGAAGAAAGACGTCGCTGCGTCGACTTTATTTCATTCGTATATGATTGAAAGACTCTCAGACGCGGCAACGGAAAAACTGACTGTTGGTACTTGGAGTGTACTAGACGACGACTCTTCTAGTCGCGACAAATACTCTGTGTTCGCAGGAAAGAAATACAAACCTGTGGACCAGAAAGTCAGACCAGTGTACACTATGGGTTCTGAGGACGATCGAATAATTCGAGAAATGGTGGGAGATCCTTTGGATACGCTGCCTACTCTAAACCTGCGACCACCTGATTTTACCCCAACGGGTAGATTCACGGCGGAACGCAGGGAGATTGTGGATAAGCTACACAAGGGAGACTTCTTATTACCAGAAGAACGGAAGTTGCTCATGCACTTCTACATGCTTCATAATCAGAGTTTCGCGTTCAATGATGAAGAACGTGGCGCATTGAGACAGGATATATTTCCTCCTGTCAAGATCGCGACAGTTCCCCATACAGCATATCGCGAAGGGAATATTCCTATACCTCGCGGCATGTTCGATCAAGTGTGCAAGGTCATCAAAGACAAAATCGCGGCCCAGGTCTACGAACCTTCCAATTCCTCTTATCGGAGCAAGTTCTTCGCTGTACTTAAGAAGGATGGGAAGAGTATCAGACTAGTGCACTCGCTAGAACCGCTCAATGCAATAACTATCGCACATTCAGGGTTGCCACCCGCGACAGAGGAGTTAGCAAACCACTTCGCCGGTCGCGCCTGTGGTGCTGCGCTAGATTTGTACTCAGGCTACGACCAGCGTGACATCGATCCAGCTAGTCGCGACTTGACTACATTCCAGTCACCGTTTGGTGCACTGAGGTTGGTCAAACTCCCACAAGGATGGACCAACTCAGTACCAATATTCCATGAGGACGTTACTTTCATTTTGAAAGACGAAATCCCTCATGTTACTATTCCATATATCGACGACGTACCCGTTCGAGGACCAGGAACCAGGTATCTGTTACCCGATGGAACCTGTGAAACGATTCCAGAAAATCCCGGGATCCGTCGCTTCGTATGGGAACACTTTCAGAATGTGAACCGCGTCGTGCACAGAATCGGCTACTGTGGCGCGACTCTGTCTGGTACCAAGTCGGTGGTTTGCGCCGACGAGTTCGCTGTGGTTGGCCATATCTGTTCGTTTGAAGGTAGAAAACCTGACGCGGACAGAGTTGGTGTAATCATGCGTTGGCCAGACTTGAGAGACGTCTCGGAAGTTCGACAGTTCATGGGCACGATTGGGGTCATGCGGATGTTCATTAGAGGATTTTCTGAAATGGCGCGACCAATTCAGAGACTGGTGAACAAAAACGCGCATTTTGAATGGGGTGACAAACAGAAACTCGCATTTCAAAGACTTAAAGACGCGATACAAGTCTGTCCGTCGCTTAAGCCTCTGAACTACGAGTGGGACTCTGAGATTGTCGTCGCAATAGACACATCCTGGATGGCCGCGGGTTTCGAAATCTACCAGCGCGACCCAGACGATCCAAAGAAAGTCTATTACGCGAAATTTGGGAGTATCCCACTTACAGAAAGAGAAGCTAGGTTTTCTCAACCGAAGCGTGAACTTTATGGCGTAAAGCGCGTGCTTCAAGCCATGGCTCACTGGCTTCTTGGTTGTAGGAAATTGGTAGTCGAAACCGACGCGCTGTACTTGGCAGGCATGCTAAGAAACGTTGGTAACCTACCGAATGCGAATATCAACCGTTGGGCTGAAGAGATCCTCATGTTTCAATTTACCTTGAAACATGTCAGAGGAATCACCTTCTCACCAGATGGCTTGTCGCGACGACGACCTGCGCCTGGAGATGAAGAGTATCCCAATGACGAAGAGGAAATCTTCGACGAGCCACCACCAGAGAACAACGAGAATTGGGACTACGACACAGAGCAACCATTAGACTTTGAAGAGTTCAAAAGGGACATTGACACCAGAGGTGGCTACCTTAACTCTATGGTCGGGTGTGCTGAGTCGGTCGACAACATATCCAAAGAGCTAGTCGAAGCTTGCGACTCTCGTCGCGCTGAGAATCGGCGTGTCAAAGACGCATATGACGCGCAAGGACTCGTCGTCCCAGTCTTCATGTTGAACGATGTGGCAAACGGAGAACCACTTTTGCCTGATCTTGAACTGCGCGACAATCCTGAGGATCCCTACATTGAGGATCACCGGACGGGCACAGGGATTGAACAAGACAATAAGTTGGTAATGGCTAGGAAGTGGTTGAAAGACACTTCCATAAGGCCTGAAATGACAGACAAACGGTTCAGATCGTTTCTCAAATTCTCGCGACAGTTTTTCCTCAAAGATGGAAAAATGTACAAGAGATCGACCAATGGGATTCATAGACTGGTCGTGGACAAGCACCACAGGACTTATATGATGAAGGCGTGTCACGACGCGCTGGGTCATAAGGGTCTTTTCAGCACTAAGAGCCTGTTGGAAACTCGGTTTTGGTGGCCAGAGATGGAAAGAGACGTCGACTGGTGGATAAAGACTTGTCATAGCTGCCAAGTCCGCCAGAAAACTCTCCTCCGCACTCCACCGACGCCGACGATGACTCCATGTGTATTTCAGAAGATACATACGGACGTCATGATTATGGGAACGCCTTCCAACGGATACAGATATGTCGTCGCAGCAAGGGATTCTTTGACCCGCTACGTGGAAGCGCGACCGCTACAGGCTGACAACGCCAAGGCAATAGCGCGTTTCTTGCTCGAGGACATAGTGTGTCGTTGGGGGTGTCCTAAGTGGATTGTAACCGACAACGCAGGACAATTTGTCGCGGCGTTGAATTGGTTACAAAAGAAATATGGTATCAAGGGAATAAGGATATCTCCTTACAATTCCCAAGCGAATGGCACTGTTGAAAGAGGTCACTGGGACATTCGACAGTCACTGTACAAAGCTACTGGGGGAAACGCCTCCAAATGGTTTTGGTTCTTCCCACAGGTCTTGTGGGCAGATAGAATTACAGTGCGTCGCGGGCTGGGTTGTTCACCATACTTCGCAGTATGTGGGGCCCACCCTACCATCCCTCTGGATATAGTCGAAGCTACGTGGCTAGTCGAATATCCTGACCGGATCGTCGACTCTGCGGATCTCATTGGTCTCAGAGCACGCGCTCTAGCGAAACACGCCGACCATATAGAAGATATGCGCAGCCGCGTCAGCGACGCCAAACTAAAGATGGTTCAACGCTACGAACTCGAGTACAAGCATGTGATCAAAGATTACAAGTTTGTACCAGGGGACTTAGTGTTGGTCAGGAACACAGCTATTGAAAAATCATTGGACAACAAGATGAAAGCTAGATATCTTGGGCCCATGATTATAGTTCGAAAGACCAAAGGAGGTTCTTACTTAGTCTGTGAAATGAACGGTGCGATGTTCCATGCGAAAGTCGCGGCGTTCCGAGTAATACCCTATTTGGCAAGACAGAAGTTGACACTCTCCGAAGATATAAAGAAGCTGATAGATATTTCGCCTGCTAAACTCGATGAGTTGGTGGAGGAAATATCTGACGTCCGCGACTACCAGTTCGAGGGTGTGAAACTCAAGAACTCGGATAGTGACGACGACGACGACCCTGTAGAGGATCCAGCTTCTGTCGAGTGAAAGTCTGGCGCGCAAGTGATTGTCGCGGCAGGCTCTCGCACGACAAGACGTCGCTTATCTCTGATTTTAGACAGAATTCAGTATATTGCTTGGGTGCTAGCTGGTACCTAAGGACTATACTGGGTTGTATCTAAAAGAAAAAGGTCATAAAGGGGGTGCGCGAGAAGAAGAGACGCGACTTCATAAATAAATGACAAGAGAGAAAGAGACATATGGAAGGAGAGTGCATATTATGAAAAATTAGGCCGCATTCTTCGACATCGAGAGGTCAATGGCTTCCTTGACGTCCTTGAGAGCGGTCTTCCATTCCTCTAGCCGCGACGTGACGTAGTCGCGTTCCTCGATGAGGAGCTCGAGTGGAATGGACCGCCGCAACCGGTACAGTTGATGTCGATGCACTCGGTCCGCAATAAACCTTCGGTCGGACGCGGACGCTGCCAATCGGTTAGCGAAGTGTCGCGACACGAGAATATAACTGCGAGACTCACCCGGGGCCGCATCAGTGGTACTGTTGCTGAGTCGCTGCCTCTTCGAGCCGGTGACAACGAACGATGGCTGGGTAATTGGTCAGAAATGTAGTCGCCGCGACAGAGTGAAACTCACGTCTGGAAACTCTGGAGACAGCTCCCTAGAGCCTCCATCTGCTCCGCGTGAAGTTTCGACATTTTGGCGCTGAGAAGACGCATCGACCTATCGTGCTCGTCTATGAGTCGAATGATAGTCCCATAGACGTCCGCGAGCCCTACGGAGTCGTCATGACCAGAACCGTCGACCGATCGAGAACCGGACCGTCCTGCGACGGTCTTGCGAGTAGATGGTCGCGGGGTCTGTGAAAAATCAACCTGTGCTCGACAAAGACTCGAGACGGACGCACCTTCTCTTGAACAGGAGTGGGGGCCTCCATCTCGACGTCGGAATCAATGTCGATGGCAGGGGTTGAGCCTGAAGCCTCAGGAACAGGGTCTTCGGCCTGCGCAACAATATCCGTAAGAAAATCTGGACAAAGACCAGGAATCATACCTTGGCCTTCCCAGACGACGACGGAGTTGCAGCAGGACGTGGGATGCTCTCCTGAGCTTGTCGCATGCTGATGATCGCCGCGACAAGGGACTCATGCCAGACCAGATAGGCTCGATACTTGTTGACGGCCTTAGTCTGGGAAGGGTCGCGCTGCTTCTCAGGAACTTCTTTGAGCAGTTCCGTCTGGGACAGAGCGAGCGTGGTGGCCTCCTCGAGACAATCCAAAACGTCGCGGGGAGGATCTTGAGCAGCAAACGAGCTGGCTTGAAAGCGAGTCTGTCGACGAGATAAGATAATCGCCGCGACACGCCATCACGAATCAACTTACTCGGACAAAGAAAATATCCTTGCCAACGCTGAGGATGCCCTCTGAACCACCTAGACCCAGCTTGTTCATCGCCGCGAGAGAAGGCTTGGCCTTCTTCCACGACGCGACGAGCGATGCGAAGTCTTGGGGGAGAGGAAATGCGGACATAGCGAGGCCTGGATAGAGAGAAAGAATGGGAACGAAATAAGGACTGAGAATGGGACTGGACATAATCTGTCGAGCCCACCCAGACTTTATATCGTCGACTCTGGAAAAACTTTTCTAGTCGCGCATCAGATAAGCCGAGGACGGCTTAGATCTGTGTTCCTGGGAGAGGGCAGATCTTACGAAAGATCAGCCACAGAGTCCGCAGAAGTCCACACATTGGAAATTGAGGCGCGCGACAACGTGCACACCCCTTGGACCCATGTGCTGGAAAGTGGAAAATCCAATGATGCTACTGAGGACGGGGTCCGGGACTTTTTCAAAATGTTTCTAGAAAATTCTCCCAAGAATTTTGAAAATTTAGACTCAAAGGTTCACGCGACGACGACTCAGGTAGCAGCAAGAAGTGATTCGGATTGATTCTACGACGACGACGATATGTATGCAAGATAATAAATAAAAATTCGGGACCGCGACGTTCACGGACGGTGGAACGAGCTGAACTACTGCTCATCCACCTCCATGGCAGTCTCACCCGCGGCGACGGAGCCCTCGTCCTCGACGTTCTCGTCGTCGACGTTCTCGTCGTCGACTTTCCCGTCGTCGGCGTTCTCGTTGCCGGCAGACCCGTCTTCTTCTTCACCCTCCGCGTCTTCATCCGAAGCGGCCTTGGTGGACTCGGCCGAGGTCTCGCTGTAGTTGTCGGAAAAGTCCAAGACCTGTAAGACGGCCTGGGACGACGACGCAACAGGAGGCGGCGATGGCGAAGGCTGGGGCGACGAAGAGGGCGCACGGGTGCGACTACTCGCCAAGTGGGCGACGTCGATCTCGTGATCCTCGCCAGGCTGGAACGCTTGATCCTGGACTGTCGCGGGGTCCGACTTGTCGAATTCCTGGGCCTTCTCGATCTCCCTCTGGAACTGCTTCTCCATCTTTTCCATCTCGCGATAGAAAAAGGGATCGAAGAAGGCAGGGGGTGCCGCGAACCGCTCGTTCGCCTCGCCATCCAACAAGTCCCCGTGGGTCAAGATCATCCGAACACCCTTACGGATGTCGGCCATCTCGGCGGCGTCGATCTCGGTCGCGGTGTGGACGAACATCGCCTTGATGCGTTCGTCCGAGCCGTCGTCGAAGTGCTCCTTCAGCTGACCAACGAAATCACGGAACTGGCCAATGGCCAGGACGCGGATCTCGTTGGCCGTGCGAAGAAGCCCGCCGTACGCGTCCAAGGTGTCGGCGAGACGGTTGGCGGACTTGTTGAGATCTGAAGACGTCGTCAGAAACGATCAAAAATAGAAATGAATGATAAGAGTGGACTCTTACCGTCCGCGCTCATCTGCGCGATGTACCCGAAGCGTTGCCCCATGTACAGCTGCTCCGCGGGCTTGTAGCCGTTGGTGCAAGTCTGTTTATAGAGCACGCACGGGGCGCACCGATTGCCGTGGCGCCCGTCGACGCTCTTGAAGCAGACGCGCTGCCGCGTCACGCACATCGCGCAGGGCCTTGGCGCGACCTCCTATGAAAAAGGGAGTCAGTCGTCGAGGCATGAGAGAAAAAGATAAAACAACGCACGAAGTCAGTGGGCACCTCTACGCCGGCCCTTTCCAACTTCCCCGCGAACCCTTGGCGTGCCACCGAAAGGAGCGCCTCGGTGTCGTAGGCGGCGGGAGTGAACGGAGCTCGGGGCGTGGGAGCCGACGCCTTCGCAGGAGTCTAGAAACAGTCAAGTCAGTAAAAAGTCGACGACAAGAAAAAGTCGCGACTCACCGAGTCAGATTTCTTCTTGGCCGCCGCAACGGACTTTTCTGCCTTCTGAGCCTTGAGCTCGGCCTTGGCCGCAGCAACACTCCGCTCGCGACCAAGGGTCGCGGCCACCCTGCCCAACTCACTGCGTGGAGTCTTGGTAGCGGCGGGAGCCGCCTGGGCAACCTAGAAAAGAAAGAAAATTGAGTTAGTCGATGTCTGGAACCCAAGATTAGTGTCTCACCTTAGCCACTGGGGTCGGGGTAGTCGTCGCTCGCGGGGCGCTCGCCTTGCGACTGGCCTCCACCTTTGGCACCGGTTGGGGGGGCACGGACTTGGTCGACTTGGACGATCCGTCCGCGACCTTCTTGATTGGCTAAAAAGCTGGATTAAGGGGCGTGGTCTGGGAAAAAGGAGTCGGCTTACCTTGGGCTTGACGCGGGTCTCGCTGACCTGCTTCTTGGCCACGACGAAATCGCCGGTCTCCTCCCCACTTTCGGAAGTGTCGTCCATGACGATAACGGACGGGGCTACGAAAGTATGAGTAATCGACAGAGGGGGCAAGAGGAAGAACGCACTCAAATTCGATCGCGCTTTCCCCTTGGACTTGGGCCCCTGTCAAAAACAAACCAACCATGAGACGAAGGAATCGCGATCGACGAACTGGGTCACTTACCTGAAGGGCCAGCTCGTCGGCCGATGACGCGTCTCCCTCCTGGACCCCCTCGTCGTCGACATCCATCGCAGTGTCGGCGACGGCGGCGGCTTCCTCATCGCTGAGGGACTCGGGTTGCACGGGCTGTGCTTGGATCCGGGCTGGGAGGGACCAGGTGGTTAGTCTAAAGATCAATGAAATAAGACATAGGATTACACACCTACGTGCGTCTTCTTGTGAACGCGCTTGGGAAGTGACCCCTGTGGAATAGGGACCGAGGTAGCGGCTACGACAAGTCAGTACCCGCGACTCTGGTGAATGAAAGGAAAGAGCGACTTACGAGTAGGCGCGTGGGACGACGCCTTGGGCTCCTTTGCAGGAGTCGCCTTGGGTCGCTTCCCCTGCGACTTCTCGCTCGACTTCTTGGCGACGGCGACCTTGCTGCCCGCGACGGCGGCAGGGGCCTGCGGCTTGGAGCCGTCACCCTTCCCCTTCTGCTTGGCAGGCCGGGACGACGAAGGGGCGGCGACTTGTTCGGTTGGAGCCGCCTGGGGGTCGATCAGAACATAGTGAACAAATGAAACAGATTACACGTACGGGTTCGACGACTCGTTTGCGTTTCTTGGGCGGCGACGACTCCTCGACTGGAGCGTTGGTGGTCAAGGGCGTAGACGCCGGCTAGTCCTTACGTGAGTGAAAAGAAGGAAGGCCAAAGCGAACAGGCGCGGCAATCATTGATCGCCGTGACTGCTCGCCCAGCGGGCTTAGAACGGAGCTCACCTGCTGGATCTGGCGGACGTCGACGGCCATCTGCCGCAACATCATGTTGTAGGCCTCAGGGCTAGGCAGGTGGTGAGCTGAGTCGACAAGCCATGGGAGAGACATTGACTGACGGCATGAACTGCCGCCAGTCGATGGCAGGCAGGTTTGCTCCCGGGACAGCTGATTCGGTGACGGCTGATGGACGGTTAGCGTGGTTGAAAAGTCGCGGTAATCGTCCTGGGCGTCACTCACGGTTGGTGTCTTGGGGGCGGGGGCTCTGGTCGGGCGCGGACATGGTGGTCAAAAGGCAAGAGTGTCTCGTACTAGGGAGACTCTCGACCCTGAAAATTGAGGGCATTTATATGGTGAACATGCCGGAAGAAGTTTGATCGCGGCAGATCACGGAAGGAACCGAACAACCAAATGAATAAGACGTGGGAACATAACTCTATGTCTCCGCGGCTTTAATAATAAATGAATGAGACGTCGACTGTTGGACTTAGACCTGACGCAGTGAGACTGTCGCGGGATTGACCAGGAGGTCAAAATTAGTGTTCCTGGGAGATGATAGGCTGGCTACCAGACGCGCTCTGCACCAGCTCTGTAAGGGCGTATTTTTGCGCTTTTTACAGAGTTTACTCTTGAACCATTCAGTGTATCGTGTCGCGGTTGACAGTGTTGCGCTCAGTAGGACTTAAGGGTCTACTGCCCAGTCGACGACTGTGGATAGTGTCGACGATAGCAAGGCAGTCAGACCACTACTGTGGAACTGGTCTTATGGGTCTACACCAGGCTCAGGGCCATTAGTGACGAACGCTTGGACCGCGACCATTCCCCACAAAGGGATCTGTCGTTGCGTCGACTTCTCAAAAAGGGTCATTCTCTGCAGATGGGAACTTGGGCTGAAGGGCTGAGCAATGCGCGACGTTCTCAATAATAGAACTACTACTGGACAGGACTTGGCGTTACGAGACTTAAACCATCTTGTCGCGGCAACTCCCGGTTTGGAGTTGGACGTTTCCTCAGATCATGCCACGACGGCGGCTTGTCACATGTCAGGATCCATTCGATCACGGGACATTGTGGACGCGTCGCGGTGACGCTTCCAAGTGTCACGGCGAGTCGCGCCCATACCCAAACACACTAGAAACCGACACGGTAAGATCCGTGAACCGAACCATGTGGGGGACGACTGGCGTGCCTAGGGCCATACGGCTTCTCGGGGCGCCCACGTTGGTCTCACTTGCCAAGACATACCCGTTGGCCAATCCAGCACGTCGTATTCCAAAAGTATGACGCGGTGGGTTGACCCACATCAAAAGTATCATATGGACTATGGGGCGGGGTCCTGATCACTCAGGACCTGTCCGATCGTTCAACTTTTCAATTACCCTAAAAGGCAACCGATCTTAGATAGCGTAGCTACTATGCAGTTGTACAGGACTTTACTAAGCAGCGTCGTAGACAGTATAAGTAGCACGTCGTCTCTTTGTATTAGGAAGCTTTCCCCCGGACTGTGAATCACTCTCATATCAGATTGTTTTGTACAATTTGCGTGCCGCGTGATTCCACCCTAAGAAGTTCTGCCACCCCTGCCCGGTCGCGACGAGTTGCTCCCTGAGCACTTGTAGCTACTGTGATTTGAGTTTGAGTTGAGACATCAGAAAGTCGGATTCGCCGCATCTGGTTTAGTCGCGGCATTTAGTGTCGTCGCCTTCGGGCTTTGTTGAGATCGTTCCACACCTCTAGCTTGGCAGTGCGTCGACTAGTTGTGCTCGGGTTGTTTTGGTCAGTTGGCAGTGCGTCGACTTGAGAACTTTGGTTCCACACTTCTTGCTTGGCAGTGCGTCGACAAGTTGTGCTCGGGTTTTGGACATTGGATATTGGCTGTTAGTTGGCAGTGCGTCGACGCGGCATTTTGGTTTACTAGTTGGCAGTGCGTCGACTCAGTACTTTTGGTTTTGTCAGTTGGCAGTGCGTCGACTCAGTATATTGGTTGTATCGGTTGGCAGTGCGTCGACTTGATATTTGAGCTTTGCGTCGCCATCTGGACGCTGTCGCTACAAGGGATCTTAATACCTCGTATTAAGCTCTGACTTGTTATATTGTTGTTTGTGGATTGGATTAGTGTTGGTTGTGTTCGTATAGAAGATATTGGTTGAGACACCATTGTTTGCTATATATAAATTCTTGTCGTCGACTTCGTCTCCGCGACTATTGGATCTGCGTCTATTGAGAGTTGTGATACTGGTGCTCTGTCCACCCCGAAGCCCTCGCATCTTTCACACACTGAGAAGCTGATTACGAGGAGTGTGAACGTGTTTTATATTTGGGTTTACTTTCATAGTAGATTCACTTGTGAGCACGCCCTCAGCATTTCACCGTCGTCAGTCGGCATCAGCATTGGCATATCACCGCAGCCAACACAGGTGATGCAGCTCCCGGGTATAAATGCTGACAACTCTTCTGAGTCGCGCATTTTATGCAAATGGACAGGAACATGTACTTGAATCCTTCAGCAGTCTACGTCAGAACTTAAGAAACTCGATCTTACATGGAGTAATATTCAATCCGGGCCCATTTTAAGCTGCAGCTGAGCGCACTTGATACAGTCTGTCGGGTGGCTGAGGACCAGGGAAGACCAGGCCACACTCCTTGCATTAGGTCCGCTCAATGAACTCGACGAATGATGCCAACAGTCAAATGCTCGGAACGAGACGCGTATCAAGGAACTTTATGTGAAATCCTTAGGTACCGCTGAGAGAGAATGCTCCTCATGTTGCTCATTCCGAGGCTCCACTCTACATGAGGCGAATCGGAAAAAAGCAATTAGTTCACGGCTAGAACATCCTCAATTTCTCCATCTCAGGTAAACAAGTTGAAAAGACAGAGCAAAACCATTTCAGCCCTGAGAATATGTGACCTGGTAACTATCACGGTTAACGGGGGCATCATTCGTCGAGTTTGACCACCAGTTATTGAGGCATGGGGAAGAGATGAAATGTGGGCATGGGCAAGGTATATCTGCCAGACTATGTCCTGCCTACCACATACATAATATCTGATGCGCTCCAAAAAGTGCCATGTTTCAAAGCTAAGGTGTATGTATTGTACTAGGTATCCTGACAGAGAGGTGCAGTTTTATGATGTAGACATGAATATCATACCAGAAATGCTCATACACAGACATGCAGGGTGGACATGCCAATGGTAGACGCTGCCAAACATGTGACGGTGATAAGATGAGGTGAGCAGCATGACGACATCTCGGTGCGTCACACTGTGACTGCACCAATCAACGAGACCCCAATGGCTGGATCATGATCGCACTTACCAAAACAATCCATGTCCTATCCGGTCAACGTTACCTCCAGCATGTTTGTTGCCTCCTTTGATTTCAGGCCGAAAGTCCACACAGCCGCGCTATGTCCATCGACCGCATGGAACAGGAAATGCATGCCGCCAATCCCCGTGATTTGTGCCGGACCCCACAAATCCATGTAGACACGCTCGCCAATCTCGCGCTCCCACTTGTGTTCACCATCAAAAGGCCGTCGGGTCTGCTTGCCTGCGATGCAGTCCTCACACATCCCCCGTTCATCACCATCGACCACGTCCAATCCCCGCACTGTGTCCTTGGCCATCAGGGTGTCAAGCCTGGTGTTGCCAATGTGTCCGAGATGTTGATGCCATGTCTCTCTGTCAGCTGGCTTTGCCCAGGAGTTGGCAGCCAGCGCAGTCACATCGGCTCCCTCAAAATCCAAACAATACATACTGTTCACGCTTTTGGCTTGCATAAACAGTCTTCCTTCTGGATCCGAGAAAATTGCGACTCCCTTTGAAATATGAGTGGAAATGCCCTTCTCGTCGAGACGTGAGATTGACACAAGGTTGATAGACAGGTTGGGGGTATGGAGAGCACGCAAGCTTATTGTCTTCTTGCGGCCCTCAAACATGGTGGTCTTGGTGACGGTCCCAGTTCCGATAATACGAAACTTTGATCCACCGGCGGCAGTGCCTTGGCGATTGGCGGAAGTGTACTAGGCAAAGTCCTCATGCTGGTAGAAGCAATGGTCGGTAGCAGCAGAATCCGCGACAACAAGATACGGGATTTCGGCGATGGCGGCATTGATAAGGACGGGAGGGACAGAGATTTGTGGGCAGAGGTGTGTTGCATACCATTCTTCGAAATCGACCACCAAATCATCTCCGTCAATCCAGTCCGACGGGAATGGCGTATCGCGCTCTAAAGCTGTATCCATGACCATGTGCTCACTCCCGCTGCTCCAGAAGACAACAAAGCAATCACAAACGACATCGGTTTCCCCTGGATATGGCTGTCCTCCAGTCAGGATAGCTGCAACCTCTGCCTCGCAAGACCCATAAGCGACGGGCTTAGTCCCGTTTGGGACATACACGGGATCTTTGTTGTTGCTGACATTGCTTGACTTGTGCAGATTGCTGATGACCTCGAACTCCGACACGGAGGCCGCCTCGATCTCGCTAAAGGAAGCATCGGAACGGAGATACCCCATGGAGGTTGCAGTGGCACAATTCCCACTAGTTGGCACAATCATGGACATCGTTGACCCGGTCGCTTCGCTCCAGCCCATCAGCGACTCTGGCGACGCAAAGGCTTTCTTGCCGCCAAAGTCAATCTGCTGAGTTCCAGCACTGTCATAGACATTGACAGTAGCTGCCGGGATGCTCCATGTGGCGAGGACATAAGTGTCGACAATGTTAGCGGCTGGTCCGTTGCGCTTTCCCTTCCACCAAGATGGCCATTGGCCCACCTTTCCACCTCCAGGCCAGAAGCAGTCGGCAATGGTATTTCCCCGTTTACCCTGGGCTCCACACTGTGAGTTTGTGCAGGTCAGGTTTTGATGGGCAGCACGGCGCATCTTGCGATCCCTGAGATTTGCAGCAAGAGCTTGGGTGCTGTTCGACTGTGCCAGGACACGGCTGGCTGTGCGAGACGCATGCATTATCACGAAAGCAATGATTTCCGCCGAGGCCTTCATCCCATAGAGCAGCGGAATAACTGGAGACCACTCCTTGTTCAAGGAACCGATGAAGATTGACATGAATTGGTCATCTGTCACCATTGCACCCACGTCATTACCTTGCTTCCAGAGGTTGCACATACACAACAAGTGTTCCGACATTGGGGTACCCGCGGTCAGGAACGTTGTGGTGGAGGTCGCGTTTCGCATGAACTTGAGCTATCGGGTTGATATGACCGTAGTTTTTGGTGACAGGGCCATTGCAACAGAGTCACAATATACCCATTTGTCATAGCTCGGGGTGGTAGAGTAGAACTGTGTGGTGTCGGGAGAGAGAGGGACTTGAACGGCGGTTGTGCCAGGGACAGGAGGAGCAGGAGGGGAGGGTTTCGGGATCTTGCCATCGAGGTATCTGCTGATAGGCTGGCTACCAGACGCGCTCTGCACCAGCTCTGTAAGGACGTATTTTTGCGCTTTTTACAGAGTTTACTCTCGAACCACTTGGTGTATCGTGTCGCGGTTGACAGTGTTGCGTTCAGTAGGGCTTAAGGGTCTACTGCCCAGTCGACGACTGTGGATAGTGTTGACAATAGCAAGGCATTCAGACCACTACTGTGGAATTGGTCTTATGAGTGTACACCAGGCTCAGGGCTATTAGTGATGAACGCTTGGACCGCGACAATTCCCCCAAAAAGGGATACTTTGTTGCGGCGACTTCTCAAAAGGGTCATTCTCTGTGGATGGGAACTTGGGCTGAAGGGCTGAGCAATGCGCGACGTTCTCGATAATACAACTACTACTGGACAGGACTTGGCGTTATGAGATTGAACCAATCTTGTCGCGGCAACTCCCGGTTTTCGGTTGGACGTTTCCTCAGACCATGCCACGGCGACGACTTGTCACATGTCAGGATCCACTCGATCACGGGACATTGTGGACGTGTCGTGGGGACACTTCCAAGTGTCACGGCGAGTCCCGTCCATACCCAAACACATCAAAAGCAACACGGGCTAGATCCGTGAACCGAACCATGTGAGGGACGTCTGGCGTGCCTAGGGCCACACGGCTTCTTGGGGCACCCACGTTGGACTCACTCGCCAAGATATACCCGTTGGCCAATCCAGCACGTCGTATTCCAAAAGTATGACGCGGTGGGTTGACCCACATCAAAAGTATCATATGGACTATGGGGCAGGGTCCTGATCACTCAGGACCTGTCCGATCGTTCAACTTTTCATGACTCTAAAAGGCAACCGATCTTAGATACCGTAGCTACTATGCAGTTGTGCAGGACTTTACTAAGCATCATCGTAGACAGTATAAGTAGCACGTCGTTTCTTTGTATTAGGGAGCTTTCCCCTGGACTGTGAATCATTCTCATATCAGATTGTTTTGTGCAATTTGCATGTCGCGTGATTCCGCCCTCAGAAGTTCTGTTACCCCTGCCCAGTTGCGACGAGTTGCTCCCTGAGCACTTGTAGCTACTGTGATTTGAGTTTGAGTTTTGAGATATCAGAAAGTCGGATTTGCCGCTTCTGGTTGAGTCGCAGCATTTAGTGTCGTCGCATTTGGGCTTTGTTGAGATCGTTTCCACACCTCTAGTTTGACAGTGCTTCGACTAGTTGTGCTCGGGTTGTTTTGGTCAGTTGGCAGTGCGTCGACTTGAGAACTTTGGTTCCACACTTCTTGCTTGGCAGTGTGTCGACAAGTTGTGCTCGAGTTTTGGACATTGGATATTGGCTGTTAGTTGACAGTGCGTCGACTTGACTTTTTGGTTTACTAGTTGGCAGTGCATCAACTCAGTATATTGGTTGTATCGGTTGGCAGTGCGTTGACTTGATATTTGGGCTTTGCATCGCCATCTGGACGCTGTCGCTGCAAGGGATCTTAATACTTTGTATTAAGCTCTGACTTGTGATATTGTTGGTTGTGGTTGGATTAGTGTTGGTTTTGCTCATATAGAAGATATTGGTTGAGACACCACTGTTTGTTATTTATAAATTCTTGTCGTCGACTTTGTCTTCCGCGACTATTGGATCTGCGTCTATTGAGAGTTGTGATACTGGTGCTCTGTCCACCCCGAAGCCCTCACATCTTTCACACACTGAGAAGCTGATTACGAGGAGTGTGAACGTGTTTATATCTGGGTTTACTTTCATAGTAGATTCACCTGTGAGCGCGCCCTCAGCATTTCACCGCCCAGTCCAAGGGCATTCACAAGGGCAACGATATTTGTTTTGAAACGACTAAAACCAGTCCCATCGAACTTCTCACTATCAGGGAGAGTCTGGATTGCTTTTGGGGACATGGTCAGGGGCACAATGGCAGAGTCTTGTATAGACAATCGGTTGTATTCAATGCGGTCGGGTTAAGTGGATTCGAGTCGAAGAAAATGTTTGTGCAATGAGACTTAATTTGTTCAAAAGGTGGAAGCACCGGGGCCCATAACCTGTAAGACAGTAGACTCAGTTGGGTGCACAATATAAGGGCAAACGACTGTATTGTACCCGTAAGACAGTAGACTAATATGTGTATGTAAGTAAGAAGTATCGGGACAGTAAAGTAAGGACGTACCTCAGTCGGGTGCACAATATAAGGGCAAACGACTGAGGAATGTATAGTAAGGAGCGCAGTATATATAGGGTAGATCGGTTGTGAGGAGATCGGTAGGTAGGTGATTGGTAAGATAAGTCTTGATTAAAGGGGAGGTCATTCGTGCCAGAGCACTTGTTATATGGCCAACCAAGCCTCTATTTCGACATTATCTCTATTGATTCAAGGCTGCACAACATATGCTCCGGAAGGTTCTACTACAACCCATGACCAGTGCTCCATGCGGTACATAGCCTTATGACTCATTAGTTGTAGATATGACTCAGACTGGATTTGGGTATAAATACTGTAGCTACTTGGTTGTATTCTCCAGTCTTCAAATTCACTTCTCTTTTCGACTTTGTTTTTGGGTTGATTGTCACATAATTCGAAGACTCCCCTCATACCCTCCTACCTCATACCTCTTACCACTGCATCCCTTGCCGCTACGCCCACTACATCCTCTTCACCCTTTTACCGAACAATCTAGTCGCTTGCTGCCATCGCAGTGAAGGGTTCATATCGAGCAAACAGCACCAGGCCACGGGTAATGTTGAGCCTGACCCAAGCCTTACGGTAGCTACAAGGAGTGCTGCGGAGACCTTTGGGAAAACGCACCTCGGGATCATCAGGCACGTGAAGAGCTAGGCCCGGGATCTTTTTGCCAGCAAAAGAACCCTTGCTCGAGTGCTTGTACAGCACACAAATTCACCATTTCGTACCGATTCCCATTGTCGTCTGGGAGTCCGTCCCCTCCTCCCATCCTACCATCGTCGCCCGATCTGGCGCATCGAAACGAACCCGGGCCCTCCAACCCCTATCTTGCCCTCCCGCCGCCTGAAGACAAGATCCCCGACCTCGACGAACTCCCCTCCGAACAACCACCTTCACCCCCACCTACCACACCTGCTTGTACCATGTCAGGACATCACCGCATCACCCTCGCCGCCAACCCCCCCTACTTTGATGGGGACAAGTCCAGATATATGGGCTTTGTGGACTCGTGCACCACCTACATCGGTGCCTATTGGTCGGAATTCTCGCAGGACAAGACAAAAATCCTCTTCATCCTCTCGTACCTCCGCAACGAGGCTGGCATGAGCTGCGCCACCTCGAGATGGGCAATGAACTGGAAACAGCGCAACTTCGAAAGCCTTAATGGAATAAAGGCTGGGGTCACCTCGGCGACCTTCTTAGAGGAGCTTCAGAGGGCCAGCAGCCTGGGCACATTGCGCGGAACTGCCCAGAACCGAGGAAGAAGCGCACATTCTTCAATCGAGCCATGATGCTTGAAGAGATCGAGAACGGGGACAAGGATAACGAGTTCCTCAAGGAGATTGCCGAGAAGCTGCGTGAGAAGGGTTTTTGAAGCGCTCCACTCCTCTAGCCAAGGAGGTGGAGCATCCGGACTATGGACGTTTTTCTGTACTTGTTTCGATTAAAGATATGAACAATTCTCCTCATACATACACGATCTCAGACTCACTACATACCAATATTCACGATTTTCTTGTTGCCAAGATGGAAAAAGAACACAAAGAAAAAATGGCTCTAAATAGAAAGTATTTACAAGATAAAAAGGATCAGAAGATAGCGGCTGCGGATAAATTATTTTTAGACTCCTACGTATTTATGGCTTGTGGAGAACAAACCACATCAACAAAGACTGAAAAGGGGAGCATCGCTCCGGAGGCTCAATCCGTGAAAAAGGAGGAAGCACCTAAGGAATCTGCCAAAGTCAAGGTTCCAGAAGCACCCAAACGCACCAGGGTGCCAGATGCTGTCCAGAGGACATTGGCGGCCGAGAAACAGAAGGGCCCCCAGCCCAGCAGACTGGCGCAGGAATTACGCAACTACCAGGCCGAAAGGAAGAGGCATTTGATGGACGTATATGTCCAGATCACGGGCCTGGACTCAGGAAAGATGCGCGGAGTCAAGGCGCTACTCGACAGTGGCTGCAGTACCTGCTGCATTGATACCGACTACGCGCAGGCAGAGAAGCTGGATATCCAAGAGCTTCCACAACCCATCATGGCTTGTAACGCTGACAACACCGAGAACATCAGTGGCCGGATCACGCATTACGTTGACTTAAGGATGAGAATCGGCCCTCATGTGGAGACATGCACGTTCCTTCTGACGTGAGTAGGGAAAGCTCAGATCTTCATTGGTCTTGACTGGTTGATGGAACACAACCCCGAGGTGGATTGGCAGGAGCAGACAATGAGATTCAGCCAATGCCCAGAGTGGTGTCACATGAGGGGTCACGAGGAGCACCAAGCAATGATTGACATGGATGCAATCAACCTGGACACGGGCGTGCCGGATCTGGAAGAGGGAGAATCGATCCTGTTGGTCGATTTTGGGAAGGAAGTGGATCTACGGCTGAAGGAAACGCCAGCACAGAAATTCGCAGAAGAAGCGGAAAAGGAGAAAGAGAGAATGACCAAGGGGAAGATTCCAGATCAATACCGGGAATTTGTGAAAGTATTTGCCAAAGAATTGTTCAACTGACTGCTGGACCAACGACCATGGGACCACGCGATTGAGCTCAAACCTGGTTCCAAAGCAGTGGACTGCAAGGTGTACCCGTTACCGCAAAATACGCAGATCAAACTGGACGAATTCTTACAAGAGAACCTAGCCAGCGGACGGATCAGACCATCAAAATCACCCATGGCATCAGCATTCTTCTTTGTCAAGAAAAAGGATGGCTCGCTACGCCCCGTACAAGATTATCGGAAGCTGAATGAGATGACAATCCGGAATCGATACCCGCTGCTGCTGATCTCCAAACTGGTCCATAATTTATGCGGCGCCAAGTTCTTCACAAAGCTTGACATCTGGTGGGGATACAACAATGTACGGATCAAAGAGGGCAATGAGTGGAAGGCCGCCTCTTGGACAAACCACGGCCTGTATGAACCATTGGTCATGTTCTTTGGTCTCACGAATTCCCCGGCAACCTTTCAAAACATGATGAACAACATACTCCGGGAACTGATCAACAAGGGTCATGTGGTAGTCTATCTTGACGATATATTGACCTTCACAGAATCCTTGGACAAACATTGGTGGATCACAAAACAAGTACTCGAATTGCTCCAAAAACACAAGCTGTACCTGAAACCTGAAAAGTGCGAGTTTGAACGCACGGAAATCAAATATCTGGGTGTAATTATTGGACATCATTCAATGCAGATGGACCCGATCAAGATCAAGGGCGTGATGGAATGGCCTGAACCAAAGAGTGTCAAAAAAGTCCAAGCATTCCTGGGGTTCACCAACTTCTATCGACACTTTGTCTGGGGATACGCAGAGGTAGCAAAGCCGTTGACACGGCTGACAGGGAAGGCAGGATGGTCATGGGGTTGTGACAATCAGCAAGAAATAATGTCGAAAAGAGAAGTAAATCCGAAGACTGGAGAATACAACCAAGTAGCTACAGTATTTATACCCAAATCCAGTCTGAGTCATATCTACAACTAATGAGTCATAAGGCTATGTACCGCATGGAACACTGGTCATGGGTTGTAGTAGCACCTTCCAGAACATACATTGTGCAGCCTCGATGTCAGGGGACGCCGCGCTCCTTGGGCACGTGACCATGCACGTGACCCACTGCACCCTCTCTGCCGACCCGTGCCTGCTCACCTGTCGATCACCCAGCCTCCTCCTCCTCCTCCGATCCTCATCTCCATCCATGCCGACATCCGCCCTCTCCCTTCTTCCCCCGGCCATCTCCCTCGAATCCCCGCAAGCGGTCTAGCCAAGCCCGATTCCTTGCACCAGGGAGTGCTACTGCCGTATGCACTCCTCCCCCTTCACTTCGGCCTTCTCCCCGCGGATGTGGTCTACTGCCGTACAGGCTCGTACCAGATGCCCTTGCGCTCATCCGCACCACCCCTCTTCCCAGTTGGGCATTGGTCCTCGCCTCCGATGTCTCCACTGGCCGGCCCGGCACTGGCCTGGCCGCTGGGCTCCTCCAGTGTGGCCTTCCACTGTTGGTGTCTCAGGAGCTGGCCATCACTGGCCCCTCTGAGCCACTCACTATCTTATCTGGGTTTGTCATTATCTACTTGTCATCTGCCATTGTTCCATGGCAGTGATATCCCATCATCATCAGTCACTTGTCACAGCTGACTATATAGTGTGACACCTGGGCACATGGATCCTTGAACCGTTCTCTAAGGATCCCCCTCTGTGCTCAGGTGAGTAGTATACCTCCCTTGTATTTGATAGTCTCTAAGGATCCCCCTCTGTGCTCAGACTCATGTGAGGTTGTTGTGTGCTGTGTGCTCTCTTCCTTCGGGCTGGCAGGAGTTGCCCTTACACTCGAATCAATAAAGATAATCCCTGGAACCCCTAGCCTGGACCGTTTGATGCCGTGATCTGTGATCAGATAGCCTGCACCGAGATAAGATAAGATTGTCAATGATAAGATGAAAAAGTGGCCAAACTATGACACGACACGCAAATTGTACAAAAAACAATCTGATATGAGTATGATTCACAGTCCAGGGGAAAGCTCCCCAATACAAAGAAATGACGCGCTACTTATATTGTCTACAAAGGTGCTTAGTAAAGTCCTGTACAACTGCATATTAGCTATGCTATCTAAGATCGGTTGCTTTTTATGGTAATGAAAGTTGAACAATTGGACAGGTCCTGACTAATTGTGTTGGATTGGTCAACGGGTATGTCTTGGCAAGTGAGTCCAATGTGGGTGCCCCAAGAAGCCATATGGTCCTAGGCACGCCAGACGTCGCTCACATGGTTTGGTTCACGGATCTAGTGTGTGTCGCTTTTGGTGTGTTTGGGTATGGGTGCGACTCATTGTGACACTCAGAAGTGTCACCGCAATGCGTTCACAGTATCCCGTGATCGAGTAGAACATGGCATGTGACAAGTCGTTGCCGTGGCATGATCCGAAGGAACGTCCAACCCAATGCTGGGAGTTGCCACGACAAGATTGGTTCAATCTCGTAACACCAAGTCCCGTCTAGTGGTAGTTGTTATGTTGAGCATGTTGTGCATTGCTAAGCCCTCCAGCATGAGTTCCCATCTGCAGAGAATGACCCTTTCAAGGAGTTGCTGCAACAAGAGTTTCCCTTTTGAGGAATTGCCATGACACCAGTGTCTGTCACTAATAGCCCTGAGTCTGGTGTAGACTTATAAGACCAATTCTACAGTAGTGGTCTGACTGCCTTGCCATCATTGACACTCCCTATCAACGGCAAGGCGGTTCCTGCCCTTGCACCCCAAGATCCCTGTCGCAGACAATATTGCGCAGTGGAGATACGACCAGTAGCGATCACCTAAAGACACAGAGTCTCATCGAGTGTAAGACACAGGAGCTATACATTAGCTGTACCTAAAGACACAGAGTCTGTGGTACAAGTCATAAGTAAGGTCATTAGATCATAAGGGAGAATGCATACCTCAGCAAGTGTAAGACACAGGAGCTGAGGATATGGAGCGTTTAGTACTAGGTTTATATACCATCTGGAGCAGATATCATGATGTCATAGTGGAGTAATGATATCATAGATGAGTAATGGATGATGCAATAATGAGGTCAGGTATGAGGTCATTGTAGAGCAAGCCAAAGTAATCTAAGAATACTACTTATGATGTCATTTCTACATACTGTGATAGTCGCTAATACCAACAAGCTTCAACAATCCCAATTTCTACATTGCTGAATTCCTTTGTTTACTCAGCACTTCCAGTACACCAAGTCGGGAGGGCTGGTGATTCTTTCAGATCTCCAAGGTGCGTTGCAGTCAGATCTATATCTATCTATCTCTGAACGAGCTCTTAGGATCATTGACCCTCTTGACGGATGCACAGATCATGACCTCCTCATAAGTGTGACTTGATTGAATCTGCTTGTGATCCCCCTTACACATCCTCAAAGCACGCTGATGGACAAAGAGGTGTTTGGTGGCGGAACCATCCCCACTATCTTTGACAGATTCGAAGTCGAGCACCAATGCAATGTGTACTGTTGCGCATTTGGAATGTTGCCCTTCCACGTATCTGATGAGAAGGGCGCAAAATTTTGATATTCATTCTGTACTTGGTCTATTTCATAACAATGATTGTTAAATTCACTGTAGCTGAGTCGGAGAATCATTGCAACACACAATGGTACACCACACAGTGTCCAAATGTCTTTGGGGTCCCACTGAATGTCAGATCATCAATCAATCATGAGGACATGATGTCTGACACTTGGTTCAAAAGCGCAATGCTCCAAGCCTCCATATCTTCTGGTAGTTTTAATCTGTTTTCAGTGAAAAAAAAAATCATCTTTTTTCTGTTTCTGTTTTCCGTGAAAATCAACACCTATTCCCAGTGAGAATAGATTAAAGAAAAGATGGGCTATTTACATTTCTGTTTTTGGGAGGAATAGATGTCTATTCATGGTAAAAATCGAGCTGTAAATCAACGTCTATTTTCAATGTATATTTTATGTCTGAGGACAGAACAGTGAAAATCGGACTTCTAGATTGTCACACATTTTCCACGAAAAAAATAAGTCCCCCCGCAGTGTAAGGAAAATAAATATATCTTTTATGCTCGAATATTAGTCATATAAATCAATTTTCAGAGCCTCTCTCATTTGGGATCCTCCGGTGTGACTCTGCATCACGGTCTGTGTTGCCTAAAACAGACCATGTCCTTTCTCGTGAATCCTACTTCGAGTCAAGTTTGCCCCGGGTGATGTCGGCTAGGAATCCACACGTCTACTACTACCTCACCCTGGATTTTAGCCCCTGCAACCCTGCGCGGTCGTCGCCACCTCTTATCAAAGATCACGCATGAGCTACACTCGCTCTGCTATTCCTAGACGGACTTTCATCAGCAAACTTTGTCGAGCGTGGTCCAGAACTGAAGCTGTGGAATCTGATGGTTCCAGGGATGTGCGGCAATCGATCGGTTGCCCGCGAGACTACATAGCGATGTGCAGCGCATGGTAAACAGCTCAGGACTACAGTTTTTACGAGCGCTAGGCAACTGATAGTTTCCCGCGGCGTTTATGATGTGTCTTCACACTCACACTGCGAAAACGTATTCCGCAACGGTCCCTGTTCTCGGCGGTTAAATATCGGCGGGCGGATGGTTTGAAGTGGAGCCGTATCGCGACTTTCTCTCGTCTGAAAGCATGAAGCAGGCGTCGGATCCGCTGAAAACTGTCATTGGGACGGTTTGACTTCCATATTTTACTTCGGCCACATCGGACCGACCATTCTGATGTGGCTCTCAGCCCGTGGATCCCCAGTTCCGGTGCCAGTCCATGAAAAGACTGACTCAGTCTTTTCATGGGCTGAGTAATGCGCCAGATTAGCCACTTGACTAAGATTTCGCGTTGCGATCTCATTGGCTCGGAACTAACGAGCATCTTCTCATGAGTGCTGATCTGTGCCGATGGCGTCGATCGTGCGAAGTGTCTACCACGAGGGGTTCAAGAATTTGATCGGGTGCATAAGCCTTCCTCCATGATCACCGCTTGATGGAGCTGCAATGGAAGTGGTCTACGGGCACACGGGTCCTTGATAGGATCTTTGTACAATCCGGGGGGAAAGAAATTGGATACGAAGTCTTTGCATCCCTCGAAAAATTGGATTACGAGGACGACTAATCTTGCCTCGGAACAAGGCTCTAACAGGCAAAGCGTCAAGAACCTGCGCATATTTTCCAAGAGACGATCTGTCGTTTCTACGCGCGATCAAGATGGGGCTTACAGGTCGAATCAAATCTCGAGAAAGCCCGAGAAGAGCTTGGATACGGCGTGGCCTGGACAATGCATCTGTTACAGTGCAATCATCACCCGATCCAGATCTCCGGCCCCAGGAACTACGAGATTCCGGCCAAATGTTACTGTCCGGCCCGATTTATGTCCAAGGCACCTGGGGCCTAAGCCCAGGATATTCGTTCAACCCGTACATTACCTCCAAGAAATCGCTTTTTTTATATGTCCATGCCTATGAAATTCAGAATCCGAGCTGTGCGAGCGTTTTGAGCGCGTTTCCAACCTATTCTTCCTCATGTTCGTCTCGCAAGTTGTCACGGCCTCTGCGAACTTGGATTGGCTCTGTCCGATGAGTGCGAGGATAGCGATTTGACCAGAAACAAAGTAAGTATACCCATTCCCTGCATCGCCATCGCTGATATCTTCAACTCAGCCTACGCATGCGTCTTTTGATCTTGAACGCGCTCAGAAAGGATCGTACTCGGAGTGGGACGCAGTGCCGTGCCAATTTTCTTCCCGAAGAGGTCGATTGAATAATTCCCTCTATGTTTTCTTTGCTATTCGATATCTCCATGGCTGCCCTCGGAAAGGCCGATGTGCGAGTGGTGGGACCATGAGGTATCATGGAGCCGTAAACGTCCACGAAGGTTCCGGATTATCGGTGTGCGTCTCGTCGAGTTGAAGATGATCGTGTAAGCCTCATGCGGGGAACGGCCAGCACAGCGTGTAATGATAATTTCGCTCCCTGTCCAGCGTCACCTCACTCCTTAGCGTGCTGCGCGACGCATATCTGGCGGACCGCATGCTTACGATCGGGCTTAAGCTACCTCCGTACGTCTAATCCCTGACTGCGTCTTCTGAACCTCTCTAAATTGCGAGACTCTTCAGTACGGCCTCGCTGTGTAGGTCTTGAAATTTAACTCCGAGACGCCTGCGAGCCCAGAATAGATGACAGGGCTATCTCTGTATCTTGCTTCCATATTCCAGCAATGGCCGGAATGTTTTCTTGACTACAGATCTGGCTTATCCCGATGGTCGTGGAAATGAGCCTTTCTGGACCGCAGCGATCCTTCCGTGAAGTGTGTTTTCACGCCATGAGAAAGAGAAGTCTGGCAAGATCTAATGAAGCTCTGTTACCGCACCTTTAGTCCTGTCCTGACCAAGGGACCAACTTCAATGAGCGACTTCTCGTATCTGAAGTCCTAACACTTGCCTGACAGCGGGGGGGGGGGGGGGTGGATATCCCACGCAAATCTTGGAATGGGAACTCACTGTTGAACCAGCAGTGAGTTGGTTCAGCAGTGAGCTCCCGAACGGCTTCTGCGGATCTCCAGATACGTCTAGATCGGAAGTGCGATGAGATCGGGAGTCTGGTCGTGCAGCGCGCTCCGTCGAGATGCCGGCATCTTCTCGATTGACGATGGAGGCCGGAGCGAGCCCGCACATGCTATGTCGGTTATCACTGTTTTTACTACGAAGGTCGTGCGTGATACATACCTGCATCTCGCAGAAGAAGTTCAGTCCTAGAGAGATCCTGTGCACATCTCTCTGGGGATGATGGCGTCCCATCCTGTATGGGATGCATCGCGACGAGCTTGGACCAAGCTGCTACCCCACGGCATGCACGGATGCTCATACCAGCATTACGGAGCCTCGGCGCTGCTGCGCGACAGAACGGGCGCAGTACACATGACTGAGCGAGAACAATTGGGATCGGCCCGCGTTGGTTCGGGAAGCTCAACGTAAGCAGGATGGGGCGCCGAAGACGCGATATCGTCCTTGCAAGCTCATATGGAGATGTATGAGGCTTGCCAGGCTCGCCGCGGTTACGATCGACTGATTGATGCCTTCATAACCGGCTTAAGATGTGGAGTCATGCATGCACAATGTCCCCATTATGCACCCAATATGGGACACTTGTGGGGCACTTATCTGCCCCTTATGTTGGCCTGATCAAGCACTGGTAGCTGTACTTATAGTGCACAAATAACCGCGGGATGGCCCCTGACTGACGCCGTGGATCCGGGTTTGCCAGGGTTGGCGGTCATATCAGGCGATATCCTCGCTTATCTATTTGTATGAGGTGCGACGTGGGAGAACATTTTCTTTTTTGCGACAAACGGCTTGTGGAGGACACTTTGAGCCTCGGTGATCGTAAAGTTCGCGTGCCCGTCGATCAGCAATGGATCGTTGGAGTTTCACGCCGTGTTTAATACCCTGCAGCGGAAGCGTAGACCTTTCGCGACGTATGCTACAAACCATGAGACAGATCCAGTCTTCAGCAGCTCAGAGATGACAGATATGACTAGCAACTGGCAAAAAAGGAGCAGGACACCGGTCACAACGGTCCATCTTCCATTTCTATCGCATGCAAAAAGCGGAACTGACAGAGAAGCTTCAGTTTCCGCAGCACTGGTTCAGTCGCTGCTCCATGTTCTGGCAAAGAGCATCATCCGCCTCAGTCAGCCTGTCCCCGTGAAGCTCCGGAGAGACAATGACGCTGACACATCGAGTGAGAAGATCCTCGATGGCTAAATCCCAGCGATGCCATCCCTCATGACCAAACATGCATTCAGAGAGCTGGCTGTGTGTCTATAACTGTCCCATGTTGGTCGATGATGGACCGACACGATCATTGTAGCTCGGTATCCCCGAAAGCGCGAGCATGGTCGCAGCCAGTCACAGCATCGAATGAAGACGACCGGCGGAACATGATCTTCAAAGTTTTTTATTGGTCACATTTCTCTCTGGCAAGCTTCTCTTGCAGCATCATTATTGTAGATAGCGATCTGATCAACTGGAATCTTGATGCCCGAGCTTTTTGACCTCCTGTGAACGTGGGCGTGTAGAAGACAGATATTGTAAAAGTGCATACGAGAACGGACCTCCTGTCGACGCGAGCGAGTAGAAAATAGATGTTGTAACAGTGCTTACACTCATTGAGGCAGATCTTCGTGCTTCTCCTTTTCCCTTTTAGCCGAGCCATCTAATGAGGACTCTACTGTATAAAAGAGCATCGCAGTGAGATCGAAAAGCAGCATCTCATCCCTGGCTGCAGTCCCTTCCAACCCATCTTTCGCTCTTACTGTATCTTCAACGAGGTCAACATTACTCAGCCTATCCTAAGCCTGGAAGACGTGGTCGTATGTTGGCTCTCTGGGTGTTTATGCGAAACGCGGCTCCAGTCATCGGTGCGGTTTCTCTTCTTCGTCACTTCCAGATGGCTCAAGCTATGCAGGCGGTGCTATCATCTTTGGGTTGAACAACAGTAAATGTTACGATCCGCCCAGTTGTCGTGAGCATACCTGTGACTTTCAAGAGTACCATCAGGCATCACGAGCCATTCATTTAGGACTCTGAGCAGAAGCACCGCTTCCACAGCGGTCCCCGATATCACAATCGCCTTACCCAACAGTGTGTAGCCTCTTTTTGTCGCACTTGCGGCCCACTCAGTATTTGATTGCCACGCGCCATAGGGGGACCTCAACGGAATTTCCGCAGTGATCTACCAGCTGGAGGTCCGTGATCGACCAAGTGCCCTGTCGGGTCGCCTGCACGCACGCTGGACAATGTCCAATGGGCGTGTCGACTCAGTCCCCGCAGATGCGTCCTTATTGTTTCCATATAATCGATCTACAGTGCCTGTGCTACGCAATTCCTGGTTCTCACGGGAAAAATGCACCAAATGGGGTTTGGCCAACACGATGGAGGACGGGAAATGTGCTTGGGAGGCGAGGTCATCTTCGACGGTTTGTTGGTGTTCGGCTGGCTCTTTTCAATTCAAACTAGGAGTAAGTCCTGCTCAGCTGCGAGACGATCGCATTATCTTCATGAGTGCATCACAGGTTGGTGTCGGACCCAGTTTTTTGTTTTGTTTCTCAAGCTGCGTGACATTCCTGTTCCTGGCACAACCAAACAGTTGTGACTGATCGACTTGATGGCCCTTTGCGGTCTGCTAGAGTCGGGGTCGACCCCGGTGCTAAAGTTGCAAATGTGGGGTTGTGTACCGTGCCAGGAGTCTTCAATGCATTATGGTCAACTGTCAGAGGTCGCCCACTTTGCACCATCCTTGACCAGCGGGTGAGTCCCTATCCCCTGCTGCGCCATCTTCTGTATGTCCCAAATGAAGCTATTGGCACTGGACTCTAGAGGATTGGTAACTGCCTCAAACACACCCATACCCTGTGGAACCTGTACTTTAAGTGGATGGTGAACACAGCATTGGGTGGCACCAGCCACTCAATGCTGTGTTGATCAATCACTGAGTGCACAGGTTGCGCAGTGCATGGGTGTGTTTGGGGTGATTGCTGATCCTAGAGTCCAGTGCCAATAACTTCGTTAAGGACTTTGAGAATGTGAGTATGAAATCAGTTTGTAGGAACATAAACTCAGTTGGGGGCACAATAGGGCAAATGACTAGTGGTCTCACGGTTCGGTTCAGCCAATTTCCTAAACCTCAAACCTGAACCATGGTTCACGTTTGAAAGGTTCTGTTCAGAGGTTTGAATTGTATCGAACCACTGAACCAACTTTTCATGAGAGCATTAAGGCTCCAACGGTATACGTGTATAACCGTGTAAACACGGTTATAACTGTATCTGTATCCGTGTCGTGTACAAGGGCCTGTATACGGTACACACACGGTACACACACAGTTTACACGGTTGATTTTAGAAACACGTACAATATAACGTACTGAGACCACAGAACCTCCCCGATCATACATTGTTACATCATAAATACCTTGCCCACAACTCCTTCAGAATACACGTGTGATACCAACGGCAACCCCATTTGACAGCTGTTTTTTTTGTGCTCCCATCATGGCTGCTGCTGGCGAAAGTCGGCCCTCCCGTATACGCATTGCTTCATACAAGGTCGCCGATCCCCAAAATGCGGGAGATCTCTCCGAGCTCCACAGGCAATCGGCAGCTGGTGAGGAACTCTGATGAGAAACTCCATCATTGTGGCTGAACTATCAAGCTAAACGCACTGTCTTCTATCCGCGCTGCTGCCAAGGCTGGTTTGGAGAAACTCGAGGTGTATTACACAAAAGCGCGTGGTTGCCAATTCAATATGATTGCAACTTGTACGTTTTCATCTCTCATTTGATTGTACTGCTGAGAACGATCCAGTGCTTCATCCGTCACTGGGCATATCTTGGTTCAAGACGTACGACCCGGGGAGCGTTGACGCTGCCAAGATCCTCTTTGAGCATGCCTTCGAATCCTACAACATTAGATACAATGAAGAGCAGGCTGCAAAAGACTCGGACATGTCCATGCCATCAATGTCAGCCAAGTTGTCTTCGCATACGAGTGGACTACTGGATCAGATCTGCGAGTACAACGACGAGGATGAGTGCATGGAGGAAGTCGACAGTGATCTAGAGAGCTTCTGGAAGGTGTTCCGAAAGTACGGCCGTGGAAGTCGCGATGATCCTCTGGCTTGGTGGAAAGCATGTTGTTGACAATCCTGTACTGCAGCTACTAACACAACCTGTAGGCACATGCTTCGAAGGTCCCTATTCCGGCCTTAATGGCCCGCGACTTCCTAGCAATCCCAGGTGCAAGCGTGTCGGTCGAGCGGCTCTTCTCCAAATCGCGCCATCTCTGTCATGAGACACGTTCGTCTCTCAAGGCCGACACAATCATGAAGGCCATGCTGACGAAGATGTGGATTCGTGCTGGATATGTTAAACTGACATAATTGATTGTCACCTTCCAAATAAATTTGATTTTTTTGACGAAAATTTAACTGTATACAACCGTGTGTAACCGGTTATACACGGTGAGTATACGTATACCAACCGTATCCGTATAGTGTACGCTGAGGTGTACACGGATACGATACGGTTGGAGCCTTAGAGAGCATGGCATTTTTCAATCCAATGGGACTCAAATGCAAGGAAATCATGTGTAATAAGTCTACAGATGTAAACAGGCAGATTCTGACAGGTTTTGGGATCTTTTTGGACAATTTATCAGGGCTTACTGTGTAGTAGGCATCACTGGATTGGTATGTATCAATGGATGATTTCCTTCTACAACATTTTCTACAATAGTTCTGGCTCCCATACCTCATATTTAGCATCTAATAGACCAATACTACTACCTTGTCATAGTTCAACCACTTTTTCATCCTACCATTGACCATCTTATCTTATCTCAATGCGGATTATCTTACCACAGATCACGGCATCAGACGGTCTCGGCTAGGGGTTCCAGGGATTATCTTTATTGGTTCGAGGCTGCGCAACATACGCTCCGGAAGGTTCTACTACAACCCATGACCAGCGTTCCATGCGGTACATAGTCTTATGACTCATTAGTTGTAGATATGACTCAGACTGGATTTGGGTATAAATAATGTAGCTACTTGGTTGTATTCTCCAGTCTTCGAATTGACTTCTCTTTTCGACATTATTTCTTGTTGATTGTCACATACCTCCTGCATGAGTTTTAGGTCCATAGAGGAGATAAATGCAGCAAAAAATGCTGATCTCCATCCAAATCAGGCAAATTCTGGTTTGATCAGGATTGTCATAAGATCTATGTGCTGCATGGAGCGCTGGTCATGGGTTGCAGTAGAACCTTCCTGAGCATATGTTGCGCTGCCTCGAATCAATAAAGATAATCCCTGGAACCCCTAGCCGAGACCATCTGATGCCGTGATCTGCGGTAAGATAACCCATGCCGAGATAAGATAAGATCGTTGATGATAAGATGAAAAAGTGGTCAAACTATGACAGTTGGCAGGAGGCAAATGCGTTGACGTGCCTGCGGACGGAATAGGCGCGAGCTAACACAAAATGGGGGTCAGCTACGACCTAAAACAGTGCAGGAATAAGTGTGATGTGCGAGGAGGTCCACAAGATTCAGTGCCGTGGCAGGCAGTAAGAAATGATGATTTTAGACGTGGGACGAAGTCGAGGGCGGCGTGGGACGGATGCGACGAAGCAGAGGGTCGAAATACCCAAGTAGAAACGAGCTGAAGACGAGAACTGAACTCAAGACTATGAGGAGAATAAATCTATCTTTCTTTTGTCCAACTACAAGCTTTTGTATGTGAGACAATGAAATAATCATCAGAGTGGGTGAAATATCGACAGGATGGAGCAAGGGACGGTGAACAGAGGAACCAGGGAAGTGAGAGGGGAAAAACAGGTACAAGTGGATGGTGAAGTAAGAAAGGCAGGGGTGTAGAGATAAATGTGCAGACAGCAGTCCAGGGATGTGAATATCAAAAATATATGCAGGGCTGGACGAACCAGTGAATAGCCAGGGCTGAGGAATATTGAGGAGACCCTCAGTTGTGTGCGAAGCGTGCGCCCACTGATTGCTGATTGACATGCACTGCCACACGTCAGGACTTGTCGGATAGATAGGCCAGTCCGTCAGCGTGTGTCTGGATTGAATTGTTTCCTCTGCCGAGCCTTCCGGACCTTCATTTTGTGGGTAAGATGATGTTATGGCTCCCATGTGTTCTTGCTATGCGGCCATCCCTTCCATTTGACCAAGTACTGTTTTCCTCGGCCAAGATTTTGCTCTTTCACAATTCTTTGACTTCCCACTCCTCTGCTTTTCCAATCATCTTGGCTAGGGGTCTCTTTGATTGGCAATGGGCACCTTGGTCACCCCCCAAGTCCTACCAGTTAGGTAGGTTTTTCCGGCGCCCAAAACCTACCTGAGTGGTAGCGGGCGGATGGGCGGTGGGCGTTCATTTTGCAAATTGCGATCCTTGGACGGCCCATTGTTCACGGTTCCAGGCACCCATGGGCGGCAGCCTGGGCAGACCCAACCCCGCCCGGGGTCCTAGCGGGCGCAGCGCTAGAAATTTTTGGCCATTTTACGTCCCGTTTAGGAAGTTAAAGTCGATTTCTATTGCCTTCGTTGCACACAAAATACATTTGTTTTGTTTCCTACTTATCACCCGTGTGTACACGATGCCAATTAAATACCCATGTAGCTTTTTTGCGTTCAATCAATCATCGATGCTGAAAATCTCTGCATCAGGGGGCGGCGGCCTGCGTCGCGATTCTTGCTGCGTCCGCGCCCACTCGTCCCCATCTATGACTTTGCCCAGACGTTCTGCTTTTTCAAGCTTTTCCTGTGCAATTCTTCTCTCTTCTTAATCCAATAATTTTGTCATTGAGACTACGTGTTCATACGGCAAGCCTACCTTTTGCAAACGCCTTCTTCTGTTCGACTGAACAAGCTTTTTCCAGGTGTTTAAGTAATCCCATTTGTTTATTTTGAACCTGGCAAGCCTACCTCGTGCACGACGTTCTGCGAGATGGTGCTCAAATTCGTCCTCCGGCTCTCGCTCGCTCTCACTCTCACTTTCCTCGCTGTCCTCCGTCTCTGGTTCCTCGTTGTCGTCAGATCGGATGATTGCTCCGCCCCACCCATGGCGGATTCTCCGCACTCGGCACCGAGCCCTACGAGCGGCCAAACAGACCGTATTTCGGTATCTCTCCTCAGGCGAGACGCGCTGTTGACTTGCGGCCCTGAATGGCATTGCATCAGAGCACTCAAATTCTGGACTGGGGGGACGGACTCACTGCATGCGAGGAGCGGGAGAGTGTAACACCAAGCCAAGCGGGCACGTTTCTTTTCAAGCTGTTTGGGTGTCAGGGGTTTGGGTCTGCAAATGTGAGCAATGGCAGTGGAGCGCGTTTGGTACAAGACAGACTTGTAAGTAATGCGCCGCATCGTCCGTGGTTGAAGGCAAAGTTGAACAGTCACGGTCACTGTGACAAGGGTCATATAGAGGGTCGCTGCCGGTTATGGGCATGGCATAAGGAGGTGCCGATTGATCCTTCGTTGGTCGGCCGGTGCGTGGGCCCCCGTGAAGAGATGTGGGCACCTGTGTTGTAAGTCTGGGCGCCCGTAGTTTGCTGCGGGTGCCCGTAGTTTGCTGCGGGTGCCCGTAGTTTGCTGCGGGCGCCCGTGATGGGATCTGGGCACCCTTGAATTGTTGTGGGCGCCCGTAGTTTGCTGTGGGCGCCCGTGATGGGATCTGGGCGCCCGTGTCGTAAGTGTGGGCGCCCGTCACTGGTGTCAGGGCAATCAACACAATACAGTAATATAGTACGGGGAGCATTCAGTTACATCATGGCACGTAGGAAGTTAATAATGTACTCAGTGAACTGATCAAGTGAACGACATGGATTCAAGCAGACGTGTTGTGACTGTGATTATTACTAAACGAGTTCTGGGAAGCCAGCATTGGGAGACGACTCGGCAACAGCAGTGCAAGGAGGCGCTAGCTCCGCTGCGTCAGTAATGTTCTCAATCCCATCACCAAACGACACCAACCCGATGGAGTGGTCGGGCTCTATAGCAGACGTCAGAATGCAGCGCGCTGCGCTTAGTCGGCATGCTTACTTGGAAGCTTCTCCACAAGGCGCTGGAACTTCTGTAGCACCTGGTGTAGTTGGTGCAACTCGACGTTGTCAACAGACTTCACCAGATCCAGGAAGGCCTTGCGAGCCTTGTCAAGTTCACGATCCTGAGCGATGCGCTGAGTGATGTCCTCTGTAGGCGTGGTCCTCATGTACAGCTGAGTGTACGCCCACGGAGCCGCTGTATCAAGGTCAATTTGCCATAGGAGGCTATACTCACTGATGGCACAGCGCAACTCTGAGCGCGATGTTGGCAAATAGAAAGGATTGGGAAAGTCATCTTCCACCACAACCATAGGCCGTGCTATAAGTTGTGCACTGGTTAGTTATCTGGTTCTTCTTCAGCTGAAAGCAAGTACCACTGTGCCGCAAGCAATCTGCGTTGGTCAAATCAATACCTCCATTGGCCGCGCACTGACACTGGAATGTATTCAACTCTAGAATGGGAAAATGAGCGAAAACCCACACACACGGACTGCATCATTGTTGTATTGTCCATTGCGTTCCATTGCATCGCACCCTCTGCAACAGGGGGACGGTGACACAAATTTGTCCCCACGTTTAGTGTAATAAGCACAGTACCATTTAGGCATGAGCAGCTTGCACTGTTCACATTCTGCAAAGGTTTGGTCCGGTGCCGAGCGCTCATATTCGTCAAGTGTGATGAGTGAGAACTGTTGCACTTTGCAGCCCAGGATCTCCTTGCGGTCCCGACTACCGGTCAGAAGGTGAACGTGGACACGTACACCTTCTGTAGGCTTGGCGATGGGAGGAGGTTGGTGTTGGTCGGTGCGCATGGGACTGGCACGGGCAGACAACGAGACAGCGGTCGTCCGGATCGGCGGCATAGTAGACGCAGTGTTTTTGCCACATATGAGGAAGAGGATGGGGAGAAAAGCGCGATATGGTTTTGGCCCCTATAATAAGAGTGAGGACTGAAGTACTATTGGCGATAATCAAAACATGTGACAACGCACCCGCAGATCTATTTCCAAGCGCCTAGTTGGATTACCCAGCAGAGGCGTGATCGATCATGACCACACGTTTAGTACCAGACGACCAGCTGTGCGTATCGGGGGATGCCATGTGCTCAGGTACAAAATGAAATTGACCAAGGCCGAAGTGGATGTGAAGGTGTTGACGCTAAGCTATAATAGTAGTTCCTCATCCCAGACAATGCCGCCACGCTCGAAGGCCTCCAACTCATTGTAAGGCAGAGACTCGCCGTTAGACTCAGTCTCACTACTGGAGTCCTCATCCCCATTGGTATCCTTCCACTTGTCGTTCCCCCAGCTTGGGGCACCATCTCTCGTACGGGCAGATACATCTTCGATGCGAATCTGTAGTACATCCCTGTCTGAAGGACCCCAAGGGGGGAGGCCCTCGGTTGGGTACGGGATTTGTCGCAGCGGCTTCTCCCATGCTGCGGTCAGTTTTGTCAATTCTGACTGGCGAAGCTTGAGCTGGAAGACGACTGCCTCTTCATCTACACCGGACGTCAGCTATGATTGTTCATCCGTTGGCCAAACGCACGTACTAGCCTTGCCTGCCAGTTGCAGGGCCCACCCAACAACGTCCCACTCCTCTGCCATCCACCAGCGCAGCGCCCGACACTCGTGATATAGACGTTGCTCTTCCTCGTCACATTGGTCCCGTTTGAGTAGAGCCTGAATGCCCTTGCGGACAGAATTGCTGCTCATCCTCAACGGCGGGTCAACCTCCTGGTCGATGTCTGTCAAACCAATGTCCAGCCAGACATCAGCATCAACATCCAGCCCCCAGATGTCCTTCTCATTGATTGGTCCAGGTGCCACCGCGTTCCGTGGGGCATGGTGGAGATCGATGAGCTCCTGCAGTTGTTTGCACAAGTTGTTGTAGAGTTTGCACAGATCTTTGATACTTTGGTCGCGGTGTTTGACTACGTCCTCGATGTGAGTTGTCAGTTTTGCGTCTTGAGAAGTTTCAGGTTAGTCAGCACTTGCTATTGGCAGAAAGAAAAGAAACACCATGCCTGCTTTGTTCCGGTGGAAGTGACACTTGACTCGATTGAGCTCAAACTTTCTCTGCCTCAAACAGCTGCGTAACTTTGTCTTGGCGGCGGCAGCATTCATCCGCACCTGGATGTACTTGCTCTGCACCATCTTAGAGACAGATCGGCCTTGTCTTCCACTCCCATTGTCGCCTTCTGCTTGCGCACTGATTCCGCCAACTTGCTCAGCTTCTCATGTGCTTTAGCATACTCTTGCTCTGCAAAGTGGACGTAAATAGGATCCGCGTCTTCTTTGAAGATGGTGTCATTCCACTGAGACATCTACGCCTTCAGTTTGTCCATGAGAAGCGTCTTCCGCAGCACGTCTTGGACGGCGAGTTTGCCTGCATTCTTTGATTGACCTGTAATGTCGGAAATGAATTAGCTAGCGCTGAATGGAGGGAACTTGTGGCTGACGCGGTTGTGGCTTGGACATTGCCGCAACCTGCTTGGCGTGCTCTGCCCAAAGGACCAGTTCTTCATGTGGACATTGACTCAGGGCAGTATCAGCGTGTCGTCTTTGTAGCGCCGTGCTAACCAGGTTCCTAATCGTGAGAGTTTTCCTTTGTGAAGATGGATCACTTGTGCATTGAGCGTATAGCGGCGCTTGTGATACTAGAGGTAGGGGTGTTAGCATGGGTCTGATAATGACATTATCTAGAGCGCATACCCCGCAAACACAAAGAAACGATACCAAATGGCTAAGAGAGTGCCAGAAGCGTTCCAGCAACTCTCCATCAGAAAACCCGAAATGAGTGCGCCGTCTCGGATGATAAACTGCTTGGCAAGCAGTGCCATGCCCGTACGAGTGCAGGACATACACTGCCCACTCTAATCTCTCCATGTACGCGGGGGGAAGGAAGTCGAACTTTACTGCTGACCGTTGCAACTGGCAGGCAATGTCGTACAGGAAACCAACGACAAAGTCGGTCGGCAAATGCTGGAGCAAAGCTTCAATGAGGGCGAACATGTAGAACTGGCGTTTGCCAGGCGTCTTGATGTTTGCCAGGAAGAGAAGGTTGTTGTGATGACACAACAAGCCCATGAGCCCCTTATCGTCAAAGAACTGAGAACTGCTCTTTGCTCTGGTCTTGTCTGCTGCAGCAAAAGACCGCTCACACTCATTGAGCACAGATCGCAGCAGAGGAATGGACGGTGCTTCGATCTCGTCATCATCATTGGCCTCTTGTGTTGGTGCAGCCGCTGAGCCCAGAGCAGGACGCGTGGGATGGATCCCTTCGACCCACTGAGCCATCTTTTTTGTCGCTTCATCGGGTAAAAAAGAAGACTTTGGATGCGCGTGTACCAGGTCTTGCTGCCCCCAATCCTTGTTCCTTTTTTGCGTAAAGCATGCATCTCCGCAAACGATGCAATGCAGCACCATTCATGCATCTTCCCATTTGCCACCAAAGCATGCGGGACATCGGCCACGCAGATATTTGCTGGGTCAGACACGGTCTTGAGGCGTCGGGAACGGGTAGATCGGCCCGGCGGTGCCGGATGACTCAGCGATGGGGGAGGATGGACCTGGAGAAGACAACTGCTCGGGGCTGGGGCCAGGTGATGAAGACGGGGGCATGAACGCCCGGGTCAGAGAGGAAGACAGTGCTCGGGTGCGCTTAGTCAGAGAGGATGGTGGGGACGACTCGAGTTCTCTGCGCCTTCTTTTGCGCGGAGATTCTTCAGCACCGCGGTGGGGTGAGGGAGTAGGTGTTGATGGCTGTTCGCAATGTTCCTCTTCTTCGCGCATCTCCTCCTGCACGCTTTGAAGTATGTCGTCCATCGCCTGGTCTGTCCGGTGACGCAAGATTGTGTAGTACTCGAGGGTGTTACCAAATTGACAACGCAGGGATTCCTGACCGCAAGCACGTCAGCACCCACAGCTCACAGGTAGATGCCATACATACTTGGTTAGGCAGTTTGTACCCCAGACGATCGAGGCACTGCTCGATCGTCTTCGTCAGCGCACAGTTTTTGGGTGCTTGATTGAGGAAGAGATCTTGCGCGAAGTCCAAGACTCTCATGTCGACGGCCAGATGGGGTTCGATTGGTGAGCTGGGGAATAGGCCACAAGCGACAAGTTGAGGAGCTGCTGGAAAGCACGCGCAGTAGGTCAACAACGTTTGTTGCACATCTGCAATGCTTCAGTACGTGTCATGACAGCGCGGGACAGGCATGAAGACCTACCATGCCAGCTGAGCAAGTACACTTGCACATCTCGCTGTCTCCCGCAGATACATTCCCTTGTGTATGGCATGACCCGTTCCAAGTGTCGCAGCCGCTCGGTGCGGCGCACCAGGTCTGCATACACTGGTAATATGACCAGAAAGACTTCCTCCATCCAATGCCTGGTCTGCTTTCCTCGCAGACGAGAATGCGTCGTCTGCGGGCCTAACGGTGCAACATCGCTGCCAATATACGCCATGTACATCTTGGGAGCATCCTCAGGTGCCTCTCCGTCTGCGTCTAGGGGCGGGGGCTGATCATCAAGCTCTTCTGCCCATCGAGTGTTAAGGGCGAACCCAGCCTGACCAGGGGGAGGGCGCACATAGTCTTGATAGACTGTCTTTCCATCGGCAAGATACACGGGCAGTGGACGCCAAGCGCCGTGGCGTCGTGAGGGTTGGGCGGTGCTCAGGGCAAAAGCTGTGTGCTTGGTGGGACTGGCGGACTTGCGACGCGCGGTCGGCATGTCGAGTACGTTTGGGATGCTAGGGCGGATTATGGTCAGTGATACATTTCCGTGTTTTTGGACTGGTCTGAAGCTTACAGTGTGGTGGCTTTCTTCACTGCAGCCTCAGTGCAAGTCCCTGTTCCCTTAACTACGTATGTGAGTCTTTTGTATTCCACTGTCAAGATGGCGTACTTAGGATTTCTATTCTAAGTCTACATGAACTATGGCAAGCAAATATAGAGGCATAGTATAGGCAAAAAGATCAGAGTTAATATTGACGCTGCCGTGCTTATGACCATCGGTCATGCTCATCTTGGGATCATCAGGTGGCTGTGCAACATCTGCCCTTGCTCTTGACCGCACAATGCCCGGTGAGTCTCTGACGTTGCGTATGGACATGTCGCACAGTAGTTAGACTGCGGCTGAAGGCTACGGTCCCAATGACCATAAATCACACCCTGTATAAGTTCACGAAAGAAATCCTTGTAAACGGAAGCATCAGTCCACGGCTAGAGGCACGCGAGACTGACATCGCTTAGCCCCGCTGCCTCCTGAGCCCCGCCTCGCTAAGCCCCAAACTGCGAACTGAAGTCATTGTCATTGAATAGCTGGTACTGCAGGAAGTTCAGATCTAGCCCATCACGCGTCCTCTGGCACTGCTGACGCCGAGGGCCCCTGCTCCCCAGCCGACATGGTGCGTAACCGTTGAGATCTCTCAGTGGTGGTCGTTGGTACTAACATTCAGCACCAGTCAGTCGTCTCTAACTACTCCGCCCCACCTTACAACTCCGATGTCACCTCCGGGCCTTTTCAGTCCTGAGCCGCTGTTTTTGTCCAGGACTGTGGGTGACGCTCCTTCCGCTTCTATGACACGATATTGACTGACCGAATACAGCCATCTCCTCCTTCATGCTCCCCCACTCTGATTCCGATGTCTCCAGTCAGCGGCGTGAGTCAGCTGCACTTAGGTACCGACATGCTTGAAGAGCAGACATTGCCACCCTCAGCTCTCCCGAACGAATCATGTTCGATTGCAGCAGCTCCTGAGGTTGAGCAGTACACTGAGACGTTGTCAGGCAGTGCAACACAAGACTCGACTATGATCTGCGGCCAGGACAAACCGCAGGTGCGTCCGCTCCGATGAACGGTCCTACTTGTCAGATCAATACCTCATAGTCTAGTGAACTGGAATCGCTGCTTCTGAACGTTCCTTGAGCGTTGGTATTTGGCCCAGCCAATCCTATGGTGCTCGGATGGGGTGCAGTGGAATCAGTAAGGTCATCTGCACTTAGTTGTGGACGTATCCGAAAGCTTTGCAGACTTCGTCAAGTATCTGTGTGGAAGGAAACCATGGCAAGAAGCGGCGTATCAAGGCGCCTCCTCAAGTAAACAAGGGCAGGGTGCTGCAATACCTCAGCCTGGAAGCCCAGGAGGTGGAAGATGAAGAGGATCTCGACGACGATTATGATATGGGCGATTGGATTGTCTCGGAGGAGGAAGCAGACACTCAGGAGTCAGATATCGAAGACGACCGACAGCGCGTCTTGCCTCAGCCTCCAGTTGTCTCCCAAAAGGAGGCTGCATTGATCCACCACTGCCTTGAGATGATAGCTGCTCAGTACTTGCAGACCTTGCGGGTCGAGATTGCGTCAAGATCCTCCGCTGCTGTTATGCCCACGGACGAATCATCAGTTCCGGAGCAAGTCGCGGAATCTCAGAACCTGATCACAGGCAGCTCCCTCCGTTCTGGACTGAGCGACGAGACAATGGTGGCTGCGGATTACATGTACCGCATGCCGGACAATTTGCTTGATCCCCCCCTGTATCCATTGGTGGTCCCTCAAGGTCTTGAGCCGGACGCCACTCGATTCCTGTCCCATTACGATTTCCTCGACTCGGTCTTCTACCCTAGGCATTTTGGGGGCTTTGTTTACGTGGAGACTTGTCATCGCGCCTGGCTGTCTAAAATTCTGGAGCAATGGCAATACTTTAAGCCTGGCATGGTCAAGGCTCCAGTGCGCGGCTCCGACAAGAAACATCTTCCTGCATCACCCCCCAGTGCACTTGTCGGCACGTTTGTGCAGCTCGATACCAGTTTGTATGCAGGCAATGTCGGGTACTTGCACAAAGACGATGATGGCGCCATAGAGCAATATGCCTTGGTGGTACCTCGAATCCAAGCACCAGGGCAGCGGACAAGACCTGCGCCTGCCTTGTTTTCGGTTCATCACATTCAAGATCGAGACATGTACCCCGGCGATGAGTGTGGCCGTGACGGCCATTGGATTGTCTGGAAGCATCGATATTTTACAGAGGAGGGACTGGAACACATCAGATGCGGGCAATATGGACTTCGACAGCGTCCAACGCCCCCCACTGTCGCCGAATTGGCGATGTTTTGGGACACCCACAACAATCTTCTGCATGCCCCCAGCTACGATCCTCTGCAGACTGGTGTCCAAGTCGGCGACATGGTGCTAGTTCATGACCCTTTATCTGCCTTTCATTGCTACGCTGGCACCTTGGTTTGCGTACCACCAAGCTCTAAATTTGGCTCTGCTGTTGGGGCTGTCTTTGTCAACTACAATGGGACAGACGTTGTCACAGCAAAGAGCGCCAATCAGGAGCAATGCTTTGTAGTGCTGATAGCATCTCTGTGTCGACATGCTTTGTGTCCGCCTCGCCCAATCAGTGAACACTCTCGTATCAAGGTGTTTGGCCATCCGTTGTTGCACCTGGCATTGGGCTGTGTTTCAGGCTTACATAACAGCGCCGACCAGCTCAAATTCCAGGGTGTGCGGCCAAATGGAGAATGTTGCCGCGGACAAGTCAAATGACAGCACTGCACCCTCGAGTTCCGAGCAGGAGATGTTGTCGAGATCATGAGTGGCAACAAGCAGGGCGTTGTTGGCTTTGTCCTTGCGACTCACATCGGTGGGGCTGTGGACATCTACCCAGTCAGTCTCCCCTCCAACCGGAATAGCTCAACTCTAATCTCTTGTTGGTGTCAAATCGATGAGATTCAGCAGCATGTCAAAGGCATTTTCATCAGAGATGAGCACCGGGTAAGCAAAGCACAATTTGACTCTGTATTTGGCACTGAAGTAGCTACTTGCAGGTGAATAATGCGGCATATCTGTCACGAGAGGATCTCGCTGTACATACAATCATCAGAGTGCTGGCCCATACATATCATTGTATCTAACCACGTTGCAGATACGTGTCCCAGATCGGACTATTGTGCTGGTTCCGGTCAACACGACCGGATACCAGCGAGCGCGTGGGCATAGCTGGATGGCTAAGCAGGTCGATCCAGAGCATGTCAAATTTGCTCTCGAGCAAGACATGCGCAGAGCAAAGCTCGAACAAGACCTGTTCCATACTGGGATAGGTTATTCGGGCCAGCGCGTCATGATCGTCGGGAAACACTCACAGAAGGGGCTCATCGGCACTGTTGTTGGGTACAAGCACCTTAAGCGATCCGAGAAGCCTACCACAAAGGGGCAATCCAAGCTGGAGCGCGATGTTGAGTTGACAGTAGATATGGAAGGCGGCGGCAGGACCACATTGCAATTGGACCAAGTTGTCCACCCTGAGTGCGTGTACCATTTATGTGTTAGCTGCGCACTTTGCTGACCCTCGTCACAGAGCTTTCTTGCCCTTGCGACAGGCAATGTTCTTCGACGATCTAGCCCGTCTCATCAAGGAAATACAGCGAGAGACCACTCCGCCGCCGGATCCTAGCGCGGAGTCGGTTCAAGAGCCCCCAGGCGAGTCTTTCTATATCGCCAATCGCTGATATCTGATGCAGTTGTCAGACGATTTTTTGCGCGATGCCCTGTGGCTGGCGCACCTAGGCTTGTGGGAGAAGCGCGTCGACGTCCAGGTCAAATCGGCGGACGCAATCATGGCAGCCAAAGACAGGGAGAAGTACCGCATGAAGGGCAAAAAAAGCCGCTATCTTCAGTCTTTCAATGACAAGACATTGCAGCAGGCTGGGAAGACAGGGATTGTAATGCCCTCTCAAAGCATGTCCTGGACGCAGCACGACTTCATGCAAAAATTCGTCCGAATTTGCGTGGGCGGCTTCCAAAATGCCTATGTGCTGGCGGAGTGCCTGGAGCCGATGAAGGTATTGCCTGATGGTCGCTGCATTAGCACGGTGCGTGGTTGGGTGATTGTAATTGGATTCGACTGCGATAAGAAGGACGGGGATATTGGCAAATACGCCGAAGTCATACCCAAGTCTTCTGAGCCATCAAGGTTGCTAGTCCAGTTTGCGCAGCCAATAGAAGGCAGGAACAGGACAAATACATTCCCCATCGACTCGCTCTGCCGCTCTACCAATGAGTCCGCACCCGCATTGGGATTCTGGGCAACCGACTTCACGATCGGGGTTTCTGACATAGACGGTGCATCAACAGTGGCCATGGCCATGTGATAAAGAATTTAGATCTCACTAATCAAATGTATTGTATGCTTCGGAGCAATCAGTTCTAATCAGTTACTTACACACACATCTGCTATAATACTTATCATGGGCTTCTCAATGAGTAATCAGGTGGCTGCGCCACATGCCAGTTTGATGGCCTTGGCAAAGACCATCAGGGCAATGTAACCCAATCAGTGATGACGCTCCGTGTGACAGAGGTCTCTTATTGTCAGCGCTCATGTCGCCCGCCAGGCACGACACACCCAGCAGGCAATCTTGCAAGGGACGCATATTGTCTGTAGATGTAGTGTAAATATACAGAAGCCTAGTGCACATGAAATCCGTCTAACACATCGGGGTCACGCATTAGGAGGCACTGGCTAACGACACTTGGACATCGCTGCAGGGTGTACGGTCTAAAGCGGTTGGAGGAGATCGGGTGTCAATTGCACACATGGCAAGGAACAAGTCAGTCAGTCAATTCACGTTGTTGAATGAAAAGCCGCCAACCTTTTTTTTCCTCAACAGATCGCACCGAGCCACACACTCCCCGAACCGTCACAGGTCCTTGCTACGTGAGTCCCACTGCTCACCTTCGACGGAATGCCTGCAGCTAGTCCTCACTACTCGGTTGAAGAGTTTCCAGCCCCTACATAGAAAGATGGGCCGATCACTGCGCTCCAACACCAAGCTGCCGCCTCGCGCCCCAGAGACGCCCGCAGCGGACATTCAGCGCCAGAGGCGCAAAGAAAGGAAGCGGATGGTCAGAGCTTTGCCTGCCTGTGTGCCAGATGCTGATTGCTGAACAGGCAACACCAGTAGTCTCGCCGCCTTCCGAAGCTCTGCAGCGCAATGAAGGGCAACTTGTCTCACCGCCTTCCGAAGCTCCACAGCGCAACGCTAATCGAGTCGAGGACGGGCCACCTCTTGTCTCTCCGTCACCAAAAGCCCCGCATTTGTCCACGGAAGCATTAGCAAGCGCCAGCCTGAGCAGTAGCGCTGTGCATAGAGACAGTGGACAGTCAGGCTATCTGGCGCATCTGGGTGCTCTGAGTGCCAAGGCGTCAGCGGCCAATCGCAAGAGCCAATCGTTCCCCACTTTTGCCGCCAAATCAGCACTGGACATTCTTGCTGCAGGCCCAACAGAATCGCGGCGCACAATGAATGTGCTGTCAATGCGTCCGTTCAAAATCGAAACTGCACGGAGCACGTCTCAGGACTCGACATTGGCACCACCCTCACAAGGAGGACTTGGGGGCGACTCCACCCCTCGTGCACATCTACGCACAAAGGTGGCAGACATTCGGGGCCCGTTCAGCGATCAACACCTGATGGCTGAAGACCTGGATGAGATTGAGCAAGACCCTGATGCCAATTCACCAGAAGAGGTTCGGGGCCCCGTGGAGGAGATTGAGGAGGACCGTGATGCCAGCTCAGCAGTGCCACCAAGAGCTACGAGCGTCGAGCCAGACATGGATACACGTGACAGCGACCATGAAAAAAGCTCTGTAGACAACAGTGACCATGATGGAACCTTTTGGACTCAGAGGGAGAAGCGGCGAGCAGCCGCTTTGCTCAGGGCCAGAGACAACGGGAAGATGACAGCAATGGGGATCACTCCCCAGCGTGGGGACGTGGAGAAAGACGAGAGTGACGAGAGTGATGAGAGCAACAAGAGCAACGAGAGCAACAAAACAAGCAGTCGTTGTGCTGTGGCTACAAGCACTCGTCGTGCTGCGGCTACAAGTACCAGGCAAGCACCGGCTCCCACCAAAGCGCCAGCTTCCACCGGCAACAACAGGGAAGTCAGCCTCACCAGTCAAGGAGGACGCCCGACTACGGCGTACTGCCAGAGGATAGCCGCCATCCAAAGAGAGATGCTGGACGTCTCAGTGGAGCATCAAGTGACAATGGGCCGGGTGCTCGCAGATCTGGATAACGAGCAGCACGGCAGAAGTGCAAAGGAGAGTATCTGGAACAAGTTCCAGACGTGGTACTCACACGAGCACAGAGGAGAGAAGCCACGGGAAAGTAAGTCGATCTTTAAATGCGTAACAGGAGTCCGGCTTACTGTTGGGGCAGTGCATGTCAGTCAGTGGAACAAATTGGTCAGCCAGGCATTCCAAGATCGCCTAGCTGAGCTGGATGACACACTGCATGAGGATGCTAGGGTGCTGGAACGGCATTTTGCAGAGGTGGTAGAATGGCATGCACAGCATCGCCAGGACCAGTTGGACGAAGACAGGAAATCCGGACGACTTGCAACAATGGTGAGGAATGCAGCCAAATCGTTGTCACGATTGGTAAGTCCCTGGCTTTCAGGCGGACTGGATACTGCTAATAAGTGCGTAGGGCACAAAGATATACCACGAGTCCGGGGTACATGTCTTTGGTGTTATCGTTGATGAGGAAGGGCAACAGAGCTGCACTTGTGCCGGGTCACCTCAGTTTGCAGAGATGGTGCAAGCCTACCCGTACGCTGTGCACAAACAACTGCGAGACTACGAGACCATGTAGCGGTATGTGTCTTGTCCTCGATAAAGTACCTTCGCTGCTCAGCGCCATCACAGAAACATTGAGCTACAAGAGCGCTCCTCTTGCGTAGACCCATCACTGGTGGCACAACCTGCGACCGCGCCGATGCAAGGTGCACAAGCCAGTGGTCCAAGACCGCAAGGACTAAGTAGCAAGCAACGGCTCGTGACAGATGGAGGGAGAAGCTATGCCGACAAGAGGAGCTTTGAACAGGCGCGAGTCGGTGAACTGCTGCAGAGAAGCCTGGGTACGATTCCTGGTCTTTCTGACAACAAGACGCGCTCACCAAAGGTTTCTCTTTGCATTAGAGTCCACGGGGTCCGTAGTTCTGAAGAGGATGACTTGGGACTTGACTGCCCTGTGTCGGAAGCACCAGGTCTGGCTGGTGAATTGGCCGCAGGGCTTTTCTCTGCTGCATTCGAATTGGAAATCATCCGCAGAGCTTGTGCAAGTAATTCTGCCCGGTCTCGAGTTGCGAGCGCATCCTGAACAATACGCCGTGGACCCAAATGACGATCAGGAAACCGTCGCGCTGAAAGAGGACAAGGAAGCCCTCGCATCTAAGGCTCCACATTTTGTGAAGTGGTCGCAAGGTCAATTTTCGCTACTCAGGGGAGCACCTGCGTTCTCATAAACATGACAGAAGAAGTCGATGCCGCGGACGACGTTAGGCATGAGGGTGATATCGTGTTAGCAACCCGCGTCGACGATGGTGTCGAGCTGGCGTGGGTGCGGGACTGCGCCTCTTACAAGAAGGAGATTGCGCAGGTGGATAGCAAGGTGGCCAGGAAAAGACCGGCTTCTGCTCGTTCACCTCCACCTCGTTCTGCAACCCTCGGTGTATCCAGAGAGATGTCAACCGCCACGGAGCTAGGTGGCAACAACTTCTTGGCACACGTATACAAACTGACACGAGCGCAGCCCCGACCCCAATGGAATTCAGTGACGAAGAGGGCCCCGCATCCCCACCAGCAAAACGTTCTCGACTAAACCCAACTCTGTCAGCAGCATTGGACGACGTCGGCGATGAGCGAGTCAGTCTTGCGACGAAAACACGCGCACAAATCAACGCAGAGAAGTTGCGGGCGCAGCTGGACCGCCAGCCCAGACCCGGAGAACACATCCTGCGCTACCATTTTGGGAAGTCAGCGACACCGAGTCAGTTGCTTAGTACGTTGCTTAGATTTGGTGAACAATTGGTACCAATGGCTTGGCTGATGCTGACATGCCGTTTTTCCATACATTCATAGAAGCGACGGAGTAATTATTATCACCAGCACAAATGCAACAAATATAACGTCTTGGCCTTGTGCTTCAGGGGTAAGAAGATAACAGCGCAACGTCTTGGCCTTGTGTTCCAGGGTGTAAGAAGATGACAGAGCGCATGTCACAGCTGAGTCACATTTCCTTCACTTCTTGGTTTTTTATTCATGACTTCTGTCACCGACATGCTCCTGGAATCAGAAGATTGTCTTCAAGTAAAGCACATATTGAACAACGGAGCAATCAATTGGATCCAACGGGAAAAGAGGTGCAACCCAGAAGGTGTGACTGCCTTTGAACACTGCTTGGTTGGCCTGCGTTATCACCACGCACTCAGCAGAATGCTAGATATGCAGGATGAAGCGGTCCGAGTCCGTGGGGATCCTCCAGCATACTGGAGAGAAGACTTGGGCTTTGCCAAAGATTGCTGGGAACGACGAGTATGTGAGTGCCGCATACCGGGCCAGTAGTCCAGCAGCTGGTTAATCAAAGATGTCAGTGCCACTACGGCCTCAGGGTCTGCCCGTTCCATCAGAGGACATTGGTACGGTCAATGGTTGATATCACCTCGCAATGTGTTCTGATATTACACGGTCAGGCTATTTTGACCGCTCATTCGATGACGCCGTTCTGGAAGAAAGGGCCAACGCAGAGCAATTGGCTGTGTTCCACTTGCGAGGCATTGGCCCCGAAGGTGTCAGTGCGGCGGTCAAGGCATTGGGTGGGGACGACGTGGGCTTGTCCCTGATGCTTTCTCCACATGGCAACATGGGGACTGCGCAGAGGTACCATACTCGTGAAGAGATGTATCTGACCAACGCTTGACCGCCTGCGTTTGCAAATCCGCCTGCAGATCTGCAGTGCTCAGTCTGCTATGGCATACTGTCTCATCCAGTGAAGTAAGTGTTTGTGTTAGCTCTTGGCATATAGGTTGTTCCGGATGGGTCGCTGATTGGCCTTCACCCAGGGTCACTTGTGGGCACAAATTCTGTTACGGATGCATATGTATGTGGATCCAAGAGGCCGACGTGTTCTCTTGTCTGATGTGTTGCGCGTTAATCAAGTCCGCCCCAGTGGCAATGCCATCCACAGCGGCACTGGTGTCGTTGGTACGCGGAGCAGAGCAGGACATGTCTGTGATTGAGTACAATTGGTCCAGTGTGATTTGGGCTGGGACTTGTTGTGTAGCGCTGCCACCGGATTTCTCGTTCCAAATGCATCCAGTGCCGAGCTAGATAATGCTTATTCCATGTTCTAACGCTACGTACTATGTAACTGAATGCTCCCCGTACTGTATGACTGTGTTGTGTGGATTGCCCAGATCCCATCACAAGCGCCCACACTTACGACACGGGTGCCCAGATCCCATCACGGGCACCCGCAGCAAACTACGGGCACCCGCAGCAAACTACGGGCGCCCAGACTTACAACACAGGTGCCCACATCTCTTCACGGGGGCCCACGCACCGGCCGACCAACGAAGGATCAATCGGCACCTCCTTATGCCATGCCCATAACCGGCAGCGACCCTCTATATGACCCTTGTCACAGTGACCGTGACTGTTCAACTTTGCCTTCAACCACGGACGATGCGGCGCATTACTTACAAGTCTGTCTTGTACCAAACGCGCTCCACTGCCATTGCTCACATTTGCAGACCCAAACCCCTGACACCCAAACAGCTTGAAAAGAAACGTGCCCGCTTGGTGTTACACTCTCCCGCTCCTCGCATGCAGTGAGTCCGTCCCCCCAGTCCAGAATTTGAGTGCTCTGATGCAATGCCATTCAGGGCCGCGAGTCAACAGCGCGTCTCGCCTGAGGAGAGATACCGAAATACGGTCCGTTTGGCCGCTCGTAGGGCTCGGTGCCGAGTGCGGAGAATCCGCCATGGGTGGGGCGGAGCAATCATCCGATCTGACGACAACGAGGAACCAGAGACGGAGGACAGCGAGGAAAGTGAGAGTGAGAGCGAGCGAGAGCCGGAGGACGAATTTGAGCACCATCTCGCAGAACGTCGTGCACGAGGTAGGCTTGCCAGGTTCAAAATAAACAAATGGGATTACTTAAACACCTGGAAAAAGCTTGTTCAGTCGAACAGAAGAAGGCGTTTGCAGAAGATAGGCTGTAACAGAAGCGACGAATCGAGTTCTGCTACACCTAGAGCGAAGGCTGACTGTTCAATGTAGTAGTATTCACTGAAGAAATTATCTACCATGTGACTACTATATCACCTAATCAGAGTGGCTGTGTAGCGATGGGATCAAAGGGTAAGTACACAGACACGGAGGAAGAGTAGCAAGATAAGTAGTCAAACAAAGAAAAAAGGAAACTGTGCGGGCCTACGTAGTCTGACCGTTACATACGCCCTCTAGACTGCCTTCTCGAGGCAGGCTAATCCTGCATGCCCTCCATGGCACCAGTGTGATCCCCGGAGTCCGACACTCCATTCGACGGACCCCCAGGGGACGCCGCCTTACGCTGGCGCTCTTCCAGGAGCCGACGCTCCCGGCGTACACGCGCCCGATCTTCTTCGTCTCGCTTGTTCTGGAGGATCGCATATTCAGCAAACCGCTCGCGCGCCGCGGCCGAGTGGATGTCAGAAAAGCGGGCGGGACCATTGCCGCCGCCATGACGGGCTTCCTCGTCCCGGTGCTTGGAATCACGCCGGTTCTGTCCGTCCTTGCGGCCTTTGCTCTGCCGCATGAGCGTCTCCAGGGCGGATGTCGTCGTGAACTCGCGCTCCTCGATAGGCACGAGTACCAAGCCAGGGGGAAGAGTCGAGAGGTCCTCCAGGCGGACCTGGAAATCCGTGAAGTTGGGGATCGGATTTTGGGTGTTGAAGCTCCAGCGCTCAGTCCCAATCTCGAAGAAACTGAACCGGAGATCTGACCCAGTGAAGTCGTTAAACGATTGGGCGAAATCGTCGTAACCCACAGGCCGAGTGATAACCTTCGAGTTGGGGTCGTGGATCGTGATGTTATGCTCGACAAAAGCGCGCATTGCCCAGGCATTGACCGAATATTCCTTCTCGTCGCCCCGAAGATTGACGTACACAAACGTCCAACGATCCTGGCGGCGGATCCACCCCGTGGCTGACGCGTGGCGCTGATTGAAATCCCAGTAAATCGCCGAGATTCGCTCTGTGTCAAGGACAAAATGGCTGGAGCAGCAGTCGCTCATGTGCTGAGACATGGGGATAGGACGATGGTGGGAGGGAGAGAGTTCGTGCAAAATTTCCCTCTCCCTTGCCGCACGGCGCCCAGACGGGCCATTGCCCCTGATCGGCTCAATCACCACGCTTCCCACGGTAAGACTAATCTCCCCCGTCGGAGCATCAGTGGATCCCGGTCCAAGCGCGTTAATGTTCTCGACGCCCAGGGCCTCGAGATATGCTGCAAAACACGGCAGCTTGTGGATCTGGTCGTACAACATCCAAGTCTTGTCCCCGGTAGACCACAGGACCTCAAAAACTGCGCGGGTCCTTTTGCCATAATGCCCTGTCACCCGATCGATCGCCCACTCGTGCTCCAAGGCATCGGCCGAAACGTCCAGTTGCGTTTCAAGCCTCCCAGGGAAGCGTCGATCATCGTTAGGCACATGTATTCGCAATAGTGAGGCGTGAAACACATCATGAATATTACGTTGCTTCAACTCTGGTGGCAGGTCGAGGCGGAATGATCCGTTCCCGAAATCCTCAATGATTGGGTACGGTCCGATGTATTTAGGGATCAGCTTTCTGGCCAGTCCCTTCTTGAAGCGGATGTTCTTTGACGACAGATAGACCAGATCTCCTGCGGCAAATGGCGCTTCCTGCCTTTTGCGATTGGCGTTTCGCGTTTGCTTCACCCTCGCTGCTATAATTGCGTCGTGCGCTGCCATGACGGCAAGCCTGCGTTGCAGGATGAAGTTTGCCACCCCTGGAAACTCACCGGACCGATCGGAGTCCCACAACAGTGACCGGGGCATCGTACCCGTGTTCATGAAGAAGGGGGAGTACCCAGTCGTGTCAGATCGAGCTGAATTCAGTGCGAATTCGATCGCGGGGACCTTGGCAACCCAGTCTTTTTGGTTACTCGACACGCACTGCCGCAGCATCTGGGTAATTGTTCGATTAGCCCGCTCTGTTGCGCCGTCCGTTTCAGGTGTCAGGGGAACCCCTGCTTTTGTCCGATCATCATGGGATCTCGCATGTGACCGTGCACGTGCCATCTGTCAAGCGTCACATGCTTCGGTCCGGACTTCCCTGCCAAGCGCGTCCACATGACACTCCGGCCCGCACCCCCATTGTTCCGACGGTCCGGCTCTCATTGTTCCCTGGCCCCATTGTCTGGCGCTTCCATTGTGCTTCGTCATCCATTGTTCTGTAGGCTATATATAGTGGGCCCTGACAAGGAGAGTCCCCAACTCGGTTTCTCTTTGGACTCTCCCTTGTCAGGTTTGCCAGTCTCCTGTACTAGTCGATCCCCTTATCTGACGCTTTGGACTCTCCCTTGTCAGGACTCTAAGATCGGGCCTCGAGGTTGCCCTTACATCAGGATGATAGGCGCTCGACATTCTGAGCTTCGTGCCAATGAGCTCATTGAGCCGCTGCCAGAAAGTACTGGTGAACAAGACGTCACGGTCGCTTACAATGGATCTTGGGAGGCCGTGTAATTTATACACCTCCTCAAACATCAGTTCGGCCAGCTGCCGGGCTGTATAGTTGATTCGGCTTGGGATGATGTGCACCATTCCAGTGAGATGGCAGATCACCACGGTGATGCAGTCGAAAATCCCGTCCCGATTCTTGGATTGTGGAAGTGGTCCCACGAAGTCCATGCCTATCACCTCCCAGGGTCTTTGTGGCACCTCCAACGGGTGTAGCTTCCCATATGGCTTCTGGTTGCCGGGCTTTGATCGCCGACAAATGGTGCAAGTCTCGCAATAGGATTTGGTGTCTTCGACCAAGTCCTTCCACCATACGTACTCACGTAAGTAGTCAGCAGTTTTCCGTGCCCCGAGATGAGCAAGGATCGAATGGGCCTCTGAGATAATGATCTCCCTCAGGCTGCGATCCCCGTAGAGAACTCTGGGTATGCACAGTAGGGAACTGTCATTGTCCTTTAGATACATCAGTCCGTCTGCTGTTGTCTCGAAATTGCGGTGAGCCTTTGGATCATGTAGTATTGCTCCGAAAAAGGGGTCGCCGGCGTATTTCCCCCTGATGTGGGCGGATATGTCCATTCCCGCCCATCCAGCTTCCACTGTTGCTAGTAATGCTGGATTTGCATCGTTGATTGCTTTGGCAATTCCTGGTAATTCGATCTCTCTCCCTCTGCCTTCCACGTTCAGCAAAGTCTTTTGCGGGGGTGGCCCGCCCTCTGTTCCCTCACGTGTCGATTGTGGGGGGACAAACTTTTGCGTGCCCTCAGCTTGGGACCTTTCCCGCGCCAGACGTACATGAGACCTTAAGACGCGGTCAGATGAGAGTGCCACAGCCTCCCGTCCAGCAAACACCGGCATGGAGATAGAGCTGAGAGCCAGTGAATCATTGCTTACAACATCATGGTATGTGTACTCGCTACGGGATCTTACTGTCCCTGGTGACTCGTTTGAGTAAAGACGAGAGAGCGAGTCCGCCAGCACGTTCTCGCTCCCGGGGACGTACACGACCTCAAAGTGAAACTCAGCCAGCTTTTCCATCCAGCGGGCCTGTCTACCTGACAGGTTGCGTTGCTCCAACAGATGGACAAGACCTTTGTGGTCTGTAATCCACTGGAAGCAACATCCCTGGAGAATATCCCTGTGGCGCATCATTGCCTCCACGCCGGCGAGCATTTCAATCTTGTGAACCGGGTAGTTCTGTTGAGCTGAGTTCAGCTTGGCAGAAAAGAAAGCAGCCACCTTGGCTCTCTTCCAGTCTGGTCCCTGCGAGACCACGCCCGCGACGCCGATGATACAACCGTCTGTAATCAGGAATATAGGTTCCTGGTCCGGTCCGTATACCAGTGGGACGCGCCTGTGCTCCCTGAGCCTAGCTACCACCCTCTTAATATCCTCAAACGCACGTTGGTGAGTGAAGCTCCACCGGAACGCCACGGTATCGCCAGTCAGGCTGTGCAGGACTGACATGGGCACCCTTACTCGAGCCAGATCGTCTGCGAGATAGCCCACTGAGCCCAGGAAGCCACGCCGTAGGTCACGGTTCGTGGGCGTCTTCCACGCCAGGACAGAGTCTACCTTGTCAGGATCCATGCGAATCCCCTGGTCATCCACCACACGCCCAAGTATCTTCAGCTTGGGCTTTAGGAACTGCAGCTTGTTTTCGCCTAGATATAGCTTCTCTCTCTTGAGAATATCAATTATCTTCCTGACGTGCACGCAATGGTCCTCGAGAGAATTAGAATATATGATTATGTCGTCAAGGTAGACATCCATGAATCTGCCTATGAAGTCAGAGGACAAGTAGTTCATTAAGGATTGATACGTTGCCGGCGCATTGCAGTCGCCCTGTTGCAACACCAGGCTGACCATGTTCCCGTCTGGCGTTGTCATGCACGTGCGATTAACGTGCTCCGGCACAATGCGGATTTGCTTGTAGGCGTCCTGCCCATCAATCAACGATCGGTACTTACAGCGAGCGACTCGCCGCAGTATGCCCTCCATGTCTGGCAAAGGAGAGGACATCTTATGTGTATTCTTGTTCCGCGCTCGGAGATCCACAACCACACGGAGTCGGGGAGGGCTCGATTTGGCCTTAGGGATCAGCAACATGGGCACAGTGTTGCCCGAGTTCGTCACCTTCCAGCGGCCTGTGCGCAGGTAAGTCCGCCGCTTTTCATCCCACTGATCCCTCAGGGCCTCAGGGCATCGGGAGGGGCGCCACGGCAGGATGAGCGTATCGTTTATCAGCGGAATCGTATGATTGATTTCTCGTAGGGGCGGTAGGGGCGTGTCCGCTGCCGTTTTACATACATCTCGTGCGTACTCCATCAATTCCGCCCGTGCGGCTTCCACCGAGGCTGCCTCCAGCTTCGTCGAACTGGAAAATATCTTCGAGGTGGCTACTCCTTCTAGGGGAAGAGCGTCAGCGCTTCCAATGCACACGCGGGACGGGTTGAAACCCACGCTAACACGGTGCCGGTAAAGCCATCCTGTCCCCAGAATCATGTCATAACCACTGATATTCGCCACGTAGAACGAGTGCTGAGTGTCGATGTCCTGGTATTGGAACCTTGCCGACACGCAGTGGTTGATCTTCGACCTCGAGCCTTGCACCGCCAGCTGCAGCGTGATTGGATCCTCCAACGTCACACGAGCAAGCTTGAGTTGGTCGGCGATCGTTGTGCTGATCAAATTGCCCAACGAGCCTGAGTCGATGAGTGCCCGCAAGGGCTCGCCGTTCACGCGGACCACTACCACAAGCGGTTTAGCGACCACCTTGTCTGGTAAGCGGGGAGTTGATGCCGATCTGGAGATGCCTCTCACCTGGTCTGCAGGCAGCTGCGCCCCACCCACGAACAACTCGCCCTCTGTCGGGGCCTTTGTCTGAGCGTTCTCGAGGTCTGCTAGCGCCGAGTCGAAGGCTTGGGTCATCTCAAGCAAGTCGGTCGAGAAGAGACCCCCGCACGCCAGGTGGCGCAGATCTTCACCGTTCCGGAGTAGGAGCAGCAAGCGTGCTTCACGGCTCGTCATGTCTGGGTGATCCAATGCGTAGAAGTGCGCATATGAGTCTAGCCCATCATCGTCCGATGCTCTCTGCATCCAAGCGCTCTTGTAGCGCGCCTTGCCGTGCTGGTCGAGTAACAGGCTGCTCTGTACCCAGCCCAAGAAGTCAAATCCCGTTCTGGCCAAGTACTCTGCAGGTACGGTGCGGATGTCACGGCTCTCCTGAGCCGTCTCGCGCGTCAGCACGTATTGTTTCCGACGCACGCCGTATTCGTGGCTTTCTTGTACCCGGACCCTCAGCTGGGAAAGGTCAGTGTCCGAAAACCGCTCAAAGTTGCGCAGGTACACATCTAGTCCTGCCTGGGTCAGGTCCTCCACCTCCACTTCGTGCAGGTCACTGGGCGTGTGGGGTATACCCATGTCGAGCTGGGTTGCGAGCTGATGATCGAACCACTCGCCGATTCGGAAGGTTTCCGTGGCCAGGTGTTGGGCTGGGAGGCTGAACGCCTCGGAGAACCAGTCGTCGTGAACGGTGAAGCCGCTTTCTCCAGAGCGGTACACACGGAAGCGCTCAGCTGGACGATCTAACTTGCCTCCAGGGGCACAGCTGTCTCCGGTGTACGGTTGGAGAAAGTGGAGCAGTGCGCGGGCTCCTGCAGCGTGCAGGTCGCCAATTGAGCGTGGTGGGTGTTCTTCCTCTGCGGGTACAGCCGCACTTCCGCCGCCTGCCGTAATAAGTGCCAGGCGCTCCTCAAACGCTCCCACGTAAGGTAGGCGTCATCAGGAACCAGCACCCCTTACTAAGCGTCACAGAGTGACATTCCGTGACGGACAATGGCGGCGGCCACAGATAAAAAATGAAAGATATGTTCAGATTGAATGCTTAGGGAGGTCATTAGAGCACCTTGTATCTGAACGGAATCTGCATAAATGGTCTCTGAGGTCCATCATGAGAGGTCGAAGATTTTCCCATCAAACATTTTCTATTGATGTTCAAAGTGTTTCTTAGCCAAATGCAGCACTTTTCAAGTTTCGGACCCAAAATTTGAGGCTGTCACGTGATGTCCCAATTAGGAAGTGATGACATCTAGCACTAGAATAGGCTACATCTTCAGTATAGAAGCTCAATCTGTTCGGATTGCAGCTATAGGTGGCAAAAAACTGCTGTTCAAGTCTTTTGGAGGCGTCACAAAGCCATAAAAATCAAAGTATTTTTTCGGGACCCAAGATTTGAGGCGTGACAGCGTGATGTCACATGCTTAGTAAGGGGTGCTGGTTCCTGATGACGCCTACCTTAGTCAGTGGTCATCTCTTCCTGACTATCGGTCTCATCTTTAATTGTCAGCCGGCCCATCCTTTGGGCGAGGTCAATATCATCTCGCGACGCCTCGCGGCGCCCCGGTCCCTCCCGCACACCATGGTCCTCAGCTTGAGGGCGAAAAGATTGTTTGTACCACTGGCGCAAGTCGAAGGTCTCATTGTTGAGGCTAGCAATAGGCAATTCACACGAACGCCCTAGATGGTGGAGGGTTACTGTGTAGCAGTATGGATCTCGTGAGGAGCGGCCAATGTCGAAGAGCTCGAGGTGAGCGTCATTCCCAGCCTCTTGATCATATGACCACAGCAGAACTGCGGCCATAGTTGCCACCGCGTCGCCGACCTCGGTGTCCCATGCCTCATTGTTTTCCAACTCGTTCAGAGGGCGGCATGCCACAACCTGTCGAAGTCGTGCGTACCACAGTCCGATTTGAAACGACTCGTTGTTGATCCACTGGGCCTCCAGGTCATATGCAGCATATGCATCAGCTCGTTCCAAGACCAGAAAGTCGCCGCTTCGCTGTTTCGTGACTACGAATCGTGGGCCGGGATCAGTCTGGATGAGGTGCTCATCTCCAGGGTATGGGGCGGCGTCAGTGAGGGCCATTCGTATAAAGCGGGCGCGGATGTCCCCAAGTGGGGTGTGCGTCTCGCCTGAGGGCGAGTTGTACCGAAGATCACCATCCAGATACTCTAGTACGTTGCCAATTTCATTCTCGTCTAGGAGCTGGCTGGTACTCCCGCCCTCTCGATCGCCCTCTAAGTCGATTGCAAATGTCTCAAGCACATGCTCCGTGCTCTCAAAAAGGGCTGAGGCTGTTTCGAAAGTCACTCCGTGTGTCGCCAAGCCCGGGGGCTTCCCCTTCTGCTTCGAGGGTACTGTCTGCAGCTTGGGGCAATTCCGAGCGAAGTGCCCCTCTGCTTCGCAGTTTAGGCATTTGTTTGCCGCCATCAGCTCTTCGCGCTTTTGTGCGGTCAACTTACGCTCCCACGGGCGCTCCGTTGCTTCGCGGCCTGGGTCCTTCTTATTCTTCGACCCCTTGCTCTTCTCTCCCGAGACAGCTGCCGCTGACGTCTGAATAGACGCGTCTGGCGATTTCGACCGCTTCGAGAACTTTCCCTTCCCTCGGGCTTTCTTTCCGGCCTGGGTGCCTGGAGCGGCTGCCCCTGCGTCTCGGGGCTTGTCCTTCTTACCCAGAAGGACTTCGGCCTTTTCAGCGCCGCTCACAACCTCGTCCCACGTTGACGACTCGGGGTTCAGCTCTTGGCGGTACAGCTCTGCCTGTATTTCGTGCGCAAAACCGCGCCATAGCCTCACAACCTTTTCCTGGTCGTCAGCGAGCCCGATCATAAAGTAAAGTTCTTCGAACTCCGAGGAGTAGTCTGAAACTGATCTTTTGTTTTGATAGCATTGTCCCAGCTTGTCCCGCAGTTTCATACGGTAATCTGCCGGGAAGCAGTACTTGAGCATACCCGCAAAGAAATCGCTCAGAGTCCACTCGGACTCTTTTTGTACCACTTTTCTGTTATAGAAATCGAGCGCTTTGCCCGTGAGGCGATAACTTAGCATGAAGATGTGCTGATCCTCGGGTAAGTTTCCCATCCGCAGCCAGTTTGTCCCTTGACGAACAAATTGCAGGAATTTGGCTGCGTCATCGCTTCCGTCGTAGGCGACGGGTTGAATTGGGCGGATCATTACCTGCCCAGGCCCATCCATGAGCAACCCATGGGAGGCGGCAACAGGCGCTGACGGTGGCAGTCCCACTGGTGCGCCGCCGCGTCTGTGACTTCCTGAGCCACTGTGAGAGCTGCTGGACGAACTGGGTGGAGGGGGTGATGCTCCCCCGGCCTCTCTTATGACCCTTTCCATGTATCCGCCCGCAGGCAGTATGTCGACCAGCTGCTGATCACGCCCTCTAGACCCGGATTTCGGTCTAGAGGCAGATCGTGCTCGTATCTGGGTCTCGATGTGCGCTCGAGCCAGTGCTTGGGCGTCTGTGATAGGCGTCCTCGTCGACCTCTTGGTTGACGCTTCTAACTGACGAAGCGGGCTCACTGAAAGTGCCGCGGAGTGCCGCAGGAGCACTCCTGCGGTACTCCTGCGGTACTCCAAATACTCCACATCATTGATCTCAACGACAACGACAACGATCAACATACTATCCACATCGGCCGAGTCGTTGATGGACGTGGGAGTGATCCGCGCAGGCAGCGGGACTACTGCAGACGCCGTTGTCGTCGGCGGCAGCGATAGAGATCCCACTCCTGCGGCACTCCAGAACATTGTGCCGCAGACTCCACAGCACACCGCGGCACTCCTGCGGAACCTCTGGCGACACTCCAAACAAGTCTGCGGCACTCCAAAAGAGTCTGCGGCACTCCAGTGTGACACATGTGACATGTCTGCGGCACTCCAAAGCACAGCCACTCTCTGGAGAGCGCCGCAGGCACATCCAACACTGTCTGCGCTAGTCAATCCCTAATACTTTAACATGAATTAGTCGAATTTCAATAGAATTGAATATGTAGATGTCCTGAAAGCCTGTTTTTGGATCGTAGGCCTCTATGATGCCTGGGAGGTGCTTGTCTCGAGCTCGTTGACCACCGGAAGGGTGGACTTGACTTAAAATTACAGAGAACATTTTTCATCACAAAAACACTCTCAAGGGTTTGGAATACCACCTATTCGGTACGATTTACGTTCAAAATGGATACAAAATGAGTTGTACACATTCTAGTGAAGCTGAAGAGTCCATGAGGTATTGTATTGTTTCGACATTTGGGCAATGGTGAATGCCTCTAACTATTGTAGAAACCAATAAATCAGATTTATAGACCGTCCTCGACCTCGTTCTGGGCTCTGCAACGAAGTGGACTCACAAGAGTGAGCAAAAACGGCCGCTCAGAAAGCCATCAAACCACATTGATGGGACATCAGCGCCGCGAGGACCATTGCTCAGAAACACGGGTGACAATGCCTTGGCCTGGCGATCATTCTTCTTGAGTGTTTTCAATAAAGTTGTAAAAATATGAATATGTAAGTATTCTGCCTCGTGGGTCGCTGCGGCACTCCAGCGTGACATCTGCGGTGCGTGACAGAAATCCTGCGGCACTCCAGGCTCGAGCCTGCGGCACTCCAAATGTTTTGCGGCGCTCCAACGGCACTCCGCGGCACTTTCATGTAGCCCTGATGGAGCGATTGGATCTCTTCTTCCAATCGGCGGATCTTCTCATCCGTGGTCTGGCCAGACGCTACGTCGCCCTCTGTTTCGGGCTCCGATTCGTTGTCAGTTAGGATCGAAGGTGCGTTCTGCATGGGATTAGCGCCAGACCGAGGACTGAATTTTTTCATCTCAGTAGGAACTTGCTCCCTCTTGACCTCACGGTGCCGCGCGTTGTGAGTCTCAAGCGCTTCGCGCTGCGCTTCGATTTCGTCCTTGGAGAATTCTTCTCCGAAGTCCAGTTGCCCCCAGTTCCTGGGGTCAATCGCCTTCCCCCGATTCTTAGAGGGGCCGGCGCGTGCCTGGCTATTTGCCTGAGGCACAATCTCACTGCTCTTGGCAGATTCGGGCGTTTGTTTCGGGCCCGAATTGACCGATCTGTTGGTCTGACTCATGGTGGCTGTGTCGCCGTGAAAATTTCCACTGGCGTGGCCGTCCGCTGCGGTGCGCGCCTCAGCGTTGCGGAGCAGGGTGCTATACCTCTCCGCCAAGGTTCGCAGCTGTGGGATACTCATGGATCCCTCCGCCTGAGACCAAGTGTGCGGCCCAGACGAGGTGTCTTTGCTATTACTGAGTTGGCTAGGGCTACGCTCACGGTGAGTGCGGGCAGTACTACGTGTGACCTCGGTCCACTGATCTTCGCCAGGGACTTCGACCTGGTGCAGTGCACCGTCGTCGACTACGCCGCCAGGGCGGGAACCAGAGTCCTGGTCGACCTCCAGCTGAGAGATCGAGCCTAGGACTTCCAGGGGGGATGCAAACCCTGCCACGATCTGCCGGTAAGACAGATCTGGTGTGACGGGCCGCGACCGGGGCGCACCCAGTTTGACGGACGGTGCACCGGAGGGAGACACCGCCCGCACTTCTGCAGGCTCGCCCACCTCTCCGCCGGCAGTCGATTCTCCAGTGTTGGCTTGCTGGATACGACGAGGGAGGGGCCGGAGGAGAGGAGGGGAGCGAGCAGGCAGGATGGTTTTTGGGGGATTTCTCGACATGCTGGTCGAAGATGGGGTTTTGGTAGATAGATTCGGTGGGGTTGTCGATGCGAGACGGCGAAGTGGTTGATCAGACCACGGAGACCAGAGGCAAGCAGCGACGAGTTACGGAGAGTCAAAAAGATGTAACAGAAGCGACGAATCGAGTTCTGCTACACGTAGAGCGAAGGCTGACTGTTCAATGTAGTAGTATTCACTGAAGAAATTATCTACCATGTGACTACTATATCACCTAATCAGAGTGGCTGTGTAGCGATGGGATCAAAGGGTAAGTACACAGACACGGAGGAAGAGTAGCAAGATAAGTAGTCAAACAAAGAAAAAAGGAAACTGTGCGGGCCTACGTAGTCTGACCGTTACATAGGCTTGCCGTATGAACACGTAGTCTCAATGACAAAATTATTGGATTAAGAAGAGAGAAGAATTGCACAGGAAAAGCTTGAAAAAGCAGAACGTCTGGGCAAAGTCATAGATGGGGACGAGTGGGCGCGGACGCAGCAAGAATCGCGACGCAGGCCGCCGCCCCCTGATGCAGAGATTTTCAGCATCGATGATTGATTGAACGCAAAAAAGCTACATGGGTATTTAATTGGCATCGTGTACACACGGGTGATAAGTAGGAAACAAAACAAATGTATTTTGTGTGCAACGAAGGCAATAGAAATCGACTTTAACTTCCTAAACGGGACGTAAAATGGCCAAAAATTTCTAGCGCTGCGCCCGCTAGGACCCCGGGCGGGGTTGGGTCTGCCCAGGCTGCCGCCCATGGGTGCCTGGAACCGTGAACAATGGGCCGCCCAAGGATCGCAATTTGCAAAATGAATGCCCACCGCCCATCCGCCCGCTACCACTCAGGTAGGTTTTGGGCGCCGGAAAAACCTACCTAACTGGTAGGACTTGGGGGGTGACCAAGGTGCAATGGGGGGGTGGTTTGTGATAGGGTGTCAACAGTGACTCATTGAACACTGGGTGCGCAGTGAGACTGTCGCGGGATTGACCAGGAGGTCAAAATTAGTGTTCCTGGGAGATGATAGGCTGGCTACCAGACGCGCTCTGCACCAGCTCTGTAAGGGCGTATTTTTGCGCTTTTTACAGAGTTTACTCTCGAACCATTCAGTGTATTGTGTTGCAGTTGACAGTGTTGCGCTCAGTAGGACTTAAGGGTCTATTGCCCGGTCGACGACCGTGGATGGTGTCAACAATAGTAAGGCAGTCAGACCACTACTGTGGAATTGGTCTTATGAGTCTACACCAGGCTCAGGGCTATTAGTGACAAACACTTGGACCGCGACAATTCCCCAAAAGGGATCTTTTGTTGCGGTGACTCCTCAAAAGGGTCATTCTCTGCAGGTGGGAACTTGGGCTGAAAGGCTGAGCAATGCGCGACGTTCTCAACATTACAACTGTCTCTGGACAGGGCTTGACGTTACGAGATTGAACCAATCTTGTCGCGGCAACTCCTGGCTTTGGGTTGGGTGTTTCCTCAGATCATGCCACGGTGACAACTTGTCACATGTCAGGATCCATTCGATCACGGGACATTGTGGACGCATTGTGGTGACACTTCCAAGTGTCACGGCGAGTTGCGTCCATACCCAAACACACTAAAACCGACACGGCTAGATCCGTGAACCAAACAGCGTGAGGAACATCTGGCATGCCTAGGGCCATGCAGCTTCTTGGGGCACCCACGTTGGGCTCACTTGCCAAGACATACCAGTTGGCCAATCCAGCACGTTGTATTCCAAAAGTATGACACGGTGGGTTGACCCACATCAAAAGTACCATATGGACTATGGGGCGGGGTCCTGATCAGTCAGGACCTGTCCGATCGTTCAACTTTTATTACCCTAAAAGGCAACCAATCTCAGATAGCGTAGCTACTATGCAGTTGTACAGGACTTTACTAGGCACCGCCGTAGACAGTATAAGTAGCGCGTCGTTTCTTTGTATTGGGGAGCTTTCACCTGGACTGTGAATCATACCCATTTCAGATTGTTTTGTACAATTTGCGTGTCACGTGTTTCCGCCCTAAGAAGTTCTGTTACCCCTGCCTGGTCGCGACAAGTTGCTCCCTGAGCACTTGTAGCTACCATGATTTGAGTTTTGAGTTGAGATATCAGAAAGTTGGATTCACCGCTTCTGGTTCTATCGTGGCACTTTGTGTTGTTGCTTTTGGGCTTTGTTGAGATCGTTTCCACACCTCTAGTTTGGCAGTGCATCGACTAGTTGTGCTTGGGTAGTTTTGGTCAGTTGGCAGTGCGTTGACGCGGCATTTTGGTTTACTAGTTGGCAGTGCATCGACTCAGTACTTTGGTTGTGTCAGTTGGCAGTGCGTCGACTTGATATCTGGGCTTTGCGTTGCCATCTGGACGCTGTCGCTACAAGGGATCTTAATACTTTGTATGAAGCTCTGACTTGTGATATTGTTGGTTGTGGTTGAATTAGTGTTGGATTCGGTCATATAGAAGATATTGGTTGAGACACCACTATTTGCTATATATAAATTCTTGTCGTCGACTTCCTCTCCCGTGACTACTGGATCTGCGTCTATTGAGAGTTGTGATACTGGTGCTCTGTCCACTGCCGAAGCCCTCGCATCTTTCACACACTGAGAAGCTGATTATGAGGAGTGTGAACGTGTTCATATTTGGGTTTACTTCACAGTACATTCACTTGTGAGTGCACCCTCAGCATTTCACCGCGACGCACTGTAATTCTGTCTGTCCACAAGACTTGTGGAAAGAACCAAAACCATGTAGAGGTGTTTCCTCCAGTAGCTTTGCACAGTGACTGCCATATGTCCCAATGTATTCTTTCAACAGTGCCATTAGCTTGGTACTTGTAAGGAGATATCCTTATTCCTTTAATACCGTATTTCTTCTGTAACTGTAAGGGCAACTCCTGCCAGCCCGAAGGAAGAGAGCACACAGCACACAACAACCTCACATGAGTCTGAGCACAGAGGGGGATCCTTAGAGACTATCAAATACAAGGGAGGTATACTACTCACCTGAGCACAGAGTGGGATCCTTAGAGAACGGTTCAAGGATCCAGGTGCCCAGGTGTCACACTGTATAGTCAGCTGTGACAAGTGACTGATGATGATGGGACATCACCGCCATGGAATAATGGCAGATGACAAGTAGATGATGACAAACCCTGATAAGATAGTGAGTGGCTCAGAGGGGCCAGTGATGGCCAGCTCCTGAGACACCAACAGTGGAAGGCCACACTGGAGGAGCCCAGTGGCCAGGCCAGTGCCGGGCCAGCCAGTGGAGACATCGGAGGTGAGGACCAATGCCCGACTGTGAAGAGGGGTGGTGTGGATGAGTGCAAGGGCATCTGGTACGAGCCTGTACAGCAGTAGACCACATCCGCGGGGAGGAGGCCGAAGTGAAGGGGGAGGAGTGCGTACGGCAGTAGCACTCCCTGGTGCAAGGAATCAGGCTTGGCTAGACCGCTTGCGGGGATTCAAAGGAGATGGGTGGGAGAAGGAGGAAGAGGGTGGGTGTTGGCATGGATGGAGATGAGGATCGGAGGAGGAGGAGGAGGCTGGGTGATCAACAGGTGAGCAGGCACGGGTCGGCAGAGAGGGTGCAGTGGGTCACGTGCATGGTCACGTGCCCAAGGAGCGCGGCGTCCCCTGACAGCAACCAAGTCAGCACTGCAACAAACTGTCCTGCGTTGTCGGTTACAATCCACTTAGGACACCCCCAGCGACACACTATGTCTTCGAGCAAGAAACGCGCTATTGCTTTGGCGTTGTCAGCCTGTAGCGGTCATGCTTCCACATAGCAGGTCAAAGAATCCCTTGCCGCGACAACATATCTGTATCCGCTGGAAGGCGTTCCCATAATCATGACGTCCGTATGTATCTTTTGAAATACACTTGGAGTCATAGTTGGCGTCGGTGGGGTGCGGAGGAGAGTTTTCTGGCGGACTTGGCAGCTATGACAAGTCTTTATCCACCAGTTGACGTCTCTTTCCATCTCAGGCCACCAAAACCAAGTTTCCAACAGGCTCTTAGTGCTGAAAAGACCCTTATGACCCAGCGCGTCGTGACACACCTTCATCATATAAGTCCTGTGGTGTTTGTCCACGACCAGTCTATGAATCCCATTGGTTGATCTCTTGTACATTTTTCCAACCTTGAGGAAAAACTGCCGCGAGAATTTCAGGAATGATCTGAACCGTTTATCTGTCATTTCAGGCCTTATAGAAGTGTCTTTCAACCACTTCCTAGCCATCACCAACTTGTTGTCCTGTTCAATCCCTGTGCCGGTCCTGTGATCCTCCATGTAGGGATCCTCAGGATTGTCGCGCAGTTCCAGATTAGGCAAAAGAGGTTCCCCGTCTGCCAAGCTGTTCAATATGAAGACTGGAACAACAAGACCTCAAGCGCCATATGTGTCTTTGATGTGCCGATTCTCAGTGTGATGAGAGTCGCAAGCTTCGACTAGCTCTTTGGATATGTTGTCGACCGACTCAGCACACACGGCCATAGAGTTAAGGTAGCCACATCTGGTGTCTATATCCCTTTTGAACTCTTCAAAGTCTAATGGCTTTTCTGTGTCGTAGTCCCAATTTTCGTTCTTTTCCGGTGGTGGCTTGTCGAAGATCTCTTCCTCGTCATTGGGATACTCTTCATCTCCAGGCGCAGGTCGTCGTCGCGACAAGCCATCTGGCGAGAAGGTGATTCCTCTGACATGTTTCAAGGTAAATTGAAACATGAGGATCTCCTCAGCCCAATGGTTGATATTTGCATTTGGTAGGTTACCAACGTTCCTTAGCATGCCTGCCAAGTACAGCGCGTTGGTTTCGACTACCAATTTCCTACACCCAAGAAGCCAGTGAGCCATGGCTTGAAGCACGCGCTTCACACCATAGAGTTCACGCTTCCGTTGAGAAAACCTAGCTTCTTGTTCTGTAAGTGGGATACTCCCAAATTTCGCGTAATAGACTTTCTTTGGGTCGTCTGGATCGCGCTGGTAGATTTCGAAACCCGCGGCCATCTAGGATGTGTCTATTGCAACGACAATCTCAGAGTCCCACTCGTAGTTCAGAGGCTTAAGCGACGGACAGACTTGTATCGCGTCTTTAAGTCTTTGAAACGCGAGTTTCTGTTTGTCACCCCATTCAAAATGCGCGTTCTTGTTCACTAGTCTCTGAATTGGTCGTGCCATTTCAGAAAATCCTCTAATGAACATTCGCATGACCCCAATCGTGCCCATAAATTGTCGAACCTCCGAGACGTCCCTCAAGTCTGGCCAACGCATGATTACACCAACTCTGTCCGCGTCAGGTTCCTTTCCTTCAAACGAGCAGATATGGCCAACCACAGCGAATTTGTTGGCGCAAATCACCGACTTGGTACCAGACAGAGTCGCGCCACAGTAGCCGATTCTGTGCACGACGCGGTTCACATTCTGAAAGTGCTCCCATACGAAGCGACAAATCACAGGATTTTCTGGAATAGTCTCACAGGTTCCATCTGGTAACAGATACCTGGTTCCAGGTCCTCGAACGGGTACGTCGTCAATGTATGGAATAGTAACATGAGGGATTTTGTCTTTCAAAATGAAAGTAACGTCCTCATGGAATATGAGTACTGAGTTGGTCCATCCTTGTGGAAGTTTGACCAGCCTCAGTGCACCAAACGGTGACTGGAATGTAGTCAAGTTGCGACTAGCCGGATTGATGTCATGCTGGTCATCGCCTGAGTACAAATCTAGCGCAGCACCACAGGCGTGACCGGCGAAGTGGTTTGCTAATTCCTCTGTCGCGGGTGGCAATCCCGAGTGCGCGATAGTAATCGCATTGAGTGGTTCTAGTGAGTGCACCAGTCTGATGCTCTTCCCATCCATCTTAAGTACAGCAAAGAATTTGCTTCGGTAAGAGGAATTGGAAGGCTCGTAGACCCGGGCCGCGATTTTGTCTTTAATGACCTTGCACACTTGGTCAAACATGCCGCGAGGAAAAGGGATATTCCCTTTGCGATGAAATGCTGAGGGCGTGCTCACAAGTGAATCTACTATGAAAGTAAACCCAAATATAAAACACGTTCACACTCCTCGTAATCAGCTTCTCAGTGTGTGAAAGATGCGAGGGCTTCGGGGTGGACAGAGCACCAGTATCACAACTCTCAATAGACGCAGATCCAATAGTCGCGGAGACGAAGTCGACGACAAGAATTTATATATAGCAAACAATGGTGTCTCAACCAATATCTTCTATACGATCACAACCAACACTAATCCAATCCACAACAACAATATAACAAGTCAGAGCTTAATACGAAGTATTAAGATCCCTTGTAGCGACAGCGTCTAGATGGTGACGCAAAGCCCAAATATCAAGTCGACGCACTGCCAACCGATACAACCAATATACTGAGTCGACGCACTGCCAACTAGTAAACCAAAATGTCGAGTCGACGCACTGTCAACTGACACAACCAAAAGTACTGAGTCGACGCACTGCCAACTAGTAAACCGAAATGCCGCGTCGACGCACTGCCAACTAACAGCCAATATCCAATGTCCAAAACCCGAGCACAACTTGTCGACGCACTGCCAAGCAAGAAGTGTGGAACCAAAGTTCTCAAGTCGACGCACTGCCAACTGACCAAAACAACCCGAGCACAACTAGTCGACGCACTGCCAAGCTAGAGGTGTGGAACGATCTCAACAAAGCCCGAAGGCGACGACACTAAATGCCGCGACTAAACCAGATGCGGCGAATCCGACTTTCTGATGTCTCAAAACTCAAAACTCAAATCACAGTAGCTACAAGTGCTCAGGGAGCAACTCGTCGCGACCGGGCAGGGATGGCAGAACTTCTTAGGGTGGAATCACGCGGCACGCAAATTGTACAAAACAATCTGAAATGATAGTGATTCACAGTCCGGGGGAAAGCTCCCCAATACAAAGAAACGACGTGCTACTTATACTGTCTACGACGCTGCTTAGTAAAGTCCTGTACAACTGCATAGTAGCTACGCTATCTAAGATCGGTTGCCTTTTAGGGTAATTGAAAAGTTGAACGATCGGACAGGTCCTGAGTGATCAGGACCCCGCCCCATTGTCCCTATGATACTTTTGATGTGGGTCAACCCACCGCGTCATACTTTTGGAATACGACGTGTTGGATTGGCCAACGGGTATGTCTTGGCAAGTGAGACCAACGTGGGCGCCCCAAGAAGCCGTATGGCCCTAGGCACACCAGTCGTCCCCCACATGGTTCGGTTCACGGATCTTACCGTGTCGGTTTCTAGTGTGTTTGGGTATGGGCGCGACTCGCCGTGACACTTGGAAGCGTCACCGCGACGCGTCCACAATGTCCCGTGATCGAATGGATCCTGACATGTGACAAGCCGCCGTCGTGGCATGATCTGAGGAAACGTCCAACTCCAAACCGGGAGTTGCCGCGACAAGATGGTTTAAGTCTCGTAACGCCAAGTCCTGTCCAGTAGTAGTTCTATTATTGAGAACGTCGCGCATTGCTCAGCCCTTCAGCCCAAGTTCCCATCTGCAGAGAATGACCCTTTTTGAGAAGTCGACGCAACGACAGATCCCTTTGTGGGGAATGGTCGCGGTCCAAGCGTTCGTCACTAATGGCCCTGAGCCTGGTGTAGACCCATAAGACCAGTTCCACAGTAGTGGTCTGACCGCCTTGCTATCGTCGACACTATCCACAGTCGTCGACTGGGCAGTAGACCCTTAAGTCCTACTGAGCGCAACACTGTCAACCGCGACACGATACACCGAATGGTTCAAGAGTAAACTCTGTAAAAAGCGCAAAAATACGCCCTTACAGAGCTGGTGCAGAGCGCGTCTGGTAGCCAGCCTATCATCTCCCAGGAACACTAATTTTGACCTCCTGGTCAATCCCGCGACAGTCTCACTGCGTCAGGTCTAAGTCCAACAGTCGACGTCTCGTTCATTTATTATTAAAGCCGCGGAGACATAGAGTTACGTTCCCACGTCTTATTCATTTGGTTGTTCGGTTCCTTCCGTGATCTGCCGCGATCAAACTTCTTCCGGCATGTTCACCATATAAATGCCCTCAATTTTCAGGGTCGAGAGTCTCCCTAGTACGAGACACTCTTGCTTTTCGACCACCATGTCCGCGCCCGACCAGAGCCCCCGCCCCCAAGACAACAACCGTGAGTGACGCCCAGGACGATTACCGCGACTTTTCAACCACGCTAACCGTCCATCAGCCGTCACCGAATCAGCTGTCCCGGGAGCAAACCCGCCTGCCATCGACTGGCGGCAGTTCATGCCGTTAGTCAATGTCTCTCTCATGGCTTGTCGATCCAACTCACCACCTGCCTAGCCCTGAGGCCTACAACATGATGTTGCGGCAGATGGCCGTCGACGTCCGCCAGATCCAGCAGGTGAGCTCCGTTCTAAGCCCGCTGGAGCGAGCAGTCACGGCGATCAATGATTGCCGCGCCTGTTCGCTTTGGCCTTCCTTCTTTTCACTCACGTAAGGACTAGCCGGCGTCTACGCCCTTGACCACCAACGCTCCAGTCGAGGAGTCGTCGCCGCCCAAGAAACGCAAACGAGTCGTCGAACCCGTACGTGTAATCTGTTTCATTCGTTCACTATGTTCTGATCGACCCCCAGGCGGCTCCAACCGAACAAGTCGCCGCCCCTTCGTCGTCCCGGCCTGCCAAGCAGAAGGGGAAGGATGACGGCTCCAAGCCGCAGGCCCCTGCCGCCGTCGCGGGCAGCAAGGTCGCCGTCGCCAAGAAGTCGAGCGAGAAGTCGCAGGGGAAGCGACCCAAGGCGACTCCTGCGAAGGAGCCCAAGGCGTCGTCCCACGCGCCTACTCGTAAGTGGCTCTTTCCTTTCATTCACCAGAGTCGCGGGTACTGACTTGTCGTAGCCGCTACCTCGGCCCCTATTCCACAGGAGTCACCTCCCAAGCGCGTTCACAAGAAGACGCACGTAGGTGTGTAATCCTATGTCTTATTTCATTGATCTTTAGACTAACCACCTGGTCCCTCCCAGCCCGGATCCAAGCACAGCCTGTGCAGCCCGAGTCCCTCAGCGATGAGGAAGCCGCCGCCGTCGCCGACACTGCTATGGATGTCGACGACGAAGGGGTCCAGGAGGGAGACGCGTCCTCGGCCGACGAGCTGGCCCTTCAGGTAAGTGACCCAGTTCGTCGATCGCGATTCTTCGTCTCATGGTTGGTTTGTTTTTGACAGGGGCCCAAGTCCAAGGGGAAAGCGCGATCGAATCTGAGTACGTTTTCCTCTTGTCCCCCTCTGTCGTTTACTCATTCTTTCGTAGCCCCGTCCGTCATCGTCATGGACGACACCTCCGAGAGCGGAGAGGAGACCGGCGATTTCGTCGTGGCCAAGAAGCAGGTCAGCGAGACCCGCGTCAAGCCCAAGGTGAGCCGGCTCCTTTTTCCCAGACCACGCCCCTTAATCCAGCTTTTTAGCCAATCAAGAAGGTCGCGGATGGATCATCCAAGTCGACCAAATCCGTGCCTCCCCATCCGGTGCCGAAGGTGGAGGCCAGTCGCAAGGCGAGCGCCCCGCGAGCGACGACTACCCCGACCCCAGTGGCTAAGGTGAGACACAGACTTGGTTCCCAGACGTCGACTAACTCGTTTTTCTTTCTTTTCTAGGTTGCCCAGGCGGCCCCCGCCACTACCAAGACTCCACGCAGTGAGTTGGGCAGGGTGGCCGCGACCCTTGGTCGCGAGCGGAGTGTTGCGGCGGCCAAGGCCGAGCTCAAGGCTCAGAAGGCAGAAAAGTCCGTTGCGGCGGCCAAGAAGAAATCTGACTCGGTGAGTCGCGACTTTTTCTTGTCGTCGACTTTTTACTGACTTGACTGTTTCTAGACTCCTGCGAAGGCGTCGGCCCCCACGCCCCGAGCTCCGTTCACTCCCGCCGCCTACGACACCGAGGCGCTCCTTTCGGTGGCACGCCAAGGGTTCGCGGGGAAGTTGGAAAGGGCCGGCGTAGAGGTGCCCACTGACTTCGTGCGTTCTTTTATCTTTTTCTCTCATGCCTCGACGACTGACTCCCTTTTTCATAGGAGGTCGCGCCAAGGCCCTGCGCGATGTGCGTGACGCGGCAGCGCGTCTGCTTCAAGAGCGTCGACGGGCGCCACGGCAATCGGTGCGCCCCGTGCGTGCTCTATAAACAGACTTGCACCAACGGCTACAAGCCCGCGGAGCAGCTGTACATGGGACAACGCTTCGGGTATATCGCGCAGATGAGCGCGGATGGTACGAGTCCACCCTTTTTATTCATTTCTATTTTGATCGTTTCTGACGACGTTTTCAGATCTCAACAAGTCCGCCAACCGTCTCGCCGACACCTTGGACGCGTACGGCGGGCTTCTTCGCACGGCCAACGAGATCCGCGTCCTGGCCATTGGCCAGTTCCGTGATTTCGTTGGTCAGCTGAAGGAGCACTTCGACGACGGCTCGGACGAACGCATCAAGGCGATGTTCGTCCACACCGCGACCGAGATCGACGCCGCCGAGATGGCCGACATCCGCAAGGGTGTTCGGATGATCTTGGCCCACGGGGACTTGTTGGATGGCGAGGCGAACGAGCGGTTCGCGGCACCCCCTGCCTTCTTCGATCCGTTTTTCTATCGCGAGATGGAAAAGATGGAGAAGCAATTCCAGAGGGAGATCGAGAAGGCCCAGGAATTCGACAAGTCGGACCCCGCGACCATCCAGGATCAAGCCTTCCAGCCCCTCGAGGACCACGAGATCGACGTCGCGCACTTGGCGAGTAGTCGTACTCGTGCGCCCTCCTCGTCGCCCCAGCCTTCGCCATCGCCGCCTCCTGTTGCGTCGTCGTCCCAAGCCGTTTTGCAGGTCTTGGATTTTTCCGACAACTACAGCGAGACCTCGGCCGAGTCCACCAAGGCCGATTCGGGTGAAGACGCGGAGGGTGAAGAAGACGGGTCTGCCGGCGACGAGAACGCCGACGACGGGAAAGTCGACGACGAGAACGTCGACGACGAGAACGTCGAGGACGAGGGCTCCGTCGCCGCGGGTGAGACTGCCATGGAGGTGGATGAGCAGTAGTTCAGCTCGTTCCACCGTCCGTGAACGTCGCGGCCCCGAATTTATTTATTACATGCATCATCGTATCGTCGTCGTAGAGTAATCCAAATCACATCTTGCTGCCTGAGTCGTCGTCGCGTGAACCTTTGAGTCGAAATTTTCAAAGTTCTTGGTAGAACTTTCATGAAACATTTTGAAAAAGTCCCGGACCCCGTCCTCAGTAGCGTCATTGGATTTTCCACTTTCCAGCACATGGGTCCAAGGGGTGTGCACGTTGTCGCGCACCTCAATTTCCAATGTGTGGACTTCTGCGGACTCTGTGGCTGATCTTTCGTAAGATCTGCCCTCTCCCAGGAACACAGATCTAAGCCGTCCTCGGCTTATCTGATGTGCGACTAGAAAAGTTTTTCCAGAGTCGACGATATAAAGTCTGGGTGGGCTCGACAGGTTATGTCCAGTCCCATTCTCAGTCCTTATTTCGTTCCTATTCTTTCTCTCTATCCAGGCCTCGCTATGTCCGCATTTCCTCTCCCCCAAGACTTCGCATCGCTCGTCGCGTCGTGGAAGAAGGCTAAGCCTTCTCTCGCAGCGATGAACAAGCTGGGTCTAGGTGGTTCAGAGGGCATCCTCAGCGTTGGCAAGGATATTTTCTTTGTTCGAGTAAGTTGATTCGTGATGGCGTGTCGCGGCGATTATCTTATCTCGTCGACAGACCCGCTTTCAAGCCAGCTCGTTTGCTGCTCAAGATCCTCCCCGCGACGTTTTGGATTGTCTCGAGGAGGCCACCACGCTCGCTCTGTCTCAGACGGAACTGCTCAAGGAAGTCCCAGAGAAGCAGCGCGACGCCTCTCAGACTAAGGCCGTCAACAAGTATCGAGCCTATCTGATTTGGCATGAGTCCCTTGTCGCGGCGATCATCAGCCTGCGACAGGCTCAGGAGAGCATCCCACGTCCTGCTGCGACTCCGTCGTCGTCTGGGAAGGCCAAGGTATGATTCCCTGTCTTTGTCCAGATTTTCTTACGGATATTGTTGCACAGGCCGAAGACCCTGTTCCTGAGGCTTCAGGCCCAACTCCTGCTATCGACATTGATTCAGACGTCGAGATGGAGGCCCCCACTCCTGTTCAAGAGAAGGTGCGTCCGTCTCAAGCCTTTGCCGAGCACAGGTTGATTTTTCACAGACCCCGCGACCATCTACTCGCAAGACCGTCGCAGGACGGTCCGGTTCTCGATCGGTCGACGGATCTGGCCATGACGACTCCGTAGGGCTCGCGGACGTCTATGGGACTATCATTCGACTCATAGACGAGCACGATAGGTCGATGCGTCTTCTCAGCGCCAAAATGTCGAAACTTCACGCGGAGCAGATGGAGGCTCTAGGGAGCTGTCTCCAGAGTTTCCAGACGTGAGTTTTACTCAGTCGCGGCGACTACATTTCTGACCAATTACCCAGCCATCGTTCGTTGTCACCGGCTCGAAGAGGCAGCGACTCAGCAACAGTACCACTGATGCGACCCCGGGTGAGTCTCGCAGTTCCACCTCCTGTCGCGACACTTTGCTAACCGATTGGCAGCGTCCGCGTCCGACCGAAGGTTTATTGCGGACCGAGTGCATCGACATCAATTGTACCGGTGCGGCGGTCCATTCCACTCGAGCTCCTCATCGAGGAACGCGACTACGTCACGTCGCGGCTAGAGGAATGGAAGACCGCGCTCAAGGACGTCAAGGAAGCCATTGACCTCTCGATGTCGAAGAATGCGGCCTAATCTTTTCATGTTTGTTCTATATGCACTCTCCTTCCATATGTCTCTCCTCTCTCATGTCACTTATTTATGAAGTCGCGTCTCTTCTTCTCGCGCACCTCCTTTATGACCTTTTTCTTTTAGATAAAACCCAGTATAGTCCTTAGGTACCAGCTAGCACCCAAGCAATATACTGAATTCTGTCTAAAACTGAGAGAAGCGACGTCTTGTCGTGCGAGAGCCTGCCGCGACAATTGCTTGTCTGCCAGACTTTCACTCGACAGAAGCTGGATCCTCTACAGGATCGTCGTCGTCGTCACTATCCGAGTTCTTGAGTTTCACACCTTCGAACTGGTAGTCGCGGACGTCAGATATTTCCTCCACCAACTCATCGAGTTTAGCAGGCGAAATATCTATCAGCTTCTTTATATCTTCAGAGAGTGTCAACTTCTGTCTTGCCAAATAGGGTATTACTCGGAACGCCGCGACTTTCGCATGGAACATCGCGCCGTTCATTTCACAGACCAAGTAAGAACCTCCTTTGGTCTTTCGAACTACAATCATGGGTCCAAGATATCTAGCTTTCATCTTGTTGTCCAATGATTTTTCAATAGCTGTGTTCCTGACCAACACTAAGTCCCCTGGTACAAACTTGTAATCTTTGATCACATGCTTGTACTCGAGTTCGTAGCGTTGAACCATCTTTAGTTTGGCGTCGCTGACGCGGCTGCGCATATCTTCTATATGGTCGGCGTGTTTCGCTAGAGCGCGTGCTCTGAGACCAATGAGATCCGCAGAGTCGACGATCCGGTCAGGATATTCGACTAACCACGTAGCTTCGACTATATCCAGAGGGATGGTAGGGTGGGCCCCACATACTGCGAAGTATGGTGAACAACCCAGCCCGCGACGCACTGTAATTCTATCTGCCCACAAGACCTGTGGGAAGAACCAAAACCATTTGGAGGCGTTTCCCCCAGTAGCTTTGTACAGCGACTGTCGAATGTCCCAGTGACCTCTTTCAACAGTGCCATTCGCTTGGGAATTGTAAGGAGATATCCTTATTCCCTTGATACCATATTTCTTTTGTAACCAATTCAACGCCGCGACAAATTGTCCTGCGTTGTCGGTTACAATCCACTTAGGACACCCCCAACGACACACTATGTCCTCGAGCAAGAAACGCGCGATTGCCTTGGCGTTGTCAGCCTGCAGCGGTCGCGCTTCCACGTAGCGGGTCAAAGAATCCCTTGCTGCGACGACATATCTGTATCCGTTGGAAGGTGTTCCCATAATCATGACGTCTGTATGTATTTTCTGAAATACACTTGGAGTCATTGTCGGCGTCGGTGGAGTACGGAGGAGAGTTTTCTGGCGGACTTGGCAGCTATGACAAGTCTTTATCCACCAGTCGACGTCTCTTTCCATCTCAGGCCACCAAAACCGAGTTTCCAACAGGCTCTTAGTGCTGAAAAGACCCTTATGACCCAGCGCGTCGTGACACGCCTTCATCATATAAGTCCTGTGGTGCTTGTCCACGACCAGTCTATGAATCCCGTTGGTCGATCTCTTGTACATTTTTCCATTTTTGAGGAAAAACTGTCGCGAGAATTTGAGAAACGATCTGAACCGTTTATCTGTCATTTCAGGCCTTATAGAAGTGTCTTTCAACCACTTCCTAGCCATTACCAACTTATTGTCCTGTTCGATCCCTGTGCCAGTCCGGTGATCCTCAATATAGGGATCCTCAGGATTGTCGCGCAGTTCAAGATCAGGCAAAAGTGGTTCTCCGTTTGCCACATCGTTCAACATGAAGACTGGAACGACAAGTCCTTGAGCGTCATATGCGTCTTTGACGCGCCGATTCTCAGCGCGACGAGAGTCGCAAGCTTCGACTAGCTCTTTGGATATGTCGTCGACCGACTCAGCACACCCGACCATAGAGTTAAGGTAGCCACCTCTGGTGTCAATGTCCCTTTTGAACTCTTCAAAGTCTAATGGTTGCTCTGTGTCGTAGTCCCAATTCTCGTTGTTCTCTGGTGGTGGCTCGTCGAAGATTTCCTCTTCGTCATTGGGATACTCTTCATCTCCAGGCGCAGGTCGTCGTCGCGACAAGCCATCTGGTGAGAAGGTGATTCCTCTGACATGTTTCAAGGTAAATTGAAACATGAGGATCTCTTCAGCCCAACGGTTGATATTCGCATTCGGTAGGTTACCAACGTTTCTTAGCATGCCTGCCAAGTACAGCGCGTCGGTTTCGACTACCAATTTCCTACAACCAAGAAGCCAGTGAGCCATGGCTTGAAGCACGCGCTTTACGCCATAAAGTTCACGCTTCGGTTGAGAAAACCTAGCTTCTCTTTCTGTAAGTGGGATACTCCCAAATTTCGCGTAATAGACTTTCTTTGGATCGTCTGGGTCGCGCTGGTAAATTTCAAAACCCGCGGCCATCCAGGATGTGTCTATTGCGACGACAATCTCAGAGTCCCACTCGTAGTTCAGAGGCTTAAGCGACGGACAGACTTGTATCGCGTCTTTAAGTCTTTGAAATGCGAGTTTCTGTTTGTCACCCCATTCAAAATGCGCGTTTTTGTTCACCAGTTTCTGAATTGGTCGCGCCATTTCAGAAAATCCTCTAATGAACATCCGCATGACCCCAATCGTGCCCATGAACTGTCGAACTTCCGAGACGTCTCTCAAGTCTGGCCAACGCATGATTACACCAACTCTGTCCGCGTCAGGTTTTCTACCTTCAAACGAACAGATATGGCCAACCACAGCGAACTCGTCGGCGCAAACCACCGACTTGGTACCAGACAGAGTCGCGCCACAGTAGCCGATTCTGTGCACGACGCGGTTCACATTCTGAAAGTGTTCCCATACGAAGCGACGGATCCCGGGATTTTCTGGAATCGTTTCACAGGTTCCATCGGGTAACAGATACCTGGTTCCTGGTCCTCGAACGGGTACGTCGTCGATATATGGAATAGTAACATGAGGGATTTCGTCTTTCAAAATGAAAGTAACGTCCTCATGGAATATTGGTACTGAGTTGGTCCATCCTTGTGGGAGTTTGACCAACCTCAGTGCACCAAACGGTGACTGGAATGTAGTCAAGTCGCGACTAGCTGGATCGATGTCACGCTGGTCGTAGCCTGAGTACAAATCTAGCGCAGCACCACAGGCGCGACCGGCGAAGTGGTTTGCTAACTCCTCTGTCGCGGGTGGCAACCCTGAATGTGCGATAGTTATTGCATTGAGCGGTTCTAGCGAGTGCACCAGTCTGATACTCTTCCCATCCTTCTTAAGTACAGCGAAGAACTTGCTCCGATAAGAGGAATTGGAAGGCTCATAGACCTGGGCCGCGATTTTGTCTTTAATGACCTTGCACACTTGGTCGAACATGCCGCGAGGTATAGGAATATTCCCTTCGCGATATGCTGTATGGGGAACTGTCGCGATCTTGACAGGAGGAAATATGTCCTGTCTCAATGCGCCACGCTCTTCATCATTGAACGCGAAACTCTGATTGTGAAGCATGTAGAAGTGCATGAGCAACTTTCGTTCTTCTGGTAATAAGAAGTCTCCTTTGTGTAGCTTGTCCACAATGTCCCTGCGTTCCGCCGTGAATCTACCAGTTGGGGTAAAATCAGGTGGTCGCGGGTTGAGAGTAGGCAGCGTATCCAAAGGATCTCCCACCATTTCTCGAATTATTCGGTCGCTCTCAGAACCCATCGTGTACACTGGTCTGACCTTCTGGTCTACAGGTTTGTATTTCTTTCCTGCGAACACAGAGTATTTGTCGCGACTAGAAGAGTCGTCGTCTAGTACACTCCAAGTACCAACAGTCAGTTTTTCTGTTGCCGCGTCTGAGAGTCTTTCATTCATATATGAATGAAACAAAGTCGACGCAGCGACGTCTCTCTTCATTTCCTTGTCCTCTTTCGACGACAAGATATATGCCTCTACTAGCTCAGTTTGGGTAAACTGGCCACTAGAACGCGGCTTTCTTAGATCCTCGAACACTACATTCCCATCTTTTCCCAACGACACAGTCACCGCGACTTCTTCTCCTTGACTCAACCTGGTCAATTCCTCGAAGCTCTTTGAAAATCCCGTTCAGGGTTCGGTTCGTCTGGACTGGCCGTCGGTTTCGACGAACTGTAGGGCTCGGTAGATCCGTCGTTGTTTTTAGTGTTACGCGGCAAGTCGTCTGCACGACGTGGCTGCGTAGCCATTGCACAACGTGTCTTTAAATTGGGATCGCGCATAGTGATTATTTGGCTGCCGTCGGCCGCGTTCTTGATATTGCTTTCTGTCGCGATATCAAACGGTCTGCCGAGCAACACCTTATAAGCTGGACTTTCCAAAATGTGCACCTGCAGGTAGACCAAGATGGTCCCAAACCTGAAGGGTACATTTCTCGCTAATCCCAGTGACTTAGAGATAGATCCATTTGCGCTTTCCATATATATGACGACCTTTGGGTCCCAGCTCAATTGTGCGTCGACGGCTTCTGAGAAAGCCATCGATACAATCTGAGATCCACTGTCTAGGATGCAGTCCGCGTCGAGACGCGCGTTAATCCGTCCGTTTATTGTTCTGAGAGCAGCTGACGAATCACCAACATAGACATGTCTTGGGTTCTCATTAGAGGGTATCGACTCCAAGTACATCTCATATGGGTCCGTCGCGACAACTGCGCCAATGGGAATTTCTCCTTCGACTGTGTTATGATAGAACACAGGCTCGGGCAATTCCTTAGCACTGACTAGGTTGTAGCTCAGTTCTCCATCCCAAACGTCTTCAACGACGCGACCAGTTTCTTGAAGCATGGACTTCTGAACCGGTACTCGTTTCTTCGAAGAGTCCTTTAGAATGGAGTCGCGAACAGTCCCCGAAACTGCTAGGAGTTCACCCACAGTGACGTCGACTGACGCGTTTTTCATTTTGTCGTAGACTGCTTCTGCTACAGCCTTCTTTTGAATCGGTGCACGCAACTGGTATTTATCTGGAACGCGCGCTTTTGAAGAATGTACTGGTTCTTGTAGAACGGGCTTGACTTTCTCAAACGGTAGTTCCTTTCTGTTTTCGACGTTGTCGCGCACTGATTCCTCATCATCGTCGCTATCACTAACTTCTTCAATAGTCACAGGTTTTCTCGGTTTCTCTCGTCGCTCAGCTCGTTTATCATGGTCCTCAGAGGGCTTGGCTGAGTTTGTGGGTTTAGCCCCCTTCCTTGAACCATTTAGAAACCCGAGTTGTTATCGTCGCGCTCAGGTTGGCTATTCGCACCACGACGGGTTTGAATGAACTGCTCCTGAGTCTGAGGATAACCACTGTTCATGTTGTTGAAGTAGCCGGCCATGGCGTCGGTCATGGCTTTCTGCATGAATTGGCCCATGGCACTTTCCATTGCATTGCTGGTTGAACCAGATGCAGTTCGTTGAGTCTTTGGCTCAGCGCGACTCTCTGGGGTTGGTCGCGACGACTTCCTCTCGTATTGGATGAGTTGACTTCGAAGGGAGCGTATTTCATCTGCCACTTCTTCAGGGTAGTCGGACATATCATCATTGTCGCGACTATCGAACTGATCCAAGTAGTAGGAGTCCTGGAAGTTGACGGATTTGCCCTTCTTCTTCCAATAAGCCTCTACTCGTTGCCCCTGAGTCCCTTCTCCATTTGGTAAGAAGCTGTCGTCGAAGAGCCTCCACATCCCTTTGGTGTCGACTTTGAGAAGGTTTTTCTCAATGTGAGACCTCTTGAGCGGGCACTCGTTCGACCAATGACCAGTTTGTCCACAGTAGCGACAATCGTCGTTCCGTGCGGCAGCTCCTCCTTGTGCGCGACTTTCAAAGTGGGGCACAGAAGAGTTGTTGCCTACTGGCCGCGACCGCTGTATGGGCGCTTCGCGAGCAGTCTGTACGAACGTCTTCAGCGCTTCCTGCAACTGAGTCTGTAGCTCTTTTTGGTGTAGAAGAAATGAATCCTTCAAGTTGGAAATCGAGTTTTCCAACTCCTCAACCTTAGCATGGTTGGGTGGACTAGTCTCATAGTCGAAACGAACCTTGGGAGGTCGCGCGATTATGGGAATTTCGTCTTCGTTGCTCAACGTCGACGCCATTTCTTCCGCCATTGTCATTAGTTCTTTCAACTGGATGGGGTCGTCCTGCCGATTGACTCCAGTCGCGGGGACATTAGCGTTTGCTATCCCGGCGCGAGTTTGGTAGCGCTTGTTGAATACCTGACTCGTAGCCAAAGCATTTCGCAAGACGGTACTGAACTCAGAGTCCAAAGTACGCATGTAGCGTTCACACGCGACTTTGTTGGTGATAATGGCAGGAGGGACTGACAGTCGCTTGTAGTGACTATACATTTGAAGGCCGAAACGCTTCAAATCTCCCTCATCCGTGATTTTGATTCCACGGTTCTCGCGACAGAGCCTGTCTAGATCTGCCATGGTCCCCGTTTTTCGCTTGGACACCTCAGGGTATCCTTTTAATATTTCGGCCTCGAATTCCGCGACAGTTTTCGTGTCGTCGGAATAGGTATCGAGACCTTCCCATACGTCCATCACTTGCCGCGACGGCAAATAACGGATGTACATGCTTTTTGCTTGTTTGACATCTGTGATGCCACCATCCTCCACGATCTGCGCGCAGTGACGCAAATATGCCTCAATCGACAGGGGATCCTTTTCATCAAGTATAGGTCTACTTGTGTCCCAAGGTTGGGGGATTTTGAACCCAGTCTTTGGAGCCATAGTTGTCGCGACTGAAGTCACAGGGGAAGTAGGGATGTTGTTAGAATTCGTGTTTGTAGCGGTGACGCTACTTGACAATTCTGAGAGGGTTTGTGAGCTAGTCTGAGATCGACTGATTGTCGTCGAACTCGAAGTAGCTGTGTCTAAAGCTGGAAGCTTCGACGTCGAATTCACTCTTTGTTTTCCTTTTGCCTTGGAAGGCAAGGGTGGTAGATACAAAGGTGTTTTATGTCTTGCAGACCTTCGTGGTTTTTCGAAAGGTCCTGAGGTTGAAGCGTTTCCTTCAGTCTCAATCTCCGCTTGGTCCTCGAGAGGTCGCGCAGGAGCTTGGGATCGAAATAAACTGCTTCGCGGGATAAACCCTTGGTCTCTATCCGACGTCGCGGTAAAGAATCCGGTTTATTGATTTTTAAAGTTTATGAAACTTTAGAAGCCCCTCGCGGTGGGCTCCAGATGAAATGCTGAGGGCGTGCTCACAAGTGAATCTACTATGAAAGTAAACCCAAATATAAAACACGTTCACACTCCTCGTAATCAGCTTCTCAGTGTGTGAAAGATGCGAGGGCTTCGGGGTGGACAGAGCACCAGTATCACAACTCTCAATAGACGCAGATCCAATAGTCGCGGAGACGAAGTCGACGACAAGAATTTATATATAGCAAACAATGGTGTCTCAACCAATATCTTCTATACGATCACAACCAACACTAATCCAATCCACAACAACAATATAACAAGTCAGAGCTTAATACGAAGTATTAAGATCCCTTGTAGCGACAGCGTCTAGATGGTGACGCAAAGCCCAAATATCAAGTCGACGCACTGCCAACCGATACAACCAATATACTGAGTCGACGCACTGCCAACTAGTAAACCAAAATGTCGAGTCGACGCACTGTCAACTGACACAACCAAAAGTACTGAGTCGACGCACTGCCAACTAGTAAACCGAAATGCCGCGTCGACGCACTGCCAACTAACAGCCAATATCCAATGTCCAAAACCCGAGCACAACTTGTCGACGCACTGCCAAGCAAGAAGTGTGGAACCAAAGTTCTCAAGTCGACGCACTGCCAACTGACCAAAACAACCCGAGCACAACTAGTCGACGCACTGCCAAGCTAGAGGTGTGGAACGATCTCAACAAAGCCCGAAGGCGACGACACTAAATGCCGCGACTAAACCAGATGCGGCGAATCCGACTTTCTGATGTCTCAAAACTCAAAACTCAAATCACAGTAGCTACAAGTGCTCAGGGAGCAACTCGTCGCGACCGGGCAGGGATGGCAGAACTTCTTAGGGTGGAATCACGCGGCACGCAAATTGTACAAAACAATCTGAAATGATAGTGATTCACAGTCCGGGGGAAAGCTCCCCAATACAAAGAAACGACGTGCTACTTATACTGTCTACGACGCTGCTTAGTAAAGTCCTGTACAACTGCATAGTAGCTACGCTATCTAAGATCGGTTGCCTTTTAGGGTAATTGAAAAGTTGAACGATCGGACAGGTCCTGAGTGATCAGGACCCCGCCCCATTGTCCCTATGATACTTTTGATGTGGGTCAACCCACCGCGTCATACTTTTGGAATACGACGTGTTGGATTGGCCAACGGGTATGTCTTGGCAAGTGAGACCAACGTGGGCGCCCCAAGAAGCCGTATGGCCCTAGGCACACCAGTCGTCCCCCACATGGTTCGGTTCACGGATCTTACCGTGTCGGTTTCTAGTGTGTTTGGGTATGGGCGCGACTCGCCGTGACACTTGGAAGCGTCACCGCGACGCGTCCACAATGTCCCGTGATCGAATGGATCCTGACATGTGACAAGCCGCCGTCGTGGCATGATCTGAGGAAACGTCCAACTCCAAACCGGGAGTTGCCGCGACAAGATGGTTTAAGTCTCGTAACGCCAAGTCCTGTCCAGTAGTAGTTCTATTATTGAGAACGTCGCGCATTGCTCAGCCCTTCAGCCCAAGTTCCCATCTGCAGAGAATGACCCTTTTTGAGAAGTCGACGCAACGACAGATCCCTTTGTGGGGAATGGTCGCGGTCCAAGCGTTCGTCACTAATGGCCCTGAGCCTGGTGTAGACCCATAAGACCAGTTCCACAGTAGTGGTCTGACCGCCTTGCTATCGTCGACACTATCCACAGTCGTCGACTGGGCAGTAGACCCTTAAGTCCTACTGAGCGCAACACTGTCAACCGCGACACGATACACCGAATGGTTCAAGAGTAAACTCTGTAAAAAGCGCAAAAATACGCCCTTACAGAGCTGGTGCAGAGCGCGTCTGGTAGCCAGCCTATCAGCGATATGCTGTATGGGGAACTGTCGCGATCTTGACAGGAGGAAATATATCCTGTCTCAATGCACCACGTTCTTCATCATTGAACGCGAAACTCTGATTGTGAAGCATATAGAAGTGCATGAGCAGCTTCCGTTCTTCTGGTAATAAGAAGTCTCCTTTGTGTAGCTTGTCCACAATATCCCTGCGCTCCGCCGTGAATCTACCAGTTGGGGCAAAATCAGGTGGTCGCGGGTTTAGAGTAGGTAGCGTGTCCAAAGGATCCCCAACCATTTCGCGAATTATTCGATCGTCCTCAGAACCCATAGTGTACACTGGTCTGACTTTCTGGTCCACAGGCTTGTATTTCTTTCCTGCGAACACAGAGTATTTGTCGCGACTAGAAGAGTCGTCTTCTAGCACACTCCAAGTACCAACAGTCAGTTTTTCCGTTGCCGCGTCTGAGAGTCTTTCATTCATATATGAATGAAACAAAGTCGACACAGCAACGTCTTTCTTCATTTCCTTGTCTTCTTTCGATGACAAGATATATGCTTCTACTAGCTCAGTTTGGGTAAACTGGCCACTAGAACGCGGCTTTCTTAGATCCTTGAACACTACATTCCCATCTTTTCCCAACAACACAGTCACCACGACTTCTTCTCCTTGACTCAACCTGGTCAATTCCTCGAAGCTCTTTGAAAATCCCGTTCAGGATTTGGTTCGTCTGGACTGGTCGTAGGTTTAGATGAACTGTAGGGCTCGGTAGACCTATTGTTGTTTTTGGCGTTGCGTGGCAAGTTGTCTGCACAACACAGCTGCATAGCCATTGCACAACGTGTCTTGAAATTGGGATCGCGCATAGTGATTATCTGGCTGCGGTCGGCCGCGTTCTTGATATTGCTTTCTGTTGCGATATCAAATGGTCTGCCTGGCAACACCTTATAAGCTGGACTTTCCAAAATGTGCACCTGCAGGTAGACCAGGATGGTCCCAAACCTGAAGGGTACATTTCTCGCTAATCCCAGTGACTTAGAGATAGATCCATTTGCGCTTTCCATGTAGATGACGACTTTTGGGTCCCAGCTTAATTGTGCATCAACAGCTTCTGAGAAGGCCATCGAGACAATCTGAGATCCACTGTCGAGGATGCAGTCCGCGTTGAGATGCGCGTTAATCCGTCTGTTTATTGTTCTGAGAGCAGCCGATGGATCACCAACATAGACATGCCTTGGGTTCTCGTTAGAGGGTATTGACTCCAAGTACATCTCATATGGGTCCGTCGCAACAACTGCGCCAATGGGAATTTCTCCTTCGACTGTGTTATGATAGAACACAGGCTTGGGTAATTCCTTAGCACTGACCAGGTTGTAGCTCAGTTCTCCATCCCAAAACTGATTCCTCATCATTGTCGCTATTGCTAACTTCTTCAACAATCACAGGCTTTCTCAGTTTCTCTTGTTGCTCAGCTTGTTTATCATGGTCCTCAGAGGGCTTGGCTGAGTTTGTGGGTTTAGCCCCCTTCCTTGAACCATTTAGAAACCCGAGTTGTTATTGTCGCACTCCGGTTGGCTATTTGCACCACGACGGGTTTGAATAAACTGCTCCTGTGTCATAACTCGACTCTTTTTCATCTTATCATCGGCGATCTTATCTTATCATCGGCGATCTTATCTTATCTTGGCACGACTTATCTTATCACGGATCACGGCATCAGACGGTCCGGGCTAGGGGTTCCAGGGGTTATCTCTATCGATTCGAGGCTGCGCGACATATGCTCCGGAAGGTTCTACTACAACCCATGACCAGTGCTCCATGCGGTACATAGCCCTATGACTCATTAGTTGTAGATATGACTCAGACTGGATTTGGGTATAAATACTGTAGCTACTTGGTTGTATTCTCCAGTCTTCGAATTCACTTCTCTTTTCGACTTTGTTTTTGGGTTGATTGTCACATCCTGAGTCTGAGGATAACCACTGTTCATGTTGTTGAAGTAGCCGGCCATGGCGTCAGTCATGGCTTTCTGCATGAACTGGCCCATGGCAATCTCCATTGCATTACTGGTTGAACCAGATGCAGGTTTCTGAGTCCTTGGCTCAGCACGACTCTCTGGAGTTGGTTGCGTCGACTTCCTTTTGTATTGGATGAGTTGACTACGAAGGGAGCGTATCTCATCTGCCACTTCTTCAGGGTAGTCGGACATATCATTGTTGTCGCGACTATCGAACTGATCCAAGTATTAGGAATCTTGGAAGTTGACAGACTTGCCCTTCTTCTTCCAATAAGCCTCTACTTGTTGTCCCTGAGTCCGTTCTCCATTTGGTAGGAAACTGTTGTCGAAGAGCCTCCACATCCCTTTGGTGTTGACTTTGAGAAGATTTTTCTCAATGTGAGACCTCTTGAGTGGGCACTTGTTGGACCAGTGACCAGTCTGTCCACAGTAGCAACAGTCGTCATTCCGTGCGGCAGCTCCCCCTTGTGCGCGACTTTCAAAGTGGGGCACAGAAGAGTTGTTGCCTACTGGCCGCAACCGCTGTATAGGTGCTTGGCGAGCAGTCTGTACGAACGTCTTCAACGCTTCCTGCAACTGAGTCTGTAACTCTTTTTGATGTAGAAGAAATGAATCATTCAAGTTGGAAATTGAGGTCTCCAACTCCTCAACCTTAGCATGGTTGGGCGGACTAGTCTCATAGTCGAAGCGAACCTTTGGGGGTCACGCAATTATGGGAATTTTGTCTTTGTTGCTCAATGTCAACACCATTTCTTCTGCCTGTCACAGACAATACCGCGCAGTGGAGATACGACCAGTAGCGATCACCTAGAAGACAGAGTCTCAGCGAGTGTAGAGACACAGGAGCTATATCATTAGCTGTACCTAGAAGACAGAGTCTATGGTACAAGTCATAAGTAGGATCATTAGATTGTGAGGGAGAATGCATACCTCAGCGAGTGTAGAGACACAGGAGCTGAGGATATGGAGCGTATAGTACTAGGTTTATATACCAGTCTGGAGCAGATATCATGATGTCATAGTGGACTAGTGATATCATAGATGAGTAATGGATGACGCAATAATGAGGTCAGGTATGAGGTCATTGTGGAGCGAGCCAAAGTAATCTAAAGATACTACATATGATGTCATGTCTACATACTGTGATAGTCGCTAATACAAACAAGCTTCAACACTGCCATTGTCATTAATTCTTTCAACGGGATGGGGTTGTCCCGCCAGTTGACTCCAGTCGCGGGGACATTAGCATTTGCTATCCCAGCACAAGTTTGGTAGCGCTTGTTGAATACTTGGCTTGTAGCCAGAGCGTTCCGCAAGACGGTACTGAACTCAGAGTCCAAAGTATGCATGTAGCGTTCACACGCAACCTTGTTGGTAAGAATGGCAGGAGGGACTGACAGTCGCTTGTAGTGACTATACATTTGAAGGCTGAAACGCTTCAAGTCTCCCTCATCTGTGATTTTGATTCCACGGTTCTTGCAACAGAGTCTGTCGAGATCTGCCATGGTCCCCGTTTTTCGCTTGGACACCTCAGGGTATCCTTTTAGGATTTTGGCCTCAAACTCCGCAACACTTTTCGTGTCGTTGGAATAGGTATCGAGACCTTCCCATACGTCCATTACTTGCCGCGATGGCAAATAACGAATGTACATGCTTTTTGCTTGTTTGACATCTGTAATACCACCATCCTCTACGATCTGCGTGCAGTGACGCAAATATGCCTCTATCAACAAAGGATCCATTTTGTCAAGTATAGGTCTACTTGTGTCCCAAGGTTGAGGGATCTTGAACCCAGTCTTTGGAGCCATAGTTGTCGTGACTGAAGTCACAGGGAAAGTAGAGATGTTGTTATAATTCGTGTTTGTAGCGGTGACGCTACTAGACAATTCTGAGAGAGTTTGTGAGCTAGTCTGAGATCGACTGATTGTCGTTGAACTCGAAGTAGCCATGTCTAAAGCTGGAAGCTTCGACGTCGAATTCACTCTTTGTTTTCCTTTTGCCTTGGAAGGCAAGGGTGGTAGATACAAAGGTGTTTGATGTCTTGCGGATCTTTGTGGTTTTTCGAAAGGTCCTGAGGTTGGGGCGTCGCCTTCAGTCTCAATCTCCGCCTGATCCTCGAGAGGTTGCGCAGGAGCTTGGGATCGAAATAAACTGTTTTGCAGGATAAACCCTTGGTCTCTATCCGATGTCGCAGTAAAGAATCCGGTTTATTGATTTTTAAAGTTTATCAAACTTTAGAAGCCCCTCGCGGTGGGCTCCAGATGAAATGCTGAGGGTGCACTCACAAGTGAATGTACTGTGAAGTAAACCCAAATATGAACACGTTCACACTCCTCATAATCAGCTTCTCAGTGTGTGAAAGATGCGAGGGCTTCGGCAGTGGACAGAGCACCAGTATCACAACTCTCAATAGACGCAGATCCAGTAGTCACGGGAGAGGAAGTCGACGACAAGAATTTATATATAGCAAATAGTGGTGTCTCAACCAATATCTTCTATATGACCGAATCCAACACTAATTCAACCACAACCAACAATATCACAAGTCAGAGCTTCATACAAAGTATTAAGATCCCTTGTAGCGACAGCGTCCAGATGGCAACGCAAAGCCCAGATATCAAGTCGACGCACTGCCAACTGACACAACCAAAGTACTGAGTCGATGCACTGCCAACTAGTAAACCAAAATGCCGCGTCAACGCACTGCCAACTGACCAAAACTACCCAAGCACAACTAGTCGATGCACTGCCAAACTAGAGGTGTGGAAACGATCTCAACAAAGCCCAAAAGCAACAACACAAAGTGCCACGATAGAACCAGAAGCGGTGAATCCAACTTTCTGATATCTCAACTCAAAACTCAAATCATGGTAGCTACAAGTGCTCAGGGAGCAACTTGTCGCGACCAGGCAGGGGTAACAGAACTTCTTAGGGCGGAAACACGTGACACGCAAATTGTACAAAACAATCTGAAATGGGTATGATTCACAGTCCAGGTGAAAGCTCCCCAATACAAAGAAACGACGCGCTACTTATACTGTCTACGGCGGTGCCTAGTAAAGTCCTGTACAACTGCATAGTAGCTACGCTATCTGAGATTGGTTGCCTTTTAGGGTAATAAAAAGTTGAACGATCGGACAGGTCCTGACTGATCAGGACCCCGCCCCATAGTCCATATGGTACTTTTGATGTGGGTCAACCCACCGTGTCATACTTTTGGAATACAACGTGCTGGATTGGCCAACTGGTATGTCTTGGCAAGTGAGCCCAACGTGGGTGCCCCAAGAAGCTGCATGGCCCTAGGCATGCCAGATGTTCCTCACGCTGTTTGGTTCACGGATCTAGCCGTGTCGGTTTTAGTGTGTTTGGGTATGGACGCAACTCGCCGTGACACTTGGAAGTGTCACCACAATGCGTCCACAATGTCCCGTGATCGAATGGATCCTGACATGTGACAAGTTGTCACCGTGGCATGATCTGAGGAAACACCCAACCCAAAGCCAGGAGTTGCCGCGACAAGATTGGTTCAATCTCGTAACGTCAAGCCCTGTCCAGAGACAGTTGTAATGTTGAGAACGTCGCGCATTGCTCAGCCTTTCAGCCCAAGTTCCCACCTGCAGAGAATGACCCTTTTGAGGAGTCACCGCAACAAAAGATCCCTTTTGGGGAATTGTCGCGGTCCAAGTGTTTGTCACTAATAGCCCTGAGCCTGGTGTAGACTCATAAGACCAATTCCACAGTAGTGGTCTGACTGCCTTACTATTGTTGACACCATCCACGGTCGTCGACCGGGCAATAGACCCTTAAGTCCTACTGAGCGCAACACTGTCAACTGCAACACAATACACTGAATGGTTCGAGAGTAAACTCTGTAAAAAGCGCAAAAATACGCCCTTACAGAGCTGGTGCAGAGCGCGTCTGGTAGCCAGCCTATCAACGTGTGAGCGCTGCCCCCTAGAAGGCTTCCGGAATCATAGAGTGGCACACAAAATCGAGATTCTGCAATACAAGTGTGACAATCAACCCAAAAATAAAGTCGAAAAGAGAAGTGAATCCAAAGACTGGAGAATACAATCAAGTCGCTACAGTATTTGTACCCAAATCCAGTCTGAGTCATATCTACAACTAATGAGTCATATGGCTATGTACTGCATGGAGCACTGGTCATGGGTTGTAGTAGAACCTTCCGGAGCATATGTCGCACAGCCTTGAATCAATAGAGATAACCCCTGGAACCCCTAGCCCGGACTGTCTGATGCCATGATCCGTGATAAGATAAGTCGTGCCCAGATAAGATAAGATTGTCGATGATAAGATGTAAAGTGGCCGAACTATGACACCTCGACTTGCAGGATGCATCTATGCATGCAGAGCCAGACACCAACTCAACCACTCTGGAGCTTGAGAGGCTTGCTAGTCTTCTGACTGGTTTGGTCATTCTCGACAAGGGTGAACAGTCGCATCGCAAAGCGCAATCCAAACTCTTCAGCACTTGTGACAAATTTCAAGCCTGTGTACCCAATGTGCTGGTCGCTTTCATGCCTATTGCACCTGCACAAGCTCTCAGTGGCATCAAATCTGTGCTCAAGCCCAGTCTCTTCTGCTTTCACCGTTGGTGATACAAGCCCACCATGTCAATATGGGTCTATGCTGCAATATGCTCCAACAAGTTTGCAATGCCATGGCCAAACTTGAACTCCAGCAGGTGTTTGACCTTACCCCCAGTGCCACCGTCGCGCTAGTGACTATAGTCAACTCTGCCACCCTTGTTGTTGGCAAAGCAGGCCGTCTTTGTAGACGGATGACCCAGTCAGTCTACAGGAAGGATAAATATCTAGACCTAAATATAAGGTAATGACCACGTACCCTCAGTCACACCAGACAATGGTAAGACTGAGGGCCGTGAAACAATCAGAAAACTTCATATGTCTGCTCGATCGTACAAACACATCATAACGCTGAGCGCCACTTGCTGACGTGATCAGCATTCATCATCAACACTCCCCCTGGTGCTCAGCTCTCCTCCAGTCCAGTCCAAGCGCGTGGCAGATGCGGCTGTGATCTGTTCGCCCAAGTGCCTTTGTAAGAATGTCTGCGACATTCATCTTGCCGGGGACCGACGTGACAGCGATCTCCCCCTCGCTAACGCGGTCGCGTGTATAGTGAAACCGGATATCGATGTGTTTTGCAAGGCCATGTCCTTTCGTCGTCTCCGTGAGGCTTATGGAGCCAAGGTTGTCACCTCGAAGCTCCAACGGTGTTTCCTGGGGCAGGAACACTTCCGACAGCCAGTGTTTCATCCACATCACTTGCTGAGATGCACGAGCCAGAGAGATGTATTCCGCTTCCGTTGAGGATAGCGCGACCACCGCTTGTCGTTTCGCCGACCATGCTACCGGGGCCCCGCCCATGAAAAAGATGTAGCCAGCGGTAGATCTCCGCGTGTTGACACACCCCGCCCAGTCGGAATCCACGAATCCGATCGGCTTCAAGCTGTCTCCGACACAATATCTGATCCCGTAGTCAATGGTACCTTTGATGTATCGTAAGACGCTGATCAAAATCGTCCAGTGCTCCGGTCCAGGGTTAGATTGGACGTGGCCAAGCGCGCAGCACGCGTATGCAAGGTCGGGTCGTGTGCCGCTGCTCCCCCAGACGATGCAGCCTAGGATCTGCCGAAACGGTTTATTTCGCATGAACGCGGTGTCCTCGGTCGGAAGCGGAGATGGAGATGCATGGATCTGGTATCCAGGTGGAAGCGGAGTTGACAGCGGAGGTAGATCCGCATAGCCAAAGTGGTCCAATACTTTTTCGAAGTACTGGCGCTGCGATAACGCTATATCGCTGTTGGGAAACTTCTCCACGGTCAGTCCTAGCAGTAAATTTAGATTGACCTGCTTCAGATCCCATTTTTCCGCGAACTCCTCTACCACGCGCGCACTTTCTTCCTCGCTGGCAGAAGCGCCAATGATGTCGTCTGTGTGGGTGCTTGTGATTGTGTGTTCTCCGCCTTGTTTCCTTGTCCGAACGCACAGGTCGGCGGCGTTTTCGTGATATCCCAGATCTTCATACTCGGCACTCAACGTCTTGTACCAAATCTGCCCGGCGTGGACCAGCCCATAGAGTGGTCGTAAGAGAAGACAGACCTTGTCTTCCCTCCCCTTCTCTTCGAATCCACGCGGCTGTTGCATGTAAACGGCCCGGTCCATTGTGCCATTCAGGTAGGCTCCTGAGAAGTCCCATTGCCGTACGTGCATCCTTCTCACACACGCAACCGCAAACACCATGCGTACGGATTCCATCTTCCACCATTTGATCCCCCCTCGCAACCCACCTGGCTTTTCTCTTTACGATGTTTCCTTCTCCATCCACTTTCACATCAAAGACCCACATCCCGTCCAATGCTCTTTCCCCCTCTGGTAAGTTGACAAGTCTCCATACGCCCTTTTGTTTCATCTGATTCATCTCTGTCAGGGGACGCCGCGCTCCTTGGGCACGTGAGCATGCACGTGACCCACTGCACCCTCTCTGCCGACCCGTGCCTGCTCACCTGTTGATCACCCAGCCTCCTCCTCCTCCTCCGATCCTCATCTCCATCCATGCTGACATCCGCCCTCTTCCTCCTTCTCCCACCCATCTCCTTTGAATCCCCGCAAGCGGTCTAGCCAAGCCTGATTCCTTGCACCAGGGAGTGCTACTGCCATACGCACTCCTCCCCCTTCACTTCGGCCTCCTCCCCGCGGATGTGGTCTACTGCCGTACAGGCTCGTACCAGATGCCCTTGCGCTCATCCGCACCACCCCTCTTCCCAGTTGGGCATTGGTCCTTGCCTCCAATGTCTCCACTGGCTGGCCCGGCACTGGCCTGGCCACTGGGCTCCTCCGGTGTGGCCTTCCACTGTTGGTGTCTCAGGAGCTGCCTGCCATTGTTCCATGGCAGTGATATCCCATCATCATCAGTCACTTGTCACAGCTGACTATACAGTGTGACACCTGGGCACCTGGATCCTTGAACCGTTCTCTAAGGATCCCACTCTGTGCTCAGGTGAGTAGTATACCTCCCTTGTATTTGATAGTCTCTAAGGATCCCCCTCTGTGCTCAGACTCATGTGAGGTTGTTGTGTGCTGTGTGCTCTCTTCCTTCGGGCTGGCAGGAGTTGCCCTTACAATCTCTTCCTTCATAGGTTCCCCCCAGATCTCCGGTTCCTTCAACGCTTCTGCCCCTGACCTTGGGAGTCTACCTCTCGTTGCGCTAGCCAGTGCCATCGGGGTTGTAAACGAGTCTTCGTCGAAGGTGTCCCCTTCCAGGTCTACAAAGTTCACGCTCGGTCGAATTGAGTCCCGCGCCCAGTCTTCGTTCGCACGTCTTGCCTCTGCCTCTTCCCTTCTCGCGATTCGGCTCTCTAGCATCTTCCGACTGGGTTTTGGTATCCGACTCGTCTTTCTGGGGATCGGAGGTACGTTTGTAATCGAATCGTGCTTGTTGGTCTGACCATTCGCTGCGTCTTGCTCTGGGACTGTGTCGCTCATGTTCGGTGGTCCGTCCTCGCCTTCCCCAGTTGGCTGTTCAGCTATACGGTCTTCGTCAGTGGACATAACGTTTGTGTTGTCGCTGGTGGGCTCTGCTCCGCTTGTACGGTGAGCTTCCCCCTCCTCGAATATGACGTTTCTGACTTCGAAGACCTTCATTCGCTTTGGGTCGTACACTCAGTAGCCGCGGCGTCCCATGTATCCCACCATTTGGCCTTCCCACCCTTGGCGACCCAGCTTCCCTTCCCGTTCGTCCAAGTCCTTCACCCAGCAGACACTGCCCCAAACGCGTAGGTGTGAAATATTTGGGCGAACAGTGTTGCCATCCCCGTCTTGCTTCCAGAACCATCGTGTCCATGGAACCGTGTCTGGGTGTCTCGCAGACGTGATGAACCCCCGAACATAGCAGTGAGCGGCCGTTGCCTCTGCCCAGAACCGAGCATCTAACCCTGATTCAATCAGTTGTGTCCTGGCCCCAGCTATCACAGTCCGATTCCCGCGCTCAGCATGACCATGTGCCGCAGACGATGCCTTTGGGATTCGCTCGATCATGACGCCTCGGTCCTTGCAGTATCCCGTGAAAACGTCGTTGTCAAACTCGCTCCCAAGGTCAACTCGGACAACCTTTAGCTTCCGTTCCGTTTGAACCTCAGCTTCCGTCACCCATGCCGCGAAAGCCTTGAGGACGGTCTCCTTGCGCTTGTCTGCCAGGAATACGGGGAACTTCATGCTGGTTCCCCCATCCGAGATTAACAGTAGGTACACTGCTCCTCCCCAGCTTGGTGTCCGAGCTCTTCCCCACAGGTCGAGGTGGACGCGTTCCAGTGCATTGTTCTCGTGGACGACTTCGTCATCAAACGGGGCTCGATCTTGCTTTCCGAGAATGCAATCCTGGCACATTCCCCGCACTTCGCCCTTTGTGATGTCTAGGCCTTCGACAAACCCTCTCGTTGCCATTCTTTGGATCATCCGGATGTCGGCATGCCCCAGTTGCCGGTGCCAGTTCTCCATGGAGGTGGGCTGCTTCCGATTTCTCCCCGTGATTGCCACTGTTGTGGGTGCCACTAGCTTTTCGTCCACCACATCAACCGCATATAGCTTGCGACCGCTCCCGCTTCCGCTTGCGATCCGCCCAGTGAGCACCTCGACCCCTTGGCGATTCACGACACTCAAGGTTCCGTTGCCCCACGAACCTTTCAGCCCGCGCGCATCCAGGGTGGTGATTGATAGTAGGTTCATGCGGAAGTCCGGTGTGTGTAAGGTGTGGAATCTGAGCCGGTGTACCTGACCTCTCTCCAGACGAACAATGATTTCGGCTTCCCCATGCCCAGCTATCCTGAATTGACCTCCCGACTTTACTGCAGTCTGACCTTGGACCCCGGCTGTTTCGTGATATGTCACAAATTTGGCTCGATCCACGATGCAATGTTCCGACACCCCAGAGTCAAGAAAGGTAGGAATTTGATTTGCTTTACTCTGTACGGCTGATGTCGCATAGACTACAGGTTCCCCTTCCTGCCCAAACTCCCCATTCAGAACAGTAGGGTGTGACCTTCCACGTCCCATTCTGAACGGTTTGTTAGATGTGCGGTATGGTTCGCCCAGTCCTGACGACATACCGTCGTCATGCGTTTCGGCGGCAAGGACGTACGTAGCCATCGGACTGGCATAGGCAGTGGTCGGCGGCGATTCTGGAGCTTGTGCGGCGGCAATTTGGTGGTTTACGTATGGCTGTGCGTGGTTTCGGCGGTTTTCTCTGGCTTGACGGTGGGCCTGAACGAGTCCCAGTGCGGGTTCCTTTCCACGGGGTGGTTTCCACCACCCAGGGGCCTGTCCTTCTTTGCCTCCACCCCGAGCCCAGCACGCCCGTTGGTTATGTCCACTGACCCCACAGTTCTCGCAGAGTGAGTCGTTTGTCACGGCGCCCAAGGCGTTCGCTGATGCTCCCTCCTCCTCCACTCGCTTCTTCCAAACCAAGTCCCACCATTCGCGTAGATGTTGCACTATGTGAGCCACCACTTTGTGTATTTGGAGGGCAATCAGTGACGTTCTGAACTCTTCTTTTGGCAGCGATGATAAGATGATTGTACACATCAGCGGGTCAGGGACGCTTCCACCGATGTCGTGCACTTCCGCGCGGCGTTTCACTAGCTCGTCAATATGGGACATCAGGTACCGGGGGTCTTTCAGCTCCAGCGTGTGCAATCGCTCCATCTTCAAGCCCACCAACAGCTCGGTGCTTCTATTGAACTTGCTGACGAGGGTCGTCCAGATGAGGTTTGCTGAGTCTGACCCCTTCAGATCATGCGACCGTGGGTCCTTGATGTTCTGATAGAGCATCGCTGCTACCCATCCATCTCGTAACATGTATTCGTCCGGAGAAGGTGTAGTGGCGTTCAGAGGGGTATATCCAGCACTGGACGCAACGAAGGCGGTTGGGTTCAGAACGGTCCCAAACAGGTAACCATCCACACCACGTCCTCTCGCCATGCTGATCATGATCTCTTCAAAGTTGGCCCAATTAGCGCCGTCGGTGGCTAGCTTCTGTTCGTCGGGGAGGAGAGGGGTTGCTGGGAGATTTGTCGTCATCTCTGTTTTGAATCTGCGTTCTGACTGTTGTTGTGTTTCTGAATATTGGACTGTGGGTGCGAGCACTCTACTTCTGACTGCGAATCTGTAGACGGATGACCCAGTCAGTCCTCAGTCACACCAGACAATGGTAAGACTGAGGGCTGTGAAACAATCGGAAAACTTCATATGTCTGCTCGATCGTACAAACACATCATAACGCTGAGCACCACTTGCTGACGTGATCAGCATTCATCATCAACAGTCTTATTGCCAGTCGTCTGCCCTCTAGCAAAGCAAGCCCTGGGAAGCAACTCAGGGCAGAAACACAACCAAACAAGGAATTGTCTGCGATGTTGAAAGACATCCAGGAAGAGGCCAAGACACTCGACTTGCTCATTAATGTCATTGGCTGTTTCCTTCCACCTCAGACCAAAGAGGTTGTACATAATTCTGGTATGTGATCCCTCACTTGTTTGACTCATTTGGCTCATCTGCATTCACAGATCATCACTTCGTGAACCCAATCACTAAATTCAATGTCAGTGCTCAACTCTCCATCCTTCTTGCCCTCATCTGCTATGCCATTGTTGGCATCAGCAATGATGCTGTCAATCTGATCCTTGCATTTGTTAATGCAATCATACAAAGCACTATGGCCCTTTATTCACACAGCACGTGGGCCAATCCTATGCAGGAGTATCTACTTCAGCAGCTACCCACATCACTCAAGCCTGTGCTTTGCCAGTTCAAAATACATCCCAGTACAACAGTCTACATGACTTGCCCGTCTTGTCATCATAGACATGTGCCATTGCAGGACTGACTTAGTGGTGAAGCTTCCTATCCAGAGGTCTGTCAAGGATATATCTACCCTCAGCAAGGTGAACATCATGCCTGTGCAACACCAATTCTAGAATGTTGTCAGGGCAAGTTGCATCCTATCAAGCCATACTTGGTGCTGGACAAAGTTTTGGATGGTGCATCATATGGAGCCATGTGCTCCACAAACACAATCAGGTGACATAAAATTCATGTCGTGGGTAGTTTACATCTTGTACTATACCCCTACAATGCCCAAAGACCTCTCCCATCCACGCCACTCAGCTGAGAAGAAGAATCAGTTCATTGGTGCCATGCTAGCTGATTGTGACAATCAACAAGAAATAATGTCGAAAAGAGAAGTCAATTCAAAGACTGGAGAATACAACCAAGTAGCTACAGTATTTATACTCAAGTCCAGTCTGAGTCTGAGTCATATCTACAACTAATGAGTCATAAGGCTATGTACCGCATGGAGCATTGGTCATGGGTTATAGTAGAACCTTCTGGAGCATATATTGCGCAGCCTTGAATCGATAAAGATAATCCCTGGAACCCCTAACCCGGGCCGTCTGATGCCGTGATCTGTGATAAGATAACCTGTGCCGAGATAAGATAAGATTGTCAAAGATAAGATGAAAAAGTGGCCGAACTATGACACTGATCCCCATATCAAGAAGCATGCCAAGGCATTTGAGATCCCATATGAAACGGCGCGCAAGCTCTGGAGGACGTACTGGAAATGGGGCACCATCAAGAATATCCCTTCCACGGGGCGTTGAAGAAGATTACTGAGCAAGTGGAGCCCCAGATCATCCAGACTGCACATGAAAATCGCAGGATGCCATTCCTTGAGATCGGCAATCTTGTTGATCTGCCAGTTTGCGAGAAGTCTGTTGTGAAGGTGCTGGACAGCGTGGGAATGCATTGTTGTGTTGCCCAACATGCTCCATACTTGACGGACAGGCACAAGGAGGGGAGGTTGTCATGGGTGCAGGCAAACAGACGGAAGACAGCACAGGGATGGGATGCAATCCTGTGGTCAGATGAGTGTTACATCCACTTGAACGGGACTGCAGGGCGTGTTTGGGTGACAAAGATGGTGGATGAGGTCTACAATGAGGCATGCTTGGTACTGGCCTTCAAACAGTTGCCTGTGCATGTCATGGTTTGGGGTTGCATTGCACATGACTGAAAAGGGCCTCTTGTCATCCTCAACTATCCTGGTGGGAAGGGTGGTGGAATGTGTGCAGAGCGCTAGCAAAAACAGGTTCTGCAGACACATGTTGTCAAGGCCATGAAAGATCTCCGTCACCATCACGCTCGCAAGATCAAGATTCAGTACCAACAGGATGGTGCATCCTGTCACACAGCTGAGTCAACCATCAAGTGGCTCGAGAACCATAAAATCCCCCTTTTCCCCCATCCTGTGTGCTCACCCAATGTCTCCCCCATTGAGCCCGTCTGGCATGAGCTCAAGAAGCGCATCCGTGCCCGACAACCAAGGCCAATGACCTTTGAATCACTGAAAGCAGCAATCAAAGAAGAATGGGAATTGATGCCAATTGATGACATCAATAAATACACTAGCACAATGCAAGACCGCGTAGCAGCTATATTGGATGCAGAGGGAGGTCATACAAGATTTTGAAGGAAAATAAATGTATTTTTAGATCAGAATATGTAGATGAAAGATTGACTGTCCAAAACTTTATCCACCTATGAGTACAACTTGACCTCCTTCATTGATTACATTGCTGCAATGCTCTCTGATGCTGATGTTGAAAGAATGTGTGAGAAGGTGTGTGATGACGCGCTGGTGGCTGTCCGCGAGGCTGTCATAGTTTGACCACTTTTTCATCTTATCTTCGATGATCTTATCTTATCACGGATCATGGCATCCGACGGTCCAGGCTAGGGGTTCCAGGGATTATCTTTATCAATTCAAGGCTGCGCGATGTATGCTCTGAAAGGTTCTACTACAACCCATGACCAGTGCTCCATGCGGTACATAGCCTTATGACTCATTAGTTGTAGATATGACTCAGACTGGATTTGGGTATAAATACTGTAGCTACTTGGTTGGATTCTTCAGTCTTTGAATTCACTTCTCTTTCCGACATTATTTCTTGTTGATTGTCACAGAGGCTCTCTCCACAAACCCTGACATGTCTGTTGTGGAGGAATGGGTGAACAGTGTCTTTGAGGCCGCATTCATGCGCAGTTTCAAAGGTCCGGTGCCTGATAAGCTGTTCATACAGAGAGATGGTTGCATGCGCCTTGCCTTCCAGGTCATGCTTGACTTCTTCAATCCGAATGGGACACAGAAATGTGGAAACCACAATTCCATCAGGATCTTGGCCGTTGTCAACCTCAACCTGCATGAGGACATCTGTTATTGCCCCAAATACATGTGGCTCAGTATCCAGTATCATACTTGGTCCAGAGGAACCCAACCCTGATCAGATCGGCAACTACATCTGCCCTCTTATGGACTCGTTTGTTGTTGGATGGGAGCAAGGCTTCCGACTCTCCCATATTGCTCTGCATGAATCTGGCTGCAGAGTGGACATTGCTCTGGTTATCAACATCAACAATCTACTAGCAACACGAAAGGCTCAAGGCATGGCTGCCACCAATGCAAATCAGTATTGCTCAATATGCGACTGCTACGGGACTCATACCATGTACAATACGGAGTTCTATCAGTGGAAATGACGTGATATTGTAGTGCTCCATGCCAAGGCTTACAAATGGGGTGAGACACAACTAGCCAGGCTGCCCACGACACCATCTTCTCAGAGTACGGTGTTCATTGGTCAGAATTCAGGTGTCTATCATACTGAGACCCAACTCGCATGGCCATTGTTGACGCAATGCATTGTATTCTAGATGGCCTGGTTCACTACCACTATCATTGAGTATTGCAAATAGACACCCAGTTGGCAAAGCGCAAGGAGACAATGGGTGCAGTGTTTGAATATAACTGGCCAGAATATGACACTGCAACATGTCATCTGGCCTGCATACTGAGGAACAAGGCACAAGAATTGGTTATGATTTGCGCCATTCAACAGAAGCTTGTCCAGCCCCTTCTTCCTGACAATGAGGATGAAGATGATGATGACGCGGCCATCAATGAACATACGGCTGATGTTCCCAATCCACAATTTGTCCCAGCACTCACCATCAACCAGTTATATCAGCAGCTGATGAAGATAAATCTACAGCCCCTTTGCTGGGTCCTTTCTTTGCTTGGGCTCAGTGTGAACCCAAATTCCATTGCATCCAAAAAGGCCTGTTGCAACCAACTGATTGCGTGGGTGAGTATTGCCAGTGTTTTTGTCCGGAGTATTCATTGACTTCACTGTAGTGTCGCACTCAGCCACTTGCAAGCACCTTGTTTGTCCCTTGGCCCATCAACTTGGCCAACATACATTTTATTCAGCATGTAATCCAGCATACCGCCACCCCAGCATCGGTGGACTCAGTCCTAAACAACTATAGAGAGAGAAATGCAGGGACAATCAAGGCAGCTGAATGCACATCTTAGCAACGATCTATCTCCCCATTGCTCTTGTACTGCTCTGGGGTGATCATGATCCCTTGGAACAATCTCCGCGCATGCTTGAGGTCCTGGATCACTCCATGGCACTGTTCTCTTCTGTCATCCTAGCCTGTCAGTTCACCATGACCGCTATGCAAGCAACTCAATATCAAAGCTTCTTGAAGGACTGTGTGGATGGTCTGGCGATGAATCATCCTCATATCCATTCTCATGTGATGCGGCCTAACATGCACATGGCCCTTCACATCTACAACTTCCTTCTATTGTATGGACCACTTATCTCGTGGTGGACATTCCCCTTCGAGCACGTGATTGAATTCCTTGAGAGGATCAACACCAACAATCATATTGGCAGGGAACTTGATGCCACCCTGTCCAAATCATTCATGCGTGGCACCAGCATCCGACAATGGTTGCAGCGACCAAATTGTCCGCCTGTTTTTGTTGAACTCAAAGTGCTTTTTGAGAAGACATTTCCAGCATATAACCCACCCACCAACTCTCCTCCACTTGCCAAGGATGGAGAACGTGCACACTATCGACGGAGTGGAGTCAACTTCTCTGGAGCTAGTACCCACCTGGGCAACAGTTTGGTAATTTATTATCTCCCTGGCTCTCACAAGATGATTGCCGGCAGTATCAAGAGCATTCTCGGGCACAGGGAAGACATTGTATTCAAGATCAGACATCAAGCACCATTGTGTGCAGGGATGCAAGATCCGTTCTCATGTTATAGACCATTTTTTCCTGCTTATACCTACTCATCCTCCATGGCCAACATTGTAGATACTGTCCCGATGCACAATGTAGTATCTCACTGTGCCTGCTTCCACTTCTCAGGTGACCATTGTGTAATTCTTAACCTGTCCGTAAGTTGATTACGCAATAACACGTCTCTTGGTACTTGATGTCAAATGAGCGGCCACAGAGCGTTGGATGAGTGGCTGATCATCAGCTGATCATCAGCCAATACTGTACCGTGCCGATCAAATCGTCAAGGGGTGTGATGCATGACACAAAAGATCAATTCATCGATTCGTCAGGTCCCCCCATGACATGTGACATGTTGATTTTTTCGTCAGGTCATGCATTCACCTCCCTATGAGTTGCTTGCAACTTGATCTGAAGCTATCTGTGTGATAGCCCCAGACAGACTCAAAACAACACAGGGAAGGGTACACAAGTATTTTTAACACTTCAGCTGAACCCCACAAGCCTTATTTATTTCCGAACGAAAAATGAATTCGTCACCTGAGCATGTGATGCGTGACATCAAAACAAATTTCGACTTTGTCAGGCAGCCTGTGACGTGTGACTGACGATTTGATTGGCACGGTACAGTAGATATTTTGGGGCCCAATATGTGTGATATTGGGCTGCACTTTTTTAAGCTGCAATAGTGTTGAAGTAATAAGATGAGAACTTAACTTTATTCTGTAAACTGCTGCTCCTATATATACTATGAGTAACTAATATCTAGAATGTTATAGAATAATCCTGAGGTCGTTAGTAATTACTAAGTAAGCTTAGTAATGATAAGTAATTGATCTCGTATATTCTACAACACTCCCCCTCAAGCACGATACATACTGAGTGATTTGGTCAGATGTGCGTGCTTGTTACATGCAAGTCCTTTTGTGAAAATATCTGCTGTGTTCTCGTCAGTTGGGATGTGAGAGACCGAGACCTTGTGTGAGTTGATGGCGTCTTGAATAAAATGATATCTGATGTCGATGTGTTTGGAACGAGCGTGGAATCCAGAGTTATGGGCAAACGTAATTGTGCCCATATTATCAACGTTGATATGAGTAGGTAACAAGGTGTCGATTCCGATTTCCGTGAATAAGGAACGAAGCCAAATGGCTTCTCGAGTGGCGCTGGCAAGGGCCATGTATTCAGCTTCCATGCTCGATAGAGCTACGGAAGGCTGCTTCTTCGAGTTCCAGGTAACCGGGCCATCTGAAAGCATGGCAACGTAGCCAGTGACAGATCGACGTGTCTCGGGGTCGCTTCCCCAATCAGCATCGGAAAATAGCTCGAGTGTGGTGCGAGTTTTTGAGTAATATCGAATGCCCAGGTCAGTTGTTCCACGTAAATATAGAAATACACGTTTAGCGGCAGTGAAGTGCTCGGGTCCAGGGTTGGAATTGAATTGTGAGAGTGTTTGTACTGCGAACGAAATGTCGGGCCGCGTGGTAATGGCAGCATATAGTAATGATCCAATCATATTTTGATATACATGTGCAATTTCGGGGTAAGATTGGTTGTCGGGGAGACGATGGAGTCGGACGTTTGAGTCGAGAGGGGTTTGGCAGGGGTTGCAGGTGTCCATATGGTATTTTTCCAATATTTTGGTGATGTATTGGGTCTGTGTGAGTTGGATATACTCTGGTGTGCATGTTATTTCCATGCCGAGAAGTTGTCGAATTTCTCCTAGTAGTTTAATTGAAAATTCAGTGCTGAGTTCTTTTTCGATTGAATTCATCAGTTGATTAGACGATGCAAGGATCGTCATGTCGTCAACGTGGACGGCTATGATGACAATGTCAGTGCCATTGCGTCAGATGTAGACACATTGATCCGAGGTGAGACGCGTGAAACCAAGTTTGAGGAAGGATGCATTTAGCGTGAGATTCCAGACTCGGCCAGACTGTTTAAGGCCGTAGATTGTGCGCCAGAGGCGGCAGACACGTGTGGTTCCATCTTGGAAAAATGCAGGCTGTTGCATATAGATTTCCTCCTCGAGTTTCCCATTTAAATATGCACCAATGACATTGGCAACATGTATTTTGAGATTATAACGTGCTGCAAGTGCAAGAAGAAGTCGAATTGTTTCGATGCGTACAACAGGGGCATGCGTTTCGTCGAAATCCACGCCAGGGATCTGTGAGAATCCCTTGGCTACGAGTCGTGCCTTGTATCGTGATATATTCCCACAGTCATCACGTTTGATGCAGAATACCCACTTGCACGCAATAGCAGTGCGATTGGCTGGGAGAGACTCAAGGGAGTACGTGCCTAACTCTTTGAGTTGTCCTATCTCCTCCTCCATGGCCTTCTTCCAATGCGGCCAGTCTGATCGAGATTTTGCATCTTCGACCGATAATGGATCATCGCTGATGGGATCTCGTGATGCGGCTGTAAGTGCGACGTCCGGTGATTTGTTGGTTGGGTTTCGACGTGTTCCAGTGACAATATTTTTCGGGTCAATTTTGCTAGATATGTCTCTGGGCGCGATGTAAGGTTCTTCAAGGGGAATTTTCGGCGTATCAGGTGGTGTCGTAAGTGGCGAGGAAGGTGGTGTCGGGGTTTTCCTTGGAGTTGTGTGCTTGGAAACATCTGATTTCTCCCCCTCGAGCTGCAACGAAGAGGCTTCTAGGGGTCTGATCCGGCGAAAAAATCACATTTCGGCTTGTTAAGACCTGGTGTGTGTCCTTTTTGTAGTATCGGTATGCCCTGGTTTCATCAGTGATACCAGTAAAAATAAATGGGCGGGTTTTTGGCTCCAATTTTCCGAGTTTTCCTGTCTGGTCTAGGACCCAGCAGGCGCTGCCAAATTCCTGTAGCATTGACACGTCTGGTTTTCGCTTCCAGAATGCTTCTTCTGGGGTGATCGGGTTGCCAAGGGCGCGCGTCGGGGATCGGTTTTTTAAAAATGCAGCATAAGATACTGCTTTGTTCCATAAGAATTTCGGTAAATCGAACTGTGCAATCATGGCACGGGCATGCTCAATGAGCGTTCGATTTAACCGTTCTGCGATCCCATTTTGCGCCGGTGAATATGGCGCTGTGAGCTCGAGCCGGATGCCGTGATCTGCCAGATATTGACGGACTGATTCATTTACGTACTCTTTCCCATTGTCACAGCGAAAACATTTGACGCGTTTGCCCGTTTGTGTGAGAATATATTGTGTATATTGTCGAATTTTGTCCTTGACTTCAGATTTCGCTTTGAGAAAGCTCACAGATACGCGTCGAGTTGCAGCGTCAGTGAATGACACATAATATCGAGATCCATCGATTCCTTTGACGCGTGAAGGCCCCCATACATCAGTATATGTCATTTCTCCAATTTCGTTATATTTGGTGTCGGACTTAGCCCCAAAAGGTCACCTGTAAATCCCAACTGGGCCCACTAATTAGTGACAAGATCCAGGCTGGTTCCCCCCACTAGTTAGTGGGCTTTAGAGCAAAATTACATATGCTTGAATAATAGTGAAATATCTGCTTGGAATCTGGAGCAGATGAGACCAGATCCAGTGATTTTTCCCAAGTCCCTACAGCTGCTTCAGATCTGTTTGTATATGTGGGATGGGGGATGCAGACATATTGTATGCTCAAATAATGTTGCAATACATGTGCCCAGATTTTGAAGACATCTGTCTGCTCGAAATCTGCTTGAGGATTCTCCATGCCATATGAGCTGCTCAGATTATGTTCAAATACAAGTCAAGGGATTGTTTATGCTCAGATTCTGCTTGAATATTAGTGTGAGAGGACTTGGACAGGTTTGTGATGGCGGTCTGCTCAGGATCTGTTTGAATAATTGTGTGAGAGGACTTGTTCGGTCTTGCAATGGTGGTCTGCTTCAGATATGTTTGAATAATTAAGACAAAGGACTTGGTCAATTTTGTGTGAGGGATATGTTTCAATTAAGTTTGAATATACTTATTCAGAGTAGTATCTATGTGGCCTCCTGCACAGTCTCGTTGCCCCTCTTGTTGGAGTCGAGACCCAAAATGGAGACACTGTGTATGACATCATTCACCTCTTCCTCCTCTGCCTCTGAGCCCTCGTCTTCATCCTCCCAGCCTTCATTGGTATCAACCCATTTATCATCTTCTTCCATACTGGTGCTGCCCTTTACTGTCCCCAGGCAAAGATTGCCATGGAAATTAGGATGCTTTGATAACTTGTAAAACCATCGCATGTGTTTATCATTGCACCGGCCTCTCTCATCCACCCCAGATGCCACCACCATCATTACATAACAGACCCCGCGGATACCCAGTAGGTACCCCCCCCCCCACGGTGGGGGTGCAGGGGGCAGGGTCATGTGCAGGGGCCAGAAGGGGGGGATAATACATATCATGTGATTTATCCTGTAGATCAGGCAGATGGGTTGGAGAAAAAATAGAATCATGTGAGGCATCAAATGGGCAGGGGATGGCGGGATAAAAAAAAATCACGTGATGAAACACATGAGATTTCAAAAATGTTGGCGGGGTCACTACCGCCCCCTCCCGCACACCAGGGCAGACAGTGGGCACATTATCACGTGACTTTTTAGAGACTTTTTTTGCACTGTTTAGCATGGTTTCTGTTGTGCTCCTAATACAAAAGACTCGATGATGATTCGAAAGAACCATCCACAACCCGATACTCTGCCCCATACCATCTCGGGATATGCAAGCGACACTCAACGCAATCCACCCAAAGGTGCTTAGGCAAAGAGGCGCGATACTGCGTCAAGGAGATAAGTTGATACTGTTGAACCGCACAGCCCAAAATCTCTTTGCGACGTTTGCAGTCATTGGTGACGAGCTGGACGTGGACCTGCAACTTCCGAGGGCGAATGACTCGCGCTATATTCTGCGGTTTCGTGCTTTTGACGAGACAGAGGTCATTGCGCCCCTGAACGATGTGGGCAGGGGATCTTGGTGTGCTCGGCGACATGGAGGCTCGCATAAAGGAGATTCGAGTTCAGGGAGTAAGGGTGGAGACTTTTGACGAGCTTTGCAAAGAAGTTATTGTGACCGCTAAAAATGCATGTCAATCTCGATTAAACTGATGCGGATGTACCTCACCAAACAGCAGATTCCACGCATTCCTTCACCCCAAGGAGATACATAGTCACCCCACGCATACAAAGTTCTGTGGGTTTATAGATTACCATAGCCACGCGCTCGGCATGAAGGATATACAAAGCGGAAACACAAGCGACACAGGATGCATATGTCCATATGGATGGTCCGATTCGTTGAAATGCTGAGGGCGCGCTCACAAGTGAATCTACTATGAAAGTAAACCCAAGTATAAACACGTTCACACTCCTCGTAATCAGCTTCTCAGTGTGTGAAAGATGCGAGGGCTTTGGGGTGAACAGAACACCAGTATCACAACTCTCAATAGACGCAGATCAATAGTCGCGGAAGACGAAGTCAACGACAAGAATTTATATATAGTAAACAATGGTGTCCCAACCAATATCTTCTATACGAGCACAACCAACACTAATCCAATCCACAACCAACAATATAACAAGTCAGAACTTAATATGGAGTATTAAGATCCCTTGTAGCGACAGCGTCTAGATGGTGACGCAAAGCCCAAATACCGAGTCGACGCACTGCCAACCGATACAACCGATATACTGAGTCGACGCACTGCCAACTAGGAAACCCAAATGTCAAGTCGACGCACTGCCAACTGACACAACCAAAAGTACTGAGTCGACGCACTGCCAACTAGTAAACCAAAATGCCGCGTCGACGCACTGCCAACTAACAGCCAATATCCAATGTCCAAAACCCGAGCACAACTTGTCGACGCACTGCCAAGCAAGAAGTGTGGAACCAAAGTTCTTCTTCTTCAGTTGAGCCTTTGCTGGCCAGACATTCCATCAAATAAAATACTGTGTTGCACAACAGTAGTGTGATTGGGTGTGGGAGCTGAGCCCAGGGCGCAAAGCTGGCGGGGTGCGGATGACCCCAAAATGTGCTGCCCAGCCAGAACAACGCCGGCTCACCCAAAGAAAGCAGCACAACTTGTGTGTCAGTAAAATATGCACAATATGCACGCCGGAAAATGTGCAGGCTATGCCCAGTACACAATATACGCATGTGCAGGATATGTATCGTCAAAATGCACAATATGCAGGCGAATTATGCATGATATGCACGCCGAAAAATGTGCAGGCTTTGCACAGCGCACAACATGCACAGATGCAGGCTATGTATTGTCGAAAATGCATGACATACACTGCAGAAAATGCAGGATATGCACAATTCTAGGCCAATCAAAGTCGAAATAAGCACAATATGCAAGCCGGAAATGTGGAGGCTATGCCCAGTGCATGATATGAGCATGTGCAGGCAATGCACCGTCGAAATATGGACAATGTGCAGTCGAAATATGCACTGCATGCATGCTGGAAAATGTGTAGGCTATGCACGGTGCACGATGTGCATGGGTGCAGGCTATGCACGCCAGAAAATGCGCAGGATGTGCGCAGTGCATGATATGCGTGGGTGCAGGCGACGCATAGGCGCAGGCGCAGGCTAGGCACTGACAAAAAGCACAATATGCATAGTAGAAAATACACAGGATATGCGCTAGTGCAGGCTATGCACTGTCAAAAAGCACGACATGCACAGGAGAAAAACAGTGCACAATATGCGCAAGTGCAGGCTATTGAAAAAGCACGATATGCACCACAAGAAATATGCAGGATATGTGCAGGTGCAGGCTATGCACGGTCGAAACATGCACAATATGCACGCCCAAAAATACGCAGAATATACGCACCGCACGATATGCGCAAGTGCAGGCTATGCACGGTCGAAAAATGCACAATATGCAGTCGAAAATGCACGATATGCATGGCAGGAAATGCACAGGATATGCACAGTGCACAATATGCGCAAGCGCAGGCTATGCACCGTCTAAAAATGCACAGAGTGCAGGGCAGGAACATGCATGATATGCACAGAAGCAAAGACACTGGAGATGCGCAGCAGAGATCATGCAAAATATGCACAACAGTTACAACTCACTAAATTCGAAGTAATTATTGACGCTATGCGGCCCAGGCCAGCGGCTGGGTCAAGACCAACGGTCCAGAATGAGCTGAGACCATAGAATGTCCCTGCAGCGTTGTTAGACAACGCCAGGAACCCAAAAGAACGAAAATATGCGATAATATCGCACCAAGTGCGATTAAATCGCAGGATTTGAGCGCCCAATGAGAGAGGGAGGGAAACCCGAATAAGCGTGCATCTGAAGCGAAGAGGCATTCACAGCTTGCAGGGTATGGGGCAGGGAACTTTGTAGCGAATGGGCGGCCAGAAATCGAAGGAATGGACTGGTATTACTGTCTGGAAGATCAGGGGGGGTCGGCAGCTCGAAGTGGGCGGAAAGGGGAGGGTTCTGAAGGCTGGGGGATGTAGATGGTGTCGTTCTAATGCCAGGATCGAGTCGACGAGCAGTGTATATGTCAAGCTCCAACTGTGAGAAGGGAGGGAACTACTCAGCTTCGTGAATGGAATTGGGGTGTACCCCAGAGACACTCTTATTTAGCATCCAAATTCGAGCTTGAGATGGATTCCGTAGTGTACAGAGATTTCTGCAGATAGTGTCGAGTTCTGGGTGATAGTCAGTCATATAGAAGCATAAAAGACTGTGTAGAATGAGCGCAGAAATGGGAATTTGTCGAGGATGCGATCGCCGGCAGGTGGGTGGAAGGAGAGAGTGAGCTCACAGCCACCCCCTGCTCTTCGGCTCTCTCCCTCACAAGATGATCCATTGATCTCCTTCTCTCACTCAATGCATCCACAAGTCGACGGACTGCCAACTGACCAAAACAACCCGAGCACAACTAGTCGACGCACTGCCAAGCTAGAGGTGTGGAACGATCTCAACAAAGCCCAAAGGCGACGACACTAAATGCCGCGACTAAACCAGATGCGGCAAATCCGACTTTCTGATATCTCAAATCAAACTCAAATCACAGTAGCTACAAGTGCGCAGGGAGCAACTTGTCGCGACCGGGCAGGGGTAGCAGAACTTCTTAGGGTGGAATCACACGACACGCAAATTGTACAAAACAATCTGAAATGAGAGTGATTCACAGTCCGGGGGAAAGCTTTTTTTATACAAAGAAACGACGTGCTACTTATACTGTCTACGATGATGCTTAGTAAAGTCCTGTACAACTGCATAGTAGCTACGCTATCTAAGATCAGTTTCCTTTTAGAGTAATTGAAAAGTTGGACGATCGGACAGGTCCTGAGTGATCAGGACCCCGCCCCATTGTCCATATGATACTTTTGATGTGGGTCAACCCGCCGCGTCATACTTTTGGAATACGACGTGTTGGATTGGCCGACGGGTATGTCTTGGCGAGTGAGTCCAACGTGGGCGCCCCAAGAAGCCGTATGGTCCTAGGCACGCCAGTCGTTCCTCACATGGTTTGGTTCACGGATCTAGCCGTTGATAGGCTGGCTACCAGACGCGCTCTGCACCAGCTCTGTAAGGGCGTATTTTTGCGCTTTTTACAGAGTTTACTCTTGAACCACTCGGTGTATCGTGTCGCGGTTGACAGTGTTGCGTTCAGTAGGACTTAAGGGTCTACTGCCCAGTCGACGACTGTGGATAGTGTCGACGATAGCAAGGCAGTCAGACCACTACTGTGGAATTGGTCTTATGAGTCTATACCAGGCTCAGGGCTATTAGTGACGAACACTTGGACCGCGACAATCCCCCAAAAGGGGATCTTTGTTGCGGCGACTTCACAAAAAGGGTCATTCTCTGCAGATGGGAACTTGGGCTGAAGGGCTGAGCAATGTGCGACGTTCTCAATAATACAACTACTACTGGACAGGACTTGGCGTTACAAGATTGAACCAATCTTGTCGCGGCAACTCCCGGTTTTGGGTTGGACGTTTCCTCAGATCATGCCATGGCGACGACTTGTCACATGTCAGGATCCATTCGATCACGAGACATTGTGGACGCGTCGCAGTGACACTTCCAAGTGTCACGGCAAGTCGTGGCCATACCCAAATACACTAAGACCGACATGGCTAGATCCGTGAACCGAACCATGTGAGGAATGACTGGCGTGCCTAGGGCCATACGGCTTCTTGAGGCGCCCACGTTGGTCTCACTTGCCAAGACATACCCGTTGGCCAATCCAGCACGTCGTTGAAATGCTGAGGGCGTGCTCACAAGTGAATCTACTATGAAAGTAAACCAAAATATAAAACACGTTCACACTCCTCGTAATCAGCTTCTCAGTGTGTGAAAGATGCGAGGGCTTCGGGGTGGACAGAGCACCAGTATCACAACTCTCAATAGACGCAGATCCAATAGTCGCGGAGACGAAGTCGACGACAAGAATTTATATATAGCAAACAATGGTGTCTCAACCAATATCTTCTATACGAACACAACCAACACTAATCCAATCCACAAACAACAATATAACAAGTCAGAGCTTAATACGAGGTATTAAGATCCCTTGTAGCGACAGCGTCCAGATGGCGACGCAAAGCTCAAATATCAAGTCGACGCACTGCCAACCGATACAACCAATATACTGAGTCGACGCACTGCCAACTGACAAAACCAAAAGTACTGAGTCGACGCACTGCCAACTAGTAAACCAAAATGCCGCGTCGACGCACTGCCAACTAACAGCCAATATCCAATGTCCAAAACCCGAGCACAACTTGTCGACGCACTGCCAAGCAAGAAGTGTGGAACCAAAGTTCTCAAGTCGACGCACTGCCAACTGACCAAAACAACCCGAGCACAACTAGTCGACGCACTGCCAAGCTAGAGGTGTGGAACGATCTCAACAAAGCCCGAAGGCGACGACACTAAATGCCGCGACTAAACCAGATGCGGCGAATCCGACTTTCTGATGTCTCAACTCAAACTCAAATCACAGTAGCTACAAGTGCTCAGGGAGCAACTCGTCGCGACCGGGCAGGGGTGGCAGAACTTCTTAGGGTGGAATCACGCGGCACGCAAATTGTACAAAACAATCTGAAATGAGAGTGATTCACAGTCCGGGGGAAAGCTTCCTAATACAAAGAGACGACGTGCTACTTATACTGTCTACGACGCTGCTTAGTAAAGTCCTGTACAACTGCATAGTAGCTACGCTATCTAAGATCGGTTGCCTTTTAGGGTAATTGAAAAGTTGAACGATCGGACAGGTCCTGAGTGATCAGGACCCCGCCCCATAGTCCATATGATACTTTTGATGTGGGTCAACCCACCGCGTCATACTTTTGGAATACGACGTGCTGGATTGGCCAACGGGTATGTCTTGGCAAGTGAGACCAACGTGGGCGCCCCGAGAAGCCGTATGGCCCTAGGCACGCCAGTCGTCCCCCACATGGTTCGGTTCACGGATCTTACCGTGTCGGTTTCTAGTGTGTTTGGGTATGGGCGCGACTCGCCGTGACACTTGGAAGCGTCACCGCGACGCGTCCACAATGTCCCGTGATCGAATGGATCCTGACATGTGACAAGCCGCCGTCGTGGCATGATCTGAGGAAACGTCCAACTCCAAACCGGGAGTTGCCGCGACAAGATGGTTTAAGTCTCGTAACGCCAAGTCCTGTCCAGTAGTAGTTCTATTATTGAGAACGTCGCGCATTGCTCAGCCCTTCAGCCCAAGTTCCATCTGCAGAGAATGACCCTTTTTGAGAAGTCGACGCAACAACAGATCCCTTTGTGGGGAATGGTCGCGGTCCAAGCGTTCGTCACTAATGGCCCTGAGCCTGGTGTAGACCCATAAGACCAGTTCCACAGTAGTGGTCTGACTGCCTTGCTATCGTCGACACTATCCACAGTCGTCGACTGGGCAGTAGACCCTTAAGTCCTACTGAGCGCAACACTGTCAACCGCGACACGATACACTGAATGGTTCAAGAGTAAACTCTGTAAAAAGCGCAAAAATACGCCCTTACAGAGCTGGTGCAGAGCGCGTCTGGTAGCCAGCCTATCATCGTATTCCAAAAGTATGACGCGGTGGGTTGGCCCACATCAAAAGTATCATATGGACAATGGGGCGGGGTCCTGATCACTCAGGACCTGTCCGATCGTCCAACTTTCCAATTACTCTAAAAGGAAACTGATCTTAGATAGCGTAGCTACTATGCAGTTGTACAGGACTTTACTAAGCATCATCGTAGACAGTATAAGTAGCACGTCGTTTCTTTGTATAAAAAAAGCTTTCCCCCGGACTGTGAATCACTCTCATTTCAGATTGTTTTGTACAATTTGCGTGTCGCGTGATTCCACCCTAAGAAGTTCTGCTACCCCTGCCCGGTCGCGACGAGTTGCTGCCTGAGCACTTGTAGCTACTGTGATTTGAGTTTGATTTGAGATATCAGAAAGTCGGATTCGCCGCATCTGGTATTGTCGCGGCATTTAGTGTCGTTGCCTTTGGGCTTTGTTGAGATCGTTCCACACCTCTAGCTTGGCAGTGCATCGACTAGTTGTGCTCGGGTTGTTTTGGTCAGTTGGCAGCGCGTCGACTTGAGAACTTTGGTTCCACACTTCTTGCTTGGCAGTGCGTCGACAAGTTGTGCTCGGGTTTTGGACATTGGATATTGGCTGTTAGTTGGCAGTGCGTCGACGCGGCATTTTGGTTTACTAGTTGGCAGTGCGTCGACTCAGTACTTTTGGTTTTGTCAGTTGGCAGTGCGTCGACTCAGTATATTGGTTGTATCGGTTGGCAGTGCGTCGACTCGGTATTTGGGCTTTGCGTCACCATCTAGACGCTGTCGCTACAAGGGATCTTAATACTCCATATTAAGTTCTGACTTGTTATATTGTTGGTTGTGGATTGGATTAGTGTTGGTTGTGTTCGTATAGAAGATATTGGTTGAGACACCATTGTTTACTTTATACAAATTCTTGTCGTCGACTTCGTCTTCCGCGACTATTGATCTGCGTCTATTGAGAGTTGTGATACTGGTGTTCTGTCCACCCCGAAGCCCTCACATCTTTCACACACTGAGAAGCTGATTACGAGGAGTGTGAACGTGTTTATATTTGGGTTTACCTTCATAGTAGATTCACTTGTGAGCACGCCCTCAGCATTTCACCGTGTCGGTCTTAGTGTACTTGGGTATGGGCGCGACTCGCCGTGACACTTGGAAGTGTCACCGCGACGCGTCCACAGTGTCCCGTGATTGAATGGATCCTGACATGTGACAAGTCGTCGTCGTGGAACGATCTGAGGAAACGCCCAACTCAAAACCGGGAGTTGCCGCGACAAGATTGGTTCAATCTTGTAACGCCAAGTCCTGTCCAGTAGTAGTTGTAATGTTGAGAACGTCGCGCATTGCTCAGCCTTTCAGCCCAAGTTCCCACCTGCAGAGAATGACCCTTTTGAGGAGTCACCGCAACAAAAGATCCCTTTTGGGGAATTGTCGCGGTCCAAGTGTTCGTCACTAATAGCCCTGAGCCTGGTATAGACTCATAAGACCAATTCCACAGTAGTGGTCTGACTGCCTTGCTATCGTCGACACTATCCACAGTCGTCGACTGGGCAGTAGACCCTTAAGTCTTACTGAACGCAACACTGTCAACCGCGACACGATACACCGAGTGGTTCAAGAGTAAACTCTGTAAAAAGCGCAAAAATACGCCCTTACAGAGCTGGTGCAGAGCGTGTCTGGTAGCCAGCCTATCATCGTAGTGCAAAAGGGGATAGTTTGTAGATTCGTAAAGGACCATGTGTCTGTCTAAAGCCAATCGGGATAGTCCATGTGCGCTGAGAGACCCTGAAGCTCCCGCCAATCACCGGCACGCTCGAAGGTGTCCAGTTCGTCGTAGGGAAAGTATTCGGTATCTGTCCCAGAGTCGCTGTCTGATGTGATGTCCTCTTGATATGATGGCGTATCAGGCTCCTTCCAGCTGCCAACCGACGTTCTAGCAAACATGTCCTCGATGCGGACTTGGAGCAGATCTTCCTCAGACGGGCCCCATGCTGGCAACCCGGATGGGGGATACGGGACCTGACGTAGCGGTTTCTCCCATGCTGCAGCCAATTTTGTCAATTCAGACTTGCGAAGCTCGAACTGATAAACAATCGCAGCTTCACCTGCAGAGGGATAAGGTCAAACAGAGTCGAATACTGTGTGCAACGGCGACTGGCACCTACCGTCTTCCGCGGCCAACTTCATTCCGCGCGTCACCACTTCCCATTCCTCGGCCATCCACCAGCGCAAAGCTTGACATTCATGAAACAAACGCGGCTCCTCTTTGTTACAGCGGTCCTGCTCCAACATGGCCTGGATACCCTGACAAACTGCGTCACTTTTCATCCACAGTGGCGGCTCTGTTTCCTCGTCTGCCTCCATCAGGCCAACGTCAAGCCAGATTTCAGCATCGACATCCAATGCCCATATGTCCTGCTCAATGATTTCTCTAGGAGCAATTGCATTGCGTGGAGCACAACCAAGACGGATGAGTTCTTCCAGTTCTTTGCAGAGCCTGTTGTATAGCCTGCACACATCCTTGATACTTCGGTCGCGGCGTAGCACAGCATCCTCGATGTGAGTCGTCATTTTAGCATCTGAAGTCATTTCAGACCTTTGCCATAAGCCGACAACGGAATACGTGACCTGCTTTGTTTCGATGGAAGTGACGCTCAACTCTGTCGAGCTCAAACTTCCTCTGCTGCAAGCGATTGCGCAACCTTGTTTTTGCGGCGGCGGCGTTGGTGCGAGTCTGGATGTACTTGCTCTTCACCAGCTTCGCTAGGTTCGCCTTGTCTTCGACACCCATGACTGCCTTCTGCCTCCGCACTGATTCCGCAAGTTTCGATAACTTGGCGTCTGCTTTTGCGTACTCCTGCAAAGCGAAGTCGACATATACGGGTTCTGCGTCCTCCTTGTAAATGGCTTCATTCCACTGCGACATCTGGTTCTTCAGCCTATCCATTGCTACTGTCTTGCGTAGTACATCTTGTATGGCGATTTTCCCTGCGTTCTTCGATTGTCCTGTAGTCACGATAAGATTAGATAGAACAAGCAAGACTAGATACGAGAAGATGAGATAAGATAAACATGTACGAGGTAACGGCTGTGACAAGGCTGTCACTTGTTTGGCATGCTCTGCATGCAGAACCGATAGAGAATGCTGGCATTCAGCCAGAGCATTCGTAGCGTGCTGTCTATGCTGACAGCAATCAGCGTAGCGCCTGGAGAGCCAGCTGCCCAATCTGAACAAATTCCCCTTGTGTATGTGTATGATCTGTGCATCCAGCGTGTAGCGGCGCTTGTGATACTGGATATGGATCATCAGCTGGCATCAGGAGATGTAAGGCAAGCACGCACACCGCACACACGAAGAAAAGAGACAAGATGGCTGAGGGAGTGCCAGAACCGTTCTAGACCCTCCCCATCCAAATAACCGAATAGAGTACGGCGTCTTGGATGATAGACTGCTTGGCAGGCAGCTCCATGACCGTACGAATGCAGGACAGAAACAGCCCACTCCAGTCTGGCCATGTATTCTGGAGGCAAGAAGTCGTATTTGACTGCAGATCGTTGTAACTGGCAGGCAATGTCGTAAAGGAAGCCAACGACAAAATCAGTCGGCAGGTGCTGGAACAGAGCTTCAAGTAGTGCAAACATGTAGAATTGTCGCTCACCGGGTGTCTTAATGTTTGCTAGGAACAGCAGGTTATCGTGACAACACGACAAGCCCATCAGTCCCTTACCGTCAAAGAACTGGGAACTGGTCTTCGCTCTAGTCTCATCCGCTGCAGCGAAGGAGCGTTCGCACTCATTGAGCACGGATCGAGGCAGAGGAATGCTTGGTGCTTCGATCACATCCTCATCATCAACTTCTAATGTCGGTGCAGCAGCTGTGTTTGGGGCGGAACGAGCAGGGCGTTTTCCTTTGACTCAGTCAGCCATCTTCTGCGTCGCTTGGTTGGGCAAGAAAGACGACTTGGGATGCATGCGCTCCAGATCTCGACAGCCTCGGTCCTTGTTCCGTTTCTGCGTGAAGCATGCGTCTCTGCAAACAATGCAATCAAGAGCTACCCGCATGTCCTCCCATTTGCCGCCGAAGCAGGCAGGACATCAGCTCCAGAGGTATTCACTTGGTCGCGGGCGATCCTCGGGCGGTGTGAATGGATAGGTGTGATGTGATGACTCGGCCACAGGCGATGACAGCTCCGGAGAAGACACTGGTGGGCAACTGGGCAATGAAGGCAACAACAGTCTAACCGGAGATGATGAAGACGGCAACAAAGATTGTGTCGGAGATGATGGTTGCGCTGCTTGAGTGCGCTTAGTTGGAGAAGCCGGCGGAGAAGAGTCCCACTCCCTGCGGCCTCTCTTCTGTGGAGATTCCTGCACAGAGGTTTGTGTGATCATCGGACCTGGTGTGGTTGGGCATTCATGGCTGTCGTCCTCATTCTGGATCCCCTGCCGCACGGTGGCGAGGATGTTGTCGATGGCCTGATCTGTACTATGGCGCAGCATGACATAGTACTCTAATGCATTGCCAAATTGGCATTGTAGGGATTCCTACAAGGAAAGCGTCAGCACTGGCTCACAAATAGCGAGATGACATCTTTACATGGTTAGGCAGCTTGTAGCCTAGCCTGTCCAGGCACTGCTCGATTGTTTTGGTCAGTGCACGGTTGTTGGGTGCCTGGTTGAGGAACAGATCCTTCCCAAAATCTAGCACTCGCATGTCCACGCCCAGGTGCGGTTCAACGGGCGAGCTTGGAAAGAAGCCGCAGGCAACAAGCTGCTGCGTTGCTGGGCGACAGGCACAATGGTACAGTAATCTTGTCTAAATCTGCAACCTATAAGCAAAGAAGATGGAAGTGCATGAAAGTACCTACCATGCCAACGAAGGAGAAAGACCTGAATCTCTTTCTGTTTTCCGCAAATGCAGGAGGCCGTAGATGGAGTTGCACGATCAAGGTGATGCAGGCGCTCCGTTTGGTACATGAGATCCACGTAGACAGGCAGTAGGGCGGGAATGGTTTCCATGACCCAGCGCTTAGCCTGCTTCTCTCGGGCCACAGAGTGCGCCGTCGGGGCAGGTACTGCATCGGAATGCAGAGGCATTATGTAGTGAGCTTCATCGTATACTCCATCGTTGACATGCAGGGATTCCTGGCCCTCGAGATTCTCCAGGCGCGAAGTGTTCAGCAAAAACCCGACCTGACCAGGTGGGGCTCTGACATAGTCTCGATACAGTGTTACGCCGTTGGCACAATAAACAGGGGGCGGACGCCAAGCGCCTTGCCGCTGCGGCGGTCGTACACTGCTCAGCGTGAAGGCCTGAGCTTTGATGGGACTCTTCGACGAGTGACGTGGATTGGGCATCGCTGGAACTGTGCAGACACGGGCAGGTCAATAGGCTTATATACTGCACAGTGAAAGCACTCACTGAGATGGAAGACGGGCCTGGCGCTGAGGTGGGAGACAACCGGTCAATGTGACAGCAACGATCTTTAAAATCCTGTTAGCAGACACATTTTATTGCCTTTTGGCTTTCTAGCTTACTCATCGCAGATTCAGACGCTATTAATTCTATATACCACGTATCACTTCTATGTACTCATGAGACATGACGACGAGATTGTGGACGTTGGGAGCAAAATGCGATTCAGCACTGCCACCATCAAACGATAACAATGACCACAACTGATGGTTGGCAGACCGGGATCGAAATCATGCTGGTCTGCCAACCATCAGTCATGCACAATGCCAAACACTCCGATCAGCAATCGGGATTTCGTGTCTTGCTCTTGAACACCATGGCTCGTAAGTCCAGCTCAGCATATACCATAGTAGAGCATGTACATAGTTTGTATTCAGTGTCGGGCTTAAGGCCCTATTAGTCATAAACGATCAAAGCCTGTTCAGTGCCAGAAAATAGAAGAATTCAAAGGCGCGGATGAATCTATGCATAAGTACTAACAGACGCTGCTTAGGCTCGCTAAGCCCTGCTGCTAGCTTTGTCGACCATCTTCCGGACGCTGCGTGCCCTCACGCTAGCCCTGTGCCTTGTCAGATGTCTAACCTGGGGACAGTGAGTGTCGAGTTGCCTGGCTGCCCTCATTCTGAAGCGCCAACAGCCTTGCCCCGAAGATTGCATGACTGACACACAATCAACGCGGAGATCACCAAGCAGATTGTTCACCCCCATTCCGGGTCGGCCAGAGACTCTGTTATTCCTTCCTTGCACGGTACGTGCATCTGCTTCCTCTTTGCTGCTCGGTCTCAATACCACGCATAGCCCTCTCCTCCGCAATCTCCGATCCTGCGTGCAGAGACAGCGTCAAGATCCTTGGAGGAGGCAGCTCTGCCTGACAGCATTGTCCAGGAGCAGTCGCATCTTGCTGCAGCTCTCGTCCTACCGACCCCCAATGTCTGCAAGCCCCAGGAGTCCGCAGAGGATGGTCAAGATGAAGACCATCATTGGGATGATCAAGTGCGGGAGAGTGGACCTTTGGCTGCAAGCTCGGTTGCGAACGAAGGAGAGGTTGAGTCGCAGGGGCATGAACCTGTGCTAGTGGAGGGACTGATTTTCGGCCACCCAAATGACAGCCTAGGTGGCGAAGCGTCTTCTGTACGGGCCTTGTTATGCTCACAATCCCATGGTCACTAATCACTTAAGCAGCCCACTAAACACGTTGTCGATGTACCAGAACCAGTTGGCAATGCACCGCAACCATTAGTCTTTGGGAGATCGAATCCTATTCGCACCGGATTTGTGGAGGTAGAATCGGTGCGATATGATCGACTGACAGAGATGTATGTAGCTTATTACATCTCAGAGCATCTCCAGTGTGAGGAGCAAATCAAATCCCTCGAAGAAACGGCGTGTCGAATCAGAGCCCGCCTCCAGGAAACAATCAGTCATGCAGTACCTGAGCATTGAAGCCGATGAGACGGAGGGAGAGGAAGATCTAGAAGACGTCCAAGATGTCAATGTGGAGGACTGGCTCATTACTGAAGACACCGAAGAAGATCCAGAATCTCGCAACAGCATCTACAACGAGCGTCCACACCTGGAGCTGGACATTTCTGAGGATCCCCAGACCTCAGGTTCATCCGAGCACGAGTTGCTTGAGCAATGGGCAGCCCGGTACTCCCGTACAAAGCGGGTGGAGATTGCCTCGAGGGACGCAGGAAATTGCACAACGTTGATTTGCACAACATTTCTGGTCCGACCGATAAAGATATGGACCATGCAGAACACCTGTATTGCTTGCCAGATGACGCGCTTGACCCCCCGATGTATCCCCTTCTCGTTTGGCCAGGCTTTGAGCCTGACTTGACCCGATTCCTCAGTCACTACGACTTCCTCGACTCTGTGTTTTACCCTCGCAAGTTTGGAGGTTTCGTCTATGTTGAAACCTGCCACCGTGCTTGGCTCTCCGAAGTGCTTGATTGCTGGCAGCATTCAAAGCCGAATATGATCAAGTCGCCCTTTCGCGGGCGGGGACAAGGTTCGCGTCCTGTCACTATCCAAAGAATGCGAGTACATCGGCGTGTTTGTCCGCCTGGATGAAGGAATCTTTGCAGGAGATTTGGCCTACACCTGCTGCGCAATTTGCGAGAATATCTACTGCTTGGTTGTTCCTTGCATTTGCAAGCCAGGCCAGAAGACCAGACCAGACCCCATTCTCTTCGGCAGGCAGCGCGTGCAGGACATGCATCCCAGCGCGAAAATCGATTATGATTCTGTGGACAATCTCTGGGTGTGGAGAAACCGCCGTTTCACTGCCGCTGGACTTGAAGTGGTCAAATTAAAGGACTTCGGTTTACGCGAACAGGGATCACCGCCCATGCCAGATGAGCTCCAGTGGTTTTGTATCGCACAAGAGAACCTGCTCCATGTCCCTTCTCATGTCCCGACCAAGACTGGGCTGCAGGTGGGGGATCTCGTCGTAGTCGACAACAACGAATCCAAATTCAACTGCCACACCGGAATCCTGGTCTACATTGTCTCACAAGGCACATTCGAGTCTGCTCTTGGCGCAGTCTTTGCAGACTACAACGGCACCGACGTCGTCTCGGCGCGATCCATGAGGCGCAAGGAGTCGTTTGTTGTGCCGATGGCCTCCTTGTATTGACATGTCCTCTGCCTGCCTCGGTCGATCAGTGACCACTCACAAATCAAAGTATTTGGGCATTCAACATTTCATTTGGCTACAGGTCTAGCAATGGGGCTGGAAACGTCGTCAGAAAGAGTTGATTTTCATGGCGTCAGGCCCAATGGAGAGCTCTGCCGAGGGACAGTCAAACGATCCGAGTGCATTATTGAGTTTCGAGCGGGAGATGTAGTCCAAGTCATAACTGGGCCTCAACCAGGCGTTACTGGCTTCATTGTCGCAGTCAACATGGTTGTGTCTGTGGATATCTACCCAGTGAGTCGCCTACACAAAGATTGTCTGTCTGATACTCAGTCGACGTAAACAGTGTGAAATTGGGGAAATCTAGAAGCGTATCGATGGGACATTTGTGAGAGACAAACGAAAGGTAACTATACGTATGGGAATATAGACAATCTACATACTGACTACGTGCAGATGAACAACGCGGCATATGCATCGCGAGAGGATCTGGTCATAAGTGCATGCCATGGCAAATTGTCGATAACCTGTTCTTGAACATCAGTGCAGATTCGAGTACCAGATTGGAAGATCACTCTCCTTCCACCAGACACCAACGAGTATGTGGCCACGGCTGGCAAACCCAGAAGCTCAATCCAGAATACATCAACTTTGCTCTCGAGAAGGACCAGAGGCAAGCCAAGATCGAGCGAGACTTGTACCACACGGGGCAGGGCTACACTGGTCAGCGCGTCATGATTGTTGGTAAACACAATCAGAAGGGCCTTGTTGGTGTCGTTGCTGGCTACAAGCATATTCAGCGCTCGAAGTGACCCACTCTCAAGCCAGAATCCAAGCTTGAGCGGAAGGTAGAGTTGTTGATCTACCTTGACGGGGGAGCAACGGCCATTGCACACTTGGATCAGGTTGTCCACCCTGAGTGCGTGCTACATTATTGCTGAGACTGGAATGTTATTAACACATGCGCGTTGTCTTAGGGTCTTACTGCCATTGCGACAGGCCATGTTCTTTGGGGACCTGTCCGAACTCATCAAGGCAACACGTCGCCCACCCACTCCACCACCAGCTCCCGACATGGCGACAGAGGAGCAGATCTCTGAACTAGGTCAGTCTGTGATCCCTGACCAGCACCAGAGCACTCACCGCCAGCGTTAGATGTCTTTGCTGCCGATAACTTGTGGTTGGCGAACCCTGCCTTCCAAGGGAAGCGAATCGACGTGAAGGTCAAGTCCGTTGCAGCACTTGAGAGTGCAAAAAACGCTGCTAAGATAAATGGGCGCGGGAAGGGTCGCTACTTCCTGTCTTTTAATCGCAAGATGTTTGAGCATGCGGAGAAGACCGGCATTGTCATGCCCTCACAGAAGATGGACTGGTCACGGCACGCGTTCATGCTGAGATTCGTGCAGATTCGGCTGGGTGGATTTACCGACACCCTTGTCCCGGCAGAATGTCTCGAGCCAGTCAGGACGCTTGCCGATGGACGCTGTATCAGTGCTGCACGTGGACGGGTCATCATCATCAGTCACGACTGCTCCAGATCTGATGCAGACATTGGGAGATACGCTGAAATCATCCCCGAATTGTCAGATCCGTCGAAGGTGGTGGTGCAGTTTGCAGAGCCCCATGCAGATACGCAATGGGCATGGAAAAACAGGACAAATGTCTTCCCACTTGGATCACTCTATCGGGCAATAAACGAGACAGTGGGAATTCTTGGGCTGCTTTCCACTAATTTCGAGATCGGAGTTGTCAGCGAATCCCCGACGGCCGCAGTGTCCACATGAAGCTCAGCGTAACAAATTAAATTATTCACATGTATTCTCGGTGGCTATTTAGCCCGCAAATCTTATCGTGTCCGAAGGAATGAAGAAGAAACGGATCCAATGTTGCGATTGTAAGCCATGTGGGTCGGATCATTACTCCACTGATTGCCTTGATATCGACCATCAAGGAGGCATGACATAGCGACAGCGTCACATCTTGTGACACATCTTTCTTTCTGTCCACGCTCATGTCGTTCGTCGGGCACCTCCCACCAGACGAGCTCATGGCAGAGGACTATATTAGCGAGTAGTGTACATCGTATTCATGAGTCCCTGTGTGAATATCCCTTATAAAATCACGACAAAACCCGCCGCCGGGCTAACAGGGGCACCAAAACCCACCGCCGGGCTAACATGGGCATCTGCGCAATAGCGGGCATGCGCGCCCGGAGGAGCCACAAATGGAGTCATGCGTGAGCCATGCGACCATCGGAAGTCCGCTCGATGGCTTCTGATCCTCCGATATGCTGTCTCCAAGCGGCTCGACAGGCCAAGAAAGATCTAGGCAGATCCTGCACGCGGCGCCAGTGAGTACCTAGCAGTTGACGAGGTCAAGTCCTTGAAGCTGATCCCCTTGCATCGCCTTCCGTTCCCAGAATCCGACCGAATCTGGGGCAACTTTCCAAGCTTACGCGCTTACAAGTCCGATCCACTACCAGGAACATGCCTCCTCGCTCCAAGTCCGCAGCGAAACCGCCTACATCTTCAGCTGCACCAACCCAACCACTGCGATCCAATTCTGTTGCTCCAGCCCTTGAACAGGAGACACCGGCTATGGATGTGCATCGCCGAAAAAGAGAGGAAAAGGCTCGCCAGAGAGTGGCACAATCTCAAGCGGATGCCGGGTTTGCGTCAGAGACGAATCCAGGTATCCCAATCACGCTCGGTACATTTGCGCCCGTATACATTCTGTGCAGCACTGACTACCTGCCAAGGGGATTCTGCGGCGCGGATGCCCTCTCCCTCACCGAGTCCGCGTATCGATGATGCGGATAACTTACTGGCATTGTCTCCCGCGCCTTCTTCGTCTCCCTCACCGAGTCCGCGTATCGATGACGTGGATAACTTACCGGCATCGTCTGCCTTTGCAGACAGCTTGCCGGAGATGACGCCCGCTTCCCTTGGACTTCGAGGAAGAGCAAACCCGTGGGCAAACGCTTCCAACACGCTCGGTACCGCTGCATCGCGTTTAGCAATGAGAGTTTTGTCCCTGAGCCCAGTTCGACCCACACCTTTATCATCCAACGCTTCCAGAGCATCCACCCCACCGCAAACAGCGTCGAGGGGTCCGGAAGACCAGAGAACACCTCGAGCTCATCCACGGACTGGCCTTTCTGTAACGGAGAGGGATGGGGAGATCACTCCACGCTCACGATATCCGCTATCACTGGGCACTCTGGAGGTCTCACGAGATGCAGAGTGGGGACTGGACAAGCTCCAGGAACTGAATCTCGACCCTCACGCCAATGAGGAAGACAACCTGCTCGGAAGCAATAGCCAGGCTTGTGACGAAATCCCGACCGTGGCTCAACGCTCCAATCCGGACCGAATTGGGCATTATCATGGACAGATCCCTGGAACAGAAGCTCTGTATGAGAGTGAAGGCGACGACGATGACTTCGAGACCGAGGAGCAAAAACGTCTCCGTGCTGCATTGATCAGGGAGCGTGAAGAAGAGAAGATGAGGGAAATCAGACTGAGGCGAGCTTCCAGCAATGTTGAAGGCAACAGACGTGAGGATGAAGAGTTGCAAAATTGTGTGGCTCAGGACGTTGGCATGCTGAGCGCTACGAGCACATCAAACACATCGATCACAGAGAAGACTGGATCTCGCATCATCGGCAATTCAAAATCTATGAGCCAAAAGGGTCGTCGTGCACTGTCTGGTGCGAACACCGAGGCTGACAAGGGTGGCCGTCCACCGAAAGCCTACTACGCGGAAATTCTGGAAGTCCAAAAGCAACTACAAAAGATATCGGAAAAGTACAATGTACCGGTGGAAATAGTGATGGAGAACGTGAGCAGCGACGAGGATTGTCAAAGTCCAAAGGAACACATGTGGAACAAGTTCCAGACCTGGTACTCGGCTCAACACAAGGGTCAAAAACCCGCTGATAGTGAGTGGATACTTTCCACCAGTGTACACTTGTGAGCTCACCAATCTGATAGTGCATGTCAGTGTCTGGAACGGGCAGGTCAGCAAAGCGTACAACGATTGTTTGGCCCAGCTGGGCCGGGAACAGCAAAGCAATGTCGACGCGCTCAACGAGCATTTTAGTGATGTCCTTGATTGGTATGCAATCCACATGGAGGAAAAGATAATCGATACAAGAAGGAGTGGAAAGTTTCCCGCTTTGGTTGCCAATGTGGCCAAGAATCTCACTTGTGTGGTCTGTAATGCAGATTTTCTGTGGATGAGTGTTATTAACATGTTTGCAGTCAGCAAAAGCATATCGGCAACTCAACGTGCATGCTTTCGGGGTAATCATTGACGAAGACGGACAGCACAGTTGCGCGTGGGGGGGATCACTCGAGTACCTGCAACTGATGAAGACGTTTCCAGTGGCTATCGATTGTCAATTACGAGACTATGAAACTATGCTGCGGTAGGCGTTAGCTAGAAAACCTTTGCTGTGATGCTGACTGGCTTACAGAAAGTTGGACATGGATGAACGTGCATTGGACATGCCAATAAACGAGCAGACAACCATAGCCGCAAGTGCACAGGCGTCACAGGCCAAGAACTCGGGAGCTCCCATCATGGGCAATCGATCGGAGCGACGGATAGTGGGCGCAGGCGGCAAGCAGTATGCAGATAAGCGGAGCATGGAACGAGCACGCGTGCAGGATCTTTTGCATAGGGCAATGGGCAAGTGAACAAGTTTGTTAATGCATTGTAGCCCTCTGACAGATGCTACATAGAACGTGCTGGAGGTTTCCAGCTGAAGAAGATGAGCTGGGACCCTCTGAACATCTGTCGACGCATCAGCTCAGGCTCGTCAATTGGCCAGATGGCTTCAAGCTGCCACAGCCAAATTGGAAACCGTCGGCTGAGTTAGTACAACGCGTGCTTCTTGGTATGGAGTTGCGTGCAAAACCAGACGACTACAAAATTTTGCTGGTGGATGATGCCCAGTCAATTGCGGAAAAAACTGCCAAAGAGAAACTTGCGTGCGCAGCCCCCGACTTCGTGAAGTGGACAGACGGTCAGTCGTACCAAATAGCTTGTTTCCTGCTCACTCATACCATGATATTGAAGAGATAGAGGCTGCAGACGATCCAGACGAGGTGGGCAACATTGTGTTGGCAACACGTTTGGGGGATAACAATGAAATTGCCTGGGTCCGGGACTCCACGTCTTACAAAAAGGAGATCAACGACAAAAAGGAGAAGAGAGAGGGCAAGCGGCCAATGGCAGCTCGCTTGCCGACTCCAAATCAACGGGCGCCCAGCTTGGCTGATGAGCTCAATGACACTGACGTGGATGACAGTGAGCCGCCACGCAAACGTCAGCGGATGAACAGGGAGTTGCTGATGCAGCAGCTGGAGAAAGATCCCAGAGAGGGCGAGCACGTTTGTCGATATGTCTTTGGAGAACGATCCTCCAGGACGTTCTTTGTTACTCAATTCCGCAGACGGAGTATAGGCGACGCGATGGTTGTAGACGACTACATCAGTCGAGGCTTGCAAATGGAGCAGGAGGGTCAGTGGAAGCGCGTGGACCTCCGCCTCCTGCCGGTTGTTGCTGAGCGGCACAGGGGCTTACACAAAACGCTGTACAAAGATTTGCTTGACACTGGATGCTACGGGACTGTGATGTGACCTATATTAGTCTCATGTGTTGTCTGGACAATTTCTATTGTTTCGCACTTACTGTACTGCTGTCGTTCTTGATCTCATTAATGTGTTACTCATGTCTTTATTGTCTAAGCGATATGGGCGGCCCCGTAATTGTCTTGGCGATTGGCGGGCAGCCCCATAGTTATCTAAGCGATATGGGTGGCCCCGTAATTATCTAAGCAATATGGGCGGCCCCATAGTAATCTTGGCAATAGGTGGGCAGGCCCACACTTTCCTTGGGCGGGCCCATAACTCTGTGGGTGGGCTCACACTTGCCTAGGCGTCAATATGTCACATACATTTTTCCTGTGCTCAGGAATCACCTTTGTCACTGAGAATACATCTACGTTCGAAAGAGAATATAAAAAACATCTGTATGCATCATTCACTCAAGTCATAAGCGCACAAGATAAGGATTTTTTTTCTTCAAGTCCATAAGCCTACAAAATAGTGACTTGATATATCCTTAAGGCTCTGTTCGGCAACCGATGATGTTGAGGATGAGGATGATATTGATACCGCATTTTACTATAACGAGTAGATAGCTGTGCACAAAGCTGTGCCCTGATGATCTCCAGCGTGACAACCTTTTTGGGACGCTCTCAGCTTACGTGTCGACGCGTCGCGTCGCGTTCTCGCCCAGGATGCCGCCCTTGCATGCTGCAGAGCATTATCAGAGGAGAGCAGAGTCTGGTGATGATCATGTACAGTACGGTACGTGGTACAGTTGAATCGGTCATAAGGAATAACCTCATATGGAATAATCGTGATCTGGAATCGGATTTTGGCCTCCCCGGGCTTGGGAGAACCAAATATTCCACAAATCGTCATCTGGCATATGGAATCATGATTTCAGGGCAATTTTTGAAAATATTCCACGGTCATGTGTGTGATTTTGTGGGATGGGACAGTGTTTGCGACGTAATAGACGCCCAGATTACATGAACGAAGCAATTTTCATTCTCTCTACATAGTCCATCCATGCCACCGGTCCGTACGGACCACACAAAGACCCGCAAGGTCCGCGATGTTGACAAAAACCCACGTAAGACGACGCGAAAGGACAAAGCTAAGCCCGGCCCGAAGAAAGTGAAAGCACGCACTAGCGCTCGTTTCTCGAAGGACGAAACTCAAAGGGATTTGACTTGGTCTGACTGGTTGCAAGTCTTCAACTTCATGGAGCAGGAGCCAGACATGACGCAGAAGCGGGTCGTTGAACACTTCGAGAACCGTCCGGACAAGGATGGCGGGAAGCTTCTGTTCACGCAGTCTGCGCTGTCGAAGAAGATCAAGAAGAAGGATGAGATTCGGGAGACCGTTGCAAACAGCTCTGGTGCTGGTTCTCAGAAGCGTGCTCGAGTGGTGACATGCCCCGAAGTCGACGAGGCACTCTCTTTGTGGGTCCAGGATATGGAGCAGAAGAAGAACACGGTGACTGGTGCCATGCTGATAGAGAAGCGGAAGCGACTGGAAGAACTCTTGAATGTTCCCAAAGAGAAGCGCTTGACAGGGACGGGTTGGTTAGAGTCATTCAAGGCTGCGTACGTCATCACTTAACGAAGACGAGTTTTGTCCTGAACGAGCGTACAGGAACAATCTGCAGGAGCGCAAACGGCACGGGGAAGCAGGGTCTGTGGACTTGGAGGCCGTTGAGAAGGAGAGGAAGCGCATGCGACGAATCATGGCCAAGTACAAGCCTGAGGACCGTTGGAACACAGACGAGACAAGCTTCTTCCCATCTGCTCCACCTGACCGAACTCTTTGCGCTGCACCAGTCGCTGGACAGAAGCAGGACAAGTTCCGGATCACTGCCGTCGTGACTTGCAACTCCACGGGGACCGAGAAAGAGCCGTTGATGTTCATTGGGAAATCAGCCAAGCCTCGCGCATTCAACAGGAAAGATCCCGCACGCATGCATCCACCGTCGTATTATCGTTCGAACAAGAAGGCTTGGATGACAGGCGCGCTGTTTGATGAGTTTCTTTCGAGGCTGGATGGAAAGATGCGCAGGCAACGCCGTAAAATCCTGCTCTCAATGGACAACTTTTCGGGGCACCACAACATCACGTACAAACCAAAGAACATTCGGCTTGTCTACTTTGAGCCCAATCTCACTCCATTTGTCCAACCCTGTGACGCAGGAATCATCCGCTGTCTGAAAGCACGTTACCGGAAGAAGCAAGCTGTCCGTGCCCTCAATCTCTACGAGGCTGAGCACGAATCTCCGTTCAAGATTGACATTCTTTCGGCGATGCGAACACTTACCGAAGCATGGAACAAGATCTCACAGTCCACAATTGCCAACTGCTGGGCTCATACGAAGATCTGCCCTCCAGACAACGAGTGGGGAGACATTCCTGATCCAGATGACAAGAAAGAGGAAACCGAGAATGAAGAAGAGCACAAGGACACTGAGATTGAGACCGAGACCGAGAATGAGAAAGCTGATGCGACAGCAAAGAGCATGGATGTCGACGATGCTCCGGCAGCTCCGCAGTCTGGCAACTCTCAAGATCTTGACCAGCAGGCATGGGATGTCATTCTCGAGTTTGCCACCTCTGAACATGTCTCACTTCCGTCCACTGAGAAACGACTCGAAGCGATCTTTGGTCTGACTTACTCCGATGAAGATTGGCGGCCAGCACTCACGGCTGTCATGGATGCCGAGGGTGACTCAGTGGTTGCGGAGAAATCTGTGCGCAGGTTGCAGAAAGTGTCTCTTAACCTGTGCGCGACTGATGGACATGCAAACGGAGCTCTCCCACAAATTCTCGCTCCGGATCGTCGGCTTAGGGATGCAGAGAATGAATTGCAAACTGCACTTGATCACTTGTACTCCTCCCGATGCCTGCGTGGCCAACCTCCTTCTGTCTCTCAGATTCTGTCGCCAATCATTGAAGACGAGAGTCTTGACAATCAGCTTCTATGCATTGCCAATGGTGACGGTGGTTTGCGTCAGATTCTTGCATTGGTGCGTCAAAAGAACGAGGTGATTGACATTGATGAGGACGATGATGGTGATGATGGATTCGAGGAATTCATTTTTGTCCGACAAGATGCTCTCGCTGCCATTGACCTCCTTCAAAAGATTGCTCAAAATCGGCCTGACCTTGACTTCAGCATGTCTTTTGGAGCTCACTTACGAACAATGAGGGCCACAATCAATCACGAATCCGAGGAAAACAAAGTTCAGAAATCTCTTGAGGATTTTTTCATTCCCAAGCCGTAGTAGGTACATATTGAATAAATTACGGTTTTTGGCGATTTTTTTGGCAATTTTTGGAGACGATTCTGAGGTAATAGGTCATGAAGAATATCCGCCATATGGAATACGGTTTGGGCTTCCCCCGCCAATATTCCATATGACCGATTCAACTGTAGTACACATCGCGCCCGTCTTCTGCACTCCGGCCGTCCGGTGCTTGTCTACCTGTGGGGCAATCATATTGAAGGTTGTCCTTGGTGAAGTTGCCGATTTATGCTCGACAAGCTGCTCCAAGAGCTCTTTTATCTCGGCGTCATTCCAGATTGCCCGGTCACCAGTGGGTTCGGGGGGTCCAGAGAGTTCGACTATATTGTCTTCTTCGTCATTGAGGCCCGTCACCGGCGGTGGGGACGGAGACGCGAGCGCGTCGTGTTTTTTGGCCATGTGTGCGTGGTGGGAAAACGACGCGTATAGTCACATCAGTCACTGCTGACTCAGTGCACAGCTATCTACTCGTTATAGTAAAATGCGGTATCAATATCATCCTCATCCTCAACATCATCGGTTGCCGAACAGAGCCTAAGAGAAAGAATAAGTCATGTTACATCCATAATATGTATATAAATACAAGTCATATGTTACATTCTATGCCAGTATTATTGAGTTGGTTGCAAAAATATACATGACTTTTGCTTTCCAAATAGGCCAAAAAAAACAGAAAATTTTCGGGCGCTGCGCGCGCTATCAGGACCCCGGGAGCCATGGGCACGCCCAAGGCCACCCACTGGCCGCCCATGGATTTTTGAGTGGGGCCGCCCAGAGCATTGGGGGGGGGCCCAGCAGCCGCCCAGCCCACAGCCGCCCACTACCACTGAGGTACCTTGTTTGGGCCTCAAAAAGGTACCTCTTGAGGTACAATTATGGGGTGTCCAAGGTGCAGGAATTTGGTTCCAATATTTCCTTTATCTTTGAAACATTTTTTGCTGCAATAGTTGATAAATTGGGGTACCTTTGACCCATTACATTAGTTTTAATATCACAATGCACTTTGTATTTAACCATTTGTACTGCAATATCTAAAATATTGAATTTTGATTGTGAGCCACATTAATCGCGATCTGCCGGAATGAAACATGTGACCTGCAGCAGTCGCGGGTCTTCGTGGGGGAATCGTCTCCGCCGTGAGAAGCTCTCCCCCAGAAGCAGATGCAGAGACCTGGCATTAAAATGTCCGATGGACTCGTTCGGGCTGGTGCATTGAAGCTTTACGAAATCTGAGATTTGTTCTTGTTGATCGTGCTGATCACCCCAGGGACCTCCAATTATTATGTAAAATGGCTTCGAGGCCCCCTCCGGAGGCCATCAAACCACCCCCTACCCCCCCTGATCGGAGGCCATCCTGGAGGCGCCTTCCTAATTGGTACTCTGCCCAGCCATTCATCCACAGCCAGCATGGTAGGCTAGGCATTGACCCGAGTGTTTATATGTGCTTTAGTAGTCAGTATAAAGCCTCAGACAATGTCTTAGCTCACAAAAGCTTGTATTTCTTGCTTGCAAATGGCAGACCACTGGGCGCACAAAATTTGGGATTTGAGCACATGAGCACTCCTCAGGTGCATAGAGCAGCAGTATATATATTAATTCGAGATTGAGCATGAGGTAGCTGTGCCCACACGCAAAAATGAGATGTTGCTGAAGGGATGGTTTATGGCCTCCACAACCTCCCAGGGGCAGAAAAAAAGGTGTTGGGTAGCCCACAGGCCATTGAATTCTGCTTCAATAGATCAATTTGACGCTTATGCTTTGTCAAAACAACAGCCCAGGATATAAATTGGATGCTGGAGCAGTGGCAGAACAAGCCTCCACCGCCTCCAGGACTGGGGACCAAAAGCGGTTATTGTAGATTCAGCCACATAAACCATATTTCTGATCTTGTTTGTCCTAGTTGGAATGTCTAGGTATTCAAGAGAGACAGGCGGCTACATAGATCAGATGCTAGCACCAATAGCAGAACTGGCCTCCATGGCCTCCACAGCCAGTGACCAAAAGCGGTTTTTTGGGTTCAGCCATATAAACCATGTCCATGATGTTGAAGGTCTTCATTATAATTATGAGGGTCCTTTAGTTAAATTGCTCACCACATGAATCAGATGCTGGAGCAAATGGCAGAACTGGCCTCCGCTGCCTCCACAGGTTATCACTTGAAGAGTCTGAATGAGATGACAATGTAACAGATATATATTCTCCTGGCTGACCGCATTCTGTCATTTTCACCTCTACATGCTAGTTTAATTGCTGCAGAATGTTAAAATTAGAGGATGGGAGACCCTGGAGGCACTGAAGGCACATGCAAGATCCAATCAATGTCATCAATATCATCAATGCCATCAATAGCATCAAGAGCATCACCGATCATTGGTATATTGATCAGCCAATCAGATGATGAATAAACATCGAACATCTAGTATATTCACTCCTGAGAGACACAGACTACATGTATGCTCATACTGAAAGTGGATTAGTGGTCCCAGGACATGCCCCAATGACATATTACATCCTTGTCTCAAGAACATATCATTGAAATTCGGAGTTGGCAAATGAACTGAAAGTACTCCACTGTACCACTCATCTTCAGTTGACTTTCAGTTCATTTGCCAACTCCGAATTTCAATGATATGTTCTTGAGACAAGGATGTAATATGTCATTGGGGCATGTCCTGGGACCACTAATCCACTTTCAGTATGAGCATACATGTAGTCTGTGTCTCTCAGGAGTGAATATACTAGATGTTCGATGTTTATTCATCATCTGATTGGCTGATCAATATACCAATGATCGGTGATGCTCTTGATGCTATTGATGGCATTGATGATATTGATGACATTGATTGGATCTTGCATGTGCCTTCAGTGCCTCCAGGGTCTCCCATCCTCTAATTTTAACATTCTGCAGCAATTAAACTAGCATGTAGAGGTGAAAATGACAGAATGCGGTCAGCCAGGAGAATATATATCTGTTACATTGTCATCTCATTCAGACTCTTCAAGTGATAACCTGTGGAGGCAGCGGAGGCCAGTTCTGCCATTTGCTCCAGCATCTGATTCATGTGGTGAGCAATTTAACTAAAGGACCCTCATAATTATAATGAAGACCTTCAACATCATGGACATGGTTTATATGGCTGAACCCAAAAAACCGCTTTTGGTCACTGGCTGTGGAGGCCATGGAGGCCAGTTCTGCTATTGGTGCTAGCATCTGATCTATGTAGCCGCCTGTCTCTCTTGAATACCTAGACATTCCAACTAGGACAAACAAGATCAGAAATATGGTTTATGTGGCTGAATCTACAATAACCGCTTTTGGTCCCCAGTCCTGGAGGCGGTGGAGGCTTGTTCTGCCACTGCTCCAGCATCCAATTTATATCCTGGGCTGTTGTTTTGACAAAGCATAAGCGTCAAATTGATCTATTGAAGCAGAATTCAATGGCCTGTGGGCTACCCAACACCTTTTTTTCTGCCCCTGGGAGGTTGTGGAGGCCATAAACCATCCCTTCAGCAACATCTCATTTTTGCGTGTGGGCACAGCTACCTCATGCTCAATCTCGAATTAATATATATACTGCTGCTCTATGCACCTGAGGAGTGCTCATGTGCTCAAATCCCAAATTTTGTGCGCCCAGTGGTCTGCCATTTGCAAGCAAGAAATACAAGCTTTTGTGAGCTAAGACATTGTCTGAGGCTTTATACTGACTACTAAAGCACATATAAACACTCGGGTCAATGCCTAGCCTACCATGCTGGCTGTGGATGAATGGCTGGGCAGAGTACCAATTAGGAAGGCGCCTCCAGGATGGCCTCCGATCAGGGGGGGTAGGGGGTGGTTTGATGGCCTCCGGAGGGGGCCTCGAAGCCATTTTACATAATAATTGGAGGTCCCTGGGGTGGTGCTGATCATGGTGAACGTGGTGAGCGTGGCGATCGTGGGTTGGTACTGGCCGTTTTTGTACATGTGCATCGAACTTCGTCTCATCGAAGGGCGGTCTGCTGCGGATTACTTCCAGGCCCGGAGAGCTCAGATTGAAAATATGGCCATGGGATAGCCGAAGTAAGTATCTCATCAATGGCTCGAAACCACTGCCCTAAACATGTGGCCCGTCACTACTGTATCACTCAGAAGCGACCTTCCCGACTGAAACCAGCACCTCAAAGGCGATGAAAAAAGCGAGGAGCTTTTCACTCGCTAATCAATCGATCGCCTCCCGTCGCTGGGAATCACAATTCACTGGTGTCATCTTTCGTAACGGCCCGTGGATCCGTTGCACGTGATTTGTCGCTCTGTGCTCAGCGATATCGGGGAAGGCGAGATGTAGTACCCTCGGACGCAAAACAGCCAGAACGGGTCGCCAACAAATGTTGGCTGGGCCCAAGTCCGAATGATGCTGTCTAACGCAAAGCCCACTGACTCGTCAATGCTCGCCGTTATCGAGGAATTGATGGACCGCTAGCCCGTAGCGCGCGCGGAATGGCAGAGTATATAGACATGTACGATGTCTGGAGCTATAGACCAACACAGATGAAACACACTGAAATCTCAAACCCAGTTGCTGGCATTGAGTGTCGCATTGTTGTATGACTGGACGATCGTCGAGAGACTGGCATACTTGTCGACTGCGCAACAGGGTGAGCACAGATATGCGGTTGAAGTATCCCTGCATGACACTCACCACCGCATGGCCCTATATCATTAGCAGTAATGAGAACCTTCCTTGTGCAGCGAGGACGGCAGATGATGAGATCGTGATCCAGTCCAAGACGATGTGGACTAACCAGTATTCCCCGACATACGCAAACGAGTTGGGATCCAGAGCGAGTCATACCGGTCACTTGTTCATCCGATGCATGCACCTCCCCTGAAGCGTTCGCCGTGCTCCACAGGGGTAACACGCACGCCCTGCTGTCTCTGTCTGTTCGATGCGCCGACCTCTTGATGCACCACGTCGATTATTGTTTCCCACCCCTCTGTCTGCTCGCTGCTCCCGCTCCCAGTTGAGAAGAAACACCGCCCATTCCTTGCAAATTCGAGTCAGCATACGATTATTTGCCGGGTGTAATATGGGGGGCTCGGACGCACCCCTTGCTGGAGACTCTTCCCGATCAGCCCCCCGCCTTATCAGAAGCAAGGTGGCGGTAGTGGTCCCCCATAATGTTACTCGGGTGTTGTTCGTCGTACGGTCTGCACGCCATGGGCCCCATGACTAGTATCTGCGGTCAGTTTTACTGTGTCGACTCTGATTTTAAGAACGGATACTCACTGATTCGGTTGGAGATGCTGACCCCGCCCAACAGTCACCAGAGAGAAGCGCTAGACAGTCGCTACATCAGTTTCGGAAGATATCGTTGCAGTCGATTAGACTGCGAAGGTTGGCGCCTTTGTTTGTATCCGTTGTCAAACTCACCGGGGCGGTCGTGGTTGTCCAGGAAGGTGAGCAGCATAAAGAAGCAGGTGAAACAAGCTGAGTGAGTGAGGAATAGTATGCTATTTTGCTGAGTCGTCGGGTCTCGTGTTCGCTCTTCGTGGGCTTGTCGCAAGTTCGTGTCATCATCGTCTTCAGCGTCATCATCACTCCATCGTTGGAGACAATGATGACACATCGATCAGGATGCGAATTTATCCGTGGTATTAGTGTATATTAGATTAGAGTATTTTAGAAGAGCTAGAACTTGGTGCTTTGAGGCATGTGATAAAATCCCCCGGTTGTATTACATATAAGTGCATAATGGAAGAGCTAGAATTTGGATAATCCAGCCTCAAATTCTGTCTTGAATTCTGATATCAACAAACTGTGGGCGAGAATGACGCCTTCCAGTCCCAGGCGGTCACGGCTTTGTCTCTCACTGCAACAGCAAGCTTGTCGCGCTCCGATGTTCAAATTCCCCTCCCAGCTTACAAGAAATCCGAGGCTATCTTCGGAACAAAACATTCGAAGTGAGACGCGCAAATATGCGCTTCAGCGGGGTGACCGCGAGGGGGAGTAGTGACAGTAAAAAGGACCATCCGACCGGAGGAGCGCGACAGTCAGAAACGTTTCGCGTTGGTGTGAATGTCACATGTGAAGTGGAGCATCAATTATAGAGGCGGAGTACCAAAGTAACCGACGAATTTTAGAAAATGCCTTAAAAGGTCAAATCTAGATCATCTAATATATTCTATGATTATCGAGACGAATACTTGGCCAGAGTAGACTTATCTGATATCAGCAAAAGTGGGAGGCCACGGGTCATACCCTCCAAGGCTACTAGCGGGAGTGACGCACTGACATCATCGCCTGCTCCTTTTTGAGGAGCTTGACTCATCTCGCATGTCTCATTGAGAGATTAACGCTGCGGTAAACGTCAGCTTGATGACCAGCCTGCGGTTGCAGCGTCAGCCACACAAGGCGGCTGATTTGCACTCACAGACTGACATTCGACTCATGCTAACTGCTGTCTTTCCCTACGGAGCACTACAGATGACGACCAAGCTTAATCCCACATTTGTCCGAGTCCCCGATGGCGAACCGTTACACCCAATCTCCTGGTGCCCCTCGAGCTGACCATGGTCTGTCGTATCGGCTTTTTTTTCTTCTCTCCAGCTGAGGGCACTTCTCTTGGAACACGGAATTTGATTACCAAGGGGGGCACCAGAAAGCAAAACAGTCCTACACGCATGTATTTCCCCGCGCGATGGACATCTCCTGCGGAGGAAGCAATCCCAAGATTTGGTGGGATATCCACCCCCCCTCCGCTATCAGGCCAGTGTTAGAACTTCAGTAACGAGAAATCGATCGTTGATGCTGGTCCCTTGGTCAGAACTTAGTTGAAGGTGCGGAAACGGGCTTCCTTGGATCTTCCTCAGGGTCTTCTTTTTCTGGAGGCGTGGAGGCAAATTTCAGGGGAGGATCGCTGCGGTCCAGACAGGCTCGTTTCCACGACCATAGGGATCGGCACATTCGACAAGAAAACATTCCGGCCATTGCGGGAATATGGAAGCAAGATACCGAGAGAGCCCTGCCGTCTATCCTGGGCTCGCAGGCAACAAATGAGGGGCAATTCCCGCGTCCGGGAGGTGAAGATCAAGACCTGCACAGCCAGCAAGGCCGTCATGAAGAGTCTCGCAATTTAGAGAGCCTAGGAGGTGGAGAAGGGCGCAGTCAGGGATTCGCGCGACGGCAATTCCTCTTGGTGCGTTTCTCCCCACAGCTGGTGTGGCGATTTCAATGACCTGACTTATCCGGCAGACGCATCGCGCCAACGGCTAGTACAGCGTGTAATGAGCATGCCGCTCCCCGCAGGCGGCCAACACGACGTCTTCAATTCGCTCAGACACACACCGATAATCTAGGACTTTCGTTGACATTTACGGCTTCATAATACCTCTGGTCCCATCATTCACACACCGGCCTTACATGGAGACAACGACTAGCCAAGATAACACAGAGGGAATTATCCAATCGACCTCTTCGAGCAGAACTGGCATTGCGTCCCGCGCCGACTACGATCCTGTCTGAGCGCGTTCAAGATCGACAGACGCATGTGCCTGCTGATGCGAAGATATCAGCAATAGCGATGCAGGGCACGGGTGCGCCTACTCCGCTTCTCGTCAAATCGCTATCATCGCCCTCACCCGATCTATCCTCGACTCGTTCGGCCCTCTCTTGTCCCTGTCCCTTCACATACATCCCGCACGCATTGCAAACGATCACATCCTCCGAATTGTCCTGGGAGGTACTCGTCCTCCTTGTACCACAATGTGGGCACCGTCTTGTGCCCTTGGATGACGCCGCATCTTCCAACAACCCGTCACGCCGCCTTTTGGCCAGTAAATCCTCAGCCATGCGCTGCTGTGAGCGCTGGGAAACATATGCAGCGCAGGCGTTGCACAGCGGAACATGCGTAATGGAATGTTCCTGCGAGACAAGTGTAGACGTCCCGCAGCGGAAGCATGGCTGCGCTAGCAGCGCTTGTGGTGACGGCATCATCTGTGGCAATAGTTCAGGCATCAGAGGATTGAGCCGAGGCGACTGAGATTCTTCCATGCAGAACGGGCTAGGCTCGAATGTATTTGAATGTAGTGAGGGCGAGAAGGAAGCCGGCGGCGCAGAGGGAACCGGTGAGGGAGTGACTGGTATCTGATGAGGGTCAACGTCAAGGTCATGTTCTGGGATGGGGAATGAGCGTATTCTCCCTCGTGGCCTGTGAGGGGCGTACCTGAAGCTTGTTGACTCTCCCCGAGGCTCTGAGATCCTTCAAACCAGAACGAATAAGTAAACTCGCCCATGCTTTGAATATCTTTGAGCCCGGAGAGCGATCTACCTACACCCGACTGCAATTATACACCACAAGGGGTCAAAGATCTGGATCGGGTGCGCTGGTGATTGCACTGCAACGTCCAGGCCAAAGCATACCTGAGCTCTTTTGGGGCTTTCTCGAGATTTGAGTCGACCTGTAAGCCCCATCTTGATCGCGCGTAGAAACGATAGATTATCTCCTGGAAAACAGCTGCAGGTTCTTGACACTTTACCTGCGAGGGCCTCGTTCTGAGACAAGATTAGTCGACGGCGACGTTGTAATTTAGTTTTTCGAGAAGCGCAAAGACTTCGCATCCGATTTTTTTTTACCAGCATTTGTTCAAAGACCATATCAAGGTGCGTGTGCCAGTGAACCGCTTCCATTTCGGTGACCGGTCCCATCGAGCGGTCATCGTGTTCGAAGGTTTATACGCCCGATCCAATCCTTGAACCCGTGTGGTAGACACTTTGCTTTGCGCGATCGACACCATCAGCACAGATCACCGCTCATGAGACGGTTCTCATTGGTTCCGAGCCAATGAAATCGTAACGCGAAATCTTGGTGAAGTGGCTGATTTGGCGGATTACTCAGTCTTTGCATTGAGCGAGCACCGGAACCGGGGATCCACGGGCTGAGAGCCACATCAGAATGGCAGGTCCGAAGAGGCCGAGGTGAAATATGGAAGTCAAACCGTCCCAATGACAGTTTTCAGCGGATCCAACGCCTGCTTCATGCTTTCAGACGAGAGAAGGTCACGATACGGCTCCACTTCAAACCATCCGCCCGCCGATATTTTACCGCCGAGAACAGGGACCGTTGCGGAATACGTTTTCGCAGTGTGAAGACACGTCACGAACGCCGCGGGAAACTATCAGTTGCCTAGCGCTCGTGAAAACTGTAGTCCTGAGCTGTTTACCATGCGCTGCACATCGCTATGTAGTCTAGCGGGCAACCGATCGATTGCCGCACATCCCTGAAACCATCAGATTCCACAGCTTCAGTTCTGGACTACACGCTCGACAAAGTTTGCTGATGAAAGTCCGTCCGGGAATAGCGGAGCGAGTGAAGGCGGCCGATTGGACAGGGCCACGAAGTGCTGATGCCATGTCGAAGTAGAAATTCATGCGTGATCTTTGATAAGAGGTGGCGACGACCACGCAGGGGTTGAATCCAGGGTGAGGTGGACGTGTGGATTTTTAGCCGAAATCACGTGAGTCAAACAGAACTCGAAGGTGGCGAGACAACTTTCGGCAAAGTTTATTGCCGGTTTTCTATGAACGGGACTGGACGGTTCGGCAGTGGTGAACACCTAAAACCTGCGCTGGAATAGCCAGCAGGGCAAACAGCTTCTTACTCATGGTGATTACTCTTGTCAGACGACGGCATCAGGCACAGCACGAGCTGCATCCCTCATCGATACGGAGGCGAGCGTGCATTTCATCTTGCCGCCTCGCTGGCAGCCTTTTTACGACAACGGCAGTAGGGACTTTGGCATTCAGTGGACGACTAATCAAATCTTTCTTCCATTTCTTCTGCCGTGAATGGTTCTGGATTATAAAGCCCGAGGTCAAGCACGGCGCGCTTGCAAATCTCCCTCTGTCCTCTCTTCGTCTGCCTTATCTTGCCTTATCTTCCCAGCTGACACCGCGTTCCCAAGAAAATGTCGTACCGAAACCACAGCCGCCATAACACACAAGGAGGGCCGCGGGCCAACTCTAGTCCCGAACCATTGCTTCAGGACCTCACACATCCAGCACTTCGTGAGTGAGCGCTTAAATTTAGTTGCGTTATTCCTTACTTCCTTCCTTCCCAGAAATACGCAATGTTTCCGACGCGCTGATTGTCGTCGAAGCCGTCCGTCGGGGAATGCTTCCGCTGATCATCCATCGCCTTTCAGTTGAAGACCGCGAGCAAGTAGGCGCTGGGCGAGTGTATGTTTGGGAGGAATCCGACCGAAAAGGTGGTTTGATGCGCTGGACGGATGGCCGCAAGTGGTATGTTTCTTGCCCATTCATGATGTCTCTGCTCAATCCGGTGCAGGTCCCAGAGCCGCGTGCTAGGCGAACGCCTGTTCTACGATGAAAAGGTGGAGATCACAGAGGAAGAGCGGGAAGCCAAGGCCCAACGACGGTGCGGACAACCTAAGCGCGGCCCGGAATCGTCCATTGCTAATTTCTGATCAGTGTGCAGAGAATTGTCAACCCGGGGATCCCAGTCCCACCTCCGAACCGAAATCAGAGACAGTTCAAATCGGATGGATTGACGAAAGAGAATTATAGCTTCTTTGTGAAAGGACCCGGCGATCTTTCTCGAAAATGGCATCTAGTGGCCTATAGTATTGTGCGCATCTCTGCTTCAGTATCGAATTGCCGTGGCTGATTGAATAAAGGGCTCCGAACGTGCTACTTATCCTACAATTACTCATTATCCTCATCTGCTGGCGATCCGGGTACCACCAGGCGTGTTCTCGCTATCAAGGAATCGCAGGGTCAGAGAGAAACATGTTCCTAGCGCTTGTGGAGGGAGTCTGCGATCCGTGGAGAGCACATCCATCGAATCTTCAAGTAGCAGGGGCTCTCGTGCAGAGAATGCGGCACGGGGATTACCTCAAGTCGGAGATTCTGCAGCGCAGAGAGTCATTCTTCCACAAATCTCCACCCTCTCATTCAACGACCCTGACGGACCCAGGTATACGTATCCGCCTCCCACCCGCATATCTCCCGCACAGGGTCTTAAGAGCACATTTTCAGACGAGGACAGGCGAATGCTAGATAGTTTCCCACTTCACCTGTAGCACCTGATGTAAATCCGCCGTGCAGATAACACGAGAGGATTGTTGACTTGGGCACCCGGCCTGGCTCCGAAGCGCCCAGGCCCAGGCCCAGGCCCTGGGCTTTTTAGCCCAAGGATAAGGAATGAGGTATACAAAATTACAAATGCTTCAGTGCTATTAAAGAACCAGGGCCATCTTTGCCTGTCCGAGTGTTTGGATGCCATTAGGCAAGCTATCGAACTGTGACGAGATCTTTTAATCCGAAATAATTATCTGCTCTTAGTGTTGTTCCGTATGGAGGCCCGGAACTATATGCTGATAGGCGGGCCTCCGTATCATTGATATTGTTTCGGCCGTTGATGCTGATCTGATTGACTGCTTCTGAGACCCCATAAGCCTCGCTAGGCATACACGAAATCTGTGAAGTGGCATTTCTCTTCCACGGCGTACAAAAGGGCCTGACACCATTTGAAATAAGTAAATTTTGGATTAATTAACATGCTGTGAAGCAGCCGCTATCGGGATGGATCCCAATGACTCATCAATAGCGCGTCATTTGTGATGCTAAAAATCTTGCACATTTCGTAGTACTGAAACGCATTGGAAATCCATTTCTCAATGAAACCAAAACAGTAGCTAGATAGTATAAAAGCAGAGTGCCTCCTGCTATAAGGGTGACGAGCAGTGATGCGCCCTAGCCCTGAAATCAATCGATCACGTGCACTGAAAGATCTAGTGGATTTGTCAGCGGGCTCATCAAGGTGGTTGCACGTGATCATTCTGATCATCACTGGATGCCTCCGGCGGGGTCCTATTTCGGAGTCCGTCTCCTTGTTGTGCTCACAGGACTCATTCATTTTGGCGAAATTCAGCACTGACTAAGTAATAAATTAACATAGAGCTCAATGGTCACCATATCAACAGCAGGTTCAATTTACTTATCTCCTTTGGATTTGATTCACACTTAGTATAAAATACCTGTAGTACAGTACAAAAAAACAAGAAATCCTCTTCACCCACCCTCTAGAGTCTAAAGGCACTGTCCAGCGCTTTCTATCTTGCCTTTTCAACGCCCACTACCTCGTTATTTCCCCAAACAGCTCTCCATAACTCCTATTTTGTGCTACAGTCCTACATATTGGTTCCCCTCGTTGTTCTATTGTCTCATCATCCCATCGCTTGTCCCCATCGTTGTCCTATTGTCCTAGACTTGTCCTCCATCCCCCCTTTTGCTCACCACTGCCCCTGCTCATTTCAGTTGAGCTCATTTCCTCGAGCCTGACCTTGTTTAGGATCAGAATCCCACACACAATACTGCGCAAGCCAGAGCCGCAGCCCACTCCCTTCGACCTCCGACTAGTCCCTTGTCTCTCCCCGTACAGCTGCGCGCTCATACCCTCTGTAGGCGTGTCAAGGGATATATTACCTTTTACTTGAATCCACTATGGTGCACGCAGCTTAGTCACCATCAAAAGTGCACTAGCATGCAAATCGGGTCAGGCCAAACCAAAATTTTGACTGTTACATCTGGGTCTCTGAGCACGACGCTCTGAAGGAGAAGATGTCAAAGGCTCTTATTTCCGGCTCGGCAGATGATCAGACACTGGGAGCACCATATGATACAGTGGATGGACACATAGCAGTGTGGATTGGAGACTAGGGGACTTGCAGTTTGAGGTGCAAAAATTCAACTTGACCAAATACACATTGCACCGGTGGATCTCAGAATGCGCCGCAAGGGCTTTCGATATATGATACATTTGTTTTTGTAGGCTACGCCAAATTGGGGGATGTCAAAATCCCATTACTCACTCAGTTGGACAGCTATCATGATGGGCAATCCCTCTTGAGAGATCACTCCTCTCATTAGAAGGAAGTGTTTTTCAAGAGCAAAAAAAATCGGGCTAGCGGTACAGGTGTCTATAGTGTCTTTGCGTTCCTAGAGACCCAAAGGTTCTGAATGTCTCTCAGTAATTTAATTTTATTAGGTATTGTTTGACCGATAATAGAGTTACTGGGGTATTTGGACTCGAAGTGCGTCAATTTCTATAATTCAAAGAATTACTTTTTCGAGACAATGTGAGACAATGTAAAGGGTTGAATACCCTAGCCGGAGCGAGATCGAGGCAGCAGTGAGCTCGGAGATGCCAAAATGAAAAAAAGAATGCTGATTTTGAGTACAGAACATAGAGCTTTTACAAAATGAGTCTAGAGATAAGACCAGTATTGAATTAAATGTAAAACAGTCAGTACGTCAGCAGGGATGATGAGCGCAGCACGAAGCGACTGCCAGTTGGGGAAATAGGGCCAAGGGGAGTTGTCGAGGTGGAGAGAAATAGAGCAGCCAAAGTGGAAATTTGAGCTATAGCACGGCCCAAGCACATCCAGAACTAGAACGTTAATGTCTTGAAGTGTCAGAGGATGGCTAATCCCGAGCTCACAGTCTAGGGTCAAGCAGAACGACAGCGAAAGGAAAGAGAGCATGAGGGATTTGATTGTTGATCGCATCAGCCCTGCGTCGAATTGTGTCTGTCCCCGATGGTCATATCGCGTTTTTCGTGGGTAGAAACATGTGCGAAGCGTTTCAGGGGAATGGTTACATCTTACAGCATGTATATACTTAATTACTGTAAGGGCAACCTCGAGACCCGATCTCAGAGTTCTGGCAAGGGAAAATCCAAAGTGTCAATAGTGGTAGCTAGGTACAAGACCGGCATACCTGGCAAGGGAGAATCCAAAGAGAAATCGTGTTGGGGATTCTCCTTGCCAGGCGCCACTATTTATATGATACAAGAACAATAGAGCGCGCAGCGACAAACAAAGAACAATGGGAACAATAAGTACAATGGCCATTGGAGAACAATAGGAAACCGAGACAGTGGGAATGATGGGACAGCTGACCATGTGCCCATCAGAGAGAAGCGCTTGGCGTGGCAGTCCGGGCCGCGGCGCGTGACAGCTGACAGGTCACGCGAGCGCAATCACATGCCTGATCGAAGGCAGAGCGGTCCAAAGCGGGGGTTCCCCTGACATCACCCCCCCCTTGGATTGCGGCGCCTCGACGCAACGTGCGGATGGTGGCAGAGGGGTGCTGGAACGGAAGGGAGTCGAAGATGGCGGCGGCAATGATGCGTGGCTTGTTGGGGTGTTTGCGGTAGAATGCCGCTATAGCGTCCTCTGCGAAGATATCAGAGTGCTTAACCCACTGGTCGTGCGACGAATTGTAGCCCTTCCACCGCACGAAGTACCAAATGCTCCGGTAGCGCATCTTGGCGTCCAGGACCTCTTCGACTTCCCACTCCTCGCCAGCTCCTTGGCCCATGACGGGTGGCGGCTCCTTGCGAGCCGGGCGTGTTGGGAACGGGTCATCCTCAACGAGCTGCAGCTTGACAACGGGGAAGACCGGTGAAGACCAGAGAGGCAGCAAGGGAGGTCAAGCTTGTAAGCGCCGCGCCCAACAACCTGGGTGACTTTGAAGGGACCCAGCCGTCGGTGAGAGAGTTTGAGGGACGGGCGCGTTGTTGCTATGTCAGAAGCGTCAAGCCAGACTCGATCTCCGACCTTGATGTCTGGAGCTGAGACCCTCCGGCGGTTGTAGTACTGCTTGTACTCATCCTTTGCCTTCACCAGTGCCGACTTGGCTTCTGCCACTCCAGACGCGATGCGGTCGCGGAAGTCGTTTGCCGACTCGTTCACAGCTGAGCGTAGTCCATTCGGTTCGAAGCCCATACGAGGGAGTCGACCGGCATCTGTCATGAATGGGACCTGCTGCGTGGATGAGTGAATATGGTTGTTGTAGGCAAACTCTGCAGCGGGAAGCAGCTCGTCCCAATCGTCCTGGTTGTAGCTGGTGAAGATCCGGAGGAACTGCTCAAGCTCCTGGTTCACACGCTCGGTCTGGCCGTCCGTCTGTGGATGGCAAGCAGTAGACATTGCCGATGAGACCCCGATGAGTTTCCACAGCTCCTGTGTGAACTCTGCTATGAATTGGGAGCCGCGGTCAGAGACATACTTAGACGGCAGCCCATGGTGGCGCCAGATGTTCTTGTAGAAAAGCCTGGCGGCACCTTCACCGGAGAGCCGGGTATGGCACTCTATAAAGTGGCTCCGCTTCCCAAGCATGTCAACAACGACCATGATAGCATCATACCCATGAGCGTCTGGCAGATGCACAATGAAGTCAACCGACACCGCTTCCCAGCGCTCCGAAGGGACCTCCATGGGATGGAGTTCCCCGATTGGGAGTTGGCGGAGCGCCTTGGTTCGGCAGCACAGGTCGCAGGTGGCCACATACCGGCCGACGTGTCGAGACAACTGGGGCCACCAGTAGTTCCGAGAGATCAGCTCCAACGTCTTGAAGCGGCCGGCATGCCCTGCGACGCGGGTGTCGTGGTGCTGCTCGAGGATGCGTCGGCGGAGGTCGTTGTTGCGTGGAACCACCAGCTTGCCACGGAAGTAGAGCAGGCCGCCTTCTTTTTGCCACTCCGCAGCCCGAGCAGAGCAAACTCCGCGTTCCTTGAGGAGCTCACGTGCTGCCAACACAATGGGCTCCTCCATGTCGGGGGTACCAGCGAGGGCCTCCCGGATGTCGCACAGGAGAGGGGCCTCGGGTCCAGAGACAGTGAGACCCTCTAAGGCCCGGACATGGAACAGCTCCGGGCGCAGCAGTGTGACGTCTGCGTTGTCCGAAGCGACTCCGTGGTCGGGGCGGCGCGAGAGAGCATCCGGGCGGCCCATGAGGCGGCCAGGTTGGTGGTGCAGGGTGAAGTCGAAGCGAGACAGATAGAGGGACCAGCGGGCTTGACGACGGTTGAGATTCTGGGCCTTCCGGTGATAGGCTGGCTACCAGACGCGCTCTGCACCAACTTGGTAAGGGCATATTTTTGCGCTTTTTACAGAGTTTACTCTCGAACCACTTGGTGTATCGTGTCGCGGTTGACAGTGTTACGTTCAGTAGGGCTTAAGGGTCTACTGCCCAGTCGACGACTGTGGATAGTGTCGACGATAGCAAGGCAGTCAGACCACTACTGTGGAATTGGTCTTATGAGTCTATACCAGGCCCAGGGCTATTAGTAACAAACGCTTGGACCGCGACAATTCCCCAAAAAAAAGGATCTTTTGTTGCGGCGACTTCTCAAAAGGGTCATTCTCTGCAGATGGGAACTTGGGCTGAAGGGCTGAGCAATGTGCGATGTTCTCAATAATGCAACTACTACTGGACAAGACTTGGCGTTACAAAATTGAACCAATCTTGTCGCGGCAACTCCCGGTTTTGAGTTGGGTGTTTCCACAGATCGTGCCACGACGACGACTTGTCACATGTCAGGATCCATTTGATCACGGGATATTATGGACGCGTCGCGGTGACGCTTCCAAGTGTCACGGCGAGTCGCGCCCATACCCAAATACACTAAGACCGACATGGCTAGATCCGTGAACCGAACCATGTGAGGAATGACTGGCGTGCCTAGGGCCATACGGCTTCTTGAGGCGCCCACGTTGGTCTCACTTGCCAAGACATACCCGTTGGCCAATTCAGCACGTCGTATTCCAAAAGTATGACGCGGTGGGTTGGCCCACATCAAAAGTATCATATGGACTATGGGGCGGGGTCCTGATCACTCAGGGCCTGTCCAATCGTTCAGCTTTTCAATTACCCTAAAAGGCAACCGATCTTAGATAGCGTAGCTACTATACAGTTGTACAGGACTTTACCAAGCATTGTCGTAGACAGTATAAGTAGCACGTCGTTTCTTTGTATAGGGGAGCCTTCCCCCGGACTGTGAATCACTCTCATTTCAGATTGTTTTGTACAATTTGCGTGCCGCGAGATTCCACCCTAAGAAGTTCTGCCACCCCTGCCCGGTTGCGACGAGTTGCTCCCTGAGCACTTGTAGCTACTGTGATTTGAGTTTGAGTTGAGATATCAGAAAGTCGGATTCGCCGCATCTGGTATTGTCGCGGCATTTAGTGTCGTCGCCTTCGGGCTTTGTTGAGATCGTTCCACACCTCTAGCTTGGCAGTGCGTCGACTAGTTGTGCTCGGGTTGTTTTGGTCAGTTGGCAGTGCGTCGACTTGAGAACTTTGGTTCCACACTTCTTGCTTGGCAGTGCGTCGACAAGTTGTGCCTGGGTTTTGGACATTGGATATTGGCTGTTAGTTGGCAGTGCGTCGACGCGGCATTTTGGTTTACTAGTTGGCAGTGCGTCGACTCAGTACTTTTGGTTGTGTCAGTTGGCAGTGCGTCGACTTGACATTTGGGTTTCCTAGTTGGCAGTGCGTCGACTCAGTATATCGGTTGTATCGGTTGGCAGTGCGTCGACTCGGTATTTGGGTTTTGCGTCACCATCTAGACGCTGTCGCTACAAGGGATCTTAATACTCCATATTAAGTTCTGACTTGTTATATTGTTGGTTGTGGATTGGATTAGTGTTGCTTGTGTTCGTATAGAAGATATTGGTTGAGACACCATTGTTTACTATATATAAATTCTTGTCGTCGACTTCGTCTTCCGCGACTATTGATCTGCGTCTCTTGAGAGTTGTGATACTGGTGTTCTGTCCACCCCGAAGCCCTCACATCTTTCACACACTGAGAAGCTGATTACGAGGAGTGTGAACGTGTTTATATTTGGGTTTACCTTCATAGTAGATTCACTTGTGAGCACGCCCTCAGCATTTCACCGGAAGTACTCCAAATTTTTGTGGTCGGTCCAGATCTCAACGGGGTGCTCGGCGCCCTCGAGGAAGTGTTGCCACTCCTCCAAGGCGCGGACAATGGCGAGCATCTCCGTGTCGTGGATTTCGTAGTTCCGCTGGACCTCGTTAAGACTCTTCGAGAAGAAGGCAACCGGATGCCACTTGTCATCCACGGGGGACTGCTGCGAGATGACAGCACCGGTCGCAAAGTCCGAACTGTCTGCTTCGAGGCGGTAAGACCTGGAAGCATCCGGGAGCTGCAGGACTGGGGTAGAGGTAACAGCGTTCTTCAGCGCAAGAAACGCAGCTGCCTCGTTGGCGCCCCAAGTCCATGCCACGTCCTTCTTGGTGAGGTCAAAGAGAGGACGGGCAACGTGCGAAAAATCCCGGATGAACCTCCGGTAGAAGTTAGTGAAGCCGAGGAACTGCTGCACTTCCTTCTTGTTAGCCGGAGCTGGCCACTCCGCCACACCTGCGACCTTGACCGGGTCCATCTCCACATGGTTGTGGGAAATGATCACCCCAAGGTATTCGATCGACGGCATCTCGAACTCGCATTTCTCCACGCGAAGGTAGAGCTTGTTCTTGCGGAGACGTCGGAGGACTTCGTTCACAATTTCCCGGTGACAATGGATATCGGAATGTGCGATGAGAATGTCGTCGAGGTACACCATAACGTCGCCAGAGAGGATGAGGTCCTGAAGTATGTCATTCATCATCGTCTGGAACGTTGCGGGGGAGTTGGTCAGGCCGAAATACATCACCAACGGCTCAAAGAGCCCGCGGTTTGTCCGAAACGCTGCCTTCCACTCGTCGCCTTGACAAATGCGCACGTTGTTGAAGCCCCAGCGAACGTCGAGTTTGGTGAAGAACCGAGCTCCCTTGAGCTTGTTGATGAGATCATTGATCAGGGGGAGCGGGTAGCAGTTCTTCACTGTCATCGCGTTTAGCGCTCGGTAATCTTGGACAAACCGTAAGGTGCCATCTTTCTTCTTCACAAAGAAGACGGGAGACGCCATGGGCGATTTTGACGGCCGAATCCTGCCAGTAGCCATGCCCTCCTCGATGAAGCTGTCGAGCTGCTTCTGTTTGAGAGGGGAGATGGGGTAGACCTTACAGTTGGTCGGCTTCGCGTCAGGAACCAGTTCAATGGCGTGATCCCAGGGGCGTCGCTCTGGCAGGTTGTCGAAGGACTCCTTGCTGAAAACATCTTCGAACTCGCGGGCCCACTCGGGGATGGTGTCCCGAGGAGGTGCAGAGTTCTTAGCAAACGCCTCGGCGAGTCGCTGGGAGACGGTGCTGGTGGCTCGGATGTTTTCAGAAGGGTTGAAGCGGGTGTAAAAGATACGGTCACCGGCTTCCAAGGAGTCGTCATCTTCTTCGACATCTTCAGGGTCATAATCGTCCGAGTCTGGCAAAAGCTCCGGCATCTCTTCGTCCTCGTGGTCCTCAACGTCGACAGCGCAGATGGATGGAACCGGACCTTGTCTGATGGTGCGGAGCACCCGGGCTGCGGTTCTGGCAGATCAACGTCCTTCGCGAAGTTCCTCCCGGCAGGTGGAGCAACCGGAAGGGCAACGGCTCATCTTTACCTCCTGGGTATCCCAGTTGATCTCTGGGTTGTGCTTCCGGAGCCAGGAGTACCCTAGAATGAGCTGCTGCTTGCCTAAACGGGTGACAGCAAGCTGCACGCATTCACTGTGGCCCTGGTAATGGAGAACCACATCAGCAACTTCGCGAATGGAACCGGCCTTGTTCGGCGTGCCGTCCACGTTGTAAACGGGGATAGGCTGGGTGAGGCGACGAACGGGGAGGTGATTTTCGAGGACATAGGCCGAGTCGATGAAGTCGGATGTGGCACCACAATCGACCAGGCCTTTGAGAGATAACTTCACTGCGTTGTCGGTGGACTCGATCTCGAGGGGGAGGTGGAGAGAATTGGCCCTGGGAGAGGCGGCAGCGACATAGCAGGAAGGGAGCTTGCGTTCCCACTTCTCCTTACGGACTCGTGGGGTTAGAGGGGGAGCAGGGTGTACGTCTATCGCTTCAACTGTTGCAGAGTGGAGGGAATTGGATTCATCATACAAACAGGAGAAACGATTACGCAAAGCGAACGAGGGCATACTACTCACTCGTCGCTGGGGAGAAAACCCTGCTCCTCCTCGGCTGCGACGTTGGACGCATGATCCGCAACAGCTGCAGTGGTCACGACCCGAGCAACCAACTCGGAAAGCAGATCACTCCCCAGCTGATTGATGACCTCATCAAGTACATCAGCGTGACGTATGTCAGCTGGGGTGGGGCAGTCACGGGCAAGATGACCCGGACTGCCGCAGCAGAAGCAGGTGCGTCAAATGTCACCACGGAGCCGGGCCCGGTCTACCTCCATGGGAATTGGATGGGCGACAGGGGCGGGCGCCGGGCGGGCAGCGAGGGCCGGTGCTACAGCAGGGAGCACTGGGGCACGAGGACGGGGGGCAACAGCAGGCGCTCGGGGAGGAGGCGCTGCGTGGCCTCGAGAAGCTCTGGCAGCAAGTTCCGCATTGTACTGCCGGAACGCACGGACACGCCATTCGGCGTAGTCGGTGAGGCTGGGAGGGTTACCAGAGGTGGTGATGGCTTGGTTGATCCTCGGGTCCAAGCCCGTCCTATATTTGGTCACCTTGACCAAGTTGTCGGTATAACCAGCGAGGTCAAGGAGGTCGTCGTACTCGTCTGTGTACTTGAATACGTCGCAGGAGCCCATATAATACTGATGGGTTTCCAACCGCGCCAAGGCGTGGTCTTGCTTGTTCTCCTCGACGAATCGGAGCTTGAACTCGGTGACGAACAGAGCCCAAGTGGGGAACGGGAACGGGGTGCGCTCGGACATGCGCTCGGACCAGGAGGCCGCTGAGTCCTTGGACATGTAGGAGAGGGCGAAGCGGACTACCTTCTCCTCAGCGACCACCCCGTTCACGAAGAACGCCTCGGGGAGCAGTCGCCAGTACTGCTTCACTGAGTGCAAGAAGCTCTTGCCCAAGGTGTGATCCCCATCGAACGAGAAGGGGGGGTTGGGACGGATGAGGGGGCGCGCAGTGTTCGGCTGCGAGCCAGCAGAAACACCTGGACCCACTGCCGGAGCTGGTGCAGGGGCAGGGGCAGGGGGTTGTGGTTGGTTGAGGAGCCGATTGAGTACGGCTTCGATGTTTTGGATGCTGGTCTCCAGGGCGGACAGTCGATGCTGGGAGTTGTCGTCTTCCATGCTGGTCGAGTGTGCTTGTGGAGGGTGTAAGGGCAACCTCGAGGCCCGATCTCAGAGTCCTGACAAGGGAGAGTCCAAAGCGTCAGATAAGAGGATCGACTAGTACAGGAGACTGGCAAACCTGACAAGGGAGAGTCCAAAGAGAAACCGAGTTGGGGACTCTCCTTGTCAGGGCCCACTATATATAGCCTACAGAACAATGGATGACCAAGCACAATGGAAGCGCCAGACAATGGGGCCAGGGGACGATGAGGGGCCGGATCGGGGGGAACAATGGGAGCCGGACCGTCGGGACAATGGGGGTCCGGGCCGGAGTGTCATGTGGAAGTGCTTGGCAGGGAAGTCCGGACCGAAGCATGTGACGCTTGACAGATGGCACGTGCGCGGTCACATGCGAGATCCCATGGTGATCAGACGAAAGCAGGGGTTCCCCTGACAGAGGGGAGGAGGGGGCAAGCAAAGAGGTGACGGATTGGCGGTCTTGGTCGCTCGTTGACTCGTCTCCGCTGTTACTATCGGCGTCGAACCTCGCAATCTTGACCAGTTATCCCTAGGAACACGGTTTCTGCTGTAAGGGCAACCTCGAGACCTGATCTCAGAGTTCTGGCAAGGGAGAATCCAAAGTGTCAATAGTGGTAGCTAGGTACAAGACCGGCATACCTGGCAAGGGAGAATCCAAAGAGAAACCGTGTTGGGGATTCTCCTTGCCAGGCGCCACTATTTATATGATACAAGAACAATAGAGCGCGCAGCGACAAACAAAGAACAATGGGAACAATAAGTACAATGGCCGTTGGAGAACAATAGGAAACTGAGACAGTGGGAATGATGGGACAGCTGACCATGTGCCCATCAGAGAGAAGCGCTTGGCGTGGCAGTCCGGGCCGCGGCACGTGACAGCTGACAGGTCACGCAAGCGCGATCACATGCCTGATCGAAGGCAGAGCGGTCCAAAGCGGGGGTTCCCCTGACATATAGGAACATTGAGTCACTATGAGCTGTTTCCATGTTTCGAATTTTGGGCTGACAGAGGACATGAAGTGGCATTATATTCAACAAGAACAGCATAAGGAGACATAATTCCGATGGTTTTCAGCTGCATATATGTAAAAACAGTCTCAGAAGAGCAAAACATAGTTAGGTACGACGTTTATACAGGCCCTGATTGGCTACTGACTTGATATGTTCCGGGCTGTCACTTTACATAATATTACATATTCGGAGATGGCAGGGGCTGAGGCACCGGTGGGGCAGGGGTGATGGCGGGGGTCAATCAGTGGCAGGGTAGTTGCGGGGGTGCTGGCGGGGGTGAAGGCGGGGGTGCAGGCAGGTGGTCATGGCTGGGGTGGGTAGAGACTCATTGGTAAAAACAATCAGCCATGTGTTTGCAGTTGGTCTTCCAAAAGATACAAGCCAAGACACAAGTTGTTAAGAGTTTACATGTCAAATTTGCACTGATAACCAAGCTCTGACTATTGTGGGACAACTTGCCAGTAAATACATCCTCTCACATCACACCGAGTAATGAATATAGTTCACCTCAAATCCACTCTATTTAATGAATTCATGCTGAAACCCAAGCAGATCGCTTGCAAGGGAACACACAAGTTTCAAACCTCAAGTGCATTCAGCCAGGAAGGGGGGGATGAGATGTGTACCTAATATGTTCTATTACAAGCTCCAAAAATGGATACCACTGTGCTACACATATATATTATTAAATGGGTAAAGCAAACAATCAATGAGTGGAGTGTGGACCCTGGTCTGCCAATCTACTATGCCACCCATCCTGCCAGCCAAAAAATGAGAAAATCACATGTTCTGCTTGACTTCACATGCCATGGATTATATAGGTAACATCATCCATTAATCTCCTACCTCCCACCGAAACATTGGTAAATCACATGACTTGACCTGGAGACCCAGCCAAAACATGCGGGCAATGTTGTGTATCTTTATCCCCAATTCCCTGCCAAAATAGAGAAAAGTTACGTGATATTCTACAACCCTAGCCAGAGTAGATACATCAAAATTTTGTGTAATCCACCCCTGCCCCTGCTCCCCCACCAGACCCCGCATCAGACCCGGCACCAGACCCTGCACCAGACCCCGCACTGGGCCCTGCATCAATTGCAATATCCAGTTACACATCTTCACCTTCCCTATTGGCTTTGTCTTGTGACAATCAACCCAAAAATGAAGTCGAAAAGAGAAGTGATTTCGAAGACTGGAGAATACAACCAAGTAGCTACAGTATTTATACCCAAGTCCAGTCTGAGTCATATCTACGACTAATGAGTCATAAGACTATGTACCGCATGGAACGCTGGTCATGGGTTGTAGTAGAACCTTCCGGAGCATATGTCGCGCAGCCTCGAATCGATAAAGATACCCCTAGACCCCTAGCCCGGACCGTCAGATGCCGTGATCCGTGCCAAGATAAGATAAGATCGTCGATGATAAGATGAAAAAGTGGCCGAATTATGACATTACCCCCTCTCTAGGGTCGATGTCCTCATTGACTAGGCCAATGGGTGTGAAGACGTTCTCATAAGGGTCGAAGAGTTGTCGTTGAGGGTATGGAAGGTGTTCGTCTCTGGGCTTGTAGCGATGAATGAGATAATCCCAGTGTCCAGTTTTGAGCGTTGGCAGGAGGCGAATGCGTGTGTCTGGGTTGGATTGTTTCCTCTGCCAATCTCTCAGGACTCTCTTTGCGTGGGTAAGGTGACATGATGGTTCCAAGGTGTTCTTGCTATGTGGCCATCCCTTCCATTTGACCAAGTACTGTTTCCCTCGGCCGACTTTCCGTTCTTTCACAATCTCTTCGACTTCCCACTCTTCTGCTCCTCTGATCATCCTGGCTACGGGTCTCTTCTCTTGGCGATGGGGGGGTGGTTCGTGATAGGGCGTCAACAGTGACTCGTTGAACACGGGGTGTCTTCGGTCCGTATCCGGTAAATCCAGCTTCCATGCGGCCGCTCCAACCTTCTCCAGTACCTCGTATGGCCCCAATCTCTTGTCGCTCATCTTCTTCGAAGGCCTGTCCGTCTCGATATTGTCCCCCTCTATGTACACCTTCATCCCCACCTTCAACTCCGGAACTTCTTTTCTTTGCTTATCGTAGTGTTTTTTCATTTTTTCATTTGCTTTTTCCAATGCTGCTTTTGCTTCGTCTTGTATTTCTTTGATTCTTTTTACAAATTCCTCCGCCGACTCGTTCCTTGATTCCATCCTTTGCTCCACTCCCTTCCATGGGTGATATCCGTGATTAGCATAGAACGGCGACATTTTGGTAGACGTGTTCATTTTGTCGTTGTATGCGAACTCCGCCATTCCCAGCCACTCCGACCAGTCCGTCTGATGGTAGTTGACGTAAATGCGGAGATAGTGTTCGATCTCCTGATTCATACGCTCCGTCTGCCCATCCGTGATGGGGTGATATGCGGTCCCCGGATTCATTTCCACGCCCAACATCCGATTCGTTTCCTTCATAAAGCCCTTGATGTATCGAGAGTCCCTGTCGGTGATGATTTTGCGGGGGACCCCGTGATAGCGGAAGATTCGGTCCCTGGTTAACCGTGCTACTCCTTCGCTGCTGATGTCAGTACTAATTGGTTCGACATGGATCATTTTGGTGAAGGTGTCACACCACACATGAATTGCGTCATACCCGTTACTGACCGGCAGGGGTCCGATCTGATCCATGGAGATGATTTCCCACGGCGCGTTTGGAACTGCATGCGGGTGCAAACTCCCTGTCCTGGCTCTTCTGGTCTTGGTCCGCTGGCACGCCTCGCACGTCTGGATGTATTTCCGAATTTGGTTTCCCATCCTTGGCCACCAGTAGTTCCTTTCCACCATCTCCTGCGTTCGGTTGATCCCAGCGTGTCCGACCAAAGGTGTGTCGTGGTGTAGTCCGATGATCTTGTCTCGTAGCTCCTCATTCCTCGGTACGTAGAGCTTCCCATGGTACGTGATGAGCCCATCTTCCTTTTTCCATCCGACGAGTGACTTCTCCAAGGCCGCTTTGACGCTTCCATCAATTGATCGAGTAGCCTTGATCTCATCGATTAGCTGCTGATCTTGCCCCTCGAATGTGACTTCTTGTGACCGGAAGAATTCGGGTTTCAGCAGAGTGATATCCTTGTTGTCGTTCTTGCCCTGATCGTGATCCGCTCGTCGAGATAAGAGATCCGCCTTGCGGTTGAGTGCGCCAGGCCGGTGTCGTAAGGTGAAATCGAATTCTGCTAATTCTGTGATCCATCGTGCTTGTCGTCGGTTGAGCTTTTGTGGCTTCCGGAAGTATTCGAGGTTCTGATGATCAGTGAAGATCTCAAACGTTTCTGTGGCCCCCAAGAGTAGCTGCCTCCATTCATCAAGTGATAACATGATCGCGAGCATTTCCTTGTCGTAGATCTCGTAATTTCGCTCGGTTTCGGTCAATGCGTGTGAAATAAATGCGATTGGGCGCCAAATGCCGTCTTGTTTTTGGCTCAAAACAGATCCTGTTGCCCCTTCCGAAGCATCGGCTTCCAGACGATATTGACCGGTGTCATTTGGCAGTGCTAAGACGGCATCTTCCGCGATTCTCTTCTTTAACCCATCAAACGCCGCATGTTCATCCGGGCCCCATGACCATCCTGCCTTCCCTGTCAGCCGCGTCAACGGCTTGGCGACCTCCGCATATCCCCGAACAAAACGTCGATAGAAGTTTGTGAATCCGAGGAAGGCTTGGACTTGTTTGACGCTCTTTGGTTCCGGCCATTCCATCACGCCCTTGATCTTGACTGGGTCCATCCGCATCGAATTGTGTCCAATAATTACACCCAAATATTCGATTTCCGTGCGTTCGAACTCGCACTTTTCGGGCTTCGGGTATAGCTTGTGTTTCTGGAGCAATTCGAGCACTCGTTTCGTGATCCGCCGATGTTCGTCCAAGTTTTCTGTAAAGATCAGTATATCGTCTAGATAGACTACCACGTGACCCTCGTTGATCAACTCTCGGAGTATGTTGTTCATCATGTTTTGGAACGTTGCCGGGGAATTTGTGAGACCGAAGAACATAACTAAGGGCTCGTACAGCCCTCGGTTCGTGCGGAATGCAGCCTTCCACTCGTCGCCCTCTTTGATACGTACATTGTTGTACCCCCACCGGATGTCAAGTTTTGTGAAGAACTTGGCGCCACATAGATTATGGACTAGTTCGGATATCAGCGGCAGCGGGTATCGATTCCGAATCGTCATTTCATTCAGCTTCCGATAGTCTTGGACGGGGCGTAGGGAGCCATCCTTCTTCTTGACAAAGAAGAATGCTGATGCCATGGGTGATTTTGATGGCCTGATCCGTCCACTGGCCAGGTTCTCTTGTAAGAATTCGTCGAGTTTGACTTGTTCATTGCGTGATAGTGGGTACACCTTGCAGTCCACTGCTTTGGAGCCTGGTTTGAGCTCGATTGCATGATCCCATGCCCGTCGGTCCGGTAGCGAGTCGAATGATTCCTTGGCGAATACTTTGACGAATTCTCGGTATTGATCTGGAAGCTTTCCCTCGGTCATTCTCTCCTTCTCCTTTTCCGCTTCTTCTGCGAATTTCTGCGCCGGCGTTTCCTTCAGCCGTAGGTCTACCTCCTTTCCAAAGTCGATCAACAAGATTGATTCTCCCTCTTCCAGATCCGGTGCACCCGCGTCCAGGTCAATTGCATCCATGTCGATCATCGCTTGGTGCTCCTCGTGACCCCTCATTTGACATTGCTCTGGGCATCGGCTGAATCTCATTGTCTGCTCCTGCCAATCCACCTCGGGGTTGTGTTCCGTCAGCCAATCCAGGCCGATGAAGATCCGGGCTTTTCCCAGACACGTCAGAAGGAACGTGCGTGTCTCCACATGAGGACCGATTCTCATTCTCAAGTCGACGTAGTGCGTGATCCGACCGCTGATGTTCTCGGTGTTGTCGGCGTTACGAGCCACAATGGGTTGCAGAAGCTCTTGGATATCCAGCTTTTCTGCCCGTGCGTAGTCGGTGTCGATGCAGCAGGTACTGCAGCCACTATCGAGCAGCGCCTTGACTCCACGCGTTTTCCCTGAGTCCAGGCCCGTGATCTGGACATATACGTCCATCGAATGCCTCTTTCTTTCGGCTTGGTAACTGCGCAATTCCTGCGCCAATCTGCTGGGCTGGGGGCCCTTCTGTTTCTCGGCCGCCAATTTCCTCTGGATGGCATCTGGCACCCTGGTGCGTTTGGGTGCTTCTGGAACCTTGATTTTGGCAGATTCCTTGGGCGCTTCCTCCTTTTCCAAGGATCGAGCCTTCGGAGCGATGCTCCCCTTTTCGGTCTTTGTTGACGTGGTTCCTTCTCCACGAGCCATAAATACGTAGGAGTCCAAAAATAATTTATCTGCAGCTTTCTGATCTTTTTTATCTTGTAAGTATTTTCTATTTAGAGCTATCTTTTCCTGGCGTTCTTTTTCCATCTCGGCAATAAGAAAATCGTGAACATTTGTACGTAGTGAGTCTGAGATCGTGTATGTAGATGAAATATTGTCCGTATCTTTAATCGAAACAAGTACAGAAAATCGTCCATAGTCCGGACGCTCCACCTCCTTGGCTAGAGGAGTGGAGCGCTTCAAAAACCCTTCTCGCGCAGCTTCTCGGCAATCTCCTTCAGGAACTCGTTGTCCTTGTCCCCGTTCTCGATTTCTTCCAGCATTGTGGCCCGATTGAAGAACGTGCGCTTCTTCTTGGGCTCCGGGCAGTTCCGCGCAATGTGCCCGGGCTGCTGACAGTTGTAGCAGATGATATTGCGGCCGCGGGCGTGGGTACGATCGATTTCCATCGGAACCGGTTCGTTGGCAGCGGGTCGGGCCGGAGCGGGTGTGGGCGCCACTGGTGCCGTTTGGGGACGGAACTGGGGAGGTGGTCGTTGTGTGGGGTGCCCATACGACGCTTTGCGCAGCTGGTCACGCAGAGCATTGGCTTCGATGTTGATGCACCAGGCTTTGAACGCTCCATAGGCCTTGGGCAGAGGGACACCGGTGTTGTAGAGACGGCTGGCGATCTCGCTGCTGAGTCCGCGCTCCAGGAACTCGATGAGGATATTATCCTGGTCCCCCTTCTTGTATTCGCCTTTGTCGTCGGTGGTGTCAACCACATTGTAGCCTGCATCCGCGGCCAACATCTCAAAGTCGGAGATGTAGTCCGCGAAGGACCGTTTGTTTTGACGCAGGGCCATAAGCCGAGCAGCGGCGACTTGTTCCGCATTGGAGTCCCCGAATGCCCTCTGAAACTCCTCCAGGAAGTTCTTTGATGTGACTCCTGCCTTCAGTCCCTGGAAGCCATCGAAGTTGTGCTGCTTCCAGTTCATCGCCCATCTCGAGGCAGCGCAGCTCGTGCCGTTCTCGTTACGGAGGTAGGAGAGGACAAAGAGGATTTTGGTCTCATCTTGTGAGAACTCCGATCGATAGGCACCGATGTAAGTGGTGCACGCGTCCACAAAGCCCAGGTATTTGGACTTGTCGCCATCGAAGTAGGGGGGGTTGGCGGCGAGGGTGATGCGGTGATGCCCTGACATGGTAGGGGCAGGCGTGTGAGGTGGAGGCGAGGGTGGTTGTTCGGAGGGCAGTTCGTCGAGGTCGGGGATCTCGTCTTCAGGCGGTGGGAGGGCGAGGTAGGGGTTGGAGGGCCCGGGTTGGTTTTGATGCGCCAGATCGGGCGACGATGGTACGATGGGGGGAGGGGACGGACTCCCAGACGACGATGGGAAACGGTACAAAATGGTGGAATCGTGTGCTGTACAAGCACTCGAGGGAGGGTTCTTTTGCTAGCAAAAAGATCCCGGGCCTAGCTCTTCACGTGCCCGATGATCCCGAGGTGCGTTTTCCCGAAGGTCTCCGCAGCACTCCTTGTAGCTACCGTAAGGCTTGGGTCGGGCTCAACGTTACCCGTGGCCTGGTGCTGTTTGCTTGATATGAACCCTTCACTGCGATAGTGGAGGACGACTAGATGATTCGGTAAAAGGGTGAGTGGGGTGATAAGGGTTAAGAGGATATAGCGGGCGTAGCGGTGCCAGATGCAGGGTAAGAGGTATGAGGTAGGAGGGTATGAGGGGAGTTTTCGAATTATGTGACAATCAACCCAAAAACAAGTCGAAAAGAGAAGTGAATTCGAAAACTGGAGAATACAACCAAGTAGCTACAGTATTTATACCCAAATCCAGTCTGAGTCATATCTACAACTAATGAGTCATAGGGCTATGTACCGCATGGAACGCTGGTCATGGGTCGTAGTAGAACCTTCTGGAGCATATGTCGCGCAGCCTCGAATCGATGAAGACAATCCCTGGAACCCCTAGTCCGGACCGTCTGATGCCGTGATCCGTGATAAGATAAGTCGTGCCAAGATAAGATAAGATCGTCGATGATAAGATGAAAAAGTGGCCGAACTATGACACACGGGTAACGTTGAGCCCGACCCAAGCCTTACGGTAGCTACAAGGAGTGCTGCGGAGACCTTCGGGAAAACGCACCTCGGGATCATCGGGCACGTGAAGAGCTAGGCCCGGGATCTTTTTGCTAGCAAAAGAACCTTTCCTCGAGTGCTTGTACAGCACACGAATCCACCATTTCGTACCGATTCCCATCGTCATCTGGGAGTCCATCCCCTCCCCCCATCATACCATCGTCGCCCGATCTGGCGCATCAAAACCAACCCGGGCCCTCCAACCCCTACCTCGCCCTTCCGCCGCCTGAAGACGAGTTCCCCGACCTTGGCGAGTTACCCTCCGAACAACCACCCTCGCCCCCACCTACTGCACCTGCTCCTACCATGTCAGGACATCACCGCATCACCCTCGCCGCCAATCCCCCTACTTCGATGGCGACAAGTCCAAGTACCTGGGCTTTGTGGACGCGTGCACCACTTACATCGGTGCCTATCGGTCAGAGTTCTCGCTGGACGAGACGAAAATCCTCTTCGTCCTGTCCTACCTCCGCAATGAGAGCGGCACAAGCTGCGCCGCCTCAAGATGGGCGATGAACTGGAAGCAGCACAATTTCGAGGGCTTCCAAGGACTAAAGGCGGGAGTCACCGCGACAAGCTTCTTAGAGGAGCTTCAGAGGGCCTTTGGGGATTCTAACGCAGAGCAAGTCGCTGCCGCCCGACTCATGGCCCTTCGCCAGGGCAGACGGTCCTTCGCGGACTACATCTCCGACTTCGAAATGCTGGCTGCAGACGCGGGGTACAACGTGGTCACCTCCACCGACAGCAAGGGCGAGTACAAGAAGGGGGAACAGGACAATATCCTCATCGAGTTCCTGGAGCGCGGACTCAGCAGCGAAATTGCAAGCCGCCTCTACAACACTGGCGTCCCCCTGCCCAAGGCATATGGTGCCTTCAAGAATTGGTGTGTCAACATCGAGGCGAACGCTCTACGCGATCAGCTGCGCAAAGCATTGCATGCGCAATCCGCACCACGACCGCCTCCCCAATTTCGCCCGCAGGTAGCCCCAATGACACCTGCACCCGCCCCGGCCCGACCCGCTGCCAACGAACCAGTCCCGATGGAAATCGATCGCACCCACGCCCGCGGCCGCAATATCATCTGCTACAACTGTCAGCAGCCTGGGCACATTGCGCGGAATTGTCCGGAGCCCAAGAAGAAGCGCACGTTCTTCAATCGGGCCACAATGCTGGAAGAGATCGAGAACGGGGATAAGGACAACGAGTTCCTCAAGGAGATTGCCGAGAAGCTGCGCGAGAAGGGTTTTTGAAGCGCTCCACTCCTCTAGCCAAGGAGGTGGAGCGTCCGGACTATGGACGTTTTTCTATACTTGTTTCGATTAGAGATATGAACGATTCTCCTCATGCATACACAATCTCAGACTCCCTACGTACTAATATTCATGATTTTCTTGTTGCTGATATGGAAAAAGAACGACAAAGGAAAATAGCTTTAAATAGAGAGTATTTACAGAGTAAAAAGGATCAAAAAACTGCGGATAAATTAATTTTGGACTCCTACGTATTTATGGCTCGTGGAGAAGGAACCACGTCAACAAAGACCGAAAAGGGGAGCATTGCTCTGGAGGCTCAATCCTTGAAAAAGGAGGAAGCGCCCAAGGAATCTGCCGAAACCAAGGTTCCAGAAGCACCCAAACGCACAAGGGTGCCAGATGCCGTTCAAAGGAAATTGGCGGCCGAGAGACAGAAGGGCCCGCAGCCCGGCAGACTGGCGCAGGAATTGCGCGACTACCAGGCCGAAAGGAAGAGACATTCAATGGACGTATATGTCCAGATCACGGGTCTGGACTCAGGGAAAATGCGCGGAGTCAAGGCGCTGCTCGATAGCGGCTGCAGTACCTGTTGCATCGATACCGACTACGCACGGGCGGAGAAGTTGGATATTCAAGAGCTTCCACAACCCATTGTGGCCCGTAACGCCGACAACACCGAGAACATCAGCGGTCGGATCACGCATTACGTTGACCTAAGGATGAGAATCGGCCCTCACGTGGAGACACGCACGTTCCTTCTGACGTGTTTAGGAAAAGCTCGGATCTTCATTGGTCTTGATTGGCTGACGGAACACAACCCCGAGGTGGATTGGCAGGAGCAGACCATGAGATTCAGCCAATGCCCAGAGCGGTGTCACATGAGGGGTCACGAGGAACATCAAGCAATGATTGACATGGATGCAATCGACCTGGACACGGGCACACCGGATCTGGAAGAGGGAGAATCGATCCTGTTGGTCGATTTTGGGAAGGAAGTGGATCTGCGGCTGAAGGAAACGCCGGCGCAGAAATTCGCAGAAGAAGCGGAAAAAGAGAAGGAGAGGATGACGGAGGGGAAGATTCCGGATCAATATCGGGAATTTGTCAAAGTATTCGCCAAGGAATCGTTCGACTCGCTACCAGACCGACGGGCATGGGATCACGCAATCGAGCTCAAACCTGGTTCCAAGGCAGTGGACTGCAAGGTGTACCCACTATCACGCAATGAACAAGTCAAACTCGACGAATTCTTACAAGAGAACCTGGCCAGTGGACGGATCAGGCCATCAAAATCACCCATGGCATCAGCATTCTTCTTTGTCAAGAAGAAGGATGGCTCCCTACGCCCCGTCCAAGACTATCGGAAGCTGAATGAAATGACGATTCGGAATCGATACCCGCTGCCGCTGATATCCGAACTAGTCCATAATCTATGTGGCGCCAAGTTCTTCACAAAACTTGACATCCGGTGGGGGTACAACAATGTACGTATCAAAGAGGGCGACGAGTGGAAGGCTGCATTCCGCACGAACCGAGGGCTGTACGAGCCCTTAGTTATGTTCTTCGGTCTCACAAATTCCCCGGCAACGTTCCAAAACATGATGAACAACATACTCCGAGAGTTGATCAACGAGGGTCACGTGGTAGTCTATCTAGACAATATACTGATCTTTACAGAAAACTTGGACGAACATCGGCGGATCACGAAACGAGTGCTCGAATTGCTCCAGAAACACAAGCTATACCCGAAGCCCGAAAAGTGCGAGTTCGAACGCACGGAAATCGAATATTTGGGTGTAATTATTGGACACAATTCGATGCGGATGGACCCAGTCAAAATCAAGGGCGTGATGGAATGGCCAGAACCAAAGAGTGTCAAACAGGTCCAAGCTTTCCTTGGATTCACAAACTTCTATCGGCGCTTTGTCCGGGGATACGCGGAGGTTGCCAAGCCATTGACACGGCTGACAGGAAAGGCAGGATGGTCATGGGGTGCAGATGAACATGCGGCATTTGATGGATTGAAGAAGAGAATCGCGGAGGATGCGGTCCTAGCACTGCCAAATGACACTGGCCAATATCGTCTGGAAGCCGATGCTTCGGAAGGGGCAACAGGATCAGTTTTGAGCCAAAACCAAGACGGCATTTGGCGCCCAATCGCATTTATTTCGCACGCACTGACCGAAACCGAGCGAAATTACGAGATCTACGACAAGGAAATGCTTGCAATCATGCTATCATTGGACAAATGGAGACAGCTACTACTGGGAGCCACGGAGACGTTCGAGATCTTCACTGATCATCAGAATCTTGAGTACTTCCGGAAGCCGCAGAAGCTCAATCGACGGCAAGCACGATGGATCACGGAGTTGGCGGAGTTTGATTTCACCTTGTGACAACGGCCCGGCGCACTCAACCGCAAGGCGGATCTCTTATCTCGACGAGCAGATCACAATCAGGGCAAGAACGACAACAAGGACGTCACGCTACTGAAGCCCGAGTTCTTCCGATCACAAGAAGTCGCATTCGAGGGACAGGACCAGCAGCTAATCGATGAAATCAAGGCCATTCGATCAATTGATGGAAGCGTCAAGGCGGCCTTAGAGAAGTCACTCGTCGGATGGAAGAAGGAAGAAGGGCTTATCACGTATCATGGGAAGCTCTATGTACCAAGGGACGAGGAGTTGCGGGACAAGATCATCGGACTACACCACGACACCCCTTTGGTCGGACACGCTGGGATCAACCGAACGCAGGAGATGGTGGAAAGGAACTACTGGTGGCCAAGGATGGGAAACCAAATTCGGAAATACATCCAGACATGCGAGGCGTGCCAGCGGACCAAGACCAGAAGAGCCAGGACAGGGAGTTTGCACCCGCATGCAGTTCCAAACGCACCATGGGAAATCATCTCCATGGATCAGATCGGACCCTTGCCGGTCAGTAACGGGTATGACGCAATTCATGTGTGGTGTGACACCTTCACCAAAATGATCCATGTCGAACCAATTAGTACTGACATCAGCAGCGAAGGAGTGGCACGATTAACCAGGGACCGAGTCTTCCGCTACCACGGGATCCCTCGCAAGATCATCATCGACAGGGATTCGCGTTACATCAAGGGCTTCATGAGGGAGACGAATCGGATGTTGGGCGTGGAAATGAACCCGGGGACCGCATATCACCCCATCACGGATGGGCAGACGGAGCGTATGAATCAGGAGATCGAACACTATCTCCGCATTTACGTCAACTACCATCAGACGGACTGGTCGGAGTGGCTGGGAATGGCGGAGTTCGCATACAACGACAAAATGAACACGTCTACCAAAATGTCGCCGTTCTATGCTAATCACGGATATCACCCGTGGAAGGGAGTGGAGCAACGGATGGAGTCAAGGAACGAGTCGGCGGAGGAATTTGTAAAAAGAATCAAAGAAATACAAGACAAAGCAAAAGCAGCACTAGAAAAAGCAAATGAAAAAATGAAAAAATACTACGATAAACAAAGAAAAGAAGTTCCGGAGTTGAAGGTTGGGATGAAGGTGTACATAGAAGGGGAAAATATCGAGACGGATAGACCATCAAAGAAGATGAGCGACAAGAGACTAGGACCGTACGAGATATTGGAGAAGGTTGGAGCGGCTGCATGGAAGCTGGATTTACCAGACACGGACCGAAGACATCCGGTGTTCAACGAGTCACTATTGACACCCTATCACGAACCACCCCCCCATCGCCGAGAGAAGAGGCCTGTAGCCAAGATGATCGGAGGAGCAGAAGAGTGGGAAGTCGAAGAAATCGTGAAAGAGCGAAAAGTCGGCCGAGGGAAACAGTACTTGGTCAAATGGAAGGGATGGCCGCACAGCAAGAACACCTGGGAACCATCATGACACCTTACCCACGCGAAGAAGATCCTGAGAGATTGGCAGAGGAAACAATCCAACCCAGACACACGCATTCGCCTCCTGCCAACTTTCGAAGCCGGACATTGGGATTATCTCATCCATCGCTACAAACCCAAAGACGAGCGCCTTCTATACCCCCAGCGACAACTCTTCGATCCCTACGAAAACGTCTTCACGCCCATCGGCCTAGTCGATGAGGACATCGACCCTAGAGAGGGGGTAATGTCATAACTCGACTCTTTTTTATCTTATCATCGGCGATCTTATCTTATCTTGGCACGACTTATCTTATCACGGATCACGGCATCAGACGGTCCGGGCTAGGGGTTATCTCTATCGATTCGAGGCTGCGCGACATATGCTCCGGAAGGTTCTACTACAACCCATGACCAGTGCTCCATGCGGTACATAGCCCTATGACTCATTAGTTGTAGATATGACTCAGACTGGATTTGGGTATAAATACTGTAGCTACTTGGTTGTATTCTCCAGTCTTCGAATTCACTTCTCTTTTCGACTTTGTTTTTGGGTTGATTGTCACACGGGCAGTTCCGCGCGATGTGCCCGGCTGCTGACAGTTGTAGCAGATGATATTGCGGCCGCGGGCGTGGGTGCGATTGATATCCATTGGGACCGGTTCGTTGGCAGCGGGTTGGGCCGGGGCGGGTGTAGGTGTTGTTGGGGCTGCCTGTGGGCGGAATGGGGGAGGTGGTCGTGGCGTGGAGTGCCCATGCGACGCTTTGCGCAGCTGATCGCGCAGAGCGTTTGCCTCGATGTTGACGCACCAGTCCTTGAAGGCGCCATACGCCTTGGGCAGGGGAACACCAGTGTTGTAGAGGCGGCTTGCGATCTCGCTGCTCAGTCCACGCTCGAGGAACTCGATGAGGATGTTGTCCTGATCCCCCTTCTTGTACTCGCCCTTGCTGTCGGTGGAGGTGACCACGTTGTACCCTGCGTCTGCAGCCAGCATCTCAAAGTCGGAGATATGATCCGCGAAGGATCGTCTATTCTGGCGCAGAGCCATGAGTCGAGCGGCGGCAACTTGCTCCGCATTGGAGTCCCCAAAGGCCTTCTGTAGTTCCTCCAAGAAGGTTGCCGAGGTGACCCCAGCCTTTATTCCATTAAGGCTCTCGAAGTTGCGCTGCTTCCAGTTCATCGCCCATCTCGAGGCGGCGCAGCTTGTGCCAGCCTTGTTGCGGAGGTAGGAGAGGATGAAGAGGATCTTGGTTTCATCCAGCGAGAATTCCGACCGGTATGCGCCGATGTAGGTGGTGCACGAGTCCACGAAGCCCATGTACTTGGTCTTGTCCCCATCGAAATAGGGAGGGTTGGCGGCGAGGGTGATGCGATGGTGTCCTGACATGGTACGAGCAGGCGTGGTAGGTGGGGGCAAGGGTGGTTGTTCGGAGGGCAACTCGTCAAGGTCGGGGATCTCGTCTTCAGGCGGCGGGAGGGCGAGGTAGGGATTGGAGGACCCCGGTTGGTTTTGATATGCCAGATCGGGCGATGATGGTAGGATGGGAGGAGGAGACGGACTCCCGGATGACGATGGGAATTGGAACGAAATGGTGGATTCGTGTGCTGTACAAGCACTCGAGGAAAGGTTCTTTTGCTAGCAAAAAGATCCCGGGCCTAGCTCTTCACGTGCCCGATGATCCCGAGGTGCGTTTTCCCGAAGGTCTCCGCAGCACTCCTTGTAGCTACCGTAAGGCTTGGGTCGGGCTCAACGTTACCCGTGGCCTGGTGCTGTTTGCTCAATATGAACCCTTCACTGCAATAGTGGAGGACGACTAAATGATTCGGTAAAAGGGTGAGTGGGGTGGTAAGGGTTAAAGGGATATAGCGGGCGTAGCAATGCAGGATGCAGGGTAAGAGGTATGAGGTAGGAGGGTATGAGGGGAGTCTTCGAATTATGTGACAATCAACCCAAAAACAAGTCGAAAAGAGAAGTGAATTCGAAGACTGGAGAATACAACCGAGTAGCTACAGTATTTATACCCAAATCCAGTCTGAGTCATATCTACAACTAATGAGTCATAAGACTATGTACCGCATGGAACGCTGGTCATGGGTTGTAGTAGAACCTTCCGGAGCATATGTCGCGCAGCCTCGAATCGATAAAGATACCCCTAGACCCCTAGCCCAGACCGTCAGATGCCGTGATCCGTGATAAGATAATCCGTGCCAAGATAAGATGAGATCGTCGATGATAAGATGAAAAGTGGCCGAACTATGACAGAGAGCAAGTTCCGAGGGCTTGTTCCAGGGAATCCCGTCCAGATTACTTTGTCATCTGCGACAACACCTGAGCCGGAGTCTGAAATGCAACAGCAAACGTCTACAGGATCTCAAGCCCCAGTCGGAGACTTTTGGGCGTCCATGGGGATAATACCTAGTTTTTCTATTCCATCAGACTTTGGTAGTACATCCATGTAGTAACTACCCTTCTCTCTGCACTCTCACTTGAATGGATCAAACGTGAACGAAAGCGTGGTGACTCTGTGATGTCACATAATCACACACACCTCTTCTCTAGACAATCACTCAAGATCACACGCGCTCTCTGGTCTCGGTTTCCTGCAACCTCCGCAAACGTCCTCCACAACCGTCCTCTGAAGCTCAAGAAATGGTCAATACAACGCGAAGCTGCAACTTCTCATCAAAAGTACTGCACTAGATCTATTGGTATCAAGCATCTCTGTAAAATGGCAAGCTGCGCTCGCAAGTGTGCTATCCCTCAAGTATCATGCAAGGCTGTTGATCAAATGATGATCTTATCATCTGTCAGATGGATGTCGTGATACACATCTTATGACTCCATCACGTGTCATCTAGAGTCATGTCGACTCGTCCTAAATAGACACAAATAGCCCCCTGTATTGTATATAAGGAGGGCTCTATTACCCTATAATCCAAGTCTCTTGACTACTCCCGCATAGTGCCCACACTAAGCTCTCACTCACACAGGTGAGCTGCTAGACGCTCTCCCCAGTGCTCAACAGGTTATGGGCCCCGAGAGCTATGTCTGCGCCTCAGTGGCCGCGACATTCATTGTATGCGCCGTCACTGGCTGCAACGATGAGCAGCGTCTTTAGCCTATCTGTATTCACTTCAGCTGCTGCATAGCGCTGGTGAAACCATGCCGGATCGCGATTACATCGCTTGATCCAGATGCATCGATCTCTAAAGGAGATTATGATCTATGAGGATCTGATCATCTTTATCTTTGATTTTATCTATCAGATTAGATTGATGCTGATCACTCACACAGATCTAACATGTCGTCCAACTCCAACAACATCTTCAATGCTGTCTCCATCTTTGATGGAAAGCACTGGCTTGTCTGGTCCGGAACTATGGAGTCCTATCTGGAGCATCAGGGGATCTCATATGTGCTGACTGAGACCGCGCCAACCGAAGTCAAGGCTACGGATGGCTCTGTGACCAACGCATCGGAGATCAAACAATGGAAGCATGATGATCTCAGGGCGAAGGGCAGCATTAAGTTGCGCCTGACTGAGGGAGTCATTGCCAACATTCCAACCGCCAACATAGTGTCAGCTGCCAAGATCTGGGAGCACCTGAAGACCCAATACGGTGGTGCTCAGTGCGCCGACCTGTACGCGTACTTCCAAACCGCGTTGAACGCCAAGTACAACGTGGGGTTGCACCCTGATCCACAGCTGCTGGTGATCACTACGGCGTTCGCTCGCCTGGAGAACGAGTCTTTGAGCATCCCTGAGTTCCTCAGAGCGATGATCATTCTCAACATAGCCCGGATTCCCTCTGTCACGGAGACTGTTCTACAGACTTATGACAAGGACGAGATCAAAGTCTCGGCGGTTCGTGACGCTCTCTTGACGCATTTCGCTCAGAAGCAGTCTCAAAGCCAGAATCATGTGGCCAAGTTCAATACCAAGCGCAAGCGCGATGACCCTTCGTTCACCAATCAGCAACAGGGCTCTGGCTCTGCACCCAATAAGGGTGATAAGGCTGATGGAAAGAAGAAGAACCGTCGAGGCAAGCGCAGTGGGAAGAACAAGGACAACAAGGGCAAGGGCAAGGCTGATCACAGTCATGTCCATGGAGTCTCCGAGATCACTGGCTCCCTCACTATTGGTTCGATCGCCTCGCTCACTCCGTCTATCCCTGCGCCGACGATCTCGCATGTCACGCACATCTCTCGCGATGGAACCAAAATCCGCGCGGTTCAAGAGAAGTCTCCCGTTAACAACAATGGGATGATTGACACCGAGTTCCAGAAGCCTACTCGTAAGGTCTTCGAGCTGGCCAAGAAGATGGATGTGACGGTAACTGCAGAACGCTTCCGGACTCTCGACAAGATTGTCAATGAGAAAGGAATGCTTCGCGAGGACGCAATCATGCGTTCTCCATCTCCGGTTGCTTCCGGCTCGAATCACACGCTGGATGGTGGTCCTCCTGCCAAACGCAGTTGTATCGAGGAGATCCCCAACGTCGAGATGGCCACCGGCCAACAGAACAATCTGGATCTTCTGTTTGGAGATAGCGAGTTCGCCCAGGCTGAACCGGTCAATTGGGATGAAGTCGTCGACTTCAACACCCTTCTGGAGGAGATGGACGCTCCTTCCACCGAAAGGCAAGTACCCTGCCTTCTCGGGCACATGCACAATTCTGATTGTTGCTCACAGCCAGAGCGCGTAATCACCGCCGCCCCGGGTTCTGTACTAAATTCGTTGATGATACGTTCGCATGATTTTTGTACCAATCTATTCTGTGTGCACTCCGATTTTGCTGCCTGCTCTAAGTGTAAGGGGAAACATCATCATCATGAATTAGGGCCTCTATGGCTTCTCGATTCTGGTGCATCTCTCCATGTGACATCGGAGATTAGTGATCTGGTCGGATATGAGAAGCTCTCAGATCCTATTGTTGCTCAGACCGCTGATAAGAACACACGTGTTGCCCTTATTGGTCGAGGAACAGCCTTCATCGATCATTACGTCACAAGGCATGGAGAAAAGACAATGGTGACTTCTCAGATATATCCAGTGTACCTAGTGCCAGGATTACATGGTCGTCTCATGTCTTTGGGCTCCTTACTCAAAGGAGGATCTCGCGTTCGTGGAGACGAATCGCGGATCAGCTTACATCGAGGGAAGTCCCCACTCTCGATCATGGAGTTTAGAACTCTAGGGAAGGACATTGCCTTGTACTTCCTGATGTCAAAGCCTAGCACGGCTGAGACAGTGCGATCCATGTCCACTGTTTACAAGGTGGATTATGAGATCATGCACCGGCGATTTGCACATCCGTCAAAAGACGTTTTACGTCAGGCAAAGAAGAATACCAAGGGCTTTCCAGAAGACCTAGTATTTCCCGAGGAAACCCGACCGTGTAAAGGATGCGCGCAAGGGAAAATGCACCAACGTGCCTTCTCGCCTTCCGAAAAACGAGCGGAGAATCCGTTTGATTTGATCCACTCGGATCTCAAACAATTTCCCACGGTGTCTTATCACAAGTACCGTTACTTCATGAGCTTCTTCGACGAAGCACTCTCCTATGGCTGGACAGTATGCCTTGCGCAGAAATCCGATGCCAAGCAGGCTATGCGCAATTTCATTGCGATGGTCAAGAACCAGTTCAATGTCACCATCAAAAAGTGGCATATTGACAATGGGGGAGAATTCATGGGGATGGGAATGGAAGAATTTCTCGCGGAACAAGGAATTCTAGTGGAGAAGGGTGCTCCATATGCTCACCAGCAGAATGGGCATGCCGAACGCTTCAATCGTACGATCATGGATAAGGCAGAAGCCATGCGCTTCACTGCCTGTCTTCCTAATTCATATTGGGAATTCGCTATCAAACATGCGACACGGATCTACAATTTGACACCTATCAGGCGTCTAAAATGGAAAACTCCATTTGAAGCTCTTCACAAGGAAAAACCGGATGTTTCCGAACTCCGAGTCTTTGGTTGCGCCGCATATGTCTTTATCCCTGATGAGAAGCGCGCCAACAAGTTATCGCCCAAATCGGAGCTGATGACCTACTTGGGCATTCCTGATGGTGTGAAAGGATTTTTGTTCATGCGCACAAACAATTCCACGTTCGTCGCCACCAAGGCATTGTTCGACAAGGAGTTGTTCCCCCGCTGTCCTGACAGCAATCGACCACCCCACGTTCCTGTTGGAGAGGAATTTCCAGAACGTGATGACCCAGTGAATCCACAAGATCCACCACAGGTAGACGGAGAAGATTGGCTATATGGAGATAATCCTTTTCCATTTCCCATGCCATCTGATCCGGCTCCACCACCTCCCGTACAGGGAAATGATGATGGTGACGACGGTCATAATCGTCAGGACCCACCGCCAGAGCGTCGGGATGAACCTCAGAGGACTCGTAGAAGTAGAATTCCACGACCAAGTCGGGAAGCTTCACCAGCTCCTGAGCCTCGAAGGTCTTCACGCCAGCGGAATGTGCCTACACGTCCAGGAAACGTCTATGGGGAAAAGCGTACCCCTACGGATATAGTCCGTGACATTCAGAACAGCAGAGGATGGAAGCGGTATGTTGGTGAAGATAAGGGTAGCTCCCAATCTCAACCATCAACCGGTGCTGATGCAGGAGTTCCCGGCCCTAGCTCGCAACCAGATTCCTCAAACGCGGGTGCTTCTGATGATCTAGACGAGGATGCACGCATGGAGAAGCTATGCCGGGAAGGGGGAGTAGAGCTCATCACGGCGCTGCTGTCAAAAGCGGTTCCAAATGAGAACCTACCTGATACGTCCAAAATTCGCGATTGGACGTTCCGCGATATCAAGCGGTTGCCTTCTGAACAACAGAAAGGTTGGATTGATGCTTGCCGCGACGAGTTAGAGGCACTTCGTCAGCGCAAGGTCTATTCCCTTGTGGACCGCCCGAAAGGACGGAAGGTTATCAGATGTCGCTGGGTCTTTGACCAAAAATCTGATGGCCGAAAACGTGCCCGCCTAGTTGCCAAGGGTTTCAGTCAAGTCGAAGGTGTTGACTATGACGAGATATTCTCTCCTGTTGTCAGGTATGAGACGTTCCGGTTAGTCATGGCGCTTGCAGCGCTCAATGATTGGCATTGGTCTGGACTCGATGTCAGTAAGGCTTTTCTCTACGGAGAGCTTGACGAAGAGGTCTACATGGAACAACCCGAAGGCTTTGTGGCGAGAGGCCAAGAGCGCAAAGTCATGCGCTTGCACAAGGCAATCTATGGACTCAAACAAGCTGCTTTAGCATGGTGGAAAGCGCTGACCAAGTCCACGAAAGCCATGGGCTGGATCCGACTAACATCGGATGCCGGCGTGTTCTTCTACAAGGACTCTGATGGCAGCATAGCCGTCATAATAGTCTATGTGGATGATGCTCTGTTCTTCTCCAAGAACAAGAAGCTCCTCGCCTTTCTCAAGGCTGAGTTCAACAAGCGATGGGAATGCCGCAATTCTGAAGATACTCCAGAGTTCTTGCGCGTGCGCCTCAGTAGAGTAGGATCTTCGATCAAGATTGATCAGATTCCTTATCTCGACAAGGTGCTAGAGCGCTTTGGGATGCAGAACGCCAAGTTCGCAGCGACCCCTCTACCGGCTGGATATGTTCCAATGCCAAATGAGGATGAAGTCGATCCAGAGCTCAGGAAGAAATTCCAATCAGTCATTGGATCTCTTCTCTTCATCATGCTAGGCACACGTCCTGATATTGCATTTGCTGTGACCAAATTGTCACAATTTGCCGCCAATCCGTCCCAAGACCACCTCCATAAAGCGCTGTATATCTGCCGCTATTTGGCTGGTACTAGGAATTATTCGCTCATTTTCAATGGTGCGACGGATAGAGGGCTAATTGCATTTAGCGATTCAGACTGGGCTGCTGATCCGATCAAGAGGAGATCTACCACTGGTTTCTTCACGAAATTGGCAGACGGGATTATTTGCTGGCAGTCTAGGCTTCAGCGCACTGTCGCGCAGTCTTCGACCGAAGCAGAATACATGGCGATTTCAGATTGTAGTCGCCAGGTGATGTGGCTGAAGAGTGTCCTTTCGGAACTCCAGTTCAAACTCACCATCCCAGTACCCATTTGCGGTGACAATCAGGGTGCACTCTTCAGTGGCAGCAATGCCTACCGAGACCGCAGGATGAAACACATAGACATCCGCTATCACTACATTCGTGAGCGAGTCGAGGAAGAAGAGGTTGAACTGTTCTTTATTCCGGGCAGTGAGAATCCTGCAGATATGTTCACCAAGAACCTAGGACGCGTCAAGTTCGAGAAGTTCAGGTCCCAACTAGGACTTGAGTTCAACTCGTCCTGAAGGAATGGCCGATGAAGATTTCGCTTTCAAACACTATCCTGTGGTTTTCAGCGTGGGGGAGTGTTGATCAAATGATGATCTTATCATCTGCCAGATGGATGTCGTGATACACATCTTATGACTCCATCACGTGTCATCTAGAGTCATGTCGACTCGTCCTAAATAGACACAAATAGCCCCCTGTATTGTATATAAGGAGGGCTCTATTACCCTTTAATAACAAGTCTCTTGACTACTCCCGCATAGTGCCCACACTAAGCTCTCACTCACACAGGTGAGCTGCTAGACGCTCTCCCCAGTGCTCAACAAAGGCATCAATACATTCTTGGGTTCTTGGGTTCTCGGGTGTTCAACAAGTGCACTCTTTTGCTCCAAATACCATTATGCAAGAAGTGGCGTCTTCAAGAGGGAGGACGGTGCAGTTAAGGCAGGAAGTCGCAGGGAAGCTGTGTGGACCGAAGGATTTGGTGCGTTCCTGTGCCCATGTGTCTTCCACTTGTGCTGATCGAGGCCCTATTCAATGTTGGCTTGTTTGGAGAGGATGGTGAGATCCAGCAGTGAAGCAAAGCACAGTTGTCGTCAATGGATTGTGTGTGCGAGGGAGTTTTACTGGTTCTACTACATGCATGAATACATTCTTGTTCCATCTATCTTTGAAGGGGTTGCCTCCCACCGCATCTCATGAGCGTTTGGAGCCTGCCCGAAACTGCCCGAGCGCTGTCGAATATGGACAGGCCTAGACGCATCACGTGTGGCAATTGTACGAAAATCATCCGACGAGAATTGAACGAGGTGTATCTAGGATGCACCATGTTCACTTTGCTCCATATTGAAACAACTTTAGACCTTACATTTCCATTTTTGGTTCAGGTTTGGTTTAAACGAGAAACATGCGTCAAAAAATTGAACGGCGTCCATCAGATCGACCTCCCTGTGTAGCTACTTGGTTGTATTCTCCAGTCTTCAAATTCACTTCTCTTTTCAACTATTGTTTTTGGTTGATTGTCACATTTGTTCACTATTGGCTGTACTTCCCTGCATGCACGTATTCTTCTTCAATGAGCAATGCAGTAGGCTTGATCCCCCTTCACAATGTTATATCTCACTATGTGTGTTTCAATTTCTCTGACGGTCAATGCACTGTCCTTGATCTAGCCACTAGTTAGTCATAGAGAATGTGATTTATTATTCCTATATTGATTCACTTGATGTCTTGAACTGATCAGCAACGGACCAGAAACTGATGAGCGACTGATCATCCATGAATAGATAAAATGGAACATGATATTGGAGATATCCCGGCGGACTTTTTTCGGATTGCAATATCTCAGATATCATGAACGCTTATCTTTGACTTTTTTTTTGGAGGATATTGAGCCCCAAATTGTGTGCGGCCATCTGTCGATAAACATTGGACCCTTATATTTGACCAAACATGTCTCAAAAAGTGCCCAACATTTTGGGATATTATATTTCATCAATACTGACCTCCTTTTTGGGACACAATAGCCAATGTAACCGGAATCCGATCAATGACCATTTTTAGCAAAGATTGTGGCTCTGTTTTTCTATTACAATATATAAAATAAAAATCTATCTTTATGGCTCATTTTTTCAAACATCTGGCGGTGTGAGAGGCATTGAAGCCATCTACACGTATTGTTCATTTCAAAAACAGCCAACGACTGTGGCAAGTGACCCAACTGTGAGCCATCTCTGATCACCCAAAGTGATACAAGCTCGTGTGTAGGATTCATATAGAACATCTACCTTCCAGCCCAATATCAAGTCAAGGACTCACGCAAGATTTTTTCAAGAAACATTGGCGCTCATTTTTCAGCATCTATGGTATTGTGACCGTGTCTTCCCTATCCCGAATCTTCTTCGTCCAATGGCTGTTGATTCGCGACGTGTCTATCCAGCTTCACATTCACAAACGCAGCCCACAAGCCGAAGTCATACGCCAGTCTCAACACCCCGCCGACGACATACGCGATCCAGAATTTGTTCCCTCCTGCGAGCAGCCCGGTGATACTAGGTCCCGTCACCGACGCCAGCGTCCGCAGCGTGCTGGTGATGCCCATGACAGCCGTTCGCTCCTCGGGCCTAACGACGCCAGCGATGAGCGCCGAGCGGGGCGCTTGGTCCATGTTATTCAGCCCCACCCGCACGAGCAGGAGTGCGAATGTGAGGAAGACCGAGTTGGGGAACGGGAAGAGCAGAACCGCGGCGGAGGATGGGATGTGCGTGAAGACCATGGTGTTGACGAGGCCGATGCGTCGGCTCAGAGGTCCAGCGAGGATGGTAATGAGGGAACCGAGCAGGTAGGCGGCGCTGTAGAAGTCGCCGAGGGTTGACTTTGGGATGTGGAATTTGGTGTCGATGAAGTACGATGTGAGGGACATGGAAACCATGCCATCTGCGAGTGAATCGACCATGAGCAGAAACCAGAGGGCGTACATGATGGACAACGTTTCCCGTGAGATCGGCCCAGACTTCAGTCCTCTCTTGCTTCTGCTAGTCGGAGGCGGCGTCACTGGGCTGTTGAGTTCCGTCGCATCATCGTCAAGTAGTCCCTGCGCCTCGATGGAACCGTCCACTTGATCGACCTCCTTCAATTCGCACCGCGCCGACAAAATGAAACAGAGAGCCAAATTCACAGCGCCCATCACGACGTACATCCCGAAGCAGAGATGGTATGCCTGCACCAGTGACCACCCCCTCCCGGCGTGCAACATCTGGACAACTCGGCCTGCCAGTTCCGTCCCCGCGCTGCTCCCGAGACTCGCGAGTGTCGTATACCACACGAGCACCTCCGCTCTCGTATCGGGGGTCGTCAGCTCCGCGAGCATGCTCTCCTCGATGGAGCGAAACGGCCCGAAATCCGAGCCCGTCGCGCTGATCACGCCGACGACCGCCGCAGCGAGGAGGACCCAGTAGTTCTCCGCCCACACAAACACCGCGCCCGATGCGATCATCAGGACGCTGCCCAGCATGAGCGTGCGCCTGCGCCCGACGCGGTCCGCGACGAGCGCGCAGAAGAGGCTGAGCAGGACGTCGCCTGCGTAGGTGAGCGTCATGAAGAGCCCGATGTGCGCATCGGACACGCTGAGCGCGGAGAAGAAGAGCGCGAGGAGGAGGGAGGCGGCGCCGTTTGCGATCATGCGGCATGTGCGTGCGAGGATGATCAGCCACGCGTCGCGGCCGGTGGTGTACAGGGAGTGGAGCCCCGATTCGTGCAGGAGCGTCTTAGGAAGGGTAGTGAGCTTCATGAGAGGTGCGCACGGATGACATCGAGGATATCGATAGAAAAATGACTATCGCGTCCAGGCCGGCGATCCAATCAAGCTCCACCAGCGTGTATATATAGCACACACATGTATATCCAGACGCAAAAGTTTAGTGTTCGAGCGCGGTCAGATGTCCTTTTTGCTTGTCCAAACGTCTATGACCATGCCTCATAACATTCCCTCGAACGTCTCATCTGTTGAATTCGATAGGACAGGTGGGTCATTAGGACAGTTGTCGGACGAGAATCTCGTCTCGATATATTTAGAGACCGACGAGCGACTAGTCTTCCATCGTTCGGATGAGGTTGCCGGGCAAGCCCCTCACGAGTCAGTCCACGCGCACTGCATGAATATCGTGCAACATCATCTCACAGCTTCGCCAATTCTAGGTGCTGCTCTTCCGGTGCTCTGAACGCGGTCAATCCCGCTACGAACTTGTCCCACTCCTCCTGCGACTGGATCGGTGCAGTGACATACGGCGTGGCTCCGGACGCATCGACCCACTGCTCAAGCTTCGGCAACGCCCGCGCGATCGCCGTCTCCTCTCTGCGGACGAGCTCGCTTTGCCGCATATGCATGTTCTCGATGTACCACCCCTCGTCGCGCCGCATCGAAGTCACCAGGAACAGCTCCACCATCTCCGCGGCCAGGCCCGCTCTCACGGCGGCGTCGAAGGCCATCTGCAATCCGAGCGCCTCGACGATGAGCGTGCAGTGCGGGATGATCTTGGAGTTGAAAGAGTCGGAGCGGTGCGAGTCGAGCGATTGCAGGGTCGCGCGGAAGGTGGCGAGCAGGGATTGGGCGTGGCGAGACAGTGGGCTGTCGACGGTGGGCCAGAGGTCGTCCAGCGAATAACGCTCCAGAAGCAGTTCGGTAGCGAGCCCTGGAAGCAGATGGTCAATGCAATGTCCCTCTCGAGCGGTCCGAGCGCACGAATAGCGAGCACCAGCACGTCTCCCTCTGCGATCGCGATCCCTCGCGCGTCAGACTAGTAGTAGTTATGAAACGTCATCCATCGAGAGTAATTAGGCACGAATCAAGACGAACCTGCATCTCCCAAATACGATTGAAGGCGAACAAGCCTTGCGCTCCACACCTCTCCGACAGCGCCGTCATCCCTTCCTGAGTGAATCGCACCGCGACAAGCTTGAAGCACGCCGCCATGCCATGCCGGACCCGAAAATCCAACATGTCACCCCGAAACACCGGGACCGCTGCCCGATAGAACTCGCGCAGAACGAAGGACCGGGCGAGCGCAACGAGGATGGGCGCGTGCTGTGTCGAGAAGCGCAAGATGGGAGAGCCGCCGACGAGACGGCGCTGGCTGTAGTGCGCGACGATGCAGGCCGAGTGGGAGAGGATTTGGACGCTTGTGGCGGATAGGGCGAGGGAGCCGATCGCTGCTCGCCACACGGAGAGAAGAAAGTCGATGCGTCTTTCCTGCGCGTCATCGAATCCCTTGGGCGAATCGCGTTGCAGGAGAGCAGTCGCGGGAAGTGCGACATCATGGAACGAGGTGATGGTATGGGTAACGGGCGAAGATCCTCCACGGTTTGGAAGCATCCTTCGAGGCATGAACGGATTGAAAAATCGGCAGCTTGATCGATACATACCTGATGACGATTCCCGACTTCAGAGTCGTCCCGTCGTGGATGGGGACAAGGAACGGCTTCACACCCAGGTCGACCTTGTCCCGGACAAGTCGAGCCATCACGACACCCACGGCGGGGATTCCAAAGGGTGCAGTAGGCGGCATATATCTGCGTAATACTCAACATGTGCACCGTTGAGAGACTGGCGGCATACTTCGCTGCACCTGGGTGTGGTGTACTCAGGATGTATCCCCTGTCATTGTCCAAGAAGGTCGCCGTGGTCTCGATGTTCGCCGCGTCCAGTCCATGATCAACTTCGGTCAGGCAAAACTGGCCACTGGAGGAGAGGGTTCATTTCCAGATGTTAGTGGCGGGTATGATTGATTGAACTTACGAGATTCGGTACTTCAACAACCCATCCAAGAGGCCGCTGTCGGCCAGGTCCTGCCTCTTTCCGACTCGGTCCAAGATGGTTCCGAGCACGAGGTTGTACTGGATAGTGAGCAGAGTCGTCATTGCCCCATCCTCGCAGATGATTGGGTCAAAATGCAAGTTCCAGAGAGAGAACGCGCAGTCTTCGATATCGTCCAGAGAAATGGCTGTCACGGGTGTCAGTCGTACTGTGAACGATCCGGCTCCGTGAAGCGTACGATACACTGAAGCGATAAGTTGAGCTTTAGCTATTGCTGTACGAAATCGCTCATCCGGGCGCATCCCATGAGCTGTAGCCCGGAAGAGGTCCGATTCCAGCAATTGTGGCACGAGACCAGTTCCCAACGCAGAGAACGACGGTGAGCTATGGTCCGTAGGCATGGGGGCAGAAAAGAACGACTTGCTTGTGGATGCCATCTGGAGACGTTTTATCCCCTAAGCAGTCTTACCGGATGGCGAGAATAGCTGAGGGCCGCTATCACTGTATGCCTTCCTGATCCGACCAGTGACCGTTCGCGCCTTCAAGCCCCCTGTTCAGCCCTCAGTGTTCGCTTGATCTCTCCCGCCACCGTCAGCCCCCGCTCCAATCGAACGCCGAGTCCCCCGAGTCAATGGAGGTCTAATCATCTCATCTCGGGTGCGCCGCAACAGGATGCCTTGGGGTAGGTGACCTGAGGTGCCATGCGGGGAGGTGGTCAGCATGTCGCCGATCGGCCAAACAGCTCGTCTGGAGAGGGCCAGATGAGATGGTGCTGTCGACAGTATTCGGTTCCCACTCGCCCATGCACATGGAGAACATACTGAGCGCGTTGGTACTGCTACACCGGGCAGCCTGGCGAGTGTGTCAATTCCGCATCGAAAGAGGGTAGTAGACGGCATGCATATACATGATCGATGCTTGACGCGATTGAGAGAGGACAGGGAAGGACTGCGAAGTTGCTCGACGAAGATATCAGACTGGGGTGACAAGCGGCTACGGTCCAGGACTAGAGGGAATGCTAGGATTGGGGGTCCCAGAACGCGACTCCGATTTTGTTTGACTAGTAGGCGAGTTGTCTTCGAAGGTCACTGCCAAATGGTATACTGAGACCAGTGACCCAAGAGCGCTGCTGGCGGATATGTACACGTGATCTATGCGGCTTATCCGAGCAGCTGTCACTGTAACTCCAAAGGCTTCAAGCAACTGAAGCCAGCATGTTTCTTTTGTAAGACGATGGATAAACTGTATTATTCCTAGAGGGTGATGTTGCTTCATTTGACCTTGCTTTTACGACCTTGCCGACATGCCTGTGACTCCCACTGGAGTATATAAATAATGTATGCAGCCCAGACCGACAGCACATTGTCGGCGAGTGGAAGAGAGTGAAGGTGTCCGGTGAAAGCCACTCGGGAACTCACTATTGTACCGAGCCGAGGTGTATTCCCCGGATCTTGCGACACTTCGAGATCAAAAGTGCGATCAGATCTGGGGAAGAAGGAGGAAGAGATGGAACCCCGTTCGAACCCATACACTGACTCAGTATTGAAATTGGATCAACATCAGTTTTGATTTGCATTCATTGCCGAGAGCAAACCGCTGCCTAAGATCCCAAAAAAAATGTATGAGAGCAAGGTCAATGTATACTCTAGATACTCTCAAAAAGTTGTGGCATTGCATTGAGTCATTACAATAGAGCAGCTGAATCTTTCTGATCGCGTGATCCAATTTCATTTCCACTTTTGGAAAGTCAGTGAAGTTCGATGCGGCGCGAGTTCCAATGGGGACTATGAAAGATGAGACATACCTAGCATCAATAATGAGTATGTCCTCCCTTCGCCTTGATGAGCTCCCGAACCCGACTCGTCATGCTGCCGTATAAATGATCAATGAATTCCTGGTCAAATTTGTACCACTCCTCCTGCAAAGCCTCCCACAATTCGTTGCGATTCTTGGGCGGAGGGCTCCGAGCGCGTACACGGCGGTCCAGATGATCCCAAAGGTTCTCGATGATGCTCATATCCAGTGAGTTTGCGGTCCAATCCAGTAAATCAATGCCTTCTTCCTTCAACCAGTCCAGAGTGAAATGTGCCGTGTGTTTCTTATCGCCGTCCTGCTGGAAATAGAGGGAGCGGCGGTCAAGGCCCTGCTTGTCAAAGGTGGGGAGGAGTGATTGGCGAAGGATGTTGACGTAAATGAACCGATCCATGATGCCTTCGATGCGATGTAGTTGCCCGACACCGCAAGACGTGACACATCCCCAGACCATGACGCTCCCGTTCCCGTGTTTGACGCGTTTCTTGGTGTAGCGCGGATCCAATGCCTACCCCGAGGCTCTCCAACACCATTCCCAACCATCTGAACCCAGCACATTGAACTTCGACTCGTCAGAGAACACCACGGCCTGCCATGCCTGCTCGTCGTAGTGAGCATACTTGTTGGCCCAATCCAATCGATCCCGCATGTGCTTCCTCGTCAGCAGCGGCTTCTTCTGACGAACATAGGCCTTCAACCCGTGCTTTCGGAGCGAACTGCGGATGGTGTCGGCGTGTCGATCAGGAAAGAAACGGCGCTGGAGGTCGGTAGCGTTCTTGGCCTGGCCAGTGTTCAGCAGATTCTGGGCTTTGCGCACGTCGCGTTCAGTAAAGAGTGGTTTGCGGCCGCGTCTGGGACCTTTAGCCTCGAAATCGTGCATTGGACCGTACCGTGCCGCGATCCGTGACACCGTAGAGGGCGCGACATTCTCCTTCTCGGCCACCTCTCTTGTCGTCAATCCTGCCTCCCTCAACGCGACAATGGCGGCCTTCTTTGGGGCGGAGGTATCAGCCATGAGGTCGAGGATTATGTGTGTGAAGTTTCAGCACGTGTCGACGCGTTGTGGTCGAGAACGAAGAGGCAAGAGTTAGGATTGACGGCTGTCGAAATGAAATTGGATCACACGCTTTCGGCATTTGCTCCCATTGACAGTTGATATGGCCGTTGATCGGATCAAACTTCCGGTGGGTAAAAGCGACCTCTCAGCCCTTCTCATCCACCATACTGAAAACTTATATGAAAGGCTTTCTACAGTGTGGTAATATCATGTTCATTTTTGAGAGCTTGATCCAATTTCAATACGGAGTCAGTGTATATCCCAGATCTCGGCATGATCCCTATGTACGATGGAGAGCCGGGGGGAGCTCGTACATGGAGTCTATTTTGGTCATCAGTGTTTCGCTTCTGTAAAGGTCGTGATACATACCCTCATCTCGCAGATGAAGTTCAGTCTTACCCTGTACACACCTCTGGCGGTGATGGCGCCCCATCCTGTGTGAGCAGCAGCGCGATGGTCTTGGATCAAGCCGCCATTCCACGTCCCGCGCAATTGTTCAAATCGGCATCACGAAACTCTGGCGTCGCTGCGCGATAGAACGGGCGCGGCACACATGACCAGGTGAGCGAGCGCGATTGGGATCGGTCCGTGTTGGGTCGGGAAGCCAAACGTAAGTTGGATGACCCGCCGAAGACGCGATGTCGACTGCACTCCGCGGTGAGACAGGCAGAGTGCGAGAGGATCGGGAGGCTCGTTGCCGAAGAATTGACCGCGACGCGTCGTAGCAATCAGGAGGACGCCGATCATCCTTGCCATGGGTTAAAAAACAAGTCAAGTCGATTCCACCGCAAGAAAGCAATAGAAGAAGGGACCACATTACAATATATAAGGGAATGGTGCGTAGGCCTAGTGCAGATATGTAGAGGAGTCATCTGTGGCTGGTGAGAAATACAGGACAGCGGTAGGAGACCTGCCCGATGATAAAGTGAGTTCCGACGAGTTCCGACCTCCCTCGAACATAGATTGAATTTCATGTGGGATTTGGTGCTCGAAGGAATGTCTCTGAAAGACGATATTCGTAATGTGGTTATTTGAGAGCCCGGTGTCCATCAAACCCATCCTCTTCCCAGACCATTCACAGACCCTTCCGACACACACTTTGCGTAGGATCTTCACAGTGGAGGTTTCAGAACGAAATGGACGCGTTATCAACATGGGCGAGGGTGATAGCTTCGAGGAAACACCTCAGGTGCATCTGTCACAGATGACACCCCCCCCTCTAAGGCCCTCGGAAGTGGTCAAAATCGGGGCCTAACAGGCCCCACTATTCCCAGATGGGTCTGCAGCTCCCGGCCATTGTAGAGGCCTGTCAAGCCATCAATTGCAATCACTGTATTGCCTACCCATCTGCACGGGCCAATGTTTTTGACAATCTCCGTCATTTGCATGGCCTGTTCAGGAATATATTGCAATTGTTTCTGTGTCATGTACATGCAATATATAAGCTTTTTTGCCTACTTATCAGCATAGGACAATGTTTTTGACAATCTCCATCATTTGCAAATGAATCTGTATTGCGTACATACATTATATAAGCTTGTATTGCCTACCCATTGCCATAGGATAGTGTTTTTGACAATCTCCGTGATTTGTGTGGACTCTTCAGGGATAAATTTTGATTAATTATATATTATGTACATGCAATACATAAGCTATCACTCTGTCTAGGATGTTGTTGCAAGCATCTAACCCAGTACGCAGTGGCATCTGTATGCCAGCATTTACTATCAGCTCTTTGAATCATATCCTAGAATCAAAGGCAACACAGTAGCCATTGAAAAGGCAGCAACAGGAACCTATTACATCGAAGAATGTGTGTAAAGGCTAGATGTGAATCAAGATAATGTAGGTATGTATATACAAATGTCATGCAGCAGTCCATAGATACAACATCAAAACGAAATGCACCCTACTTGAACAGTCCCTGGTCCTCGAGCCTCTTGCGCTGCTCCGGGGTCATCCCCTTGAGAAGGTTGATGAGCTGAGCGGCGCCATCAGCATCCTCTGGACTGACATCTGCCAGCGGTGCATGATGCGGTGCCGCAGATGCTCTCGTCGGCGGAGGCATCTGCGGTGGAGCTGGGTGGAAGGAGTCCTCGGATGGACTGTACTCAGACCTATAGCCCGGAGGGCCAGACGGCAGGGGATATCCACGAGGAGGATACCCGCGTTCATACTGATCGTATCCCCGACCAGGTCCACGCTCATACCCACGCTCATACCCCCGATCATACCCCCCACGCTCATACCCCCCACGATCATAACCTCCATATCCCCCGTATCCCCCATAACCTCCATATCCATCGTATCCACCGTACTGAGGGCGACGAGAATCGTAGTCGCTGTCGTAGGGGCGGGGGTAGTCGAATTGGTCACGGTAGGATGCATCTGCAGACGCATTCCACCTGGAATTCGATGACCCAGCCTCAGATGGAGGACGAGACGCTTGTCGGGAGGGTCCAGCCTCAGGCTGGGGCAGATGTCGAGGTGCGAGGTGAGAAGGACCAGCCTCAGGTTGACGGTCTTGATGACGCAGATGGGAATGTCGATGCATCTGTGGTGATGCTGGAGTGAGCCACTGACCCTGGTTGGGTCCATGGTGGATCGATCCGATGTGTTCCCCTCGATGGACATCAAAGACGGAGCCAACCCGCTCACTACCAGAAGGAGCACGAGCCACAGTCTGGTAGTAGTCACCACCATCATCGGGCATCTGCAACTCCCTCCGCAGATGTGCACTTTCGGCCTTCAAACGTGCAGTCGTGACCTTGAGGTGCTCGTTCTGAGCACGCTGCTCCTCGATCTGAGCACGCTCCTCTGCAGGCGTCCGGTGCGGCGGCTTGGGGTTGAAGGGCTCGGCGTTGTCAGGCCCAGGCAGATCCACATCATCAACGTCCTCTGACTCAGGACCGTCTTGCTGATGGATCTCTACCACCGGTCGACCTCCTCCACCTTGCTGCTTCGAGGACTTGCTGGTCCTTGGGGTCGCCTTCACCTTTGGCTTGGGCTTGGGGCGTTCCAGCTTGGCGGGGGGAGGGGAAGTGTTTGCAGCGGCAGCGGCAGGCTTTGCCTTGGCACCAGTACTGAGCTTCGCTTTGGCAGCAGCAGCAGACGCACGTCTTGGCCGTGGAGAAGGGACCGGAGGCTCTGGGAGCTCCTCCTCTGCACGCTCCTCAGCATCCGAGGTGATGACCGGGGCAGAGATGAAGCGCTGCTTCTTTTTCGGTCGCGCAGATGCATCCATGGGCGGCTCTGGTTCATGGACAGGCGGCTGTGGGGAAGCAGAGACATCTGCAGCGGGCTCGAGGTTGTTGGAGGGAGTGGCTGGAGAAGTGGTGGCAGCGGCAGCTGCAGCAGCGGTATGGGAGCGATGAACACGAGATGAGTGTACAACATCTGCGTGTCGCTCGGCGTCCAGCTCCTCCGAATCCTCAGACTCAGCAGACTCCTCCTCGTCGTCCGAAACGCGCTTGCGCTTCCCGCTCACCGCCTTCGTCGACTTCTTTCCCTTCTTCACCTTCTCCTCTGCCTTCTCCTTCTTCACCCTCTCCTTCTCCATCTTCACCTTCTCCCTTGCTGCCTTCGTCTGCGCCCGGGTCCTCTTCTTTGCTGCCTTCGAGTCCAACTCCTCGATGTAGCCGACGCCGGAGCCAGCAAGCCGGAACATTTCATTGGGGTCACCGCTTTCCTTGGTGTGGAATGGCATTTTCTCCATGATTGGGCCCTTCGAGTGGTTGAAGTCGAGGACAGCAAGGATGGGGGTACCGTTGGCAAGCTCGCAGGGAACGAACTCCCCAAGTGAGGTGGTAGCGTAGGCAAGCAGTTCCTCCTCGGATGCATCTGCAGCAGGCTTGCGGCGGCGGTCGATCGAGGCAATAGCAATATCATCTGCAGATAATGAGTCAAGGTGCGGACAGATGTATCAGCTTCACGACTTACCTGCCTTCAGCTCACACCGCTCAAAGAACAACCCAAAGCAATGGTCGTTGACGTCCGAGCTGTACCGCGGCTCCATCACCTGGTCGAACTCCTCGATTGAGCCCATCTCAATCTGCCCAGTTCCCCGTCCTCCGCTGATCTTGCATGACTGCTCCTTGTTCGGAGTCCGAGTCCCAGCTGGCCAGTTCCTGCAGCGAGCACCGAGGCGCAGGCAGAAACTGGCCAACTCTTTCCAACGAACCTTCGACGATGATCCCATGAGGGAGAAGTGGAGGTCGAAGAAGGCGAGGCTGACCAGATTGATCCGCCAAGCCAGTCTGCGCTCGATTGCGGGAGCTCGAGCCAAATCCTTTTCGACCTTGGCGGCGTTCTCGTCGGGCTGGATGGGCTGCACGTGAAGGTCGCGAATGGGATCTGGTCCCTTGTGAACGGGAATCCGGACGCCGTTTGGGAGAACCCGGTATCCCGCCCGGTAGTCTGGGAAGTCGAGCCCAGTGGCTAGCACAAGCGGGATGCCTCCAGTGCCATCGGGGACACCTGAAACAGGACCAGCGCCAACATCCGGCTCTTTGTCGGCAGGGTAGGATGGGAGCAACGAGAGGTTGGCTCCATCGTCCTCTGTGGTGGACGGCGGGAATGGGGGAGGAGGGCGAAGTCTTGGAACAGATGGATCTGCGAGAGGATCAGGGCGGACAGAGACGTTTGCCACACTGACAGAAGTTAGCCTTGTTATCCTCGAATACACAATGAATACTCACCTGGCGAGAGCGCGGGCAGCACTGCAAATGCCCAGCTCAGTGATCTGCGCCTGATCAAGCTGGCGGAGCTGAGAAGCAAACTTGTAGTAGTCAGCGTCATGTAACAGATGCCTGCTGTAGCAGACTCACCTGGTCTTTCTCCAATGCCGGCGTTGCCACCACGTTCGAGAGCTTGCCATCGTTCACGAGGCCGCCGGTAAGGACGGCAAAGCCCTCGAAGCGAAACAGATTATGCCCATACTCCAACTGCGAAAAGACTAATGAGAATGCATTATGAACAGATGCCTCTGTCCCACTCACCAACTTGACAAACCGCCGAACCCAATCCGCGTACTTCCTGTTGCGCTCACCGTTCGTCTGCTTCAGTGTCACCGCCTGAAGCAGTCGAAATGTCGCAAGTCCCTCCTTGGGATCGTCCATAGTGGCCATGAAGTGCATGTAGCACTTCTTGATGAGTTCCGGATCGTCAGGCAGCAAGCCCTTGCTGAAGTCGAAGTCAGGATAGATGGGTCTGCCAAGGATTTCGGCGTTCAGATAGAACATCTGCGTGAACGTGTTGAAGTCGTTCACAGGGCGCAGCGAGGGAAGCTTGAGCTTCCTGGCAAGGAGGTCGGAGATCTGGTCCATGCCCAGAAGATGCTTGTTTCCAATGAAGGACAGCATCTGGAGGAGCCAGCTGAGGTCGTTGTCGAGCGCCTTTTGCTTCTCCGCAGTCAGCCTTTCGCCGGTGACAAGGGACTCGATGTTGATGGGCTCGAAGGCGTTCACCTCCAGCTCGTTGCCAGAGCCTTCCTGCCTCTCTTTCCCCTTCCCCTTTTCCTTCCGCCTCTCCCTCTTCTTCTCCTCGTTCTCGTCCTCCTGCTCTTGACCGTCCTCCTCCTCGCCCTCCTCGCCGTCCCTGTCCTCGTCCTCCTCTCCACCCTCCTCACTGTCAATCTCAGCCTCCTCCTCGTCCTCCATGACCAAATCGCTGGCAACATCATCTGCCTGCTCAGCAGCGTCGTCAAGATCCATCTGTGCCCCGCCCTGAGCCTCGGAATCGCTGGGGAGAGTGGTGATGGCAGGAAGGATGGGGGATGCGGAACGCGGAGCGGTTTGGGCCGCTTTTTTCGACCTTTTATGCTTCCAGACGTCTGGAGTGCGCTGGTTGAGCGGGTTGGCAGCTGGGGCTGGAGTTTTGGGAACAGGAGTGGGAGTCTCTTCGCGTTCGGGTGAGGTGAGCATGGTTTGGGCGGGGGTGACGGTTGTCTAAGAGAGAGGGAAGAAAGAGTTTGCGTGAGAATCCGTGGTCAGATTGATGTGATGAACAACGGACCTGTGCGTTCCACCCCTCCCGCTCTGCCCGAGCCTCCCGACGCTTCTGCATCTGCATAACCTGCCGATTGAACTTGTTTGGCGAAGTAGCCATCGCTGGCCGCAGCACACGATCAGCCCCACCCCCGATCTGAAACTCCTCTCTATCAGCGTGCTCCATCTCCACCATGGGCATCTGTTCAGTGTGCGCTGCATCGAACTGCGGCATTTCAAAGGCCGGGAAGTCTGGATCGAGGCCCACAATGCCGTCAAAGTTCATGTCATCGTATGAGTTGTCGAAGTAGCTGCTGGGGGAAGATTGCGGGAAAATGGAGTCAGGCTCCATGGGCTCGGGTGTTTTCAATAGTCCACTCCTACGAGAATGAGTGGATGCCTCGGGATGGCTTTAGAGAATACACACATGTGGTTTGACGCGTTTTGACGCGTAATTGACACGCGTTGGACAAGTCTTTTTTTGTCCGGGCAAGATCTGAATTTCTGAGCTGTGGATTCTAAACAACCGATCAACGAAAGCAGACATTCATGATGATAACCTACTTTGTTTCTAAGCTTGTTACAGGCTTGTAGTGGTAGGAGTGGAAGAGAGAGGGTGGATTGGGGGGAAAATTGGTGTGCATGTGACTTGATCAATTGATCATTCAGTGCTAAGTGCCAGTACAGATGGGTCGGGTTCGCTCATTCTGGACGCGGATGAGTCTGGATGTGAGAAAAACCAGATGCATCCAAACACTTTTTCAACACAGATGTATCCGTCTGGCACAATGATGTAATGATTTTCGTTGATCGCTTTGTCAAAGCGCCGGATTACGTCTTCCGAGCAGCCAATGGGCTGGCGTATAACGAGCAACATTTACAGAATCAATTTATACAACTCATACAAGCCTTATATTCACTCGAAAATATCCGGGATGAGATCAGGGAGGTTGCCCGCATAACATATGAAAGACCCAGAGTTGCTAGTACCGGTTGAATTTGCTGTGCTCGAAAACACCCAGATGACTAGACGAAGCACATTAGCAGCTTGTCTTTAACTCTCACCTTGATCAATGGGCCGTTCTGCCCTTCATTTCTCAGCCTCGGAAAAGGCAGCTGCTAGTCGCCAGAGCAGTCTCAAGCATTCCCAGAAACTCTCGTGTGCTCTCCCTCTGTTCTGGGACGATTGGAAGAGACTTACTTTTTTTGATGTGCAGTGTAAAGCAGCAGCGTTCTGAGCGTACAACCTCTGTGCATCGCCGGAAAGGTGCCCGGAAACACGCATCCTTGTCCTCTGCACCTCCTCCGTCCTCTGCCATGCTCGAGGAGGCAGCTCTGCCACTGCCCCAAGAACATCATCTGTACCAACAGGCTCTGGCCTCTCCTGACGCTCTCGATGAGTCTGACCTTCAACGCTGGAAGTCAGCTCCGCCGTTTGTAGCAGACGACGATGACTCTGATCGTCTGTCAATGGATTATCTCTCGTACACATCATCTCTCTCTGCCGTGCTGCATGGTGTTCGACTCCGGGAGCAACGTGAACGAGATCTCAAGCTTCGGCAAGCCTTCAGAACACGCCAGAGAACAGCAGCATTGAGCTCTCTCACTGCAGAGGTTGTGCGGCTGCACCTGGATTGGGAGGCCGCCCAGCTTATGCTACAGAATGAGCACTATCATCCCGTTTTGCACCCTCGTGAGCTGTCCATGCTCAAGCATCATTGTCACTGGGTTGCACGAACGATCGTACATCTGCATGGATTGAAATTCCTTGAATAGAGCGTTTTCGGATTGTAGAGCTTTGACAACGTCTTTATGATCCCAGATCTATTCACAATGATTATAAAAGTTCATCCCTCATCTTAATGTCTTTGAATGAAAACAGAGAGGTGACATTCTAAATCATGGACAATGTCTGTATGTGTTCTGCAAAGATGTGCCTGGCCCTCTGAAGATCTGGCTCAGCCAGTGCTGGAAGATGATGCCCTCTCATAAATGCACCCATTACTGCCAGGATCCAAACCCCACAATCGTAACCATTCGTTTGTTTTGGTTTTCCCTACATTTGTGAGTCGGCAAGAGGAATTTCGATTTGAGACCAAAATACATACCGGTGTGAACAGAGAATATGCGTGCCAATCATTTTCTGAAATGTTCAACCGCTTCCCGTGCCGGTTTGCAAGGGCGGTCATGCGTGATATGAGCAAAACAAACTCCTGCAGATGCATCAGTACGAGCAGAATTCGAGTGAAAGAATGACTGACCTGGAGTTCCTTCCGGAAGCGGCTGCGCCCAGAGAGACTATCAAAGAAGAAAATCTTCTGATCGGGGATAGAGGCCACTGCAACAACCCAGTGCTGCTGGGAGGCGCGATGGATGGGGAGAATCCAGAAATCCTTCTCCCAGTAGCAAAGTGGTGACAGTTCAGCCCACATGAATTTGTCTCGTGCTTCCGAACGGATCCGTGGAAGCTCATAAGTTGACAGCAAAGCACAGCGACGAGCATGCACATTGTATGGACTGTGTTCTTGACCAAACATTGCAAGCATTGAGGCGGCTACACCATTGATGCCATGCCCACTGAGAAGGCCAGTCGGATTGATAAACCTGGCCAGATCCTCCGCCAGAATTGTCAATTTCTTGAGCTCGTGACCGCGAACAACAACATGTGGGACATCACCACGATATTTGTTAAGATTGTTGTTGCGATGCTCGAGCTCTATGAACATGGTTGATTCGTATGTGATTTCCTAACCATGGATGAGTACATTGGAATGCATTTAGAGCGGGGCTTACTGGACATTCCCAATGTATTGCGACATTGACATCTGATTGCGCGAATGCAGATGTATCCTCGTCATCATCAAGATCGACATTCTGCAGGGTATCCTGCATTTCGAGGATCTCGATGTCATCATCAAGGTTCTCTTCAGGGATTTCTTCAACCAGTGGAATGTCCGCTGATGCAAGATGAAGATGAGCACTTGCACTCCCATCAATATTCCCAGCAGATGCATCCAGATCAGGGCTAGGTGATCGTGCAGATGAGATGATGGCATCAGCAGGATTGTTAAGATGACTGGAACTCTGCGGAACTGGCACGATTTCTGGCGTTGATAGAGGCCGATGATTTTCAGCACCGAGATTTGGGCGGCTGATGTTGGTCTGCGTGCTATGTTTTGATGCAGATGCAGCTGCACTTGAGAACCCAGACATGAATATTGTTCCACCAGAGAAAGGGCTCAAGGTGTATTGTCCAAAGGACTTCCGCCACCGTTTAGCCAACCTTTCGAGATCCGTGGCCCGGAGCTGAAGGAGATGCTGAAGCAGTGGATCTCCTGCTGCCTCATGGATGCATCTGGATACGAGTGCTGTCTCTGCCAGGAGATACAGCTCGAGGTTGGCACGCTCTCGGTTGAGCCGTGGCATCTCCTCCGTGCATCGATCAACAGAGTGCATGTTTTGAATCCCATCCCGAACATCTGAGTCGTCCAACCAACGCGGAATTGCTCCAGATGATGGTGTGACGCAGACATCCTCGTACAGTGTTAGGTCATTTCGGAGAGACGCTAATCGTGTGGGTAGTGGGTGGGGAACAGGTAGATGACAGCCTGCGGGGAATTCCTCCTCGGCTTTCTCGCACAGCGAATTGAAACGCTCAATCAGGCGATAGAGAATTGGATGTCGCTTAGCCATTGCCTTTCGAGTCTGTTGGTGAAACTTTGTTCCTGGAGCGAGTCAGTAGGTTGCTGAAGGTTCGCAGAAAATTGCGCACCCAAACTCTCCTTCTTCCCACCTACAGCACGATCTAAAGTCTCCATCTCGTAAAATGACCCAACTGCACGCTTCCGGATGTTTACTTTCAAGTCATGCATTGTAAGCAGCAACTTGACAAAGTTTGCCGGCAATCCAGAGAGCTGGGGAAATGTGTGCCGCAGATTAAGCGATGCATACAGTGCATCTGCACGGTCACTGAGCTCCATGTGGGTGTCCTCCATCTCATCAAGATGACACAACGTCTCCACAGATGCACCTGAGGTTCCAATTGACTTCTTCACATCCAGAATGGCGGTCTCGACAGACACGATCTGATTCTGGAGAGTAATCACTTTGTCCAGATCCTTACGGAACCGCGCAGATGCCTCTGTATGCACACATCAGAGCCAAAAAAAAAGACGAGGTATATTTGCCTACTGATGTTTCGGCTACTCTGCGCCGCTTTTTGTGCCCTCCACTGAGATCGTAGCTCTCTCTCTGACACACGACAGGCATGTAATGTCTTGATGCTCTGTCGGTACTTGGGGAGAAGATTGGCCTGCTGGCGATCCAACCAATCCCCGAGCTTCTCAGCGCCCTCCTGATTCACGAATGCGGTGTATTCATCTAGCATCCAGATACGACGAGATTGCTGTTTGGAACTAGTCAGAAACCATCATCCTGTATGCACAAAAGAGAGCATACCCATTGTTGCTGGGTCAAATTGATCAGTTTCCGGACCCGCGACCAAAAGCGTTCAACACCTTCCATGTCAGACAGGCCCATTCCGACAAAGAATCTTGGACTATACACCAGCTGACAATCCCATTCGTGTCCAAACGAATGCATGATGTTGATCACAAATGCGATTCGCTCCCGAAGAGTTGGAGAAAGCAGTGGGTACTGCACAGATGCATCAGCATTGAGACTTGACTGTTGTAAAGACAAACCAAGTGGCACGAATGATCCATCTGACATCCAATATCGTAGGCCTGTAAGATTGTTGCCACTGGTGGAAGAAGAGATGCGACTTTGTCCAAAAGAGCAACCAGATAACACTGCTGCTCTCCTGGGGTATCCATGTTTGCCAGAAACAACACCTGTGAGTGGCGACAGGTGAGAACGAAGGCACCAGTTGAATCAAAGTGCTTTGGATCAGCCTTCTGCTTGCTCTCGTTGGCAGCATCAAATGAACTCTGACATGAGTCGAGAGCAGCCTGAGGAATGGCAGGTTTGAATTTGCAAGGCGGCTTGGCTCTTGCAGCAGTGATGCGCGCACGAGTAGTTTTCATCTCTGCGTCACTCAGGAAGTATGCTGGGGAGAAGGGAATGGGACCATCTCCAGAGGAGCGAAGATGTCGTAGGCTGAAACACCCATCTCCTCCCAGCTGCACATCACCACCTCTGCCAAACGTTCAGAGACGTTTATGGCCATGAGAAAATGCACTCACTCGCTCAGCGATCTTCCCCATTCCTCCAGTGCAAAGCAGGCAGGACACCGTTCTCGTAATACACGATCGGCACGTCCTTTGGTCAAATGTGTCAATGCAGATGGGTCCTCAGACACGTGGCCAGCATCCAAGGCTGGTGCCTGCTCCGCTCCGCCAGACGGCGCAGACTCCACACCTCCAAATTCTGCATCAAGCTCAGCTGCCAATGGCATCTCAGCATTTTCAAGCTCAGCTCGTCTCTCAGCTGCCACTGCAGATGGGTCGGTATCAACATCAATCCACTGGGCTTTGAACTAACCTTTTTCCTCCACTGCTATGACATCTTCTGTTGCTCTCAGACACACTTCAAGTCGCTTCTCCAACCGCGAACGAACCAGAGATGAGTAGAGAACAGCATGTGACAGCACGTTGCGGAAGGGATCATCAATGTGTTCCACAGCCGTCTGCAATGTTTCTAGTAAGAGCCAAAAGAAATGGTACTATGGAGTGCTCTTACCGAATCAAATCCCAGCTCAAATCCCCGACGCCGATATACTGTAGCCAAGGAGGCAGCTAGGGCTGTGATTGCATCGGCAGATCGCTCGAAGTAGGCTCGGTACGAGTCCAAAACGTCGAGAGAAACTCCTATCCGTGGCTTGACAGGAGTTCCCGGAAATACCCCATTCTCCAAGAGCAGCACAGGCAGGCATTTGCATCGGCACAGACGGATCTGCACCCGACTGATATCTGTTGAGAGTCAGGTTCACTGGTCACTATGGAGCGGGAAAATGTTCACGGGTGGGATATAGACAGCTTATTGACACAGAACTTATGCCAATAATGCATTGCGAGCATACAGCATCAAGCGAAGAAGCAATTGTTGGTCGAACTGCTCCATGGTATGCACGATGAAAATCGAGAAACACAGATTCCAACTTGGGCAAAAGAGTTTCCCAATTGTCTGCAGCCCGTACAGCACGCTCATTGACTGCAGGCATTGGCTCGTCAAGATTTCCGTTTGAGACCAAAGGCTGAACAGATGCATCTTCTGAGTGCTGGCTAGGATCCCCAGAATGATCAGGAAGTGTCTGTGGCGGCTCAAGAGGCTCGGAGAAGTAGGGATTATCCTCTTCTAGTGTCTGGGAAGGGCTGGGAATTGAGGGGAGTGGTTTCCTGGCAAGCAGTGCATTAAGCCGTGCTTGCAGATGCGCCGCCTGAGTGCGCTTATGTGGGTGTATGTCAACCACCTCCCTAGCAGCCTTCCGTTTCATGGGGCTGGTGCTAGGTACACCAAAGGGCAGCTGAGCAGCGGCGCGCTTGCGAGGAGCCATTGAGGTTTTGAAGAGAGGAATATAACAGTAAAATTGATGGCAAGCTACCGGATTAGGAAGGTACTAGAAGCTCACGTCACTATATTGATCGCAGAAGCGCAGACCCATCCGGACATGACGGGGCCTGTTAGGCCCCAATTTTGACCACTTCCGAGGGCCTTAGAGGGGGGGGTGTCATCTGTAACAGATGCACCTGAGGTGCGAGGAAACGTGAACAGAGTTGGCTCCATGATGCTATTCTTGAATTCATTGTCTTGAATTCATTGAGGAATGTTTAATCCCATCCTGAATTCTCGACTGCTGCTCTCAGTGGTGCAGGTGTCCAATATGGGGCACCGGCAGCACTAGATGAAGTTGGTCATTTGAGAGATAGCGTGATGATCACGGTCATGGACTGTGACTGATCGCGCCGTGTCAGTGGCTGTGCCAGATTGACTCTCCTTGACTGCCGCCTTCTCACCTGCAACGACACTCTTACTCACTCTCATCCCAAATGGCACCCTACGAAGACTGGAACAAACTACAAGATGAGGACGACGATGAGCTACAGGACTTCTCCGTGGGCCACTCCCGACTGCCATGCGCAAAAATCCTACACTTATCAGTGACCCACACAGCAATTGGACACGAAACGAGACGTGATCCTGTTCTGCATCGACTGCTCCGAGTCGATGCTTGCGCTCTATCCCGACCCGACCCGGAATGACGCGCCCACCTGCCACGTCTATACCGCACTCGACATCGCATTGCAGCTCGAGAAGCGCAAGATCATCGTGGGGCCCAACGACGCCGTGGGCATCCTGTTGTTCAACACAGTGAGAAACCTCTGCCTGCATCCTCAGGGTGGCCTGACGTACTCGGTAGACTCGCAAACCCGACGAGGCTAGCGGCATCCAGGGCTCCGAGATCAAGGCGAATTGCTACCTGGCACAGCCTATCGGACCACTCAGTGTGGAGAGAATACATGATCTGATACAGCTCCTCGAAGGTATGTCGTCCTGATCATTCCTTTCGTGGATCGTCAACTCAGTACGTGCATAGGCTTCCGTGAAAATCCTGTGCAGCTTAAGGAAACTTACCCTCCGCTCACGGACGGCAGGAAAGTTCCGATGGGCGACGTTTTCACCAGTTGCAACTGGGTCATTCGAGATGGGTGAGTAAGACTGTAATCCCTGATACAACTAGCCCACGCCCCTCCGCAGCGCTCCGAAGACAGCCTCGAAGCGAGTGTTCTTGATCACCGATGAGGACGACCCTCATACGGGGAAGGGGAGAGAACAACTCACCAACTCAGCCAGGAACACTTTGATTGTGAGTTCCAGCCCTATTGCTACAAACCTTTGCTTGAGCTTCTGTGTCAGGACTTGACGCAATCGGGTGCCAATGTGGAACCCTTCTTCATCAGCAGCAAGGAGAAGCCTTTCGACTTGTCTAAGTTCTACTCGGTGAGCATCCTGCACGATACATCTATACTTGGCTCATTCCTCATCTCAGTCCGCGTTGATGCCCGATAGTCTGGTTGACGAGGAGGAAATGGATCCTGACAATCCGACCATCCTCCCGGAATCCATCTCAATATATAGAGCCGAGGAACTTCTAGATCAGATGCGCGTTCACGAAATTCCCAAGCGCTCTCAGTTCAGCATCCCCTTCCAAATAGCCCAAGGCTTTGTTATCGGCGTCAAGGGGTACGCCGTTCTGCTTGCGACTCTCAGTTCCTGATCCACTGCCAGCTACGGCTTGGTTACCGAGCAGAAGAAGGGGCAGTACAAGTACTTTGTGGACCTGGGTGACCGCATGGAGGTGGCCATTTCCCGCACGCAATATGTGGACCAGGTTAGTGCATTCTCTTTGCCTCTGGAATTGAACCTCATCGAACTGTATAGGCACTGGAGAACGAGATTGACAAAGTGAAGATCGTTTATGGCGGCGACGTCGGTGGCGACGAGGCGACGAAGACGGTGAAAGCAGGTCAACGGGTGTGTCTTCTTGCTTGCAGTAACAAGACTCGTTGGCTCAATGAGGACAGCCATTCTACAGTGCAGAAGACATCCAGTCATTCCGAACGCTGGGTTTGGAGCCTGGCATGAAGCTGCTCGGATTCAAGGATCGCAGCGAGCTTAGGTTCGAGGACAACATCAAGCATTCCCTCTTCATTCAACCAGACGAGATGGTGCGCATCTCCCGTGCCGTGTGCTCGTCGCTGATGTATGATGTATGCAGGCTTATTCTGGTAGCAAAAGGACGTTCAATGCCATGCTCAAGTCTATGATCAAGAAGAACAAGATTGGGCTGGTGCTGTCTCTGACCAGGCGGAATTCATCCCCTACCTTCTGCGCCTTGCTACCCCAGGCAGAAAGCAAGGAGGACGAAGAATGGAAGGATCCTGCTGGCTTTCATTTGATCCCACTACCTTTCGCAGACGATATTCGCGAGGCACCGGTCGATACCGCAGAGTGGCATGGTGGGAATATCTGTTCTTCGAGATGGAACGGTGCCTTACAACCGAAACAGCTTCTGAAGATGCACAAAACGCAGCTCGGGCGTGGATCGACAAATTGACAGTGAAAAATGGTGGATACCCTCCTGACTCTTATCCGAATCCCGGTCTGTGTCCTGTCATTCAGCGTCGGCCAACGGGGGATTGATTCTGCCCAGCCTTGGCGTTCCATAACGCCCAGCTGCAAGCCGTGGCATTGCATGAAGACTTTGATCCGGACACGTTCGAGAATCTGACGAATCCCAATCATGACATGATACATAAGGTTCGGCATGTGCCCACATCCCTGGCCGCATTATTGCTGAGCGACGACAGCGTGCTGGGAAGCTTATCGAGGCCTGGAAGAGTGTCGTTGCCAATGACCCAACAGTCCAGGCGTCTTCACTGATCCCAGCCAAGGCTGCCGCGAAGGCGCCGAAAGCAGACAAGGCGACGAAACGCAAGGCTGATGAGATGGCGCGTTGATGATTGATGCGTTCGTGCGTTGACACTGACCATAGACAGGATGATGCTGGCGACGCCGAGATCCGAGCACGACATGCCGAGGGAACGCTGATGAAGGTAGGTGCTTATGTGGCAAAAGCAAGAGTCGCTGACGGTTTCTTTTGTAGCTCAGGGTAGATGACCTGAAGGTTTGTGTCGACTGTCATCCGCCACTTGTCACTGACTCGGGTCCAGAATTTCCTCAAGAGCAAGGCGCTGGCTTCTTCCGGGAAGAAGGCGGATTTGATAGAGCGCGTGGAAGGTTATCTTTCGTCGAATTAAAGAGCCGAGTCAGGGGTGGGGCTGCTCACGGTAGGCGCTGCGGTAAATCATGACGTGCATTTGCATAGCGAAGTCGAGTCTGTAAGCACCTACTTATGACCCACGATGCACCTCTCAGCACCACCACATGTCGGTCTCTTCGCTTCTCAAATATTGGTATCAGTATTCGGAAGTGACCCGCATTGCGCTTACCGCGGGACACGCGAAAAGTTTTTACAAAGGCTTGTTGCGCAGATCAACGCGCAGACTGCGAAGGCTGCAGCAGCTTTTGAGTTCCGAGCCCTCATCCGTCGGATGTGTTCCTTTGCCATGGGGAAGCGGGCATCCGCCGGGGCCTATGATCGATCGCGTAAAACAGCCAGACGCGGACCCTGGTCTTCCAGTTGGTGGATGTCCACGGGAGCTGTTCCTTGCAGTCTATACGTCAGTTTTCACTCACCTCGAGGCGGCATAGAACGGTGGTGCAGACTTCATCTTGCGAAAAACGGGTTTGAGCGGTGAGATAAATGAGCACAGCCACTGGACCAGTCGCGCGACGAACGGGCGCTGATCAAATCGTGCTGACCGTCTTCGATTCTCTCGCTTCAACTTCAATGCCTCGGGCCGTTAAGTATAAGAACCTGGTCTGCAGGGACCTTCTCACCCAGGTACAACATGGCGTCGCGCAGCAGCTCCCTCACGCACGTTCCGGCACACGATGGGCTGTCGGTGACGGACGTGGACAAGTCCGCCGCCGCTGAGGTCCCGACAGCCAACGGGCACGGCAACTCCGCGATCCCTGAAGACAAGAAGGAGGAGATCATCGAGAACCTCGAGGACGACTGGCAGGATGACGAGCGGAATCCGCGGAATTGGACATCCACCAAGAAATGGGTGACGACCGCCGTGGTGCGCACGATCATAGTTTCCCTCACCGACGCGTCTCACGCGCGGGCAGGTCTCGTTCTACACATTTGTCAGCCCTCTCTCGTCCAGCATCATGGCCCCCGGGCTACCCCAGATTGGGGTAAAGTATCACATCACGAACGAGACGATCCTGTCCATGACACTCTCAATCTTCCTGATCTCCTTCGCCATCGGGGTGCGTCGGTTCCGGCCACCGTGGCATCCGTCCATCTGACCATATCCAAGCCGCTATTATTTGCTCCCCTCTCGGTGCGCGTTGTCCGTTTGTTTTTTAGATGCCGATCTGACGCAGCGGGCTCTGCAGGAGATGTACGGACGGTATGTCTAGTCTGTTCCTTGCCGCCAGATGAATACTTAATGCGTTGCAGACGAGGGGTGAATACCAACCAATACGCTTTCGCGCTTGGGGCTGAATTGCTCCCAGGTGCTAAATATCATGAACGTGCTCTCCATCGCGTTCAGTCTCGGGTGTGCGTTTGCTCCGAACCTGGCGGCTCTGCTCGTGTTTCGATTTTTACGCAAGTAACTTTCGGTTGTGCATTCTTTGCTCTCCACTGATCTCTTGTTTCAGTTGGCTTCACGGGAAGCGCACCAGTAGCATGTGGAGGTGGTGTCATCAGCGATCTATTCTCTGAACGGGACAGGGCAGCAGCTATGGCAATATACAGTTTGGGACCACTCATTGGACCCGGTATGTGCTCATCTGCTGTTCACACTCTAGTCTAACATGGCTTCTAGTGGTGGGGCCGATTGCTGGGGGTTCGCATGATTTCTCCTCACCGAGCATAGCCGGACCGACCATCTTGCATAGGATTCATTACGGAGACCATCGGAGTCAAATACGTGTTCGTTCTTCTGGCGGGGCTCCAAGCTTTGGCTGCCATCACGGGCATTCCTATCCTGCAGGAAACGTACTCGCCGTACATCCGTCTGAAGTTGGCGAAGCAGTCGCCCGATCCTGAGAAGGCCGCAGCGGCACACCCAGCTTTGACTCAGGAACATACGAGCTTGGCGCACTATCTGTGGATCAACGTCTCGCGGCCGGCGATCATGCTGTTCTGCAGCATGATCTGCTTCCTGCTCAGTCTTTACATGGCTTTGTGAGTCTCCTTGCTCTATCTAGTGCTTCTTTCTGAGCAGTTCCGCAGCATGTATGGCATCTGTATGTTAATCGCCCCAATCCGCGGCGCTTCGCTGACCGTTCTCTAGACTACCTCATGTTTACCGTCTTCAGCAGTGAGTTCTAGCCGGCTTCGTTTGCCACCGTTGTCCCATCTGGTCGCTGCAGATCTTTTCACTGACACCTACGGCTTCAACACTGGCACGAACGGACTGACTTACATCGGCCTCGGCGTCGGTTTCCTCTCCGCAACTTTGTTCAGCGCCAAGTATGGAAACGAGATCTACATCAAGGTGTGGAAAGAATCAAGACAGTGGCACCGGCACTGACTTGTCGCAAGCTTTCCGAGAAGAACGGTGGAGTTGGGGAGCCTGAAATGCGTATTCCAGGGCTAGTTTTTGGCTCGATCGTCGTTCCCATTGGTTTGTTGTAAGTTGGCCTTCTGCTCTGTCGTACTTTCGTAACGGAAGAGTGCAGCTGGTATGGTTGGTCAGCGCAAGCGAAGATCCATTGGATCATGCCCATCATCGGCTCCGGTGCGTCATGTTGTTGCTTCTCGAGGGCGACCTGATCTCAACGTGTCGCAGGAATCTTCGGATTTGGTGTGTGATCTTGATTTGATTGTCTGGAAGTCGCGTTGACGGAGCGTGAATCAGGGATGATGTCAACATAGTGGGCACACACCTCGTTATGGCATGGTGTCGGTACTGATTTGTCTTCCAGTCTTCCCATCCAGCTGTACCTCGTCGACACTTTCTCGTATGCAGCCAGTGCTCTTTCTGCGGCCTCGGTGCGTGGGAGTTGTCCTGGCCGCATCTACCTCTCCCTCATCCTGATCCGCAGGTCTTCCGGTCACTCTTCGGATTCATCTTTCCCCTGTTTGGCCAGCAGATGTACAATGCGCTAGGCCAAGGGGGTGGAAATTCGCTTCTTGCTGGGTTGGCTATCGTGCTAGGCATCCCTTTCCCTATATACCTCTGGTTTAATGGGAAGCGAATGCGAGAAAGTAGCAAGCTGGCTCGATGAACCTGACGTTCTTTACATGATCGTAGTTTTCAATAATTAATTGGGAAATCTCAGATTAGATTAGATCCAGTCCCATGTGGCTGTGCACTTAATATCTGTTGTTAACAGCCTCCATGAAGCCCCCCACTTTGCGCAAGATAGATCTTGCAGAAATCCCCCGCCTCGCCACTCCAGAATCGAAGATACGCACTGATGAAGACATGGAGACCTGGCGCCAGTCTTGTGCATATCGCGACTACGCCATCTTTCTGCGACGCTTGAACGAATCGGTCGTGGGCGTGGACATTCCAGATTCCCCTGCTGCAACAAGTGAGGTCCGTTCCTGGAACACTGTCGGGATGCGTCACGACTATATTCACTGCAGCCGGTGACCAGGATCGTCTCGCTGCTGGATGCACTCGATAGGTGGATTGACGAGATCCCGCCTTCTGCATCGCCCCAGAGATTCGGAAATCTTGCGTTTCGGACATGGGGTAAGCGTTTGGAAGAGGTGTGTCCTCTGGATTCAATCTGTTCCAACTCACTTTCTGTAGGAGAGCGACATGCTGTTGCGCGACCTTCTCCGTACCGAATTCGCCGCGGTGGTGCCCCAGCTCAAACCGTATCTCCTCACTTCATTCGGTTCCTTTGGCCGCATGGACTACGGGACTGGGCACGAGGCCTCGTTCGCACTCTTCCTACTTTGCCTCAACCTCATCCGCTTCCTCGATCCCATTCCCGAGGAAGAACGAAGCGTCGTCCTCGTCGTGTTTCCTCGCTATCTTCGCCTTACGTGGAGGCTGCAGGACGTTTATAGGCTAGAGCCTGCGGGGAGCCACGGTGTCTGGGGTTTGGACGACTCGTCTTTTTTGAGCTACATATTTGGGAGCGGTCAGTTGCGCGGTGAGTGTCGTTGCCAGTCTGACTCTGATTCTGGCTGACCCTTCCGGAAGATCAGACAGCAGTTCCCGTATCTGCCGTGTTGCATCCTCCACTGCGTGAGAGCAACCTGTATTTCATGTCGATCATGCGGATTCATCAAGTCAAACGCGGCCCCTTCCACGAGCATTCGTCTCAGCTCCACTCCATTGCCACTGGCGTGCCCAATTGGGCCAAAGTAAACTCTGGGCTGTTCAAGATGTACGAGGTTGGCCTGTCAACTGGAAGCAATCTCTGCCTGAGTGTCTGACCGTGGGTTCCAGGCGGAGGTTCTGGGCAAACGCGTTGTGGTGCAACACATCCCGCTTGGAGGGCTGTTGGAGTGGGACAAGGCCCCGGCGTTGATGAGCTCACCCGGGACTGCAACGTCGGCTGTCGCCGCATGGCACTCCAATTCAAATCTGCCCCCAGTCCGCGCGCGCAGGACGGATATTAGTAGGATGGGCCCGTCGTCGAGTTCATAATGAATCGGACTATCCATTTTGCATGTATAATCGTTTTCGTTAACATAGTCTGCCAACTACTTGCGACTGCATAGCTCGGGATGGTGCAACCAGTCATCTGATCAGTGATCTGTCTGATCGGGGATCCCTATCCGTTCTCTTAGCTTCTCTACAGTTGTCCATCATTTACAACCTGAACCGACGTCTCACTTTCCCTGAGCCGCGCCACACCAGCTTTTCCGTCTGGAGACTGACGGTGGATGCTGGTACGCTTGATATTCAGATCGACGTCCACATCGCCATTTCCAAGTAACCTAGCACAAGCGTGTTCGTCAACAGTGATGCTCAGCATATCCCGATCCACCGCCTCGTCGATGGTTGTAGGACTCTCACGACAGCGCGTAGCAACAATCATCTGTGCTGTTCAAGAGTCTGAGATTCTGGGCAAGTGAGGCGGCTGGTACCTTCCATTCCTTTGTCTTTCTTTTCTTCCAGCGCCCTTTTGTCCTGCTCTTATTCTCGCGCGGGCTGCTTGACTTTCTTCTTCACTGTCTCGTAGACCTCACTGGATATTTCTTTTCCTTCCTTATCTCTGTAGACGTATCTCCTCATGTCGCAAATGGACTTTGGACCGTTTCGAAATTACCCATTCTTTCTGGCAACTCAGCTACTCGCTACGGTGCGTTTCCTCGATACGCTGCGCATGGCAACGCTCTCATCCGCGCTCAAGCTCGGATGGTTTCTCGCGTTTATCTTCCAAGCCGTAGCGACTGGACAATGTGCGCCCTCTCATACACTTCTTCGCGCGCGCTCCTCATAATCTGTAGTCGGGAACAGATCGGTTGGATCTCTGTGGTTCGCCATATTCCTCCAAGCCGCTCTCAACATCGGCGTCCTGCTCGCTATCACGACGGACTCGCTCCACCCCTCTCGCATCCAACTGACCGCGTTCAGCGTCATGGCTACCATCTTCGCCGTTCAGGGCGTGCAAGCCGGGTTCTTCCCGCCCTTCACTCCACGACAGAATCCGGAGGGGGCGCTTGTGGGCATGGGGTTCGGGTACCTTATCCTCGCGGTGGTCGATCTGCTGTGGGCCTTGTACTTCTCGTCCGACGAAGACTCGGTGGGGATGAGATTGTTCACCTTGGTGGGCGCTGCGCCCATCGCTCCTCCCCGTGGTCGGACGGCCGTTACCAATCGGATGCACACGCCCTCGCTTTCTCGACACGGCTCTCGGGCAAGCAGCAAAGCCAAGTATCGCCTCGGGGCAGGTGTTTCCTCTGACGATGTCATCACGACCGACCTCAACGGGGCTATCGACGTCAGGCGCGTGACCCCGCCACCGAGCAACCACCGGCTCTCGCGCAAAAGCACGAGCAAGTCGGTCGCGTCGAGCATGAACAGGAAGAGCGCCTCCGTGTCGTTCAAGGAAAAAGAGGCGTATGGGTCGCCCTCACCGACGCCCGCTGGCATCCCCCTTCCCGCTTCGCCGATCATCCCCCCTGTTCCAACGCTGCCGTATGGAAATGGAGCTGCCGATATCGAGGCAGGGATGGTCACCCGCGCGTCTAGTCCAACGCCGCTGGCTCTGCCAACCCCGGTGTTGTCTGAACCTTCACCGGCACCGTCTGAAACATTCCCGAAAGCCAGAGCTTTGCATTCTTGTGCGTACGCGTCTCGTCTCAGACCGGACCCAGCAGTGGCTGATCGCTTTCACAGACACTGGGTCGCTGGACGATCCGAACGAGCTGTCTTTCAAGAAAGGCGAGATCCTGGAGATCGAAGACCAGGAAGGGAAATGGTGGCAAGCGAGAAAGGCGGATGGATCGTATGGAAGTGGGTCTTTGGTGTCCTCTCTCTCTCAAGCCCGATTGCTGACGCGCTCCTTCTCCAGTCGTGCCCTCAAACTACCTCGTCATGATATAATACCCGTTCCCTGTGTACACTATGTAATGCGGCTGCTCATTTCCGAGCTCGTTCATTGGACATTCATGCGACTGTGCATCTCAGCCGTCTGGGCTTGTAAACAACTGATGGACACAGATTTCAATGTAATTCGCATTTCAGACCCTAGGACATGTTGCTCGTTCTGAGATACTGCTCGCTGCTCCAAAGGCACCTTGCCTGATGACTTTCATCCAGTTCGTCGCAAACGTACTGGCTTTTATGATCCGCTCATGCTGTTCGAGACTTGGCTGGATTTGTTGACACCGCTCGAAACGCTGATCGATCAGAGTATCTCAGGCTTGATGAGTGGATGAACGGATGAACGGATGAACGACTCTAGAATGATTAATATTGGTCGAGCAGCCGACCAATATTAATCATTCTAAACTTTGGCAACGACCCGCAATTTCTGCATGTGATATGCACATGACATTTTCAAATTGAGTTTTAGCCTTCAAGTTTCAAGTTCCCTGGTCGATCCAGCTGCGTGATTTAGAGGTCCAGACGACGATGAACTGGGATCCAGTTGAGAAGAGGATGCAGTCGCGGACTTCCTCGGATCAAAATATTCCAAGTGGTCGCGGCTCTTGACTGTCGCGTGACGTCACACCGGATGATGTTCTTCCACTTCTTCCACAAATGAGGCCGAAACGTCGCAGGTGGTGAAATCAACGTGAAATGACGCTCCGCCTTCGAATACTGCACCGGCTAGGCTTTATACGACCCGGATCTCGGCGGCCGCTTATTCCCAAGTTTGGAAATTCCTGTTCTTATTGGCTGACGGTTAAGGGAAAAGGTGGACCCGTGCGTCATTCTCCTCACGCATCTTCGGTCTCATCGCGCAGTTTCTAATGGGATGAATCATCGGCTGAATCAGGGCTGAATCATCGTTCTGTGGTGTCCTTATATACCGCACCTCATCGTCTCGATGAATCCACTCAAACGAGATGTCTATCCCTACCACCGCACGCCAGTACATTCTGCCCACGGTATGTCTATTTGACACCTGGCGCAATCGTCCTTATTCTATCACAGCTTGGGTCCTACAACAACCTCGTACTCACCGACGTGACGGTGCCCAAGCCAAAGCCCAACGAAGTGCTACTCAAGGCGCATGCAGTGTCACTGCAGGTATGCGATCGCCTCCCTCTTCCCATCTCAGATCTAATGGATTCTCCTCAAGTACCGCGACCTGCTCGTCGCGACTGACAGATACCCTGGTGGCGAGTGCGTCACATGTCTTTCCACACCCACTCCGAGCCTCACTCCAATGATGCAGTATGCCCGCGAACCTAATCCCTTGCTCCGATGTCGCGGGTGAGATCGTGGCGATCGGGGAAGACGTGAAGGGCTGGAAAGTCGGCGACCGCGTGTGCCCGAACTTCATGCTGGAGAAGCTGCATGGGGACCACACGACCCCGGCGATTGCTGCGACCGCACTGGGTGGAGCGGTGGATGGAACGTTGACGGAGTACCGGAATTACCCCGCTTCGGTGTGTGCGGCCCTTGTCTCCGATGCAGATCATTCAGCGTTGTCCCACAGTCTCTGGTCAAAATCGCCGATCACTTGACATACGAGGAAGCATCGACTTTGCCGTAAGTATCGACGCTGATGGTTGATAATGGGTTCTCATTTTCCGGTAGATGTGCTGCTCTCACGGCTTACAATGCTCTGATCGCTGGCTACGAGCCTCTCAAAGCGGGCGACACTGTTCTCATCCTCGGTACAGGTGGTGTTTCGATGTATGCGTTCCGATGCCATGCATGATCATTCCGGTATAACATCATTCACAGCTTTGGTCTCCAATTCGCTCTGGCCTCGGGCGCGACAGTCATCGTGACTTCTTCCTCTGATGAGAAGCTCAAGGTTGCAACCAAGTTGGGAGCCCACCATGTCATCAACTACAAGACGAACACCAAGTGGGACGAGGAGGTGCTCAGGCTCACCAATGGGGTGGGTGTTGACCATGTCATCGAGGTGCGTCACAGTGATCTGTGTCTGCTGCTGCAGCTTGTGAGCTGACATACCGTAGGTCGGAGGCAACGGAACCCTCATGCAATCAGTCAACTCGATCCGCATGGGTGGCTCTATCAGCATCGTCGGTTTCGTCGGCGGCAACACGCCTCCCCCGGATCTGATCGCGCTGTTCATCTGGAAGTCCCTCAAGATCAGGGGACTGTACGTCGGCTCGGTCCAGCAGTGAGTTTATCTGAGTGGCTTTCATCGGATTTAGCGTTCAAACCCGACAGATTTGCGGACATGAACAGGCTCATGGCCGTGAATCAGGCCGTCACGCGCCCCGTGGTCGACAAGGTGTTCCCGTTCGAGGATGCCAAGGCTGCCTATGCCTACCTGGAGTCACAGGCGCATGTCGGCAAAGTCGTCATCAAGGTCAATTGAACGGGCAGCATCTACTACGTAGTAACAATTCAATGTATACATCATATCACAAAAAAGAACAGTTTTCTGGATTGAAAAGATTCAAGACTGAGTTGTGGAAACCAGAGGTGACTTGCGGAACACCCAGTGCGTGGGCTGCCCTGGTGGGAGCTTGTGCACGCGCGGGCGAAGGTGAACACCATCTATCCGTCATCTTATGTGGCAATCTATCTCGCCGATCGACACCGCCTGGGCGCATCTTACTCGAGAGAAACGACCACGGACCCCATCTGTGTAGTGGCCTGCCAGCCTCCATCTGCGGCGCATTCGATACGATCAAGCTCCTACTTGTTTTGGGTCGTGCGAGGGCGGTCGATTGGAGAGCGCCGTTCGCCTATTATAAGGCGGAGCGGGCAATGTTGGCAGGACGTGGAGCTCGGGCAACCACGGGCGCAGCAGGTGGCGTTTCTCGGCCACTCGTCGCTTGGGGGATGAAGCGTCTACAGATGGTCTCCAAACAGCTTGATATCCTGCCACATCGTGCCTCCGCCCAAGGATGGTCATCGGTATCTGCATCGCAAACTGCACTCGCACCGCAATTTCTGGATTCGGGGGCCCCTTTCAGACTGATGGTGCTCACGCGCGCTTTGCCTGATGCTGATTTCGACATGCACTGGCTGAAGCGCCACAGATTGCTTCCAGGTATGGAGATTTTTCAATCGCCTGAAGATTCGTCCTATCTGAGCGGCACTAAAGAGCTTCAGTAGATGATCATCGGTGCTGGTGAGAGGACAGGCAATGGTCGTGGGTGTTGCGGCGCGATCAGTCACATTGCATGATGATTGTCACAGTTCAGCACAGCTCCTTCTTGGGTCAAACCACATCGAGTCCGAGTCGGGGGGTGATGTGGCTGGCACCAGCGATCAAGCGTTGAACAGGACTCAAATTAACCTCTCATGCCCTCGAGTCCAAAGGCTTTCCGGATCTGTCCGGTACCCTTGCGCGCAACACGTGTCTGTCACCCAACATTCCACCCGTCGAGATTGCGCACGACGTCGGATTCCTGGGTAAAAACAGACCGCTATGAAGTCGGATAAAAGCCAAGCGCATGCGCATGTCCTCTCGTGGTCTTGAGTGTGGATATGTCGCTGGGGACAGGTCTCGTTCCGCACTTGCTGGACTCAGACCTCTTTCGTTCCACTGCCCACAACGTGCTGCCCGATGAACGAGTCCATCTCGCCTTAGCTAGGGCTCGGGAGATTGCTGCTACATATCGTAAAGTTGCCTTCACATGCGAATTTGCCATTCCGCTCACGCCCGTCCGCAGCCATCACCCTCGACGATATCAAGAACGCGACCTTTCCATTCTGGAATTTTCACTGTGACCCTATCGTATGCAGCGATGGCGCGGCGACCACTTTGCTATCCATTCAGTGGAACCTGGTACTCGGAACAATCCTGGATCGGGTCGGGGAGAGAAGGGATCTCGTGGACAGTGGGCTCTTGCACGGGTTGCTGAAATATCAGATATCGTACGTCGTGGTCATTCTTCCAGGACGACTGGCTGATCACTCATACAATCTTCCAGTGGCCAGTTCTGTCTGACCGAAGTAGACCATGGATTAGATGCGGTAAACCTCGAGACTACAGCCACGTCTCTAGACGACGATCGTGGCTTCATCTTGAACACACCACACCCTGGGGCAGCCAAGTATGCCATGTCGACTCGAATTTTATTCGAACGCTGAGTACTGTCACAGATTCATGCCGCCAACCGCTCCATTCGGGATTCCTTGCGTAGCTATTGTCATGGCCCGGCTCATCAAAAATAAAGTCGACTTGGGGATCAAGCCTTTTCTCGTGCCGCTCCACAACGGTCAAACAATGAAACCTGGGGTTCATATCAAGCAAGTCCCTCTCTCAACGCTCTTTCGCGTCTCTCACCCGGCCAAAGATTGCTTCCCTACCGTGGGGGCTCTGCGCCCGTGCATCATTCGATCACCTCGTTTCGCGGCGTCGCTCTCCCGGCCACTGCGCTCTTGCAGCGGGATCCACCGGACGCGATCACCGACCCGACCCAACGACGTATTGACTTTCTCCTGTCGCTATGGCGAGTCGCGGTGGGCTCTTTGGCCTTGTCAGCGACGAGCATCCCGATCCTCGCGCACTCAGCCTGTCTCGTGGCAGCATACAGCAGCCGTCGTGTCGTCAACGAATCTTCATCCATCTTGCGTTTTCCGACCCAGCACAGGCCGATCCTGACCGCGCTTGCCCAGTCGTTCGTGCTGCGCGCGTTCTACCGCGCAGCGGTGCCCGTCTTCCGGGACGCCGCGGTGGACTTTCGCGTGCGGCATGGGATGGCGGCGTGCTTCAAGCTCGTGGCGATGCAGTTTACACAGGAGGGCGCGTTGTCGCTGTCGGAGAGGTGTGGCGCGCGGGGTCTCTTCGGGGTTAATCGTATATGCGAGATGCAGGTAAGTAGTATGATTCACGGGCATGTCGTAGACCGTCTTCTGATCATCTGCAGTCTGACGCACGAGGGATCGCGATCGCAGAAGGAGACATGCTGGTGCTGGCTATTCGTGCGTTTGGACCACTCGAGAGGGATATTGCATTGACCATCTGCTTCTAGGGCTCGCTACCGAACTGCTTCTGGAGCGTTATTCGCTGGACGACCTCTGGCCCACCGTCGACAGCCCACTGTCTCGTCACGCCCAATCCCTGCTCGCCACGTTCCGCGCGACCCTGCAATCGCTCGACTCGCACCGCTCAGACTCCTTCAACTCCAAGATCATCCCACACTGTACGCTTATCGTCGAGGCGCTCGGATTGCAGATGGCCTACGACGCCGCCGTGAGAGCGGGCCTGGCCGCGGAGATGGTGGAGCTGTTCCTGGTGACTTCGATGCGGCGCGACGAGGGGTGGTACATCGAGAATATGCATATGCGGCAAAGCGAGCTCATTTGTAGAGAGGAGACGGCGATCGCGCGGGCGTTGCCGAAGCTTGGGGAGTGGGTGGATGCGTCCGGAGCGACGCCGTATGTCACTGCGCCGATCCAGTCGCAGGAGGAGTGGGACAAGTTCGTTGCGGGACTGACCGCGTTCAGAGCACCGGAAGAGCAGCACCTAGAATTGGCGAAGCTGTGAGCGATTCACTTGCGGTGGGCAGAGAAACTGTAGCAGGTCGCATGCAGAGCAGTGCCCAGAACTGGCGAAGTGGTGAGAGATTCAGTCGCCGTAGATAGTCTATCGCAGTCCGGCAGAGAATTGGCGCTGGGATTCTTTTGTGCCACAACAAAGGCGATCGCATGCAGAGGTCTCGGATCTGAATGCATCTCTTCGACAGAATGAGAACGTCTACGCTGCAAATTATTATATTACATGGGATGGTAGACATGATAATGAGGATAACATGAGCCGTCTCTTCCAAGAGATCAGACGAAAAGAACATACAACTAGATGTGTACAAAGAACCCCTTCTGCCCTTCCTCCTGCCGTACACTCCCCTTCTTCACCAAAAAGTCCGCGCACGCCATCCTGATGCGCTCGCTGGTCATCGGCAGCCGGAACTCCTGCATCTCCGCCACGCCCGCATCCGCTCGAGCCGACTTGAGCGCCGCACGGATCGCCAGCGCAACGGAGCACCCGAGGAACAGCGGGGGCTCGCCGACGCCCTTGCTGGCCTTGATCGACCCGAGGTTCGGCCACTCGGCGTCTTTCAGGAGCGACACGTTGAACGTCTGCGGGATGTCCGAGAACCCGGGGATCTTGTATGCGCCGGGGCCAGTGGTGAATATGGCCCCCGAGTTGAGCCAGAGGGATTCCTCGATTGTGCACAGCCCTTGGCCTTGGATGAAAGCCCCCTCGCTGGAGATGAGATGAGATATCGGATTAGATGGAGAGACGAGATCGGCGGGACTTACATCTGACCGTAGTCGATCGCCGGGTTCAAGCCTGTCCCAATATCAAGCTGATGAATGGAAAAGTAGCCGCAATGGACGCACTCTTTCCCACATCCATGTTAATGTCAACCCGCAAGACCGTGTGATCTCCAGTGAGCGTGTCCACCTCGACCTCCGTTGCACAGACGCCCTGCGTAAAGTAGTGGAACAGATTCCCCGTCTCATTCGGGTTGCTGGAACGTATCAGGCCACCACATCATTCAGCAAACAACCCAAGAACGCACTTCCACTCGTATCCCAGATCGGGCGTCGAATGGTGCCCCGTTGCGCTCAATGACACTCGGTCCCCCCATGCCGCGTTGGCCAGCGCTGCCAGACTCGCATCCGGCCCGAGTTTCTGGCGATACGGCTCGATACGTCGGTTGATCTCCGCACAGGCGTTGTACACAGCATAACCGTTCAAGCTACATGCATGTCAGATAGCACAAGGGAGCAGCCAAGCCGTACGCACTCGCTGCCAGCAGATGCTGCAGTGGGAACAGTATTCGGGACGGTGCTCGTGGCCGACTCGGACGTAAACACATCCGTGAGCGGGACACGCAGTTCCTGAGCTGCGATTTGACAGCACTTGGTGTACAGTCCCTGGCCCATCTGGTGGAATCGTGTTAGATAGGAATCTCGTGCAGTAGATAGCAGATAGGATACCTCGACACCCCCATGAGCGACCAGTACGCTCCCGTCAGTATAGACATGCACCAGCGCTGATCCCTGGTTCATCGCTTGGACACCGAAAGCAAGCTGAAATCTAAATCAACTTGAGCACCAGAAAGAAGAAACATCACATACCCCAAACTTGGTCGGCACCAGAACGATCCCCCGCTTCCTCCACTTGTGCTCAGCATTGAACTTGTCCACCGCAGCTTTGCGTTCTTCGTAGCGGCTCTCTCGCTTGCAGTCTCCCAGCATACGCGGCACGTGCCAGTCAAGCACCTTCTGGTGGTATGGGGTCTTCTCGGCTTCCTTATACAGGTTGATCTGTGCGAAATTGAGTGATCTTCACTCATGCGCGACACAACAGGTAACGCACTTGTCGCACATGGTCGATATCCAGATTGAGTTTGTCAGCGATTGCCTGGGATGGCTCAGCTTCCGTGACGGTTGCTCATAAGCACTCTCTCACCTCAATGTAGTGCTCTGCCACCAACATCCCTCTGTAGATCGTTGTCAATGTGCGTTTGGGAGATACAAGATCAACTCACTGAGGTCCCCCGAATCCACGGAAAGCCGTATTCGAAACCTAAAGGATCCCGTTGAGAGAGTTCTATACGCGCTGAATGCGCTGCTTACTGTATTTGTTTTACACAACTTGCCGCGGACATCGACGTCGGGAATGTAATAGCTTGATGAACCGGATCAGCCAATTTGCAGTCGGACTAAATGATGCGAGACGCACCAGTTTTCAATATGCGCCAGGGCTCGATCACAGACACCACCACTAATGTCACTCGAGTGGCCAGCGTTGACCCAAAAGCTGTTCACGCATCAACGGACACCAACAATATGAAATCGGCCTGGAGACGCACTCAGCCGACAATGCCTGCAGCTTCCCCTCTTTGGAGAATCCAACCTTCCACTTCGAGAGACAGGGATGACGTTGCCCCGAGGTCATGATATCCTCTTGCCGGTCGAGCATAATGCGAACAGGACGACGGAGCTTCTTGGCAGCGACCGCAGTGATAGCGGCTATGTGCGAGGTGCGGGTCTCCTTCCCGCCGAATCCACCGCCCAATCGTTTCGCATGTGCGACGATCCGGTTCCGCGGCACGCCTGTTGCCGAGGCGACCCAGCGCTGAGCGCCCGCCAGATTCTGGGTCGACAGGTAGACATCCATCTCTCCGCTCTCCAGTTTCGGGACGACGAGCACGGCCGTGGTCTCGAGGTAAAAGTGTTCCTGCCCACCGAGACGGGTGCTGCCTTCGAGGACATGATCGCACTTGGCAAGCGATTCTTCCACCGGCTGTCCTCGGCGGATGAACCTGTCGTATCCAGGAATGAAGGAGCCTTGCTCGAGCGCCTCCTCGATGGTCAGTATCCTGGGAAGGTCCTCGTACTCGATCTTGACAGCTCTGGCGGCCTTCTGAGCGAGGATCTTGCTCTGCGCGACGATCATTCCAATGGGCTGGCCGTGTGACTGCACTTCGTCCACAGCGAAGAACACCTCGTCGAGCGCAGGACCACCGCCCCAGTAATTGGCACGCTCGTTGGGCAGGTCTTGATAGCTGACCCAGCTCACGACACCCTCCATCTCCAATGCTGCACTGGCATCGACCGAGATGATCTTCGCATGTGCCCGACTGGACAAAACCAGTCCCCCGTATAGCTCGTTGCCCACTTTCGGCATGTCGTCGACATAGACCGCCGCGCCCGTCGCTTGCAAGAGACCCGACATATGAGGCTCCTGCTTCCCGACAACTTCTTGCGCGTACGGATCGCTGTTGTCGTGTCGTCCTGAGCTCAGTTGGCGATGGATGAGCGACGTGATGTCCAGATCCGAAGCTGCCGACACATTCGTTTGTTCTCCGACGGAGGTCCAGAACTTGAAGAAGAAACTGAGTGCGAGCGTCTTTCGATAGGAAGCCATTCCGCCAGGGACGTCGAACGGAAGGTGCATTTCGTTGCTCAAGATGTCGAGTGCAGCCTCGAAAGTCTCTTGCGAAAATGCTTTGCCGACGAGATACTCTTGTGTCTTGAGCGCGGAAACCACGGTGGGTCTGGAAGGGGGATTCAGTTGGAATTCAAAATTAAGCAGATGCGAGACGCACGCCATTCCACCATAAGCCAGTCGAGCGTGGGTTATGGTGCCAGACGACACACGCATGACCATGCACGCAGTGACAATAGCGATATCGTCGTCTCGCCGCTTGGCCTAAAGCAACATTCAGAATCCACAAGAGGTAGCCTCCGATGAGGATATCTGACCTGCTTGTAAGCTCTCACAACCTCAATATCACTCGACTTGTTCAACGGAACGACCACCTTCACCAAAACCCCGTCACGAGGCAGCATCGTCCTACGGTACCCAGTGAAGAAGGTGGACAGTGGCAGCTCCAACGCCTCGTTATCAGGACTGGCAGCGATGACATACGACTCCGTCGCAACCCACACTGGATTCAAATCCGAGATGGGACTCGCAGTGGCGATATTGCCACCCACCGAAGCCGCATTGCGGATCTGCAGTCCCGCAAAGTACCGCAGCTGGGTCTTGATTGCTTCAATCGGCCCTTGTAATCCAGAATCCAATTCGCCGCATAGTCGCTTACACGCAACTTCTAGCTCAGCCAAAGACAAGTTCGCGCCGAATTCAAAGTTTCCTTGCGCGTTGATGACTGCTGGGGCCTGGAGTTCCACGATGTCGGAGACGTACACCGATACAGGGTACGCCGCCGCTTTCAGCTTGACTTCGATCTGGATCTCAGATGATCCGCCAACGAGCCTGGCATCTGGATACTGAGCCTTGATGGCCAGAAGCTCTGCCAGCGTCGTCGGGCGCAGCCACTTTCGCGAGCCGGAGCCGAACGCAAGCGGGGATGCGACGGTCTTGGCCAGGGAAGGAGGAAAGATGAGCTCCGTCCCAACTTTGTAAGGCTTGAGCTTGAATCGGGGAAACTTGGGCGAGGTTGCTGCTTCGGCAGATGCGTCGCCGGTGAGCTGGCAGCAATCCGCTCGCCCACAACCCACAGCTGTGGCATCTGACGGTCCAGGATTCGTGCAGCAATCCGAATGGTCCAAGTTGGCCGATTCGAAGTTGATGGGTATCACAGGGTCTAGAACGGATTAGTTTGGCACTGAGCACAACGAGATGGACGTTGCTGACCAGCTGAGCTATTCAACTTCCCCGTGTATTCGCCGACAAATGTCTTGGCTGCATCCAGGATGGGTTTATAGCCAGTACAACGGCACAAGTTGCCGTCAAGTACGCCATCGAGCTCGATATCCGCGGCAGTCAGAGAGCCTTTGTATGCCGCATTTCTGACCAGTGCATATAGAGACATGATAATACCTGTGGACTGCATCAAGCCATACACCCCCAAGCGGGCTTATCGGGACATACCAGGCGTGCAGAAACCGCACTGCGACCCACTCAGCTTCCACAGTCTTTCCTGGATGGGATGCGGATTCTCAGGACTTCCAACACCTTCGACAGTGATGACATGTTTCCCATCGACAGATATTATCGGTGCGAGGCACGCGTTCAGGGTAATATGTCTGGGAGGGGTCGAAGGATAAGAGAAAGCACACTCTGCATCAAGAACGGACTGACTGAATTTCTCTGGTCCGTGGATGTCTGCTCTGTACGACAACCGTACAAGCACCGCAGCCTCCCTCACCACACCCGAGCTTCGTGCCCGTGAATCCCTGACCCTGCGATCGGATGAAGTCGAGCAGAGTCGCGTCGGGGTCAAACGAATTGCCGTCGAGAACGATGGGTGATCCATTGAGGAAGAATCGCAGCGTCGATGTAGATTTACCCCCAAAGTCACTTGAACAGTCGGCTGAAGCCATCCCTGAGGGCTGGTTAATCGGCGATGAGTGCGAAAGCGGGAAGTCCTGAGAGCATCAGTGCCAATCACATAGCCACCTTGCCCTGCCATTTTCGCTGAAAACCGAGTCACACGACCTATCCTCTCCCGGGTCTCTATCCTCACGTACAACCAAGCGGGGCGCAAGTTGAAACAACCCCAGTACAGATTATGCATTAACAAGCAAATTATAACAACACCCAGCACAGTACTACAGAACGAAAACCTGTGAATTCGTCAGTCAGCTGGTCTGACGGAAGAGCCAGCGCCCGGACCTGTTCTGGATCAGACATCTTGCGGGTCTTCATCAGCTTGACAGCTTCTTCCCGCCAGTCATGCTCTACTATCCGACCCAGTCTTTGCTCGACGGCCGCGATCCTCATGTTTTCCGGAACATAGCTGGTAGAGCGTCAGTTGCATCGGGTACTTGGATCTTGGCATGCAAACCTTTCAATAGGATGGTCCATGGCATCTCTGATTGCCTGGACGAAGCCGTCGCGGTCGTTCTTGAAGACGTTGTACACATACGGCGGACTGGAAAGCTTGAGCATGTCATGTTGGGTGCGCCAGCTCGAACGATCGTGAGGGCGAGACCGGTCCCAGTCTAGAATTGGATTGATGAACGGCACACCAAGACAAAGCGCATCGTATGGTGTCGGAGACCTTGCTCGATCTGTCAATAGGCTTCGTAGCGATATGCCGCCACTACTCACAACACGGGATTGCTCATTCCGATGAGAACCTTCGTCCGCGAGAGCCTGTTGAAGAACTCTTCCTGCGGCAGAACCCCGACGTTCTTGACATGCGAACTCATCACCACTGTGGCCGGATCGACCGGGATTTCAGCAATAGGATCTCCAGCGCCTGTAAAGAAGGACACCCGCGCATGTTCCCCAGCCATATCAAGAACTTCGGGATCCCAAGCACGAACATCAGCGCCAAAATATGAGATGGACTTGGCGAGGATCCATGCTTCGTCGTTACGCTCGTCGTGCGGAATGAACGGATGCTGGGCGCATTGGGCTTCGATGCTGTATCCGACGTACGAGTTGTGAGGTAGTCCCTTGTCGAGGAGAATATACTGATCCAACAGAGGTGGTCAAAAACGGTGCAGAGGCAACGACGAAGCTGCGTACATCTTCCGGGTTGAGCGTCCACCGAGGTCCAAGTGGGTGTTCTCCTCCAGGCCACCAAGCGAAAGCAAAAATCTTCCAAATAGGAATTCCAGACGGATTCTCCGCATCTCGCACTAGTCCCCACTGCACGAGCTCAAGTACACCCGTCGATTCGCAGATGACCATCACAACCAGCTTCTCGAAGATTTGGTATAGTTGAATCGTCGAGGGACCCCCATGCGAGTACATGATGCTGTATCCCATATTCTCGAAGGCACGAATCTGAAAGGCGATGGATGAGAACATAACAAGCTGCGGATTGGGATGCGCTCACCATCGACGCTGCCCAGATACCTTCACCACCGGACCATCCTCGTTCCAGGTACATGCGGAAATGGTGGCTCTCAATGATGACGACTGTGCTCCCATTCAGAGACCGGAAAGACGGACGGCAACACACGCACCCTTGGTCTGATTCTGCGCACAATCATCCAGCGCAATACACTGAAACAAGTTCGCGGTCGTGTTCTGATTACGCGTGATCCATTTCCTCGATTGCGTCGGGTAGAGAGTAGGGGCGAGGAGAGTCATGTTTGCGCTGAGACCGGCTCTGAGTGGGATCGACAATGACGGGGGAGGTGTGGGCTGCATCCGTTGTAAAACACGCTCAAAGTAATCGGCCCTGGTCGATGGCGGAGTCTTAACGATTAGAAAGGAAATGAGACATGCTAATCCAAGGCCGAAGAAGACGATCCGCTTGATGTGCCGCCTGCAGAAATAACGCGTGAGTGCAGTTCGTGAACAACGTGGTCGCCCAGCACTCACGGGCCGCATAGCATATAGAAAAGAGAAGAAGATGTCAATGGACGGTGCATGGCGAAAGCGAAAGAAAGGTACTTAGTCCCGCTTCGCCACCACGTTCTTATGTCGTCCGAACTGAATCAGGGTGGGCGGGTAGCTTCTCCCCTCTCGATGAACTGAGATGGGTGGGAGATGCGGAAACAGATGCGAGACAGTGTACTCAGACGCGCCGCGTGAGGTCTCATGCTGTCGCGCGTTTGATAAGCGGTTCACCCGGGTTGACAGATGGCGGCGACGTCGCGAAATCTTGCGGTAAGGTACAGCGGGGTCTCGACTGCAGAGTTTGACTTCGTCGGTCCAGCATGACCACGATATGGATCCCGAGTCGACATGAATAGCATTGCGGGAAATGACCAGTTTGAGCAGGAATTGACTGTCACAGTGGCAAAGTATGTGGTTGAACTGGTGCCAGTAAGATTCCGCTGATCATTGGCATGGGCTTGTTCCTGTTTGTTCGTCCATCAAAGCACATCTCCTCCTCGCCATGAACGCGACCGAGCGCATCGGAGCAGCCGCTAGTTTCTTGCTGCAATCCCCACCTGGGGAAATCAACGATGTTTTGAATGGTGGGACTTTCCCCTTTCTTGCGCTTAACTTCCGATGGAACTAACTCATCCTACAGACGTCAGAAACATCATCTCGGACGACGATTCCCTTCACGAGGGCGTGCTGCCAACGTTGAAAGAGTACAATATCACACAGTTCATGGTAGTGGATGTTCCAGGAGCTCAGCATCAGGTACGGTGCGTCGTCTAAGCGCGGTCCGACTGTGTATTTGACACACGATCCCAGACGATAATCAGCGAAGCTGCACGCGTTTCCACGTCCGGCGATGGTCAAGAGCGCTTCTTAGACCCGAGGTCGAAGACGTCGTTCCTCTTTGACCATCTTACTCTCGTTCGTAATCAACTTCGGACCGTGGCTGTATCCTGGACCCCTCATCTAGGAGACATCAGACTCACAATCCGTGGATCCCAACACGGACTCTGAACCCTTCAGGTGTGTCCTTCGAGTAGTGGAGTCTAATTGTCTCATTCCGTGTAGGGAGGCACTAGACAAGGCCACCCAAACTTACTTGACTGCGCATTTCCATGACGGTGTTGCATCTGTGTTCGCCTCCAAAGACACCACAAACCAGTTCGTCATCCAGGTGGTGGCTAACAAGTACAATCCGACGAACTATTGGTACTGGAAATGAAACGAAGCTGCAGTTCTGTTCGCTGATCTCCTTCGTCGCAGGTCGGGCCGATGGCGGTCACAGTACACGGTAGATTTGAATGAGAATACGGTCAAGGGAATGGTGTTGGTGAATGTGCACTACTACGAGCAGGGCAACGTGCGTAACTTCCGTCTCTAGCGACTGCTTGCATAGCGGTCTAATTACATCTAGGTCCAACTTTCGACAACGCACGACATATCAATTTCTCTACCTGCCGCTATCGTAACAGCTTCCCCCAACGTCTCAACAACCAAGCTACTTGCCTTGATCGAGAACGAGGAAAGGAAGTACCAGACATCGTTGAACGACACGTATCAAGAGATGGGGGAGAAGACATTCAAGAGTCTTCGTCGAGCTCTGCCACTCACCAGGCAGAAGATTGATTGGGACAAAGTATGTTTCGGTCTTTTCGGTCCTTCTGCGGAAACTCACCGGCGGTAATAGGTCATGGGGTACAAACTGGGAGCCGAGTTGACATCGAGCAAAGGGTTATTCGCAAGCTCAAGCTCGTGAAGGCCAGCCAGTAGCCTGTGTAATGTATGAGTTGCTTTTAGTATCACCACGGCTTGGCCAAGCCCCAACGGCAGCATGCAATATGCTCAAAGTTCTCTGTTCTCTCGAGACTGCTCGCAAACACTTTCCTCGCTGAGTCAACCCCGCTGCGATCCTGCACACTCGTGCTTCCTAATCCGGTAGATTTCGATGTACAACGACGATTGGTCTAACGAAGGACATAAGGAGCGGACACCCTGTGTAGTATACCATTTGCGTAGATCGCATTCAGATACCCTACAATTCTCTCCGTAGCACTTTGCTTGTACCAAAAATCATCCCCATTCAGCACTCATGCAAGGCATGTCTGATGCTCGTCTGTGATGTCCCCGGTTTCCCCACACCTGTTCTGGCTTTGGGACATACTACCTGCCGGATTTCTCCGGAAAGGTCAACAAACGCCTGAGTTTGAACGCATACATGGGGAGATCGTCCTCTAGAGCTCAGACATAGCACAGATGGCATAACGCATACATCCAGCCTTATCGCTAGTCGAACTAAACAGCCGAATGGGAGCAGGAGCCTGCCTTTCGGGCTGTAGCAGGAGAAGGGCGATCGAATTCCGGAGAGCAGCAGGAGTCGATCTGGGCCACTGAATCGGAGCACGAATCGTTCTGTCGGATGGGCTGAGAGCAGGGCTCGGTCCCCGGATTGGTTTGACAGCAAGAGTCGGGCTGGGTCATTGGAGATGAGCAGCAATTCGTCTGAAATAGAGCATATCAGCATCAAATGGGACACGCCACGAGAAGATCACACTGCACCGTTACGCGAGGGATGACATCATGAGTGCAGCACTTCGAGTCGTCGACAGCAGTGGGTTGGCAACAGTCGGTCTGGAAATTTACGGTATTTATCAAGAGATCGACCGCAAATACACGGGATCTCACCGGCTGGTCGAGGTCTACGCTTGAGCATTGGCACGAATCCGCCTCTTTGCATTCGCTCTTGTTTAGACAGCATTCACACAAGTCACGGTAGGGCTCTTGTAGTTCTTTCCCGTCTTCAAGATGGATAGTAGCAGGGCGATCATGCGCACAGCAGCCCCCATCAAAGGCGGGATTTGTCACCCATCTGAGCATCTTGTATCCTTCCCATCCGAAAAAGAGGCCGAGCACGATGGATGTTGCACTATCCACCCACCATCCACCTTTCCAGAACCGGAAGATGAGAGAGCCGACAAAGAGTACAATCGTGATCTGGATGCAAGACAGGGAGCATTTCGCCTCGCCTTGCATCACACTGCTATTCAAAGCGCGTGCGAGGTATCCTTTAGGGAGCCAGATCAGGATCATGATGAAGAGCGCCGAGCCGGAGATGATGAGCGAAGAGTCGGATGTCTCGGGAGTAAGATGCAGGGCAAGCGAGACGATGGAGGATATCTCCGTTGCAAGAGCGAGGAGAAGGAGAAGTGCGCCAATGCTGCCTGATGCGACCTTTTCGATCCTACCGTCCAGTATAAGCATTGATATTGAGGACTAGGACCAAGAAGCACGCGGTAGACTCACTTGAGGTCTCTCTCACTCAAACAGTGGTCGTTCTCTTCGCCGGGTTGAGCAACGGACTTGAATCTCCACAGGACGAGAAGGGCGGAAGCAACTTCGATGCCGGACTGGATCCCAAAGAAAACGAGAGAACGAGAGCCGGTTTCAGAGCCAAATGCAATAGAAACTGCGCCTTCGGCGCCATTGTAGAGAACGCTGGCGATGCTGATAGCAATGGCGTACTGCTGCAACCTACGGTAAGTGGGCATGGTGATAGTGAGGAAGGAGCGTCCAATCAGGCATCAGATTCAACTGCTGAGAAAGGGCGTTCGATTACGAAACACTTACAGACCTAGTCCACTAGTCTTCGTTGCTCGAGTTGGTTTGGCTCTCGTCAGGCATACTGATTCTACACATTGTTTATTGTTTGACATTTGGGGAAGTCTCGCTTCCCGAAGTGCTTCAAGCCATTCCGTTGCTCGATGAGCCACGGCTCGTGCCTATGCCTTCGATTCAACGGTACCTACGAGGATACCACCGTCAAAATGGCTTACGCCTGTGAGGAAATCAACGTCAAACGGCTTACGCTCCCTCCTCGGATCCATCTTACTGGGGATGATGCAACTCTTCACGCCTCCGAGGTCCCAGACGAGGACGAATGTTCTGCACTAGTTACCGAGTTTAGGACAGTCGACGCATGCCCTTTAGAGCAGGTCGTAGTGACTAAATACCAGTCGTAGGAACATATACCTGAGGATATTACTTGGTAGGAATTGGCATCAGCTGCAACTGCCGGGAATAAGCGGATCTTGTCCTCCTTTGAGCGATTGCCATCAAAGTTTGGGCACTCTGCTTAGCACTTGAAAATGGCTTTGTATTCTCGCAGGCTATGCCACCGTTCAACAACAAAGCGCTTCTCTACTGCCAGAACAATTTAAAGGCACTCATAAGAGCATAGCAACGTACGCTCAAGCATCAATATTCGTACGAAGTTGATAGGTGCGCGAGACTGTCACCCTATACCGTTTTGGCTTTCTGAGTTAGGCTGCTGCAGTAGTCTTGTCAGAGTCAACTTCGCGTCATCAATGTCCGGTTTCAACTCTCCCGAGGATCCCAGGAAGCGTGCCCCCCGCTGCCGCAAATGCCTGCAACCCATGAAAGGCCACCGCGCAGAATTATGTCGCGCCAGCCCCGCCCGGTCTCCCACGATCTCTCCTCGCCACAACAACGACAACGGCTACCTGGGGCCGAACCACTGGCGGTCTCCGTCCTGGGGCCGGAAGATGGACGCCGCAGACGCCGCGGCGCGGGAGCGCGCGTCGTTCGAGCCGCTGCTCAGCCAGCCGGCATCCTACGTGCCCACCGAGCGCGTCGACGAGGACGGGAACACGATTAGGAACGGTGGGGACGACGACGACGACGACGACGACGAGGGGGATGAGGCGTCGTCGGACTCGGGTGGCTTGCGCGGTCTGCGGGCGCGCACGCCGATGGTCCAGGTCATGGACCAGGCCAACGCGCTGCGGCTCTGCGGGGATCCCGTCATCAGCATCGTCAGCGTCGCATGGGGAGACCTGGCCCGCATGCAGGCGACAGCCGGCCAGTCTGGACTGTGCACCGCCGTTGTCAAGACTCCGTGGGCGCACTGGCGGATCAAGTCCGAGTCCCAACGCGAGCTGTGGGTCGTCGTGGGCAAGGATCCCTCGGTCGTTCACCAGATGGCGGAACTGTATCACGCTCTCTCACCGGGACGGAAGAAAGAACGCGTCGCTATTACCACTCCATGGAAGCAGCTAGTCCTGGCGAGTGTCATCGGCGGCATCTTTGTGATCCTCGTGCTCGGTCTTAGTTATATCAGATACTGGCTATGAATCTCTCCTCGTCCTCTTCATCAGTAAACTCCATGCTTTCCATATGTAAACTCATGATCATGTTCTCTCTTGTCCCCTCCAGAAGTTGCTGGGCCATCTCCAAGTTGGCAGCCCGAGCTTGAAGAACAGGAAGGCAGGCTGAAAAGACTCGCACAAGCTGAGAGCGAGCAACGCCATCGGCATCCTCGTCTTTGGAGGAGGGATCCGGTGCTTGAATCAACATGGTAATCGATGCTTGTAGATCATCGTATTCGTCCTGCAGATTCTCTGAGTGCCAGAAAGGTCAGATCAGGTAAGGAGGTGGCAAGTTCAGCCACTTGCCCAGCTTCTCGAGCATATCATCGTATTGCCGCATCGGAAAGTCGGGGTCCTGTTCCGGAGGGCACATGGCAAGCTGCATGACGTCGGCTTCGAGGGAGGTGCAGGCATCGCCATGAGCAAGGAATGCCTGCATTAGCGCAGGTGCGAGCTAGACGAGTCGTTCGATGAGCCGCTGAGCAGTGAGAGCACAGTGAATCACACCTTGTCAGTCTCCATTTCGTTGTAGAACTGAAGCGGGTGAGGTTGCTCTCCATCGGGCGGAACCTGCGGCTCAACGTCCTCCAGTGTCACTTGTTTCGTTCGTTCAGTAAGATCTGCCTGGATTGGACGTCATGCATTGCTCCGTCGAAAAGACGAGCCGACACACCTCTGCATCTTGGAAGCACGCGTCGAGGGTCGAGTTCATGTACAGCCATGGGTACTCTGGCGCAGCTACTGGCAAAGCCTCGGTTGATGGGGGTGGCTCATGATCAGGCGCATCGTTCGCATCCGCGGATGCTTCTAGTTGCGGTTCGGAGCCCGTCTCCTCAGAGGGTGCGCTGGCCGCGTCCGATTCCTCTCTCCCTGGACAAACATCAGCGACAACTGGGTTGTCTCCGACAGCCCATTACCCCGCGGCGAGTCCGTCCCGGGTTCCTCGAGAGCTACAGCACTGGATTCTGACTCCGACATGGCAGTAGCGGCACTGGACAGCTCGAGTGTGATGGGGCATCAAACCGACGGTGGACCAAACAACCAAATACCCGGCGTAGTAAGACGCGTACCTTCGGCGATGAACGTTCTTGGAGCCTCAATGCATCAGCGGGCGACCTGATCTCTGCTATTCCCACATAGACACTGTAATATGTCTCTGCTCCCTCAGGCCGCAGGGTCGATGAGGATCATCGCCGTGCCGCTCGCCCGCACGGTGCTGCCGACCGTCCCCGCTTTCTACAGCTTCAGAATCATCTCACCTCCACCCGTACCCAAGCCCGCCGCTGCCCACGGGTTCCTCGCGCGCCGGCTGCCTGAGGAAGGTCTCGGGAGGTGGGCTTCGCATAAAGCGAACACTACATGGAAGAGCTTCGGCAAGGCGCCGGATGGGACGTGGAAGGTATGTGTATGGTGGCCCGCGCGTCGCGCCGCAATGATGCGACTGCCTCCCTAACTCGGTGCACCCCCAATTAGCTGCGCGCGTTCCGGCTGGGAGAGCGGCTGATGGACCGACTGGATTTCGAGGAAGTGACGCTCAAGACCATCGACATCTCGATCGCACCCAAGATCACGGGGAAGCCGAAAGATGTGGAGGTAAGTACTGCGCCGCATCTCTGTTTCATCATGTCGGTGATGGGCCTAACCTTGCGCAGGTCCCGTTGCTATATGCTCCCTCGGTGCACTCAGGCCCGGAATCGCTCGAAAACCTCAAGTCATTGGCTGAACAACGGATCCCCATACACCGACGAGGCGTCGCCACTTGGATATTTGTGCGGTTCTTCAGTGGTCTCTTCCGCCCATACTGAGACGGTACCGCAGCTGGCCATTCTCAGCGCGCCCCTCAAACTGATTCGTGCGTGCCGATCATGTCACCTCTCACCCGTAGACTGACAGGCCCCAGCTATCATACCTAATCTTCCGTTCTATTTCTGCGCTTGGAGATCCTGGTCACATTTCAAAGGTGAGACATTCATAGTCTGTGGCATTAGCCTGAGCGCTGACACTCGAACGATCGGGTAGCTATGCGCGCCGCTCGGTACCTGCAGGATCTTATCAGAGTCAACGCAATCGTCCCGAGACCATACCCAGCGCTCGACGGTGTCTACGCCCCTGCGCTTTCCGGCCCATCAGCAACCGTCTTCCCGACTGCAACACTCGGAAAGGCGATGAAGGTGCTGTCCATGGAGCCCGAGGAAGCGAAGGAGCTGCTGCGCGCTCATGATCAAGTTCTGTCGCGTTTAGGCACAGCGGAAAAGAAATAGAAATAGAAATAGAAATAGAAATATAACTCAATGCACACGCTTCAGCCGAATCTCGGAGCCATATCCCTCCATCCACGCCGGAGAGCCCTGGACCTAAGCTTATTAATGCTCGAATCGCGGTGCAATTAACGTGCAGGAGAAGATTCTTTGCACTGATATCAGCTTCCACTGCCTGAATCTTTTGTCATCAGTGGCGATAGAAGAAAGTACTTTAAATAAATAGGAAGAAACCGAAGCCCAAGCCTGCGCTTTAACAAAGTTCGTGCTCACCCAGCGTGATCGAAGATCTGACCACAGTGAAGTAGCAGCCAGTCGTAACGCGATCACGTGATCTAGTCACGTGCGCAAAATGAGAATGTATGCTGGAAAAGCGCTCAAGCTCAATTCTCTTCCGACTAAAGATGTAAGCCAGAAATATCTGATGCTCCGAATATTTTTTCGCGAGGATGGGAAATATCAAACAGACCAAAGTATACATCATGGCCCTTTTCGATGCAGTGGGGTTCGGGCATGAATCTGGGGCTGGTTGAAGAAAGCGTGAGATTCTATGTGTTCGAAGAGCTTCTCAACTCCACATTTTATTCCAAGCGGACCCTGAGTAATAATTACACCGATGGAACTCTGCTTGATTCCTGTCGACCCGGCAAATATCGGGCGTGGGGTAACTCGTCCTGTGACATTGACGAGGTGAAATGCGCGACCGGAATTCACCATCGTTGAAACGTCAAACTTACCTCGTAGAGCTGAAGTATCCGTGCTCAGTACTCACAGTCTACAGCGCTCACAAGGGAACAGCCGATGGGATGTATCATTAGCACGACTTGACGTTGATACAAGGAAGAAGTTGTTCCGATCAACCGAAATGAATCTCCCTGTGATATTTATCTCTGGAAACTAATTTATGTAACGAAACCATGCGATCGTGCCCGCTTTGAAGTCGCAATGAAGTGAGCCGGACAGACATTTATGCTGATTTCTTGGTCATACTGTTACATATCATGGATAGATGCTAATATCGGTAGCACTCGATAAACGTTAATTTGGGGTTCAATCATCAATGGCGGAGTGCATCGCTGAACAATCCTCTGGCGATGGAGATCATAGTCGTCCGACTTTCCCAGAGCGGCCAGAAGATGCAGACTAGCGCGCTGAACCACACCCAGATGAACGACACAACGCACCAGCCCTTAAATCCTGCTCGGGTAAACTCCCACTCGGTCCCGAAGAAGGTGAACGGGACGAGGATGACCGCGATCGCCCAGTACGCGATGTTGAATCCGTAAGCTAGTCGGGTGGCCCTGCGTGCTTCGGCGGGGTCCATCGGCTTGGAGTACGAGGAATCGAGAAAGTCGACGACCGCGTTGCCCGTTTGGGGCGAGACCGAGTCTTTCTCGCTTGACGCCTCGGTTCCATGCGCCTCGGCATCCCCGTGGAGGATTTTGGCCAGTCTATTTTGGGCGTGAGGATTCCCCTCGGCCTCGGCGGCACCCCACTTTGCCGGGAAAACATACGACAGCGCGAATGACACGATGACACCCACGCAGCACGACGTGATGTTGCCGGCGACTGCGTTGGTGACGTCCCCGGTCGTCTGCACGGAGATGCTTCCGCTGCGAAGCTTGGTCACGACGAACCAGGCGACGAGTCCGAGAGCGGTGCCAGCCCAGGGAGCAACCAGGGCTGCGGTCGAGGACATGGGTTCCCACAGCAGGATCATGCCCACTGGGACAGATCCACCGCCGACAATCACACCCAGCACCGTCAGCACCCATGTCAGGTTGATGTTGACTGCATTCAGGATGCAGCAGAACGAGGCCAGCACGACAGAGAAGAGCACGATCCCGGCGTGGCTCATCCTGACCAGCTGGTCAGAGCTCGCCGTGGGCTTGAAGTAGGTCTTGTATACATCGAATGTGATGAGACTCGATACCGCGATCAGTTCAGCACTCGTCGCTGACGTCACAGCCATGAACAGCAGCAGGAGCATCAGCCCAGCGCCGCCGCGGCCCAACAGCGCAATCGCCGTCGCAGGAGCCGATAGGCCACTGCCGTTCTGAGCAGCAGACAGCGGATTGGGGAACGTCGGGAACGCCGGCGTCGCGGTGAGCGCAGCACACCCGAGCCCCATTGCCGTAGCGAAACCGAACGGGATCCCGTACCACGCCATGCCACCGAAGAGATACGCTTTGACAGATGTTTCGGGCCGGGATGCGATGGCGCGCTGCCAATAGGCCTGGTCCAGCCACACGGTGCAGAATCCGGCTACGAGCAGGTCGACGGCAAATACGAGTCCGTCGTTGGATTTGAACGTGAGATAGGATCCCCCGTGCGCGTTGTTGGGGATCGGCCGCGTCCGCTGAGCCTCGAGTAGTAGATCGTAGAATCGGTCGATACCGCCGTTGGATGTGTACATACTGAACCCGAACGTGAAGATGGCGACGAAGAGGATGACTGTATGCGCGTAGTCCGCGATGAACGTGCTGCGCAGACCACCGGCGATCACGTACGCCGCAACGACTAGCGGGATGAGGAAGCACGCGCCGTAGACGTTCACGCCTGAGAGCGCGCCGACTACCTGGCTACCACCGAGTACGAGACACGAGCCGACGAGGAGATTAGTCGCCCATCCGAAGAAGAGGTAGGTGATGTGGTTCAGACGTCCGTGGTGCGCGAGGATGATCTCCGGGAAGGTGTGAGCGCCGGGAGCATTGGTCTTTATCTTGATCGCGATGAGAGAGAAGAGCAGGATCTGGGACGAGCCCATCGCCGCGTACCACATCCCACCCCCGATCTGCTCCTTTCAGCTGGGAGTTACGACGAAGAAAAAAAAACTGACATACCCCATAAGAATATGCGAATGTGCTCGACGTGAGCAGAGTGGAACTCCATGTCCATGAGCTCACAATCCCCGCTGCGATGAGCCCGGGCTTGACGCTCCGCGATGCGGTATTGAACTCCTCCGAGTTTTTTGTCGAGTATGTCGTGTAGCGGTTTTGGAGATAAGTGATGGCCAGCCTGGTCAGGGCTGAGAAAGGCAAGAATGGACAGATTTCCGGTCGCGCGACTCACATTAGAAGGGCGAAGAAGGCCCCGATGCCTACAACGATGCCATAACCCACTCCTTCATTCAAGACGCGAATTCCACCCGCGGCCATCGAGACGTATTAATTGTTGCGGGCCTACGTGAGAGGCTGAAACGCGTTATCAGCTTCTTACAAGTAGCTCTTCTTGTAGTCTGCACTTATCGCGGGACGGACAGCGACTTATCTGATAGAGGGCCAACAGAAGACTGTTGCGGGGCTGGGACTCCTTCTCACTGTGATTCCGCATTCGGCAAATTTGGCACATCGTCGCAGGAGTCCTGCCGCACGCAGCATTGGCAATGGCAGCAGCGTCCGTCCGTGGACGTCCCGGTTGCTGGGAGCTATTCCTGCGTATGTAAGCTCACAGGCTATTCAGAGTTAAGCATCCAACTGTTGTCCTCGAAATCGAAGCGAAGCACGGAGATTCTAAGCGTCGCAACGGGAAACACGCGGGTGATTAGATCAGATCTGCCTCCCACATCGGGGAGATTGGTAGCTTCTTGCCATCACCGAGCCGACAGGACTTTGCTTTTGGCCACCACACCACCCCCACAATTGGTTGGTCCTGTAGGTCATGGGCTCCACTGAGGCCGCCGGTGCGTCTGCGCTCCCCCGCGCCTCTGTTCCTTGTCCCTCACTCCCATCTTCGCAGTCAACGCAGGGCCGTCGTACATCTCATCCCACTCAGCGGACGTCATACTTTCCGATATTCGGCCTATCAAGCTAAAGCTCGAGGGCCTACGCTCCATCAACGTCCTACTCGATGAATTCCTGTTCAACATCCTCAACACCGCGCGGTCGCTCTCGACAGACAATCTGCGTGCCAGCCTCCTGAGTGTCCTCCCGACGAGTCTGGGCAAGGAAGCGCTGCTGGAGGCCGAGGTCGAGTTGAGGGCGTACTGGGACCGAACTGCTAGGCCGCCGGTGCTCGAGAGCGACGAGGGGACGTTTAATTTGCAGTGGGCCTTCGAGGTGGGTAATCTATCTGTGGCGTGTTGCGATCATGCTCAGAAATGGTTCTTTGTTCCCGTTTTCCCTCCAGCTTTTGAGACTCAAATGCGAAGCATATTCTACACTGAATGAGACAGATGAGGACGCTGGGGCCGTTGCTCGTCTCACTGAACGAATGACCCAGGCCGGAGGCACAATGCCCCCGGCCGCCGCGTTGGTGGCCCCTGCCTCACTGTACCTGACGGCGATACTTGAGTGCGTGCCCTGTTCCTGCCTGTGCTCTGCGCCGACGAACTCATGGTTATCTTACTCCCAGATCGATGTGCGAGTACGTCTGACATTCGCTTTCTGTCCATCATTCTGCAGCTTAACTCCTGTCTGAAGACACATCTTGTCGAATGTCGGTCGCGTTGTTGCACGGGACAGCAGTCGAACAAGTGCCATGGTGCAAGATGTGTTCGTTGCCTTGTGCGAAGATCACTCTATCTATCCACTATTTAAGTCAATGCGAGGTACGTTGACGACTAAATCCGTTCTGAGACCACAGTAATTGACCAGGGTGCAGTCTACCAGCAAATTGAGACGCTATCGCAGACACCGAAGCCGCAAAGGAACAAATCGTTTTCGCGCAGCGACCGACCGTCTCTCTCGAACTCGCGGTCTTCTCATCAGCAGGATCAAGGGTCGTCAGGTCGGGAGTCGTCTATGCAGCACCGCTCACGGAGCTCTGTTGATACGACAACAACGACCGGGACCGCCTCTGGATCGCGGTCTTCTTTCGACCGGACACGCAAGAAGCTGATGAACGGCAATCGCAGCTCGAACGAGGACAGTGCAAACGGCCACAAGCGGACGGATTCTGGGCTCAGTGGTACTGAGGGGCCCCAAGAATCACCGGTGCATGAGGTGGGCATCTGATGCATGCATCTATCTATCTGTTCCTGATTGACGGGGATTGCCAAGACGTCCTTGCAAAAGGAGTTCGATATGCTCATGAGGTCCGACTCAACGATGAAGGTTTCGTTGACGCCAGACAGATTGAAGACCATGGAGGTGCGTGCGACGCTCGGTGGTATCAGTTATGTAATTGATGGCCGGCTAATGATTTCTGCATAGGTTCACAGGCAAGAAAAAGGGTTGCGCGGGACACGACGGCCGGCCCCTCTCACAGTCGGCAAAGAAGAGCCGGCGCTTCCTCCTTCTTCCTTTGCACCATCATCATCACGGGCGAACGGCAGACGGCCTTCTCTCCGGCAGGTCGACTCTATCGTGGAAGACGAGGAAGAAGCCCCTAGATCAGTTCCCACGCAGCCTCCTAGTAGTCATCACCCCTCCTCTTCTCTTTCTTCCACGACGACGACGAGAGGTGTTTCGTCCCTCACCACACTCGTTTCGGACACTGCCCCTCCTCTACCCAACATGGCCTATTCACGACGCACAGGCCCCATGGGCTTTGACAGCGAGCCCTCGTTTCCTCAGAAGACGCGACGGATCCAGAAGAATCGCGAATCTCTCGACCTTGACGACGTCATGGCCGGCTCCGATGAAGAGAACGACGCACCTGAACCAGCCCCAGTACCTACAGCGACTCGTGCCCCGGTCAAGACGTCGTCACCCACCACCCCTCGAAGGATGAACGGGTCGCCAGGAACAGTGTCCAAGTCGACGCGCGACCTGATGGACTTTCTGAATGATGGGCCGCCGGATGTTCCGCCTCCCAAGGTGTCGGCCGCCGGGCGGGATATGATCAATTTCCTCAATCAGGGGCCGCCCGAGTCGTTTGGTGGACCGAATGGGCTTCCCCCCGTGCAGCAGGAAGGGAAGAAAAGTTCCGGGCGGCTGCAGCGGATGATGTCGAGGTTGGCGATGGGCGCGGATAAGGAGAAGAAGACCGGCGACGATTCGGGGCGAGCGAGCACCATCCAGCGTCCGTCCCAGTCGATGCCACCAACGACTCCCATCAGGACTACGGGGAACGGCCTAGCGCATCAAACGTCGTACAGTTCGCTCGCGAATCGACCGGTGCCGCCCCGTCCTCCTCCAACTCAGCCGATTTCACCGCCGTTGTCGCCTTCAGATGACGGGTACCAGCAATACTCATCGTCAACGGCAGGATCTAGATCGCGCAAGTCGTCTGTTAACCAGCCTCGGGCGATGCCGACTTGGGAGCAGCAGATAGAGAACGGTCAGATGCCCCCACCACCGACTACCAACGGACACGTGTATAGCCGACCGACGGCTGTCATCCCCATCTCACCGACTGCACCAGCTGCTGCCGTTGCTGCAGCCGCCGTTGCTGCCGAGGAGCAGCAGCAAGCTGCGGTGGCGGCGGCGGCAGCCAGTGCTCGGGTGCCTCGTCAAAAGGCCGTGTCTGATGCCAGCCGACGGGTGCCGCCGAAAACGACGATCACTACGTCATTACCTCCGCCACCTTCGCCTGTCGTCCAGCGCAAACCGAGCCCCAGCCCGGTGGCGACGACCCCCGCCTCAACAAACGCGATTGCGGACGAGGACGCACGTGATATGCGACGGCTCCTTTCGTGTGCGTCGAATGTGGACGAGTGCCGGCTGCTGTTCGAGATGTTCCTCGCCAAGGCCGGCGTTTCGGGGGCCGAAGGGAACGTGCCTACTACCGGGAGGGGGTTCGAGGTCCCGTATCCGTCTCCCTCGCTTTCCAATGACGACGGGCATCAGAACAAACTGATTCCCTCGGCGGCGGATGCTTCGTTGGAGTTGTCGCTCGTTGAGCTGTTCCTGGGGGGCGGGGGTGTGTTCGAGGAAACGAAAAAGCCGGAGGCTGAGGCCGCGCCGACCAAGTACACCCATGCTCCATTGGAAACCTATACCCCTGTAGCTCAAGTGGGTGCTTGAAGTTCAGTTGATACGGATTCGGAGTTGGATTTACGGATACTCAAACTACTTACTTACGCTAAGTAACTCACACTCGCTTGCCCATGCTGATTTGTAACTTAATCTTGTTTATACGTATCTTGTTGAGGCAACAAGCTGGTCCGTACTAGATGATTGGGTACTGTAGTAATTCTGTTTTAGTTACCTATGATACTGTGCATGTGCGTCGGATTGGCATCATGTTGGCGGTCGATAGCGACCGTATGGGAAGCGAAAAAAAAAATCAAGCGTGATGACCTCCCATCCTATGTTTTGCATCAGGCTTTATACGTCCGAGTCTGAGCTTGAATGGCATTGAGCATGGACAATGCATGTGGCTGTGCTATGCACCTCATCAAATCACGTGCAGCCATTGTCCTCTCGCTTGCCATCACCCGCACTGTTCTGCAGACAATGGAGACTAAGGAAGTATATATGCGGGGCGTGAGCGGGAGGTATGTCTACACTCACTTCTTGAGCAACTCGTCTCTTCGAGCTCACTTCGCTCTCACTTTACCAGCGGCACGTCTTCTTATTTCGTTCACGACTTACGACCTTTACATTCACGATGAGCTGTGCGTTCTTTCCTCACTTCTCATCCATAACTGAAAAGACTGACATCCTTTCTCAGTCCCTACATTTCGCCGCCAATCGCGTGTCACCCGCCGCAACACGATCAACAACCTCACGAGCATCATCGAAGAAGATGAATTCGGCGTCATCTCGACTGCCGCCGCACCGAAAAAGAACAGCCTGAAGGCCCGCCGCCGACTCGGTGTCTCCGACCTGCGCATCCCCGCCTCTCTTGCATCCCCCGAGAAGAAACGTTTCTCGCTGCCTCCGCGGGCACGCGTGCCCTTATTCGCGCAATGCCCCACATCCGATTCGGACGACGAAGAGGATTACGGAACCCCTTGTGTCTCTGGCTCGAGCTCCGATAGCTCGTCGCCATCGACGCCCAGCCATAGTCCGACAAGCGCCTCGTTCCCCGCCCCTCCGCTTTCGCTCAAATCCATCCGCCCGCTGACAATTGTCAAGCGCCCCGTGTCGCCCATCTGCTTCGCGGAGGGTGAAGAAGAACAGCAGGAGGCCGGCTGGCAGGATGAAGAGGAGACCGAGTCAGATAATGAATATTACGCCCAGCATGCCAGCGGGCTGGTTACTCTCCGCCCTGAGGCCGCATATATCCTCCTGCCAAGACGCGAGTCAATGATCATCCCCATGCCAAACCGCCTCAGCCTCAACCTGCCTTCGTCGATGGGTGGGTTTGTGCCGAGGAACCGCTCCGCGTCGGAGAAGTCGGAGGTGGACGTGCCCGTTCCCAACTTCTCGCGGCCGAACCTGCGGGTCTCGCTGGTGAGACCCCCGCCGAGGTCGCCTGTCCCAATGGACGCTGGCGACTGTGCGGATGAGTACGTTGTCTATACGCCGTCGCGTGAGTTGCTTCTTGCTGGTAGTTTTGTTTAATGTTAACCCCCTCATTTCAGCTTCACCCTCGTCATCATCTTCGACTTCCTCCTCCTCGTTGGCCGCTCTCCTCTCTCCCTCGGGATTCCCGCCCGAGTCTCAGGGTTTGCCGTCCGATGTTGATGCCAACGACGATGAATGGGAGGAGTGTGATATCGAGGTGATGTATGACGAGATTCCGTTGTCGCCCCAAGCCGGATCCTCTGAGCCGGCCTCGCCGCATATATCGACGGTCATCCAGCAGGAAAAGAGCACCCCACCCCCCATCCCGCCGAAGTCGGCTCACGTCGAGCTCTTGACGCGCTCGACAACGCCTCAGCTCAAATCTCGCTGGTCGTCCTCGACTTTGTCGTCGATCAATTCTGCGCAGGACGCGCCTTCGCCTAAGACGTTCAACTCATTTGCGAGCCGGTACTTCCCGAGCAGCACCAGCAGTCATAGCAGCAGCAAGAAGTCTGCCCACCAATCCCCCAAATCGCCTCTGTCTGTGTCGTTCTCGCCCAAGAACCTGAAGCGGAAGACTGCCAAGAGGCGCATCACTGCCGCGGACGTCGTGATTGTGCGCCCTGCTACCTCCGGGTCGTTGATGGCTGCTGTGTCCTCAACTGCGACTGCTACCGCGACCTCGCCGGTGTCGCCCAACGGCCAGTGGGCTTCGTACCCGACCTCGCCGAAACTGCCGCCTGTGATCCGGCCAGCTCCCACCAAGGAATACAAGGAGTTCAAGGATGTCCCACTCAGCCCTGCGCTGGTTACTGCGTACACGACGCAGCGCTCCCCCCGGCGTCGAACGTCGAATGCAAGCGCTTGGTCGTTTGGGCATCCGCGCTCGGCGAGCTCTTCGGGATGCTCGAGCTCGGGGATGTCGGACTGCGGATCTGAGATCACCTCGAGCTCGACGTCTAGCAGTGGGTTGCGGAGGAAACCGATTCCCGTGGAGATGTTCCTGCGGTGAAAAAATCTCATGTTTTCTGATTATATCTACCTAATGCCCATCATCGTCCATCAACTGCTATCGTATTTATTCTCTTCGCTTTCTTTTGCCTACCGTCACGACTTTGAAACACACACACACACACTACTATCACCTACATCTGCCTTTCTTGCTCTCCTCGTCTGCTTTCTCCCTCTCTGTAGCCTTACTATCTCGTTCATCTTGTATCACTACCATCCCTATCGTACATACCTTGTCAATGACAGAATGACTCCACGAGTTCATGCCCATATTCACATTGTCGCTCATAATTTGAGCCAAAGACGCAGATACCGCTTTTCTTGGTTTCTACTCAAAACGTCCATTTATCGTCTTTCTGGATGAACGGAAAGGTAGCAAGATCGGCAACATGGTCACGTGCATAGTCTCCGCTTACGGTAAGAGTAAACCAGAGACTTGCATATCGAACGTCTCCTTAGGCCCCTCAGAATGTCAAGCGGACATCTGTAGGGTGTGATGGATAAGGCAGGCACAAGGATGAAGCGCTTAAGTATCTGGAGTGGCAAGTCTTCGTCGGATCTCCTCGATGTTCTCCGAGTATCCTGCTCAATCCACGCTTGAAATTCAATCTTCTCACCGATCCCTAAGAGGAGCAATTTCAGTGTCGAATTCCCTCTTACCATACTTTATAAGAAAGACAATGCCGACTTGTTTTGATAAGCTCAAGCGTGTTACTTATAAATGGATTATCAGAATTCGTGATCTACTATGCACTGGGGCAGATGACTTCCCACGGCCAAATAAAACATGCGACTGTTGCGTGCTCCAGAAATCGAGTTCGGTGAGACTGAGCCGGCCTTAATGTTGTCATGCCCACTGTGTGTGCTCAACGCTAGCCTTAGTATGACATCCAACCTGGCACGTCGGGCCCATTTGGAGAAGAGTCCAGTGCGCATTGGTACAAGCATGGTGCCACTGGGGTATCGGACCGCATCCGGATCGTAGCACATTCGCTCACCGGTAAGAACCTTGATTTATTCCCGGAGAGGCGTGCTGCAGCTATGCCAACCTTCCAGTCGTCTTCTTTCTTGCAGACGTGAGCGTCCGCACAAGCATGGCAGATTGACGGGGCTCGTGCGCCTGCGTGTTGCCACCTGCGCCTGTATGTTTTCTCTCTCGCCAAGTGCAACGTACATAATTAATTGCGTTTTCGAGAGGGAGAAGAACGGCGTTCGAGTGGAGACCAGTAGATAGGTTTCGGATCGATAGCAGTCAGGTGGACGAACTTCGCATGTTTCGGGCGAGGTTCAGAAGTTGAGTTTGAACAGATGATGTTGGGGACGCGAGGACAGGATTAATTTCATGGGCCGTGGGCTGGCTGAATAACCGACTGCCCGAGGGGAATTGACGTTGGGGCACGAACTGTCCCCGAAGAGAAGCGACAATTGTCCCTGCTTGCTGGTCGGTCCTCGAAGGCCAAAGAACAACTCGGAATGAATACACCGGATGAGACCCGGGGATGGCAGCCCTTCAGCAGTGAGGCTACTTGAAGAAGCTGATAGCGACACAGTCGCAGGAGACCGAGAGGAGCAACTTCCCAAAACGGCAACGAATACTATCTGTCTCTTGTCTGCGTGCGTCCACCTTGGTCTACCTCCTTCCTCCCTTCCTTCTTCCCTCCATGGCTGCGCTGCTCGCACTGCTCAAGCCAGTCGCCTATGTCTCGCTCCCCTTCGTTGCGTTGCAGTCCTGGCCGTTGGGGAGATATTACTCGCGCACCGTAGTGTACGTGAGCACGATGGGCTTCGTGGCCACCATCAGCGCCTTTGTGGCCGCCGGCATGTCGGCCATGGGCAGCCGCTTTGATGTCAACTTCGTCGTCGCGCGGACGTTCTATTACCTCGCGGGTTCGGTGCTGGGAATCACCATAGAGATTGAGGGCGAGGAGTACTTGAGGGACGAGAAGGATGGCGGTGCGATGCCTGCGGTGCTCCTGGCGAATCACCAGAGTATGCTAGATATTCTTCCCGTCGGTCGGTGCGTCCCAGCATGCACGCTCATGCGCGCTCAGCTGTGCTTACTATCATATAGCGCGATGCCCAAGCAAACGTCGATGACATCGAAAAAGTCGCTCCAGTTCTCACCCCTCGGGCCCTTTATGACGATGTCCGGTGCGATCTTCATTGACCGAGGAAACTCTGCAAAGGCGATGCACTCGCTCGACGACGCCGTCAAAACCATGCGCGCAAAACGCATCTCCCTGTGGATGTTCCCCGAAGGAACCCGCCATCAGTCGCCTGAACCTTCGATGCTTCCGTTCAAGAAGGGCGGGTTCCATCTCGCTATCCAGGCCGGTTTCCCGATCATCCCTATCGTTTTTAGCAACTACTGGAGTCTGTACCACAAGGGCGTGTTCACTAGTGGGACTATTCGTATCAAAGGTGAGTTGTTCCACTAACGCTCGTCACTCTAGACTAAAGGTCAACCTTCAAGTGCTTCCCCCGGTGCCCACTGCGGGCCTGACGAAAGCCGACATCCCGGAGCTCATCGAACGTGTCCGGGGCCAGATGATCGCGACTCTCATCGAGATTTCGCCCGCTGCACCAGCATCAGCTGAGGTCCCATCCAAAGAACAGCCCACTGTGGCAGAGGAGGTGGTCTCCGCCGCTGTGAGCGAGAGTGTGCGTGCCATGCCAGACGATGCTACCATCGACACCGTCAACGCGGAGAAGACGCCCTCGGCGACGGCTACCGAGGTTTCATCCGTCGCTGGGTCTTCGAACGACAGCGTCGAGACCGATCAGGAAGAAGAAGGCATGGTTCTGGTCGGGCGACCAGTCCCAGCGTAATCACGGAGCCGGAAGGCGATACCACAAACTTAACTGACGTTTTATCTGCGTATAATGGATCTACTTATGATTGTTAACGATGTTCAGCGTTGAATAGAGCGTACCATTGGATTGTGCTATCTGCTTGGGACTCAAGATCTGGAATGCTCTTTCATCTGCAACATGGACAGCCGAAACAATCCGACAGCTTGACCAGTTCACCGTGGGTGTTGAGACTTGAGAAGGAAACTCAGTCAGGCTTGGACCAGGTCCTCAAGGGCGAGATTGGTCACCTGCAAGGCTTCGGCATTGCCTACGAAAGCTCGATCCCAGCATACATCTCTTATCGCGCGAGACATCTTACAGCTTGGCTTAGAAAGATACGCGTGCATCCTACAGGATCGCTGGTCATGCTCCGGGATCTCTTCGGCCTTGGTTCAGCGATATTGAGGGAGGATTCCAGTCGGGTATCCTGGCTCGAATAACGACAAGCATCCGTTGCGAATCCTTCCCGGGCTAAGAGGTTGCCGACATTGAACAACATGTTCGCGAAGAACGATCGCGTTGTTGGACTCAACCACGACCGGATCGAGTGCCTTTCGGGGCAACTTTCCTGGCGAGGTGATCACCGGGAGGACATCATCCATCTGCAAAGCTTCAGAGTCAAGACTCGACACCTGACTTGGGGTCGGGCACTATATGTCCCAGTCGACAAACCTTATCTGCTGACCTTGCTTGGAAAAATATGGAAATATCGCTGAGGAAATGAGATTGGGACCTGCCTATTTTGCATTCGTAGGCCCTCCGAATCATTTCATTCATGCCCACAGGTCACTGACCACCCAGTGTGGCTCAGGAACTGGCACGAATGAGTTCTGAGCGGCCTGCGATAGCAGACTTGAAAGCAGACATCAAGGTCCAAGAAGACACATCTTTTAGTGCGCTACAAGATCAAGGGATTTGAAGGAACTTGAGACCTTCAACAGATCATCGACACACAGATGAAATCCGGTGATCATGAACCGCAAAGACGTTGTGGCAAAAGTACCTTTAGTGAATTCGCTTCAGGATTTCTCCGACGTCCGTAGGGTCGTCTGGCAGAGGAGGGCACTGTGATCTTTCTACTCGCATATTTCAACACAGAAAAATCGATCAGCGGATCCGTCATTTTTCATCGTTAGTTGCCTCCGACTGCACAACTGTTCTATGCCTTGCTCAATCTTATCCTCACAGTTGGGTGATGACGTATCGTTGATTTGTCCATCAAACTCATCTTGCTCTCATGCCATTTGTGGACTAGTATGAATGAACTCAGCGGTCCTAATGCGCATCTGTCCTCGCCATGATACCTCGCGCACTTCTGTGTCAGGACATTCGCCGTAGAGCCGGCTTCTCCGTGCGTCTCGCCGGGTCAAGCGTATATCACATTCCACGTTTGGTGCTCCGCCTCAAATTTGAATGGCAGCTTGATCCTTGTCCGACGATGGCTGACCCGTTCCCGTTCCGTGTTTCCCACTGTACGCCATCCTTCCTTTCCATGCCTGTCCTGCAGCCACACTCGGAACTGCCGTCTCTCCCGCACATCTACCGGGATGATATCCGATCGCGCGTGTTCACGCACCGGAGCTACTTTGGGAGGCCCGCTAATGTGTTCGAGGACCCGATCGAGGACCTGAGCCCGGATAATGAGAAGTGGGTGTGCGATGGGAGAGCTGCGGTGGAGTGTGCTCATGCAATGCAGATTGGAACATCTGGGTGATGCGGTACTGGGATTTGTGACGACGAGCCTGATCATGGAGACGTATCCGGGACTGCGAGTCGGGCCCTGCACGGCGAGTTTCGACCACACATTCTTTCCTCCTATGTCTGCTGAGAGAAGGGTTGCAGAAAGTGCGTTCGTTGATTGTAGCGAACACGAATCTGGCGGATATGTCTGTGCCGATCCTGTTCATCTACCATCATTTGACCTGTTCGGCAGCTCTCTCAAGTACAAGCTACCGGAGAACCTGATCGTGCATCCCGCCCAAGCTGATGCATTGCGAGTGTCACCTAAAGTTCAAGGTGCGGGTGATGATTTAGCTGTTGTATCGCGTTGACTATCCTTCCAGCCGATCTCTTTGAGGCGAGTCTTTGGAGACCAGGTGGACTCTCATCTGACATGGATTAACAGTCGTTCATCGGAGGATTGTACCTCGATCAAGGACTGGAGACGGTCCAAACCTGGCTGTTTGCTCTGTTACGGCCGTATGCACGAGTCGCCTACCAATCAGTCCGTCGCGAGCATGGTCTCGTCACGCCTCCGGACTCCCCCACGGTGCCCACGAGTTCCCCCACGAGCCCTCTTCTCCAACCGTTGACACCCTCCGAAGTCAGCGGTTATCTTTCGCGCTTCAACGAGCATCTGCAGAAGACGAATCGCCGTGTCGAATGGACTTACTCGGCACGCGATCCTTTCGGTGTGGATCTTTCTTCGGGAAGTGGGGGGAAAGCTACACCGATGTGGTTGGCGCAAGCTATTGTGGACGGACAAGTGTATGGAAGAGGATTGGGTAATACCAAGAAGGCCGCGAGAAACGAGACGGCGAAACAGAGCCTGGCCCTCCTTGGTGTCGTCTCTCTGTGATCTTTCCATCTCCAATATGTACCAGATTGATTTATACGGACCGATGTACTTGTAGTATATATATGTATACAGATTGCTTGTAAATTCAAGTTGTAATCAGGCAAGCCGATCATCGAGCCTGATCACGTGCCTCCAATTTTTTGCCTCGTCCTCCGTAGCCATGCCTGATTCTGAGCACACGCGACGAAAACCCACGTTCAGCACACTCGAGCGCGAGCACTCGTTCCGAAACCCGCCAACAGAAGGCTCAACACACAAAATCCTGAATGAGTTCGTGGCACCGCATATCGAGTCTTTCAACGCGCTCTTCGATGATTCGGGACTGCCCTCTGGAGACGGCGATGGGCGGGGACTGATCAGTCTCGGTTTGGAGGACATAGGGGAGCGGGTTGTGTTTGATGGGAACGGCAAAGCCGATGAGCGGGGGTGGGGGAACCAGATGCGAAGTACGTTCGTCTCCTGCGGTCGCGTTCCTTTGCACATGTGCCTCAACACGTACGCGCATAGTATGGATCGAATCTGTCGCTGTTGCGCGCCCGATGGTCCCCGAAAAGGACAGACACTCGACGAACCGAAAGGTGTTCCCTTCCGAAGCGCGAGAGCGGCTGACATCCTACCGCGGGCGCATGACCATGAAGCTCTGCTGGACGGACCCGCAGGGGCAGCGACACGAGATGCCGAAGGAGTGCGGACTGGTCCCGATCATGGTCCGCTCGACGCGCTGCAACCTCCGCGGGATGTCGTCTGCCGAGCTCGTTCGGAAGCACGAGGAGGCAGAGGAGTTCGGCGGGTACTTCATCATCAACGGAAACGAGAGGCTCATCCGATACCTCATTCTCCCCCGTCGAAATCACGTCATCTCCCTACTCCGACCTACGTTCGCTAATCGGGGGCCGTCGTATACACAGTACGCGGTCCAGATTCGATGTGTACGACCAGACCAGACTGCGGTCACCAACACACTGCACTACCTGTCGAACGGGAGCGCGATGCTGAGGTTCAGCTGGCGGAAACAGGAATACGTGATCCCGATCATGCTGGTCTTGAAAGCGCTCTTCGGCGCATCGGACAAGGAGATCTTCGAGGGCGTAGTGATGCAGGATTACGACAACACTTTCCTCACGGATCGGGTCGAGCTGTTGTTGCGGAGCTTCAAGATGTTCACCCTCAGCACGGGGGAGCAGTGCTTGGAGTATCTGGGAGACAAATTCCGCGTCGTGCTTGGAACGCCTGAGAACTGGACCAACCATGCTGTCGGCGCATATCTTATCAACAAGATGGTCCTCGTTCATCTGCAAAATCCTCGAGACAAGTACAGGATGCTGTTGTATGTCTTTCTTTCACTTTCACTTGGCAGAGGACGCTCAGCTGTGACAGGTTCATGCTTCGGAAACTTTACTCGCTGGTTTCTGGTTCTTGTGCGGCAGACAATCCCGACTCTCCCCAACATCAAGAAGTGCTGCTACCCGGCCAACTGTATGCTATGATTATCAAAGAACGGTTGGAGGAAACTCTGAATCAGGTCCGACTAAATATCAACATCGATGTTCGAAACGGCGTGACAGTGGATTTCAATGACAGTGAGTGGTATTATCCGGAAATGAGCGAGATCTGATGACCCATGACCAGAGAAATATCTGCAAAAAGTCTTCAGCAAAGTCAACTTCGACATTGGCTCTAAGCTGGCTAACTTCCTTGCGACGGGCAACCTCGTCTCGCCGACCGGCCTCGACCTGCAACAAGCCTCCGGGTTCACGATTGTCGCGGAGAAACTCAACTGGCTGCGGTATATCAGTCATTTCCGCTGCATCCACCGCGGTGCCTTCTTCGCCGAACTCAAAACGACGACCGTCCGGAAACTGCTCCCCGAGGCATGGGGATTCCTGTGTCCGGTGCACACACCCGACGGCTCGCCCTGCGGGCTGCTCAACCACCTGTCGCGCACGTGTCGGATCGTGACCGCTCCGCTGACGGTCGCGCACATCCCCGCGCTGCTCGCGGCGCACGGGATGACACAGGGGTTCTCTTCCGCCGCAGTCGACGGGACTAAGAATGTATGCGTGCAGCTCGATGGGCGGGTGATTGGGTGGGCGCGGCCGGCCGTGGCGGCGCATCTGGCCACCGCGCTGCGGGTGTGGAAGACGGAGGGCCTCAATCAGGTGCCGCTGGATCTGGAGATTGGTTTAGTGCCCGAGTCGCATGGGGGCCAGTATCCGGGTCTGTTCCTGTTCTCGACGCGCTCGCGGATGATGCGACCCGTGAAGTATCTTGCGAACGGGCGGGATGATCAGGTTGGGCCGTTCGAACAGGTCTACATGGATATCGCTTGCACGCCGGAGGAGATCGAAGTGGGCGTGTCTTCCCATGTCGAGCACAACGCGACCAACTTTTTGTCGATATTGGCTAATCTGACGCCGTTTTCGGACTTTAATCAGAGTCCGCGAAACATTTACCAGTGTCAGGTGTGTGCACCTGAGTTCTCTCGCAAGTCTCCTGGCTGACCTGCGATGTAGATGGGTAAACAGTCGATGGGCACACCCTCGACGGCGCTGCAGCACCGGGCAGACAACAAGTTGTATCGACTGCAAACAGGCCAGAGCCCTGTCGTCCGGCCCGCTCTGCACAACACCTATGCCATGGACGCCTTCCCGAACGGGACCAACGCCGTGGTCGCTGTCATCTCCTACACAGGGTACGACATGGAAGACGCCATGATCTTGAACAAGTCTGCGCACGAGCGGGGCTTCGGCTACGGGACCGTCTACAAGTCGCAGATCGTCGATCTCCGCGACATGCACGGGGCTGCGAAGACGAGTGCGCCGACGCTGCATTTCGGGCTGGGCCGCGACATCCAGCGCCGAGGCGAGCGTGCGCACCACTGCCTCGACTTTCTGGACACGGACGGGCTGCCCTTCGTAGGCACGAAGCTCGACTCGGGGGACCCAATTGCCGCGTATATTGACGACACGACGGGTCGGACGCGCTTTGTGAAGTACAAGGGCGGGGAGCAGGGCCTGGTCGACCAGGTGCGGCTGCTGGGGTCGGATGCCGGGGACTCGGAGTTGCAGAAGATCCAGATCACGCTGCGGATAACGCGGTCGCCCGTAATTGGCGACAAGTTCTCATCGCGGCACGGGCAAAAGGGTGTTTGTTCGCAGAAGTGGCCCGCGGTGGACATGCCGTTCAGCGAGAGCGGAATGCAGCCGGACGTGATCATCAACCCGCACGCGTTCCCTAGTCGAATGACGATCGGGATGTTGGTGGAGAGCATGGCGGGCAAGTCCGGTGCGATGCATGGTCTGGCGCAGGATGCGACACCCTTCAAGTCAGTTTCCGCCCGTCCGAATCTCTTTCCCTGGCTGATGTCTTCTACAGATTCACAGAAGAGGACACGGCGGTCGACTACTTTGGAAAACAGCTGCTCGCGGCGGGATACAACTACTACGGGAGCGAGCCGATGTACTCGGGGATCACGGGCCAGGAGTTCGCGGCGGACATCTACCTCGGCGTCGTCTACTACCAGCGCCTGCGCCACATGGTGCTCGACAAGTTCCAGGTGCGGACGACGGGGCCGGTCGACCCGGTGACGCGCCAGCCCGTCAAGGGGCGCAAACGTGCTGGTGGAATCCGGTTCGGCGAGATGGAGCGCGATGCACTGATCGCGCACGGAACGTCGTTCCTGCTCCAGGACCGGCTGATGAACTGCTCCGACTACTCGACCGCCTGGGTGTGCCGCACGTGCGGCAGCCTCATCTCGCTCGGCTACGAGGACGTCTCGCTTGGGGCGTCGGGGCGGCCATCGGGCCCTGGCGGGGAGTACTGCCGTGTCTGTCGGGCCGCGGCGGACCAGCAGGATGAGCGGGAGCGAGCGGCGCTGGCTGCTGGACGCCCGGCTGCGACGCCCCCGGGTGCCGATCTGCGCGTCTCGATATCGTCGCAGCACGTTCTCGGCACGGGAAAGGGCGGGGATCTGGACGTCGTTGCAGTCCCGTACGTCTTCCGCTATCTTTGTGCAGAGCTCGCGTCCATGGGAATTGCCGTCTCTCTTGCTGTATCCTAGAAGCTATCATTCAAAATCGCACATGTATATATCTACTTATCGCAGCATTCAGCGTTACTTTGAGATGCGCGATTGATTTTGGTCGAGTCCACGGCACATCCCAGAGGCGGCAATTTCCGGATGATAGTACCGTGCCTCTTATGACCAAAGCGTAGAGGGTTGCTACACTCTTCCTCGGATTCGCTAAAGTGGCCAGCAAGTAGTTGCGTAAATACGAAACCGCGGCGGCCGATTAAATCATACATTGCGCAGCAATCTCTTCTGTTCCAACTAGGGCAAATGGCAATCAGTTCAATTGGCTGCGCTTACGAGAGTTTGTCTCTCCAAAACTCCTGCAGCTCTGACATCCACTGATACAAAAAGGCCTATATTGTTTTTCACTCGCTATGTGTCGTTTTGAATGACAAGAATATTCCGTTCCATCGAAGAAGCACACTGTGGATAATTAGATCCGCTTTCAATACGGATAAAGTGGCAAGACGCATCACATTTGTCGACAAGGGCTGGTTAATATTCTTGGCCCTCGAGTCTCACAAAGGCTGTTCCTTCTCTCACTCCACAGCGTTACGAGAAATATGGAGCCGCTTCTCAGTATCGTTTCGCCTTACACGGGCACAGCAATCCGGGGCACGTCGTGCGCAATATGGCTCTGTTCGCCTCCAGCCAGCGGAGACCGGCGTAATCGCGCGTGCTATGGCAACCGCAGTGGTGTCGCACCCCCATTCCAGGATCCCCGCTTCGGTAATGAGACTGGAAGGGATGTGCCGAGCTCGCCGGCGCTGTGCGTGGTATTCAGTGGTGGATTTTGCAAGGTGGTATCGGTGTGTTAGTGCGGGGGAATCCGTCGCTGCAGGACGAGGTCAGCGAGGGTTTAAAAGCTGCAGAGGCCGCGCAGAGAATACTCCAAGGTCGAATCAACCTCAGCGTCCTTTGAATCCTCGACTCGAATATGCGCTTCCAAACCCTGACTACCCTTGTTCTGGCTGTCTTTGCCGTTGGCGTCGCGGCGGTGCGTGTCGCACAGAGTCGCATATGATATTCGAGATCGCTGATAATGTGGACATTGGCTGCTGCAGGCCCCGACCCCCAGCACCGAGCAGTTGGAAAAGAAGAACTACGGCCACGAGAACGGCGACCACGGCAAAGGTCACGGCGAAGGTCACGGCCACGGCAACGGGTATGGAGGCGGGAACAGCAACCACCGGGGCGGCGGCGGCGGCGGCTACTACCCGGTCTGCCTCATTTTCACCGCGTTTGTGCGCCTCTTGCCCGTCTAAACTGACGACGGGCCCCAACAGCTAGCTGAGAGACGCTTTGGCCCCGGGCCGGCAGAGGGCCCTGGCTATGGCGGCGGACAGCACGGCCACCAGGGCGGGCACGGCGACCACGGATACGACGGAGGGTACGGTCACAACGGAGGTCACCACGGAGGCCATTACGCTGTGCGTCGGTTTCGTCGACTCGTCAGATAGCCTGGCTGACGGTTCTGCAGCTCGAAAAGAAGGGATTCGGATACGAACACGGTGGCGAGGGGCACCACGGCGGTCAGGGATATGGTGGCGGTCATGACGAGCACCACGGTGGCCACTACTATGCTGTGCGAGACGGTTGGCGTTCTTTGAACCGTGATCTGACGATAGCGCAGCTCGAAAAGAAAGGCTTTGGTTACGGACACGGTGGCGAAGGTCATCAGGGAGGTCACGGATACGGTGGCGGTCACAACGGCCACCACGGTGGCCACTACTATGCTGTATGTGACCCGCTCTGCTGTGAGAAATGTCGTTCTGAGGATGTGCAGCTCGAGAAGAAGGGGTATAGCCACGAGTACGAGCACGAGCACGGTGGCTACGGCGGAGACCGCGACGGTCACGGGCATGGCGGACACAACAACTACGCCGTATGTTCCCGCGTTCTGTTTTTCTTTAGCTCGCAGTGCTCAGCGACGCGACGGACAGCTGGCCAAGAAGGGTTTGCTGCTCCCGATCTTTGGGAACGGACATGACGGATACGGGCATGGGCACGAGGACCACGGCTACGGTCACGGACACCCCGGCTACGGAAACGGGGGCCACAAAGGATCTGTGAGCAGACTCACCATCGTTCTTCGCACCTTGCCCTCGTTAATTCGTTTCGTTCTCTGCCCGCAGTACGCGAAGAAGGACGAGATCCCGGCCGAGACCGCTGTCTCTTCGGTCAAGGGAAACATCGTGCCCTACTGAGTCTCCAAGATGCGTCCTCCGATTCGGCATGCGTCAAAGTAAAGGGATGAGAATAAAGAATTAGTCAATTTGTACCACCACTGGCTGTGTTTAGGAATCCACGTTTGCATATTACTTACTATCAGCTCACCAACAAACAATTCAGCCAAACGACTATCCGAGTCGCTCGCATATATCCAGTCCTCTGACTCCTCTCGAGATAAAACAATCACCCAGTCAGCTATTTACACGCTGCAGATCGTTTTATTCGGGTACTTTATCTCCCCGCAGACTGTGTGATTTAAAGATGCTGATAAATAGATCACACGCAGGCACCCCTCCGGCACGACACGCGAGCGAACGTGACCTCACCCACGGACTCCCAGCGAAAACCGCAGGTCCGAGACCTCGATCGTCGAAATGTCCCGCACCGGCACGTCCGTCGTGATCTCCTTGATATTCAGCAGCACGCGCGCGCCGATCAGCGCCATGATCACCGTCCCCGGGCTGCCCAATGTGTGCAGTACGTCAGTCGTCCAGATCCATCAAGAGCAGCACACCACACCACACGACGTACATGACGGGTACCTGTGCAAGAGTGGGCCGCGCATCGCGCCACAGCACGAGCTCGACTGTGCCGACCACTGCAGATACCTGTGAGCTGGGGCGTCGATGTGCGCGATAGGATAGGGATGCACATAACAGGGAGATGAACCAGAACACGCCGTCCCGCAGGAAGAGCGCCATCACGGGGGTGTGGCGCCAGCCGAGTGTGGAGATCGTCGAGCGGCATTGGAGCATGGTCATGATGAACATGGTCAATCCCTCCGGAACGTCTCAGAGCCCGGATTTTGTCGCAAAGAGAGAGTATGCGCACGATGACGTAGGGTGGCAGCGCATAGAACGTGAATAGCCGAGGGACCTCTGCCATACACAGTGAGTTTCAGAGTGCCCCGAGTCGAGGAAGTTGTTCACGAACCGAGGGAGTAGCAGCCTTGCAAGACAGGGCTATGGGACACTATGAGATCGCTGATTATCGCTCAGAAAAACAAGGGAGGACCCAAGGTGGGCATATGCTGTTTGAAACTCAGCAGGCGGCACGTGGAGCAAGTGGGATTGAAGGTACGTACCAGTCAGTGGCCTAATTGTGTGATATCCCAACAACGACCTACAGGGTATTCAGCACCAAGTTCGGAGGACTGGTGATAGAGCGCGACATGGTTATGGCCTCCACTGGGACAGAAGCGTCAGTAATTGAGCGATTCTCAACCGTCAAGGAGGACTCACTTATCGAGAGTCCGATAAACAGATAGAGCACCTTGCGCGATCTATGGTAAAGAATCCACACTCTGTAGACTTCGGTAGCAGTAGGGGTAAAACGCGAGCGAAGACACCAACCGTAGGGCAAGGATAATATCAGTCAGCACGGTAACCAAGGTTGACGAGGCCATTTCCACCTGACAATCAGTCATTATGCGATTTCTGAGAGTCACAGGGCAGTCCTACAAGGAGCATAGTCTGGCAGCTAAGGACCGTGAAATTCGATGCGCGAGGAGTTATAGTGTCGACTCACAACTGTGTGTGGGTGTTTATCATCACTTCTGGACTGGCAGCTAAGGGACCACCCACCTTGTCCGAAGTTTGTTCTCGCAGCATGACTGCGAAATCGTGTTATCAGCAAGAACTCGAAAGATCAGCCCATGAAGTACATGACAAGTCGACGCTACATGCATTTCCAGCGCTCCAATCACAGAGAAGAAGGGGGTGTGTACGGACCTGACGGCGGCGAGAGTGAAGTAGCGGATCTGCGGACGACGCAGATCGCTCAGACGATTGTTGTGGCACAGGGCACGGAGAGCGTACGAAGATCTGAGAAGCAAAACCATCAACACGGCGGACCTCCCAAGAAACAGCAGTAGCAGACGTGACTTGCATAGATGATGTTCGCCAAGCTGAGGCGAGTTTTCCAGATCAACCGAATCTACAGCGTTTCCGAGTCGGTGGCAGCAGACCGGCGTCGCAAACAGCCTTACTTCGTATTCGAACGTCGAGATATACTCGTGCCTGGAGTGTGCAGATCAGCACGGTCGAAGCGTGAAGTAGTCGGGATGGATGTACAATGCGATGGTCAACAGCGCGACTCACGGACAAGCAGATGAGCACAAGATCGTCCTCACCGAAACAGAAGGCTCACCTGAGAGGTAATTCGTCGTCCTTGCGTCAGCTACGAGGTCAACGACCTGCTTTGCGGGGTCCATGCTCGCTCGGGAGGGTCTTCTGGAGACGAGAAGGTTATATACACCCACCCCTGCACTGCCCAGACACCGTATGCATCATTTGTCTGGGCAGAGCGGTAATCAGGGAATGCAGCGAATCCGCGGGGAGGAATCATGATGATCGTGCGCGCGACGCTCACAGCGTAGCTTCTCTTCTCAACAAACAACGGTCTCTTGCAGCGGCCGACCTCATCCTCATACCACAAACGGTGTACCTGCACTGACCCCTCTCGATCTTCTGTCCAAGTTTTGGCAAGCCAGACGCAGCAGCTCGAGCAGACAAACGAACGGCCCAGCCCCTTCAGGATCCCGGTCAAGATCAGCCGCGGCAGGTGACGAAATGCAAAGCGCCCGCTGCCCATCAGCACCCTGATCGAGAAGTCGAATAGGCACAGTGACGTCGATTCGATATGCAAACAGCGCTGGAGTTGCGGGATTTGAACGTCGAACGTCAAGATGGGGAGTGCTATCTGCGGCCGTGGGAGCCATCTGCACCACCGTGTGAGCCGTTGTTGAATTGATTCGTGCTTCTGCGTGGGTATTTAGAGTCAATCAGAGATTTTGAGACGAGACCAGGATCGCGGTGAGCCAGCACGATCCCAGGGAGTGGTGTACCGTCGTCCATAAGGGTCAAGGTCTGTTTTAGGAAAGTGCGATCATGATCCAATGCTGGGGTCCAGCGAGTGATCTCCAGTCACACCGTGACCTCTCCCTGGTGTGTCATTCGTCGTTACTCATCGCCTCGCCATCTCTTCATCCCATCGTTATCTGTCGCGTCGCGCTTGGACCAGCGCGGTCTATGTGTTCTTTGTGCGTACGGCTACAGCCTCTCATTCATATATATCCTAGCTACATATTTACACACCCTCTGTATTCAAACCCGATGAGAATTTTACAATTCTGATTACCCTCCGTAATACACGACCCTATCACTTTTCAAGGGCAAGGTCTGCTTTACCAACGGAAGAACGCGGAGACGCCTTCACCGACTCTCCCCCTCCTCCTCCACAGACGATGGGCCATTGCGATGGCTGCTCAAGCGCTCACACCTTGCCCGCCGTGTCAAGCCCTCAACAACAACGGTGTCAAGAACCCCAAACCGGACCGGCCTTTTTGACGCGGCAAGTCAAACTCACGTGATGGCCTCACATTAGCCGACAAGCAATGCTTTTTCTGTAGAGCATTGGTCCTAGGGTCTCTCAACATCCTAATATTCGCCGTACAACGAAAAAAAAAATTGTTTCTGAAGTGCGAAAGTACTAGAAGCCGCTGTCACCATCGACGACGACGGCGCTTGCTGTACCGAAAATGTCCCCCGATATCACCTCACTAAGCAGATATGAGGCATAGGGTCACGGAGTGCCAGGACCCCCAGCACTTGGTAAGTTCCCATCATCAAGATAGACCTTGACCCTTATGGACGACGGTAGTGGTGGGACCCATCAGGTTGAGATGATAACCATCACCTGCATCATGGATCAACGATGGTATCGATTCCATTCACGTGAGACACCAATCACAAACCCGGACTCCACCAGTCCTTCTCTGCTAGAGCAGCAAACCATCAGCCGCTTCTTGAATTTCTTCGATTAAACAGAACTCGACGGTCTCCCTGCCTGGGGCTAATTGGCTAGTTTCACATCCAGATTTGCTGAGAAGAAACTATCGCACGGCCGGAAGTCGATTCCATTCTATCTCCAGACCGCCACACCCTAGCAATTTCATTTCCATATGTGATTTACACAGTAATGGATTTTTCCCGGTGCTGTTGTACGGACAAAGCAAAGAACACTGAATCGGCACTGACACCTGACTAAGGACTTACTGCGCGCAGATGGTCAAAAGCGGGCTGCACGATAGTCAGCACCACCATGACATCGCTATACTCACCCTGCCCCGCGCAAAAGGAGTACGTGCGAGAAGTATTTGGAATCTGTCCAGTGTGTTTTATGTGCGCCGCAGAGCCAGTGGTCCAAAATCGGTTGCTGGCCGCCGTCGATAAGAATGTTGGCCTTCGGCAAGCCGGATCCGCTCATTCACCGTCCTTGCTGTCGTGTGCGTCGTCTTGTGCCGACCCCACCCCCTGCGCGTGGATGGACAAGGCATATTTCTCCGCTTCGATCTTTCATGTGTGTGTTGACTCGAACCGACGATCCTTACGCGTGACGGTCTCTCGGGTTCTTGCCGATGATACTGTGATTCTGCTCGTCTTCTAGCACGTCTGATTCTTTGTAGGAGACGTGCGCGCGCGTGGCCAGGACCGTCCCCAACATCGCGAAGTCTGGCTTGCCTTCTGTTGCCTAGATGGCAACAGCTGTTCTTCGTACGTTACCGGGATTTTCTCTTCTGATATATATCCAGTCCACATCCCAGGTCGAGTGCGCCGCGCCTTCCCTGATTTCCGTCTCGGTTGACTATATTCTGGTCTCGAGGTGCGTTTGTAGATGGCGCACTCGCCACGTAATTGAAATAGTTGGGCGGCCGGAGTATGGATCGTATAACCGGCGCCCGAAGAAGACGTGATGCATCTTTCGCACCTTTATCCCGGGTGAATGTACGCATGCCTGTCCCTCCTCCACTGCGTAGACCGGAATATCGGCCGACCGACGATATCCGTCTATGAGTCTGCGCTGTCTCCTTCGACATGATTTCTTCATCGATATTATGGGGGAGTTTCTCTCGCCTTCTCGTCGTTGGCTCCACTCATGCAAGGCCTCCTTTACGTTCAAGATGACACTCTATGAGTGCGGAGACACAGCGCGCACCTCTACTAACTGCGATATCGGGCAGCGGACGCCGATTTCGGCCATCTTGATTTCTTGTGCGAAACGGGCTGTTATCGTTCTTCATGACTCGTGCGCACTCCTACGCTACAAGCACCCCATCCGCTCGCCCCCATCAGGTTTAGAGTGTGGTGACAGGATCGTGAGATTTATCGTGTGCCGGTGGAACTAGTTCAACCTCTACTCCATACTTTTCTGACTGTGCCAGACCTGCTACCCGGTCCCCCTGATTTCCGTCTCGGTTGACTGTATTCTGGTCTCGAGGTGCGTTTGTAGATGGTGCACTCACCACGCAATCGAAATCGTTGGTCAGATTTTTCCGACAGGCTCGATTTCAGGTCATGCAACTCTTGAGCGGATTTCGATGGAGTCAGCCTGGCCGCCGTGATTGGGGCCCGTGTGATTTTGAGCGTCAACTGTCTCGCTGCTTCGCCTCGCTTGGACCACGATAACGAGAACACCGCGGACGCCGACTTGACATGGGGTTTAGCTTTCTTGGCAGCTTCAGGCTACGATGTGTCGCGTGCATACTACAGTGATGTCTCGCTGCTGAATTCAAGCTATGAGTATTTTCAACATATTCAAAGATTTTATTGCTCGGCCTTGAATATCGGAGGTCATAGATATTATTTCCATCCTCGGTGCGATGGTGAATCGCGATCACGAGGCGTTCGAACCAGAGGAGGCGCAGGAACGTCATCGTTGTCGTTCTATTGAAAAAACATTCTGCTGAAAACGAATCGGGGGCAGCTTAATGTGCGCCCAACGAAGCAGTTCTTTCCTGCCCAAAATGCAGTGATTGTCTGCATTTTGAGGTGTTCATGAGGGCATGCACATGTGCAGTTCCGAGTCTGGCACCAACGAAGTACAAGTCTCAAGTTGATTTTCTCTCGCTGTGATCCTCTCCGGTCAGATGGCCCGCACTAAATCCCCACCTTCGGTCCCGTGTTTGTATTTGCCACATCCACTGGGTGCCTGCGAATTGGAACTTGGAAGGGGAGTGGCTGTCCGCTTCCGTAAGCCAAGGGAAAGAACCGGTTCTGCCTGGTTCTGCCCATGATCCTGACCCACGTCATCCGGCTAAGCACATGCAATTGGCCCCGCGATTTGCCCGCAAGCTCGTGAATGTCCATACGATCGGCGCCTTCGAATTTCTCGCCACTCCTCCCGTGACCCTACGCAACGCCGACTCGGTACCGGCTGCCGGTGGAGGACCCATCTAAGGACCGGGGGCCGTCCCCTAAATACTGCTCACGTCCGCACGGGTGCCCGAGTTTCCGAAGTCCGTCCCCTACAACAGGATAAGCCAGTCTTACCCAGCTGTCTCCAGCGCCGCCGCGAGTGAGCAGGCTGCACGCAGGCGGAGGGAGCGACCGACACAGAGTTCGGCTTTCGATCAGCGATGGACGCTCCGGGGATACCTCCATTGCTCACGCCGCAGCAGGCCGAACAGCTTCTGCTGCTCATCAACGACGCGCAGTTAACGAATTACCTGGCTGGTGCGTTGGCGACATCTCTCGATCCTGCATATTCCGGAGCTCACCGCGCGTTGCGACCCACTAGTCGCTGCTTTCGTATTGTTAATGTGCGTGTCCGGTATTCCTTAGTGCTGTAAGTGGCCCGCCCTGATGTCGCATAACAGCATCGAACATATTGCCACCTTTCGAGAAGAAGCGGGTCCTCTCACCAAGATTGCGAGTCTGCCTCACTGATCCTTGTTCCATCAGTGCGACTTCGTCTGGCGGGCACCCTGCAATCTGTCTAGCGCGCTCTATGTGGGCGTCCAATTCTCCAAGAAGTACCATCAGCTGATGCAACATCTCCTCAATCCAGATTTGGGTCGGTCGTTCGCGTTGTCTCAGGACTGTGCTTACGACAGTTCTAGATCCGCTATTTCAGCCTCGTCGCTATAACGTGAGATACGTCTACTTCGTTTCCGCGCGTGCTGATTACCCGCCGCAGGGTTGAAATGTACAGTGGGTGCGACTCCTTGACGGCAAGCAGCGGAAGCTCACTCGTCCGGGCTAGCACTGCTCGCTGTACACACCAAGGATAAAGTCTGTCGCCTCCCCTGGTCTTTCTCGTTATCCGGCTCATGTGTGCAGACGTAAGCGGCGCGTGGTATGGGTTCTTTGTCTGATGGGCGTTGGAATCAGATGCCAGGCTCTCTTGTATGTATGTTGTTGGTCTCCGCTTTCGACTGGACAGAGGCGCTTATCATTCCGAAGGCTCAATTCGCAGGCTCCTCGGTGATTGTGGTTACGTCGGATTGCATCCTAGCTTTGCGGTAGATCTTCAGAGAATGCACCGTGGAGGGGTTGAGGATCTGACGTACGTCGGGAACAGGGTGTGGATTCTGTATCGCCGATCCCGGACCTTGCTGTATTTCTTTTCATTCCTGATGCTCGGTTTGTTTGAATCCCTGCCAGTAAGGTTTGGACTCAATTTCTTCTCAGCGGAAACCACTGTCTTGTGAGTCGTTGATCACAGGCCATGACAGCCTTGCTGATCAACTAACTGGTTGCTCAGTATCTACACGGGATATCACACAGTCGAGCCACTAACAGGTAAGAGCTTTTCGCTCCAGTGGTGTGGAATCAACTGATGCCGCTCTCACAGAATTCATCCACCTTGGGTTCGTTTGCATCGATTGCCGAAGCTTTGGTCTCATCTCCCTGGTTGTGACAGACCTCTACTGCCTGGATGTTACTCGCCAGGTGCGCTAAAGTCCAGCTCGAGGCGTTACTCTCCCATGCTCACATCCACACTCTCAAGCCAACCACCGGATCCTGACATACTACGCATTGCCTGAGCTAGTTCTGGTACGGCCGCACCTCCAGCCCATGTTACCGCAACCCTGATTAGAAGTGCAGTCGATTATGATGTTCGCGATGACGCTGTACAAGTGCCGCGCCTCGTCACTCACCCTGAGGGATGTGGGCATCGGGCGCACGCCGATCGTCGCCATCTTCTTGCGCGACGGGCTGTTCTGGTTTCTTGCCGTATTGGGTCAGTCGTGTTCGATTTCAGGGTGTCGAATCTAATCTAATCTGATTACAATCGCCCCGATCTCAGCTCTTGCGGTCACGAAGCTGATTCTGTGGCATGGCGGACGGCCGACGCTGGTAGAAGCTCCTATCGTGTAAGATTTGAATCCTTCTTCAGTGGTCAGCTTTTGCTGATATTCTGCAACTAGGCCCGCCACCGCGTACGTATCCCCTTCAACAATTCCAAGTCAGATCAGCTCATCGTCGGTGCCCTGCAGACTGGTCTCTGTGATTGGCGCTCGCGTGTTGCTGAACATCAAGAGCCTGGCCGCCCCGCTCAACCACCGCAGCCTGTACAGCACCTCCTCGGCTTCGGCCCCTGCCGACAGCGCAGCGAGAGTGACGTTCTCAGGGGGACCGCGGTCGCAGATCCGAACACACGGGACTTGGCGCGATGTTGCCGAAGATGATGGCAGTCACCCATGGGTCGTTAACAAGAGCTGGAAGTGATGGGCGCAGCACGCTGCACCCCATCCGTGGCTGTATTTTTGAACTGGATACCCGCGCCTTATGTAATGAATATATTTCTCCGAAGATACTCCGGTGGCGAGAGGAGTTTGCGCTTGGTAGCCACTCCACATGCCGATGGTGGTGCTCGCAGATTGCAGAGAACACAAGAATTATGCTTGAGCGACTCCCGCCTTCTCGCAAGTAGGGGGAGAATGAGTCGCGCGCATTAGCCAGCGGCCACTCCGTCCCTGGCGATTCGTGTGTACACGACCAGCCACGTGCACTACGGGATCGTTTCGTGCACAGCAGGATGCGAAGGTTTTGCATGTGCCCAGATGCACTGTGCATAATCCAGATCTCTATCGGTCAGCGATGGTGCAAGGCTATCTCCAATTGGCGCTTGACTGTCGCACGAATCTTTCTCGCTTATTCGAATTCTGCTGATGCATTCGGCCCGTCGAGTAAGGAGAGATTACCGACCCAGTTTTCCAACAGTCATACTGTCCTGCTTTTGTCGCTCGGGCGCCACTGCTGGACGTAGTTCATCATAGAACAAGGGCTGAACTGGCCCGAAGGAGATCCAAAGCAGGCCTGTCTGAGGAGAAGCGAGACCGAGCGATCGAGAAAATGTTGGACGCGTAATTCTCAGTGGGATTTGTTCGCCACAATGTTGGATGTTTCCATCAAAGCCGTTGAAAGTGGAGATACTCCTGTGGTTCAAGGGTAAATTTAGCTTAGAAAGGTCCATATGACACTTCTTGACGTCTGGGAGGGACTGGGCTACGTGATGCGAGTTGGAATACTGATTAGTACCTAGTTGAGAAGTTAAGACGCCACCGATGGTTCAGGCTATCGTTATTTCGTTGACTCATCGGTTATTCGAACGCACCAATCGACAGACCCTCAAACGAGCATTACGAGTTAGTTCGGGCTGAACTCAGGCTATCGTCCATGATGGCTGTGGTAAAGTACGATTCAGTTCCGAGTAGCGCTTACAATTGTCCCACCAGCGGCAAATTGGCTCGCTTCCGCAATGGATGGGAAATTAATTCCCTCTGTCTTGGTAATGTCCCCTTGTGGTGTTGCGTACAGCTGACCAGCGAGGATCCAAATAAATACGCCTGGAAGCAAGAAAGATCTTCAGTCCCAAGTTCTCCCTTGTTCAACATGTCTCTCCCAGTGCCTCAGTTATTCCAGCCGGTCTCTGTCGGCGAAATGCAGCTCAAGCATCGCATCGTGATGGCTCCATTGACGCGCTACAGCTCTGACTCCGACCGCGTTCCTCTCTCGCTCGTCAAGGAATACTACGTCCAGCGGGCCTCACAACCAGGGACGCTCATTATTTCAGAGGCCATGTTCATCGACGAACGCGCTGCCGGATACCCCCATGCTCCTGGTCTGTGGTCGGAGGCTCACATCGCAGCTTGGAAAGAAGTGCGTCCCGAAACGGTGCTACGGGAGGTCCATTTGTAATTTTATATCAGATCGTGGACGCCGTGCACGCGCAGGGCTCGTTTATCTACATGCAACTCTGGGCACACGGTCGAGCAGCCCAGCCAGCCACTCTGGGCAAGAATGCCCACGTGTCTGCATCCGACATCCCGCTCAGCTACCGGCCCGCGGACGAAATCAAACCTCGCCCGCTGTCGACGACCGAGATCGCCGAGTACCTAGAGCTGTACGCGCGAGCGGCGAAATACGCTGTGGAGGACGCTGGCTTCGACGGGGTCGAGGTGCACGGCGCGAACGGGTACCTGATCGACCAGTTCACGCAGGATGTGAGCAACGTGCGGTCGGACGAGTACGGAGGGAGCATCGAGAACCGGACTCGATTCGCACTGGAGGTCATCGATGCTGTAGTCGCCGCTGTTGGACCGAAGAAAACGGGCTTTCGAATTAGTCCCTGGAACAATTACCAAGGTGATTCTATTGCACTCCGAACAGACTTCCATGCTGAATTGCCTCGCAGACATGCGGATGAAGGACCCCAAACCCACCTTCTCGTACCTCCTTGAGCAGATCAAAGCGCGGCATCCCGACTTGGCCTTCATCCACGCCGTCGAGCCGCGATCCGTAGGAGAGGATGTCCTCGACGACGACACGCTCTCGGAAGACGTCAGCAACGACTTCATCCGGGAGATCTGGGCATCCGAATCGCGGCGGCTCATCTCTGCCGGCGGATATAAGCGGGACTCAGCCATCCGGGACGGCGAGAAAGGCGAGCTGATAGCCTTCGGGAGACTGTTCATCGCGAATGTGAGTTTTGTTGGATTGATCAGGGCTTCGCACTGATAATGCGGTCAGCCCGACTTGGCCTCCCGATTGATGCACGACTACCCTCTGAATCCGTACGACCGGGACACGTTCTACCTCGATGGCGTATCCGACCCGAAGGGTTTCACCGATTATCCCTTTTACGCACCAGAGACGCAGCTTCCTTAGTTTCCCCAGGAAGCGCCCCAAATAATTTTTCGAAATAAAGGCCAGAAAGACAGACTCGAGATTCGTCCAGTGTTTAGCCAATATTACCATGACAATAGACATGTTAGACGTTTGCTGCCGCCTCATTCGCAGCCAGATATGTCAGACCTTGCCATTGTCAGGATGGATTTCATCTGTTATCTTCTAAAGCAGAGTCAGGACAGCGACATCCACGGCCCACCGAAGTGGAAGTACTTCAGTTACTTCAACTCCTGATTGACACTTGCACGTGACCACTTGTGGTTTACTCATGATCATTGCTCTTTTGCTCTGACCCTTTGGATTGCCCCAGTGGAGCATCAGCTAGGCTTCTGTGGCGCTCTCAGATGCATCTCAGTCCTTCAACTCCTAGTGTTAAGTATCGTCATCGTCCTGCAAGGCTCGCAGGTCGCCTTCGATCAGTTTATCCCGACTGAAGGCTCCCGCGCTTGCCGTGTCCCTCAGTCTTTCGCTATAGATCCATGAGCGGTTTTTCCTCGGGGATGTTTGCCGGTGGACACTGCCATCAGAACGCGTGTGTATGTGAACGCTGATGTGTGTCCGTCGTCCGATACCTTGCCGGTCTTCCTCAGCATGGGTGGAGAGCTCCACCCGCTCGCAATCCCAGTGTTTGAAATGGTCCCCGCTTTCGCTCATACTCTGTATCGCAACGACGACTTCATACCGGATGCACCTCACGAGAAATACGAGTGAGTGGCCGGCAGGAGAAATGGACGTGGGGGCAATCGCGATGTCACGATCACTCCCCGCTCTGTTGTTGTTTGAAGATGCTCGGGCAGGCATCTGTGACATCTAAACAAAGCTCGCGTTCATAAGACAAAAGGAAGAGCAGATCGGATGCAACTTGCCTCGATCACGGACCCCGCACAGGACGTCGAACGACTCATCCCTCTTATACGCGATGCACGCACCACGAACGACGTCTCAGGTGCCCGAACATCTGCGAGCTTCCTGTTCTGATTTTGACCATTAACGTAGTGACCATGCTGACTGTCGTGCTGTACGGCGATTTCCTTCCCTCGTTGGATGAAAAAGGACTAACGGTGCGCGTCGACCAGTCTTGAGCATGTATCCGCTTTCGAAGAGGAGGTATGTTTCTCCTGATTTGTGTGTTTCCGCACCTCAACGACGCCTCAACTCCAGATTCGGCTAATCTGGAACACCCGACTCAGTCCAGCGAATGTCTTTTATGTAGGTCACTCGCTATGCCGTGGCTGCCGAGACTGACCTTGGCCCTTTGGCAGGTCATTGTCAGTTGCCTTGTGTATTCATTCTTACGCTCCCTCAAGCGATATGTAACTTGTGTAGATCCGCTATTTCACTCTGGTGGCCATCGGGTACGTGATCTCATCCTTCAGCCAACCTGGAACGCTCATCTTGTGGCAGCGTGGACGTGTTATGTATGCCACCCGATGAATCTCTCGTCCTTTCTTACACCGTTTTGCAGTCATGCTACGCTCCCAAAACTCGGACAAGGTAAGCAGTGTCGATAAGCAATGGTATAATCCATACACTGAACACTGGCGTGTAGTTGTGGGTCCGGCATTTGACTCTCCATTCACCACGCTTGACGTCTTAAGCTGCCAAACAATTGTATTTGTGAGTTTGCCACTTCTCAGGCGCTCCATTATCGACCACCCATTAGGTAGAGCTCGCATCGTCGACCCTGATCCTCGTCTTGACTGATATCATTCTTGCCCTCCGGTCTGTAAGATCGGTTAACCCCCGACTTTGTGTGTTGACCGCGATTCAGGGTGTGGCTATTGTACCACAGATCGCGCAAGGTGCTGTACTTTCTCGTCGGTCTCGTCACTGGCAAGTACATTCTATGCCGTGACAAGAGCGAGACGCTTACAGTGCAACTATTCTAGCCGAGGCAACAGCAATGTATGCTGGACGATCTTGCTAGTCCGTTCGGGTGTTTGACCTGTTCTAGGGCCTTATCAGGGTATTATGCTATCCAGCCACTCGACAGTGTGTCCTCTTCCGTTTCATTCAAGGACCGGCCACTAAGTGCTGTACAGCATACGTTTTCGTTGGGTCCGCTTCTCACTTCCTTTGATATCGATCCTTGAATCTCATCTCATATCTGTCCAAGACCGGCTCTCCAAGGCTGCTATTCCCTGGGTCCTTCGTCTTTCTCGTCACGAAACACCCTGAATCTCACGCGTTCACACAGAGGTCCCGCGGCTGTTCACCTATTACGCGCTTCCGACATACATAGTCGTGCGGGACCGTCGCCCTCGGCCGATCAGATCTCACTCTGACGCAACCCACAGAGCATCATCATGTTCGCCATGACCTTGCTCAGATGCCGCTCGACCGTAGCCACTCTCGGCTGGCGCCAGACATCTGTGATGTCTCTGTTTCTGAGGGACGGAGTCTTCTGGTTTCTCGCGGCGATCCGTGCGTTATCATCTCGTGCAGGTAGTCCGTCGTATCAGCCGGAGTCATGACCTCATCTTCCAGTGGTCAACACCGTCGAGATCGTGCTATGGCGAGACTCCCGGGCCAGTCTGTCAGAAATTCCGGTCATGTGGGTGACGCAACGGCCCTTCCCTGTCCCGCGCACAGTAGGCTGACGATGGCGCGCAGTCCCGCGACTTCGATCATGGCTCTCATCGGGGCGCGAGTGCTCTTGAACATCAAGGAAGTCGTCACAGTCGCACCCCACGACACCGAGATCCCGGCGTTCGAGAGGTCGGACCGACATTCCTCCGGAACAGCGCGGGCTTAAGCACAATCTCGAATGCCAGAATACATACATGCTATCGCAGGCCTTTCAGCAACGTGTCGGCACGCCGGTCGTGTCGGCCCGCTTACGACGCCAAGGATCTGTCAGCACGGTAGGATGGATATCAAATGCAGAACTTCTATTTCCGCGCGCAGTAGTACCGCAGAAGCGAATTGGACGAGCAGATGTATGAGGGGTGTAAGCGGATGGTGGTAGCAGTAACAGCAAACAACAGCGATTAATACGGTGCTCCCGTCGTGTAGTACCGGTATCCGAACCAGGCCGCTAGGAGAACGACCGGAGCCCAGGTGAAAAGACTAGTGGGGACATGATCAGCTCCGCCTGAAACGGGGACGGCCGATCGCCAGTGGGCGCACGGACCTGGAACCCTGCTCCACCATCGAGCCCGAGCCACCACTTTTCGAGCCCCCAGATGAGGGAGACGGACGTCCGAGCACCTGCGTGTGTAGGTTGGGTGAGTGCCGCGCACAGACACCAGACTGGACGAGGTGGATGGACGTACGCTGTTGGGCTCCAGGGAGCCGATAAGCATGGGGAGGAGCAGCTCCCGGGCCTCGTCTGAGTGGCCTACGTCCTCGAACGCTTCCGTGGCATCCTTGCCTGTGGGTACTCCGATGAGCCGCGGTTCGGGCAGGGACCGAAGGAAGCAGGGGCACGCACCTTTCTCAGCGAGAATGACCTCGTCTCCTCCAGGGTGCTGGTGGTGGCCGCCTCGTGTCAGCCGGTGCGCTGGCATAGGACAGGGAAGCGCCGACTCACCTCGTCGAGGAACTTGGTCGCGTCGTAGACTGCACGGATGGTGATTTACACCGGGATGAGAAACCGGAGGCGTGTGATTGGACGCGGGGACGCACCCTTGCCGTGGATGAGCACGTAGAAGCTGTCCTTGCTGGTGTGTGCGCGGAACTCGTCGACGGTGATAATTTTTTCAGACATGGTGGAGGAAAGGAGAGAGAGAGTGAGTGTGAGAAGACGGTGCGTGAAAGATGGATGGGAAAGGGAAAAGCCGAGTTCGAGTGGGGATGGACACGTCGTGCCATTCTTGTAATATATATCACTATTTCTCACGCTGGCGTCACTCTCTAAAAGCTGCGCAGCGGTGGTATTACAGCTCGCGAGCGAGCTGTTGGGCCATTCGGCCGTGCTGATTTCTATCTGGCCGGAAACGCGGACTTGGCGAGGTTCAAATATTAATAAATCGCGTCGGGTACGGGATATGCATTGGATAGCAAGGATACATTGGATGGTCTTTATAATACAGGTTGTGCACTCGGCTTAGTACTCGAATGACCATAGACGAGCTGCATGCAGCTGGACATTCAAGCGTGGACCAAGGGCGTCTAGTTTTTCTTCCACATCACCAGTAGAGGTAACGAAGGCATTGTGAGCCGTGTTCCTAGGCAAAAGCAAGTGGGGCAAGATGAGCATAAGCGTAGCGCGAAAGGGGGTGCGCAGGACACCGGGCAGATGACAGAAAACGATGTATTGTCGCAGGCGGATGCAGCGGGGGAAACGGAAGATGACGCTCGAAAATCGCTCAAATACTCGGGGAAGGGGGCCAAACAATACACGACAATAGAAGCTATTCACGTGCAGACACGTCCACGTGTCTTTCTTTACTGAATGTAGTCGTAGCCACCGCTGACTATTATTCCAACTGCGCGCGAAAATGTGCCCGCGTGAGCACAAGCAAAGGAAGGCCGGGGCTGGCGCTGCTCTCATCGGCTCTCTTAAAGAATAGCAAGCGAGGGGATCCTGCTCGCCAAACTCGCCGGTGGTCAGACTGCGCACGAGGTAAGAATAGACACGCAGACCTCAAGTATAATAGCCAAGCCGGCACCCGTGTGAAGAGAGTGAACGGAGAGATTCCACTCGTCACCCTCGCTTGAGGTCATGCTAATTGGCCAATCTTTGGGCCTGCGGGCCGCCCACATGCCATGGGAACCACCCGTGGCCGCTCGCATCACTCTCTCCCGTCGGGCCTGTCACGTTTCGCCAATGACATTGCTCTATTTTCTCGTTACCAGCTTGTTGCCTCTTGTTACACTTGACTTAACTCTTAGTTTTAGGTATAAATTCCGAACCATCACCTGACTCTACGTCGGACATTAATGTGCCCCGTGAATAAATCGGCGACTTCCTCAATTCGTCCTGAGATACCAAGGCGTGGTCTCGATCTTCGGGCGGGTCGGCATCCTCGGATGATACCACATGACCGACGTCTGTGTCAAAGTTTGACTCGAGTCCCTCCCGTTGTTGGTCCGGGCTAGGTTCTTGATGTTGAGAACAACGCGGGCACCGATAATTGCAATGCACCTAGAACCGGTGAGTTGATTCAGAAACGCGGGCCGTCAAGAGGGATGCGCACGCCGTTCCCGGGCTACCAGCGGTACCAATTAGCAACGAGCGGCAAATGTAAATTAGACAGTCCACACTCACACAATCGGAATCTGGGCGAGACTGGGGCGTGCGTTATGCCAGATGAGCAGTTCAGACAACGACAAAACTACAGTCAGAAGTTAGCGAATAGCATGAAAATGCGCGCACGGGACACTTCTCACGCAGCACGGCCAGAAACCAATAACTCCCGTCTCTGAGGAATATCTGTATGACGGGTGTCTTGATGAGACCCGGTGACATCGCCGTGTCGCGGCACTTGTAAAGCGTCATTGCGAACATACAGGAAGACTTTCCGCATAGTGTGAAATGCATGCCAAGGATCAACAGCGGCTCAAACTCACGACGATGAAGGGGGGGAGGGCATAGTATGCGAGCGTTCGCGGGACTACTATGACAAACAATCATCAGCCAAAGTCATCATTCGTCGAACGGTAGCAGCGACTTACTGACAGTATAGCATCCATGCAATGGACTTGAAAGCAGTCAATCTTTCGGACATCAAACGCGCCAAACTGAAAGCCACCCACTCGATCTGGATAAACACTGGTTTCCATTCATTGAATTCGCGCGGGAGAGATGAGACCCAAAAAACGAACCGCCAAGGTCTCTGATAGTGTAGACACCGACAACCAAGCTTGAACCGACAGGGCTGAACGAACTGTAGAACACAAAAAGGCGGCACTTACAGAGCAGCAAATTCCGCTGCCTTGGCTCAGCCCAGTGCGAGCGCAGACGAATGCAACCGAATTAACGCACCGACAATTAACCCCACGAAGAAGCCAATCATTCGCGATGGACGCGCGAAAAGGATCCAGACGCTACAGAGAAATTTGATTCATGATTAGAAAACAGCCTTCGCGTGGGATGGGCGTACCGTAATGCAAGAATCACATCGGTGGAGACCACTATCGTCGTCGAAGTCACTGATTGAGCCTAGACTTGTTTCAGTGATTGACCAGAAGACTCTCGAAATAAGCCCCACGAGAAGGAAGGCTCGACAGCTAGATCGACATGGTTAATAAGCTGTCCGCTGGGTACAATGCAAATATTCGCACGTCTGTCGTCAAGTCAGGAAGTCAAACAGGAGAGTTGGTCCGAAACGCACTTTGTCCGACTGTGGCGGGCGAAGCATCACTAGGTAGCAGCGTCATTCACGCGAAACAGCGCGCGAAGAAAACGCAATTACTGAGAAGATTCGGCCTGAAGTTTCCGTCAGCCATTTGCTCGGTTGAGATGTCAGGGAGGACGTGATTTACACAAATACGATCAGACCGAAGTATCGAATCTCGATGCGCTTCAACTTTGATTGAGTCGATGGTGGGAAAGGTCAAAAACGCACCCATATCTGCAACAGTGGTCAGGGGAAAAACACCGAGTTGACTGCCGATAAATAAAACTCACGTAGAATATACTTGACAAATTCCACCGACTTTTCCAGACGAGTTCGATCTTCAAGCGGTCAGTGAACAGCGGCTAAATGCGATTTGAACCATATCGACCTCTTCTCTCAAAGTCGAGATGTGTTCGAGTCTGAGGGTCTGTTCAGTACGTTGTAGGTGGAAGGGCGTTTTTTTTTTGAAACTCACAGAGTCAGCGCCAATGAAGCGACTGAGGAAAATTGAGGATGGGGGAGAAAACATCGTTCAACGATCTGAACGCACCTGCGAGATGATTGGTGAGCTGAGCATCACTGATGAGGACGAAGAGCTGCTCAAGCTCGTTCGATGTCAGTGCTGGTATTTGAGACGAGCTCATGTTGAGTAAGGCGATCCATCGCACACTCGATGAATGCGCTTATATGAGAAATTGGGTCTGCTTCGAATTTCAGAGGACCTCTGCTTCGATGGGATGCGGACAGTTGAGAAAGCTCGCTCCAATCGGCTCGTAAACGGATGCTTTCGAGAGAATCGTGCTCGCATACAGTTGCAGAGACACTTCATTCCCCGCAGCATACTCTGAGCTGCCACGGGAGGGGCCTGGTTCTAGCTCTGGACTGATTGAATGTCCGGAGCAGCCCGAGTGATGGACAGTCGACGGGAGAGTATGTGTTCTAGGCAGGACTCGAGCCTGGCAGAGTTCTACAGAGAATCTGTTCACTTCTTGTGTTTTCGGATTATGGAACATCATGCAAGATGAGAGCGATGATGTGCGCTCTGGGCGTGGGTCGACTGTGTTAGATGGGGGTGATATGAGCAATAGCCGGTAGAATTGGGTCCGTTGCCCCTTGGGTGGAGGGGTAGGTAGGTCACAAGAGCTTAATCGTGGAGACCGTCACGATGGCCGTTCACACCCAAGTTCAATGGAGTGTGAGAGGTTTGATTGATCGGATCACATGCCGCAGCGCCAAAGCTCATGACGCTCCCGAGTCCTGACTGCTACTGCGACCGCATCCATGGTCCCCCGATATGGGCACTCCTCAGGGAGACAGCGATGCAATGTCTCTTACCACCAGACGATATCTTTTCCCCAAATCCCATCATTCAACTCGCAGCAGCGATGGTCGCACACCCCAGACCCCAGACCCCAATTCAGCCTTCTCTGAATATGCCGTTTGTGGAGGAACATCGCGATCGACACACCTGCACCATGGATCCGCGTATGCGGGTAATATCGCTCGTCCCCTCCCTGAAGTTCTTCGATCCTGAGCGAGGGAAAGCTTTCACGCAGACTTTCGTCGGCAGCGCAGTGCTTATTATGATAATCCGTGCGCGACGATTCTCTTCGAGCAGCAGCATAGTTATCCCTGGTCTGGTAACTGTGTCCGATCTATAATGAGCCACTACGCTGACAGGTGGTGCCATCTTCGCGCTCCAGCTCGGTCTCGACGAGCGGACGGAGCTGAGTGTACGAGACCTTGCCCTTGCCCTTGCCCTTGCCCAGCTGAAAGACCTCGCGATCGCATCTCCGGACCCTATAGACTGCCCACTGGATGTTTTTTCGGCCGCAGCGCTGCTTACCCCAGCCTTGAACGTGAACTTCGAAGCTCATAGACGCTTCTCGGGCGCCGGACGTTCTGTTGCCGTGCCAGCAACTGACCAAGTTCGCATTCCTATCCAGGGACGGCACACGCAGCATGCTCTCTTACGCACCGAAGCTTATCGACGCGACGTGTGCTGGCGGCACCCGTATTCGCCCAGCAACGCCCGCCCGTCATACACGCCACCCAACCTACAGATGCTGATTGTACCGGTCGCGTTACTACCCGGGTACTTCGGTGGCGTCTCGGCGGCTCTCACCCCTGCCTGCTCTCCGGCATTCAGACAAATCGGAGATGCCGGCGAAGTCGATGCCCTTTCTCGAACGGTAGGCTTCCCTGCGTAGACACCCCATCAGCTGAGAGACTGAGACACTCCCTCCCCTCTGTTTCCCGTCCCTGCACATCCAAGACAGACTCAGCGCTTGGGCTTCACAAGTGCGCTTCCCCGGCTCGAGCCTCCGGTCGAGCTGAGTGTGCACACGACGATCATGTCTAAAGTCCGCTGGATGGTCACTTGTTCAATGGCCAGAGCAGGACGAGATATCTGCCCCAGCTTGCGGATTGAGTGGATTGAACCACAGAACAGAGATGGATCTTCGGAGGGCTTCGACTGCTCTGGGACTGTTTGTGCCTCATCTCACTCTGGACGCGCATCCAGTTGTAAGATGCATTCAGTTCGTCGTCCGAAATGTACCCCATTGGCTTGGATCTTCATTCAACGAGAGTACGAGGGAATTAGACATGAAGTGGGAAATTCATTGCTATACATACAAGTAGATAACTTCCGCCGAGTCTACAACAATCTCGCATGCACTGTGCAGAAAGGAAGGGGGAGAAAAGAGAAGGATCTGAACGAAATATAGTGGCTATACAGATAACTGCTCGTGAGATAAGGTAGTTTGAATTGCGTGAGTGTGTGTGCTGGATGGTCATGAGGATAAGTAAGATAGGGCATAGATATGTATGATAGATAAATGAGGGGAGGGTGGGGTGCTTGGTATGATGGGATGGATATAAGTGACACATGAGCAGAACAGCGTGACATCAGAACAACAGCACCAAGAAACACGGTAACAACATGCGAAGCAGATAATACACAGTGCGATTTGCGCGATGATGGATAGGATGAGTGTGTGTGTGTGAGTGTTGATGCTATAAGATAAAGACGGCCTCTAGCGGCTATGATGTCGTCTCGCCCTCGACCGTGGGCGAATTGGAGAAGGGTGAGAAGGCTGATCGCGGCGCTTCCCACCGACGAGACCAGGGCCCGTCCGTCGACGCAGCAAAAAAGCGAGGGGCAGAGAACGATGCCACACCATACTCTTGAGTAGGTGGCGGCGGTGACGTCAGCCTCGGGTGGAACGCTGCCTCGGAGATGCCCTGTTGAGTGGCTAGAGAGACAGGAGCCCCGTTGGCGCTGGTAGGCGTCCGTACCCCAAGAGGGTTCTTGCTGTACGACAGGCGGATCCCTCCGCCCTTGATCATGCCGTTGAGAGTATTCCCGTACAACTCATTGAGCGTCTTGGTAGCATAGTTCACATCCTCAAACTACGAAGCACGGTCAGCGCCAATTTTCAGAAATCGTGATGCTACACACCTCGACAAAACACATCGGGCCATTCGGTTTCGGCCTGAACGACATCTGTCTGAATCCCGCACACTGCGTGAACAGATCCCGCAATGCGACCTCAAGATATTCCATCGTGAACCCGGCGGCGCCGGACGACGCATTGGGCAAGACAGGCAGGTTCCCAACGTAAAGTGTATTGATCGGCGGATTCTGATCAACAACACCACGGCCCAAGCTGCCTGAACTGGCTGGCGAGGCAAGTTGGGGTGATCCTCCGTTGCTGCCACCGCTGGCGCTGCCGTTGGAACTGCCAGGGATACTGATCGGGGCATTTGTGGTCCCTAGCTTCGCCATCCCACGTTCAAGATCGCTGCTACCCTCCGATGCACTGGACTGGGACCGCTCCTGCCGATGGGTGGGCTGAGTTTCTCCCATATACTGTGGCGCGCCAAACTCATTGGAGGGTGGCGGCGAGGACAACGCTCGCGGGCCTTCACCAGCGAATGGGCCTCCGCCGTTCACGTAGAAGTTGTTCGTGTTCGGAGTGGTGTCAGGAGACGTCGACCGACGCCCGGGAATGCCGCCTGCAACGGCGTCCCATGGGCCATGATTGCCGGTGTTCTCATCGCGCAGAGCAGCAAAAGCTTCAAAAGCTCCTTGACGCCGATCTCGATCTCGCCGTCGCAATCGCTCTGCTTCAGAGTCATCCTGCAAACGAGGGCGATCGTCGTCCGGCCGAGCACGAAGTGATAGGGTGTTCAGAACAGATTGTCGCCGTTCCTCGTGGAGCATCAGGGGTTCGTCATCATCGTCGCTTCGCCAGCCCATACGCCCGTTCGCGAATGCAGCAGCCGCATTCGGAGAGATTCCGTTCATGCCCAGTGTCAGAGGATCGCGCGGGCTGAGCTGATCGTAGATGTCATTTGAAACACCCATCCCAAGGCTTGATCCCATCCCATTGATCACAAGCCCTGAACCTCCAACGCCAACAGGTCCTACACCTCTCTTCGTATGCAAGTTCTTCTTGGCCATCTCGGCCTTCAAGACGGCACCTTTGTCGATATCGACACGCCGTCCCTGCAGAACATCACGAGCGCCTAATGCTTCTTCGCGAGTTCGGAACTTGGCGAAACCGATTATCTGCTTGCGGGGGGCAACAGAGCCACTGAAATGATTGCCCGACAGGCCCTGCGAGCCGGCTTGAGAAAGTCCAGACTGAGGTCCCATCTCATCAGCGGGTGGTGCCGGCCAGGACGTGATCCCGTTCTGCCCATCGACCACAACACCTCCTTGATTGACCGTCACAAGATTGTAGGGATCGTTAGAACCGGCGTAACCGTTGTACTGGCCAGCACCACCGAGAGCGCGCTGTTGCTGGGCGCCGTAAGCGGTGTATTCCTTGTTCGGAATCTTCAAGGTGGCGGCTTCGAAGCCAGGCGAGAAAGTAAACATGTTCTGAAATTCACGTTCCTGGAAAAGGGGTGCTTGTTAGCAAAACTGATGATGAAGTGATGATTAGACGGGACGGAGACACGCAGCCTCTGCAGTCACCCGTACGTGGCCAATGATGGGAGCTCAAATGGTGGAACTGACCTGCATGTCCTCTGGGAAGCCTACGACAAATATCGTGCAGATGTCTTCATGCGGCGGATTGGCCAGAGAATGCGGTGGAATCCCTGCACCGTTTATCCCCCCCATGGAGACAGATGTGATGTGAGGTCCATACGGGGTCTGTGAATGCATTCCAGCACTGCCGTTGACATACGGCGCAGCATAACCGTTGAGCTTGGGCGCAGTTTGGTGTGAAGGCGGTGGAGAGCCGAATTCCAACGGTGGATACGCTCCGGGCTTTGCAGTACCGCCAAAATCGAAGCTGGCCCGAGGGTCGAATGGGTGGAGGACGGGGGAGAAAGCCTCGGTCTGTTGAGGGTAGTACTGCGGCCCGTTTACCGGCTGTTGGTCGCGAAACGGAGCACGGGGGCCGGGAGCGCGGGTCGAGTTTGGGAAGGAAGTAAACGATGCGCGCGGGAAGTATGCAGCCATTTTGGAGGCTTGTAGATCTTGTGTGTGGGTGGGGGTGTGGAAGGGAGGATGAGGAGAGTCGTGAGATGAATCGTCCGAGGCGGAGGACGAAACGGGCTCCGCGTCGGCTTGAGCGTCCAACTGATCCAGAAGCGACTTATTCAGCAAGCTTTCGTCGGCGGGAGGGGGTCGGGGAACAGCGTAGGACATGGGGATACGGAGGGGAAGCGCGGCAGCGGCGCTGGTGCGGAGACTGGGCCTGCCGATACTCGGGGTAGGAAAAGGGGGCGGTCGATCGTATGTGTATTTCACCGTGAAGTGATGGAAGAGGGCAAGTAAACTTGTACACAAACGTAAACAGCCCCGCTCGTGCACGGACCAGCCTCGGCATCTCGGCATAGACAATGCACGAATCAGGCATCGTCAAGGGCACAATGGAAGAGACACAAAGCACCGTACCCACACACCGGTCAAGTCGAGAGCGAGTCTCCAAACATGTCTACCAAGCCATCTACTCCCGACCCCTTCTGTGGATGCTTTGTGGTCGTGCTTTGTCTCGCTGAGTGAACGGTCGAGTGACGAATGGCAGCCGCAGCCGTGTCAGCGCAGTGGCAAAACAACTGGTCGCGCGACAAGCGCAGAGCACATCGTTTTGAGAGCGGGAAGAACAAGAGCCTGAGGGCCAGTGAAAGCAGAAGAGCCTGCCTTTCGCCCGTCACCCTGTGACAGCCTCTCGCATCAATTAACACCACATCGCCGAGAGAAATCTGGGGCTAATTATACTAGAAAGCGTCGGCTCCGCCGACATTCTGCCTTGCTATTTGATATCAAAATTAATTCTAATTTTTTCTTTGATACGGGCAACTACGGCGGGTCGAACTCGAGACAGACAGGAAGAGCACGGAGAGGAACGGAACAGCGGGGGAAGCCGGGTCCGACGAAATCGAGCCAATTATGAGGGTGGAGAAGCCTTGACAAGCAAGGCAATGTACATACCATGCTGGTGCCGTGCCGCGGCAGGACCATTCAAGTTGGAAGATCTCTTGTATGTCTTACGCATTCATCAGCAAAGATATCTCCGTAATCACGACACTCGGGTAAGCTCACAACTACATAAGAACATTGAAACGGTAACATGAATCGCTCGCGAGACGAGGCTTGACCAGAGGTCTGAACAATTCTCGTCGCATCCAGCTCCACAACGTTTCATAAGATATCACAGCCCTTTACATGTGCGAAAGACCGATTACACAGCGAGATTGGAGGCATTCCTGCGTGCGCCGAGATCCGACACTTCGAAGACGAGCTGTTCTTGGCAGATTTGAGTCATTGACCAAGCTCCACGGTCCGTGAACTTAGACTGGCGTGCTGTATGACTCAAATGACGGGATGAACGGGGTCAACATGCAAAAGCAGCGAGGACGACGGGCTGAAGTAGCAGTTCTCAGATTCGGAGAATCCGCCCGTCCGCGCCTAGCCTTCGGCATCCCGGAATTTGATCCAAGAATACAAAGGCTCGATTTAGTTTGCAAAGCCACCAAACACTATGCTCAGCGCCGCCGCATGATCAGAGGACTGACTATCCATGCAAAGCCAGACTGTCTTTGCGGTCAGATAGCAGGCGTTCTTCAGACGAATTAAACTGAGAGACAACTAGCAGGTGTCAGGTTCGGGAGTCAGGACTTGACGGGCGGGAGTGTAGGAGTCGACAAGACAAGTAGCCGAAGAGCATTGAGACCGAGAAGCGCATGGTTGCCTGATGGCGGCAGATAGGCTGAGATTATGATAGCGCAACCCAGAGTTAGGACCTGCGGCACAGAGCACTTTTTCGCCAGCCCCGCTGGTCTTGCTATTTCCTTCAGACGACTGCGCACGACCTGCTTGGCGGTTGAGGAAGAGAGACTAGAATACGCAATGCAAACCGTGATCTTGTCGTGACTTGTGACTGCACACACTTTGTGACCGACGCGCCCTTGAGACTTTCGAGTCCACTGTCACCGCCACTAAAGCAGAGGGCCGAGGCTCTGCTGCCCATCTGTCGGTCTACACGCGATGCCGCTCATCCAGATTGAGCTCTGTGACTTCAAGTCCTACCGCGGCCACCAAACGATCGGCCCATTCAAAAACTTCACTTCAATCATCGGTCCTAATGGTGCGGGCAAGTCCAACCTCATGGACGCGATCTCCTTTGTTCTCGGTATCAAAAGCGCGCAGCTGCGGAGCTCCCAGCTCAAAGATCTCGTGTACCGTGGGAGGCGTCTGGGCAAGGCCGGACTAGATGGTGAAGAGGAGGTCGCGGATGAGGCAGCGGAGGGTGAGAACGACGAGGAGGGTCAAGGGGAAGGCACAGCGAAGAAAGCTTGGGTCATGGCGCTATATGTTGACTCAGATGGAAAGGAGTGGAGGTTTCAGAGAACGTTAGAATGCTCTATTCACCAGGTTTTCCCAGTCTTTTCTGACCCTTTCTCAGAATATCTACCACGGGCGCGTCCGAGTACAAGATCAACACAAAGGTCGTCACATATAACGCGTATAATGACGCGCTCAAGTCTCACAATATCCTGGTCAAAGCCAAGAACTTCCTCGTGTTCCAAGGCGACGTCGAAGCCGTCGCGTCGCAATCTTCCAAAGACCTGGCTCGCCTCATAGAGCAAATTAGCGGGAGTTTGGAGCTTGCGCCGGAGTATGAGAAGGCAAAAGAGGGACTGGACCGCGCGACAGAGAACGCGACCTTCAACTTTACGAAACGTCGTGGCATCGCGGGGGAGATCAAGCAATACAAAGAGCAGAAGAGCGAGGCGGATAGGTTCGATGCGCTTTGCCAGGAGCGAGTTTGTGCACTCTCGTCTTGCCCTTACCCATTCACTAACCGGAACAACCAGGACCAACGCATCCTATACCGCATGCTATATAAGCTCTTCCACATCGAGGAAGCCATCGAAACCAACGCCCACGACATACGAGAACAGAACAAGGTTGTCAAAGGATTGCGGGAAGAGCAAAGAGAGCACGACCGAGCGCTTGAGTCAGCTCGTGCTGACCAGGCCAAGGCCCGTTCTGGTGTCATGCAGCTCGAAAAGAAGATCAAGAAGGCGGAGAAGCAGCTTGATGCGAAGCGTCCTGACCTCGTCACCGCTGAAGCCCAGATTACGCACGCCAAACGCAAGATGGAGAATGCATCCAAGAGTAAGAGGGAGCTTGACAGTCAGAAACAGACCCAGGAGGACAAGATCAGCAACCGGGATAAGGAGCTTGCAAGTGTGAGGAAAGCAGTGGCTGCTGCTCAAGGTGCGCTCGTGGATCTGGAAGTCTTGAACTCTGCTCGCGTACCTAATCGAACTATCTAGAATCCCAACGCAAAACCTCCCAACGCAATTTGGCTTTGAATGAGGAAAGTCTGGTTGAGTATCGAAACTTGTAGGCCCATTCTTGTTGTGCTGTGTCGAGTTGATAGCCTGCTCGCAGGAAAGCTGCAGCCAGTATTTTGGCCGTCGACGAGCGACAGACACTCGAATCTCTTACCCGCGAACACAAGACCCTTTCCCGGACCCTCTCTCAGCTCCAAGAGAAGCAAAAGGGTCTAAAGGAGAACCGTGAAACTCGCCTCGCTGATCAGCAGAGCCAGACTTCTCGGAAGAAAGAGGTGAACCATCTGTCCGCTATTGCTGTCCTATGTTCACCTTTGTTCAGTTGGAAGACCGCGTTTCCGAACTGCAGAGGGACTTGACTCGGACGCGTCAAGAGCTTGAAAATCAACAATCTGAGCGGACCAAAATATCGCAACTGGAAGCTCAAAGCAACGAGCAGCTCCAGCACATCTACAATCAGTTGGTTCAAGCTGGCGTGGACAAGCACGAGTCTGAAAAGGAGATCAAGCTGAAAGAAACTTTATCGAGTCTCCAGCGGCTGTTCACCGGAGTGCGCGGTCGCGTGGTTGACTTGTGCAAGCCCTCCCAGCGCAAGTATGAAACGGCTGTTTCTGTGGTGCTGGGATGGAACATTGATGCGATTGTCGTCGACTCGGAGAAGGTCGCGATCGATTGCATTGAGGTGAGTCTCCTCCTCGGTCTTGATTGGATTCTAAGGTGCGCTACTGTAGTACCTGCGCAACCAACGCCTTGGCCAAGCGACGTTCATTCCCTTGGATACCATTCAGGCCAAGCCGATCAATGACAAATTCCGTGCGCTGCACAAGGGCGCCCGACTTGCCGTTGACGTGATCCAGTACGAACCGGTGGTGGAACGTGCGATGCATCATGTTTGTGGGAATTCGCTGGTGTGCGACACTATGGATGTTGCTCGTTATGTGTGTTACGACAAGGGGCAGGAGGTGAAAGGTGCCCGCGGTCTGCTAATACTCGCATACTCACTGCTGATGACAACCCAGCTGTGACTTTGGAGGGCACGATCATCCACCGGAGCGGATTGATCACTGGTGGAAAGAGCAGCCATAACAGTGGTAAGAAGTGGGACGAGAAAGACGTGGCGGGCTTGCAACGCGCTCGGGACAACTTGATGACACAGTTGCGCGATCTGGCTAAGCAGAAGACGAGAGTCAGGACGGACGATCACCTGTTTGCTGAGATCTCTCAGCTTGAATCTGCCTTGACACTGGCGAAAGATGATCTGGTGTGTGGTATCCGAATTTTGTTCGTTTGCTTCTCATTACATGCGGTAGAACGCATGCAACCTCCGGTTGACCGGCATTCGCGACGAGCTGAAGCATATCGACAAGGAGCTGAAGAAGAACAGCCCCGAGCTGGAGAAGGTGCGTTCGACACTACGTCCTATCTGACTTTCATCGACCCGCGACCATAGACCCAAATCACGCACGATAACCTGGAGGCGCAGATCACCCGATTGTCGAATGTAATCAACCAGGCAGAACAGTCGACATTTGCCGCGTTTTGCCGCAAGATTGAAGTGGAGAACATCCGAGAGTTCGAAGAACGTCAACTGAAGGTCGCGCAAGAAGAGAGTGAGGTCCGCCTGCGGTTCGAAAACCAGATGGCCCGATTGACCCATCAGTTGCGTCGCTTTGCTACTCCGTGTGACTGGTCATTGATCTGAGATAGAATCGAGTATGAGACTGATGTTCTGAAACAGCTGATGGAACGACTGGCCAACGTGGACAAGACTGTCGATAAGGAGAAGACGAATCTCGACCAGCACGAGGCCGAGAAGGCAGAGGCGCAGTCGGTCATCGACGAGTTGGAGAAGACGATCGCCTCGTTGCGAGAGCAGCTCGCTGGTGCACAGGAGGCGTTGGACGAGAAATCGAAGATTGTAGAGCAGGCGAGGAAGACGGGGTCGAAGTCTGGCAAAGCGCTTGACCAGGCTTTGAAAGAGATCGCGCTGAAGAATGACGACATTGAGAAGTCTGCATTAGAACGGTCCTCGATTTACCGCAGGTGCCGTTTGGACGAAATCAAGCTGCCGCTTCTGCAGGGCCACTTGAAGAATGTGCCAATGGAGGAGGTAAGTGTCTGTGTCTGTGTCTCACGTTCGAGGTGCCGAATGGCTCTAGAATCTACGCGAAGAGGTTGCCATGGACATAGATGACGACGAGGACGGGACTCAACAGCCCCGACGAGTAGCTGACTACGGGATTGAGGTCGACTTTGCACAGCTTGATGATGAAGACCGCGAGGTGTGCTGTCTCTGCTGCGCTGGTATCGGCTGTCTTGCTCACCTGTCGCAGGACGGCTCTGCCAATTCTTTGGCGGAATTCGACGCCGCGATTACCAAAATCACAGAGGAGATCGAGAAGATGGCGCCGAACATGAAGGCGATTGACCGGTTGGAGGACGTTGAGGCCAAGCTGGTCGACACGGAACGCGAGGCAGACCAGGCTCGCAAAGAATCCAAGTCTGCGCGGGACGAGTTCAACGACGTCAAGCGCCGCCGATGCGAGCTGTTCAACAAAGCCTATAACCATATCTCGGATCACATCGACCAAGTGTACAAAGACTTGACGAAAGGGAAGGCAGCACCGATGGGCGGAGTCGCATATCTGAGTTTAGAGGATAACGAGGTACGTCTATCTATGTCTGGACCACGGAGACTTGTTTTAAGCACGAGCCAGGAACCGTATCTGGGGGGTCTCAAATACCACGCGATGCCACCAATGAAGCGCTTCCGAGACATGGAGCAGCTGTCTGGTGGAGAGAAGACGATCGCGGCACTGGCGCTGCTGTTTGCCATCCACAGCTACCAGCCTGCGCCGTTTTTTGTGCTGGACGAAGTAGACGCTGCCCTGGACAACACGAACGTGGCCAAGATCGCGAACTACATCACCAGCCATGCCTCAGACGCGTTCCAGTTCATCGTCATCAGTCTAAAGGGATCTTTATACGAGCGGGGCAACTCGTTGGTCGGGATCTACCGTGACCAGGATGTGAACAGCTCGAGGACGTTGACGCTCGATGTGCGTGTTCCATGTGCATGGTGCGACTTGTGCTGACCAACCACCCAGCTTACGCAATATGATTAAGTGCCCCCCATGCTTTCTTGCTGCTTTGCTGCTTTTTGTTGTACTTGTACTGTAATGCTTTAGTAGAATGTAGCGTTTGCTGTTCCAGACCATACGCGATGCTACTTATCCCACAAAGATCATTTTTCTCTCAGGTAATAAGCCATTCATCGACTGAACATCCGAAAGGGGTGTTACTATACTTTAGAATGCCACACGAACTATGCTCAATAGACAGCCACTCCAATCTCACTGAAAAAGGAAATCTCCGCTTCTCGATTACTCCTTCGTTGATACATGTCACAAGCCAACACGATACACATTAAAGTACACCTACTTATGTGGAGCGTAGATCAGAATATGTACAATTGCCATGGCAAGATAAATGCGAGTGAATATGCAGGCTGAATGATATATATGCAGGGAAAGCAGTGAATCAAGTGATGTGTATATTGCCGGCAGGACTGGCTGGGATCAGGATGCGAGACTGCGCCACATGCCGGAATCAGGCAGCTCGTTGCGAGCCTGGAGGATCTTCAATGCCAATTGACGGCCGCTCCCGTCATCCGCGCCAAGCTCCGTGTCCAGAGTCATGTCATTTGGATGTGGCGAGAGCGTGCTGTCAGGCACAACGACGTTGACGGGAGCCGGAGCGGGAAGAAGGCCGTCCTCGTCCTCGTCGTCCGTGGCGAAATCCAAGGCACCAGGGTCGATCCCTCGGATCATGTCTCGTTCGATGTAGAGCTGCTTCCGCACAGAGCTTGACGGGATATGCGTGTCTTCTTGCAGCCGGGGATCTGAGGGACCTGGTGGTCGGTACGAAGCAAGGCTCAGCACCGGATGTGACTGCGTCAGAGAGCGCATGGCAATAGGCATTGATCCGGGGAGTCCTTTAGCGCGTTCAGTAACTTGACAGATGGGAAAACATGCTATGCAACTGACCGTTCGCCACTGGGGGAGCCGCAGCCTCAACATCAGCATCAATCTGATCATCCCCCGGTGCTCGCCCTCGTGTGACGAATGACTTCCAGGTCACGCCGTTTTTCGACCAGCCTCGCCGATGGCTGGGAAGGCTGGCACCGACCATTTTCCGGATCTCCAGATCACGCGAGTCGTACAACTCCATCTCTGGCACTTGGTCGTCCTCCTCTGACGGCTCCTCGTGAAGCTCTTCGTCATTTGATGGCTCAGTTGACCATATCTTGTTTATTGTCGAAGGTATCGGCATAGATGCCGAGCGTAGAGCCGCAAAAGACTGCGGAAGGCCCAACGGATCGTCTGACACTTTCCGCCGGGAGGCTCTGATTTGCTGCGTTCTTGGCTGTTCTGGTTCGACCAATTTGATGGCGAGGTGTTCAGCATCAGCTTGCTGGCCATCGTCGTCCGTCTCCAAATCGAAAACCATCTCTGCGATGCATTTAACACTGAGTTCTTGGACGAAGCACAGGCACACACACCTTCAGATTCATTCTGCGCCAATCGTTTCTCCTCCTCAATCTCGGCCTTCACCTCCCGCTTGATGGTAACGACCGCTGGTTGAGAGTCGAACGTGACCACCTTCCGCTTCCCCTTGTCCTTTGTTGGCGATGGTTCTTGCGGTTTTTCAGTCGTGCCATTTGTGCCGTTCACTTTACTGGGGCCAGCCTGGGGAGGTGGTTCCACAACTGGCGGTGCATGAGTGGCTTCAGCTACTGCGCGAGCAGCCTGCATCCGGGCCATATCCTCTTCCAGGTTCTGAAAGTACCGATAACTGGCCACTGTATTGATCTCCTCGTCCATCTGCCTCCGGAACTGGATCACGGAAGAACCCTCAAACGGCCTCGGAGGCACATGAGGCGATCCAGCTAGCGTGGGAGAACTCCCTGTCAACGTCCGGCTCGAACCAGAGTGTGCTGAGGGCGGTCGGATCGGGGTAGCCGGTGCTGCACGTGGCAGATGCTGCCCTGCACGCGTCAACAAAGAGGAGGCAATCGCAACGGGGGGAGATGAGCGTGTGGGGGGGACGGGAAGCGGCTCAAAGTCGCGCGTGACAGATGATGCGGGTACGCTTATTGAGGTGGTGCGTGAGTTGTGGCCAGGGCCAGGCGAGCGCGGTGACCGAGGCGACACGACCCCTGCTGCCATGCCTAGACTTTCTGCCGCCTCTAATCCCTCGTGGAATTTGCGCCACAAGGCTTCGACTTGCGATCGCAACACCGCTTCGGTATGCGCCAGTTCCGCGGTCTTCGCGCGAACAAAATCAGCGATCTCCTGGTCGAGGGCCGCTCGACGGGCATCTGACTGCATTTTGGCGAGCGAAGCGAGATGAGAAAATACAGGGTGACTGGGCGTGAAGGGTGGTGGAAGGAAGAGATTGGTCAAGTGTGTCAGGTAGGACATCGGTGGGATTTCTTCCAGTGTCGGGGGCTCCACCGGTTTCGTGATAGTCGGAACGATCATAGAGAACAGCGGCGAGTAGGAAAGGGACGACTGGGCCTGTGCAATGGACTTTCCGGTCTGTAGGATATGAGATTCGTATCTTGAGTGGACAAAGACATCAACGACTCACCAAACATCGTCTGTGCACCTCGATCCAACCTGAAGACGATTTGAGAATATCTCGCTCGACCCAATCTTCCGCAGGTATCGAGGGCCCATCCTTGCTGTCCGCATCCAAAGAGACGACCTGATGAACGCGATACACCGATAGCTGACAGACAAGACAAGCCAACACCATATACCGCTCACGCCGATGGTGGGCGGCCAACATTCCACGCGTCTGTATCCGTAGCGTTACTTGCGGATGCGTCTGAGCGCCGAAGAGAACACGTCTTGAATATCAGATATTGCAAGAGCGAGGACAGGGACTGACGATGGATATCCCCTCATCACCAACATAGACCCGTGTAAACTCATTCTCCGTCGCGGCTGCTGCGGGTGGAGTCGAGTCTTGTGAGGCGGGCGGTGGCGAGGCGCGGTGTATCCGGACGTTGAGACACGCGCATGCGTATGCCGGTGAAGAGGCACCGGCCATATGGCGCCAGTCCAGGGAGCTACAGAAATGGAGTGTGTAGTCGAGAAGAAAGGGAGGTCGGAAAATTGGTCCGATCGAGTCAAACAAACAACTGGATCAACTCGACGAGGTGGTTTCTGGGTCGAGGTAAAAGTACTGCGCGCAGACTCGGGGCGCTCACTGTATCGCTGGGAGCTTCGGCCGTACTTATTTAATTTCGGGTTTTCAGAAGGCCGTTCATCTACACTGTAATTCTCCACTAAGCATCAGTCACGAGTGCCTGCCCTGCACATGACGGTCAGTGTGATGAGATCCTTTAGTCTCATTTTGCTCATTCGCAGACACCCTGACGCCGGAGAGACCGGGTGCAACACATTCCACGGGACGCCGTGACCCGGTTAGAGCGTGAGCATCGTGCTTACGAGCCGGTCAAAGCAGAAGGACTTGAATGTGGATATATGCTCCCACTGACAAGAAATGATATTAGTTATCTGTATACACAATGCAGTAGTCGGTAATGAGAACAGGCTTAAACGTCGTCGATTGAGCCTTGCTTTAAGACGTGTACGTGCCTGTAACTTAGTTAACGAAGCAACGTTACTCAGTTGTTGCACGCGAAGTCGGCGCGAACAACAGGAAGCAAAGGAAATACCCATGGGGAGCTTGTCCCATTGGACTCAAAGTCATCTTGGCAGTCTGGTAAGGAGGTTGTCGCCATGCACCTATTATATCGATGATCATCCGTTGGAGGTCGATCGTGACAAGGCGGGCATATCAAGACAGCGGAGTAGTGGAGTAACGATGCGATGTAAGGTTGGAACTGAAAGCCGAGTTGGCAGGCCTGGGTGCAGCAGCTATGATCCAGCCGGAGAAGAAACTGCGCATAGCAACTAAGCAGAAGACAAGAAGTAGGTGGCTGTGTTGCTAAACTTGTCTTCGTCCATGAACGGATTCGGCGGGGTGCGCCGCTTCCTGGCATCTGCCACGGGAGGGACTGGAGGGACTGCGTCTCCTCCTACCTCTGAGGCGCCGCTCAAGCCAGGTGCTCCAACATGGCCTCCGCCACTGCCGTCCTCGGGCTCCAACCCTCCCTCACCAATCACCTCGCCACTCCTTCTCAGGAAGGAAAAGCTGGAGGAGGCAGAGACCCCACGATCTCCCGTACGGTCCAGGTCCCAGTCCAAGCGTCCCCCACTCAGCGGATCGCCCAAACCATCATCTCCGTCGTCACTCTCCCGCATGTCCTCGCCGAACACGAGGCCTGTGAGATCTCGCACCGCGTCACAACCACCGGCTAACAGGCGCGACGAGCTTCTAATCAGTCTTCTCGCAAGTGAAGCTGTTGTAGATAGTCGGGATTTCGAGATCTTGAGCTCAGAGGAAGTTGAGGAGCTAAAGAAGGTATGCTCGCATTCCGCAGAACCTGCATCGTCTAAAGGACTGCAGGAACAATTGTCTCTCATGACCCGTCAAGGCGCTTTGACCAAGAAAGTGACGCTTGAGACGAAGATCCGTGACGCAGCTCTCTCACTCAGTAAAGTCAATGCGTCTCACAAGACGGTGTCGAAACAATCAGAAGAGCAGCTGGAGGCATCGAACAAACGCGTCGCTGCTGTTCAGCTAGAGCTCCAGCGTATCACGGAACGTACAAATGAAGTCAACCGCCGTCTGCTCGAACACCGTGCTGGCGTGCTCAGTTACTCTGTGCGCTCCATGGAACGCAAGAACGACTCCACGCATAACGACTCTGGATACACGACGCCTCATCACAGCCCGAGCGGATCGACCGTCACTCGTTTCGACGGCGCACACTTCTTCGCCGGACACGAGAGCAGCGTGATTCCCAATAGCAACATTAGCAAGATAGTTCCTGCGGCAGCCGTCATGGAGCTCGAGGAGAAGCTCACCCGTGCTACTGAGGCACTTGCCGCTTCTAGTGCGAAACAGGCTGAGCTCGTTCGTGACCTTGCTGCCGCCCGTGCAGAAAAGGAAGCTGCCGAGGAAGTTGCTCGTGCCGAAGCAGACCGAGCTACGGAGGCCAATCGGGCTCGGGAAGCTGCGCTCGCAGAAACAGATATTGCTGGCGCCGAGGAACTGCTACGCGCTCAGGAAACCATCGCCGCCCTGGAAGCGGCCCGCCCGGATGTTGATGCATTGATCAAAGCAGAGAGGGCAAGAGCGGATCAAGAGCGGGCAGAGTTGGTTCGAGGGTTCGACGAGGAGAGGGAGTCACTGACACAAGAGAGGAATGCTGTCGAAGAAGAACGGCTGGAAGACCTCGCCCGTCTGCAGGAAGAATCGGATCGAATTCGAGCCGAGGATACCGCTGCTTTGAAACTTCTGCAAACAGAGCTGGACGACAGTACGGCTGCACTTCAGGCGCTGATCGCGACACATAGCATTCCACTTTATGCACGAAACCCTTCGATTACGGCATTGGTGACTACGATTGGAACACATGTGCAGGGTCTAGCCGCCAATGCTGACAGTCATGCGTCTGCGCAAGCAGAATGGGACACTGTTCGGCGCAAGCTCGAGGAAGATGTACGCGCTGGTTGGGACAAGCGAGAAGCCTTGTCACGAGACATTGAAGAGGCCAGGAGAGAGCGAGAAGAGGCACGGAACGAGTTGAGGGCAATGGAATTGCGTGTCAAGGTACGAAAACAGCACATTCCTCGAGTTGGTCCACTGAAATGTATTCAGACTGATGTACCGTCACTATCGCCCCCGGCCCAAGTGGAGACTGCGGACAACAAAGAAATCATAGCTTTGCTGCAGCCCATTTGGGCTATCCTTCCATCTCCTGAGGCACGGGCAGCTAAATTTTCCCAACAACGTGCTTTCCGGGCTGGCTCCGGGCCAACGTCGCCGACGAATAGTTCTCCGAACAGCCCAAATCCTCCGGGATCCCTTTCGGAGCTGGACGTACGGGCTCTGAAATCATTGTATGATCCGCGAGCACCGCCGAGTCCAAACCCTTCCGTAGGAGGCACATTCACTTTTGTAGCATTCGCCGCGCGAGTGCAGGCTCTCATTGCGGACGACCGATCTTTGATCGAGAGACTCATCCGATTCGCGCAGGCACATGATCTGTTGAAGAAGAACGCAGAGCGCGCCCAGAAACTTGCGCAAGAGGGCAATCTTGCCTTGGAGACGTACCAGAAACAGGTCCGCACACTCGAAGAGCGCAATATGGATTTGACTACTAAAGTTTCCGCCTTGTGAGTGCCTTTATTATCAGATCCTAGTTACAACTTGATGACCTCGATCCATTACTCCCAGGCAAAGTGAAGTCACCGAGTTGGAGAACAACGTCGAGCGGGTCTTGAGCGAGAAGCGGGATGTGGAAGCGAGTGCAGCTGATCAGGCAGCCACTTGCATCCAATTGACGGAAGCCAACAATGCGCTTAGCGCTAAGACCCTTGCTCTCGCTGAGGAGGCTGCAGCTGCACCAGAAGCCGTCCGTCGGCAACTCGAGGGGCAGTTGACCGAGGTGCGAGCTGCCCTGGAAGCAGCTCGAACGGAGGTCGATGCTGTGAGGAATGCGGGGTCCGGCCAGCAGATGGCTCTTATGGAAGAGCTCAACAATCTGCAGATGGAGAACGACAAACTCCGTGACCAGGTACGGTCGATCAAGAAGTAGCCGTGATTAGTCGCGAATGCCAGTGTTTATCTGTGCATTGCTATCCTAGCACTTTAATATCATACTTCGTCTGGAATGTGAGCATTCGGATGAGTACTAGCAGTCTTTTTCTTTCCAACGGATCAAACAGACACGGCAAGGAGCGGGGATATTCTATTAGACTGAAGGTCGTGTATTACAAGAATAAATGATGGCATGGCATCTAATTTTGGGCCTGTGCCTCAGCCAGGCAGCGAGAACACTCGCAGGGGAACTTCCATCCCCGGGCAATCTCTTTCCTCCGCCGCAGACGGCAGTCGCTGGCGCTTTCGTCCGCCTTCTGAGTGACATCGACATACGCAACGCTGAGCACATCGCCCTTCTTGAGGTCTTTGGCTGCGACTAAGTGCAGCTCGGACGTTCCGTTCGGGAACGTGGCTCGCGCGTTGGGCTCACAGGAGTGCGGCAAGTACGTCGATATCGAGTAGAGTGCTGTGCCAGTCTGACGCTCTGTGCCAGCTGCCGTGCGCGTGATCTCGGTGTTTTCGGGCCGATGCGTCGACGCCGGCTGCGCAGACGTCAGGAAGACACAAATGGGGATTATGAACAGAAACCCACTCGATCTTCTCTTCCCTCGCCGAAAGTGACCCCGAAGGCGTTGAACGCGAGCTTCCCGCACAGGGACTTGTGTCCGTCCTGAGGGAGAAATGCCTCCAGCCCCGGAAGTGTGTTGCGCATGAGATTGACCAACAAGCCGAACTCCTCCTCGGACGGCTCCCCCTTGCCGGTGGTCCAGCGCTCGACGTAGTCTTCGATGGCGTACTTCTGCGCGCCGTCCGCTTGGGCATAGTCGTCCTCCGCGTGCGGTTGCCCGGCAGCAGTCAGCTGCCGCGCGATGAACTTGGCGACAAGTGAGGAAACAGCTTTCTGGTCTTTGTTCAGGTACGCGGCGAACTTAGACTGCGCTTCGCGGCGCGCCTCGAGCCCCTCTGGTGTGGGGGCAAGCTGTGCGAACTCGGGAACTCCAGGGATCGGTGGGTCGACGGTGAAGAGGAATGAATGCCACTGGGACTTGGCCGCATTTTGACACTTTGTAGAGCAGAAGAGAGCTTTGTCACCAGCGGCAGATGTCAATGAAACCGGGTCACTGAGCTCTTTGAAGCATTGGAAGCAGTGCGTCCCAGCAGCTTGCAGATCGAAATCCAATGACGTCAACATCGGATGTTCCTGCACCCTTGAGGCCAACATAATCGCGACGTGAACCATGTAGCTCACCGTGTAGATTATCTGCCCCGCTTCAATATCTTCATTCAGCACAAGCACTTTGACAGGTCCAGCCAACGGAAGCTTCTCATCGCGTGGCTGGATAGACACTTGCGTCGACTTTGGCGGGAAACTGGCGTAGAACGCTGGAGAGCTGGATCGAAACACGGCCACCATCTAGACAAAGGCAGGCGCACCTTCGATCATGGGCACGATCTGAGCAAGAAAGCAATTCCCCAAAAGTGGATGTATTAGAACAGTTCAAGCAGCATATATGGATGATGGGGAGGATGTATATCGGGGCAGTGGCTACGGTTTTTGTGGCTTACGGAGCAGGATGCCCAGGATCGGTGACTCGGTCCCAGTCCTGTGATGACGTCTCGGACGCCGCCCGGACAGGGCTCACATCCTCCGTATCGTCGATGCCCAAGTCTTGTGTGGAAGAACTCACGTCAAGGTTTACAAGGCGCAGCACGAGCTGGAGGAGGCATCAGCGAATAATGGCCGGGGCGATCTCAGCATGTGCACGAACCTTGACGACTGCTTCAGGGACTGTCTTTTGGTAGATCCCGAGCAGTTCGGAGGGAGACGGATACACGGTGAGCGCCCGGTAGAATGCTAATGCGGCAGGTAGGTAGAAAGCTTCGCCTGCAGAAATGCATGAGGCGTCGGAGGGGATAAGCTAACGACAGGGGAGCGTACCGGTAACCGAAAGCTGCTCTCCCATCGAAATCTGCTCCATAAAGTGAGCCTCTTGGGCCTCCCGGGTGGCAGGTGGAGGCTGGCTCTTGATTGACTTCAATGCCTCCGCAAGCTGAGCGTCCGTAACATAAGCAGCCGCTTCCGCAGCCTGTTTAGACTGTGCGAGGGACTTGTCCACGCGCTTCTTTTGCTTCTCTGCAAATGAGAGCGCTGAGAACAGGACGCGGTAGTGGGGGCCCAAAGTGACCTACTCAGAGTCTTGCGGAATGCGGCGTCAGTTCGACGTTTGTAGTCAAAGTACGCGGCATATGCCACCAGACCGCAGACCGAGAGGCCAGCAATAGTGAGGGCGGTTGTCCGTGAGCTCATGCTGGTTGAATGCAAGCAAAAAACGTCATTCCAGCAACACGTGTAAACTTGATTACTCAGCAGTGTCCCGTTGTCAAATGAACCCAGGTAGAGCAAGGGTAGACAAAGTTTGGCGGTCTTTACTGATTCGCAGCATAAGGAAAGTCTAAGTGAATGGATATGCACGCGAAACTATGATTTTACAGTGATACACAAAGATAGAAATCGACATCAGCTTAAACAGCATTGTTTTCGACAAGTTTGCCACAGATGATGTATTTGTTCGAGAAATGCTCGATCCAGCCTGAAGCAGTGGTCAGCAAGGACTTGAAAAGTTTATACCATGGAGCCTGCCTTTCATGTTGTCACTAAGGAGGGTAGGAGAATGAAGTAAATAATCAGTGTTTACAAGGGAGCACGAGGCTGCGCACATTTCATCTTGCTGAAGATCATCCAGCTTGTCCAGGGGCTGGTCAACTGGTGTCAGAATTTCTGGAAGCCAGGCGCGATCAGTGGATCCGGTGAAGAACAGACCGACAGTCACGCACCGGCGTCGAATGACTGCTTCGCCATCCCCCGGGACGCGTCCCGGCCTGCGAAGTTTCCGTACATTGAATCTGCAGGGATGATGCACCGCCTCAGTGCTCGACTCGACAAAGCTGGAGGTAGGTTGAGGGCTGCGCACCGGGACCGTAGAAGTTGCGCCCCGCAGTCACGTCGAACACGATCCCGTTTATGGCCAGGAGGATTCGCCCTCCATCCCTTCCACTGAAGGGCTCTAGCGACTTCGGAGTGTACGTTTTGAACAGCACCGTCGGTGGGTGGGACTTGGGTAACCACGAGTACCCGGCTTTGAATTCGTTCGGGATCTGCTTTGAGCGAGAGACACTAGGATAGACGATCTTCTGCACAGTGTATAGGATGAAGACGAAAAGTGCGGTGTTGACCGGAGTCCCGAGCTGCAGAGTAAAGGCCATGGTGGTTGTAAGAGACTTGGATTGTTGGTCAAGGCATATGATGTAATCGGGCCTTTGCACACCGTGATCTTGACCACTACTCACAGCCGCACTCTTCATCCGATGACGACAGAGACGACCAGGAACTCGATTGCGAGCTCAGCAGAGTCTGAACTCCCAGAGTACTTGCGTGCCTTCCTTGCCAGCGCAGCATATTTCAAACCAGCTGTACCAGCTATCTTGGGTCCAATCTCTCTCAACCGCCGCGCTACACTCGCGTCCGTCGGCCACAGATCCCTCTCTCATACTCGTTCACCCCAGGCGATGACCTGAACACGATGATGATGATGCCCCCGGAGGAATCCGACGACCGAGGGCAATACCGTGTCTCCGTATCACTGAATCTGAACCCTTTTGTCCCTCTCTCCTACCGAACAAGTGTCCACCGTGTCGAGGAAGCACACGAGTCTTTCATCGGAGACTTCGAGTGAGATCTTCCGTCCAAAATTGCGATCCTTACCTCACCTCTGGTAGGCTATCTCCAAATCAGCGTCGTGCCATCCTAACAATAGGCGATACCACTGCACGTCTATCCGACGTGATGTACGCTACAGCTTCCGTATGTCATTTTCTCAAGGGACCGCCTCACTTACAATTGGCTTATGAACAGAGACATTGGTTGTGGAATTGGGAGGGCGTCGGTCTTCGATGGGACTGTCGTGTGACTCTAGAAGACGGTTCTCCGATGTGTATTGTGAGCAGGACTCCGCTATCTCCAGGATATACTGATTATAGTACTCGAAGTGCTACACGAGAGCGGAGTCTCCGGCCCAGCTGGCGACATTCGTTCCGCCCCCATTGGACGCCCCTCCTCCATTGCCGCACGCTGTGCTCACCATTTTCCCAGACGGACACCATTCTTTCGATCACATTTTGCTTTCTGCGCTCATCGTTCAGCGTAAACTAGCACTCGACTATTGAATAGCAGCATATCAGGGCACAATGGAATGATTCCGCGGAAGTAAATGACCGCATAAATTGCATGAATCCGATTCAGATATATGTGCGCAGTCATGATCACCATTTGATCGGCTTATTGTCCATGCATGGTCTCGGTCGTTGATCTCGTGTCTACTGTGGTATCATACGTCGGGTATCCTTCTCTCTCTCGGAAAACAAAGACTTTGGACAGTAAGAACTGTACCTGTAAAGCGCCTAAGGCTCTTGTCGCAGCACCTCCAAGAAGCTCGAGACCATGTCGCTATTGGAATACAAGTCCCTGGTTCTCCCACAATAGTGCACAGATCCAACTTGGGATCCAACAATTGGCGGCGGACATTTCCTAATTAGGGAAGGATGACCCGAGCCACCGTATGTGCCTTCCTCTAACTCCCTCAATACTGTCTTTCGCCGTGCTTGAACCAAATTTCAGAGCATATGCTTCTTGCGACGATGGATTTGCACTCAGAAGCTCACTTGCAGATGCAGGATCTCCCGCGTTGACTTACCTAGTGAGGCACCGGGTAATTGTGTGGGGATGGCCACTTTCACAATTGGAGATTCTCGAATCGGGATGTGAACTACTTGTGACAATTGTGAACTCTGTGAGAGTTTCTACTCGGATCACTCCTCCACAATACAATGACTGGAGACACTAATTGTATTGGGATCGCATAAATCGCAGGTCAGAGATCTCGAGAGCGTTATCCTCAAAGAGATACTAGACCGCGCAGCCACACTCATTGAACCTTGTACATCCCCCTCGTCGCCATGCCATCCACAACGCGCCCCATATCCACCAACTTCTCTCTTCCCCGCACTCTCGGCCGACCATCATCATTCCCGCCGATCTCCTCTGCTTCGCTTGTCGCGGCGTGCCCTGAACTGTGCGAAACACCGTTGGAGATAATCAGGGATAATCTGCTGGCCACCACTCCCGAGTACGTCGTCGCCTACATCAACTATCTCGTCATTGACCGAATGTCACAGAATGCTCGCTGGCACTTCGTGTCTCTCATCTGCGCATTTGCCCTGTACAATATCTCGTCATGAGCTGCTGAGTGTCATGACGGTCCCCCTCCTGCCTCTGCAACACCGCTTGCGGCCGCTGTATCCGACGCATATTCTGGCCATCTCCGGCCCACCGTCGTCTCACTCTTCTGACAAGCACCACATCTTTCCTGTGCACGGGCTTGTCTTGGCCGCCCATTGCTCGAAGCTACCGCCGCTCCCGTCCCCCGGGATCCGGGGCATCGGAGCGGTAAACCTGCCTGTCCTCCCGCTCGCTCTTCCATCTGCGCCGGCGTTCTCGATCCTGCTCGCGTTCATGTACACGCACCGATTAGATGCGGTTCTCGTCGCGCTGCTACCCATCCCGCCGCAGCTGCCATTCCTTCGGAAGGGCGGGCTCACTCACAAGGCGGTCTGTGCGGCGTTGCACGCGAGCTCGGCCGGCGAACGCCAGCAGCTTGCGGCACACCTGTTTTCCGTCTCCGGGGGGAGCATCCAGACGCTCATGACACACGTCGCCCACGTCAAAGAGCTCTGGCAGGACATGGTTGCGTTGGGAATCGAGGACCCCGCGCTCTGGGACACCATCGAGCTCGCGTATCAGATCGTGCTCGGAGCCCTCAACCTCGCCTCAAAATAGTATCTTATTCGATAATGCGAGCCTTTGTTCGTCATAAACGTTATCTATTGCCGCTGGACGCGCCTCTTGTATCCATAGTGGGTTTGTAGATTACGGCATTGTAATATTGAACAGTTAAATGTATCGCCCTGAATTCGAGATCTTGCTGGCAAAAACATCGTCGACTCGTAGGGGGACATCTCTCCGAGTCTGCTTAGGAGAGAATATCAAAGCTGTATTCGGTTGTGTTCTGAGTAAGACGATTTCATTATGCTGGTTGTCTTGGATGAGAAGATGCAGAATGGCCTTGCTCGGGGTCACCCGGCTTGACATTGAGGTTGAGAAGAAACTTCTCTCGAACCAGAACTAGACATTCGCTAAATACCAGTTTTTTTTATTCCGATTCGATTTGGGGAAGGGCATTCACCGGTAAAGGCTCAGTCTTGAATCAAGCAAATTTAATGTTGGAAAACGGGCAGTCAGTATGTGACTAGATTACTGGCGCGATCTAAATGAGGAGCAGTCAGGGAGGGACGGGGGGCTCATCCGTTGTATCACCTCAGTTACCACCGCCATTACGCGGTATAGACCCCGCGGGGGTGCAGGGGCAGCTGACCATGTTGGAGGCAGGGGGATGTGTGGGGGTCAGGAGGGGGTGCCCATACATACCATGTAATTTGTCCACAAGAGCGGGCATATGGGTAAGAAAAACACAATCACGTGAGGTACAAAATGGGTGGGATGGCGGGGACGTCACGTGCTGCGCCATATGAGATTTTTTAAAATTTTGGCGGGGTTGCTACAGGCTCATATCCTATCTCTGGGCAGACGGCCGAGTTTATACAAGTTTTTCAAGTTGGAGAAAGAGAGAGAAAAGGGGAGAGATTGTTAGGATCAACCTGGTATATAGTGTTAGCGGAGATTCTGGTCCGGGTCTGGGACTTGGATCAACTCCTATGTATGGTCACTATATCTCCCATTTTTGGTCACATTCGCACCTCAGTTGTCTTTTCCATTGACCAACTGAGGTGCAAACATTCCCTTTCCAAGTTCACCCATATACTTACTTACGTACCTGAGACTAATTACTTTGTCTCATCTACAGGTACTAATAAAGAGTCATCTTGTCCATTGACCAACTGAGACTAATTACTTTGCCTTGTCTACATATAGAACTATCATGAGCTCAAATCTACATGTGCAAAGTTTCCCCCTTCTACGTCAGATCAAATGTATTCAATCTAGTGTTGTTCCGGGTTGGGTCAAGACCTGAGACCCGACCCGGTTTTCAGGTTGGGTTGGGTCGGGTCTCAGGTCAGGTCGACCAAAATTGCCTGACCCGACCCGGTTTGCGCCATCAAAATCTCGATTGGCAGCTAGGGAAGCTGATCCCAGGCTGCCAAAGATCATTACATGCTTCTACAGGTCGATTCCCAACTTCCCCACACCATCCCCACCCCTCCTTTGTTGTTGTTGTCATCGCCGACCCGAAAAGTGGGTTGGGTCAGGTCTGTGGCTATGCGACCCGACCCAAAACCGGGTTGACCCAACCCGACCTGACCTGAACAACACTAATTTCAATCACATATTTGAATGGGGAATTAAACAAGTTGGGATTGAAACTGACCACGATCTCATATGGATAATGAAATCAATGGCAGTGGCCCTCACAATTGGACATGGAAGATGGGCATGGCCTACGTACCTGATTAACAACAAACTCCTAGCAGAGTACATCCAACAGGCAGGACTGGAACTGCAAACGAAGATGGAAAAAATGACAAAAAATAACTGGACCCCATCAAATAACCCACAGACCAAATGGGCACTGTTCAAGAAAAAAATGAACAAAAAAGCATGAGAATGGTCAAAAGCCATGGCTCCAGTGATCGTCCAAGAGACAACAAAACTCCAACTCCAACTCGAGCAAGTGCTTGCAGACAAATAATGCCAGAGGACAAAAAACGCCTGAATGCAGCAATTATCAGCAAAAAGCTGGCTCAGCTATAGAAGAAACAATACCGCTTCTTTTGCCTGAATGTGCAAATCCAAAACAGACTCCATGGTGAGATAATAGGCCATTACTGGACAAAAATCAACAAACTGAATAAGCCAAGAGACATCATTCTGCAACTGACAAAGCCAAATGATAACGGCAAGAACAAGAATGAGGAATGGTATGAAACCAATTCCAAAAGGATGGCAAACCTGGCCAGGGATTACCACAATAAACTACAGGATGATCAAAGACACACTGAGGTTGAAGAACATGAACGCATAACTGCCCAAATCTTAGGAAGAACCTGAACCCATACCACAGATGAACAAAATGCCATGCTCCAAAAACAAACAACACGTGAAAACATCCAAAAAGCATTAAAATGTTCAGCCAACTTCAAAGCCCCTGGCCTAGACAGAATCCCATATGAACTGTGGAGGGTCCTCAACAACAGATACCACACAGCAGAATGTGTCAAGAAGCCCTCATTTGACATCCTAGAGATACTAAGGAAAGTATACAATGACATTAAATGCCATGGGATGGTACAAGGAACAAACTTTGCAGAAAGCTGGATTGTCATAGTTCAATCACTTTTTCATCTTTCCATTGACAATCTTATCTTATCTCAACATGGGTTATCTTATCATGGATCACGGCATCACATGGTCTGGACTAGGGGCTCAGGGGGGTTATCTCTATCAATTCAAGGCTGTGCAACATATGCTCCAGAAGGTTCTACCATGACCCATGACCAGCACTCTATGCAGTACATAGTCTTATGACTCATTAGTTGTAGATATGACTCAGACTGGATTTGGGTATAAATACTGTAGCTATTTTGTTGTATTCTCCAGTCTTCAAATTCACTCCTCTTTCCAACATTATTCCTTGTTGATTGTCACATGGATGTGCCCACTATACATAAAGAACAACAAAACAAATATAGCAAACTATAGACCAATCTCCTTGCTCAACATGGACAGCAAAATATTCACCAAGGCGCTGTCCATCAAGCTAGCGGATGTGGCACCTGAACTTATACACCCAAATGAGGCTGGATTTGTAAAGGCAAGACAAATCAAAGACCAAATTTGGCTTACAAAATGGATCATTGAACTGGCCAAAGTCACTGAATAGAATGGGGTAATTGTTGCACTTGACCAAGAAAAGGCCTATGATAAAATCAAACATGACTACCTGTGGAAGACACTACAGAGCCACAGAATACCAGAAGAATCCATAAATACTGTCAAAAGCTTATATAGTAATGCACATACATATGTGATCCTAAACAGTTAGAACAGCCAAAACCCCTTCTGAGTAACAAGGGGAGTAAGACACGGGGATCTACTATCCTGCCTCCTGTTTAACCTAGCAATTGAGCCACTAGCAGAAGCGCTAAGGCAATCAGACCTGACAGGAATAAAGATCACTGTTAACAAAATCAATAGATTATATTTGGATAATCATGCAGTTGTGATTATAAAATCTTATTGACACAAGAGCAAGGTTTATTGGGACTCTTATATAATGGGTCCAATATCCGGTAGTTGTGAATTGTTGAATATTTTCGATCAAATATCATCTGTCAAGATGGATGTTGTGATACACATCTATGACTCCATCACGTGTCATCTAGAGTCATATTGACTCATCCTAAATAGACACAAACAGTCCCCTGTATCATATATAAGGAGGGTTCTATTACTCTTTAATACAAGTCTCTTGACTACTCTCGCATAGTGCCCACACTAAGCTCTCAACTCACACAGGTGGGTTGCTAGACGCTCTCCCCAGTGCTCAACAAATATACCAACAATTAGAGTACTCTAGTATTCACAGATTTAGCAAAATGTGAACATAGAATAATGTATCAATAAACTACTGGTTTAGCAACACAGTAGATGTAATTGATAAGTGTTATGAAGCTTATAAGCTTCAAGGGCAAGTCAGAGTGTGGATAACAGATGAGATTTCAAAGGTAAGATGCCCCTCTACTAAGAGGGTCAATTGTTTATATAATTTAAACTAAAAGGCTGTGTACATAGCATATAACTGCGCTCTGTAGTAAATATCAGAAAAGCTATGTATACAGCAAGGCAGTGAAAGGCTATGCAAGTGAAATCATGTAACTAAGAGTTTTGATCTATTGATCACTAAGAAGCACTTGGTCAATCAACATTTACAATCAATTATAAATTGTAAATGTCTATAATCCATGACAATCACAGGGGTACAGGAAAGACTCATCACTACACTCTTTGCCAATGACACAATGGTATATCTAGACTAGCAAGATGACTTTGGAAAGCTATTAAAGATAATAGATGAATGGTGTATTGCGTCTAGAGCAAGTTTCAACATAAACAAGACAGAGATGATCCCAATTGGGACAATCAACCATAGGGACAAGGTCAGAGCAAACCACTTTGTAAACAGAATAAACGGTACCACAATCCCAGACCACGTAAGAATAGCAAAGGAAGGTGAGCCAGTCCTAGGCGCATGAATCAGAAACAAGGTAGAACAAGTAGACACATGGAACAGGACACTCAAAAAGATTGATAAATCACTGGACCACTAGGACCAGGGCAACCCATGCATGGAAGGCCACCATCTGATAATCCTAATAGTGGTAGGAGGGATGACACAATACCTCACCACAGTGCAAGGGATGCCAAAAGAGGTAGAAGCCAGACCAGAAAAGCACATCCGAAAATTCTTGTGGGCAGAAAAAGACAAGGTAACAGTGAACCAAAAAACGGTATACACACCCATAGGAATGGGAGGGAGAGACCTGCTTGACATTTTTGCAAGGAATGAAGCAACTGCAATTATGTGGCTCAAAACGTACCTGAAATTTGGCCCAGATAGACCATTATGGTGCTTTGTGATGGACAAACTATTAGCACACCATATCTCAACAGATGATAACAGTGACAACGTAGAAGAGTCCATATGGATAAACTCATACCTCTAAACATGAAAGCACAAAGTGTCAGCAAGAAAAATCAGACCAGACCTGGCAAGGATGACAGAGACAGGTGCCAAGAATGGCATACAACTAGATGCCATAGCAGTCTCCCAAGAAATAATGGAAAACATGCCAATTTGGTACCATGCAAAAGCAAATACTCCCAGCCCTAGATTCTGGGCCACTAATGTACACATAGTGTGGTTCCTAAAGGAAAAAACCACATCAAGAAGGTTCAGGACGCGATGCTCCTAGCACACAAACTAGGCTTGAGACAACACACAAACTGTCGAGACTGTAGATCTAACTCATGTCAGATCACAAGAGCTATAACAAAATGCAACACACTGCACAAGTGCTTCCAGAAAGCAAAAGACATGCTCGACACTCTGGACCCAAAATGGGACCCAAGACAAAAGCAACCAGAAGATCACAAAAACCACATGACCCAACAGAGAATCAAAACCAAAAACGGTGAGAAAGCACAGGATATTGACCAAAGAGTAACTACAAAGGGAACAATCAAGGACATCTATATTCACAGACGGTGAAGCCAATACAAGCCAATTTGCACCCATCCGAGAACATGCCCCAAACCCAGAAGAGGAAACAGAATGTCAGGGGAACCCCCGCTTTGGACTGATCAGCCTGGGATCTAGCATGTGATTGTGCTCATGTGACCTGTCAGCTGTCACGCGCAGCAGCCCAGACTGCCGCACCAAGCACTTCTCTTTGATGGCAGGTGTGCCAGTGTTCCTATTGTTCTGTCACAGCCATTGTACTTATTGTTCCTATTGTTCTTGTTTGTTGCTGTGTAGTCTATTGTTCCTGTATCATATAAAAATAGTGGTGCCTGGCAAGGAGAATCCCCAACACAGTTTCTCTTTGGATTCTCCTTTGCCAGGTATGCTGGTCTTGTACCTAGCTACCACTATTATTCATTTTGGATTCTCCCTTGCCAGAACTCTGAGATCAGGTCTCAAGGTTGCCTTTACATGGAAGAAATAACAATATACACAGATGGATCAGCCATGAATAATGGTTACCTAAACACAAAAGCTGGATCAGGAATCTGGTTTGGCGAGGACAACAAAAGGAACAGAGCACTGAAGATCCCCAAAGAGCTGGACCCATCCAACCAAGTTGCAGAGCTACTAGCAGTGAAAGAGGCTGTTGAGATGTGCCCACCAGAGACACTGGTATACATAAGAACAGACTCCATGTATACAATCAACGTGCTCACCAAGGGCCTAGTGAATGCAGAAGACCATGGATTTATCCTTGCCAACAATAGGAATCTAATCAAAACAACCATAAAAAAATCAGGAATAGGCAAGCAAGAACATGGCTTACATAGGTAAAAGGTCACTGAGGTGTCGAAGGTAATGAACGAGCAGACCAGCTAGCACAAAGGGAGGAGAAAATCCAATCCCGACATCATTGACACCCAAATAGAGACATTGATGATACTCCTAGGAGCAAAGCTCCAAGCTATGACATAGTCATCAGTGTACAAGATAATTAGAAATAGGAAGATGCAAATGGAGCAGTGCCAAGATGCACTAGACAGAAGAGCCACATGAAGTAACATAGAGAAAGCAATAGACATGACAAGAGAGACTGGCACTGAAGTCACAGAAGAACAAAACTGGTCCAGAGTACCGAGCCACCAAGAAAAAGCAATATGCTCCAAATGCAGCTCAGACGTGATAGAAAGTATGGAACACATCCTCTTTGAATGTGAATGCCAGGCAAGAACAACCACTGCATTTAGTGGCAGGCTAGTCATAGATTACTGTCTAGGACACTGGACAGCACTGGGCCAGCCTAGACAGGTGTAATCATATGACATGCCTAGTCTGAGTTGAACGAGAGATGACTACCAGTGTTAATGTCTGTATTCTATTCTAGACACTTTTTCCCCATGCTAGTCAAGGCTAGTCACATCTCTTCTCATGCTATCTGAGCCCTGTTAATTTTGTTCTCCTGCCCGAATTGAAGTTGCCTCTTGTCCGGTGGTGGCTTATGGGACACTGTTTAGCCCTTCCACCAATCCATCATGTGGTCCGGCCCATGTTCAGATCAGTTCCTGTCTGATCTTGGCTTGACAATGGACAGGAAAAAAGGAAGGAAGATCGAACTGAAACAAGACCCTGTATGACTTCATGGATTGTTGAACAGATAACAGCAAGAGATCCATGATTGAGAACAGAGGGCATTGCTAGTCTGACATAGACAACATCTGACTAGAAGTCTCTCACACATGTCCTCTGCATGTGTATGTGGCTATGTCTAGAACCGTGGTCCAACCAGTCCAAGGGTTCTAGACCATGATCAACAGTTCTCACCATCACTCTACCTTGATCCTCAGCTGGCGGACATAGTCGGTCTAGGTACCGCTGATAGGCTGGCTACCAGACGCGCCCTGCACCAGCTCTATAAGGGCGTATTTTTGCACTTTTACAGAGTTTACTCTTGAACCATTTGGTGTATCGTGTTGCAGTTACAGTGTTGCGCTCAGTAGGGCTTAAGGGTCTACTGCCCAGTCGACAACTGTAGATAGTGTTGACGATAGCAAGGCAGTCAGACCACTACTGTGGAATTGGTCTTATAAGTCTATACCAGAATCAGGGCTAGTAGCGACGGACACTCGTGTTGTGGCAATTTCTCAAAAGGGATATTCTTGTTGCGGTAACTCCTCAAAAGGGTCATTCTCTGCAGATGGGAACTTGGTCTGAAGGGCTTAGCAATGGGCGACGTTCTCAATATTACAACTACTTCTGGACAGGACTTGGTGTTAGGAGATTGAACCAATCTTGTTGCGGCAACTCCCAGTTTTGGGTCTGACGTTTCCTTAGATCATGCCACAGCGATGACTTGTCACATGTCAGGATCCACTCAATCACGGGACATTGTGGACGCATCGCGGTGGCACTTCCAAGTGTCACGGCGAGTCGTGCCCATACCCAAACACATCAAAAGCGACATGGGCTAGCCCCGTGAACTGAACCATGTAAGGAACATCTAGCATGCCTAGGGCCATACGGCTTCTTGGGGCACCCACGTTGGACTCACTTGCCAAGATATACCAGTTGGCCAATCCAGCATGTCCTATTCCGAAAGTATGACGCGGTGGGTTGAACCACATCAAAAGTACCATATGGACTATGGGGCGGGGTCCTGATCAGTCAGGACCTGTCCGATCGTTCAACTTTCTCATTACCATAAAAAGCAACCGATCTTAGATAGCATAGCTACTATGCAGTTGTACAGGACTTTACTAAGCATTGTCGTAGACAGTATAAGTAGCGCGTTGTTTCTTTGTATTAGGGAGCTTCCCCCCGGACTGTGAATCATTCTCATATCAGATTGTTTTGTGCAATTTGCATGTCACGTGATTCCACCCTAAGAAGTTCTGTTACCCCTGCCCGGTTGCGACGAGTTGCTCCCTGAGCACTTGTAGCTACTGTGATTTGAGTTTGAGTTTTGAGATATCAGAAAGTCGGATTCGCTGCTTCTGGTTCAGTTGCGGCACTTAGTGTCGTCGCCTTTGGGCTTTGTTCAGATTGTTTTCCACACCTCTAGTTTGGCAGTGCATCAACTAGTTGTGCTCAGGTAGTTTTGGTCAGTTGGCAGTGCGTCGACTTGAGAACTTTGGTTCCACACTTCTTGCTTGGCAGTGTGTCGACAAGTTGTGCTCGGGTTTTTGGACATTGGACATTGGCTGTTAGTTGGCAGTGTGTCGACGCGGTATTTTGGTTTTACTAGTTGGCAGTGCGTCAACTTAGTATTTGGGCTTTGCGTCACCACCTGGATGCTGTTGCTACAAGGGATCTTAATACCTAGTATTAAGCTCTGACTTGTGATATTGTTGGTTGTGGTTGGATTAGTGTTGGATTTGACTGTATAGAAGATATTGGTTGAGACACCATTGTTTTGCTATATGTATATATTCTTGTTGTCGACTCCGTCTTCCACGACTATTGGATCCTGCGACTATTGAGAGTTGTGATTCTGGTGTTCTGTCCACCCCGATGCCCTCGCATCTTTCACACGCTGAGAAGCTGATTACGAGGAGTGTGAACGTGTTTATATTTGGGTTTACTTTCATAGTAGATTCACCTGTGAGCGCGCCCTCAGCATTTCACCGCTTAAACACAGTGAACCATCTGGAAGCTAGTATAAGAGATGTGGCAAAAGAAAACCAGTGAGGCACTAGAACCGTCCAAGGGCAAGCTGATGGTGTGCAGCACATTGAAACTGAAAGACACAGGACATACCAGGCTTCACCGGATCCTCATATCTGAATCAGCACATCTCATCTGGAGAATGCAATGTGAGCAAGTCATACAAGGAAAAGACAAGATGTCAGCAACAAAAGCCAAAAACAGATGATTAAACAAGATGAATACAAGACTACTCATCAACTGCACATTAACAAACACAGCAAAATACGGCTTGAAGAGTATCAAAGCTTCACTGGTCTGGAAGACTTGGGGGCAAAAATGCTGCAAAACAAGGCACATCTCTCCGAGGATTGGACTAAGGGAGGTAGGGTTTTAGTGGGTGTCAGATGAGTCACGAGGAAGGAGATGGTTCAACACCAGCTCTAGAGTAGCTTATACCAGATCTCCACACAGGTATTGCGGTAATCAGGCGTATTGTGACTGTAACAACAGTTACAAGCACATTTTCTCGCATGTAATTCCTCTATTAGGCCAGGTCAATAGTCCAAGGCCTCAAAATTATGGGCTTCATGTATGTAACTATGTTAGATATCTGAATGCTACCAACGTCCCCTGAAAAAAAAAGTTTCCCCCTTCAAAAGAGAGTCTTGAAAAAGTTTTGTCACATAGGCCTAGAAAGGCAGTAGCCAAAATCAAGCCCATCTCTGTCAGGGGACGCTGTGCTCCTCGGGCACGTGACCATGCACGTGACCCACTGCGCCCTCTCTGCCGACCCATGCCTGCTCACCTGTCGATCACCCAGCCTCCTCCTCCTCCTCCGATCCTCATCTCCATCCATGCCGACATCCGCCCTCTTCCTCCTTCCCCTGGCCATCTCCCTCGAATCCCCGCAAGCGGTCTAGCCAAGCCCGATTCCTTGCACCAGGGAGTGCTACTGCCGTACGCACTCCTCCCCCTCTACTTCGGCCTTCTCCCCGCGGATGTGGTCTACTGCCGTACAGGCTCGTACCAGATGCCTTGCGCTCATCCGCACCACCCCTCTTCCCAGTCGGGCATTGGTCCTCGCCTCCGATGCCTCCACTGGCTGGCCCGGCACTGGCCTGGCCACTGGGCTCCTCCAGTGTGGCCTTCCACTGTTGGTGTCTCAGGAGCTGGCCGTCACTGGCCCCTCTGAGCCACTCACTATCTTATCTGGGTTTGTCATTATCTACTTGTCATCTGCCATTGTTCCATGGCAGTGATATCCCATCATCATCAGTCACTTGTCACAGCTGACTATATAGTGTGACACCTGGGCACATGGATCCTTGAACCGTTCTCTAAGGATCCCCCTCTGTGCTCAGGTGAGTAGTATACCTCCCTTGTATTTGATAGTCTCTAAGGATCCCCCTCTGTGCTCAGACTCATGTGAGGTTGTTGTGTGCTGTGTGCTCTCTTCCTTTGGGCTGGCAGGAGTTGCCCTTACAATCTCCTGTCAGGGATGCTTCCTGATCCAGTGTTAGGACCCAGCCAACTGTTTTCAAGATGATATGTGTTTTGCACATGCAATCACATGTGGTGAAATCAGAGAAACACATACACAACAACAACTCTTGTTACCTCTCATTTTCATGCAAAGTTGATCTTAGCAGATGTGTCATTCCCATTTTCATGCTCATAAATTGCCACACTCAAGCTCATAATTCTCTGCTTCTCTCTAGCTTGCTGTGTTCAAGAGAATGCCATTGTTTGAAGTTTAAAGACTTGGCTGCCATATTTGAATCAGAATGGGTGCTTAAATCAGTATTGAAATGGCTCACTAGCAAGCGGGTATTTACTAGAACTCATTCTCTGAGATACGGCCTCATAAATATGCACCACTAGTAAGTACATGGTGACTACAATGAATTCTTTTGGTTGTTCTAAAAGTCTCAACACATCCTTATTGCTCACGCTGTCTTCCAAACCATTTTGACAATCTTGTGCATCTAAATCTGTTTCCTGTAAGGGGAGTAGAGCCCAGGGGCCAAGTTGATAACAAGACTGGGAATCAGAGATCCTCAGCGACTACCGATATACAAGTAGATGACATAAGAGGAATAACACTGCTGACTACTATCTATTGGAACACTGCCGGAACACAACTGGATCAATACCCAATGATATCATCATGCTGACATGTCATCCCCTGACATTTCCTTGAACTTGAAATCCCTTAAAATTACTCCTAGCACCTGAAGCAGACATATTTTTCCAACATGCTACTGACATGCTACATTGTGCAATGTAACTTACAAAAAGAGCACACAGATTCTGTGAAATCCTCAGTACTGATGCTCTCTTCTGTTACCTCAAACTTTGATCACACTCTGCCTTCAATCTCCAGGACTAAGTAGGACAGCTTATTACAGATTTGCCTTCTCCTTGTGCTTGTGGGACTTCAGACAAAAAAATCACCAACCAAGGGTTAGGTATTCCAATATCCTTGCTGACCTAGCTTTTGTTCTTCCTAGAATTGATTTTGGGCAAGTTTCCTGTCATATGTAAGCATCATTATCAAATGACAAGCCGTATCAATATGTTCCAGTGAAATGCTGAGAGCGTGCTCACAGGTGAATCTACTATGAAAGTAAACCCAAATATAAGCATGTTCACACTCCTTGTAATCAGCTTTTCAGCATGTGAAAGATGCAAGGGCTTTGGGGTGGACAGAACACCAGAATCACAACTCTCAATAGTCGCAGGATCCAATAGTCGTGGAAGACGGAGTCAACGCGCAAGAATTTATATAGCAAGAAACAGTGCCTCAACCAATATCTTCTATACAGTCAAATCCAACACTAATCCAACCACAACCAACAATATCACAAGTCAGAACTTAATACTTCGTATTAAGATCCCTTGTAGCAACAGCATCCAAATGGTGACACAAAACCCAAAATACCAAGTTGATGTACCGCCAACTAGTACAATCAAAATACTAACTAGTAGAACCAAAATGCTGTGTTGATGCACTGTCAACTAACAGCCAAATCCAAAGTCCAAAACCCAAGCACAACTTGTTGACGTACTGCCAAGCAAGAAGTGTGGAACCAAAGTTCTCAAGTCGAGGCACTGCCAGACTAGAGGTGTGGAATGATCTCAATGAAACCCAAAGTAGTGGCACAAAGTGTTGCAGTGAAACCAGAAGTGGCGGATCTGACTTTCTGAGGTCTCAACTCAAACTCAAACTCAAACTCAAATCACAGTAGCTACAAGTGCTCAGGGAACAACTTATCACGACTGGGCAGGGATAACAGAACTTCTTAAGGAGGAATCATGCAACACACAAATTGTGAAAAACAATCTGATATGGCTATGATTCACAGTCCGGGGGAAAGCTTCCTAATACAAAGAAATGTCATGCTACTTATACTATCTATGCTGGTGCTTAGTAAAGTCCTGTACAGCTGCATAGTAGCTACACTATCTAAGATCAGTTGCTTTTTATGGTAATTGAAAGTTGAATGATTGGACAGGTCTTGACTGATCAGGACCCCACCCCATTGTCCATATGGTGTTTTTGATATAGCACAACCCACTGCATCATACTTTTGGAATACAAAGCATTGGATTGGCCAACTGGTATGTCTTGGCAAGTGAGTCCAATATGGGTGCCCCAAGAAGCTGTTTGGTCCTAGGCATGCCAGGTGTTGCTCACATGGTTTGGTTCACAGATCTTGTCCGTGTCGCTTTTGGTGTGTTTGGGTATGGACGCGGCTCGTTGCGACACTCGGAAGTGTTGCCACAACATATCCACAGTATCCTGTGATCAAGTTAGAACATGGCCCATGACAAGTTGTTGCCATGGCGTGATCCGAGGGAATGTCCAACCCAAGTCTGAGAGTTGCCATGACAAGATTGCTTCAATCTGTAAGGGCAACCTCGAGACCCGATCTCAGAGTTCTGGCAAGGGAGAATCCAAAGGTGATTAATAGTGGTAGCTAGGTACAAGACCGGCATACCTGGCAAGGGAGAATCCAAAGAGAAACCATGTTGGGGATTCTCCTTGCCAGGCGCCACTATTTATATGATACAAGATCAATGGAGCGCGCAGCAACAAACAAGGAACAATGGGGACAATAAGTACAACGGCCATGACAGAACAATGGGGGTGGGGACAATAGGAACAATGGGGCACCTGGCCATGTGCCCGTCAAGGAGAAGCGCTCGGCGTGGCAGTCCGGGCCGCGGCACATGACAGCTGACAGGTCACGCGAGTGCAATCACATGCCTGATCAAAGGCAGAGCGGTCCGAAACAGGGGTTCCCCTGACACAATCTTGTAACACCAAGTCCCTTCTAGTGGTAATTGTTACATTGAGCACGTCATGCATTGCTAAGCCCTCTGACATGAGTTCCCATCTGCAGAGAGTGACCCTTTCAAGGAGTTGCCGTAACAAGAATATCCCTTTTGAGAAATTGCCACAACACGAGTGTCCATCGCTACTAGCCCTGATTCTGGTATAGACTTATAAGACCAATTCCACAGTAGTGGTCTGACTGCCTTCCCATTGTTGACACTATCCACAGTCGTTGACTGGGCAGCAAACCTTTAAGTCCCACTGAGCGCAACACTGGCACCTGTGACATGATACACTGAGTGGTTTAAGAGTAAACTCTGTAAAAGTGCAAAAATACACCCTTATAGAGTTGGTGCAGGGCACGTCTGGTAGCCAGCCTATCGCCAATCTAGCCCCTTATTGTTCCCTGGCCTATTGTTCTGTGCTTCCCATTGTTCCAATTATCCCTATTGTTCTGTAGACTATATATAGTGGGCCCTGACAAGGAGAGTCCCCAACTTGGTTTCTCTTTGGACTCTCCCTTGTCAGATTTGCCAGTCTCCTGTATTAGTTGATCCCCTTATCCGATGCTTTGGACTCTCCCTTGTCAGGACTCTAAGATTGGGCCTCAAGGTTGCCCTTGCAGATTCTGGCCCCAACTCACATCACAAGTCTGCAGCATGAAACCAACATGTTGTGGGTAGCATTCAGTAGCATTTTGTAAGGCCAGGAATGCAAATTGGGGCCAGAATCAACAGATTCTTCTTGTAGTTTTAATCTGTTTTCAGTGAAAAAAGATCATCTTTTTTTGTTTCTATTTTCAGTGAAAATTGATATCTATTCCCAGTGAGAATTATTTAAAAAAAGATGATCTATTTACAGTTCTGTTTTTGGGAGATGTCTATTCATGGTAAAACTGAGCTGTAAATTGATGTCTATTTTCAATATATATATTTTGTCTGAAAACAGAACAGTGAAAATCAGACTTCTAGATTGTCACGTATTTCCCCCCCCCCCCCGCAGTGAAATGAGCCCCAAGAAAGTGAACAATCATGATTGATGTATGATTGTGAATGAGATTCATTCACTAACTGCGCTGTGATCACTATTTTTGGGACTACTAATTTTACTAATCTGAAAAGTGCTCCAATTTTGTAACATATTCTTGAAATGTGATTACATATTCTGGTACAAGGATGTAATCACAGGTGCCTTCAATCTTGTAATTCAGCCTGATGTTGTTGATCAGACAAAAGCGGAAGATGTGACCGGGACGGCACGTGATGTCCATCGAAGATTGTCCGGGGCTACCTTACGTGTGTCATGCATCATATTTGGCGACGCAGAGCAGTTGAGTACAAATCAGCGAGCGAGGCACTGGTTTCGGCAGTGTTATTTTCGTCTTTCTCATCGTAATCTTATCTTCTCACGGGCCCGATCAAGGGCATAGCCACCATTGCATGACCTTCAGACGAACGGTCGTTACACTCATCTTGACACTCACTGCTCTCGTGTGGTGTTATCACGCATTCTCCAGACTCGAATCCATACCCATCGTATCGAGCATGGCTGCTATTGCTCCCCTGAAGTCAATCGTCGTCCCAGCGCTTCAGAAACATACCGCGACCGTCATCTTCGTGCATGTACGATTCGATCTTCTCGGTTGGTTGACGGCAGTGCATTCAACCCCGCGATCGATCTAGGGACTGGGGGACTCTGGAAATGGATGGAAGCCTGTTGCGGATATGCTCAAGAGCCAACTCCCGCAGGTGAAGTGGATCCTACCGCACAGGCGCGTCCCAGCTGCTTTACCAAACGTGATGCTTTCTGCGATATTGAACAGAGCTGTAGTCCTTCAATGGCGGTTACCGCTAATATGGGGATGTCGATGCCTTCATGGTCAGTTCCTGTATGGCTCTTAGTATCAGCAGGCTGATCGAGCCGTAGGTTCGACATCTATTCGTTCGACTTCAACACGGAGGAGGACGAATCGGGGATGCTCAAGACCGTTCACTCGCTGAGCAAACTGATTACCGAGGAAGTAGACGCTGGGATTCCCGCCAACCGCATCGTGCTGGGTGGCTTCTCGCAGGGCGGTGCCATGACCCTGCTCACCGGTCTCACCATCGAGCGCAAACTTGCCGGTCTCGCGGTCCTCAGCGGCTGGCTACCCTTGAACAAGAAGTTCAAATCTGTACGCCAATTCTGCTCTGCTCTGTATCACAGTCTTACGAGGCATCTCAGATGGTGTCCGAGCACGCGACCTCGTTGCCCATCTTCTGGGGTCATGGTCAGGCTGACCCCCTCGTCAAGCTCACGCTCGCCGAGCGATCGAGAGACATACTTAAAGAGAGCATCGGAGTCTCCGACGCAACTTCAGATCAGTTCAAGGGACTCTCATTCAACACATATCCGGACGTGCCACATTCGACTAGCCAGGAAGAACTGCGCGATCTGGCAGTATGGCTGAAGAAGGCCCTTCCTGCTGAACCTTGATCACCTTTCCATAGATAGCAGCAGTATGTGCGTAGACAATGCGTGGGGTATGGTCAACAGTAAACCCTGTCAATCCCACCCTGCATACCTATCAAAATGAACGCAGTGGTGATAGATAGGCATGAAAACGACGATGAGCGGGTATAAGTAAGCACCGGGTAACAACACTGCGCAAAACATGAGCGACCATGGCTGGTGAAAGAAATGGGACCCACCAACAAGACAAATGACAATCAGCCAGTTCCAAAATGACCACCAGTATCAGTGACCGGAATTCCAAAATCTCTATCATCCACTGAAATCCACCCGCAGCAACCCCACCACCCACAACGAAAACAACAACGCCACCGCCCACATAAACGCAGACCAGAATCGAAGCCACGCGCGCCGATCGGCCATAGCAATCGAGTATGCCGACCGAGGGTCGTAGTACGTGTAGTTCCCGTCCGGGAACGAGGAAAGGAGCGGTGTGGGGCCGGCGGCGAACGCTATGCCCTGCGGCGACTCGGGATGCGGGAACGCCGACGGCGAGGGCGGAAGGAAAGCGCTGGGCCATTCCGGAGCGGGCGTGTCGAGTAAGGGACCGCTCGTAGGGGCCTGCGCCGGGGCCAGGGTGCTCGTGGCGGCGGCTGAGGTAGACGGGCCCGAGTAAGCGGGCGGGGGAGATGGTGTCCGCACGGGGCTCGGGTCCGTCGTGGATGAGCTCGTTTTAGCGTCATTTGGCGAGTTCGCAAAGACGTCGCCCTCGTCGTCGACGACTATCATGGTGGAAGCCACACAAGTCGTTGATTTGCTGCGGCGACCGAGGCGGCTTCGTGGCACAGCCACGTATTACCCTATATGCTCTCTGCTCCAATGATCGACGAGCAACGGGGCATTTTCACTGCGCTGTTGTCCATCTCTCCTCCAATGGGTTTTCTATGCAGTTTTATAGCTCCAGTCTCTGAACAGAATTCAGTGTGGGCGCGCAAGTCTATGGGATTCTACAGACCTTGGGCGCTTCTCGTTCACAGTATCCGCGCTGGGCCCCTCCCCCGTTCTCTTCGCCAGCGTGTCTGCATATAAAAAATAGAAAAAGCAGAAAAAGCACGCAAAGAGCTGGAAAAGATCCTCCTCGGATCTTTCTTATCGTTTTGAACCACAACTTTATTGTCGCAGATCTCTGCGCGGCCTGGTAGGTCTCTTCGCGTGTACATTTTGGACCGGTCTGGATTGACTTGTATCTTCGCGGTCTAGCTCGAGCCAGGAATGTGGATGCGGATACTGATAAAGAAGCTCCACACGCCAGCTTCGAGGGTAGCTTCGACGCGTTATACCGATGATATCTCCTAGTCGCTGTCGCAGGCGGATTGGGCGGTTCTCACCTCGGTGCCGCATGGGATACGGACTGTCTCGGCTGTCTTCATTCCCGACATTTTTACGTGTTCATCTCGGACAGCGGGCCAAGTGGCGATCAGGTGCTGAGGAACTTTCCCGTCTGGTAGATGTTTCGGTCGCTGATCCCCATACACCTGCGGGCGAGCTCTGGTACTTCTGCAGACCTCGTTTGACTTCTGGATCGGCGTCATTTCACAAGAACGCGTGCGGGGCACCGACTTTTTGTGCGCACAAAAACAGCTTGCGGCTTGAGCTCTTCGATACACGAACCGATTTCCTGTATCGTGTATCTCTTGCAGGGGACTTCCTGGCATTTCAAAACGGCGTGGAGGGACGGGATTGAAGACGCTTCGACGACGTGTTTTCTCCGGTCTAGTGTAGGGACATCGACGGTGCATCAGAACCACGGGAGGATGCCGCTGGAGGCTCCAGCGCGTGGTTCAATCTCGTCAGAAGATTCTGCCGGGTCGATACGTGTCCAGGATCTAAGGTAACTGTCAGTGTGCTGAGAGAGATGGTGTCGCATGGACTTTACCGATTCCTTGCCCAGTGCGTTTCCCACGCGTCAGATGTTGCGGCTCGACTTGGCAACGCCTCGGGGGTCAGATTCGATCCAGCCTTGTGCAGAGATGACCTACCAAATAAATCATCCAGCAGCCAACTCTCTCCCAGACTCGGGTCTCAGCCCATTTCCATTCCTGCGGCGGAAGCCACACCGCCCCCGCTTGTCCCCGAAATTCACAGGCGTTTGTCGGAAAAACGAATCTTATGCATCAACTGAGATCAAGTCATGGCCATGAGAGTATACTGCCTCTTTTGACATGGCTTGACCGTTCTGATTCTGAAATTACCGTCCGGGCGAATCAGGTTTTTCCAGAACCGTAACCCGGATGAAAGCAGCTGACGGGTTTCATTAGGTCAAAAACTCTTTGTAAGGAGATGGCGGGGCATTCGAGGCAAATTGAAATTTCCGACAAATCTCTCTCACTCTCTCAGAAGTTCTTTGACAGAAGGAACGTCACGGTGGGGATGCAATTCCCGACACGAGATCGGTTCCAGTTCTCTCGGGGATTGGGATGCTGCCCGTCCGATCCGGCTGTCCCTTCCCGGGGCTGCCTTTTCCTGCAGTGCTTGCATCCACTCACTGGGCAGCTCACGTGTTAAATCGTGCGATCACGGCGAAGGGAATGACAAAGAGGGCCATGACTGAAAGGCACCGCAGCTGTGGCCACTCCTGTCTCCGGGTCTCAAGCGCCTTGATCGGACTACGGTGGAACATTCACCATCCCAACGAATGTCGAGTTCTGGAACCCCATCGTTTCTGTCACCGACTGTCCATCTCCCGCTCGGCACTGAGCGAGAATATGTCAGAAGCTCAGACAACGTCTGCTCTCGATCCATGGGTGCGCGGATAGGTGGGGTGGATTGATAGGCGAGTGCGTCTCCTCCCCGGTCGTGTCTCCTCCCCGGTCATGTTCCAGACGCACTGACTTCCGCGTCAGTCGGCCGCTCATGGCCCATGACAAAACATTCTGGACGATAATCTCGCATTTTAATTCCCATGGACAAGAACGATGATGATGTAGACTAAGCAGACACCCGAAATCAGCCTCACCGCCGCAAAGAGCCAGTTGCTGAGCGTGATGGCGTGGTATTTCATGCCCAGGGACTGGAAAATCGTAAAGATCGATGAGGCGGGCGTGTTGCCGCCGTAGCAAAGCGACTGATAGAGGGCCGCCGGCGAACCTGTTTTCTCTGAGCGCCCGTGCGGATCTTACAGCGTAAATGCGGAATCTCACCCCCGGTGACTCCTCTGCTTCCGAATCCAATAATAGCCAGTAGCAGCAAGAAGAAACCCTGGAAAAGGAGTACCGGAAGTAATAGTATTTGGGGGCCGAGAAATAGTCCAGCAGCAGCCGTGGTCAACCCGATGGGATGGCGAAGGACTGCGAGTGTTTAGTTTAATGATTTACGCCTCAGCCCTAGGACTGCATTTGGAGCACGCACTGTATTCGTTCGAGGCTGTGGCCGCTGCAGAGAGCCCCAGAATACATGCGGGCTTTGCTACCTCTGCAAGCCAATTCTCCGCTTTCCAGAACGACGCAGTCACGGCGGGCCATGCGACCTGTTCGATCCAAGAAAGGACGCGGGCAGGCACGTCTGCGATCCAGTGGATCACGGAGTTGAGTGCGGCCGACACGACGCAAGCCAGGGAAGTGATGGGATCTCCGATTTCTCGCTCGCAATGCACGACTGGGCGACGCAGTTCCTGAGTGTGTGCTCGAGCAGGGATGTCTGGAATGTGCGAACCTCGGCCGTTGATGGATGGGTGAAATTCAGCCGGGATGTACATGATAGTTCGAGAAAAAGAAGGACAAGCCTCATGTCGACCCATGCCTAGACGACCTGCATGCACACATTGCACGCCTGTTTCCTTCCTGCATTAGGTAATTACCGCGCGCCGAGAACGGAGACGCCCGAATGTAAGGACTCAGGGTGCGGGGGGAGGCACTGTGTGTCGAGCGTTTCCAATCCACGAGACACCACGCCCAGTTTCATTCCCATAGTACTGCGCTTGCGGCATAGCCTGTCAGAAGAACGAGGCTGATTGGCTGATGCGGAGAACTACAGGAAGAAAATCTGGTCGGTAATCCGGCGAAAAGGAAGGCCGAGGGCACAGAGGGTCTATTAGAGCCTGCGTAGAGTATCTCCCGAGACTTATATGCGCCGGGGCTGCACGACAGATCTGCAGATTAGGTTACCAACTGGAAGGCCAAGTTCATGCGGCTTTCGAGAATCAAGCCCAGGACAAAAGCCACGGATCTGGCGCCGCATTGGACTCCCAATCGGGAGATTTCGGGTGCCAATTGGAGTAAGATTTCAGGAGGTATTTCGGCAGGGCCCATCTTGCTTCTCGTTTCCCCCAGAACTTGCCGCACACGGCAGATAGCGCGCCAAGATATGTTGTGCGTCCAATTAGATCAGGTCAAATGGACCGAGAACACCGGTAAAGAGATGTCAGTATCCTATCATATGTACACTGAAGTGCGTCACTACTTTATATGTTGATATAGAACAAAAATGATCCAGAAATATCACGCGCAATAGCTTGCCTTTCATTCACTGAGGATTTTGGGGGCACGGCTTCGTTACCGGATAAATAAGCCATGGTATAACTAAGCACTCTATGAGTCATAACTCTCCAGTTCTCGAGATTGATGGAGTTTGTCAGCCTAATTTAAAGTGTGGCTGTCACCGGTACCCTAGCCTGTGGCACGTGATCGCGTTTGTACCGATAATGATCCGATTAAGTTTGGGAGGAAGCCGCAGCTTCACTTCTGTCTGAATCCAGTAAGCAGTTGTGTGACTGCACGGCCCGGCGCAGATGCTTGAAATCGTCCAACCTATCGGAGAATCATGACATATGCGAACCTGGGAGATGGCATTCCGCACGTGATCTTCACTGGCCGCCAGTACTGTGTTACAGACCACCGGCTACCGCATCGGTCTCCTACAGTGATCGATGAATGTCTCTTATCTTCGGCGATATAATGAGATCATTTTCTACATCCACCTGAGCTCTCGGAAACTCATCCGAGGACGGCAAGAAATTTGTAGAGCTCGCATTGTAAATGATTGTCTGTATTGTTTGTCTCCGCCGCATAGCAATTTGTTCTGACAAGCGAAGGTTAATCCATCTGTCCGTGGAAGAGGAAGACTGGGACCTTGTGGTACGTCACCAGCTAGCGTGGCTCTACCCTGGTTCTCATCCCCTTTGCAGCCGGTGGCTTCCACGTTTCGAGCATCTCCGCACTCTAGCCGTTGACCCCGTCCATGCCCCTAGACAAGTATGCGATCTAACGGGCCTGTCGCCATGTGCTGCCGACCGCTTGAGCACGCAGCCTTGTCGCACGATCGACGAGTATTTAGCGAGGACATTCTTGAAGGATCATGCCCAAGTTGGAATGTATCTCGCTCACTCTGCGGCAGCTGTCCGAGCCCGCCAGACAGTTGGGCCACGTGAGATATATCCGGGTACGATTCTGCAAGCGAATGAGCTCGTTTATTTCTAGCAGATGTTGCCCCATGGCTGTGCTTGGTCAATGCGCGCGACAATTTCGATAAATAGCTTGACATACTAGAGCTCTCTCAGTTCGTAAGCAGCATTTGTTCGCCAGGTTACATTCAAGATTGAAATACATGTTCTGGGCATCCCAAAGATGTGCACCTAGAGTCTGATTTTGATTTCTATTTCGAGCTCGAGTTCTGCGTGAAGTTGAACCAATTAGCTCGATACCCTGAGTCAAAAAACCGGTTCGAAATGATCCGGAAGTCGCCGCATAGCACCAGCGAGCAGCGCGCGATAGCGTCTCGTTAAGGGAGCATAAAAACGTAATTAGAAGGCGTGAAACATGGTTGGTACTCCAAGTACATGGACATGAAGATACCTCCGTCAGTCACGTGCTTCCCGTTTCTTTTCGATTGTTTTCAAACCGCAAAAGAAAATGAGTTAACAAGTGAATCGCATTATGTCCTGCACGCCTAGAAAATTCAGAAACGTTGATTTTACGGCCTCTGTCGCAATACCGGAGCTCCCATCAAGACCGCATGAAGCAGAGATGTCGCTTACATCTTGTCGAAGCCTTTACTAAACATGGACGATGATCAAACTCTCATGAACCATATGAGGAAGTGGTTTGATGCAGCTCATCCGGAGACACATAACCCGGCCGCTGGTCCCCCTTGGTTACTTGATTCTGCCTGATGGCTCCCCCGGTAAAGCATCTACAAAAGAACAACCGGGTTACCTCCGAGAAATTCACATCACCTTCGGACTTTCAGGTGCATTTTCTAAAATGTGGGGAATCCGACTGAGAACTTGCATATGAATACTTCATCATTTGCCTAGCTTTATTCCTGGAGCCGCTCAGAAGATTTCGAAACAATTTTCAATCTTGCGGAAAGTCAGCATTGATCGAACGGCTCTTTTAGCGCTCCTCAAACAAAAAGGCGTATAGTCTGGTATCAAGAATCCCAGCGACGTTTTTCTCCATCTTTTAAGCAGGAAGTCAACCGAATTATCTACACAGAGGACCATGTATGGACAGTTCAAATGAAATTTCAAATCGTTTAGTAAATAGCGCCACTGTTAATCTTATGTCCCAGTCGTACGAGCCATGAGGATAGTTCCATTGCCGGGCCCTCCCTGACGCCGGAACTCGATGACATGATCAAGAAGAGATGCTGGTTGACGTCACGGTTGGACCCTGTGTCCCCGAAATATACTGACACGAACGACAAAGAACCACAACTGTCGTTATGAATCCGGTCTCGTCCCAGAAGCTGAGCTAGAACAATCAGAGCGGAACTTGCCCCCTATGGCCATCTCGACATCACATTGCAGATCCAATAGCAAACTCTGCAGCGGCAGAATCATGACCAGATCCGTCCCAAAACGGATTTGTTTCTCAAGTACCTGATTAGAGGGACAAGAAAATCAGCCCGCGTTCAGTTGCGTAAATCCCGGACAGCCCATCAGCCGGAGAGATTCTTGCAGCGAAAAGAAAATAATTCACGTGCTGTTTCACAATCTGAATCAGTAATGTGGGGGAGCCAGTGAGGATGCACAGCACAGTCAATCACAGCAGCGAGTGCGCTAGCGGTCAACAATGTGACTGGGGCTGTAATGACGCCGCAATGTGCTATGTGCTGTCCGCCATCTCTCGTAGAGCACGTGGTCGGATACGTCCCATGTGTTGTGCAACTCGACGGTGTACGGCAGGCTCGCCACTTACAGAGCCCAGAACTTGAAATTTCACGGCAGCACATCTTTTTGGGCTCCAAAAGCATCAAGAGCGATCTAGTCTTGACAGATTGAGGTGAATATGGGGATCGCCCTGGACTCGGATCAGAGCCACGATAAGACAAAAGCATGCCTCAGAGCACTTGTACTTGTCGGGATGTACCCAAGTTCTGCTTCGCGATTCCGATCTCATGGCTTCTTTCTCGCGCATGTGCTCGTTGAGAAGCGCGAGGCCGGTGGCGTCCTGAAACCGAACTTGAATGGTCATGCCTGTTTAGCCAGCGGTGTGCGGTACTATTCGAGTCTGGTCGTTTTCAGGGAGTATCTGGGAGCTGGGAATAATCATGCATATTGGGGGAAGATATGGAGTGCAGGCAGAGCAATTGCAGCAAGTTGTGTCCAATCTGAAGACCATCGGATGCTGTGCGGTCGTTCTGCTCGAGTAGTCGTTCTTGTGCATCGCATGGTCGAAGACATCAACCCGGCCGACTTGAAAAGTGAAAAGGAGTCCCCCATGAGAAATTTGTTCCAAGCAGAGACGGAGGCATGGTTCAGCGTCATGGGCGTAGGGAACATCAAGTAAATTGATCGCATCACTACTCGCTTCTGCTAGTGCGATGACGGCACTACGTATCGGGGTCGACGTAGGAGGAACGAACACCGACGGCGTGCTCCTCGACGCGTCCGCCCGCTCACAGCCCGACCGCGGTATCCTTGCCTGGCACAAAACGCCTACGACGCCCGACCCCAGCACGGGCATCGAAACCGTAATCAAAGCGCTTCTGCGCAAAGCTACGCTCAACTCTGACTCATCGCGCGTCGTTAGTGTCACGATTGGAACGACACAGTGAGCTGTGGACGACCATCCGCGCGCGCAGCGATCTGAATGTGGATTTCTCGACGCTCTGCAGTTTCGTCAATGCGGTAGTAGAGAAGGATCGCAATCGGCTAGCGCCCGTCGCGGTGATCCGCCTTTGTGGGCCGTTTTCGCGGGACGTCTATCCCGGTATCGACTGGCCTGAAGATCTTCGAGATATTATATGCGGTCATCTAGGCTGCGTAGATGGCGGATTGGAGGTGGACGGCACAGTGATCAGAGATATCAACGAAGCGCAAGTCGTCGATCAGTGCGCGGCGATCCGAACCAAAGGAATCAAGTCCATTGTCGTCAACGGCGTATTCTCTCCGTCTGATTTTGTGGAGCGACAGGAGGAGCGCGTGGCAGAGTGGATAAGGAGCTGTTATCCAGAGGCGAGCGTCGTCATCTCGAAAGAAGGTGCCGTTCCCTTTCTTATCTACCACTTCGACGAACTATGCTGATCATAAGTGTCTAGTCGCGAATCTGGGCTTCATCGAACGAGAGAATGCGGCCATATTGAACGCATCTATCCTCCCATTTGCACGCACTACCATCCGCGCTTTCGAATGTGCCATCTCCCGCCTTGCTTTACAATGCCCGTTGTTTCTGACTCAGAACGACGGCACGATTGTCCCCGCGAGAGTCGCTGCCAGACTTCCGATCCGCACCTTTTCGAGCGGTCCGACGAACTCGATGTGCGGGGCTGCCTTCCTAGTGCAAGGTCAAGCAATCGAGCAAAGCATGCTCGTCGTGGACATAGGTTCGCCCCAGTCTCCCTCTTCTCGTCGCCAGCTGGCGGTTGATTTCCTTTGAGGTGGAACTACTACAGATGTGGGAATGCTTCTACCCAGTGGACTGCCGAGGCAAGCGTCTGCGGTCACCCAAATCTCCGGCGTTCGTATGAATTTTTCTTGTCCCGACGTTCAGAGTATCGGCCTCGGCGGAGGATCGATTGTTCGCCGGGTCGAAGGAAGAACGTCGGTGGGACCGGACTCTGTCGGGCATCGCATCGGCACCGAGGCGCTTGTATTCGGGGGCAATGTTGCCACTGCCACCGACTTCGCGGTCGCCGCTTCTGGACTCGAGGGCATCGGTGACGCGGATTTGTTGCCTGATTCCGTCAAAAAGGGATCCCCGGCCTATTCGCAAGTTGTGAAGCAAATGCTCGAACGGGCCATCGACAGCATGAAAACGACAGATGCCGATCTACCTGTTCTCCTTGTCGGAGGCGGGGCTGTTCTTGCTCCTGCAGAGCTTCGCGGTGCCAGCAAAGTCTTCAAGCCCGAATACTCTGGCGTGGCGAATGCGATCGGTGCCGGTCGGTGGAAGATCCAGTTGTGATTGAAAGTGGCTCATTCTAGCTCCAGCCATCGCAAGGGTCTCCGGGACTGTCGATACTATGGTCAGCACTGCGAACCGCACGACCCAAGACGCACTGGACGACATCTCGAAGATGGCCGTCGAGAAAGCTGTCCAGAACGGCGCGGCGCGAGAGACTATTGCGATCGCTGAGATGGACGCTATCCCTCTCCAGGTGCGCCTTTAGCAAGATTCACGCAATAGATTCATGACAATACAATCAGTACATCGCTAATAAAGCCCGCGTGATCGTGAAAGCAGTGGGCGACTTTGACTTTGCCAAATCCCACCCAGCCCGTCTCAGATCAGACGACATGGACGATGAAGAACATCACGAGACTGTCGTAATCGACAAATGGCCTTCGAAAGCAACAAGATCCAGCACGCCAGACTTAGACATCTCGACTTACAGACCTCGCATCACGCCCCAACGGGAGTGGATGGTGTCCGAGATCGATCTGGAGTGGATATCGACCGGATGTTACATCCTCGGGACTGGGGGTGGTGGTACTCCGTATCCCCACTTTATTCGGCTACGCGAGATGCTTCGGAACGGCGCCGTGGTGCGTGTCATATCGCCTACGGACCTGGCGGACACTGCGATGGTCGCCTGCGGTGGAGGAAAAGGTTCGCCGACGGTTGGGATCGAGAAGCTGCCTGCGGACGAGTGAGTATCATGTCGTTCTTCCGTCTGCGATTTGACCGGCGTTGCAGGCAGATGGAAGCACAGCGTATGGTGTACCGGCATCTGGGAACGCACCCGGATGCTGTGATCGCGTTGGAGATCGGTGGCGGGAATGGATTGCAAGGTGTGTGGGTTGGATTCGATCCCTCCAGCTGTCCGATCCAACGCCACTCGAGGGATGCTGCTCGGAGCTTCTTCCAACTTGAATGTTCCGACGGTCGACGGTGATTGGATGGGGCGTGCTTATCCTGTCTCGTGGCAAATTACGCCGGTGGTGATTGGTGGCGATCAGGCGCAGTTCTTGCCTACGGCCATCGCGGATGGCAACGGCAACAACATGGTGCGTGACGGCGCTGTTAGACTTTGGTGAGATGAACTGACAGACTGCTTGAAGATTCTGCTGTCAGGAACATCGGAAAAGCAAATCGAACGCATCTTTCGTGCCGCGCTGTCTGAAATGGGCAGCCATGTGGGATGTGCGAAGGGTCCATGCACGGGGCTGAACACGAAACGCTTCGTCGTGGAAAACACCATCTCTCTGGCGTGGCGCATTGGCCGAGCTGTCGCTCTCTGCCGGAGCAAAAATCAGACAGATTCCGTGGCCGAGTCGATCATCGAGCAAGTGGGCGGATCTGACTCGGCCAAGGTATTGTTCAAAGGCAAAATCGTCTCCGTGGAGCGCAAGACCCTCCATGGCCACGTCTACGGCGAAGTCGTCATCAGCGCCGCCGACGTCAGCGGCAGCGGCCCGGGCGCTTCCGCCCAGCCCCAGTTCAGTGGCACGCTCAAGATCCCGTTCAAGAACGAGAATATCCTAGCACTGGCGGATGACGACACGGTGGTGGCGAGCGTGCCGGATTTGATCTGTGTCTGCGATGCAGCCAGCGGAGAAGCTATCGGGACACCTGAGTATCGGTACGGGCTGCTCGTCGTCGTCATCGGTATCGCTGGTTCGGAGAAGTGGACGTCGACTGCGCGAGGGCTCGAGATTGGCGGCCCGAGGGCGTTTGGATTCGAGGTCGATTATAAGCCGTTGGGTGTATTCAGGAGACCGCGGAGTGTTATAGATGAGTTTATCTAGTTGGTCTCGGATTTGATCTCCAGCGTTGTAGTAGTTAGCAGCAGTAGTGCTTTTCGCTGTTGAAATGAATCGGGACTGGAGGAATCGGACCCTCCAGTTTCAACCCGCATCGATATATGGTGATAAGGCGACTGGACCTTGAAAATCTCGGCACTGATATTGAATAGGCTGAATAATTCTGTCAATGAGTATATGCCAACTTGCTCTGATCTTCGAGTAGCCTGTCCAAGGCAAAGACACGGTTGGCAGGTGGCTGTCCACATCTCTTGCCTGCAACTGGACATAGACTAAACGAGCATCCTTAGCGCGCTACTCCGTTCCTCCATCCTCCCCAGCCAAGACGGTTCCGAGATCTAGGTCGGCCCATATCCCAAAGCAACAACCAATGTTTATTAGGCTCTCCTTTGTACTTGATCGGTGAAGGGCACTGAATGTGGCCCATACTCTGCGACGATTACCACCACCGCCAACACCAGCACGCAGCGCTCAGAGGGAGAGGGAGATGCAGCTCGAGCGATACATACTGCTGCCTCTTCTTCTCGAAACTGGAAGTCCCGCAGAATTACTCGAACACTCCTCGCCTGCAACCAGTCAGACCGCGCAACACATCCTGGACACTAGGCCGCACGAGTGGCGTGATGATTCGCCCTATCGAGGGCCCTTGTTTCAGGGAGCGACGCAACAACAGCTATCATCGTCTAGCGAAGCGCGTCTCCGTTCTCGCGTCACCGAATCTGCGTCTATGGATTTACACACCCGGTGTCCGCCTCCTCCCTGGACTGCACTCCCGAGACAAGCAATACATAATCACAGATGGCAAACATGAAAGCGGTGGGGGACAACATAAGCACAAACACTGACTGACTACCTACGAGCAGGCGGAGCCTACTACCCTGTATCACCGTCCTTGGCGCCGTTTATAGACGCCGCCGCCGCCGATCCGAACTTCAGCTTCATCTTCTTCGCTGCAGGCGGATCGTCCGTCTTCAGGAGCGCTTTCTTGCTCAGCCGCTCCAGCATCTCGTCCTCCTCCTCCTCCTCCGGCCGCCGGCGTTTCTCGCCCAGCCGCGGCCCGGCGTTGCCGCGCACGAGGGCTTCAAGCATGTTGTCCTCGTCGTCCTCATCATCCTGGTCGATGGGCCGTTTGGGCGACGGCCCGGGCACAAGCTCGTCGTCGTCGTCCTCTCCGTAGTCCATCAGCGATCCCAACGACGGCGACGGCGACGGTGAGCGAGGCACGACGCTGCTGCTCGCCCGTTTGCGCTTGAGCCCTCCGCGCACGACTTGGTGCTGGCTGATCGGGGGGATGTAGGCGTCCTCGTCGTCGTCTGCGTTGAAGTAGTCCTCTTCCTCCGTGTCCTGGGCACGTACAGAACTGGGCCATCGTGGTTCCGCCGGCCTGCAACGCAGTGAGATCAAGAAGCGCTGTGATCAACAAAGGAACCCACTTTTCGACGGGCGTGCCTTCTGGCGGTGGCGGTTCATTGTTCATCTCGCACCGCTGGATGAATTGCTGGAAGCACGACCCTGCCAGAGCCGTGTTCGCAAGCTGTCTAATCTCCGCTTCGTGATGCACCATGCAAAACTTGATCATGTCCTTCATGTTGTCCTATTCGCACACCGTCAGTCCAGTCATCACCCGTATGACTAAATAGATGTACACACTTTTCTGATGCAGTCAAAGTAGTCCAGACACGTCCCGCTAATGAGATTGTCTCTCCGCGATTCCCGGAGCGTCAGGTCGAGAATCGGCTTGAACGCATCGTGCCTCATCACCTGAACGTGCAGATTTGCATTTTTCAGCCTCAGCAATAATCGGAAGATCCGACAGACAGCTGGAAGGGAAGAAAGCGAATAAGCAACAGCTCCTTGGGCGCAGCACCCACGCACCATGCTGTAAATGCTTGTCTCGCGCTCGAAGCAACGTGGGCACGCGCGCCAGTATTTGAGACGACGCGACGTAAAAATAGGCGCGAAAGTTGTGCTGCGAGATAAAGTTGTGCAGCAGATCAGCCAGGTACGTAAAGCGATTCGTCTCTTCGCGGGTGAGGAGGAAAATCGGATCTGCATGGAGTTGAGAAAGAGAACGAAAGACATATAGACAATAAATGACCAACCTGAGACGGTTTTCCATTCTGGTAGCTCGATCATCGGTTTGAAAAGGATGGCGATGCAGTCTCTGTAAAAGTAATCCATGAATCGCTCCGTACCAGGCTCGTCCCGCCGCTGATTGCGGATACCGCCAGGCTGCAAAACATCAGCACTGGGCACGAGCAGCGACGAACAACGCGCACCGCAGCCTCCGAAGGCCCCTGAGCACCCGCCTCTCCCGGTGGGGGAATGTCCATGAACACTTTCAGGGCGTCTCCCAGCTGACTCTGGACAGCAAAGTTCTTGCTCCGCGCAACGAGTCGACATACAAGCTCGACGAGTGTCTCGGCTTTATCAGCGCCGCGCTTCTTCGCCTCTCGCTCCTTGTCGATGGCCAGAACCTGCTTGAGCACGTGCCCCCGCACGCCGAATGCGTCGTGGTCAAGCAGAGCGGCGAGCACCTCGCCACCCGCACCAACAACCGGCAACGCGTCGCTCTCAGCTTCGAGCCCCAGCGCCCACTGCACAGCGAACAGGATCCCCCGGTCGACCAGAGTCCGGAAGAGCGCCATGCGTGCTGGCAGCTGCACGTTCTTGCCCATCGCGCACAGCTGCTGCAGCAGAAACACGACTTGGCGGCGGAGCATGAGGTCCCCCGGCGAGAGATTTTCTGGTGGTGCAAAGGCATAAGATCCTCCGTGCTGAGATTGCGCTCCGTTCCTGCCCGCTAGCATTTCCTCGTCGACATAAAGCCGGACGACCTCGCGCAGGAACGAGGCGTCCTGTTGCATGTGTGTGATGATGTCGATCTGGTTGAAGATGATGCACGAGTTGAGCACATTAAAGGTCGAGTCGTCTAGTGCTCGTGCGAGCACGACGTCCTTGAGAAACTGTAGTCGATACGTGTAATGGATCTTGCGTTGCATGGCGAGATCCTTGATGGGAATGGGTTCGTGAAATTGGGACGTCTGTTTCAGAAACTCTCGATAGTTGGCACGGTGGTTCGGAAAGTCAGGGTCATATTCTAACATCCCGACGATGTCAGTAAAGTGCTCATCAGCGAGAATGTATTCATAGAGGTTGTGATCGTTGAGGTTGACTAGTAAAGGATGAGGCACGGTAGGCAATGACCAGCATCACCAGTAACTTACGGATAGCTTGTGTGACTGAACACAAAGTGTGAAGATCACGGACGCTCTCGAGATCCTCGGCCTCGCGAAACACGCTAATCAGTTTTTTGAAGTAATCCTACGCCAAAAAGTCAGATCACAGGAAGCGAACTCGCTGCGCAAGATCTCTTACCTCGCGCATGATGTAATCAGCCAAAAAGTCTTTCAATTGGCTTTGTCTAGAAAGGCCTTTGATGATCCGCTCAATGTCTCCGAGAGTACCCAGTTCAGGCGTAGGAAGTTCGCTGCTGCTGCGCTGGCTGGGACCTGGCTCGAGCGTGGTTGCTGGCTCCTCAGCGGTCGAGAGATGGTGTTGAACTTCGCAGATGAAATTCCACACTTCAGCGCAGCCTTCGGGATCTTGAAAACTGAGCGCGTAGTCAGCCCCATTTGGTTCCGTCCACACGATGAGCGTGTCTGTGTCTCATCAGTCGGTGGCATGCAGCTTCATCATCGGCCGCAACGCACCTTGTTGCCGCTGATAAACGTCCGTGCTGCGTATGGGTGTGGACAGAATAACTTCGTTGTAGTTCCTCTCGGACCGTGCAATCAAATGAGCCGTGTCCGAGTCCTCTGAGATCTGCCCGAAGCAGAACGCCGTGCCCTGATCAACCCAACGCTGGCCAACAAGCTCGTACACCTGGTGGCAACAGCAACACAGCCGGATTGAGCTCGCGGCGCGGCACGCGGCACATGGTACGCACCTTGACGCGTTTCATCTCCTGCTCCTGCGGATCCTGGTACCACTCCTGTGCCTCGTCCGCCTGTCCACCCACCGTCTCGAGCATCAGGTCGTCGCCATTCAGGTCGCTCGTGTGCACAGTCAGCAGCCCGTCCTCATCGCCCTCTCGGGCCACCCGATCCAGCGTCGTTTCCTCGGGAGACACGGTATCAGTGAGCGCGACGTTGCCGGCAGGAATGAGCACATCATCGTCCGGAGGCGGAGGAGAAGAAGAAGGGAGCGTGGGGTCTGATTCGGATTCGACGGCGGGACCAGCAGCGCCGTCTCCGTGCAAGCGGGGTAGGGGTGGTGTCTCCGCAGGGTCGGCTGACCCATTCATGACCGCGGCGAAGAAAGCAAAAGGTTGGACCGGCCGTGAAGGGAGCAGAATCAGATCACGATGACAGAAGGGCTCCAACTTCGCGTGTCGGTCCGTAAGAAGGGAAATTTCGGACACAACAGGTGTCAACAAACGCTATCGTGCCCAAACGGGACGGTGATGTCAGTCAGTCAGGTCCCTTCCGACGATCATGAGTGTTCCCAAGGCTGTTGTTGTTCCGGCCACCACACAGCACACGGCCACGGTCATTTTCGCACATGTAAACGGCCAACTCGGACGACGTTGAAATCGCTCTAACGATGTACGGAAGGGATTGGGAGACACGGGATTCGGATGGTTAATATTGGCAGAGACACTGAAAGACGCGATGCCGCATGTGAAGTGGATATTCCCCCATAGGTAGAGGTGCACTTCTTCCACACTTTCTCCAGCTTCCGAGCTCTTGTTTGCAGTCCGAGAAGGCCAGTGACGGCAAACGGCGGGATGGTAATGCCTGCGTGGTGGGTCAGGTTCACATTTCATGGCCGTTTTCTTATTTTAAATCCCCCAATCATACAGGTTTGATATCAAATCTTGGTCAAGTGAGGATGAAGACGAAGCAGGGATACTCAGAGCCTCCGAGTCCCTCAAGAGTCTCATCTCGGCCGAAATTGATTCCGGAATACCCTCCGAACGGATCGTAATCGGAGGATTCTCGCAGGGTGGAGTCCTGGCTCTTGTATCTGGACTCTCGGAGGCTCGCAGACTTGCTGGAATGCTTATACTGAGTGCATTCATTCCATTGCGCTTCAGTCTTCGTGAGGTGCGTGACAATTGTCCTTCCTCCAGTGCTCCAGGGGTAAATCGGTCCTTAGAGATTATCCATCCACGCCTCCAGCCTGCCCATATTCTGGGGCCACGGCGCAGCCGACTCGGTAATCCCAATCAAGGCGGCTCGACGATCTGTCGCGTATTTGTCGGAGATCATGGCTATTTCTGTCGTTGAGGGCCAAGCCAAGGATAAAACGCTGCTGTCATTCAAAGAGTATACAGGACTGGGCCACACTCTGAATGACCAGGAACTCTCAGACGTCGGACAATGGCTTCGACAACTTGTGTACTGATTGGTCTATATCCGTGCATCGCCCAGACATGTGCTTATCCGCATTGCATCATCCCAGTGTGGCAGATGGCGAGTTTCCAGGAAAGGCACGGCGCCAGCAAGAGCCGCAGCTCGGCCCCGGAATCTTTGACAGGAAGCGTGCCAACGGTGCGTGTGTGATGACCGTGAGAGTTACACACCGGCGTAGGAACGGTCAAACTCTTCGAAGGCTTGTCGGAAAATACGCGAGGCACCGCGGTCCTTCTGAAGGAAATGCCAGTAGGCTGACGACATTCGCTACGATTCCCCTCATCACAAGCGGCAGAGATGCCCTTGAGTCACTCGGCTTGACTGCCAATCTGCTTGTCCAACCCAGGAGGTCCTGATCATGGCAAACTCGACACGCCTACCAGGGACTCGGCAATCCAAGACGGCTTGGGTCATGGTTGAGAAATTGTGAACGCGATTGTAAGCGGCCACTGAGGACCGGCAGAATGTCCTTATTCGAAGGTGTTACATACCAATACAAGTGGGGGGTAATCTAAAGACACGACATGGATGAAATATATAATAGGATCTAAATGACAAATTCAGCCCAAGGACGTGGCTCGAGAAGAACGCCGATGTCGTAGCGAGGGATGGCCCCCCGTCGAACCATACTCCCCATCCAGATCAATGCGCCGAAAATACACATCCATGTCCCCAGCATCGAATTCCGACGTAGACAGCTCTTCGCCGGGCGCAGGCGTTTCCCCCTCTACCTCGGCAGCATCCGGAGCCCGAGCCTTGCTGGTCCCGCCGCCAATCCGGTACGTTCGACGTCGTTTGCCCTTGCGAGCGACAGCCGTGCCCACCGCCGGGGGTCGTGGCGGGCCGCTGCGGACCGCGTAGTGGGAAAGGGACCTGGTGTAGGGCGATAAGGTGTGATTGGAATGCGCGAGCATCGAGAGCTCGTGCGCGATGTTGGCGCTCAGGGACTGGGGCTCAGTCAACTCGTGATAGATGGATGTGGAAGATGGCGGTGTCGACAAAGAATGAGAAGGCGACGGGGACGTCGATCGAGACGAGCTGGGTGACGGAGCCGAGGCAAAGGCAGCGGAGAAGGGATTGTACGAGAGTTCAGTTTGTGCAGAGAAGACTGCCGCGGTGGAATGTGAAGAAACGTTTGGAGGAGACTGCGAATGGATGACACGAGGCCGGACAATTGTACCGCCGCCAACCGCTGGCATGCGCTCATACTCCTGCTCATGGGCCTCCGCAACACTGGGGCTCATCCCACCCCAGTCGAGCACGTCATACGTCGTGTCCAAGTCTTCCGAGAGACCCGCCGATTCGTCGTCGAGTTCCTCCAGATCAGCGAGGCCCCGTGACGGGGAAAAAAGGCTCTGGAAGCCACGGAAGGCACTTTTCGCCGGGATTCCTTCCGGACGGAGGCCGTACGTAGGATCGAACACATCAGGATCGATGAGCAGCGGTGCTGGCGGCGGCGTGGATGTGCGCCGCGGAAGCGAGGATCGTGTTGTTCGCCGCGTGAGCTGAGTACGGCTGATGGAAGGCGATGGGGTCCGAGGTAGAGGTAACGAGGCAGAGTTTAACATGTGCACGTTTTGTCGCGTTAGGCTGGGTGGTGCGCTGTGATGCCCAACGTGCGGCCGGGGAGGCGGAATCTCCACTTTCGCTTTGACCCATTGCTGGCTGAGACGGTGGATGATACCGGGCAGGTCCTCTCGAAACATTTGGCGCAGCTGGCCTTCAATTTCGCGCTGGATGAATTTTTGAATCACAGCGATAGAATCAAAGGTGCTATTGATGTCCACACTCTGGAGCGGGTCGGTTTTGAAGACGATGGTGATGCCCTTTTGCTTCGAGACGACCAGCACAACATACGAGCTGAGTTTGAAGTGCGATAGGCGGAGCAGCATGGGCACCACCAGCGCCTCCTTCGCAGCGAGCATCCCTCGAGAGCCAGTCATGAAGTCAATGTCGGGATGCTTGTGGTTGAGTGGATTGGCTTGGACTTTGGTTCGCAGAACCAAATGCGCATCTCCGGCGTAGGTGAGCCTAAATATTCCACGAAACTGGTCCATCGTCAAGTCCCCGATATCCCGGATTTCAAGCTCAGGCGGCTGCGGTCCTCTGAGCAAAAAGTAACTCTGCGCGGGTCGAGTGAGCGCACCTGGGTTCCCATTTCCAACTCCACTACCTCAATCTTGTCGGCGATAATCGGAGGTTTGTTTCCCTTGTTGAGCGCGGTATTGAGCATCTGGATAGCATCGTAGTGGAACTGGTCTGAGAATCGTGGCCAGTGGAAGGTAAAGGACATGACAGGTTCATCTTCCTCTCGGGGAGGAACTCGCCGGAGATGTATTGGATCGAGCCAGGCAGCCAGGTAACCTTCCGTGCCGAGTCCTGATGGGGCAACAAATTGCTTCAACAGTCGTAAACGAAAAATTTGACATGACTCCTATCTCGCGTTTCCCTTTCATATCGCAACGGTTCGTATCAGATGGCGGGGAAAGGACTCTTGTTGAAAGCGGATCCCATCGCGGACACCTTTCGCGATGAGGTCAAGACTGCCCTCGACAGGACGACGCGTAAACCGCGACTTGTCGGGATCTTGGCTACGTCCTCGGCACCCAGCAAGTTCTACGCCGAGTTCACAAAAAAGCAATGCGAAGATCTTGGCTTTGATTTTGTCTTGAAACGGACTGGTGCGGCTTTCTCAGAGGAAGCAGGGGAAGGGGAGGGCGTTGAGGAGGCTATCATCGAGGCCAATGAAGATCCGAACGTCAACGGGATCATGGTGTGTATGTGGGCTAAACCAACGCGATCGCTCTTCCATTTCGCGTGAAGGTCTACTACCCCATCTTCGGACCTCAACAAGTGAGTGATATCGGACCTGTGCGCGTAGAAGTTCTTTACTGACGTCGCACAGGACCACTACCTCCAACAGGCGCGTTATCGCGTTGATCTAGCGGCGTGCGCTCATTCTGTATCCAGGTGGTCTCTCCATATAAGGATGTTGAGGGGCTTCACTTCAAGTTCCACTACAATCTGTACCACAAGTGAGCTAGCTATTCAGCCTCCCATGACGTTCTCTCCTCATGCGAATATCAGCATCCGCTTCCTTGAACCAGAATCTCTGCTCAAGTCCGGCCTCCCAACTGCCGTTGCTGTCATCGAAGGCGAGAACCCACCACCAGGAACTGTCAAATCGATTCTTCCCTGTACGCCACTCGCTATCGTCAAGTGTCTGGAGCACATCGGCGTGTACAACAAGATCTTGCCCTACGGCGATCGCGCCTATGGCCGCACCGTGACCGTCATCAACCGGTGAGCGCTAACATCTAGCCTCAGCCATTGTGCTAAGAGAGCTTCCAGTTCAGAAGTGGTTGGACGACCGCTTGCGGCGTTGCTTGCGAATGACGGCGCTCGTGTGTTCTCGGTAGACATTGACTCCATCCAAGTACACGCATGGCTCATTCTGGCTTTGCATGTTCTAACGCCCCGATCAGGAATACACGAAACGCCCGCAAGTGAGCGGGCAATCTGACGCCGCCAGAAAATACCACCCACACCATGTTGTGCATCCCTCGAATAGCACCCTCCAAGAGTGCCTCGCGATATCCGACGTGGTGATCTCCGCCGTGCCGAGCGCATCGTACAAAGTCGCAACCGATTGGCTCAAGGACGGGTGCATCTGTGTCAACGTCGCTGCGGATAAGAATTTCGAGAAGAATGTCCGCGACAAGGTCAGCATCTACCACGTTCTGTACGACTTGCGTGTTGATCCTCCACCCCCTGACAGACCTCGATGTATATTCCTGCTGTAGGCAAAGTGACGATCTTGATGTTACTGCGCAATCTGTAAGCTGGGCTCGCTTTCGGTGTCTGACCGCTGACTTCTGCCTCTAGATTGCGATTGCAACAGTACAAGACCAATGTGTAGACTGTGAAAAACCCAGTTTGTATGAACATCGCCTCCAGTCTTGGCGTATACTCCAGCTTTGGCTGGTGGCTGAAGTCTAGTACCCAACTTCGAACGCACCAGAGACCTCCCGATCTCCGATGCAATATCGTTGGGCCCCTGCGACCACGGATTCTGTCGAACAAGATCCCACAGTCCACGCATAGGCTACATCGTTGACCAAAGTAAGGATGAACCACCGAAGAGGGTCGGCTCTCTTTGTACTGCCACCATGCGCAGAGCGGGAGATGTCGGATGATTTTGACTTGGATTCTCAACGTCCTATTCGAGGAAACGGAGAGCCAAATCCGACGCGTGTGCGACGTCGTTTACCGACAAGTCCGCTCATCTAGTCAACATTAATTACGAGGCTTCTGGTCGGGAAAACACGCAGTAAGCGATGCATGAGATAGACAAATGGCATCTTACAGTCTACGCAACATAGCCGACTGTTTAGATCCGCTACGTCAGCACCAGTTAATAAAGTCCATTATGATTGCTCTAATTACTGTGTTGTTACAAAGATGATGTTGCCCCGAATAGTGGCCGTGCAGGATACTACTGGAAGTTTGCCGCAGTTATATCTTTGAAGTTGACTCCCAGGGGAGTCGAAGGCCGGGATGCGGTGAGTGGGGTGGCCATTCCAGAAGCTTCGTCCTGGAGGAAGCGAACTCGTTGACGATGTAACTGTCCAGACGTGAGCTTGTGGCGGATGTATACGACCAGGGGCGCCACGCACCTGCGGCAGCTTGGGAATTAGCACGAATATCAGAGCAGAGACGTTGATAGCGAATAGCCAGGGATTGTAGTTCGTGTAATGCGTCGATGCGAGGAAGCTAAAAATAGCGGGGTGAGCCCTCCGGCCTGGAATCACGCGTGGGCACACTCACAGCACAACAGGTACGGTGGAGAGCCACTTTTTCGCAGGTGTGTATTGGGCCCCGTCGTCGATCTGCTCCCATAATGTCAAGTCATCGTACGCTCCGGCGTGCAGGTCATTGCCGAATGGTATGCCGGTCACCCAGTGGAACATCAGATATGAGAGCTGGGGAAATCTTTTGAGTGATAGACGTGTAAGGGAACAGGTGGACACGCACTGCGAGATAGATGAGATTAACGAGTGTCCAACTGATTTGCTGTGTCATGCCAGGAATCGTCTGAATGATCATTTTCCCAATGGCTATGAGCACGATATGAATGAGCCATGCTCCTGGAAGCACTGTCAGCCGCCGCCGCCGAGTCGTTGTCGTAGAGACAGGGTCCACCTTTAGCATTGACCCAGTTCGCATTGATATTGACATAGGCGCTCTGATCCAGAGCTTCTTCCAACGACCCATCTCCCACCTGCTCCACCTTGACGATACTCGCACTTCGGGGACGTGTCCGCATTGATGTCGGTTTCGCTGCGTCGACAGCGAGTGCTGGGAGCTGTACTGCCGCTGGTCGGTGCATTGCGGGAGAATTTGGTCCGCAGCTACGTGCGTGTTCTTAAAAAGGTAGGCGGTCGTGTGACGGACATGTGACGCCGCTTCGTGACGGCCCTGGTTTGGTAGTGAGGCGGGTCATTTCATCTGGATAAGCTCTGCCCACTGCTACGGCCAGCCCTCATCCCCATGGTCCTATTGCACTGCTGCACGCTAGTACCGGAGGGTGAGGGCGCAAATATATCTGCGGTCCGCTTCGCCGCGCCAATACGCGTCGATTTCCTGCGCATCTATCCCACGGGGACGCGTCCGTTCCCAGCCCATTCTCCGAATCTGATCGCGTGCGTCGGGTTCTGGACTGTCGCGTTGCATTGAGTGGCTGACACCCAGCTTCTTGCTTCCAGGTGCACGGAACCCAGTGCGTTCTCGCTCGACATCCTGTTCAACGCCTTGCCGCGCACGCCGGAAGCCAAAGAGAAGCAACGCGCGGTCAATGCGCTGGTCCCGACGTCGCTCGCGTACGCCGGGGGCCTCGTCGACTTTTCCGTGGATATGGGGATGGAGGTGCGTGTCTCGTGCCTTGGACCAAGTGCCTAATGGATTGAGCCACTGCAGTACGCTACGCGTCTTATGATCGTCAAGGGCGCGTTCGAAAGTCTCACGCTGGCTCTCTATGGAGAGATTGCATCGACTGATATGTCTGACGACTTGGTTCCCTACGACCCCCAACCTCTTCCCGATCTTGTACCCCTACCTGTCTCGTCGAGAGTCGACCCGGCGAACATGGTCGATCCATGCACCGTTGCAAACCAACTGCTCTCCATGATCTCCGAGTGCCCTCTTCCACTGGTCGCGCGTCTCATGTTCTGCTTGAAACCATCGGACGAAGATTGGGATTCGCTCGAATTCCCGCACCTCTACGCGGACCTCGACCTGGACATGGTCGATGACCTGGACGCTGTGCTGGACCGTATGGCTAGGCCTATCCGAGATGGCTTGCCGATGGACACTTTCAACGCTTTTGCCATCCAAGTCAGCGGAATGATTGGTCCGAAGGTGGAACTCTTGGTCTGTCTATCAGTTGCTGTCGTTCTCATCAACTTTCGAACAGTCTGCCAACCAAGCGTTTTCGATCGCCAAGCTGCTCAGTATCGCAGCTCCACAGGACTCTGGCCTGGTTCGCGCACTGTTGGTTCGTTTTTGAGGTCCGCTTTGTGCGCGAAAGTCCTGAAACATGCTTGCAGAAGCATCTTGAGCTCGAATCTATCTTTGATATGGAGACCATGAACGACCACTCGACACTTCAACGTCTCTGGGACGCGGTAGCCAACGTCGACATCACTCGGCGTCTGAATGTCGACTGGTTCCTCGAAGCGCTCGACCACATACAACAAAACGGGAATACCAAGAGATACACCAGGGTGCTGGCCGGGAAAATCCTACTTCGAATGCAGCGTTGGATTGCGTTTGAAGACGTCCTTCTCAATCAGACAGGGGACCTGCGCGAGGCAGCAAAACTGCTTAGCGATGTCAGTGAAGGGGAGCAGTCTATGGCCATTTGGCTCCAAAATATGCTCGAGCATCCAAGCGTCGCACATGCGCTGTCCCAGACGCCCCCGAATGGCAGCCCGAGACTCAGCGCCGAGATCGGCTCTCGGGAAGACCTGGTCATGTGGACCCGGGCTTACATGGGTGTGGGCAGTGTGCTAGCCGTGTGGGCATGGGCGGACAGTCTCGGTAAGGATGCCGCCGCTGAGCAGACACTCGCTACGATCAAGCTCTGGCAAGACGTCGACGGGTACTCGCAAATCGTCAATCAGCTACTCCTACTGCGGCAGTTCCCAGGTCGTCTGGAATGGGAGATCTCGGACAGAGAGCCTCCGAGACAATCAGGAATCCTGGCGGAACAGATCCTCGCGAGGCTGATGGAAGAGCCTGGCGCGATATTGCATGACTCGCTCGTGGACACTGTCCTGAAGCTCGAGCAGCCGATGAGCCACATCTCGAAAGAGGAATTGATGACGATGCGCCATCTCGCCTTGCTGGTTGATGAAGGTCTCCAGGCTGCTATCAGAGAGCTTGTTGCGAAACCGTCTTTCCCCTGGCCCATTGCCCGACTACGCGTTATCCGGCTGGCGCTTGTCATCGTGAAACAGGAGCTGGACGATGGTGATGACGGCGAGTGGCGTGTTTTGGAAGCGTTGTGGGCCGAAGATGCTCATGGCTTGGTTGGCCGCATGGTCGAGTTATACTTGGATGTGACGACAAATCTGAGCTCGCACTTCACGCTTGCAGCAGCGCCTATGGACCAAGCTCTCGTCAGCCAGCTCCTTTATACCGCTGCAGACCTAGTCAGACTGATCATCGCGAATCTGCCTGCGATGACAATCCCCGCCCGCGAGATGAGGATGCTGGTTTCTGGGATTGCTGCCGTGTTCGCGTGTGCTGAAACCGCCGCGAAAACGCTCTCGCAATGTGTGAAAGCGGCAGCGGATGTGCGCCAGGCGTGCCTCGAGGCTATCGACAAGCTTACTATCGACGGGATCGAGGCCGAGCCTCACCGTAATGGCTCAGAAGTAGTCCTGCGCGAGCTTCTGGGGCATGCTCACGCTGTTTTTGACAGCGGCCGAGATCCTACCACCGAAATGCGCCAACTTTTCGTTCTCATCGACCGCGCACTTCCCAACTCGAACTTGACGATGGTTCTTGTCGAGCTTGAAGCGTACTTCCCGCTGCTCGATGCTGAGCACAAGAGCAAACTGTTTGCACGACTTGTCGAGTTGGACGGCGGAGAACTTGCCATTGGGGAATGGTTGCTGACGGGAGAGCTGAAGCAACTTCTGGTCTCGCTCGAGAGCGACGGTCGAGACCGCGTCAGATTGCATTGGATCTATATTTGTCTCGACTTTCTGGCGACGATCGCTCATGGGATGAGTGAGTGGATGGCCGCTGCTGTGTCTTCCGACGACGAGCTGTCGAAGCTGCTTGCTCTGTGCCTGACTCAGATGTTGGATGCCCACCTCGTATCCCCTGTGCTGAACCGCCTGATTCGGTCCCTCACTGCTCGGGCCGCCCAGTTCCAGGACCCCGAACTCAAGTTTGCGATTGTGCTGTGCAGTCTGCGCGCGTTCCAGCATGAGCCCGCTGTGCTGCTGAGCGTGCTGCGAGAGCTTCCATCGGATCAGCATCAGCGCCAGCTGATGCGACGGGAAATCGGACTGACACTGCTTGCGATCTCTCGCGGCGACCCCAGTCCCAAGGCAGCGCAGACAACGTTGGATGTCCTGACATGGCTGACTGAGCAAGATGACCCGAGTCTGCGGCTCTTGTCGAGCATCTCGGCGTCGGCGCTGGTGCAGCTTTACGTCAAGCTCGCGCAGAAACTCGGCCCTTCGCCGCGCCTGAATGCGATCAAATCGAAGGTGCAAGGGGACGAAGACGAGGCCATGGTCGCGCAGCCCGTCGAGCTCCCCTCACAGCTCTTGCTTTCGGTGCGCGAGATCGAGGAGCGTCTGAGGCCTGTCCCCGGCACGCCGAACCGCACGACGCCGACGCCGGATATCCTCGGGATCACGTCGTCGCCGACCGGCCTGCTGCGCTCGCCGGCGGCTACGGGACTGACCAAGACGTATGCCAACAACGATTTCCGACAGCTGCGACAGGCGGCAGGGTCTTTCCCGCGACTCAACACGAGCCGGCTGCCCAGTATGCATGGTGCGTGTTTTCCGATGCGAAGCAATAAGAACCGTTCGTCTGACTTAGTTCTAGTCGATGTAGGTACTCCCCGCGGTCCGACCTGAGCGTTGTTTTGCTGATCGGTTCTTGTTTTATCCTCTATCTTATACCATCAAAATTACAATACTGGACCCCCGTGCGCGTGACGAATGTTAGGATTTTGAAAACGCGTCGTCGGCGTCCCCGACCACGGAGCCTTCCTCGATCGCGGTCCCCGGTGTACCGTTCGGGATGTTGTGGGCTTGACAGCGGGTGGGCGGCCAGCCACTCCGCGCCTCCCTGCCGGTGGACGACAGTCGTCATTCGTTGCTTCATTCCGGCTTTCATTCAGTGTGCGTTTCTCCTGGTGTTGTCAGGCTCATTCACTTGCAGCCGTGTTTTGTGTAATATGCTCTCTGGTGTCCTTGTTGCTTTGCTTTGAACTTTGATGGACGGAGGGGAAGGTTGTATATCTAGTACTGTAATCCTGGCGTGTTTGTAACTATGTCTGTGTAACTGTGCTAGTATCGGTACCATGTATGTCTCTTTTTTGTCTGTAGTTATTCGATCGTACCAAAAGGAACTATTTGTATTTCGATCAAGTCCAAGAATAAGTTTGTAAAGTAAATCGGAATGCTCCACTGAGTTGGCGGTAGCACAAAAACAACAACATTGAGCCTGTAGAGAGGAAACATGATAGCAGAGATAGTACACACAAGGTCGTCTGATTGGGTTACGCTAATTTTCCGTGTCGCGTTCAGTGCCCGATACCGTTGATCTTGGAGGGAAGTGGGGGCACCGGGGGCACCTCCACATCCTCGGAATCGGCATCCTCTTCCTCCAGTAGTTTCGCGGCGAGCTAGAGAGGAGGGTGCGCGTGAGGTCCCCTCTGGGTGACGAAAGGGAGCCGGGCACGCACCTTCATCGCTTCCGCCTCGTTCGAGTAATGGCGTCCCCGCGCACGGACAAAGTCCGCGTGCTTCGCAGCAGCTATCGAGGGAGGAGATTAGCCACGCACAAACCCACACACACACACAAGCGCCGCGAGCACGCACTTTCTTCATCCATCTCCTCGTCCTCCTCGAGCTCCGCCTGCGCCTCCGCGCGCCCCATGCCGTCCTCGCGGATCTCGTGGCGCGCCTCGCTCGGCAGGTTGAAGCTCGTGCTGCGGCTTGAGGCGCCGCTGCCCGACCGCCCAGAGGCACTGCCCGAGCGGCCCAGGGAGCCAGAGCGCCCCGTGCTCGAGAACGACGTGCGGCGCGACGAGGGGCCGGATCCGGGGCCGATGGCGCTGCCAGGCTCGGAGGGCATAGGGGACGTGGCCATCACAGGGGAGTCGGACGGCCCGCCGGCGTGCGCGCCGTTTGTCCAGACGTACTGCCCGTTGTCGAGGTCGAGGCCGGGGATGTCTGTGGGATGCGGTATTCAATCGGATGGGATGGATGGATGGAGGGGTGTGCACGGACCTCCCTCGACGGTGTCCGTCTCTGCGTTATATCTGACGTAGGGCGTCTTCGGCTCCGTGATCTTCATGAGACTGTCCTTCTGGATCTCCGTGAGCGCGATGTTGGCCTCGTCCCATTGCAGGCTGCGCGCGGTGTGAGCATCACGGAAACGCGGGAGAGGATTCTGCGGGGCGATTGGGCCCGCAGACAGACAGACGCACTGCTGTTGGCCCGTCGATGCAGGTGGTTGGGGCGTGTTCTTAAGGATGCCCTTTGGCTTGGCGTACGATGACGAGCGCGGGATGGGCGGCAGGTGCGGCGGGTCTTCGATGATCTCGGTCGCCATTTGGTTTGTGATGAGGGAGAAAGGTTGGATCCGAGCTGACTCGAGCTAGGTAGCCGTGGAGCGATATACGGAATTAGTCCGTGTTTCGCGTGAGACATGTGCTCGGTCGGAGCCGGAGCAAATACGACTCAACATGACGAATCTGGCAACTTCAACTGATTCGTGAACGATATTTTAGTGCAGCTTCACCGTAGCGCGGCTTGCACAATTGGGGATTTGCGTAGATCTCAGATCCTAGTACTATTAGATTGATGCTAACCGCAAAAGTATAATACTAGACGGGGGCGCTGGGTTGGCTAATCTAATCCATAGTCCAGCGCCCATCGCCTATTTCAGCCATTTCATCATCTTGTCCCGTGCGTCTGGAGTTTCAATGAGTACTACAGTTTGGACGCATTCACCATCATTGATCCGATCAGGTATTGGGTTTGTTTAAGCAAATCTTAGGGGGTGCTATTGATGCTCATAGGTCTGCAAATGCGCCATGGGTCTGGAACTCCTGAAGCCAATAAAATCCTGATTAGGTAAACTGGTGATAAGACACTCTTACAACACTCCCTCATATAGCCACTGCACTGCAATGGCGCAGCTCACACCATTTATTTAAAACATTTTTTCCCAGGACTATTGGTGGTACAGGTTCTTCCATGGAAATCAACCCTCTTCTGTGAGCTTGATGCCCCATCAGGAGTTTTCCCGTCTTTGTCCTGGGAGCTCAGCATCCAAAACAATAATGTATAGCCAGAACCCAGAAAAGCGGAAATTATTATGACCGAAGATTATATGATGATAAAAAGTGGCTGGTGAATAATTTATCCAGAAAGCCAAATTAGAGCATTAACTGGAAAATCCAATGTGATCATCCTGATCATTCCGGAAATTTGAGGACACGTCCTTATTCAACAAGCATGCAAGAGTTGAATAATCAGTGTTCTGGCCTGCTTCACGTGACGTCACAGCGCAGCTCAAGAAAATACCTGTTGGAAAGGCGAAAGTCGTCCGAAAATATCCCGCGTGTTCCGGGTGCAGTAAGTAAAAGAACTTGAGATGTGCCCCAACTGGAGCCAAGCTCCGACGCCGGGATCCGAATGTCGGGCCGTTCAGGACATCGGGCCCCAAACCGGGCGATCTGCGTAGCGCCAATCCTGCGGATGGAACAAGCGGGGCAACTGACGTATTTTGAATAAACACTAAGCGATGACACCCACAAGCGCCCACTGACCATCATCGACTGGCGTTCATCCTATCGGGCTTGGATTAAACAGGCGTGAAAGCGCCCCCGAGTCTGCCTGGCTTGTTTCTTGATCTGATCTTCTATCTTCGTTGAATAGTACTCTAGAGATCGACGAAAATATCCGCCAGAACATTGTTCTCGAACGTCCCTAAGATCATCTGCACCCGTGAACAGCACCCGCGTTGATCTCTCTCATGTGATGGCTCCTTTCAAGCGTCATCCACATCTCTGTCTTAGTGCAAATCCAGTTCGATTCGAGCGACGGCAAACCTGGTCGTTGCAATAGCCGAAGCCGGTGGGCACCTGTGATGTTTTTTCACGGTCGCTGCTCAAAGTCGGGTCCCATGCTCTAGGAGCTGACGTGCGACGACTATTTTCCGGTCCAGGGACAGCAGCCGTAGCCGGTCGTCCTCGCGGGGATAAACTCAAGATACCCTCTCGAAGGATATAAAAGCTGGGTGTGTAGTGCCACTAGTAGGAGATTCGTGCTTGTAACCAGCAGCCTCTCCAGACATGAAGTTCTCAATCTCTGTTCTCCTCGGCCTCGCCTCTCTTGCGGTGGTGCTCGCGGCTCCAGTCACCGAGCCCCGCGCCGCCTGCGCAGACGTGATCGTAAGCAGCACTAGTCGCGTTGCAGCGCCGACGACGCGCGCACTCACGCCCCATCTCCCAGGTCTTCTTCGCGCGCGGGACGACGGAGGCTGCGCCGATCGGCAGTCTCGTCGGCCCCCAGTTGGAGTCCGCACTGCAGGGCCTGTTGGGGAGCAAGACACTTGCGTTCAACGGCGTCACCTACGCTGCGAGCGTCGCCGGATTTCTGGAGGGCGGGGATCCCCAGGGCTCGCAGAACATGGCGAACGATGCAAGTCGCCTCTGATTCTGCTGCTGCAGATCGGCTCGTTTTGACGCGTATTTCGCAGTTGACCAACGCGGCGAACTCGTGCCCGAACGTACGTTCGTTTCCGGGCATTTCGAAGAAGCCGCTGCTGATGTTATCTATTTTTGCATTTAGGCGGCACTCGTCACGTCTGGGTACAGCCAAGGCGGCCAGCTGGTGCACAACTCGGCCAAACTATTGTCGGCCAAGGTGCAGGCCCGCATCAATGCCGCAGTCATCTTCGTGCGTTGAAACCCCTGCCTCAGTAGAAATAAAATAGAGCTGAAGAAATTACAGGGCGACCCCGACGACGGCTCGCCAGTGGTTGGCGTCAGCGCGTCCAAGACACTCGTCATCTGCCACACCGGCGACGACATCTGTCTGCACGGGGACCTTGTCTTGCCGCCCCATCTGTGCGTTGCTGCCACAAACCTCCCACGTTCTTCTGTTGTAATTTGATGAAATTATTTCAGGACCTACGGGTGGACACGCCCACCGCGGCTGCGTTTATCGTCAGCAAGGTTTGAACATCGGCACGTGATCTGGGTTCAACCTCCACCTCACGTGTTTTCGATTTGGCCTTTGGGGGCGAAGTGTTGTTTTTGGTAAATAGGAATAGGAATGTGATATACAAGGATCGAACTTGTAAAATTAAGAAATCTTTGCCTTAGTCATTGAGGTTTCAAGCGGATTGATGAATAAGATGGTGCAAGAAAACAAAATGAATGTTTGCTTCGAGCTCTTATAGACGATATTACAAAGTGCATAGACTAAACATTCGTATCCAGGGACTCAGTGATTCTCAATGCCCATAATTTCCTTTCCTCCTTCACGTTGCGAACTTGAAGGATTAGAATCTCCTAATCGAACTACACTTTGCTGACAATAAAAGCAGCCGCAGCCGACGCATCCTGGCCGTACGTCCTATCAAACAAAGTGAGACCCATGCGTATCAACTTGGGTGGAGAGACAACATACAAGTGCGGCGGCAGGATGTTGTCTCCGTGCGCGCAGATGTCGTCGCCGGTGTGGCATATGATCTTGGTGTTGGCCGCGCTGACGCCCGCGACGGCCGTGCCGTTGTCGGGGTCGCCCTGTGTGCACCCCGTCTCAGTATCCCTCGGGTTGTATAGACAAGGATGAGCCACGCACGAAGATCACTGCGGCTTTGATCCGGGAGGATACGTTGGAGGACAGCATTTTGGCCGAGTTGTGGACCAGTTGGCCGCCCTGGCTGTAGCCGACCGTCACGAGCGCGGCCTTGGCGTAAACATCAGAACTCAGAACCAAGACCCTTCTGGTGACGATCGACGCACCTTCGGGCACGAGTTCGCCGCGTTCGTGAGCTAAACGAACTTTTAGCCAACCAAGTTCTCTGACGTGCTGAAAATACAAGCAGCTCACGTCGGCGGCCATGGTCTTCGAGCCCTGCGGGTCGCCGCCGGCCAAGAATCCTTGCACGTCGGCAGGGTAGCTGACGCCCGCAAACGAGAGGGTCTTGCCCGAGCTGCGGAGCGCGCTGGTGAGCGCCGACTGGAGCGGCGGCCCCGCGACGCTCCCGATCGGCGCGGCCTCGGTCGTGCCGCGCGCGAATACGACCTGCAGCAGGGAATGAGTACGGAGCGAAACGCGTCAATCGGATGGGGGCACGGACCATGACGTCCGCGCAGGCAGCGCGCGGGGCGTTCGCGGTGGGCGCACCGAGGGCGACGGACACGAGTGCGAGTTGGAGAGTGAGGAGAGTAGCGAAGGTGTGCATCTTGCAGTGGGTGGATGGGTGGGTGTTGTTGTTGGGTTTCTGTCTGGACTATGCCCCGAGTGGCTTAACGTTTTATAGAGTGCAGCTTGGGGCGATTGTTCGGCCTAGTGCACCGATGGATCACAGCATATTCGACCAGGATACTGCACCCGGCTTGCCTACCATTGTACCAGCACACCCCACCCACAGGACCCACCCAGCATGGAAGCACGGTATTCTTTTTGACAGGTTAATCGGGATTCGATTCTCGGGACATCCGCGCTGGGATGGAAACAGTGGCGGCAGACAAGTTCAACCGTGGGAACTCACAGCCACTGACAGCCCGCACTTTGGGTGTCGACGACCTTCCCAGGTCTCTGGTCGAGCTGGGAGAGAAAATCAAGCACTAGCCCGCGCAGATGGTGCAAGGCAGGGGGGAGGCGTGTCGTACACACAGAATCCCGTTCTGAGCCGGTAACTAACCCCGTAGCTCCGACATTGCATCCCATCTGCCAGGAACTTGGGGGCCTCGTCCGTAATCAATGCGGGGGAGGGTGCTTCGTAGACCCACCAGAGTATCTGGCCCGTCTGTCCGTCCGTCACCAGTGCATACCGACCCTGTTCGCTTCACAGCCGGCCGGACCCCTCTGCCGAGGAATTAGGGTACGGACAGCGTTGCAAAGCAAGTTGGTATGTGTGCATACATAACGGAGATCGGAGAGAAGCTGCTGCAAACGAAAACAAGAATATTGTCGCGACTGCCGGAGAGTGCGATCCGCTGACTGCCGTGGTTATCGTATCGCGTGGGTCCCGTGACCGTCGAAAAACGAGCCCTGCGCATCACTAGTCTCCCGGCATATGCATGACTAAACTTCTGTCTCAACACCACCCTCGTCGTCGCGTTTCAATGTCGTCGCATCGCACCGGATGCAATCGCAGGGCACTTAGGCTTTGGAGGTGTCGGCGGCACGCGCATTATCTCTGAGCCGTTGACGCGCCGTGCAGTCATATTCGGAATGCCATGGCTGTACGCTGCGGTCTACCACGTGGGCGTCGCGCGCGACAGGATCTCGATCCCTTCGCACTTGCAATTTGCATCAGTACTTGGAATGATCGAGTTTTCTCAACAGCGTGCTTTATTGTAGTCACGTGAGGCTACTTTTACACATATTCTCCTCCGTACTTGCGATTCGATGCCCAAAATAGATTCGACGTAGCCCCGCTCCAGTGTTCGAAATTCCAAAGCTGCTATACGCCAGCAATATCAAATACCGGCAATCTCCGTGTTCCCATCATTAATATGCTGCACTACCGCGAAACATAGCGACATCCGCACTGTTGAACATATCCTTGATACTGCGATCCTTCCCGATGCTTTTCTGCAATGTTGAAGTTTTATGGGGAGCCCCAGAATTAGCGCCCAACGAAGATGCGATGAAATCTTCCCCCGTTTCGTTCGTCAATGAGGGGTTGCAGGAGCGATTTGAGTCGTGCGTTGCGCCCAAACAAGCGAGGATCCGGGGCACATGGGAGGCGGCTGTCCACTTCGTTATCGATGCGCTGAATACGCTTCACCTCGTCGCTAGTGCGTTGCTGGATGCCTGATTGCGAGGGACGCCGGCCGCTGAATTCGTTCTAGGACAGGGCCGCATCGAAAATGTAGTTTCTCCTGCCGCTGATCTACCTGATTCTGCAGCGATATTTTGAGATCCTGCGGATCTGCCAGAGCAGGATCATTCATGCTGACTGACGAGCTGTGCGATGTCGCCGACACGCTGAACCGGGCGGCAATCGCTGTGCGGGATCGCGTGGATTTACTTGAACGTTCGCGGCCTGGCTGTGGGTCTGCTAGCAGCAGCCTGGCACGGAAGCGCACTGCAGCAAGCAACCTTCAAACAACAGAAGGCCGACGCACAACACAAGTTCACGACTTTCGCGTACGGACTAGTTGAGCGACTCTCCCGTACGAAGCCTGGACCCGATCTCACACTGAAAGGGTCGCCAGTTCCAGTACATGCACGAGCCAACAGGACTCGCGGTGCAGCTAAGGTGCCGAACTACCCGCTCAGCCCGCGCGCTGTCTTGAGCGCGTCCTTGGCTCGTAGTCCAGGTGCGCCGAGCTGGTGGTGGACTCTGTCCCGCGATGCAGGTCGTGCAGACGAGATGTGTGCCAACCATGTTGGCTCTGTGTCAACTGCTAAGGCAAGCGTGCTAACCCTCTATCTTAAGCATCTGAAGCGTACATCTACACGTCATCTGAGTCGACGGAAAAGGGCATCAACTGGTACGGCCACAACCCGCACCATCACGACTTGGTAAGGTGCCAGCCGGCGGTCAATAGCGCGGACGAGGAGCAGCACAGCCTCGAGTCCCGTGTCGCTGCTAGTTTCGGGAATTGGAGGGCCCGATGGGGATGGGGAGAGCAAGCGGCTAGCGGGGATGGAGAAGCTGTTGGGGCTGTTGGTGGAGCAGGCGGGAGCACGGGCTGAGGAGAGCGATCCAGGCCACGGCTCCCGCGGGGGCGCGGAAGCAGTCGGCACCCGCTGCTGATCTAGATTCCGACTCTTGTTGTCCGCAGCTGCTTGGCTTTTTTACGCATCCTGTGGGGGCAACCCCTCTGAGTGATCTCATGCGGATTTGGGGCGTTTAGGATTTCGTGCCACCTGACTGCACCGTTCGGACATCGCCGAATCGGAGGTTGGCGATGAGCGACTTTCAGCACAAATGCATATATTGCCCAACTACGTACTTCAGATCAATGATTAATCGTCCCAGGCCGCCCAGGCAAAGGAGTGCGCACAACCCTCTGGATGCGCATCCGACTTGACGGGCCCAGCAAAACACAGCACAGGTGCCTTGATGTCCAGCTCGTCCTCCCAGTCCGTGACCTCCACAAGACCGCTCAGCCCTTCCTCCGAGTCGTTCTCCAGATCCTCATCGTCAAAGCGCATGATCGTGGATCCGAGCCTGTACGACTGAAACAGCCGCGCGCGAATCTGCACGATCTGGGAGAGACCCTCGATCCAGCCCTGCTCAAAGTGCTCTCGGATCTCAGCGTGTTTCGATGCGGACACGGATGCGGGGAGCGTCGTCGCAAACGAGCGCACGGCCGGCGGCGGGGGCAGCAGACGCACCTTCCGCGTGGCCACCGCCTCCGGGGTGTTCCTGAACCCCACGACGCGTGTTTCCCGCGGCGGGGACTGCCGCAGCGAGATGGTCGCGGTGCTGACGCCCTTCCGCCCCGGCCGCGCTGTCCGCCGGACGGCAGCGGGCTCGACCGCTACAGTCTCCAAGCGCGCCTGCCGCAGTTTCTTCTCCCGCTCCCGCATCCTTCGTACACCCGACAGCGCGAATCCCTTGCCCAGGACAGCCCAATCCTCCGAGTGGAAGTCGCCGCGCAGCAGAGTCGTCTTGTCCAGGATCAGGTGGGCCAGTCTCGGCAGCCGCGGAAAGATCGTCTCGGTCAGATCAGAGCCAAAGACATTGCATGTCGAGAGGTCCAGCAGCTCGACGGACGGCAGCGACCGGTAATGCGTAGTCAGCGGCCCGGCAACAGGCCTCGCTGGAATACGAAGACGGAATGATTTGAGAGTGGAAAGATACGCTGACCGCGCCAGATTCGCCAGATGCAGATCCAGACGGAAGAACACGATCGGCTGTGCGAAGGAGACCTTTGGCGCCTGAGAAGGATCCATGGGTTGCTGAATGATGGACAGAGTAGGGAGATTCGACGCTGGCCATTGCGCGAGGCATTCCAAGACAGGGTCGAAATACGAGCCCTGTCAGTGGCACGGTCAGATGGATGTCAAAATCCGCGTAGAAAGAGCCTACACTCAAAAACTGCTGATAAGTCGCTTTCTGGACGCTAGAAAGACGACGGTATCAGATAGCCATAGGAAGAGAGAGAGAGGCCAGCGCACTATGGCCTGAAGATCAGGGAGAGGTTGGTCAGCTCCGGTCGAGGCCTTGACGATCCAGTCAGCACCATACTCGATCTGCATCAGTCTAAACACCTACCTTTCGAGCACGCTCCTCAGATGCTCGGGAGAGAAGTTCGTACCGATGCACAGCACAAGCGAGCGCAGCCGCGGCAGCTTGCTGAGGATATTCAGCACGATCTCTGCATCCACGGTCCACTGGTCCTCGAGGCGGAACTCCTCCACGTGTCCGGCGACCCTTGCCCCGTCCGGCTTGAGCAGCCGCAGCGTGAACAGTACAGCCTGTTCTGCACGCGTGAACACGATGCGCTCGAACAGCGGCTTGATGGAGATGGGGTGGTGGGGGAGCGCTCGCGTCAGAGCTAGGAGAGACTGCCGGTCGTCTTGCGGGATTTGTTCGGCAATCGAAGCATAGAGTTCCACGGGAAGAGTTATCGCAGGCATAGATCGATACGAAGCGCAGATGGCGTCCGTTGCTGACAGAACATATAAACTGAAGGTCGAGGTTCTGGGATGACGTCGAGGACGAAGGAGAGCTCGGCTAACGCCATAGTCTGCTGAGTAACGCCAATCGAATGACTCTGAGACAGCAAGCCACGTGACCGATCGAGAGGCATGAGATGATAATTTCCAGTTGGACGCGCGAGAGACGGATTCATGACCGCAGGACTAGATTATGAATTTTATTGGCATATCCTACAACAATGCATGGAATAGTAAGGAACATATGTACACTATGGCTGTCAATCTACACAACCGCTCCATGAGAAGCCGTATCTGGTAGATTATTCAGATTTACCCTTCCCTCGTCGATCCATGCCTTCTTCACCAGCTTCTTCCTGTCTGACCAGTACAACCGATACACAACCTTGATCGTGTTCTCTCCGGCCTTGGTCACCTCAGCAATCTCACGGATCGATTTGTTCTTGCCCATAAGAGCGCACGTGAAATACAGTGCGCCGCTCGCGATGGACAGCGGACTCCTGCCCTCTGCAATGCCGTACTTGCGTGCGGTGACGATGATGTCCGAACAGACCGATTGCACGTTCGGCGGCAGGTCCAGATGATTGCAGTACCGCGCTAGCAGCGTCTCCGCGCCAGCCTGTGTCGTCGACGTCGTGGACCCGTTGTTCAAGTCCAGAGTCTTTTGGATCGCTTTGCAGCACTGCCCTAGCAGCTTCTTCGACACCTTGGTCATCTCGCAGATCTCACGAAATGCGCGAGACACACGGGCTTGCCGACAGGCGAGGAATATGCATGCGGCGACGACGGCATCCACCGGTTTCCCGCGCAACAGCTTCTCGTCATCAGAGCGCTTGTATAGCTGCTTGGCGATGTCGCTGATGGTTTTGGGGAGCGAGAACTGGTCGCACCAGGTGGCAATTTGCCGGAATGCGGTGAGCACGCTGCGCTCCGAGCGAGCACTCTGGGCACGCGAAGCCGCCCGCTGCAGCTCCTTCGCCAGACCCGACCCGCCGTCCCGAAAACTGACCATCGTGTCCAGATCTTCGCCGAGCAGCGGATCCGATGCGGCACCCACACGCGACGGGTCGTCACCCTCGTCGTTCGCGAAGGTCTATCGGGGAGAAGCGTGGTGAGTAACGGCAGACGGACGCACCGCCGCCTTTGCAAAAGAATGGGTACGTACCCGCCATTCACTCCGGGTATCCACAATCCTGTCACCCAGCACCAATCCACACGACGCGCACACCAAATCTCCGCTGCTGAACTCTTCGGCAATTTGGGGGTTCGGGTCTTTGCAGTCGGGGCAGATGAGCCGAACGTTCAGGTCCGGCCGGAACGTGGGAGGTAGTTCCTGCTGGCCAGGCTGCTTTGCGAGAGGGAAGGGTTGCGAATAAGCCATGGATGGTAAGTGGCTTCAGGAAGAATGCGAAAGTGAAGCAGTTTTTCGTGAGGGGGTGAAACCGAACTGAGGATTCCAAGTCGTTTAGGGAGAGCAGACAGCCCGAGGGATATTTCGACGTCTCTTCTCTTCTGGGTATCTGAATTACTGGTCCGACCTTCCGACGTGGATGACGGAGGGGAGCAAGGATGAAGAACAGGACAAGGGCCCGAGCTTGTGGCTATGTCTCAATTTGTCAGCTCTGTTTGCACCAGCATGCACCGCCACGGGTCGACTCATCTCTCTGACTCTTAGCCTTTTGCCGTGGAGATCAGAGGGTGATGTCGGTTCTACGAACGACCGATGACCGCATTGCGAAAACTTATTTAAATCCATATCTTGTCACAATTGGCATGAACGCTTGTCCTGTTCTGTTGCTGGAGATGAAGCGCTGCGAGTAGAATTTTGAGTCATTCTGAGTCAATTTTAGTCAGCATTCGAATATGTATGGATGACAAAGGCCAAGTGCGTTGCAACTTCCGCTTGTTTGAAATGCTCATGACTTGTTGTGATCTGAATACCAGCGTATGATTGTGACTTTATGTGACATTTCGCGTCTGTGATGTAGGCAAGCACGGATTACAAGATGTAGTGTACTGCGTATAATTTAATTAGATGCGAATTATTAATAACTTTAAGGATGAGCAATCGCTCTTGTTTCGATTCAGCGCACGAAAATGCCATCAATCACCGACTGGTATATCTCCTCCACTGCCTTGCGCCGGATGTTGCCTTTGGTGACGGTGCGCGGCAGAGAGCCCTTGGGGACGACAACGATCATAGCTGTCGAGGTGATACGTTCATGCAAGTAGCGGCGAGCGTGGAACTGCCTTGTCTTTCGGATGATGTCCCGCTTGAGCTTCTCCTGGTCCACAGCCTCCGAGCCGGGTTCGACAAACAGCACGGGACTCGGTCTGGCAGAGCCCACGACAATGCATTCAGAGATTAGATTGCCGCACGAGGCACGGGCGTTCTCCTCGATGGCCTTCGTGTTGCACCGCAGACTGCTCTCCATCTTGATCCAGTCGTCATCGCGGCCTTGCGAGAGATACCGTCCCGGCGCGGCTTCGATGAACAGATCCCCGGTGTGGAAGTTCCCGTCAGATTGTCGCAGCGAGGGGTGGGGGCAGTCGCCCGACTGTGCGAGGACAACCAGCTCGAGGATGCGGGTAGTCGAGACGTGCGGACCGGCGTTGCCGGTTTCGATGGGAACAAAATCGTAGGCTACATCTTCAGCCGGATACAAAAGGTTGGCCTCGGGACCACAGCCTCCGCTTGAGATGAGTAGTGCACCCACTTCGGTGGACCCAAAGACATTCTGGGTACCAAGATGAGAATGAGAAACCCTTGCGGGGGGAAATGAACACTCACTCTGAGTTTGATGCTTTGGCTGAGCGCCCAAGCTTCTTCCTCACGGGGCAACGGCAATCCGGTGTACATCAGCTCGTCCAGAGCGGTCAGTGCTTTGAGAACTCGGGCGTCTTCACGCGAGGTGCGCAGATGTGTGGCCGCAAAAGATCCAAAGATATTCAATCTGTTGAGCCCCTGATCCTGAATCATATCCACCAATTCGGAAGGTGAGAATGGAGTCGTCAGGGGCTGCACGATACAAGCATTATGCTGAAGATATCCAATGAACACTGGAAAGTCAAAGTCAGACGATGAATGGAGACCGGCGCAAACAAACTCACGGAAGTTCTGGAATATGTGGCACATGCTTCCTCTGTAGGCGATCAGCACATGTTCTTGGAGCAGTATGGAAATTCTCACCCCCAGCTAGCGACGTCGAATCGAGCAGCAGTCTCCCGCTTAGGGGCACAGGTCTGCGCGGATTTGCGGATGGTCGATTCCATCCACCGGTACGTGCAAGGGACTAGTTTCGGCGAGCCAGAGGTGGAGCCACTAGTGTGGAAGTAGAAAGCAATGGCCTCTTCCTGCGCCTCAGGAAGTGAAGGCAAATCTACAGCAGAGCTTCCACTCGCAACAAGCTCTGCGGCCCGGTAGATAGGGATAGGCCAGGTGCCGAGCGCAGACTCGAACAAATCCTCGTAGATGAGCGCCTGAGCACCGGTCTTGACAAGCAGCTCCAGAATCACATCGGCACTGGGGAGTCGCAGGCTGAACAGTTGGGGAATGAAACCTGCGCGCGAGAGACCGTAGATGTTAACCACGTCCTTGTAATCATATCCACTGATCCTGTAGAGGAAATGAGCCTTCGATCTGCAGCTGAGAACACGGCTACGCACCAAAGCCCGACGACCGACCCAGCGGGAATCCGGTCTCGACGGAAAATGCGCAGGAAATGACCGGCTGTCTCCTGGATATCCTGTAGTAGCTGTGCATAGCTTATGTCCCGCCAGATAGGATTGGACGTTCCCTCCGATCGACGAGGGACCTTGAAGGCAACGGCAGCCGGGAAACGGCGCGCACTGCACTCGAGGATGCTGAGATGTGTTGTGGTCATGGCAGTGGGTGGTGGTTTTCGGGTTCGACCTGGAAGATCTGGGACAGCATTTATACTTGCACAAGAACATTTTCTTAAAAGGCCGGGGCTGTAAGATGGTAGACGTGTGACGCTGTATTGCCTCGTAGGGAGCCAGATCCCGGTGAAACGTCGATAAACAGGAACAGATGAATGCGCCAGCCAGTCGGCAACAGATGCGTAGCTATCATCTTGCTAGCTTTGGATACGTAAACCTGTAAACGCAATTAAGAGCCTTGATTGACTCGAAAAGCGATGCTAGGCTGCAGTGGAGGACATACATTTCTGCGCTTAGATCAATGATTGCTCATGTCACAAATGCGACATGTACGGAGACGAGGCTGACTCGGTCAGCACTACGCGCAAACATAGGAAGATTTGCGCTGAGTAACTCGGTCTATGCCAGTTTGGAGATACGGAGGGATTTTCGACCGACGCACCGTCTGTTCGAAAGCCAACTGCTGGAGCCTAATTATGCATCCAACGGAGGATTCTTGCGGACGTGTGTGACACGAGATCCTTGGGCCAAGCATGCTCGCTTCCGCAAAGTCTCCACGGTGCCTCAACGGGAATGATTCGATGGTCTGGGTTGGTATGAGGTGGTGCTCGCCCGCTGGGCCGTCGCTGGGCAACGTGTCCAGGACCAAGAAATCAGCACCGCCACACGACGACACATCTTACCACGTGCCAATCTTCCGATCCCGATCTCCCCGTTTCTCATTTTCTTCGACTGATACTATGTACTGCGTTCCGCAGGCACAAACCGGCGCACAAAAATCCGAGCGCGCGATCTAAGGATCTGATTTCCAGACGGCGTCGAATCGCACCCCGAGCCGACTTGAGACGGCCTCGTGTGTGAGATGGAGATTAGAGTCCTGCGTTTGCAAATCGCACATTCAACTCCGAATCGGATCCCGAGTCCGTTCCCGAGTCCGGAGCCGAATGAGGCCTCGTCGAATCATCCCCGAGGCACCGGTCTGTGCAACGAACTCCGCGCGCGCCCCACCGACGACGGTCACAGTCAGCCGAATCTTTCGAGTCGACATGGGACCCAAACATGATTTTTTGACGCATATACGCGGCTTTACCCATCTCCCAAGTTACCGCCCTGGAGTGATAGACAATCGCGCGCGATGAAACAATCTAGCGCCTGAAGCGCTATGTGCGTCACGGAGACCAGAGGTACCCAGCCCTGGCCCCTCCGCTCGGACGTTCCCGGCCGATCTTTTTCTTCCCGCTTGCTTCTCACATTGAACCCGCATCAAAGCCGTGATCTTTTGATCGCGATGCGCAGACCCGCGTCCGTGGAGCACAGGAGGTTTCTAAGGCCCGACGCTAAATTTAGCCAGCCCGTCTTGACGATTGGCGCGGCCTGAAAGGCACACAGAGACTGAGGGCCTCGCAGTTCCAGTTTTGATGTTTGAATCACAGTGTCAGAATCAAACGGCACCGACTTCCCGGGGTGTCGTCCCGACATCCGGAGATCACCAAGCCGAGTCATCTATAGATGTCCCGGGAGAGGACCGCGCGAGCGCGGATGCAGAATACAGTCCTAAGCCGAGGGGCGGCCATAGAAATAGGATAAATGAAGGCGGGGGCCAGTGACCCAGTCAGTCTCACTCAGCAGTAAACGCGGAGTGGAACTCAATCAGTGGGCAGATCGGCGCAACCAATCGGGCGCGCATCTCGACTCAACTCAGGGTGCGGCGCAGTTGGCAGATCTTCCTCAGCACCCTGGTGGCTGAGCTTGGGAGAATAAGTTATTCTTCTGGTCATCTATGCGCTGTTCGGGTTCTTGTCTTGTCTCGGCGCACAGAAGGGCTGGCCATATTCCCCAATAGAAAATTCAGGCAGTGTCCTCCCACCCCTAGCCGAGCGTATTCGAATAACTCGTCCCATCACCAAGTCTGACGATGCGGAAGCACTCTGGATATTATCACATGCAAATGAGTCTCTGACCCGTATGGACCAGGACGGAGCAGAGCCGAGATGGGGTCACTCGAAATACCGTTGCCTCCACTCTTTCCTCCGGAGTTGGTCCATTGTACTTGCGGACAACACATAAGCTTAGGCTTTAAAGTCACGATAATCACGTGAATGTGACGCGACGTGTAGCTTAACGTTCACATTTATTTGAGTGGGCGAGCCAGTATTCAAGCGGCCCAGTGAGAAATTGGGAAACTTTCATTCTATCCCTTTTTCAAGATCTCCACAAGGCTGCCCTGAATTACAACGCCGTCAAGTATAGTGCAGAGAAGCCGCCTTTGCATCGATAGAATCACAGCTCGTCTCTAGGTGCCTCGGCTTCTTCGGCGACCACTTTAGTGTCTGCATCTGCACCAGACGTCTTGCCCGAGCCAGCCAAGGCATTCGCATCCGCCGCCACAATACGAGACCGGATGACACCTTCCTCTGCCAGCTTGCTTGCGAAACGGGCGATCTCCGAGTCGTATACTTCCCATTCTGGGATCTGGCGCGCACGGACAAGTTTCGGTTCTTTCTGCAGAAGAGGGGGGAGGTATTAGTATCATATCCGCACGTCGGGCCAAGTACGGATGCACTCACAGTCAGCGGATTCTGGCAGAGATCGATCGTCTTGGCACGGTGCAGTCTGTCTTTGCTGCACCACGTCTCGCACTGAACAGGTGTTAGGCCGCAGAGCGGAGAATTCGCACGTGACTCACCCAGAGCCAATCTTCAGGCAACGAGAACTGGCGGACGCAAAGTTAGTAATCGACCCATCGGCCACTGAATGGCCGGGCTTACTATCGGAACCTCCCGCTGAAGGTTGTTGGGAAGATCTGATTCAGGTGAGCATGCAGTGACTGACGCAATTAAAAGGGGCCGCAGCTAACCTTGATCCAGATTAGCCAGCGAGCCCGGGTCAGCAGACAGCTGCTGGTACGACCCCCGAAGCATGTCACCAGCGGCGAGCTGCCGGAAGCGGACAAGATCAATGACGTAGAGCGCACTGATGTGGTACGGCATCCCCTGCAGGAAATCCTTCCAGTATCCTGTCTTCCAGAACCGGAAACCCTCCATGTCGGTGTTGTCATCACCCATGGGCGTGTATCCGTAAGGGGCCCCGTGCAGATCCAAGTCAACGAGCTCTTTCAGGTCCGCGCGCACAATTTGATCGGCATCAACGAAGATGACCTTCTTGAGGTCCATCGGGAAAAGCACGTCGAGGAACAGGATCTTGTATGCCCAGATGATCCGTTGTTTCTCTTTCTGCGCACGAAGCCAGGACGGCCACTTGTAAGTCACAAGCTCATACTGGAAGTTGTACGCTTCCGCCATATGTGGAATGAATTCCTGTCCGCGAGGTTACCACCAACTATGACGTAGCTGAGTGCGCAAAGAATTGCTACTCACCAGGAACGACGGCGACAAGAAGTTTTCGATAAACCAGAACTTAACGGTGCTCTTGGTGTTGCGCAGCACACTGAGGATCATGATCGACACAAAACGCTTGTCACAGCTTTAGATTAAACAAGTACAGGGCATACGACATGCCGCTCACCTCGTATAGCAGCCCGGAGGCTACCGTAAAGATGTTGATGTCAGCCTGTTTGGTCACAGGCACGACCTCCTTGGATGAGAAGATCGACTTGAACAGCCCGCCGAAGATGGAACCCGACCGGTCTCCCTCGTTACTGGGTTCATCCAGCACGTCCTCGCGTTCCTTGCCCGGATACCTCTGCAGTCTCGGATAGATCGTCGTCCCTTCGAAGCTGGTCACCGCAATCTCGTCCCCCGCCTCGGACACAGCTCGGCTGTCCAGTCCTTCATTTCCGACGCTTTCCATGAAGAAGATCTCTCGACCCCGGCCTTGCTCGCGGATCTCGAGCCGGAAAACACCCGGCTTCGCTTTGAACTGCAGGTAGCCCAGGTTCGCGACCACTTGTGTGTCGTCCACAGGCGAGGAGTCGGCGTTTAGCAGCTGCAGCTGCACCCCGCGTGGCGGAGCGCCTGTCACCGAATCACGCGCATGGCCTTCGACCACGAGATAGTCGAGCGCAAAGTCGGCATCGACGCTGGGTTCCGATACGCTGCCGAGCTGGATGTTGTCCAGGTCGTACAGGGCTTCCCGGGGCCGAACAAGCCAGGAGGGAGGCACGTCCATCGCTAAGGTGTAGATCGGCTCAACGGGGAGCTCTGAGAAGACTGCCTCCGTTGGCATTTGGACACTGCCGAAGCGGTGTAAGTACCACGCATGTCACGACAACGACCGGAACGTACCCGTCCGAATCGAATACGAGCGAAGGCAACAGAGCATATCGGTAGAATCGTTTGAGGGGGATCTGAACTATGTAAAGAACGACCGCACAGGTCTAAGTAGTTTGGCACACACCTCTTCATTGATCGAAGGATTAGTGTACACTTTGATGTATACATCCGGGATGTGCGCAAGCCACTGGTGCCGATCCATCAGTCAGGGCGCGATCTCCAACAAAAGAACCCACCTCGAGTAGACCGGCCCATTTTTGGGCAGTCTCGCTGATGGGATCTACCAGCACAGCAATCTGGTACAACGCTGTTGCGTTGTCACCGAACTGGAAAGTCGAGTATCGGTCATCCAGCAGCTGATAGCTGCGTTGTCTCGGACGTTTAGGAGGGTCGAAGATCCCTCCGCCTCCGGGTTCTGGTGCCTCCAATGCGGCGACGATGGACACACAGGCAGATATCAGTGCAGCCGAGGTCGCACTACGAATGATGATCAGGCCGGATCCTGCAGCAATAGCAGACGAAGCGCTCACCGATCCAGTTCTCTGAGATCAGGCTTGATGGTCTCCAAAGCCACGATCACTGGCTCAGCTCGTTTCCGCAGCTCGAATGTCTCCAATGCTCTGAAATCGGCCGCGGAGAAGTCCTTGGGAGCAATAGGCCCAACAATCTTATGCCTCAGGTCAGTCTGAGATCTAAGCACCACGAGAAGGGCACGTACACGGCCGTTCACGATTACGATCTGTTGGCCTGGAGCAAGCTCAAGCTCTCGCAGAACTAAACGTCCCCCATTCACCGACCGGACATACTCGTCCCAGGAGAAGTCAGCTCCGCTGGTGAGTTCATCGGCAGTCTGAGTTCCGTCGCTCTGAATCACCAAGCCGGGCTCCAATGCCTGCAGAAGCTTGGCTGGGGTTGCCTTGGACAGCAAATTTTTCACGACGAGATGCGAAAGGAGCCAGGACTTTGGCGGCCTGACCGAAGAATCCAGCTCGATTGTACTCGGATTGTGGATGAAGGAGAGTCGCATCTTGGAGTTCTCGTCCTGAGACACGCGGTCGCGTCAGGGCTGTGACAGTTGCGAGGTGCCACGCTACTCACGAACGACTGCAGTGCCTCCTTGACCAAATCCAGTCCACCTTCGCTGTCCAGATCCGCGACGACATAGACGGTCAGCGGGAGCATTTCCGTCTCGGCTGCGAATCAGGTCAATATTCCCAGTTCCTCATCTCGAGTGCACGCTTACCAGGATAAACAAAAGATCCAGGCAGGACCTTGAACCCTGTGCGTCTGAACGTGTCGGGGAGGTTGAATATCCTGACCGCAGTCTCTGGGAAGATATATTTGTTTCTCCGGAGGCTGGTGGTGGGCTGGTCGTAGAAGTACGTCGAGATGTGCTGGGCGGTTTCCTCCGTGATCTTGCCGTTGTAAAGCTCCTCCTGCAAGTGCTGGGTCTGGGGTGCTATCTCCATCTGCATCCCTCGCCAGAATCCCTAGAGCGGCATGAATGAGCAAAGGGAACGCGCGCATCGAGTACGGCTCACTTCATCCACGTCGAGGTGCTTCCCATTGACGAAACTGTGTCCCTTGCTTGAAGCAGCGAGTGTTGCGCCAAGCCGCTCGGCATAGCTGCGCCCTTTGGCCACCACCATCGTTTCAGGGCTGTCCTCTGCGAGAACGGCATCAAAGTCCACAGGCTTCGCTGCCTCGGCATCCTGGGGATCATTGAGCAGCAGCTCGGTCGAAAACGCAAATTTGATCGCATCCCAATCGAGCTTGCCGTCCGTGATCGAATTCATGACCTGCACCGATTAAGAACAGGATTCGAGCCACAACACATAGTCTTACCGAGGTCAGGAAACTCATCGTCCGCTTCCGGCCATAGTTCTTCACACCATGGTAGAACAACTTGGCCATCTTCTTGCCGTCCTCTGTCTCGGTGATGGGCACGATGCCGAACCGCAGAGGGAAGCTGCGGCTGACGACGTTGGCCACCGCGCCCGTGATCATGTTGAGACTGGCCGGCGACGACAGATCCAGCACGAGCACGATGTTGAACATGTTCAGTTTGATCTGGTGGAACTGGCCAGGATACAGCGGGCGGAGAAGCTACTTGTTTTGCCGCGTCAGCGACGAAGGAAAGCAGCGGACGCAACGCACAGTCTGGATGTTCGCCGACCACCCCGCATACCGGCTGTCCTTCTCAAGGTCATTCCACCACACAATCACCTCGCCTCCCTCGGGGCGGTCGCTGGCATCGAAGAGATTGTCCATAACGGCGGCGCTTTCGCTGCTGCTCCCGGAAGGATGTGCGACCAGATCAATCGCCTCCATCCGCGACAGACCGAGGGCCGTTAGCGAAGTCAAAACCGTGCGCTCCTTTCTGACGAAGCGGAGCAAGCCGAGCGGATTGATGTCCTTCTCCGTGAGCGACGCTCCGTTGACCCAGAACGCATTGACACCCGCCTGGGCTTTGAGCTGGTTGGCGTGGACCTCCTCTTGGAGGCTCGAGTTGACGACAACCTTGCGTGAAAGCGGTACCATGTATTTGGGGAAGTTTTGAGCGAGCTGGCCCATCGTCACAAGCGGGTCGTCCGAATCCGCAATCAGTTGTGTGGCTTGGAAGCCGAGAGCTGGTGAAGGTTAGCGACAATCACTATTAGCTATTGGCACGACGGACCGGCCAAGGCTGCTGCAGTCATCTCGGTTGCAGGAGTCTCCGGCTCAGGGTAGGAGTCGATCAGAGCCATGACAGGATCGACAACGACAGCCTCTTCAGGAGTGTTCTCGCGAGCAGCGGAGCCTGACGATTGTTGCCTGTCATCCACAGCCAGATAGTCCATCTTCTTCAGGTCGAGGGCGACCCCATAGCCAGACAGAAAGTTGCGCGAGCCGGTACTCGGTCCTGGAATCGGGCGGAACACGTATTCGACTGGATGTACGGGTCTATCGGCCAGCGCATACAGATACGAGTGCAGTTCACGGAAGTTGGCGGAGTCGAGAGATGCGTAGAGGATAGCTGTGCGAGGAGGAATGTCGAGCGTCCGCGCGGGCGGTGGATATACGTGGTCGAATGCCAACAGCTTCGGTCGCGTGAACCTGCAAAGCGTCAGGTCGCGGCAGCCGAGCTTTCGGCAACACTCACGTCGTGTCCGCGGACCCAATGGTGTCGACACCCGCAAGCTGGGTGAGCTGCGCGACGTCGCACACAGCCTGGCCGTACCAGTCCACCCACGATCCACACCCGGGATCCCGCTCGCGCGGATACGCGTTGTAGAACGCCTGCAGCTTCGGCGTCGCGGTGTGCAGTCCGAGGTTCATCTCCACGAGGGCAAGTGCCCCGGGCGCGGAGAGGAATCCATTCGTCGCGGCTACCTGGAGTGCGTATTGGTGTACCGCCTCCTCGGGAAGCGGTGTCTTGGAGAGGGCGGCTGGGTCGGTGACGCGGTCGAGGAAGGGGAAGAAAGCGTCCGCATTTTCGGAGGCGACCGTTTCTCTGGGTGACTGGTGGGTTTGCGGCAGCGGAGAGGAGGGATGGAACGCACATTATTTCGAGCAGCAGTGGAGATGCTTCCCAAGAAGATTTTAGAGTCACTTTCACTGGTGGGCTCGCAGCAGCCACGGTCAAGGCGAAGGCCAGGACGAAGTGTGCCCCGGACTTCATCCTCAAAGTCCTATGCACGGCTGGATGGTAACTGGAAGCACTGACAATAAATGTATCAAGCGCTGAGTTTGGACGTGTTCGACACGTCGCGTCTAGGGCGATAGGGTTAGGGTCCCGTTTAGATAAGCCTCGTCAAGCACGTGCCAACTCTCGAGCGTCTCTTCAGGCCTCTTGTCCTTCCAGCCACCGCCTTTCAGTAGATTCAGGACCGCAGTCCATCTCAGTATGCCTATTTTATCGCAAAGGAGAGGATAAAATCTTTCTTATGATTTCCGAACATGCGGAGCTTCGAAGCGCGTTCGTCGCGGCGGCGGAAATCTCAAGTCTATCGCAATCTGGAGCGGAACCAAGTGTGCTGGCAGGCAACGATCGATACTCTGCGGCTAAATGAACCACGCTCCACAATGGATGTAGGGACTACTCTCAGTATGTCCCACCTATAGTGTACAGACACACGGTGGCGACTGAGGTGAGTCTGCCTCCCACTTGAGTGCATCCGTGTCAGCCACTCCGCTCCCTTCCTTTCTGCGTGCTGCAACTGCACGAACTCCAGATAACTCAACCCGCCGCATGCTTGAAGAAACTTCTCAGCAGAGTCAAGGTGCGTGTTGCTCAAAGTGCCTGAATCGACTGTCTCGCCTCCGCGCGACTCTCACCATGCATCGCAGTCGCCCTGCTTATTCCGCCTCTTGCCAGCCCCTCGTTGCCCTATACCACAGCGTCTACCCCCAGACGTCTCCAAAATATAGATTTATTGTACGCTCGTTTGATCCTGTCTGCCTTAGCGCGCGATCCGCATGCCATACGGCCTCATCGCTCCTTCGCATAGCCACGCACACACCGCAGACAACGGCCGCTACGAGCCGACATCCGGCGTCCCTGGGACATGTTTCGTGACGACGAGGACGACGAGCCTCGACGAGCTCGCGGATCCCATGGTAAACATCTAGGCACCTGCACAGAGATCGGCACAGCCGGTTCGAAAACGGTCCCTGACGCAGCTGTGACCGTTCCTTCTCGACCCTTGCATGCGCGTGGCGGATACACGTACTCCCCCTGCACCCAGAAGAACTCGGAGCCGGGTCTGGGCACGCGAATGAGCCGGAGCGGTGCCACACCTCCCCATGTAAGCGAGATGCGGAGCCATACGCGCCTTCATCGACCCTCACGTCCCGTGCCAACAGCTGCGTCGCGACCTCACGGACGGGTCCCAGCATCACGTGGTATTTCCCTCTGCGATTCCCATCCCTCTGTCTGGACCTCGATGGGACGGCGACGTTCCCGATCGCGTTTCCCCCCCGTGCGTCGGGCTCTTCGCGGCGGCCCCCCTTGAGGTTGGGCTGGACCCGACGCTCGCCACAGAAAAGGGCGCTCTGCGCCGGTGATCGGAGGGGTTAGAACTCATAAACATTATCCACGCTACATCCATCCAGTCGTTTGATCGAGTCGGCGACTGAACACCTGTTATCCCGATATGGTGTTTTCCTGTCCGCTTCGATTTGATGGCACGATCACGTGGGGTCATGCTGTTATCCCCGACGTCCCCTATTTCGTCGAGAATCAATCTGAAGCTTCTTCTCGAGCCCCTCTCCACTGACACCGACGGAGGTGCACCCAGTGCGAGTGTGCGGGGATCGGGACCCTCTCGTGCGCTGTGCCCACGTGGTAGACCGAAGCGCATGATCATGACACTCCGAACGGCCGGTCAACGGCGCAGAGATGACGCGCGTGCCGCCAGCATCCCCAAAGCTTGAGTGCGCCGTGCGGGTGGCTCAGGGAGTGCACCCGGTGCGATGCGACGACATGGAAACGAGGCGACGAGGGGTGGTGTTGCGACAGAAGTTTCGTCATGCATATGCCGGGAGAACGTAGCGATGCGCAGGGTTCGTTTGTCGACGGTCACCGAGCCCACGCGATACGATAATTCAAACATGGCAGTCAGCAGACCACACTCGTATTGCAGCAAGCTTCTCGCCGACCTCCGGTATGTATGTACACATACCAACGTGCTTTACGAGCTGTCCGCACCCCAATTCCTCGGCAGAGGGGTCCGGCCGGCTGTGAAGCGAACAGGGTCGGTCCACGCCCGTGATGGACGGACGGGCCAGAGCCTCTGGTGGGTCTCCGAATCGCCCACGCATTGATTACGGACGAGGCTCCTCAGTCCCTGACAGATAGGATGCAATGTCGGAGCTACGGGATTAGTTACCCGGTTCAGAACTCGATTCCGTTTTTCCTTCTGGCCCCAGCTGCGTGGGCGGGTCCTCGAATTTCTCTCCCAGCTCGACCAACGACGTGAAAAGGCCCACCACATCCACCGTGCGGGCTGTCAGTGTGCAGCGGTGGCTGTGAGTTCCCACGGTTGAACTGCTCTGCCGCCGCTGTTTCCATCCCAGCGCGGATGTCCCGAGAATCGAATTCCGATCACCCTGTCAAAAGGAATACCGTGCTTCCATGCTGGGTCCGGTGGGGTGTGCTGGTACAATGGTAGGCAAGCAAGAGCCCGGGTGCAGTAGCCTGGGCGAATATGCTGTGATCTACCGATGCATTAGGCCGAGCAATCGGCCTAAGCTGCGCTGTACGGTATAAAAAGGTGATCCATTCGCAGCAGATTCCAGACAGAAACCCACCCGCCGCCGCAAGATGCACACCTTCGCCACTCTCTTCGCTCTCCAACTCGCCCTCGTGTCCGGCGCCCTCGGTGCGCCCACCGCGAACGTTCCCCGCGCAGCCTGCGCGGACGTCATGGTACGTGCCCCCACCCGAGCGACATGCCATGATGTCCATAATTCATGCTCACTCCCTGCTGCAGGTCATCTTCGCGCGCGGCACGACCGAGGCTCCGCCGATCGGGACCGTCGCCGGCCCACCGCTCCAGTCTGCGCTCACCAGCGCGCTCCGCAGCTCGGGCAAAACGCTCTCGTTTGCGGGCGTCAGCTATCCTGCCGACGTGCCGGGATTTTTGGCTGGCGGCGACCCGCAGGGCTCGAAGACCATGGCCGCTGACGTGAGTCGCGTGTATTTTCAGCATGTCAGAGAACTTGGTTGCTCATTTGTTCAGCTCACGAACGCGGCGAACTCGTGCCCCAAAGTGCGTCGATGGTCTCCGAAAGAGTCTTGCCTTTGAGTGCTGATGTTTTTCCCAGGCCGCGCTTGTGACGGTCGGCTACAGCCAGGGCGGCCAACTGGTCCACAACTCGGCCAAAATGTTGTCCTCCACCGTATCGTCCCGGATCAAAGCCGCAGTGATCTTCGTGCGTGTCTCGCTCCTGATGCGCAACTCTAGGAGTACTGAGACGGGTGCACACAGGGCGACCCCGACAATGGCACGGCCGTCGCGGGCGTCAGCGCGGCGAACACTAAGATCATATGCCACACTGGCGACAATATCTGCGCTCACGGAGACCTCATCCTGCCGCCGCACTTGTATGTCGTCTCTCCATCCGAGTTGATGCGCATGGGTCTCACCGCACTTTTCAGGACGTACGGCCAGGATGCGTCGTCTGCTGCTGCTTTCATTGTCAGCAAGGTGTAGTTAAACTCGTGGATTGTGATCCACCAAATTCGAACGTAAAGAGAGAAAGGATAGTGTAGGCTGTGAGAGAATGTTTTACTCTATGAAATTTGTAATATCATATATAAGAACTCGAAACAAACATTCGTTTTGCTCTTTCACACTGCGGCATGACCGGGACTCTCTGCGAGAATATGACATCCCTCCAAGCCGAGTCGAGTGCAGCCGGAGTGACGGACACTTGTGGCGAATAGAATTACTCATCAATCCACTTGAACCCCGTCGAATTCAGTTTGCATTTCATAAATCCAATTCTTTTGCATGACATTCTTTTTCTTATTCACCAAGAACCACCATCCGCCCACCGAAAGCCAAACCGCGAACACGTGAGCGTCGAGGTTGAACCCAGATCACGTGCCGATGCTCAAACCTTGCTGGCGATGAAAGCGGCCGCGGTGGGCGTGTCCATGCCATAGTTCCTAGGAGCAGAAACACGCATCAGAAATGAGTTGGATAGCATCGCATTTACGCACAGATGGGGCGGCAAGACGATGATCCCGTGCGCACAGATGTTGTCACCAGTATGGCAGATGACGAGTGTCTTGGACGCGCTAACGCCGGCCACCGGCGAGCCGTCGTCGGGGTCGCCCTGTTATTTCGTCAGCTCGATTTGACGCCTACTGAGGCGGGGGCTGCGACGCACGAAGATGACCGCGGCGTTGATGCGCGCCTGGACCTTGGCCGACAAGAGTTTGGCCGAGTTGTGCACCAGCTGGCCGCCTTGGCTGTACCCAGCCGTGACGAGAGCGGACTATACGCGCAAAAACACGCAACATCAGTAGCCGTTGCTTCGAGATGCACAGAAACAAACGCACGTTCGGGCATGAGTTCGCCGCGTTGGTCAGCTGCAAAAGCCGCGTCAAAACGAGCCGATCGGAGGGAAAGCATAATCAGGAGCGACTTGCATCGTTAGCCATGTTCTGCGAGCCCTGCGGATCCCCGCCCTCCAAAAATCCGGGAATGTTCGCGGCGTAGGTGACGCCGTTGAACGCGAGGGTCTTGCTCCCCAGCAGGCCCTGCAGCGCGGACTTCAACCCGGGACCAACAACGCTGCCGATCGGTGCAGTCTCCGTCGTCCCGCGCGCGTAGATGACCTGGACGTTAGGGAGTCAATCCGGCCGTGTTCGCCGCGACGCGACTAGCGCCACTTACGATCACGTCTGCGCAGGTGGCGCGGGGCTCGTTGACTGGGGCTGCGAGCACCACCGCGAGGGAGGCGAGGCCGAGGAGAGCAGAGAGCGAGAACTTCATGGCTGGAGGGGCTGCTGGTACTGGCACGAATTTTCCAACACCGTTACGCCCAGCTTTTATGCTCCTCGAGGAGCATGTGCGCGCTCTGTCTTGGCTCGATCCCCGCGAGGACGCATCGGTCACGGCTGCCCTCCCCGGACCCGAAAGCAGGCGTCGCAGGTCAGCACCCTCGAGCACGGGACCGCACTTGTGAGCGGCGACCGTGAAAAAACATGACAGGTGCCTACCGGCCCCCGGCTATTACGACGACCAGGTTTGCCCGTCGCTCGAGTCTAGCTGAGTTTCTACCAAGACAGAGATGTGGATGGCGCTCGAAGGGGGCTGTCACATGAGAGGGTGGTCAGCGCGGGTGCTGTCAGCGCGGGCAGATGATCTTAGGGAGGTTCGAGAACAACGTTCCCTCCCATATTTCAGCGGATTTTGAGGGTGACAGTCAACGAGGATAGAAGATCACATGAAGACACAAGCCAGGCAGACTCGCGCGCGCTTTACCCCCGGTCCAAGCCCAGATAAACAGGAGTGTCGACAGTTGAAGGCGGTCAGTGGGCGCTTGTGGGTGTCATTGCTCAGTGCTAATTCGCGTACGTCAGTTGGCCCGTAAGATTGGCGCTACTTGCAGATGACCCGGTTTAGTCCGGCCGCCTGAATGGCCCGACGATCGGATCCCGGCGTCGGAGCTTGGCTTTGCTTGGGCACAGCCCAACTTCTTTTACTGACCGCCTCGGCACACACGGGTTATTTCGGGCAGATTTTGTCTTGCCAACAGGTTTTTTCTTGAGCTCCCCAGTGCCCACACGTGAAGCAGATCAGAACACTGATTATTCCACTCTGCCATGGTTATCCAATACTTGGAACTTGGCGCCGAGTTCGGCCCAAACACCCAACGATCATTCTCACGTTAAAAGGGCGCATGCAGCAATTTGACTGTGACACTGGAAGAGAAAAGGTTTGCTCAGGGAGCCACCTGGGCATTGTGTATTGGGCAGCGGGGGGCGGGGGAAGAACTGATAGCAGTTGTTATGCAAGTCATTATTAGCTATCGATGAGATGCGAAGTGCGTTGTTCATTTGCGACATGGTCTCCCTCCCTGGAGTATGCTGCCCCTGCTCGAAACTACACAATCCTTCCACTTGCACAGTCAATCATTCTCCAGTCTATAGTGACGGCGAAATTAGTTGTCCCACCCCTAGTCCGGTGCATCATGCAGTGAGGTGATCTCAGGCAGCGATAGACTTCGAGGCTGATCCATATTCCAGCGCCACTGGGTCTATCTGGGACCAGACCTTGGAAACGACTCGTGCACAGATAGATCTGACATGACAAACTATCGCTAGGCATATCGGCGCGATCCAGCTCGAAATGACATCTCTCCGTCAGTCGTACGACAGCGGTTACGGGTGCGAACAGAGCTGGCGACTCTGGAAAGTGCGATCCCACTACTATGGAGCCGCATGTTCGATCAAAGCCGGTCCTGAGCCGTTGGCCAGTTACTCGAAGAAATCACATTTCCGTGCGTGTCCGTGGCCATGTAGGGTTACACCTGTATGCGACTTGACATGGGATTGACCTCCCAGTAATTGGCTATAAGCGGCCAAGGTTTCGCGGTCACGTGGATCTTGCTCATCAAGATCGGTACTGATACATTAGAATCTACTATACATCGTGAGGATGTGCTACTAGCTTCAGGCCACTGACACCTTTCTTCACTCTCTCCACACCATCGGGGATACTCGCCAGCCCACCCGGAAGTATCTCGTATTTTACGCCCTGACAGTGCGTTAATACCAGCCGGGGTACTGCACAACGCACTCACCTTCAGGACACCCTTGCTGATCAAAGCCGAGAAGTTCTCGATAACATGCTTCCCGAACTTGGTGTGCTCGGCTGTCCCCGCGTAGACCGGGATCTTCGACGTGTTGTACGGGAAAACGTCCGGCCCGTAATAGACGCCGAAGACCTTGACGAGCGTGATGTTTTTGCCTGAGCGGGTCAAGGGGACCATCGGCAGTGCGGTGACGACGCCGCCCTTGTCGAGCGCGCAGTCGTATGCTACGTCGATCAACCCGCATGCGTCGTACACGACGTCGAACGTCGCGCCGAGCAGCCCGCTGAGGTCAGTGCTGGGCACGGTCGTCCGGTCGACGCACTCGGTCGCACCCAACCCCTTGAGAAGTTCCGAGTGCTTCCCAGATGCGTAGGACACGATCCGCGTAAATCCGACGAAGCGGAGCAGTTGGATGGCTGGCGGGGTTGAGCGACAGGCAAATGAGCCATCGACCGACTGGTCGCCGGTCACCACTCACCGAACTGCCCGAGAACCGACGATCCCCCGAGGACGAGTGCAGATTTGCCGCTGTACGTCGGTTGCTCCCACGAAAGCTCAGGGTTCAGGTTGAGACCTATCGGATTCGGCGCGTACAGCCCCACGCACGCAGCTGCAAACCCAGTCGGATATGTCGCGATATCATCCAGATTCGAGTCCTGGGGGACACGAAGCAAGGTGCCCGCGGGCAGGACCGCGTACTGCTGGTATCCATACCCGAGCGTGCCCGCACAGCTGTCTTATGGGTCAGCGCGATCATTTCCTCGCTGCGATGCAACCGACGACGACTCACACTTTGTCGCCGATCGCGAAACCCGTCACGCCCTCGCCCAGTGCGTCGACGACGCCTGCGATGTCGCCCCCAAGGACGGCGGGATAGCTATCGACGAGGATGTTGTAGTCGCGCTGCCCTGCGCTGAGCGGCGCGATGCCCGTCGAGAGGACCTTGACGCGGACCTCGCCCTTGCCGGGATCGCCCTTGGGGATGGTTTTGAGAACCATGGGCTGTTGGGGTGCATCGATGACGACAGCTTGTTGAGTGGCCATGATAATGTTAATGTTGCCGCGGTGGATTTCGTGGCGAGCGTTTTATAGGAGGTCCCAAGGAAGGAGAAACGGAGCGATTACTCAGTCATGTCATCGATGTGACCGGTCTTTTTGCACCATTCATAAGCCAAATGGGCACTCTTCGCGCAAGTCCTGCTACGAAGAGTATGATCTACAGGCGACACATGGAATTTAATCGTAGCTGAGGCTTCTCGCCACTCCTTCACACAAGCGGTGATCCCTGTTCATCAGCGGCATCTTGTCTGCAGTCCGGCGGCCGTTCATCCGGTGCTTCCAGGAGATATCCGCTTTTCACTCCAGCATCCCAAACAGCCCAAGCACAGCGACTGGCGCAGGACCGCCTTCGCGAGGCCGAGTTTGCCCACAATACGCTAGGGCGTGTCGTGAAGGATGCCACGTAACCGCTGTTGCAGGTGCCGATGTTGGCACGCGGTGCAACGAAAGCCCAGTCTCTGTTCCGCACTGGTATCACAATTAGTAATGGAAAGTAGCCAGAACCGATCAGCGCACGATTTCGACATAAGAACCTGCGCTGCCAATAGCAAGGTACTCTCCGTCATGCGAGAAGCTGATACCATTTATCCTGTGGCTTTTTACCGCAAGTCAGAAGAAAGTCGAGGAGCGCGGCGAATACGAACTCGCAAGCAGTAATCGTGTGAGTGCAAATCCATTCTTCGACGTCAAACAAGTTGACGATCGAGTCGAAGCCTCCAGATGCGAGATATCTGCCACATGAGATGAATGCTGAAAAAAGTCGGATACAGACATACATACCGCCCTCGAGGATCCAGTGCAAGAGCCATGCAGCCTCCCGGATGAGCAGGCAGCTCCTCTTTTCTTGTCAAAGAAGGATAGTCGAGGATGCGCAGGCTGGTCTCGGAATAATACGTCGTGGCGAACCCATCTCCAGAATGGTTCCACAAAGCAAACGACGCGACGGTGCGCTGCGTTGGATTCTGCCGCCAGATCTCCTTGCTGTCCTCTCCCTCCTTGAGGAGATCGAGGAAGAAAAGACTATGTCCAGCAGACGTGTAGAGGAGCGTGCGACCGTTGGGCGAGTAGCTTGTGAGCATAGGCGATACCTTGAGCGGGACAGACTGCGTATACCGACTTTCTGTCGTCGGATCCCGAGTTTCAGGCTATCTGTTCGATATGAGACGTGGACCGACTCACGTCGCGCGTCCCAGAAGACGATCCTACGATCTTTCTGGCTTGAGGTGCAAAACAGGTCCGGATGTGTGGGGTTCCAGGACACGTAGTCCACATCGTCCTGGTGCCCGCCCGAGAACACAGTCGCGTGTTTCTGCTCCATCTACGCGTCGGGGTGTCAGTCAGTCCCGGCCGTGTTCCGCGACGCGTAAGGAGACGCACGCACGCCCTTTTCGGGGACCCAAACGCGCGTGACCTTGTCGATGCCCACGGCTGCGAGGCGCTTGCCGTCGCAGCTCCAGGCGACGTGGTTCATGGCATGCGAGCTGTTGAAGCGGTATTCCCGGGGTTTGAAGGTCGGGAAGGACGGGGGCTGCGCTGTGGGTTGGGAGAGAGCGATGAAGATGTCCTGGGGAGCGTACTAGGATTCCGCGCGTCGAGAATGTCGTGTGTGGAGGTGGTGACGGTACGCGCTGAGGCTCAGGAGTGTCTTCTGGCTCTTTCGGAGTCGACATGATGATATATGGGTTTGAATCTGGTGAGGGCTGCGCCAAAAGATACGTCAACCCTAACCCCAACCAACTCTCTTTGATCTCGTCCACTTCGCGCCATGGATTCACGACCGGATACACCAGAGCCCCCGCCACAAGACCTATGGGGCTCCATCCTCGACTCTGTGTCATCCTCACGTGCTATACCCTCGAAGCAGGTGCTCTTATTAGGGCAGCCGCGCACAGGCAAATCCACCATAGCTGCGGGCTTGCTGCAGAAACCGGTCGTGGAAGAGAAGGACGATCATACGACGGACTTTGCTATCGGGTACGACTTTAGCAACGTACGTGACGATGCGGATGAGGGTGAGCCGGATTTTGTGCGGCGCTCTGCGTGATATCGAGCGCGTTCGCAGATACTCTTGCGCGCCTTTCGGTGTACACCGTGCCCTCTTCGGCACCAGAATACACATCGCTCTTACCACATTTCGTCCCCCCAAGAACAGCGCTCCCGAATACACTCGTGATGATCGTGCTGGACTGGACGCGTCCTTGGACATTCGTGGAGGAACTCGAGACATGGTTACAGTGGGTCGAGCAATGGGCAACGGGCGATAAATCGAGAGAACTGGAGATTGTGCGCGAGGAGAGTCGAGAGCGACGTGAGTTGCTGGTTCTATTATTGTTCGTAGACGCCTTCAACTCATGGGGGTTCTGCTCCAGTGCAAGCACATTTGCAGTACTATACCGAGCCCGCCACGGATCCCACCCCTGCTCCTTCGTCAATATCCGGAAGCACGATTCTACCTCTGGGCTCGGGAACGCTGACGCATAACGCGAGTGGCGTGCCGATCGTGGTTGTATGCAGCAAAGCTGACCTCATCGACGAGGGAGGGGACCCTGTTGCAAGTTCGACTGGGATGGGAGGTATGGTGCGAGGGAAGGGTGGAGAATGGGAAGAGCGCACGGATGGTATCATGCAGGTCCTCCGGACAATATGCTTGAAATGTCTGTTCCGTCTCGTCTTCCGTTCTTCCTTGTCTAATACTCACAAACTTGAAGACGGGGCATCTCTGTTCTATACGACACAACAACCGTCAACGCTTCAAATTCTGCGACAGTATGCACTCCATATGTTGTTCATACCACCAGCACCCTCGCCTGCAGTTACTTCTGGTTCTGAAGCTCCGGCGCCTGGCCGGAATCCGTTTCCATTCCCCCATAAAGCCAACTATCTTGATCGTGACCGTATCATTGTTCCTGCCGGCTGGGACAGCTGGGGGAAGATCACCATCATGCGTGAAGGATTTGAAGCACGGACCTGGGGCGAGGCCTGGGAGCGCGACCTGGAGGCTGAGGGCGGTGAGAGCGCGAATGATGGTGCCAAAGCCATGTTTGTTTCGCTGGTCCCAGACCAAGGAACCAAGGTCAGCTGCTCCAATCTCATGAAAAGAAGGATGTATTCTGACACAGTCGAGCAGCCACCTACGCTTCCCTCGCTAATAAGCCCCACCTCAGAGCAGGTCTTCCTCGCCAAGCACTGGGACGAAAACTCGAAGAAACCGGACCGCGATCCCCGTGGTGCTTTCCGAGACCCTCAAGAACTTGCTCGCAGCGCAGCCGGCTTGGTCGGCCCACTTGGAGCACCCAGCTTCGATCTACCGACTGTCGATCGGGTTCTTTCGGAGATGGAAATCGGTATCGGGGGTGGGACTATTTCAGCTCCAGCTCGGCCTGCTGCCGGCGCATCTGCTGCAACGCGGCGGCCTACAGCGCTGGCTTCGTCGACAGCAGGAGCGCCCCGGCCAGCCGCCAATGTTCCCAGTCCAACTTCTGCTGGCGGAAGTCAGACTCAGCACGAAGTTCTTCAGAACTTCTTCGCGAGTCTGTTGAGCTCGAAGGATCGAGGAGCAGCCAAGAAAGTGAACGGGGTTGGCTCTAGTCCTCCTGGTGCCTCCGCAAGTAATGGAACAGCGGCGGAAGAGTCTGATACGTAGTGGTAGTCGGGAACTCTTTCATATCGCGAGGTCTAGGAGCTCCACGACACATTTTTCACGCCCTAAAGGATAAGAAGCAAGACGCATTCATCAGACACGTCGAAATCACTGAACCATTGAACACATGATTTCTGGAACGCATCACGTTGCCGATCCAGGCTCTTCCCCACCCACTCGTTTCGGTGTTGACCCACTTGTGCTCTACATCCTATTTCTATGCTACCCCGCCTTCTTTAAACATGCTATCTAACTCTGTAGGCCCGCGGCCCCGCCCACCCGGTCGCATCCGGCGGTCCGTTTCCAGTACAATGCAACTGGGCTCTTCCCCTCCCCCTTCCTACACCTCGTCTCTCGCTGTGCGGTCCGAAAATGTCACACCTTCTCCGAAATACCTGGGCTCTCCCCTACCAGCAACACTCCAAATGGTAGAGCTGGGGGAAGAGGATGCGGATTGGTTGAACGAGAAGTCGCGCGAGGAGCTGACGGAGTTACTCCTTAAAGCCGGGGATCTCATCAAGGAGCGTGAAACGGGTACGTGCACCAGTATCTCGTATCTGCGAGCTGTCCTGCATGTCTTCCAGGGCTCAGTCTCACGTCTGCGCTGCGCAAGACCTTGCATGAAAGCAATGTCTCACTGAAAGACAAACACGATGCGTTGGTCGCCCGGCTTCCATCCACTCCACCTCTCCTATCGCCCCACGTATCGTTCTCTGAAAGCCCCGAATCGTCGCCGCACGACCTCGTGCAGGACTCCGACCGTTCCCCACGCGTGTATCTCAAACGCCACTCGCGGAAGATTTCCGTTTCTCCGGCAGACCTCTCGCACCTCGCCGACCAGAATGCAGAGCTCGTGAACAAGATCGACACTCTGGAATCGGAGGCGCTAGCGACGGAACGCTCGAGCCGGCGTGCGCTGAAACAGCTGGAGAAAGAGCTGCAGTTGCTGCGCGACGAGCTGGAGAAAACGCAGGCGCGGAGCGAGCAGCTGGAGAAGAACGCACAGGTGGACACGGAGAAGATTGTCGAAGAGATGCTGCGCAAGAAGAAAGAGCGGCAGGCCAGATTCCGATCGATGCGCAGGAGTGCCAGTGCCTATAGTCCCGGTTCATCCAGCCTCTTTGGATCCGAGGTCCGGGATTTCGCTCCACCGCCGTTCTCTCTATCGCCTTCCCGCAATGTGGCGAAGTCCAGAACAGACTACGATTCGGATGAAGAGGTGCAGACGGAGACTGAGGCCAATCAACCGTCTCAGACGCTCGTTTCGCAACTACTCTCGAAAATCAGGGAGCTCGAGGACACGAATTCGCATATCTTGCAGCAGCAGTCAGAGACTGCGGACAAGCTGCAGGCTGTCCAGCGAGAAACGGAGAGCATCAGCAAGGTTTACGAGTGCTTCAACGTAGAGCATGGCGTCGAGTGGGAAATGGTCGGGGAAGCTGGCAAGAAAACACCTCTGGAAGGGACTATCCGGTTTAAGAGCTTTCGCCGGTCGCTGGAAATCGATCCCGACGACGTGCCGAGTATAAACCTTCCTCGGTCCAAGGCGCGCAAGTCTATCATCGGGCTCTTCGAGGGCCCAAGCAGCGCTAAGTTTGACCGACCCCGAACCCCAGAGCTGTTTCAGGAAGATTCGGAACTGTCACCTCTCAAATTCGATCCAAATCCGCTCTTCGAGAGTACTCCTATCGGACCTTCGCTGCATAGCGAACTCGGGGATGACGGCCTCGATCCGTTCTATCGCGGCAGTGTCTACGATCTCTCTTTCTCACCTAACGGGTCTCCCTCACCTCTCCCCGGTCGTTCGATTCCCGGTGAATTCCGCCAACAGGTCACGCCTCCAGACACCCCAATACGCTCTGGTTTGCTTTTGAGTGTTGAACCGACATCTCCCTCAAGTACGGTTTCTAATGCCGGATCGCTGAGAGATCGGAACCGCGCACGGAATGCTCGCATGGCGCAAGCTCTATCCCTCCGCACGAACCGTTGGGTGGATGGGCGATTTTCCTCTCAGTCGCCAGGCAGCCTTGCAGATGAACTGGTCCGTTCTCGTGTGGAAGTCATCTCGGCGAGGCGAGTTTCTCTTCCTCAGCGATTGGCTACTGCCTTTGAGGTCGTGATGGAGAACTTTACTCGGACAAGCGACGATGACCAGACGGGGGTTATGTCTCCGGTTTCTGACGCGGGTGACCTCTCCGACAAGACCATCGTCCTCCAGCCCGGTGGACGGAAGCACACAATGGTTGCAATCTTGCTCGAAGTATGGCTCTGGCTCCAGTTCGCGATCATCATTCTGGTTTTCCTCTGGGCTATGGCCCGTCGCGGGCCAAAATCGGTGCTTGCCGAGGCGGATCGTAGGGCAGTGGTCAGCCGACGGTGAACTTCATATACATATCTTGGATATTGCACACACACACACTCACACACCATCGCCACCCACTGCGCACAGTACAGTACATACCGCATGTAATCTTTAGCTGGTCAGCAATTTGACTACCTCTTCATATCTCTTTTGTGTTCCCTGCACGACCGCTTCGTCGATCACCCAGCCGTCGCTCGTTCCCTCCGGCCCAGCCTCGAGACCTTTCCGGAAGCCGGCACCGACAAGCCAATCGCGAAGATATTGCTTGTCGAACGAAGGCTGTGACCGGCCAGCAGCATAACCCTCAAGCGGCCAATACCGAGAAGAGTCGGGTGTCAACAACTCGTCGATGAGCAGAAGCTCTGGCTCGGCGCCAGGTGAAGACGCAAACAATCCGAATTCGAACTTGGTGTCAGCCAGAATGACCCCGCGCGAATGTGCGTATGTGGACGCGTCGGTGTAGAGCGCGAGTGCAGCGGTGGAGATTTTGGCGTAGAGATCAGCGCCGACGAGAGCGGAAGCTAATAGGGGAATATTGAGGAAGATGCGCTCAAGGAGGATGGGAAAAGGACGCTGACCTTGCTCAGGCGAGATGTTCTCGTCGTGTTGGCCTTGCTCAGCTTTGGTAGACGGTGTGAACAGAGGTTCCGGAAGCTTCTGAGATTCGATGAGACCCGCGGGGAGTGTGATCCCATGAACTGTCCCAGTTTTCTTGTACTCTGCCCACGCGGAACCTGACAAGGGCCTCAAGATCAGCCACTTGCGATTTTGACTCGGAAACATACCCGTCAGATACCCTCTCACGATCGCCTCCAACGGAATGACTTGCGCCCTTTTCACCAGCATCGTGCGCCCTTCGAGCTGATCCCGGTATTCATGCACCTCCACAGGCATCTCGTCGATGTTGGCAGTGATGAAGTGATTGGGGAGCACATTCCCAAGCTTCTTGAACCAGAAGAGCGAGATCTCTGTTAACAATTTCCCTTTGTTCGGAATTCCCTGAGAAAATGTTGGAATAGAAAGACGTCAGTGGATGGCCTAAGCATGAACAGAGGAACCAACCCACATTCTTCAAGATCACATCATATGCAGAGATCCGGTCTGTCGCGACGAAGAGCAGCTTTTCCGGATCGGAGGTAGCGTAGATATCCCGGACCTTTCCTCTGGACAAGAGCTTGAGTTTTGGGAGGTCCGAGTGGGCGAGCGCCGCCGGAGTCATTTCGCGATTGATAGTGGAAAATCACAAGGCTATATCGGGAAGCGAGGAGGAGTTTTGACTTGTTGAGGCTGCGGCTTCTTCCGTGATTCCTCAGAAAATGTCCTCTTCGTCCTCGTCATCTAGTGGAAGCTCCAGAGGCTCGACGCCTGAGCCGGCTCAGAAACGCAAGCGCGAAGATGAGCAGGATGAGCAGGACTCGGATGCTGAGAGCTCGGACTCCGAATCTGAATCTGAAGCTGGAGCCGACACCGACGCCGCACCCACACCTGCGGCCGAATCCGACGATCCTGTCCTCTCGCACGCGGAGAAACGTCGCCAGAAGAAACGTGAAAAACAAGAGAAAGCAGATGCCAAGGTCTCCAAGAAACGGAAGCTAGACAATGGGTCCAGTGCGACAGACAAATCGAAGCGCCAGAACTCGGTCTGGGTCGGGAACATGTCGTTCAAGACGACTCCGGAGGCGTTGAAGGAATTCTTCAAGGACGCAGGAGAGGTGACGAGGGTACATATGCCGACTAAGCCGAGCAGAACACCTGGGATGCGGCCTGAAAATCGAGGGTGCATCTGATGCCTTGCTTTTCACGATTCTTTTGCTGAATGGCTGACTTAGATTTGCCTACGTTGATTTCGCGACGCAAGAAGCAAAGGTCAATGCCGTGCTCATGTCGGAGAACAATCTTTTGGGCCGCAAACTACTGATCAAGGATGGTACGTATAGCACCCCCTGGTCTACGGTGCGATATGAACGCGGGCCTTCATTCATTCAGGAAGCGATTTCACCGGGAGACCCAGTGCTCCAGCTGCAGCCACCGAGGACGCGAGTGGAACCACGCACTCGAAAACGGCACAGAAGATCCTAAGGATACAAAAGCAGCCCGCTGCTCCGACGCTGTTCCTCGGAAACCTGGCGTTCCAGACAACCGAAGAAGACATCCGACAGCTTTTCAATGCTCACCGACCCAAGAAGGCGAAGGGAGATCCGGAGGAGAAGCCTGAGGAATGGATACGTAAGATTCGTATGGGGACGTTCGAGGACACGGGGAAATGCAAAGGGTGAGCGAGGCCCTCAATACCCTTCCTGACTGTGGGTGTGCTGACTACCGGAAAAGGTTCGCGTTCATCGACTTCACCACCACGGAGCACGCCACGTCTGGCCTGACGAACCCGAAGAACCACTCCCTGAACGGGCGGCAACTCGTGGTCGAGTACGCCTCGGCCGACGCGGTGCGCCGAGGCGCGGTGAAGACACACCTCAAGGACAAAGAGGGTGCTGTCGGAGGAGGAGTAGGTCCCCGCAAGAGATTCGAGCGGGATGCCCAGCCGCGCGTGCCGCGGCAGAAGTCGGAATGGCATTCGCACCCCAAGGCAGAGACCGATGCAGCGACTGAGGATGTGACGATGGACGGCAATACGCCTTCTGCGGAGCCTGCAGCGGGACGTCCACAGCGGCCGCAGAAAGGCCCCAAGCACCGGCCGAAGCCGGGAGCTGCGCTTGCGCTTGCCAAACGCGAGTCTGCCGCCATCATGCCTAGCCAGGGCAAAAAAGTCGTCTTTTGAGGCGACATCCCAGGAGCGTGCCGTGCTGTACATAGCATGTTGTGTTCTGAAATTACTGTACCGGGACTTTCAATGGGAATGAGCGAGAATGTGGTGCTGATAGTCACACTCGGCCGCTCGAATTGTCTCGAATCTCAAGTTTTGTGAATATTTGTTGTGAAAGCATGTCTCCAGTGGTCATAACGAGATAGCGACGCACGCCATGTACCTGAGATGCGGCCAAGCGCGAACAGGAGAAAGATGGTGCCTCTTATCTGAGAAACCTCTGTAGGGGACAACTTGGACCAAGCGCAAATGAGAAAGAGGTGATGATCTCGTTCAAGTCCTGTCATGTGACGTGACAGTCGCGTTCAATAACGCGTCTCAGACTGAGCTTGCCCCTGTTCGCGCCCCGGATTTCTAGCCTGTGCGCTGGAACTCCATGCTCATACCAGGCAACATCGTGATCCTGCTTTCCAATCTCGAAGCTCACCGCAGAGGTTTCTATGAAAATGGCGACAGTAGTGGGGAGGCTCTTTTTGCCCCGCCGTGCCGATGCGGATCCACGGGCACAAATCTCCTCGCGAGCAAGGCGTAGCTGCTCGCCGCGCCCTTACTCTGCCGTGTGGCTGACTCCCAAGCGCTCATTACGCCTATGGCAAGTGCGCTTTCGTAGAGTGGGAACTGTCAGGGGCAGTCTTTTTAAGTCGGCTGAGGATCGAGGGTGGTATGTTTGTGTGCCGCGATCTCTTGCGCCGTCCCTAAGGATAGAACCGAGGGCTGATGTGAGCGCTCTTTGCCCATCTATCTGATGTGCCCGAAAAAGAGTCCTTCTGACGAGCTTGCAGGACACCCCAGTGGAGATCGTGCCGCAGCGTCCGAATCTTGTCTCGGATAGTTCTCAAGCCCTCATATCTCGTGTTTGTGCTTCTTTCGCAGACGGAAGCCGAAATGCAGCTCGAAGCGACAATGACAACGATAACCTCTGCTGGTGATAATCTTGACCTGAACTCAGGAAACGTCCCGGCATCGGGCGAATGGCGTGCCAGGTTATGTTTGTCCTCCCCCATCGTGCGGCTTCAGTAGCGTTGGCTTTCACATGTTTGTTCGGGAGGGTGATCGAAATCGATATGCCTTCTGCCTGCGATGCTCTGCGGATGGAATACATGCGACGCCGGGAACAAGATGCGATCTGGCCAAGACTCTTCTCTCCCTCTTCTCTCCATTGCCGAACCGGAGTCTGCATCCACTGGTGGGGGACAAGGGCGATGACGCATCCATTGCGCAAATTCCAGACGGGGATGCCGATGGGGAAGACGGCTGCTGCAAGAGAAGCCGCTTGGCCTGTTTATGGGTGTGGTGGGGTGGCGGGAGGGGGGCGGGTTGCCCCCACGGTCCTAATGAGGAACAGCCGGGGTGTGCAAGCCATTTGCGGTATGTTCGAGAAGTGCTGTGTGTCTGATTCGATCTCCCTCACTGTCATGTCAGACTGCGGATGTCGAAGGTCGCCACAGATCTTGTGTCCGGAATCGTCCGTCGGTGTTCCCGACATACATCTAGATCTCTCTCTGTCCCTCTCATCATCTGGTGGGTGGGCCCATCTGCAGACTCTGACGCAGGTGGGAGAAACGAAATCTGGGCCTGGTTTCCTGCCGCAGATTATTACGCAGACAAGACTTGACCGACTGTAACTATCTGAGGGCTGCTGCTGAAAGCTCCGTCTTCTCTTGGAGGCCAAGTGAAGCAAATGTAATGGCTGAGACTGGAAATCGTCACGTTTGGTGCTTATTCTTGTGTTGTTCTGGGAAGCTCTGGCTTGCCAATGCTCAGCATCTTCGTCTCCGTCCCTCATAGGAGGTGGACTGGGCACTCGGCGCAAGAATATGTTCCCGAGCTTCACAGACATTGTCCCCGCTCGACGGCGCGCCATTAGATTGCCGGCTCTGTGCACTGAAACAACTTTATCTGGAAATGAATCACATGCGCGCCGGCGTTCGAAGTCTTCGCGCCTTTCTCTGCTACATCCGGTGCCCGGCTGAACTCGGCGCTGGCCGAGGCAGAGGTTGTTCCCTCGTCTAATCTGGTCGAGGACGGAGTGAGAGCTGATATCTTCATTGGGATAGTGGCAGATTACGATCGAGGACAAAGAAACGAGACGTCAAGAAAAGTTCTGGGGCCAACTGGGGCGGAGAATCTGCGCAAGCACGGGGTCAGCGGGGCCGGCCTGAAGTGGAAGCCGAGACTCGATGCGAGCCGGGGGGCAGAGCGATCTCCAGTCGCGTTGCACATGATATCCGACTTTCTTACAAATTCACCGGCACCAGCGTCAACCTGAGATTCGAGATGGGACCCTCGCATCAGCATCGGTCATTATGTCCGAGCCTGATTGCGGACGGAAGTGACGTGCACAATCTCTGAGCCGGGGGAGACAGGTGGATCGAAAACGGACAATTCGTCCGATCCTTGCAACCTACGCTTGCGTAGGTCTCGCGCATATACTCCTATTCAAGAACAGCGCCTGTTTCACGCATCTTCACGCACACTCCGGCCCTGCTGCTATCGAGTTCCGACCCTTGTCAGGACTTGTCTATCAATTGACAAGCACGCGGGGAGAGGTGCCCCCAAAAGGGACTGTTGACCCCCACCCTGTGTAGACTCACTCTGGAACCAAAAATTCATTCATGGAGTCCTTTTGAGTCGGACTCGACTGTGACCGACTTGTGAGTGAGCGGATCGCTTCGGTTCCTCAGTATCAGGGCTCAAGCGAGCTGAGCAGCATTGCATGCCAGAGCTACGAATAGAAATCGCCTATAATGGAGTAAAAGCCGGGCTTGGACGACCTTCCCGTCTCAGAGAAACTGCGCGCCCGAGTCTCTTGGCACGACGTCCTCGCATCCGATCCATTCCAGCCACTCTCTAACAGCGCCGAGCCCTTTCAAAAACACCTCCGACGGTCTCCCATCCTCCACTTTCCAGTACGACCCCCCAGCCAGCCGCACCACGCGCACAGTCGGGAATCCGCGCTCGACGACCGTGCGCGCACACCGGGAGCCGAGATCCGGGAGCGCGATGTAGCGCAGCAGAGGCGGGACACCGGGCCGGATCTGGTCGAGGAACGACGCAGGGTCCCTCGGCGCCGCCACGAAATCGAGCGTCAGTGCACGCACGCTGCGCGGGATCAGCCACGCAGCGAGCCCCGCGGCGAGATCGCGCGGGTACGTGATCGTGAGCGTGCGCAGCTTGGTCAGCGTCGGCAGCACGCCCCAGACGGCGGCGTCGAAGCCGGCCGTGCGCTGGTCGGCCTCCTCTCGCACGATGAGCGAGAGCTGCACCAGCTCCGATCGGGCGCGCAGGAAATCGGCGACGGCAGGGAACAGATCGGCGCTGCCCGGTCTCCGGGCCGCCCCTGAGACGGTTAGCGAGAAGAACCGGAGGAAGGGCAGGGCTCCGCCGCTGGTGGCGTGGCGGAACTGAATTGCCGGCAGACACTCGATGGTGCAGGTCAGGCTGAGCGAGTCCAGCTGCCTTGCGTCGCTCAAGATGACCGCAAACGCATTGCTGTCCGACGGGAAGTGGCCCGAGAACGAGATACTCGTCAAATTACGCAGCGAAAGCGAGTCCACCGGGAAGACCCAGGACATGTTGTGCAGCGACACAGTCCTCAGCGAGCGGTTCTGCGCAAGAAAGGCGTTTGTTGAGGTCGGATTGCCCTCTCGCGTCGAATAGGAAAGCGAATGCAACGTTTTGCAGTCAAAGTGGGTCAGATCCACCGGCGCATCTGGGCATCTGCTTCCTGGTTCAGCTCACGAAACGAAACTAGATGACCTCTGCCAAACCGCTACATACACAATCGAGAGCCCACGAATCCGCAGTGAAGACTGCTGCAGCAGTCGTAGCAAAGGTACCGTGTTTTCCGACGATCCAGAAATGTGCACGTTCCGTAGATTCACCAGTCGGTAGATCGCATTCGACAGCATTCCTGGAGAATAGATAAGACGAGGCACACACATCTGCCTTCGTTATCACCGACCTATTTGGAACGCCATCGACTCGTCCTTGCCCGTGGCATACGAAAAGACACACAACGTGCGCACCGAGCCCGAGAACGACGCGTCCTCGATGATGCGCGTCAGGATATCCGCCGTCCGTCGCGCCGCTGCGCCGGGCCCAGCATCCGCGTCATGATCGGGCGGGACGCTCAAATGCAGATCGAGCCTGCGGAAGAGCAGACGCGACGCGACCCGCGACAGGGCGTTCGGGACGGATAGGAGGGTCTTGAGATCGCGGCGCGGGAGCCAGAGTGCTATTTCGCGCCAGATTTCGTTGGAGAAGCGGGCCTGGGCGGTCAAGGTCGGGAGGGGGGCGAGGAGCTGTTGGCATGGCGTGAGAACGGGAACGGAAACGGGATCTTCAGCGGCGCGTCGGACCGACCTTCTCGACGGAGATGGAGCGGCGGTGAAGCAACGCCTTGGCTTCGGGATTGTCCGGTTCAGCGGCCAAGGCCGCTTGGAGATCTTAGGACCGAGAATTTAGCATGTTGCGGTTCGGTTTCGGCCGTGCGTATCGACATACACACACACTCAAACACACACCTTCTTGAGCGGCTAGCTGTAGGCCCGCATTCAGCCGCCTCCGTGCGCGCATGATCCGTGCTCTGGCCACATAATGCGGAGACAGGGTCGCGATTTGTAGGCAGGACTGGATCGCGTTGTCGAAGACCGGTCGAGAAGGTCTTCAGCGGCGGGGGAAGAAATGAAAATCCAGGTGACGAGAGAAGAGAAACGAGACCGACCCATCCTGAGGAAGATGACCGAGCGCATTCAAGAGCACGTCCGCCTTTTGGTTCACCGTTAAACAAAGCGCCACATCACGGATGCTCGCGTCGACGATATTGGGATTGAATACGGCGGTAGTGCCCATTTCCGCGAGGTGTTTATGGTCGTAGGGCACTGAAACCGACTGTCATCACGAATCATGGATGCGATGCCCGGGGCGGCTGGACTTCGGATTCGGAAGCATCGGACTGGGACGCCGCTCGCTGTTCCTTTCCATCTTTTTCTCGCTGGATCTTTCCGGCTTCGAGACTGTTGATGGGGGGTTCGATTGGCTTTGTGTCGAAGGAGGGTCGAGATACGCACGGGGACTGAAGAGCGAGAAATTTCTCATACGCTGTGCACCGTGATGGCACAGGACCGGTCGGCGGTCCCCACAGCGGGGCCGGTAGAAGTAGCCCAGGCCCACGGACACATAGGGTGAACATCCTCCGCCAGTCTACCTACTTTTACGTTAAATTTTTCGACATTTTGAGCAACTTTTACTCTATTTTTGGAGGGTTAATTCGAATTTTCTCCCTAAGCTTCTAGGGACTGTATTTAAGCTGTAGGAGCTTTCACCTGACCTATACCACCTCTAGGACGCACAGTATCTGTTCCCGCTACGCGTTTACGAGCCGATGGGACGTCCTTGTAGACTTTTCCGACGCCAATCCATTCCGAGAGATCCAACTCTAGGTCTGTACTCTCGTCACTGTCCGTGACTTCGAGGACAGCTGCCGACACTTCTGTCATGCCCATGTACTTCGGGAACCGGCAGGATGGCGCAGCGCTTGGGAGCCGGGAACGATGGGCAAGAAAAAACGATCAGGCAAGCGATCATTCTGATCATATCGGTTGTTAGATTCTCCGTAGACTTCCAAATTCAGTACATTTCCAGCTAAAATTAGTCTTGCTGACGACTGAAAAGACTACATGAGCCCAGATGTCTAAATTCAAGTCAGAAATGCCCAGATCAGGCCGGGTTCTACCCGATTTTACGCTGGTGCAGGGCTCAAATCTTTCAAGATCGGCAGGGATCTAGCCAAGTTTTACGCTATCTCCGGAGGCTTGCTGCCATTTTTGAGGCACTTTTACGCTATTTCCCGGAGGGTTCAAGTCAAAAATTTCGGCCAGATTTACTTTATTTCGGAGGATGTTCACCCTATGTGTCCGTGGGCCTAGTAGCCCCCGGGACTTTTATAATTTATTCAATTTCAATCATATAGCAAACGTCAACACATCGGCAAACAGCTGGGATCTTCGAAGCTCCTTTCTTGTTCTCCTCCATGACCCCATCTCGCTGACCGGCCTTCCTCACATTCCCCCATCCGCCCTAGCCCTCGTCGAACATAAGGATAACGCCTGACGTAGGTGTCTTGACGCTTGCGCGACTCTCTCAGGTCTCAATCCCTGCTAGATTCTCGCGACCCTTATCGGCTTCTCCTACCCGCCCACCACACGCATTCCGCTGCACAATTCGCTCTCTGAGTACGCTTCGAGAACAATCTCGCGACTCACTCGACCAGCCCCTCGTCTTACGCTGAGCAATCGCGTCGACTCACCCGACATCCCCCACTAGAAAACCGCTTGTACCTCACAGTCAAACACAAACCAATGGCCCTCACGAACCCGCCTTCCCCTGCTGCTTCCGACGGTTCTTCCAACTCCGTCTCCAGTGGACCTCCGCGCACGCCGGAATCCGCAGAGCACCCTCCACTCAAGTCCGAGTCCCATAACGCCGGTGGAGTCAAGCGCACCTCCAAACCTAATCGCCGTGCAAACACCGCCGAGCGGCGTGCCACGCACAACGCTGTCGAACGTCAGCGTAGAGAGACGCTGAATGGAAGGTTTCTGGTTAGCCTGTTCGGTTCTGACTGGCGTTATTGATGCTCATCTACTTTCCCCCCCTCTCCCAGGACCTCGCTGGGCTACTTCCCAATCTTTCCCAAATCCGACGCCCCTCCAAATCGGCGATCGTCAACTCGAGCATTGCCCATGTCAATGCGTCTCGCCGCCAGCGTATGATGGCTGCCGCCCAGCTACGCAGTCTCAAGCACGAGTGTGACGAGCTCCGTCACGAAGTCAATCAATGGCGCATGCGGTCCGGGATGCCATGCGTCGAAGAACCAGTCCGTTCAGAAGCGTTCAGCCTTGTTTTAAGCGGCGAACTCGAGGTCGACGTCTCTGAGCTGCTAGAAGGTGACGAGGAAGACGAGGATGATGAGTATCCGCCCACGAGTGCCCCTGCTCGCCCCTATCCGCGGGGCCAGCCTGCATCTGGCTTCAATGGCGCTTACGGCGGAGAACGCGAGGATTTTGCCCGCCCTCAGCACCCCGCTGACGTGATGGGAGCGGCCCGCTACGACGTTCCCCAGACGATATCCATTGGCGTCCCACAGCGCCAATCGCACTCTCCCCCACAGTATGCATCGCCGATGATCGCGAGCCCGACGATGGCGCCACCTCCGTTCGACCCGTCGTTGGTGTATGACACAGGGCGACATCTCCACCATCACCAGCAGATGATGCTCCAGCAACATCAACAACACGAGGAAAGTGACAAGTGGGCCTTCCACAATCCGAACCAGATTCGCCCCGGCCCGCCGGTCTGGTGACCGATTGCATGTATTTCTAGTATAGACTGATGCCTACCCCACCCCATCTAATTATCTGTCGTCTGCCTTGCCTCGTGTCGATCATTTTGTCTTTTTATCGCTGTCTCTTACGATCGACTGGTTGCTGCTGAATGTCATTCTTTGCTATATACCCATCCCCGGGCTGCTTGTACACTACATCGGCAGATTGCGGAAAAATGTTTTTGATGTGTTTAAGAACTTATCTCCGACGGAAGGGGAACGCTGGAGCCGACTTTCGGGTCATCGTTTTTGTAATCGCCGCAGATGGCGATTAGATTAGATAGAGATGGCCCCTGCACGTGCTGGCTGGAAAGCATCCTGAGGTAATCCAAATTATTTTACCTCATATGCTGTCAGGAGCTTGGTGAGCGAAATCGATGACATTTTTGCGGATATGACTGCCAAGATATAGAGATTCTTGTGGATCACCGTTCAATGTTCATTTCCGAGCACCTCAGAATCCGAGGATAGTTTTCATGCCTGCTCGTTGAAGCATGGCAAACCAGCTGCCCTTGGGAACGTTCGCTCCGAAGAAGAGGCGCTGAGCCCAAGCTGCCGTGGAACCTAACGGGGAAACGGTCATCAGAATGAGCCTTCTCTTTACCCAAGACAACGATGGCCAGACCTTGGACAGGACCGAGTGGGCCGAATCCAAACAAGCGGAGCAAAGGGCGCAGGAGAAAGAAGGGAGCAGGCAGCATCATTGCGGCAAGTAGGAAAAGAAGAGCGGCAAATAGGTTGGGGTTTTGTTCAGCGAAATCGCCTGAGGCTTCTGTCAGCTTGGCCAGTTATCAGTGGTAAGAGTGCCGTAGTATCTCACCGAGTAAGACCGTTAAGCCGGAGATCGCAGGCGCCAAAGTCGCGTTCCAGTGCTCGCTGACGCGTGTTTTGTTGTACCCATGCTCGGCCAGGACACCAATGAGCGCGGCACCAGCCTTGTCCAGAGCTATCGTCACGACCTCCAGGCGTTGCGCGTGCCCGGGAGCCAGATCCGGAGCAGGGAACATCGCCTGCAGCTCCTGCACGACAGCTTCCAACGCGTTTTCTAGGTCGGCGACAATCTCGCTTTGCGTGAGGGCAAGTGTGTGCTGGTCTCCCCTCTTCTCGATAAGTGATGCATCCGGCGCGGCCAGATTCAAAAGAACAGTCGATGCATCCAACGCCTTCTCTGCGTAATCCCTGAACTCGGCAACTCCAGCTTTGAGCTGCTCCGATTGTTTGACGGCATCGGCAATGACGCCCTCGCTGTACGAACGGGCCCCGTCGCCGAGGTTGCGGAGATCAGTCCAAAAGTTGTCGAGATTATAGCTGGATGACGACTCGAATGTGTTTTTGTTGTTCCACCCGAGATGGAGGGAGGGGAAGAACACGGCAGAGAGCGCGGCCCCGAGGTAGATCGGCAGGCTCACAGCTGCGGTCGGCTCCACCGTGAGGGCAACGATAGAGAACAGGGGGAGGATGTGCGCTGTTGAGAGGAGCAGCATGGGAAATGAAGAGAGCTCAGTTCGAGCTTCGATTCGAGGGCTGGGATCTTATACAGTACGTACGTACGTAGTCAGCCTGGACCGCATTAGCTTTGACTTCTGCCGCTGCACATTTGCGACCTGATGTCCCCCCGTTGTGATGCAAATCGAGCACGAGGCTACCCTGAAACAAGTGCGGAGAGGTGCCATCGAAGTGCCACTACCGAGTTGGGCACAAGACGAGAGCACTGTTCAGTGTTACGGTATGAAGTGCCTGCCAGTTGTAGTTGATTGACAGCGGCACCGCCACTGCTACTTTTTCCATCGACGACCATGCCTCCCACGAGATTCAACCCGTCAGTCATCAAGAACAAGGAGAAGCGCGAAGAGGTTGCTCGGAAGGCTAAGAAAGCAAAGAACCAACAAAAGCTTCAAAAGCGTCTGGCACAGGCCAAATCAGAGGCCGATGACCCTGCCGCTAAAAAGGTTTGTAGAACTTGCTTGTATGGTTCGTTCCATTCTAGCGACTGACTCAAATACCAGCAACGACTTTCAGAAAATGTTCCGAGGACGCTTGATAACATGCGGGAATTCGATCCCTCGTTTCTTACCGCCGATCCAAGCCAGTCTTCGTCGACCGCCGCAACGCAGGAGGCGCACGCGCAAGACCTAGCAGCCGACCCCTTCGCTTCGTACTTCACTGGCGAAGAAGATCCTTCGATACCCCCAAAAATCTTGATCACCACGGGCCCACAATCGACGAAGGCAACGTATGCGTTTTGCGACGAGTTGGTTGGAGTGTTCCCTGGGGCGGAATACATCAGGAGGAAAAAGGGCAAGGGGTTCGAGATGGGCAGGATTGCAGGCTGGGCTGCGGGAAGGGGCTACAAGCAGATGCTTGTAGTGAATGAGGATCACAAGAAGCCCAGTGCGTGCACCGGACTGGCTGATTATGGTGCTCCGTCCATGGCTCATCTCTGGCAGACGCGATAACTCTGATCCATCTACCCAATGGTCCCACGGCTTATTTCAAGCTCTCATCTGTGCAGCTGACAAAAGATATCTTCGCAAGTGTCGCTGGACTGTTCGCGTGCGCATGCGTTCTCACACACAAATCTAGGGCCACGCGCGCGCTACGCCGCACGACCCGGAGCTCATCCTGAACAACTTCGTCACGCGGCTGGGCCACGCTGTGGGGCGCATGTTCCAGACGATGTTCCCGCCGCTACCCGAGTTCCAGGGCCGACAGGTCGTCACACTGCACAACCAGCGCGACTTTCTGTTCTTCCGCAGACACCGCTACGCCTTCCGATCCCCGGAGAAGGTTGCGCTGCAGGAGATTGGTCCACGCTTCACGCTCAAACTCAAGTCGATGCGGAAGGGCATCCCTGCTGTTCAGCGATTTGGGGAGGCCCCGAAACCGTTGGAGATCGAGGTGGGTGATCAAGAGGAAGATGAGGAGATGGCAACGGAGGAGCTGGCTAAAGATGCCTCGGAATCTGCTGTGGAACCGGAAACACCTGCTGCGCCAAAGCCTGTGCTGCCACCACAGACAGACGAGTTTTTATGGCAGTGGAAGGTCAGTGACGTTGTTCTTGAGCCCTGTCTGATATTGAATGCCTCCCAGCCCGAGCTGGAGACATCACGGAAAACTTTCTTTTTGTAGCTGTGTTGTCGAACAGTACATCAGGCATCTGCTTCAATCATCGCCATGTAAACAGATCTGCGCTCGTGATGGCATGCGTTCCTCCAGAAACTCAGGTGTCTGTATTCGATCTGGACTTTCACTGTAGGGTCTAGATAAGACTCCCCGACTCCAGCTTCTTTATGAATCCGCGGGTCTGTGGTGAGACTTGTGTGTGAGACAGTGCGGGAAATGAATGCGAGTTGAGCGCCATAAAGGTGGGTTTGACCATTTCTTCCCACAAAACTTTCGCCTTTTGCTGCTTCTATCTTCCATTTCAAACCCTGAGGTCTTCCTTTTACAATGCCGCAGTCCGCTGCACTTCCCAATCTTACGGGCTCTGTTGTTGACAGCGGGCGCCTCCGTCTTCACTCACTTGTCGGATCCGGAGCATATGGCAAAATCTACAAGGCCGAGCGGACCTCTTCTTCTACGATCTGCGCGGTCAAGTGTCTGCGCCGCCCGAAACACTCGCGCCGGGATGCCAAGTTTCAACAACGCGAGGCGACGCTGCATCAGATTGCCTCGGCGCACGAGAACGTCTTGACGATGCACAGCACCTTCCAAGATCGCGACCATAATTACTTTGTCTTCGACTACGTCGCTGGACGCGACATGTACCGCGCCATTCTGAACGGCCGCTACCGCCGTAACGCGGATCTCGTGCGGCGGGTCTTCGGTGGGATCGTCGAGGGTATCCGCTACTGCCATTCGCAGGGCGTGTATCACCGGGACCTCAAACCCGAGAACATCCTGGTCGACATCGCCGGCGGGAACCCGCGCATCGCTGATTTCGGGCTGGCCACGCACGATCCGGTTTCAGACGACTTCGATTGCGGGAGTCCTGCGTACATGTCTCCTGGTGAGTGTGACAGCCGCGTTACTGTTCTGTGTCTCAGTTTGAACTTGCGACAGAATCTTTCAACGTGACCTATACCATGTCTTACCGCCCGCGGGACAGCGATGCGTGGGCGCTGGCGATCATCTTGATCAACATGGTCACAGAAATGAATCCGTGGACCCGTCCGATCCGAACCGATCCGCGCTGGGTTTCGTATCTCTCCGACCCGCTCAACTTCTTGCGTGAAATTGTCCCGATCTCGACACATCTCAACGAGCTGCTAGTCTGTGCCCTCGACCCGCTGCCCGTTCGGCGTCCTTCGCTTCTCGAGGTCCGCAATGAAGTGTTGGGAATGACGGAGCTCTATATGTCGCCGGAGGAACTCCGAACGGCACCCAGCGCAGTCCAGCGCGCTGCCGGGGCCACCGGATTAGTGTGCGATGAGAGCGACTGCAGCAGTGCTAGCGCATCCTTAGCCGTGCGACAACTCGTCCGAATCCCTGCTCCTGCTCCTGCTCCTCCTCCACGGGCAGAGCCGCAATCCCATCTATCGGTCGTGAAGCCTCCGCGTCGGGCGTCGACTCCACGCTCCGACTGCAACACACCGCAAGAGCTGATCGTCGAGTTTCCGCTGATGCCAGCACCTTCCCCGTCGGCTTCGTCCCTGTCGTCTTCGATTCCCCAGCCGCAGGTTGCGTGGTGCCAAGAAGATCTGGACTGGGAGTTCCGCCAGGACGAAAAGCGACGACAAAGTAAGCTTCGCAAGCTGATGGACAAGGTCGGGTCGGTGTTTCGCAGGTGCGCACTAATGTAGTATATGATACTGTGATCGGGTCGCTTATTTTCGACAGGAGGGAGGAAGTGACTGCGCCGAAAGGTCTGGCTGTCTGTTGAGCATCCTCACTTCGTGTAGGTCAGCGTCATTCTATGTGGATTCAGCGTTATCTGATACGAAACTTTGGGTAGTTACGGCTTACTTCGATTCTGCCCCACCTGTATGTCACTGGACGGTTTTTCTTCAACGCTTGGTCCGTGTCTTCCCAAGTCTCTCAGGCCAGTAATTGATGCAAAACAGATGCTCTTCCGGTTTATGACTGCTCGCATTTGTTTTTGCCTTTTATTCGACTACATCCCCGTCGTCTTTATTTTGGATTACGATGAAACTCCAAACGATAATACCACAAAACTTCGAATGTCAGATTTTCTACTCCTACTGAGTTCGTCTTCCGTCTTGCTGGAAGGCTTGTGCACATATTATTGCAAAATCTACATTCTGAATCCTAGATTGATGGGAATACCGAAAAATGCGGCTCGAGTGATCTCGACCATCGCGGGTTTTATGACTCTCAACTGATTCAAGTTCAAGTAAGACCGAGTGGGGAACGCTTATTCTGATCCTGGTGAGGGGCAATAGGGGATAATCGATAATCAACCACCAACCATCAATTCATCAGCCATCACGTCAATGCGGCAGAGAGTTGCGGAATTTCGCCAATGTCACGCACTGCAGTCACAACGTATTTCTTCGGCCGCCTGCCCGTTCGCCCTGACCGTCGTTGCTGAGCCACTGCGTCCCTGCCTGTGAAACTTTTCGTCTTTACACTCGAGCCTCCTTGTCCATCAAAGTCCTCCACACTTTCCTCCTTACAGGTGCCGCCAAGCCGTTCGGAGACAAAGTTAACCGCGCTCGTGGCATCGCCTTCTCAGCGCATACAAAGCAGTTGCCCCCTCACGGAACGATCACATCTATCATGTTTTCAACGATGCTGCTGCCCCAATCGCTGCTAATCCTCGTGCTTTCGGCCTCTTCCGCTCTTGCACAAGCTTCCTCGTCTTCCCGCCGTGCCAGTTCCACGAGTTTGTTGAGCAGCGCGAGCGCGAGCGTCAGCACGTCCTCGGTGGGAACACCGAGTAACTCGGCCGCCTTGCCTTCTTTGAGCGGAGTTCCCGATTGTGGTACGCGTCCTCCTGAATATGCCGTCACCATACCCGTCCCTCATGTCAACCAGTGACGAACTGCCTCGACCTGGCGGCATCCGCCGGTCCGTGCGCGTCTGTGGCCGCGGTCGACTGTTTCTGCATGCAGCCTGCAGCAGCGAACTATACGTCTACGCTCCTGTCGTGTCTGCAGACGTGCCCGCAGGACGTCGCACAGGCGGAGCGCCTGGCGCAGCAGTTCTGCGCGGCGGCGGCGTCCAGCACGAGCCTCAGTTTCGCTAGCTTCGTCCCTTCGTCATCTCGCTCCTCGTCGGCTAGTCGTAGCAGCGCGAGCTCAGGTTCAAGCGCAAGCGCGACTGCGCCGCCCAGTTCGAGTTTGAGTGCGACCCCTAGTGGAAGCGCGAAGCCATCCAGTGCCGCTTCTGGACGAGCAGGAGGCTCTGGTCTCGCTGCAGCGGTCGGTGTGTGCTTGGCTATTGGCGGAGGGCTCTTGGGTGTAGCTGCTGTGCTCTGAGCTTACGGCTAGACTGACGGACCGTTCAACCCCGCGCGTTTCATTGTATATATATATCCTTGTCACCGCGATCGACTCATGCATACCCCCTCCGCTCTCTTGACTTGCATAGACCACCACTTTATCACACTCCTATTGTACGCACGGACCTTCCATACCAACTCGAGCAAACGCATGAACTTCAGATCTTGTAGCTTCTACTGTCAGTGGCATGGATGACAACCACCTGGAGATTTGCGCGGCAAGTGACATCGACAGTCGACGTACAGTAACACGTGCTACCAAGACCTGGTCTGATCCGACTCTGATGGGGTATTCCACTTTTCCCCTACCCGGTGACAAACCATCGCTGGCTACCGGAGGCGCCTGTCCCCAACCATGGCGTCCCCCAACCCGTACGCCTCACCGCCGCTCGCCAGTGCGCCATTTGCCGCACTGCATCTGTACCCCCTCGACGACTCATTCGTCCCAAAACGGATTGCGCTGGGCGGCGGCCAGCGAGTCAAAATCGCGCGGCCGCCGAGCACCAAGACGGCGTCGAACGAGCACAACGGGTTCTTCGACTCGCGGGTGCTGAGTAGGCAGCACGCGGAGGTGTGGGAGGACGGAGGCAAGGTGGGTTTCGCGGCACGCGACTGTTTGGTTGTCCTGAGCGATATATAACTAAAAATATCTCCGTGCGACGGGCAGATTTTCATCCGCGACGTCAAGAGCTCCAACGGGACGTTCATCAACGGGGAGCGGCTCAGTGCGGAGGGCCGCGAGTCGGAGCCGTTCGAGCTCAAGAGCGATGACATCCTCGTCAGTGCCTGTTCGCGGTGTGCGGCTGAATGATGTCTCTGAGCTTCCCTTCCTTTCCTAGGAATTTGGGGTGGACATCGTCTCCGAGGACAACACGACCGTGCTGCATCGCAAGGTCGTCGCCCGCGTACAGTGCGTATTCGGGAACAAACCGGTACCCGGTCCTGGCGCTGGTGCAGGCGCAGGCGCCAACCAGGGCACCCTATTCAACAACGGCCAACGGCGCGGTGCGATTCCCATGATCCACCAGGGCCTCGGTGGCATGGGTGGCAGCACCAGGGTCCCAGGCAGAGGGCTCACGCTTGACCACATCCTCAGCCGCCTGCAAGCTGAACTCGCCAAAAGCCGCGACACCGGCCACGACCTGCACGCGCTGACAGGGACGCTCAACGGCGTCGAGGAGACCCTCAATGGTGGACCGGTACGTGCATAACGCTGTTTCCGCAGTCAGCCAGTATGTGCGCAGAGCTAACTAAACCAGGCTGCCGCAACGGCACCGGCTTTCCCGGATGTGCTTCCCCCTGTCCGACCTGTTCCGCCACCGAAGACACTATCTGTTCCTTCGCTTCCTACTCAGGCGCCGCCGACCTCGGAAGCTCCTGCCCCAGACGTGATTGCGGAGCTGCAGGCGCAGCTGCGCGAGCAGCAAGAGGCGTTCGCTGTCCACGCAGAGAGTCTGCGGGCCCTGCAGACCGTCCTGGCCGAACAGGAAACGATGAAAGCCGAGGTGCAAGCCCTGCGGGATTACGTCGCTGCGGATCGCGAGAGGAATTTCGATGATAATGATGAGGATGAGGATGATGACGACGATTCGGATGCGCAGAGCATCGTCACTGTGGGTCCCGGCCAAGATCTGGACACTCTGGAGGAAGTTGAGGAGCCCGAGAATGAGGACGCCGAGCCTTCTGGCAACGACTTCCACGGCCGTTCCCAGACACCAGAACCGACTATGGAGGAGGAGGATGAGTCTGAAGTGCCGCCGCAGCAAGAGCAAGAGCCAGAGCCCATCAAGCCACCTGGGCCAAGTATCGCTGATTTGACCACTCGTTTGGACCAGCTCGCGGCGCAATTAGAGACCGCGTTGGCCACATCCAGCGCGCTGGAAGCGGCCCATGCTGCCGCGCAGCTGACGATCGCGAAACTGGAGGCGAAGCTCGAGCGACTGGAGGCTTCGCCGGCGGAACCGCTGCCAATCCCAGAACCCGTGCCACCAGCTCCGGTGGTGATGCCCCACCCGGATATTGATGAACTGCATGCCGAGTTGGCTGCTGTCCGGGCGGACTTGGCTGCCGAGCGTGGGCAGCGCGATGCGTGGACCGGTGGGCTTGACGAGCGGGTCCGGTTGATGATCCTCGCAGCCGGCAAGGTGACGCAGATCAACGGGGAGGTTGATGGGAATGGGTGGCGCTCGCTGCCCAGTCCGACGAGCAGCCCAACCCACAGTCCCAGGCGGTACAAACGAGACAGCGTGCACTCGCTTCCGGATGCGCAGTTTGAGCCGCCATCGAAACAAAGTGATACCGCGCACGAGTTAGCGAAAAAGGTGGGTTGTCCAGTCGAACTAATTTGTTTCTCGCGATTGACTGTTTGTCTCCAGCAGCCCAAAGCACTGAGCCGGACCGATTTTTCGACGGCATTCGGTGTTTTGATACTCGGATTAGCCGCCGCCGCCGTTCTTTGGCGCGTCAAGCCAGAGTGACCGGGGCGACTGCCCCAACTAACCGAACCTCGCCACAACCTAGTCTCTGATGGAGACTACGCGCGCCCGGCCGCCCTGGATCACAGAGGCTGAAGACACCCCCATCTGCTCATTGTCACCTGGTGATGGTGTCTACACCGCGTGCAGGGTAGAAAACGAAAATGTTACTGACAGAGCTTCCATCGTGCAGTCACCGATGCGGCCGTAGCTCGGAGGTAGCAACGACACGGACGGATATGCGGATGCAACTAATAATTTATCTCTTGTTATTTATGCAAAACTACATGTTGTTTCCGAGGCCACTCGTGCCCACATCTCTCGGAGAGGCAGTTGTATGTACGCAGGGCCAGATCAAATTGCACATACTCTTGTCTCGCGCGTCCGTTCGCACATACGAATCGCGTAGTGGCAGGAACCATTTAGAGATTTTGTTTCTTTCCGCATGCATGTGGATGCTTGATATCTTGGCGCAAGAAGGTGCTGTCAGTTGCCCGGCCAAGCAAACTTGCCGAATCGACATGTGCCGTTACTTAATAGTGAGTGGTTGGTTGCAAGAAGCTGTAAAAGCTTCGATATTCGATGTTCGTACACTGGTCGGATACAATCTTGTTTTTACCATCCCCGCTCGGCCAGCTTGCCTCCTTTGAGGTTCTCGTCGCTGCAATGATCAGAAATGGATCCTCAATGGAATGGATGAACAAGCCCGACATACATGTTAAGGCCCACCATCGCCGGACCCAGACTTTCCGAAACTTCGGCCAGAGTCTTCGGGTTGTTGAAGTGCGTGACTGCTTGAACGATGGCCCTTGCGCGCTTGGCTGGGTCCCCGGCCTTGAAAATCCCGGATCCGACAAATACTGTCGAAGCGGCTCAGTGACTGTCGCCCTCGGGCAGATCGGTCAGGCAGTACCTCCGTCACAGCCTAGCTGCATCATCAACGCAGCATCCGCTGTGGGAATGGAAATGTTCATTATGAGAATCCCTGAGACTTTCGACGAACCTGGAGTAGCGATCCCACCAGCGGCAAAGCTCACGACCGGAAGCCGCTTCAGTCGAGCCGTTTCCTTGAGCAGATGGAAAGGCGCTGTTTGTCCGTCAGTTCTCGCTTTCCCAAGTCTGCGCATCGCTCGCTACCTTGAATATCCTTGGCGTAGGTGTACAGCTCCTCCTCTGTCATCACGCTGACTTTGCGGATCTCAGACTGCACGGTCCGCGCATGGCGCACGGCCACGGCTACATTGCCCGTCCCGGCCTCGCCTTTCGTGCGGATGAATGCCGCGCCCTCGGCAACGCGGCGCAGGGCCTCACCCAGCCCGCGCGCCCCGCACACGAACGGGACCTTGAACGCGTGCTTGCCGATGTGGTGCTCATCGTCCGCAGGGGTGAGCACCTCGCTCTCGTCAATGTAGTCTATGCCCAGCGCCTAGGAGATGTGAGCCTCAGATCGGACGGAAGGTTGTATGCGCCGGCGGACCTGTAAGATCTGTGCTTCGACGAAGTGGCCGATCCGGCACTTGGCCATGACGGGGATCGTCACCGCGTCGCGTATCTCCTTGATGAGCGCGGGATCGCTCTATCGTGGGCATCAGTGGATCCGTAATCGCGGCGCGATAGCACGGAGGCAGGCGGAGCGCAGTACGCACCATACGCGCGACGCCGCCGTCCGCTCTGATGTCCGCCGGGACGCGCTCGAGCGCCATGACGGCGCACGCGCCGGCCTCCTCCGCGATCCGCGCCTGCTCAGCGTTCACGACGTCCATGATGACGCCGCCTTTGAGCATCTGCGCGAGCCCCGATTTGACCTATCTCAGAACACATTGAGCTGTGCCGCGCGCTCCTGCCGCCAAAGGAACCGCTGACCCCGAAAGTGCCTATGTTCCCCGCCCCGCCGGGCTCACGCGGCGCAGAGCGGACTGGGGCGCTTGGAAGGGTGGGTGTGCCGTTGGTCGACATGGTCAAGATGCAGAATGGTCCTGGCCTTCTGATTTGACCCCTATTCTTGGAATCGAGTCAGCACATCATCATCACTGACGCTTGTCCTCGAGACATCTGCTATACATGGCTGCTGCTACACATGGCACGGTTACAAACACTAATCATTACAGTCTACAAATATTTCAAGGTCCGTCCGGGTCAAACACAGATCATGATCTATCCGCCTCATCCACGAGCCAGTCGCGCAGGGCCCACACCAGTCTTGTAGCGGCAACTTCCAGAGCCTCATCTTTTCTGCGGGGAACTTCGACGATCGTCCGTTTGAACCGTCCATTAGTCACCATGAGCCCTGCTGAGCGCGTGGAGAACATAATCGAGATCGTTGAAAAGGGAAGTGGAGAAATGACGACTTTCATGGATGGCGGTGGGGGTAGATCCACAGTTCTGGATTTCCCTTTGCCCATCGTCATTCGCCAGAAAGAGTTGTTTGAATTGGTGGATACCGCCAATAGATTGCGGTACTGCGCCGTGAGCGCAGCTTGGGATCCCTGCGAGCGCAAGACCACTGATGTTGGCCGTGCAGGGACTGAGGAAGAGGATTCGCCTGTAGGTCGCAGGAGATCGGAGGTAGACGCCGCCGGGGACCCACTCCTTGTTTGGCTGTCCACATAGATAACACCTTCGCCCACACCGTAATCTCGAACCAGATCCTCCAGCCGACTTCGCGGCTGCATCCGGTCAAATAAGTCGCGAAATGATTCTTCCCTTTCGAGGTGGAGGGAAGATTCGTCTAGCCAGACGTCTTCTCGCACTTTAAGCGCGATGTACAAATCAAGAACGACTGTTTCACGCTGCAAAGTCCCGACAGGGGATGACGAGCGCATAGACAGAGAGTTGGAGTGTGGGAAGGGATCCGAAGAATTAGGTCTTCGGATGAGGGAATCATAAAGAGGCAGATAGACGGAACGCAGGACGTTCATAGACGCTGCGGATGCACATTAGGTCAACGCGACAGCACGGTAGCAAGGACGCAGCTCACTTGTGTAGAAAAGTCGATTCACGAGCCGCAAGCCTATTGTAAGCCAATACAGTGTCTTGCGCTGCTCCACTGCGTCTTCGATTTCGTACGCCTCAGAAAACGTCGCGTATACGATCTGCAGGAGCAGATGCGGCGGTAGCGCGGAAAAGGTCCTCCACGCCGTGGCTGGCGTCGCCTTGGTATATGGTGGCGGAGGGTTGAGGGCCTTTTCGTCGACGATCATGTTGCCCGCGATTGGAGAGAAAGCCAAGTCAGGAAGTGGGCGGTGCAGATGTCAGGACTATTTGCATAAGATCATGCGGACTGCGGGACTGCGGGGCACGGGATGATCGACTACGCAGACCTGCTGCGTTTGATGGAGTGCGTTTGTGATGAGAAGCACTCGCTCCTTCTGGGATGAAGGGATGACCAAAGGGATCCTGGACCGTGAGGCGGAGTTCAGATCGGATTGATGCGTGTTAGAACATGTGAACGATCGTTGGGAGTCATAAAGTTACCGGATCCTTCCTCACGTCTCTCAAGTTCCGCCGATTTTTTTTTGGCAGCGCAGACCCCCTGGTATCTTTCTTTCCCGCATCCATCGGCAGGCGCATCGACAGTCTTTTGAAGACCGAACCGTGCAATCACTGAATATTGAATGGTCAACGTCCCCGCTCTAGGTTCTCTTCTAGGACGCCCTAGATCCAACTTCCGGCTGTAGAGGGTATTTGTGCGAGGTAAACCATACAACAACATGCATACCTTGTGACTGAAGACCTTGCTTCTCAGAACTCAACTTAGCTAGACCGGGCATCCCTGGTTGTCCCCGGTCGGTTAACTCTTCGAGTTTCGCACACGTTTCTCTTCTTCACTCCCCTCCAATTTACGTAAATCAGAGGTTCAGTCTTCTACGATCTGTACTTTTCGCTCGGCTTAGACTTTACCTCCAGGGCGTCCCTTTCTCAACGCAATCATGAGCTCACCACCAGGAGACGAGGACGCGCCAGTTTTTGTGGCTTCCAGCTCGCCCATTTCGATTCGCGGAGGCTCTCCTGTACGCCGACGAACGACCAGTGTGTCCCATAGCGAGAGCGACGTTGCACGTTCCCGGCACTCCCCTACCATCAGCCGTTCCGTGGACCCTAACGACCCGCTGGCGAGGGAGCGGCAGAGAACAATGGATGTAGACATGGCGATGCAGCTCTCCCGAGCACGAAGAGAGACACTGCCAGACACCACCTCCGACTCCACTTTCCCCGCGCTGTCGCCACAGGAGCAACGTGAGATCGACATGGCGCGAGGGGAACTAGAGGAGCGTTCGCGCGTGCTAGACGCCGAGCTGGGGAACGTTGCAGAGCCAGTCTCTTTCCTTCAATCGCGGCTCATGTCAGCGCACGACCCCGCCATGATAGTCCACGAATCGCAGCATCTGCGGGCCATGCAGTCCACCTCGTTTGGACTGCCCACATACCAGGCGAATGTGTCTCAGTCCGAGTTTGACTTTGGTCCGATGGACGAGTTTGCTCGGGCTGAGAAGGTGGTTCTGGATCAGACAAAACCCAAATTTTCGCTGAATGCGCTGAGGGCAAGGACTATTGCCCCTGATGAAGAGGATATGGCGCTACCGCAGGAGGGAGGGGAACCATCGGCGCCACCGCGTCGCAAGCTGAGCGAGAGCAATCCTAGGCCGAGACACCCTCGCAAGACCGGTGGCAGAAAGATGGCAATGTTCGAAGGAAACAGCAATGGCGATCTTCCCCCGTTCACATTTGACGGTGGTGCTCATAGCACGTCCGGAATCCTCAACACGGGACATGACAGGCCATACCGATTTTCTTTCTACTCAAATGCCATGTCAGCCACGATCCACGCGCGGAGCCTGAGCGAGCTGCCAGCCGAGGGCCAGTCTTTCGGTGATCTGTTCTCTGGCAATCTTCCGGCCCCCGGTGGAATGGCCAGGGACCAAACGCGGCCGGGGCCTTCGCCTTTGATCAACGAAAAGGCACCCGAGCGATCGAATGGCAAGGCACCGGTTGGGGATCATCCTCGCCGCAGCGGTAACGATCCAGAAACCAATACTTGGTGGCTGGATATTCAAAGTCCTACGGACGACGAGATGAAGATGCTCAGTAAAGTATTCGGCATCCACCCTTTGACGACAGAGGATATCCAGATGGAAGAAACGCGGGAGAAAATTGAGCTTTTCCGCAACTATTATCTGGTTTGTTTCCGGTCTTTCGACCAGGATCAGTACAGCCCGACCCATCTTGAGCCGTTGAACATGTACATCATCGTTTTCCGCGAAGGAACGCTCTCATTCCACTTCCGTCCGACACCTCACCCACAGAATGTGCGCCGGCGGATCAAACAGCTCAAGGACTACATCAGCGTCACCTCGGACTGGATTTCGTACGCGCTCATTGATGACATAACCGACGCATTTGGGCCTCTCATCCAAGGGATCGAGTATGAAGTCGACAGTATCGACGAGCTGGTATTGATTCTGAAGGAGGCGGAGCAAAGCGACATGTTGAGGAGGATTGGGACCTGCAGGAAGAAGGTTATGGGTCTTTTGCGCCTGATGGGGAACAAAGCCGATGTCGTGAAGGGCTTGGCTAAGCGATGCAACGAGCATTGGCGTGTCGCGCCCACTTCGGACATTGTGCGTCCTTCCTCACTCTTTCATCCAGCCTTATGCTGACGAGGCGATTAGGGCCTCTATCTGTCCGACATCCAAGACCACTTGATCACAATGACTCAAAACTTGAATCACTACGAAAAGATTCTGTCCCGGTCGCACTCGAACTATCTGGCTCAAATATCGATCGAGATGACCGATGCGAATAACCAGATCAACGATGTGCTTTCGAAGCTGACTGCGCTTGGTACCGTGCTCATCCCTATGAACCTCGTGACTGGTCTGTGGGGTATGAATGTACACGTTCCTGGCCAGAATGTGGAAAGCTACACGTGGTTTATCTCGATCATCGCTGGACTGGCCGCGTTTGCTATTATTGGAGGATACTCTACTTATAAGTTCATGGTTAATCGGCAATAGATTGTAACATACATGTCCTCATTCCTTGTCGGTATACGAATCTTTGATGACTGAAAGGTTTTTCATCAAATTGTGAGTCTCCATGCCTTTTTTCAAAAGACCCCACTGAGCGCCTATTCTTGTTACGTAGGCGTAGTGTTGGCTAAGCATCTAGGGTTAGGGCTCGGAAGTTTGCGTTTACCCCATTCGAACATTACGATCGGTATGCTGCGCGTCAAGCAGAGTGAGCAAAAATAGAGCATCCACAAGGTCTGGTAGAGGCCACGAATCTAAACGAAACGCTCTAAATTTGGGATTCATGGCACCATGGGACGTTGCGCATTGTGGTCTGTCTCAGTTGACACAAGAAACCCAATATGGATACCGATTCTAGAATTCTGCACGTGAGAGCGGAGATTGAAACGACTGTAACTCTCCCCTCGTCCACCAGCTGCAGCTGCCGCCACAATATACCCGGGTGCTCAGAAAAACCCACTGACGCCTGGGACCGACTTCTTGATTATGAGCGCCGATTCTCGACCGTCTGCGACTCCTCGTGGAACTCCCTCGAGGCGCGGCAAATCCCCTGCCACTCCCAGTCTTGATTCGAAGCCCCCAAATTGGCCATCTCCACATAATATTCCCCAAGACAGCCCCTCCTCTGCCACACCTCGCGGCAGTCCGTCCCGGAGAGGGAAATCTCCTCGCGTCGCGCCCGCGAGCTCGGCATCGCATCTAGCGCCGCCGTCGGATAAATCCACGAGCGCCTTCTATTCTTGTATCCGGATCCCAGTCGAGGGCGCGGTCCCAATAAATCCTCCTGATAAAGAAGAAACGCTCTCTGCGCAGACGGAGCCGGTTTCAGGCAGGGCGCCGCGGAAGTCGAAGACGGATGCTCTGCAAGCCATCAAGACGGGACATAGCGCCGGGGCCGGGGAGACGGATGAGGACGAGGGCGAGGACGAGAGGAACGATGTATGGGCGGAGAGATACCGCAATGTGCCTCCGATTGTGCCTCCGAAGATTTTGGATCTGTCGACGGTGAAGACGGAGAGTCTGCGACCCGACTCTCTGCCGCGCAAAGAGGCGAGACCGTTCGGGCTCCCGGACTGCCCGACGTTCTACCCTACAGTAGAAGAATTCAGAGACCCTATGGCATACATCCGCTCCATATCCGAGACGGCTAACGCACACGGAATCTGCAAAGTCGTGCCCCCCGCTGGGTGGAAGATGCCTTTCGTGACAGATACAGCAGTATGCGAATTCTCGTAATATCGATTTGGGATGCTGATCCCTTCCTGCAGAACTTTCGCTTCAAGACCCGCGTTCAGCGCCTGAACTCAGTCGAAGCCTCTTCGCGAGCCAAGCTCAACTTTCTGGAACAACTATATGTGTGGCACCAACAGCAAGGAAATCCACGTGTATCAGTGCCCACGATCAACAATAAGCCGCTGGATCTGTACTTGCTACGGAAGGAAGTGCGCAAGCTGGGTGGTTTCTACGTCGTGCGTGGCAGAATCATGTTCTCGCCGTATTCATCATGTTGATGTTTTTTTTGCAGGTGTCTAAGAACAAGCTCTGGTCCGAACTCGGCCGCATTCTGGGATATTCTGGCATTCCTGGTCTCTCGACGCAGCTCAAAAACTCATACACTCGGGTCATTCTTCCTTTTGAGGAATACGAGGCTAAGAATGCGTCCAAGGAGGCCAGCAAGGCACCCCTTTCTGTCAGCAAAGCACCTCAGCCGATTCCTTCCAAAGCTCCCGCCGTCGAAGAGAAGCAGCTAACAAGCGTTCCGCTTAAGCCCATGGACATCAGCCCGCCGGAAAGTCCCTTGACAGCCACCTCGAGCCCTTTGTCAGAGCCGCCAGAGGATGGAGAGAGGGCAACTGAAAAGACTGCTGCTGCTACTGCTGCTGCTGGCAGACCACGGCGTAGTACGAGAATGGGTATGTGAGCTCGACCGCGGCCGTAATTTCCGCTAAGGTTTGCCAGGATCGAAAACTCCGGGACTTGGCAGACTGCAGGTCTCGCCGTTGCCTGTTCCAACCTTCCACGACGGCAAGGATCTCAAAGGATCCCTCGAGGTTCGTGCCTTGTCAATGCTGTTATCTCGTAGGCTGACGTTGTGCAGCAAAACTGCGAAATATGTCATAAGAAGAATCGTGGTGAGGAGATGCTTCTTTGTGACGGATGTGACTGTGGCACGTCGTTTTGTGTTTTCGTCACCCAGGCATACGCTGATTAGATTTCGAACTAGGATTCCATATGTTCTGCCTCGATCCTCCATTGGATGCGATTCCCAAAGAGCAGTGGTTCTGTTACACGTGTCTCGCTGGCACGGGCGGTGACTACGGTTTCGACGAGGGCGACGAACACAGTTTATCCAGCTTCCATGCTCGGGATAACGAATTCCGGCGTGTGTGGTTCGAGTCTCATCCGCCCATGAGAGACCCCGATGCGTTGGAAATCGATGACCCCACGTCCAGTCGCATTGGGAATGTGACCGTGTCCGAGTACGATCTAGAGATGGAGTTTTGGCGATTAGTGGACACGCAGGAAGAGACCGTCGAGGTTGAATATGGCGCTGACGTTCACTCGACCACCCATGGAAGGTGTGTGTGATAGTAGTAGGCACAGCAGACCTCTGGGACTGACGCTATGCCAGTGCGATGCCTACGATGGAAACCCACCCGTTGAACAGTTACGCAACGGACCCTTGGAATCTCAACAACATTCCCATTGTCTCCGACTCGCTACTACAATACATCAAGTCAGATATCTCTGGGATGACGGTTCCTTGGACCTACGTTGGCATGACCTTCTCAACTTTCTGCTGGCATAACGAGGTACGCTGCGTCGCACGACATCCCGCGATTGTGCCTATCAAGGTTTCCAGGATCATTACACCTACAGCATCAATTTCATGCATTGGGGAGAAACCAAGACTTGGTACGGCATCCCAGGTGAAGACGCGGAACTGTTCGAGGCTGCTATCAAGTCCGAGGCGCCAGATTTGTTCCAGGCCCAGCCGGACCTGTTATTCCAGCTTGTCACGCTGATGAACCCGAAGCGGGTGACGGATGCTGGCGTCAAGGTGTATGCGTGCAATCAACGGGCCGGCGAATTCGTCATTACCTGCCCCAAGTCCTATCATGCGGGATTCAATCACGGGGTCAGTCTCTGCTAAACATAGAAGAAAAAGGGACATCCAGCTGATTTGGTCCCTTTTGCAGTTCAATTTCAATGAGGCTGTGAACTTTGCCCTGCCAGATTGGCTCAAGTACGGCAAAGAATGCGTCCAGCGCTATCAGGATCACCGGAAGCTGCCCGTCTTCTCGCACGACGAGCTGCTGATCACGATCTTCCAACAATCGCAGTCGATCAAGACTGCCATTTGGTCAGTGGTCCATGCGTCGTGTCTTGACTGTATTATATTGAGATCTTCCCTCCCAGGCTGTACGACAGCCTCGCGGAAATGACGGAACGCGAGATCAACGATCGGCAGACTGCACGTGGTCTGGGAATGACTGAGATCCTGGAAGAGGAGGACCGGCCAGAAGACCAGTACCAGTGCACGACCTGCAAGGTGTTCTGCTATCTGTCACAGATCACGTGCGGGTGCAAGTCCGCAGCGATCGCCTGCATCCAGCACACGCACCTCGTTTGCGAGCGGCCCGGAGAGAAGTCGCCGGAGCACTTGATTCTGCGCAAACGGTTCCCTGACGAGTACCTGAAGGATGCACTGGCTGCTGTGGCCCAGCGGGCGGCGATCCCCGAAACATGGCGCGCCAAGCTGTCCAAAGTGTTGCAGGAGAGCCGCCGGCCGTCGCTGCGTTCCCTGCGCGCACTTGCGTCCGAGGGCGAGCGGATCAACTACCATCTGCCGGAGCTGGTATCGCTGCGGCGATGCGTGCAGCGCGCCAACCAGTGGGTCGAGTCGGCGAACAGCTTCCTGATGCGCAAGACGCGAGCTCGGGGTGGCCGACGGAGTCGCGGGCGGTACTCAACGGGGATCGACGCGGAGATTGACTGGCCGGAGAAGCGACTGGAGGAGCTGCGCGCTCTGCTGCGCGACGTCGAAACGCTGGGTTTTGACTCGTCTGAGATCGCCGGGTTGCAGGCGCTGGGGGAGACCGCCGAGAAAACACGGCAGGAAGCAAGCGCTCTGCTGCTGAAGACGGTCCCGGAGGATGATGGGCAGCGGGACGAGTACATCGAGAGCTGCAAACGGATCGTGACGGATGGGGCGTCGTTGAATGTGCTGTTGGACGAAGTGGTGCAGCTGGACGGGCTGGTCAAACGGGAGCGGCTGATCGCCGTGCTGGAGAACTCGCTGGACGACGACATTGGGATGGACGAGTGCCGCGATCTTCTGGAGCGGGCGGCTCAGTGCGGAGTGCCGATGGACCACCCGCAAGTGCAGCAACTGCAGGCGCGGATGGAGGCAGGTTGTTCATGGGAGGACCGGGCCCGCGCGCTGCTCGAGAAACCCATCAAGACGATCGCCGAGCTGACTGAGGCGTCGCGGCTGGACGACACGGTTTCGACGAGCAACAAGGTCTACCGGGAGATCATGGCGCTGCTGAACAAGGCCAAGGATTTCGAGCGCCAGGCATTTGCATGGCTGACACCTACGGAATCGGATCATGTGCGTCCGAAAGGGCAGGAGGTGATCCGACTGGCAACGCGAGCGGAGCGGGAGTTCAAGATCGAGATCATCGACAATCTGCGGCAGACTGCGGTGTTTGCGCTTGATCTCGAGAGCCAGTGCGAGGCGGCGCTGCACAACAAGGCGATCGTGGCGAAGGATATGACGTCATTCGCGCTGATCCTGAAGTGGCGGGAATATGCGCATGCGCATTTGCACATGTTTACGCTGCCGTGGTTCAGCCAGCTGGATGCGCAGCTCGAGGCGCACTTTGCGTGGGTCAAGACGCTTCCGTGGTACTGCCCCGAGCACGAAAAGCTGGAGTGGAAGTCGCTCGTGGAAGACGTGATCGAATGCACGAGGCCAGAGGAGGATCTGCCCCCGACGGCGGAGTGGTTCACCTGCATCTGCACCGAGCCCGTGAAGCCGCCGCCGGCGGGGCAGTCGTCGGATGCGGTGCAGTGCGACCACTGCTATGCCCGCTTCCACGGCGCGTGCGCGAACAACGGGGGCTCGTGTCCCTTCTGCGACTACCACCACTGGAACGGGTCGATCCACAAAGACCGCAGCTGGCATTTTGCGCACCTCGGGCCGATGCTGCTCAGCGCGCCGGAGCTGACGAAGAACTACTCGGACGAATGGAAGCAGCTTGAGATGGTCGTGCACCGGGTGGACCGACTGGCTGGGGTGATCGGGCAGTTCCTGGCGTACACCAAGGACCACGAGCCCCGACAGCCCGACCACCTGCCGCAGGTGCGGCATTTTATGCGGAAGCTGTACAAACTGCAGTTCGCGGTCGCGCCGGCCGCGGACACGTCGTTCGGGCTGGAACTGGCCGGGCTGCACCGGATTCTGGCGCTGCGCAAGGGCCCGGTGAACGAGCGGCACGCGGCGAAGCTGGCGGCGCGCAAACGCGAGAAGGAGCTGATGCAGGCGCGCAAGAAGCGGCGGGTCAAGTTCACGTTCGGGCAGGACGTGGATGTGAACTGGAAGGACGGGACGCGCTGCATCTGCCGGGGGCGCACCCCGTACCTGCTCAACTACCCGCCGGTCACGTGCGACATGTGCAACCGCAAGTACCACGCGGGCTGTGTGTTCTTCCCCGACGACAGCAAGGACGGCGCGCGCTTCCACTGTCCGGTGTGCATGACGAAGAAGAATCTGGTGTATCCGTACGCGGAAGTGAGGATCCGGCCACCAGGTGTGTGTGTTTTCCCGGTGTTCGTCGTCGTCGATCGCAGCTCATTCGTTGGGAACAGCTGAACTGCGACAGCCGACCGACCAGTACGTCGATGCGCCGAAGATGATCGAGCAGAGCACGAAGGAGCTGATCTTCAAAACCTTGGGCATGCCATACACCAAGACGCTCTTCCTCGAGGTCGTCAAGGTCGACGTGCACGTGTCCTCGTCCGCCTCGTCCTCATCAGCGTCGGCGTCCCACGCCCGCTCGGTGTTCCGCCCCCAGCCCTACCGACACCCACACGCCCGTGCAGAAAGCTCCGCGCCGGCGACGCCGCCGCTCGCGATCGCACCACCACCGTCCGCATCCTCATCAGCGTCCATGGGGAACTACTTTCCGCCGCCCCCGCCGCCGCCGCCGATCCGGTCGCCCGGGGACGCCGTGGCCGCGCTGGACCGGAAGCGCAAGCTGATGGAGCACCAGCACCAGCAGCCGCACGTCGCGCGGCCGGCGCCGGCGAGGACCCTGGAGGAGCTGCATGCGTTCGAGGAGCCGGTGACGATCTACCCGAAGCGCGAGCAGCCGGGCAGCAAGCCGCTGTCGCCGTCGCTCGCGAAGATCGTGCTGCGGTAGCGCGAGCGGCGTTGACGCATGAGTTATAACTATATCTGTCTCTTACTTACGTCGTTTTTTGTTTTCGTGCTGTTTGTATCCGTTAATGTTATGCTCCGTGGTTATCTTGTTGTTGGGTGGAATGGATGTGGATGGGGGGGATTGGTTTTGTGCGGGATTGGGCTGTTTCCGGCGATTTCGTACGAGCTTAAAAACGTTCTCCAGTCTCACGTCGATAAGCCACTTCCAAACGTCGTTCAATAAGCGCCAGCGCTTCATATCTACATATCACAGGATTTTGAAATAATGAGATAAAAATTCGGTATCGCGCCAGCTCCCATTTTTTTTTGTTCCTCCTTCCCGAGTTGTTCACACCTTGCCTGCGATGAACGCCGCCGCGCTCGGGGTGTCGGCGCCGTACGTCCTGCGAAAACAAACATCAGTACTCAGTCCTAGTCAGCAACGCGCGCTCATCCGCCGGACGCCGGGACGCACAGGTGGGGCTCGAGGACGAGGTCGCCGTGCAGGCAGATGTCGTCGCCGGCGTGGCACACGACGTGCGTGCGCAACGCGCTGACGCCGCTCACCGCGGATCCGTTGTCGGGGTCGCCCTGCAGCGGCAGCAGCGCGTGAGTCACGTGCACCGGGGGGTGAGGGGACGGGGAGTCGCAACGCACGAAGATGACGGCGGCGCTGATGCGCGCTTGGACCGCGGGCGAGAGGAGGCGCGCGGAGTTGTGCACGAGCTGGCCGCCCTGGCTGTACCCCGCCGTCACGAGCGCGGCCTGTGGGGCGCGTATTCAGATTCAGATTCACTTGAGCGGTATCCCGCGCGGGGAGGAGGAGGGGGAGCCGCGGACCTTGGGACACGCACTAGCCGCGCTGGTCAGCTACAAGCACGCAGTCAGCCACTCAGCCGAGCAGAGCAGAGCACAACACCGCGCGCCACTCACGTCGTTCGCCATGGCGCGCGCGCCCTGCGGGTCGCCGCCCTCGAGGAACCCGAGGACGTCCGCGGCGTAGCCGACGCCCGCGAACGCGAGCGTCAAGTTCCCCTTCGCGCGCAGCGCGCGCTGGAGCGCGGCGGCGAGCGGGGGGCCGACGAGGGTGCCGATGGGCGCGGGCTCCGTCGTCCCGCGCGCGAAGAACACCTGCGGGCGGTCAGCGTCGGAGCGGGGGCCCCGGGAGGGGAGAGTCAACGCGCCATGACGTCCGCGCACGCGGCGCGCGGCGCTGCGCTCGTCGGCAGTGCGTGTGCGCGGAGCTGGACGAGGGGCGCGAGGCCGCAGAGGAGCGCAGACAGCTTTTGGGACTTCATGGCTGGGGAGAAACTCGGAGGAGGTATTGGGGTCTGCACGACGCGTCTGCGCGCGCTTTTATATGTAGCCGTCCGAGCAGGGGAGAGTGCCTCCGTCCGTCCGCAGCATCGCTCGGCAGCGAAAGTCTGGACTGAGCATATCAGCCCCGGATGCTGACCTCCTCGATGGCGAGAACCAAATCAGAACCCACCACTGAGCGGTCACAGGTGCAATCCCGCGCCCGATCCGCACTCGCCTACCGCGCCCCCTCGCAGGCACCCATTCAGGGAGAGCAAAAGCTTGCTGGCCGCCAGTAGCCTTTAGGCTCAAGTGTGCGCTCGAATGCGAATACGCCCGGTGCCTCTCGCTCGACGCGCGTGGGATGGCACGCCCGGCTGCTGTTTCTCGGCGTCAGAACCAGCCCGTATTCTGCTCAGCAGCAGGTCCGCCCGGCCGCCGACCACAGGAACAGGAGTCTATCGGTATCGGGGCGCCGTCTAGAGTCCTCTGGACTGGCGAAGGGAGAGGGGAATTAAAGATGCTGTATGTACATGGTTTCTACGGCAGCCCAACCTTCTTCTTTCCGAGTTTGAGTTGCCCTGGGCGTAACACATATAGACCCTGTGATACATTGAGATCCTGCTGCAGATCTGCAGAGCGCGAGAATATTCTGAAAACTCGGTCCTCGCAGGCGATCAATCGTCAAATCAACTGAACTCAAAATGGTCGGTCAAAGCCATGATATTGATGGTAAATAGGGTTAGGGTCAGACCTAATAAGGAACTAAAAAAAAAAAGTCGAGGCCCGCCTAGCCGAGTGGCCGTGGCGGAACAGGAAAATATTGAGACGGTGCATGAGCCGAAGCCCATACAAACCGCAGGCCCACTCTGAATGGACAGGGTCGCCGTGCTATGGAGTGTTCCCACGGCCCAAAAGCCCAGGTCCATGAAGGAGCTTATGCCATCAAGGTAAGTATGCAGAACCTAATGTTGGCAGGTGGATTATATACCCGGAGGGTGTGCACGGACCAGGTCACGTTGTCTCAGGCACGTGAGCCCCGTTAGATATGACGTATTAGCCCTGTAGAATCATGAACTAGACGCGTTTCTCGACATCTTTTGTTGGGGGAAAACGTCGGGTTTTCAGCGTCCCATGGGGGAGGGGGGCATGCGGGTTGCTTCAACACGGATCTCGAACATGGGCGTTCGAGTTATGTGGCACATGTAAGTATATGATATAACCCGTATTTGGTTCAACCCATCACAAGACTGATTCCCGCGCACATACGTTTCCAGACATGCTTTTCTCCGACCGCTAGGCTCATTCGGCAGACATGATGCAGGCGCAGCGAACGCGGAGCAGGTCAAGCAAGCCATGAAAGTTTAAGGATGCATACTAAGTACTAGAAGTTGGCGTCACGTCGCGTGATGTGTGATGAAACGCGCTGCCGACCATGACATGCCAGTGGATCGTCCGACACCTGGACTCGAGCTGACTCGGATGTCAGTGTGTGTTCCCGAGCTCGCAGGTTCAATGCGCGACACATTCTGCGACTCTGGAAGCCCGCGTCTGGTGGTCGCCCTCCACTTTCCCGGGCCCACCGCTCCGAGTCACGGATACCATGCATGCATCCGTCCGTTCACCCAGCGAAACCTGCTCTGCCTGGCACTCAACGTCTGCGCGCCGTTGGAAATCAGCTAGTGTGGGAATCCTCCTCCAAGAGATCGATCCATCTGCTCTGCCACGTCCTCAGACCGCGGCGCTCGAGACGACACCCCGGAAAACTCAGGGCTGGGTTGATTCGACCGTGAGGGCGGGTATGCACCGCCCGGACCGAACGTGCGCGCTTCCCTCCTCTCCCTTCGCGATGGTGTGCGCGACGGACGACACGGACGGCCTGTGAGCGGCCGCATCGCATCGCCCGCCGGGCACGTTCTGCGTTCTGCGTTCTGCGTTCTGCGCGTCGCGGCAGACCCTAGAGAGCACGTCGATCGGACACACACACGCGAGATCGAGATCAGGATCTCGGCGGGGCGCGCTGCGTGTGTGGCGGATTGAGCCTAGTCTCATCGTGCTGGTGCTGTAGCAACGATCCGCCTGCCCCGTGCTAGTGTCAGCGTGAGGCAGGGCAGGGCAGGGATTCCCGCGTTCGCGAGGTGGGGATGGCTGCAGCAGGATTGGCGCCCGCGGCGTGGCTGGTGTCCCGGTCTCGACGCATCAAGCGTTTCTGCACCTGGAGGCTACTCACCAGCCTGATCCATTTCCCGGCGGCGCACCTGGCCACGCCGCACCCGGGCTGTGCACGCACGTTCCATCAGGGCTTCAGCGCGCTGTCCAGAGCCTGATTGGGTGTTTCGCTCCTAGCTGCCAGACGACGGTCAGCCCGCGTCTCTATTTAGCGAGACGACTCTGACGGGCGTGTGTGTGCGGCGCTGGTGTCCATCCGGGGACAGCGTTCGTCACATCATCACTGCGTGAGCATCTTCCGCTAGTTTCGCGGGTGGGAGCGGTGGAGGATGTCGCCCGGGATGCGAAGCTACAAAACGGGTTTGATTGCGGTGGCCCGGATGTGCACCGCTAATTATGATGATCGTCTGCGCGTTCGTTCATCACGGGAGGGTGCCGGAAGGACAGCACAATTTGGCTTCAGTTGGATTGGAAAGACCCAACTCCTGCCGAGCCACGTCAGACTGGGAGCCCAACGGCATCCCCACCCAGATGATAAGCGGACATTTGGAGTTCGCGCAGGTCGGCAATGGCTCGGCCCGATATTCCAACCGTGCGAATCTGCCGCCTGGTGCTGTCTCTCTCCGCGCCGATGTTCACGCCATGCCCGGTCCAGTCCTACGCGGTCTCTGCAGCCCGGGGGCCTTCGAAATTCCCAGCCAAGCGGGCGAAGCAGAAAATAGCTTGCATTGTACACGATAGCAAAGATAGCTCGATTTCACGTTCGAAGCGCGTTCGCCTCACACTCACACGACCTGGCTGACCTTGCCCGAGCGCACGTCGTAGATCCACCCCGTGACGACCGTGCCGGGCAGGAGCAGCGGCTCGCCCTTGACCCACGCGACGTCCTCCTTGACGGACTCGGTGACGTCGGCGAACTCGAGGAACTCGAGCGCGTCGACGCGCGGCGCGAGCTCCGGCGCGGCGTGCGCCTTGATGTCCGCGCGCAGCTGCGCGGTGCTGAACGTGAGCATCCCGCACTCGGTGTGGTGGAACACAGCGATCTCGCGCGTGCCCAGCAGGCGCTGCGAGACCAGCAGGCTCCGCAGCGAGTCTTTCCTGCGCGCCGGTTAGAGCGGTCTGAGATCAGTGCAGTCGTCTGCTCACGCAATCCCCCCTGCGTTGCGGATCACGTGGGCGTCGCCTTCCGCGAGCCCGAGATGCGCTGCGGGGCTGTTTGCGGCGATGTTCAGTAAAATGCACAGCGACGGTTCGGGTGGTGCTTACTTGAGTCTAGCGTCCATGCAGGTCACTGGCACCACAACCAATATAATTCAGTACCGCGTCGATCCCCGTCTGTCCATGGACTCGGACTTACCGATAGCGATCTTCTTCGCAGGCGGGATAGGAAGCAGGCTCTTGTCGCCGAACGTCTCGACGTACGGCGCGTTCTTCGCCTCAAAGCTCGAGTGCACCGGGGCTTGGGACATCGTGCAAGTTGCTGCTGTGGTGGTGGTTAGAACAGAGACGAGGTGTGAGTATGCACGACCCACGGGCCATAGCCCATATCACACTAGAATGACGCGATTGGCTAGAGAGGGTGGAGACTGGCGAGCCTTTTGCGGCCTTGGGAAGTCGGGGTAGCCTCGGTGAGTGTATAATATCATCATCAGGTCACGATCCCAAATGCGTTACATTAGCAAGTTAAGTGGTATGTAGCATGAGCGATGGACTCAGCCTAAGAAGTGTTCGCGATTCAGCGACTATTACACAGAGTGTACGGTAGTTTACATCCAAATAAACGGGCCCTTAGAATCAGATATCCAAAATTGCTCCAGTCCGTCCGTTGGTCCCACGCCCCGTTGCCGACGACAGTGGGTTTTATATACACCTGACGGTGACTCGATCACGACCGAGATAGCCGAGGGAACGCTGTTGTGGGCCCCGACCTTCCATAAGGAGATGCTGCCCCGCGCGCTTAGCAGGCACTCGCACCACCCGCGCTCGACGACGCCTGCAGCTGCAGTGTACTGGGGTCCACGCTCCCCATGGTCCACGCACGCCCGCGCCACCCGAGCACGACCGTGCCCGCGCGGATCAGCTCGCTCAGGCGGTGGTGCTGGCGCGCGGCCGTGAGGAACAGCGACGTGCCGAGCACCCCGCGGGCTCGACGGGCAGCTGGCACCGCCGTCGCGTAGCATCTGTCACCCGCGGCTGGGGAGGTAGCAGTGCAAGTCCGCCGGACAGCAGACACGGAGCCATGTGCAGCAGATTCGGCGTCTGCCGACTCTAGCTCGATTCGCTTCAGCGCCGGATTAATTGCAACGGAGAGCATCGCCGGGGCCCAGACTGCCGGCATCGGTGTCCGGAGGGTATGCATTTCGGGAGCGATTGCGAGGGCTTCGACGAGCCGTGAGAGCGCTGCATCGGCGGAGAGCGGGAACGCGAGAGCTACGGATTCCTGGAGATAGCGTATCAGTTGCCAGCGCTAGGGCAAGAAGCAGAAGCAGAAGCACGCATCACGTACCAGTGACCGACAGGTTTCCACGACACCGGCCAGCGCATCCAATGTTGATCTAGGGCCCGGCTGGGAAAGATAGGTATTCGAAGCCTTCCTGATCGTGAGCTTCCGAAGTGTCGAGATACGCCCAAGCGATTCGGCGACCGCAGGACAGGTGCGTGCACTCGCATCTCCGCGGTCGCCCAGCAGCGTGACATCGAGCACATGCAGGCCCCCGTGTTGACACAGCAGCTCGACGATCTCCGCGTCCACAGCATTAGGCGCCGGGAGCACCAGGGTCTTCACAAATCCGGCTGCGGCAGGGCGAGTCTCGAGCGCGTGCAGGAAGTTGGCTGATTGGGAGGGGGTGCACAAGACGGCCGTCTCGTAAAATAGCGGGAGAGAGATACGATAGAATTGTTGGGATACAAGCAGAGGAGCGAGTCGAGTCCGGATGTCCTTCGCGGCAGCGGGCTGGTGCCAGGAGGGGCGTGTTCTGGGTGTCGCAGAACCGACGACGACGTGCGCGAGGATGCACTCGAGCAGCTCTTCGGGGAAGGTGGATAGTTGAACGAGCGCCATGGGGGGAGAGATCAAAAAGCAAAGCGATATACAAGAGACACGGCTGTGCAGCTGCAGAGGTTTTAACTTAAGTAAGAAGGAAGGGAAAGGAGATGGTCGGAAGGAAGCAGTCTGAGACAACGTAAGATGAGACCCATTAGACAGCCGGATTATCGCCACCGCCCATCACCACGCGTCTCCGTTGGGTCTAAGACCCACTGTCCAGGCGCAATCTCTGCTTCTCCCGGATAAGCTGCAGTGAGAACTCAAGTCACACCGGGGGATCACACATAACACGGCCCATAAAGAATAAATTATATTCCATATATCGTGACCCCAAAAAGAAGCTGACCTGATATGTCACATATCAGCGCAAAAACGACCTGATACCACGGATATCGGGTGCCGGGTATGATCCGGGTGCCCGATATGTCACATATCAGATCCCTTCATTTTTTATCCCCCAATATATAGAATATAATTGATTCTTTATGGGCCGTGATATTCGCAATCCCTCGGTGTGAGTGACCCGTTGCTTGTCATCGAGCCGTCCTTAAACTCGACATGCAAATAAGCCAGAACCATTCAAGCCCGAGGCAGCATATTATTGGGGTGCACCGTGCAGGCTGTTATGTACGCAGCACCGCAGGCATGCTTTCAAGGGTGAAGGTGTGGAGAGTGGGTTGTGTACGCAAGAGAGACAAATAACCGATCCCTGGAGTCGGGCTCAACGGGCTCCACGGCCAAAAAAAGTGCACTTGTTTGGGGCACGTGTTCGGTGCACCCTCTTTCGGACTTCCAGCATGGAGGCCAAGTTCTCCCTGGACAATATCCTTGGGGAAGACCACGAGCGTATAGAGACCGTCGGAGATGGGACGGCGGCTGCTCTAGACACGGAGGAGGATGGAATGAACGCCGAGCCGGTCGAGGAGGGCATGTGCGTCGAATGCGAAGGTGCCGCAACCTCCCAGATCGCTCTCGACTTCTATTCACGGCACTCCGTACTTATTACCACTAGACCAGCCTGCTGAGATTCGGTGTGAAAACTGCGAGGACGTCTTCTGCGAAGTGTGTTTTGCATCGCAGCACCGCAAAGGCACGCGTAAGCTACATGCGGCAAAAACCCTGCGCGCGCCAGGGCACGCGTCATCGTCCAACGGGACGGACCCGGCTCCCCACTCGGCGGTGGCGGCGGATGCGGATGCGGTGGGTGCTGATGAGCTCGTTCGACGGCCCCCCGCGTGTTGATCGCGTCTGAGCAGATGGAAACGGAGCCTGATTCCGATGACGATGACGAGTGGGAGCGCGTCGTCCCTGGGCCTGCTGCGACCACCGTCCTTCTGTCCTCCCAGCCCGCTGTAGGGAGCTCCGTCGGTGAATGGTTCGTGGAGCGCTCCAAGTTCATCCCTCTGCGCCTGAACCTGGGCGAGCGGAAATTTCTTCGGCTCCTGGAGGCGGCACTTTCCGTGTCCGAGTACACCGACAAAATCGATACCATTGGCTTCAGCATGACCAAGGCGAAAAGAATTGTGCAGCAGATCCGGGAGCTGTGTGCCATCATGTCAGGGTTGCTTCTGTCCGCAGACTACAAGCGTGGACAAGAACTCTTCACGGACCGGGATTTCCAGGCCAACGCCGAGTTCTATCAGCAGATCTTCGAGCTCGGGCGGCGACACAAGATCATGAATCCGGACAAGATGCGGACAACGTACGGGAAACTCATCTACATGCTCCAGTTCGTCGTGCGATGGCCTCTGCGTCATGAAACGCACTAACGAAGCAGAATTCAGGGACAGCCAATCATCCGAAGTCAAAGATCTGCTTAATTTCACTTGCGTAAGACCGATCAAGAGCGTCTACACCAAGCTCGAAGAGCACAGTGCCCTCGAGCTTCTTCGTGATGACCTCATCACCACTGCGACCAAGGAGATCTACGCGGAGGGCCGCTCGCGACGGGATATCCAGAGGGAAATCAAGTCCAAGGAGCGCGCGATTGAGTCCCTTGCTTCTCGATATGGTCGAGACGGGCTGTCCCCTGACGACGTCCGGCTCTGCCTGTACAGCATCGGCGACAACCACGCCTTCCTGCGAACAAACCGGGATCCTTGCGACCGCATGCTTTCCTATCTTAAGCAGTATTTCCACCCCACTGACGGCAAGGACTCCAAGAGCAGTCTAGCTATCCGGAGTGGCAAGAACGGCGCCCGGCTGTCGCACGACCACAGCAAGCAATACGCCTATGTGCTGCAAAGTCTGACCCTGTGGCGAGAGATCCTCCACGACATGTTTCATTTGTGGGTGCTCCCAACGCATGATTATTGCAGCTGCGGTCAACTCGGATTGCAGATGGAGCATGGCCGAGTCCGACCTTCTCGCTGAAAAGGTGCCCTACCGGCTGAGAGACACAGGCCAGGGCCTCAATCGCGTTCAGGCTGCGCCGAAGACGTCGAGGCTCATGCACCAAATCTTGAACAAGGCGCAAAAGAGTGTTGGACAGTGGATTGGTTCGAGGTAAACTTCGCTGTTGAGTCTGGATCCTTTATGTATCGCTGAAAAATCTCGAACAGTGTGATCGTGCGTGAAGCCAAAGTCTGCCGTGATTTCTCCCGTTCTCACTCCCTTGCAGCATATGGGAGATCATAATGTGCCCAACAGGTCAGCCTTGGCCGACGCCAACAAGCTCGTGTGCTGACTGTCCCACCGTGTAGTTTGATGTTCATCGACAAATACACTCAGATCTATCGCATTCTTCTCCCGATCTGCAACACTCTGTCTCAAATCGATGGCCTCGCAGCCAAGTCAGCGATTCGCTCATACATTGACGATGAGTTTGGGTCCCCGGATAATCTGCGACGAGAGATCTTGGGGGACTTTTTCCGGCATGGGTTCGATGGTCAGTCTTGCTTCCTTCCTTCCTCTCTCACGCGCCCAGCATCTATCTAACGGAATGTTCGTTTAGGCTCCGGCGGTTCGTCATGTTTTCGTGCTCGCTGTGGCGTCTACTGATCACCCTGCTTCCAGCGGACAACTTCTTTGACGCCGGCAGCTGCATCGATGGAAGGCTGACCAGTGCCTGGAACTGGTGTTCGACGTTAGAGAAGAAGCGGTACTTTCACATATTCCTCTTGACTGGTGAGCATGTAGTGCTGCATGCCTTGCTGATACAAGCTGATCTCTCTAGGTTTCTCCGGATTCGATGGCGAATGGTAGCGGCGCAAGGCTGTCTTCAATAGATGCTACATACATACACTTAGAATCAAGCAGCCACCTGTGCCTGAAGAACACTGCTCGGCACGGCCTGCTTCCGTGCTGCAGCAACGACGTCGAGTACACCAGCGAGGCCCGTTTTCCACGCAACTAGTCGCTTCTCCAACAATTCCCACTGCTCCTTCTCAAACGACCTCGATGTCGCACGAATCACACGCACGGTCTGCGCCGTCTGCGACAACTTCCCCGAGAGAAGCCCCGCACGGATGACTGATTTCCGGGATCATGAGCACAGCAGGAATCGGGGTCTGATCGTGTCCACGTACCGTCGATGACCCATTTTTCGACCTCGGAAGCCTCGACCTGGAGCGCTTCCGCGATTTTCGAGTATGGCAGATCTTGCCCGATGTTTTTGAAGCCCAGGGATGCGAGAGTGAGGAGACGGATCTTGCGTGCCAGTTGAGACTTGTTCAGGTGATAAGTCTCGAATGCGGCAGGATGAGCATCAGCCCACGCCGAGAACGCGGGCAGACTGTCGTTGAGGAATATGTGCAGAAGTCCGAAGAGTTCGTGGTTCTTGGCGGCCACGACCACATCGAGCTTGAAGAGAGGATCAAAATCGAAGACGAACGGCAGTCGGAGTGCGGTGGCGATGAGCTCGACCGCCGCTGTTTCTGATGATGGTGAACCGGCAGAGAGCGACCGAACATATGCGATCGAGTATTCGTAGGAAGTGGGGCTGGGTAGTTGAGTAAGCTGATGAGCGATGCCGGGAGGATAAACACCTACAGCTGCTGGGCCTGGCGGTACGCCTCCGAGATCGACTTCAAGAAGCTGCTCTTCTCCTCGGCAGAAACGTCCCACTCGAGCAACCATCTCTCGACATCAACGCGGGTGAGTTGCAGGGCCTCGAGTTCCTCGCGAGAGGTTGCCAGTTGCAAAATGGTGGTGTATACTTGGAGACGTAACGGAGATTTTCGCGGCAGGGTGTTGAAGAGGTTAGAGAGCCTAGCATCTGATGAGAACAGTCGCGAACGGTCGAAACTAGCATATGCGATGCATCGTGGATAATGGCACCTACAATCGGTATTTGATGGTGGCTTGCTCGACCGGGGCAGACGAGATAGTTTTGATCAGTGCGGTGACGGATGTCTTGACGTCGGGCGAGTCGGCGGGGAACAGAGTGAGAAGGTGAGCGTATATTAAGTTGAAGAAGCCTTCGATCTCTAAGGCAGGGTCAATCCATCTCGACTGCAGACGCGTTAGATGTGGATTGCCGACGCACCTTTTTCGGAACCCTCTCCCAGAGACTGGACATCGGCCAGCACCATCAGCAAGACCTTTCTCCTACGCTCATCATCCTCCGCAAGGGGCGTCGCATCTTCTTCAGTTTTCAGCGCATCTTGGTACGGTCGGATAGACGCAGGGCGCTCCTCCTCTGATTTGCTTCGGACGACATAGTTGACAAGCTCTTGGATCTGGGCCGCGACATAAGAGACGATCTAAAAACGGGGCAGGGTAGGCTGCACCTGCTCTTCAAACGTCCCTTCTCCGAAGATAGCGACCGAATCTGAGGACATTTCGGGAGTGGCAGAAATTTCACGAATCGGGTAACAGGCGCAAGCAACGCGACACCGCCATGAGCACCGCCACCAACGCACGTACCTATGCTTCGCTCTCTCGCGCGTCGCGCGGCCATCTCCTCTGCGTCACCAGCCCCGAATCCGTACACTCTTGGGCCTTACCAAGTATTTGACAGGAATGTCAAGAGAATCCAGAAAGACCGCGCTGCTTTACGCGAAGGCAGCAGGACAGTAGATTACGTGCGCGACGAAGTCGCGGACCGAATGATGGAGAGGTTCATGGTAAGTGCAGCGGTCCGCTCTATTGGCACGCTCAATTGTGCTCAGGACATAAAAAGAACGTTTGGAACTATCCTTGATCTGGGGTCTGGTCCAGGGCACTTCACGAAACTTATGGAGCCTGACAAGGCGCGTAAGGTTATTATGGTGGACTCCAGTGGTTGGTCAAGTCCATCTGCTGTCTCTTACGCTGCTTGAACTGCTCTGCCTACCAGAGAACACCCTACGACGCGATCCGGACTCGGACTTCGAAGGTTCGCCGCTCGCCATGTAATATGTTGTTGCGGCCTGATACTCATCCGTGCTATACACGTAGTGGAAGTCGAGCGTATCCACGCAGACGAAGAAAACCTGCTCCAGATCGTGGAACCCAATTCGCAGGAGGCCATTGTGTCGTGTCTTAGCTTGCATTGGGTCAATGACCTGCCAGGTTCTCGTCATCTTCAGTACGTGTTGCGCGCGCTGCTCACGTTTGGGAGCAGGTACTCTTGCTCAGATACGCGAAGCGCTCGTTCCAGACGGACTCTTCCTTGGCGCGATGCTTGGCGGTGACACGCTATTTGAGCTCAGGACTTCGCTGCAGTTAGCGGAAGTAGAACGAGAAGGCGGGGTCTCTGCCCGTATCTCCCCAATGACCAGTCTGCTTTCAGGGCTTTCCATTCTTCCGACCTTCTTTGCTTATTCCAGCTCAGACACACGGGATATCTCTAATCTAATGGGACGCGCTGGCTTCTCGTTACTTACCATCGACATCGATGAAGTCAAGGTCGCCTATCCGAACATGTGGGCTTTGATGGATGACCTTGGTAGCATGGGGGAAGGCAATGCTATTCTGGGGCCCAAACGCGCCCTTCGAAGGGACACACTGGCAGCTGCGTCTGCGATCTACCCAGGTGAGTTAGACCACTTCCCACTCGCGTCCTGGGTCGCATACATAAGGACCACAGCACTTCATGGCTCGGAAGACGGAAGTATCCCCGCAACGTTCCAAGTAATATATATGGCAAGTCCTCTGTCGTTCCTCGTCTCAAAGAATAATCGTTATTCGATCTAGATCGGCTGGAAGCCCGCACCTAGTCAGCCCAAACCATTGAAGCGTGGCTCGGGTGAGGTTTCTCTGAACGAGGTCCTGTAGAATGTAGCATCGGGTCGATGTAGTATGAGGTGTTTTGTGCCGGCTGCTTTTCTGGTACACCTTTCGATGCGATTGCACGTTGGATCCGGCAGTGCAGTAGGACTGGAGTGCATCTTTCTTCGCTCGCCATATTTGTTCCGGAAGATGCCGCATATGGCAGCTGGGCAAAGATTTGACTGTGAATTTGGGTCCAGAAGATACTTGTGACGATCAAATCTGCCTCGCGATCCTGTATATCTCCTTCCCGCGAATTGTTCTGTGCATACTTTCCGACGCAATCCTTCAAAGCTTCAGCCGCTCAGAAGTCTCAGATGCCTGTTTGTCTTTCGAAGTCCTTTCGCAGAAGCCCCGGATGGTGTGTGCACGCTGGAATTTTACCGAACCGCCACCAGGCGCGATTAGAGCGCTCGTGGCCCAAATGAAAGTCTTCTGGGCAGGATATAAGTGGACCGTGGAGGTCAGAGAATATCAAGACGATGCTTTTCTTCTTGGCTTTGGTCCTCGACTTCTTTCTGGCGGCCAGTGGCGCGCTCGTGCCGGACCGTGTGTCCAGAATCAAGGAATCTATCGACGCCCCGCCTGCGGGATGGACGCGGATCGACCGAGCGCCGCCTCATCTGTCTGTGCGGCTGCGGATTGCCTTGATGCAGGGTCAATTTGATGAGCTTGAGCGCCGACTGTATGAAATCAGCGACCCGGACCATGCTCGCTACGGCGCGCATATGACGAAACAGGACGTCGAATCGCTCGTGCGGCCGCGCTCGACGACGCTGGCTCTCGTCGACGAGTGGCTTGCGACATTCGGATTCAACACAACCACTCTGGACCGCTCGCCCGCTGAGGATTGGGTGACGCTGACGGTCCCCGTGCCTATTCTGGAGCAGATGCTCGACACTGTGAGTTGTCGACCGACGCGTTGTCAGCAAGCACTGAGCGGATCTGCAGGAATACTTTATCTGGCGACACGACGACGGGGAGCTTCTTGCTCGTACGACGAGCTACAGTCTGCCGGGGTACCTACACGAGCACGTTGAGCTTATCCAGCCCACCACGATGTTTGCGCGATCACCGAAGCGGGTAGCAAGGCCCGCGGAGGATAAGCATGCCGTCGACTCTGACTGCGGAACAATGATCACGCTCGCCTGTCTGAGGCAGCTTTACAGCGCGGATGGATACACCCCGAGGGCCCCCAAGAAGAACGCGATCGGCATTACGGGGTTTCTCGATCAGTACGCTAATCACAAGGATCTGGCTTCTTTTTACCGCGATCAGCTGCCCGAGGCTGAAGGCTCGAGCTTTCGGTTCGTTTCGGTGAACGGTCTGTCCTTCCTGCCTCCCCACCGCCGCTGCTGACTTTCCCCGATAAGGCGGTGCGAACAACCAAAGTCTGTCGGCTGCTGGAGAAGAGGCGAATCTCGACGTGCAATACGCGCTTGGCCTCGCCTACCCGACCCCGGGGACGTTCTGGTCGACGGCCGGGAATGGCCCATTCCACCCTGACGCTCGGGTGCATGATCGCACGTACATCTTCTCGGTCTCGTCATTCGATCTCATTTGTGCGTATCAGCGGACAACGAGCCTTACATGACTGTGCGTTGCAAGCCAGTTTGATTTGGAGACCGATCGGCAACTCTTCTGACAGTGGCTTGATCATGTTCTCCGCTCCGACCGCCTTCCGCAGACCATAACGACTTCCTATGCGGACGACGAGCAGACCGGTCCGTCGCCGTTTGCGGATATGCGCAGCTACTGAATCCGGGTGCAGTTCCCAGTGCTTACGCACGACGCGTCTGCAAGCGCTTTGCCGAACTAGGTGCGAGTGCTGTCTCGCCACCCGGGCGCATTAACACCCGCACACACGGTAGGCTGTCGAGGTGTCTCGGTGATATTTGCGAGCGGAGATTACGGTGTCGGGGACGGAGATCCTGAAGCAGAGTCACAGCAATGTCTCAGTACGACGAGGCATCGGACAAGGTGTGTGTGTCTGTCGATGGGTTGTCATTGGGGCTGCAAGATGCTGATATGTCTAGATTTATCCCAGCGTTCCCAGCGTGAGTGGCTGAATGATTATTCAGATGTTAGCCTCACGCCATCGACAATCAGCTCCTGTCCCTAGTGCGCGCTGTCTGTTCTTCGCTCGGGATGTCGTCTGACAAATCGAAGTGTGACTGCGGTCGGTGGGACGATGGGTATTCCAGAGGTGGCGGCCGCTTTCAGTGGCGGCGGTTTCAGCGATTACTTTGAGAGGTAAGCGCCACAGTTGGCTCTATGCGGCAGTCACTGACCTGATTCAGGCCAGCGTATCAGCATAAGGCTGTCGAGAGATATCTCCACAAGCTTCCCCCCAAGACGTACGAGGGACTGTTCAATCGGTGCGTTTGGCAGTCGCGCACTTGGCATGGAGCAGCAGCTCATCTCCGATGTCCAGGGGCGGAAGAGTAGCTTTCCTTTCCTTGGCCCACGATTACACACCCCACTGACGAAGGCTCTGCACAGGGGATCCCAGACGTTTCGGCGCAATCTCACAAGTTCTCCATCTACTGGCAGGGGAGCCCGATCACCATTGGCGGCACCTCGGCCTCAGCCCCGACCTTCGCGGGAATCGTCGCCCTCCTCAACGACGCACGGCTGGCCCGGGGCCGACCGGCGCTCGGATTCTTGAACCCGCTGTTGTATAAACGTGGGGTACATGCGCTGAATGATATCGTCGAGGGGAGAAATCCGGGCTGCGGGACCGGTGGATTCAATGTAGGTCGTCGTCCTCCAGCTGAGATCTCCTGCCAGGGTATTGACTACATCTTCAGGCTACAGAGGGTTGGGATCCTGGTGCGTGGCTGCGCACTCTCGACGTGTTGACCTGCCTCATAGCATGTAGTCACTGGACTTGGGACGCCCAACTTCCGGGAGCTCTTGAAGGTCGTGCTGTGAAGCGCTGATATCGTCAATTGCATGCATGCAATGGATTCTGATCTGCGTAGATTGTACATATGAGACTCCGAGAGCGGACCGGCGGCCCCGTACCTATCTTATTGATCGATCGTACTAGTTGTTGACAGCGTCTACCGGCAACGCCCGTTATCACCTTAGCTATTGCGACCGAAACGAAAACCCGATTTTTTTCCCGGACCAACGCCATTCCCTGCTATACCCCTCTCTCTCTCGGTGCCTATTTTTGAAGGCGGCTTTTCAAATATGATCCCGCACACACGGACAGATTCTCCACACGCCGGACACGAGGGTCCAGCCGGGCCTGATGACACCGATCTTGCGGCTGGCGTGATATCTCTGATTGCAGATCGTCAAGGCTTCAGGAACAGCCTTATCGACCTGCTTGAGTAATTTTAAGCCTCAACTTGTTGGTGGGTCGCGCGCGCTTGCAGGTCCGGCCTTGCGCCCGTGTTCCCCGCCCGTCCATTCGTCTGTTCGTCGGCCCACGCGACTGTCCGATGCCTGGGCCTATCGTCATTGCCAACACGAGCGAATTCCCGCTGGACCAGGCCATTCCGGACGTGTATTTTACGCGAGTGGAGAACTACATCCTATGTGCGTGCATGCGCTGTTCCTCCGTCTACAGCCCACTTATTCCGAGCGGTTAGATGCGACGGCGACGCTGCTTATCTACGAGATTCTGGTGACCTTCGATCAAGAGGTGGAACGCGTCTGGTCGTGCGTGGCGTGCTGCTCTCTTCCCAGAATTTTTGGGCTCACATTTCGATCGCGCAGTCTCCGATGGCGCCTGCCGAAGTTTCTGTTCTTCCTGAATCGATATGTGGCACGAATACTTCTAATGTGCGTCCTTGAACCTCCGGGTCCTTCGCTTCGTGTTTATTTGCGGCAGCATGAACTGGATCTCGAGCGCGTGGCCGACACCGTCGCCAGAGTTCTGCCACTTATACGTGTACTGGCAAGCAATGTGCGTCCGCTCCCAGCTCACCGGGAACTCCCGCCCCAACTACACATGCCAGTCCGTCACGGCTAGCCATCCTTGCCGCCCAAGCAGTGATGGTCATCAGATTGTGGGCCATCTGTACGTCGTTCTTGTTACTGCACGCGTCCGGATCGCCGCTGAGCCTCGTCCGCAGATAACAACAGTCGGGTATTGACACTTTCCAACCTTCTCTGACCAGACTTCCTAAGATTCTCTTAGCTCATGTTCGTGGTTCTAAGCACACTGTTCGCAGGTCTGTCTTGTTATCGGGTGCACGGATGTCACATTGAACGAGCTTCACACAGCGGAGACGGCGGCTCTCGTAGGGTTCTTGTCCTTGGCAATCCAAGAAACACAAGGTCAGAGCGATCAGGTTTGTTGCATGACAGTTGGTAACATATGCGGCGATAGGAGCTCTGGATCCCCAGCCACTAGGATGTGATCTTCGTCCGCTGAGCCCTCATCTAGGCCAATATGCCAGTGCTACTTGGTAACGCATTTCCGAAGCAGATCACGCCCAGCTCTCATCTCCAGCGCAGGATAGCTCCCGTCTGCTTCGAATGTTCGCCCGTCATGATCTGGGTGATCCTCCCGTGCTGATCCTCTTCTCGGGCAGTGATCATTGTCATCATCACGTTGCTGAAAGTGACACCTCCTCTCCCCATGAAATACATGAGACGGTGGCCCATCCTGATCAAGATATTCCCCTTGGCAATAGGTCCCGGCAATGTAACGTAAGAGCTGGTCTTTTCCTTGGTCAACGGTGGTCTTGAATACTTTGTAGACTGGATCTGCTTGCCCGAGATTCTCTAATTTACTTCGTGCTGATATTTGGTAAGTGCGCAGGTCTTGACAATATTTTTATAACGGCTATTCCAGCTCTCACGCTTGCCAATGCGCTGTTGTACGAAATCGCGTTCGATTCTTATTTCCGATCTGTCCTACTCGGGTACGCAACCGCGCATATTTCCCCGAACTCATCATGACCATGAGCCAAGCCCGACGGCAGCAATATCGTGCATCGCGGTGTCGAGCATGATTATCAATATCCGCTCGATGCATGGACCCGCGATGAGCGAATTCGACACCGAGCTCCGGCAATCCAAGACCACCACGGCAGAAGCCGGCATGCTCGTTTTCGCCGACTCGTACGCAGCAGACTTCGATGTGGGCATCTCGCCTCACGCGACTTCGCATCGCCCGCGACGCTCGAGCGCGAGGGGACGTGTGACTAGCGAGGAACGAGACGAAGAAGAAGACGGATTGGAGAGCGACGAGTACGAGGCGTACGAGCTGAACGAGGTGGACGAGAGTTCTGTGAAGGAAGTGTAGGATATCTATTGCTATGTATTCAGGTTCTTTGGGGTCAGTGTTGGACATCGAAAGTTTCGAGACCAATCTAGCCACGTCCAGGACTCGAAAAGCTGGGAAAAACGGCGTCAACACACACAATTGAACAAACCATCGTGACCTAAACATTGATCTGGGTCGGTCCAGTGGCGTTCATCCGACGGATGCAATGGAAACAAAGTTGACTGCGGAGCGGGGGAAGATGTTTATATAGACATGGAGTCCACACACACGCGCCACACTTGCTAGGTCAGCAGTGACGACGTGCCAGGCCCGAGAACGTCCGGCGAAATGCTGATTGGGCGTCGGGATGTCGAGGGCAAATCCGACAGCGAGGCGTTGAGACACATCGATGGATATCTGCCAGCATCACGGCTGGACTTGCTGGTGCCGAAGCGCCTTGCGATCGCCAAAGTCGCAGGCTGGGTGTTCGAAAGGGAATCTCATGCGCGGGTTCGGGCTCCATGAGATCTGGAGAGCATGGCGATGAAGGGATGGATCACAGAGAATGGAAGTGAGCCCTGCTGGATCCAGCGAGAACATCAAGACGTGCTGGGAATGCTTGAAAGACAGCCCATCAGAACGGCAGGGCACAAGCACAAGAGGACGCCGCGTGGCCGGCGCTTCAGGTTCATGACATTCAATACTTGCCGGACGAAAGTTTGGCCCGGCGTCCGTCCCCTCTGGACCAGCCATCTAGATCCTCGCCGGAGACTGCGGTGCTATCGACTGGTTTCTGTTCTTGATTTTTCGATCGGTCTATTTCGCGATCGCAATCAGTGGCAAGTACGACGCAGGGACACGGAGCAAGTTCCCGATAAGCTATGTGCTGAACGAGATGCGGAGGGACCGAGCTATCGAGGGATCCGGGTGCAGGGAGGGCTTGAGGAAGAAACGTGACCCCACAGGATCTCGACTCCCAGTCTCGAACACGGTTGATGTGAAAAACCAGATTTGTTGCCGGCGCCCTGATACATATACATAGCTTACAACTTCTGACGCTCGATCGCGAAGACAATTCTCTTCGTTTTCACACCCAAAATCCTCGTCCAGCCCTGGAGTCGTCTACTGCCACCACCACCACGCCCACCATCCCCACCGTATCCCCCTCCTTCGCTAAAATGGCGCGCACGCACAGGCGATCGCCGTCACCGGGCCCCACCGACGCAACGCTCGCGAAGAAACTGAAATCGACGCACGTCTCGCAGGTCCTACCCACGGTTAACGGATCCCCGTTCTCGAACGGGCATGTTAACGGCTCGAATGGACACACACCCGGCGCACCTGTCGACCCCACGTCGCGTTTTGCCGAGGACGTACTCCTACACTCCACAATCGCCAAGCTGAATTCGGCATACGAAGGGAGCGCTCCGTTCAAGTACGCGGTAGTGGAAAAGCTCTTCCAGGACGACCTGCTCCAGAAGGTCAAGGACGAATGCATGAGCGAACTGAGCTTCACAGAGAAGGAGACGGACATCTACAAGGTTCGTCTTCCATCTCGTGCGTGTCTACGTCAGACGGGGACACACTCATAGCGCTGCATTCGCAGGTGAACCAAACCGGCGACCTGGCGTCGCTGAACTTCCTCACGTCCTCCCAAATATCGCTTCTCCCGAGTCTCCTCGCGCTGCGCGATGCGCTCTACTCCCCCAAGTTCCGCGAGTTCCTGCGCGCCGTGACAGGGTGCGGGCCGCTCTCTGGCACGAAACGCGACATGTCCGTCAACTCGTATACGCGCGGGTGCCACCTGCTGAACCACGACGACGTGATTGGCTCCCGGCGCGTCTCGTACATCCTCTACATGCCCCTGCCGCATTTCCAGTACTGGCAGAAGGACTGGGGCGGGGCGCTCGAGCTCTACGCAACCGTCGTTGGCCCCGACGGCGAGCGCGAGCCCGTGTGCATGCCGAGCAAAAGCATCCCCCCGAGCTGGAATCAGTTCATCTTCTTCGAGGTCCAGCCGGGCGAGAGCTTCCATTCGGTGGAGGAGGTTGTTGTGGGTGGAGAAGGCGAGGACGGGCGTGCGCGGTTGAGCATCAGCGGGTGGTTCCACGCTGCGCAGGAGGGCGAGGACGGGCACGTTCCGGAACCAGCGGAAGGTGTGCCCAAAAGCTCGCGTGAGCAGCTGGTACGTCCAGTATTCGACTTATGTATGCATGTTCTCCCCGCTCACGATGTGGTCCAGGCTATGAGCTCGACTGCGTTCAAAGAATATCCTACAGATCTAGAGCCTGAGGAGGCCTTGTCGGAGGAACACACGGCTTTCCTCTCCGAATTTCTAAATCCAGTCTATTTGCAGCCGCGCACGATGAAAGCGCTCGCAGCCCGATTCGTGGAAGAATCCTCGCTGGAACTGCACTCGTTCCTCTCCAATGATCTGGCACATGCTCTGGGGCCGAGATTACGCGAGCTGGACGCCGCTGATGGTCTAGGCCCAGATCGACTCGGGAAAGTTCCGCCCCACGAGTCGGGAACAAAGGGAGCGTGGGATATCCGGGGGCCACCCCACAAGTGGCGCTACTGCACGCTTCGGCCCCACGACGCGTTGGCCCCGGTGCAGGCCGTGACACCCCTGGCTGCCGGATCGTCCGACGACATCCTACGGGCTGTCCAGGACGAGCTGTTCTCCTCGCCAGCCTTCCGAGCCTGGATCGCGATTGTCTCGCGATTGCTCCCGACACGATATGCAGTGGAGGCCCGGCGATTCCGGCCCGGGTTGGACTACACCCTTGCGACGAGCGAAGAGAAGGAGGCCCGGCTGGACGTGGTGCTCGGACTGACGCCGGAGGTGCTCCAGGAAGACGCCGGCCCAGATCCAGCAGGCAAGAAACGGACTCGCAAAACCCGGGAGGTCAAGCCCCGCGGCTGGCAGGCAGCAGAATGGGGCGGCTGGGAATGCTACATGGCGCCGCACAACGAGGAGGACGATCCCGCCGTCTACCGCGCGGGGACCATCAAAAAGCCTGCGAGCGCTAATGCCGATACGAACGGGCACGCCAATGGGAACGAGGACATCGAAGATGGAGACTCGGACGGAGAAGCCGAGGGACGTGAATCGATGGAGGTCGACGGTGAAGAGGAAGAGGACAGCACCCTGCTTACCGTTCAGCCGGGGTACAACCGGCTGTTGCTGGTTCTGCGAGACGAGCGCGTGATGCGCTTCGTGAAGTACGTCTCCGCGCTCGCCGAGGGCTCGCGGTGGGACGTCTGCGGTGAATACGAGGTCGGGATGGTCGAGCAGGACGCGGACGGAGATGGAAGCGCCGACGAGGACGAGAACGGGGCCGAGTGATCGATCTACACTATCTTTTCATCCTACATACATAGTCGTACTCATACTATTCAGGGGTATTCGAAACGAACACGCTAATCACGGGGCATGTAGTCTGTATCCATCCGCCTTTCTTATGTATAACCTTTGTTTTCCCCCGGTCTCCCTGGGCAGCGCCTCAGTTCGTTCAGCCACTAGAGGGATGCAGAGTCGATCAAGTGCCCCTTCGTTCAACATATAGCATAACAACTTCTTGTCCAAGGCTGCAACTGCACTAGCTGAATCACAATCCTGAACCACAGCATCCGAGCAGTCTTCTCAGAAGGTATGTAGCAGATCTCTCTTCGGATCTTGGTACTGGTTGATGCTCAGCCGAGAAAACCGACTAATCGGAATGACCACCTTCAGGAAATCACTACACTCCATCAACCAATTATTACGTCGTGCATGCACTCACTAGTGCTGTCCAAAAGTCATTACTGAGATGGCAGGGATGATGCTTCGACGGCTGCATTTCTGAGAACAATTCCAAGATTCGGAGATCTGCAACCTCTTCGAATCTTCTCGTGGTAAAAGTACATAGCAAGGATTACAGAGCGAGCGTAAGATAGATATGCGGCAGTGGCAGAAGTCGAACGAAACAGAATCACTTGGAACCAAATGAGAAGCTGGGCGTAGTAGATCCATTGGCTCCAGCCGCGGGCGCAGTCGAGTTGCTGCCAAAGCTGAAAACAGGCGCAGGCGCAGTCGTCCCTGCACCAAATGCGCCCGGTTTCACACCGAACGGACTGCCCGCAGGTGTCGTCGAGCCACCAAAAGCGAACGTACTCGCCGCGGCAGGTGCTGGTGTGGCCGCCGTCCCTGACGTCGCTGCCGGTGCAGCCGTCGTCGACCCGAATGCACCCGTTGCAAACGGACTGCTGGCCGGTGTCGCAGCGCCACCGAATTTGAATGCACTAGCTGGTGCTGGTGCTGTCGTCGTCGTGGTGCCGTCGCCGCGGCACCAAAGCTGAAACCGCTAGCTGGAGCCGGCGTCGCCGTCGTCGGAGTGGTGGCCGGTGTCGATCCGAATCCACCCGCGACCGCACCCCCAAACGCATTGGCCGGCGGCTGCTTCACCTCCCCATCCTTCACGTTCGAAAAACTGAAACCCGTCGTCGCTGGCTTGTCAGCAGCACCACCGCTCCCAAATGCAAACGGCTTAGGATCCCCCAACGCGCCAGACAGACTGGATATGGCCGCAGGTTGACTACCGAACACAGACGCCGGGCCAGCACCACCAAACACAGAGGGTGTCTCAGCTGCTTTGCCACCAAACACATTCGCAGTCTCAGCGGGCTTCCCGAACGCAGACTGTGCCGGCTTCCCAAACGCAGATTCCGTGTCAGCCGGTTTGGCGCCGAATGGTGATGCAGAATCTCCAAAAGCAACAGCCGGTTTAGTCGTCTCCGCGGGCTTTGTCGCATCTGCTCCCACCAATGGCGCAGTTTTGCCAGCACCGAAAGCGGACGCGAACGCCGTCGATGAAGGGCCCGCAGTGGTACCGTCCGCTGGCTTAGCACCGAACCCTGAACCACCACCAAACGCGAAATTGGGTGCCTCCGCTATTGGCGGCACAGTGGTCGCAGCTGCTGCTGGTTTGGTTGCTGCCGGTTTAGCATTCGCCGTCACCGCCTTGAACGAAAAGCTTGGGGTCGCAGTGGCAGTTGCATCAGCGCCAGCCGCAGGGGCGGCTACAGGGGCAGCTTTCACCGGAACTGGGGCGGCCAACGCAGCGGGTTGGGGTTTCGCAGCCGGAACACCGAAAGCATTATTCGTCGTGGACCCAAACGCACTGCCAGCAGGAGGAGCAAACGCACTACCACCAGCCACCGGCGGTTTGGGAGCGCTGGAAGGGAAGGCCGACTTTGCTGCTTCACCAGCGCCTGCCTTCTCCGCAGGTTTACCTGCCATCCGAGATAACAACGATCCGCCGGATGCAGGAGCCGGTGGTGCCGGAGCCGGAGCAGTTGCCTTCTGGCCAAAGGAAAACGTAGGTGCAGCTGGCCCTGACGGTGCCGGTGCCGGTGCCTTCTGAGGGAGCCCAAACGCCGTCGACGCCGGTCCTGGCGCTGACGGTGCTGAGGCCGGTGCCGATGTCTTCTGGCCAAATCCAAACGGCGATGCAGCTGGAGCTGGGCTCTGCACCGGCACTTTCTGACCAAACCCAAACGCGGAGTCGGATGTTTTCGCTACTTGAGGTACTTGAGCAGACGGGAACGGATTAGCAACCCCCGGTGCCGGTGCCGGTGCCGAGGCTGCTCCCGGCGTTGGAGAACCGAAAAAGTTGTTAGCGGCCGGCAGCTTCGGCGCTGTAGGGGCCGCCGCTGGTGCAGCGAAAAAGTTGGTTGTAGCAGGCTTGGTAGCGGCAGGTGCAGGCGACGAGGATTTTGCTGCGGCCGTCGCCGGCGCCGCAAAAAAGTTGTTGCCAGGCTTCGCTGGCGGCGCCGCAAACAAATCTTTCCCAACAGCAGCAGCAGCGTTGGGTTTCGCCGCGTCCGCCGCTGGAGTAACAGTTTTCGGGGCCCCCAGTGAGAAAAAGTTGTTGCCTGCAGGTTTATCGCCTGGCCCGGGTTGGGCTGCTGGGCTGCTGGCCGTGGCATCTTTTGCAGGCGCACTACCAAACGAGAACGGACTCTTGCTTGCCCCCTCTGGTGCTGGTGCCGGTGCTGGCACGGCCTTTGCCGGTTCCGGCGCCGTGATCGCAATCGTAGGCACCGTCGCCACCGCCAGCTTCTCCTTTTCCTTTTCCTTCAGCCGAGCCTGGTTCACCTCCCGCATCTTGAGCATCGCCTTGGCCTCGAGATCCTGCTTCTCCCACTTGGAAAACGCACGCCGCGGACTCGGTCGGGAAGCCACATTGTTCGTGCTGTCGACCAGATTCGCACCAGCAGTCCCCGTCTCGTTCCTCAACCCCCCAAGCCGCCGCATTCGGCCGCCTGTTTTCAGGAGCTCAGCCCTGTCGAACGGATTCATTCGCACGCCCAGATCGCTCGCGATCGATTGTCGGAATCGCATGGGCTGCACCTCCTTCACGGGGCTGGGCGTATAACCATTGGGGAACGGGGAGACCGGCGAATCCCACAGTAAGTTTTTGCCCGGCTTCGTGATCGGCGTCGGCGTCATTGGCTGTAGCAAAGACTTCAGCGCCAAAGTTTGCGAGCAAGATGAAGGAACCAAACACACCACTTCGGCGGCCGGTGCTGGCTGCGGAGCCTTGGGCGAATCTTGCCACGCCAGTAGACTTTGTGCCTTGTACTTGTCGTATTCCTCATCTGTCAACCACATCTCGACGCAGACTTCCAAGTTCTCGTCCCGATCCGGATGCTCCGAGTCCAGAGGCTGTCGGCATTCAATACCTATCAGCAATTCTAATAAACGGACCACTCACCATATTGAATCGCTTCGCAGCTTTCTTAACGAGAGCCTGTCTCATCCGTTGTCCGTTCTGTCCAACCTTGTAGTAAACACCGTTGCTTTCCCATTCCTCGCCAATTTCCCGCTGTTTGCCCTTTGCAGGACTGGAAACCCCACCGTCGTCTTCGACAGGTACCAAGCTGCCCTTCTTCCCTCTCTTTTTGGTCTTCCGCTTTCCTGGAGTCTCCAAGACTTCATCGTCGCTCGCCTCATCCCCGTCTCGATCACGGTCCCGCTTCTGGCCGCGAGAAGGCACAAGTGTCACAGGAAGCAGAGCTCCATCGGATTTTCGCGCAGATCGGCGCTTTCGCTTCGCTTTTTTGCCGCTTTCCTCGTCATTCTCCACCTCACGCCCTGTCCGTTTCTTGCCACGCGATGAAGAGGTCGACACCGACGGCCCGGTCTCGTCAGGATCCACTTGCATGTCATTGTCACCATCACCGTCATCTCCATCGTCCATATCCACATCGTGAACTTCCGCCACATCCTTCTCAAGACTGACTTTCCTCGCCCGCTTGCCCCGGATCGGCTCAGCAGCATCCTGGTCCTCATCCACAGCTTGATCCCGTGATACTCGTTTTGAGCCCCGTTTGTGATGCCTGGGTATCCATTCGGCGGCTTCATCTCCGTCGATGAACTCCTCGCCCTCGACGCGTGTCTTCTTGGGATGCTCAGGCTCATCCGATTCCAGATGATCCTGTTCATCCAGAGTGCGTTTTTGTTTTTTGGGCGAAGAAAGGATATGGGAAGAGCGTTCGGCGAATCGGACAGCAGGAGATGGATGGGCCATGCGTGGGCCGAAGGGAGAACTGGAGACAGCAATCAGTTAGTGGAATGGTTGAGCATGAGTATTCAACACGTACGATATTTCGGCACCACTCGCCGCCACCGGGAAATGTCGTCGCTCACGACTTAGAGAGAATTTACCCGGCAGCCCAGAAGTGCCGGATGAACCCCCCGATGCCCACGAGGGTTGCGTGTTCGCATACGTGGCTGTCCAGGAAGATTAGATAAAAAAACGCGGTCGGCAAAGAAGAGCAATCAGCCTACGTTTGCGCTGCCTCGCAGCTCCCTCGCCCTCCCTGTCCGCCGCAGCCTGCGCATATAGCGCGTCGACATCAACCCTCTCCACGCCGTTATTCGCGACCTCGCTCTCGCGATGCGCGCGTAGCGCCGCAGCATGCGCGACGTTGAAGGGCCGGTGGTCGTGGTCAGGAATGCCGAACCGCCGGCGTGTCGCCCTACGCAATCAAACATGCTGTTCAGCTGAGAATAAGGAGCTGGGAGGGAAGGAGACACGTACAGACGGTGCGACTTTTCTCTCCATCGTCCCAACCGGGCCCACACACGCATGACACCCAGATAGCCCATCAACAGCAGCGCGACATAGAATGCCATCTTCGACACGCCCGGCCAGGACGAGGCCGCCGCGACTGGGGCCCTCATGGGTAGCTTGGTGTTGCGGCCCAGGATGTCGGAGGACTCGTCAAAGTCCATGATATGGTAGACCAGCTGCGAGTGTGGGTGGACAGAGACTAGCGACGCGCGGAAAGATGATGCAAGTGATGAAGGTGGGAGAGAAATCGGTTCCGAGTGTGTGTCAGTGTGTACGCTCCATCAGTTTCTAGTCGTAGAGTTCTTGTGCGTGACCGACGAGATCACGTCACATGAATCACGTGGCGGATTTGGACTGAGAACTCGCACAGCTTCTGATAGCCTTGGGATGAAGCATCTTAGCTGAGTTGAGAACAGACAACGTTCGCAGTGATGAACTTGAATCTTGACCTAGCAATGATAAGTACGTGCGTAAATACAGAGATAAGCGACAGAGAGCATAGTTTTGAGCATAGATCGAGAGCAGTAATCAGTACAGAGAGCAGTGTGATGGGTCAATAGCAAGATAACGAAAAAGCGAGCAAGTGGATATACTGGAACAACAATGGTAGCGTCAAGCAGTGGGATAAGAGCATAACATGTGAGCAAAGCGATCATCAAAGCAGGAAAAAAGCAAACGAAAATTCAAAAAGGGGACATCACCGCATGTCCACCCGAGTCTCCTTCCGCGACAGTTGCAGGGGCTTGAGACTGCGGCGACTGCCCGCAGACGATGCCGCGTATTCTGGGGAGACGTTCTCGCCCTTCATGCGGCTGCTCCCGTGGTTTTTCTTCCGCAGCGACAACGGAGGCGTCGAGTTCACGTCCCGGTCCTGCAGCAGAGCCAACGGCCGCAATCCAGGCGAGCCCGGCTGCTGTTTCTGCTTGGCCTTGTGCACAGCGTCAGAAATCTTGCGCTGCAGCTTGGCCGGGCGGGCGATCACGCGCGAGGACCACTGCGCAATCGACGACATCGCAGACGGATTCGTCGCTGGGTCCTCCACCGGAGACGTGATGTAAACGATGCTGGAACGGCGGTTCGGCAGTGGCAGGGGAGGAGGCCGTTGTTTCGAGACAGGCTTGTTGGCTATGTTGTTGTGAGGCGTGCTTTCGGCCTGGGGGCCTTCGCCGTCGAACTCCTCGAACAACGTCGCAGTCGAAGCGGCAGAATTGGGCATCTTGAACGACTGCAACGATTGGCGTGCGGAATGCGGGACATCGGACTGCAGACCGAGTCGACGAGACGAAAGAGCACGAGTGAGCTGTGTTCCAGCCCGAACTTGGACATGGTCAACAGACTCTCCACCAAAGACCGTCACTCGACGTGCGTCGTGATTTTGTAAAGCCTGGGCGATTTCATCAGCAAGAGGGTGAACTCCATCTTTGCCGAGCCCGAGGCTAGGGAGACTGAAGTGGTGACGGCCGTGCATCGATCTCTTCTTCGACCTGACATTCTGCGACCCAGCCGGCGTCGAATGGAGTTGCGGCGATGAGATGTCACCTCCAAATTCTTGGAAAGCCCGCTTGCCCTTAGCGCGGCTGAAGCTTGCAGGTGGCGTATCGCGGATCTTCATGTTACTTCCCACTTTGAGGCCTGGAACCAACAGTGGCAGCATCCCCGCCGAAATGACGTCGATCTCGTTGATGTCGTCGACAGGCCCGAACGAGTATCCAGATGAGAATGACTTGCGGTGCTTGAGATGGGCAAGACGGGCGGCGCGGACACTCGGAGGCGTCGGGGGCAAGGGGAACGAAGGTGGCGGGCTGATATTAGTGTTGCGATCACCGTGCTGAGCAGAAGACGTCGATCGCGTGCGGAGATGTGCCGACTGGCGCACTGCGGTCGATGTTCCCTGGGTCTCCTGCTTTTCAGGTGAAGCACCGCTGGATACCATCATAGTCTGTGCGAGAGTTGAGAAGTGACGGTGCGCAACCATGATCTGTCCGCCAGAGCTCTCGTCCACAGCCGAGCTATGTTCGCGCAATCGACCGAATTGTGCGCTCATTTCGGACTGCGTGCTGTTGTGGATGGAAACCGGCAGAGACGAGTCGTCGTCAGGGATTGGCGTCGGTGGGGCGCGAACTTGCGGGTTCTCCTCCAAGGGAAGGACAGACAACTTGGGCATCGGGGAAATCATCCCAAAGGCTCGCCCAACCTTGTTTCGGCCATCCACAGCATCTCCCTTGGCCAGCCACACATCACCGCTTCGACGACCTTCGACGACCGTGACACTGGCACTCGTGCTGCGCTTGTATTCATGAGACCATTTGCCGTAGGGAGGAACGCTGCCAGCAAGCGGGCTGCGTGTCATGTTTGCTGGCAAGTCGCTCGAGGTGTCGAACAAACCCTCGGGAGCAGGCATCGGCGATTGGAAAATCAGGTTGAGAGCGAGGATCGGAGAAGAGACCGTAACCGAGAGCGACAGCAAGATTGACACGAAGGCTGGTGGGGTCGGGTTCTGTTGAGAAAGAATGAGATATGGCAGGGACAGGACCTGAGAACAAGTCAGAGAGTCGTAACTTCTTTTCAGAAATAAACTCACAACGGGTGCCCAAATTAAAAGCAACCAACCAATAGCGCGGTATCCAGAAATATCAACCTCAGCCGAGGGGGCAGCTGCAGCGAGTGCCGCGAGACTTTTCTCTGCATCAGCATGGAGACCATATCCTCCCAAGACACGGACATTGCCAATGGCAGGCGTAGTCGGCCGTGAGACAGCCGTGTGCGACGGGAGCAGCTCGTCATTCAAGTTGATCGCGCTGACGTTGCGGGAATCAGAGTGATGCCCAATCGAGGAAGGGTACGACCACGCAGAAACGACCGTGTGGGTTCCATTCGTCGATGTCAGCCAGGACGTTTGCGAATCGTATCGCGGCCGGGGAGTGTGGGGCCCTTCGAGTGGCGCATCACGGCGGAAAGGATCCGGTTCAGCCAACTCTTGAGCAGTCGGCGACAGCGGCCCGAACTCCGATGGAACCTGCGGAACGGGAGGCACATCGGATGGAGTCGACGAGTTAAACCAGTACCCAGACTTGGCTGGCACGGAGGGGTGGTTCATCGATCCGTGGCGTCCGCCGTGAGTGGAGGGAGCGTGCGTGGAGAACGACCATCCGCCCACAGAATCGTGCCGCGAGCTAGCGTTCGAAGCGTTCGAGGTAATCCAAGAGGCACCGTCACGGAGCGCATCAACTTCTTCCGTGGCGAAAGAGGGGCGGGGCGCCGGCTCGCTCATCTTCACAGGTGGCCAGGGCTCCGCGTCCTCGTCGATGGCAGCCAGATTCCGTTTGATGGCCAAGAGCGTCTTGACGAGACAGCAGAAGGCAACTGTAGTCGACAAGGCGATGGTGGTGGAATACGACATGACGCCGATGAACAGGCTGGGGACTTGCGCTCCAGAGAGAACGACAGCAATACCCGTGGAGGTCCCAGCCAACACGGTGGTCGGCATCCAGAGCATCCAGTGCTTTGCGCCGAAAGAAATGGGCTTAGCCATGCGCACATGAAGCAGTGTGAGCCCGACCACAATGAGAAGGCAGGATTGCCTTAGTGTCATGGCTAACCACAGCCTGAACGTTGACATGGGATCCAGTGCGGTCGTCACATTGGTTGGTGCACCAGAGACTGTCTGCCACACGAAAGAAGCGAGAGCGAGGATGTCCAGAATTGCCAACCAGAGGTGGCTGAAAAAAATGCGTGACCATGTGTACGTCAAAAGAAGAAAGCAAGCTTACCTCTTGTCGGACGGAGTCAAAGACCTGTAGTTGGGAAGCCCGAATTCGGACGGAGAAACACGTCGGCTGAGTCTATACGCGGATCAGGATGGGTAGAGAAGAGCCTCGAGAAGACCACGCACGGGTGAGGGGGTAAAATGGGAAGTACTATACGTAGAATAACAAAGGCAGAGCATAGGAAGGACAGGATAGCGAGAGCGAGAGCGGGGATGAGTGGGATCATAGTAGTGATTTCGTGTGCTGTGTCTTGAGGGAGCGTCGAGTGCGTGAAGAGCGCGTAACGGGCGTAAGGAAGAGGTCAGAAACAAGAGCCGCGACAAACCACCAACCTCAACACGTGACCATGTTCGGGATAGAGCTTTATCAATCACGTGAATATTCCTGATGTCATCACTGATGTCAGAGCAGCAACAGACACGCACCGCCACTTATGCCATGTGTCGCCCGAATTTGGCCTGGATGCGCGGCTGAGAATGATCTACGCGAAAGTCGAGTACGTGAGGTTTACATTCGTCTGACTGGTGAGTGTCATACACTTTGCCTCATGGAAAGCACCCGATTGAGAATTCCCGTCTTACACCCGCTTATCCCCACTGAGCACTAGGGATGAGCGGTGTGGACTCGGAGGCTTGAGGGAGGCCTAACTTACAACCTCATTTGCATTTATTTACGAGGACGGGGCCTTCGCTGAGGAGCCTGAAAAATAGAAATACCGTTCCACCTGTTCTTCCGACGGTCGGCCCGAGCTTACCCATCATTCGGTCGAAGGCGAGTGCGATATGTTCTCTTCCATCAGAGGGCGGAGACCATCATGGGCTGACGTCGACGGATATACAGGATGCGAATGCTGATCTTGGTGCACCTGAAAAGTTTGTTTAGTGACGCCAGATGCGGGGAACGCAATGACATCCCGATCTTCCGGCTCATCATAGAGCACAGCATGGTCCAGAACAACGGAATCCCATTCCCTAAAGGAGCCGTATCGGGACAAGTCTCCCCAAGAGGATCTCGCGAAATCCGGTTCCCACGGTCTAGGACATCAAATCTATTCCCGTTTAAGTTGCCGCCGGCAATGTTTTTGGTTTAAACCAGCAAGCAGCTTGAAGGATCATCAACAACCAGGCCCCCGCTTCTGACGACCATCTTCCTCACACCGTCCGCCGCACTGCAGAGCGTACGCTCACTGCCACGCATCCCATGTCATCCAATCCCATGTACCAGGTACACCGCCCCTCTCCTCTCCACACGACTGGCGACTCACCTGGAAGTAACAGCACAGGGCCCTGGGTCCAGCAGATGCTCCGGTTTACAACTCTCGGGCACTCTCTGACACGTTGGATCGGGTGAAGCAAGAGTTTGACGTGCTCGCAGGCGAGGTCAACGTGTCGCGAGAGCAGCGGGAACGATACGAGGCCACGAGTGCGTCCCAGCCTATTCTTCGTCTTTATCCGCGTCTAAACCGCGCTGCAGTCACAGCTCAAGCCGACGAGCTGGAAAAGATTCGGCAGGCATTGCATGAGCTCGAGGCCCAGCACAATAAGGTCCGACAACAGTACGAATACGAATTACGGATGCTTCGGTCCGAGACGCACAACGCTCGCCAGGCGCGCCCATCCTCCGCCGTCACAGCACCGATAAACTCGCCCAGTGTCTTCCTGGGCGGTTCCGCCGCTCAGTCTCCCGTAATGGATCCCCACTCGGAGAGACGCGACCGAGAAAGAGACAGGGAAAGAGACAGCCAGCGGGCTCGATTCCTCGATCAAGGAAACAGCAAACGAATGAAGCTCGATCAGCCCGGTGCGTTAGCTTCTGTCAAATTGTATCGTCGCTAGGATCTTACACCGCGGCTTGTCGCAGAGGCGAGTCGACTGCCTCTGATAGGACCTGGCTCGAGTCCGTCCTCCCGCCGCGCACCCACGCCTGCTTCACTGCCACTGCCACCACCTCTGCCCCCTCAACCCTCGGCGCAAGTTATGAATGAATTCCTCGATAATTTAGAGCCGATCTCGGTGCATCCGGAGTTCAAGAAGGAAGGAAGTGACTGGTTCACCATCTACAATCCGAAGGTGAAGCGGGTGCTAGATGTGAACCTTATCCATACATTTGTTCACGAAACGTGCGTAATTCTCTCCACTTCCCTTGGAGTATATCTCACCCTTGAAACCAGTGTTGTTTGCTGTATTCACTTCTCTCATGACGGCAAATTTCTGGCCACAGGGTGCAACAGAACCGCACAGATTTTTAGCGTGTTGACAGGGCATCGGATATGGTATGTCTGGTGACACTTACTTCTTGTCGCGTTCTCACGTCAATCGTCGAACCAGTACGCTGGCAGATGAGACTGCCAGCGAAACTGGGGATCTTTACATCCGAAGCGTGCGGTTCAGTCCAGATGGCCGGTTCTTGGCGACGGGCGCAGAAGATGAGCGGATTCGAGTGCGTCTTCTGTTAGACATGTGTGCTACTTGAGCTGAGTTCCTGTATAGATCTGGGAAGTTGACAAGCGAACCGTCCGCGCGGTTTTCGAGGGCCATCGTCAAGATATCTATTCGCTGCACTTCTCTCCTGATGGGCGACGACTTGCCTCCGGGTCAGGCGACGGGACAGTCCGGATCTGGAGCATGGACACATATGATATTGAACGTGTTCTGACCGCAAGCCCCGAGCTTGACGCTATCGAGGACGAAGGCGGTGTGATGGCTGTCGCGTTCTCGCCAGATGGGCAGATGATCGCTGCCGGATGTGTCGACTCGCTTGTGCGCATCTGGAGCGTGACCTCGGGCAATCTCGTGGACATTCTCCGCGGACATAGCAGCAGCGTCCACAGTGTTGTGTTCACTAAAGACGGCGGAGGCCTCGTGAGCGGCGCCTTGGACAACTCAATTCGTTGTTGGGATCTGCGAGCCAAGTCGAAGAAGGAAGGCGTACCATGCACTATTTTCAACGGACACAAGGACTACGTGCTCTCTGTCCACCTTTCAAGAGACTCGCAATGGATTGTTTCGGGATCCAAGGACCGTGGAGTCCATTTTTGGAATACGCATGGAGTTGTCGAGGCAGTCTTGCAGGGCCACAAGAACTCTGGTGTGTGAGATCGATACCAAGTTGATCATGAGACTCACGCTCTTCCAGTCATCTCCACTAGTTTGCACCCAACCGCTAATATGTTTGCGACAGGTAGTGGAGATAAACTCGCTAGAATTTGTGAGCTTTCCCCTTCGGTGTCCTGTGATGCACGGCTAATCCACCTTCGGTAGGGAGTTACACTCAACCGGCGTGATCATGTATCTGAACAATCCAAAATAATGTGCACCGTTTCTTTGTACTTACCTTGTGTTACTTACTTGCATATCGATCCTCCTCTCTGGGCATCCGTTGTAGAGCGCATATATTCAAGCTGAATTACTTGACATTCGTATCAGTTACCATCCCGAGCTCCATCGCATCCTGTTCAGACAAAGGCTGCTTCGCGGACGCTGTCTCATCAGGCGCTCCAATTCCAAGAGGTCGGTACAAAAACGATGCTGCATACGTCAGCCCTCTCGCAGCGAGCCTAGTCCCGATCCATTGAGCTAGTGACACGCCGGGAACTAGTCCCATCACATCCTTGATGTCCCAAAAGTCCCGATGATGTGTTATCCGGCCTTGTTCATTGAACGAAAGCCGCGTGATGATGTGTAGTTGAAAGTGCAAGGGCGAGGGAATGGTCAGGGATGTCCCTGGTATACCCAAACCAGGCGCAGCGGGATGCGAGGTAGGAAGCGAATGCGATGAGGGCCCCGGCGTTAGTATGAGAGATTCTGATGGAGCCTGTATTCGGTGTTGGCCATCACGGTGGATTCCTGGCAGGATTAGCACGTTCAGAGTGTGCTCTACTATTGTCTTCCGATGCCCATCTGAAGGGCAGCGAGACGTCAATACAGTGAGATAGGACTCAGAAGGAGGAACAGACCGAAGCTTTCTGTCTCTGAGATATCTCCAATCTCGGTCCACACTCGTAACGCCTCGAACAACGGCTCGTCCAGATGCCGTGCCAAAAAGCCTGTTCTCGGAGGTTGTAACCGGAACAAGGTGCAAAGAAGAGCAATGGGCCTAGGCACGTCGATGACGCTGAGGTGACGAGAAAGTTGGTGAATGTCGGTGATCACAGAACGCGAGGTCGCTGTCAGAACGGGGTTCTCGTATCTTTGTGGGTTGGACCGGTGCCGATTGAGTAGCAGAAGGGAACTTACACTAAACGCCAGACTTGAGTCATAGAATAGGACGCCGAAATTCAAGGACTCACTGGCACTGGATTCGTATAGCCGTTCCACCGCGTCCGGACTGGCGTGTGTTTCGCCATACATTGTGGAGCACACATCAACGGCAGTAGCGTGGTTGGACGATAGCAAGGAGACAGACGACTGAGAGTATGAATGCCGAGCAAGGGCCATCGTGTTTTCCCTAGATTGAGAAATAGTTGGGCTCGTCATGGCAGTCGGAGAAGCAAGTATAATCGCGAACGTTTACGGTTGCGACTCGTGAGGTGTTGGGGTGGATCAATCGAGGACCGAAACCCCGATCGCTGGTCAGCTGACCGTTATCAGCGTCCACGTCGGTCCGTCCTCCCCAAGCTTTCCGGATCAATATCGTCGCGAGTTCTACCCTGTTCTACCAGTCCGACGCGAAGTATTCGCACGGTCATTCCCTCCGAGTCTCCCATGTCGATCCGAACGCTTTTCGAGGGTATAGGTTGGGTTTCTCCCCACTCGCGGACTCCTTCCCACCAAAACCATGTCTAGCTGTGTTTAGCCCGGACGTCCGTGGGACTCTGCGGTCAATCTGGGGTGCGTCGTAACCTCACCACCGTGGAATACTCTTAACCTCGCTCCAGTGAAGCACGGGGGTGCCATCGCTAAGAACAGCGCCGAATTCTTCCGCGCTCGATACTTCTTCTGTACAGGATTGGAAGACGTGTGGTTTGCACAGTGAGTTTAAATCAAGAAAGTAAATGACTGAAGCAGACTTTCTGCCAGGCTGAAAGCAATGGGCTTGATGGTTCGTTCTCGTTCTTGCTGATCCATATCTTGCGTGTGACTCATGAGATCAGATTCGGCATGCGAGCTGGATTTCGGTATCAGCGGAGGAAGGGCTAGAAGCTCCAGTGTCCAAGTATATACTCGATGGTGCGTCTGTCAACTTCAGCACTCATGGGTGTTTTCCACTGTCATTTTCTCAGAACGCTTTGAGGAGGAGAAGATCCGGTCTCTTTCGGAGGGCTCACCCTCGCATTCCTCGGCCTGCACGCAGTCAAAACCTATGCGTATGATCGAAGCGTTCCCTCTATCTCCCAAACTTGCTCCAGCCGCAAATCCTCTCAAGCGTTCTCTGGACTCAGAGTTCCACGACCAATCTCTCATTGATCTTGACCCTAGACCGTCAAAGCGCGCCCGTTTGCATTCTTGCTCTGCTCAAGACAAAATGCCATCTGCCCAACTCACTGTGCCATCCCCATCTAGCCCCGAGCCCGTTCCCATGTCAAGCACTCCACCGCAAACTGATGCTTCGATTCTGTGTTCTTCCCCAATTCTACCCAATGGCTCTTGTTCCATATTTCCTACGAACACCATTCGCATTTCTTCCATCAAATCCAAAGCTCTGTCGCTTGAAATCTTTCCACGCCTCTCACGCCAAAAACATCACAAGACTCAGTACGCGAAGTCTGTTTTCGAGTTAATCACCGGTGCCAGCGCGCATTTACCCTGCATAGATTCACTCGGATCCATTGCCGCAAGAGCTTCCAATTCTCTGTGACTGACTTGTTGCGCAAGCCTCGTGTCCAAGCGGGTATCTTCACACCGTTTGGACAGTTCGAAGGGAAGGCGTTCTCTTGTTAGACTACGAATGGGTGTAGACTGAATCCGGCCTGTCTATCGTTATCTTGACATGTATAGTACTCGGAACCCGGGGATCATGCGTACCGCAGTAGACGTTGTGTTACTTATGCATATACTTACTTTCCAAACTATTTATGAGCATCTGTCATCGACTTTGAATTTGATGTTCCACTGAAAATGTCTGTAATCGATAGCCTGTGATATACAACTGAGCCCAGCTGATCTAATTGCCGGCTTCTCCTCGTCCTTGTTACCGGACTACCATGGACAAGCTGCAAGTCTTGGCTCCTGTTACAAGGGTGGGTCTTGCCCTTGTGCAGAGTCGAGACTAACCACGGCACAGCTCAGTGAGAGCGTCACCAGAATCTTGGCCCAGGTGATTGATACGATTCGGTTCGTTTCTCTACAACATCAGAATCTGAAGCAATACAGAACCCGGGGAAATTCACATTGCAGGGTATGATGGTCCAGCTCAGTGCAAACCCTCTGGTCCGATAAACAGCCCAAGGACAAATACATATCTCGTGGGAAAGCAACGTCCGTTCACATTGCTCGATGTCGGCGAGGGGCGAGATGAATATACCGCTCTGCTTGAAGCTATCATCAGAAGGGCCGGAATCTCCGAGTCCTCCGAGCCTGATATCTCCGACATTATAATCTCCCATTGGCACGAGGATCATGTCGGCGGCCTTCCAAAGGTTCTCGCCCTCCTCGAACGACTCTGGCACGAACGTCATGGCACTCTCTCTTTCAAACCACCGCGTCTTCACAAATTTCCGACTCAAACATGCCCCCAGTACAGCAAGCTTCCAGCGATCCTCTCATCTTTGCCCCCGAATTCGTTCGTAACCGCGCCCGATGGCAGCCACTTTCACGATCTACGTGACGGGGACGTGCTGTCAGGATTGCATGTGCTTCACACTCCGGGACACACGGTCGATTCCATGTGTCTCTACTTCCCTCAGGACGGAGCGTTCTACACGGCTGATACCGTTCTCGGACAAGGGACCGCAGTGTTCGAGGATCTTGCGACGTATATCGGGAGTCTGCGCAGGATGCTGGACTACGTGAACGAGAGGAAGGCGTTCACTCTGTATCCCGGGCATGGACCCGTCATTTACGATGGACCGAAAGTCATCGAAACGTATATTAAGCACCGGATGGACAGAGAAGCTCAGATTCTGGGCATCATCGGGGCAAGACCTGGGGATAACACACCGTGGACGACGTGGTCAATTGTAGCGCAGATCTATGCAGCTTATCCGGAGTCGTTGTGGCTTCCTGCTTCACGCGGCATTGATCTCCACATGCGCAAATTGGAGGGTGAGGGTGTGGTCCAGCGTCTAGATGGCGAGGGAAAGGACGCGGTATGGGTACTGGCCTAGATTGTGACATTCTTAGATTTCCGTGGCTCGCAGTGATGTTATTTGAGAGCAGCAAGCTGCAAGCAAGTTGCGGCCCGGTTGGCGCACAGCTTAGCTAATACTTGGCACCGATGGGGATTTGCGTGGTTTCCTCTTATCCATCTCTTCGCACTCCGTCGGGCTTCCTAGTACTATCATAGCTGCCGATCTCACCATCAAGCGCTCGCCTGACTGCGAGCCGCATGGTTGGTATCATGATAATTGGCTACAACGCGTCATCTTACTTCTTTCGATGCGTCTGTGGATGTTATCTCCTCACCCGTTTGCGCGGCCGTGAAAAGCGATCATTGATTTTCTCCGGACGCGTTAATATAAAGCTGGGTGTGGGATTTGTATGATGGTTTCAGGGAGAGAAGATGTTCGACTTTGCTCTACTCGCCGTTCTCGTCCTGTGCGCGTCGCATGGCGCGAGTGCTATCGGCCCCGGCAATGCCAACTTCCCGCGCAAGCCTGTAATTCCGATACCATCCATGCACGACATTGGACCGGTGACAAGTCGGAACGGGACCGCTCTGCCGCCGTACACAACGACGTACTCTTTCCAGCAGCTGATCGACCATAACAATGTGCGTCTAAATCTCCTATCGTCCGCCCTCTCGCTCAGTTTCTTTCCAGCCGTCGCTTGGGACCTTCACTCAGCGTTACTGGCACACCTATGAGTTTTATGAGCCTGGTCAGCTCTCGTCTGGTCTTCGTATACCTTGCACTCATCACGACGCCAGGCGGCCCGATCATCTTCTTCACTCCCGGGGAAGCGAACGCAGCTCGTGAGTCGTCCACGCTCCATTTCACCTATCATAACCTAAATTATCCCATCAGCCTATTCTGGCTATCTGACCAATCGGACTATCAACGGTCAAATTGCTCAGCAGGAGAACGGCGCGGCAATCGTCCTGGAGCATCGGTTCTATGGTCTAAGGTGAGCTAAACTTGGCTGTGACTGGTTATTTTGACTGATGTCACCTGCAGCAACCCGCTCCCGGACTTGAGCGTCGCAAGTCTTCGCTTGCACACAATCCAGCAGGCGATCGATGATCTCAAGTACTTTTCGGAAAATGTGGTGCTGCCCATGCCTAACGGAGGGAACCTCAAACCCTCGACGACGCCTTGGATTCTCGTTGGCGGGAGCTACTCTGGTGCCCTCACCAGTTACACCATGGTTAACAAACCCGGTCTCTTCGCTGCTGGTTATGGATCCAGTGCCACGGTGCAGACGATACTGGACTTCTGGCAGTACTTTGAGCCTGAACGCATCTTCATGGCAGCCAACTGCTCCGCGGATGTCGCGGCCGTCATTTCCCATATCGATCAGGTGTTCACCAGTGGGAATTCCCGCGCCATCCAGTCTATCAAAAACATGTTTGGGATGGGTTCTATGACCCACCTGGACGATGTGGCTGGTGCGCTACGGAACAATCTGTGGGATTGGCAGGCTTTGTCGCTCAGCGGAGGCGCTGGCGGCCGGTTCTTCCAGTTCTGCGATGCGCTGGAGGTCAAGAATGGAGTCAATGCACCTGCACGTGGCTGGGGCTTGGATCACGCTCTCAGCGCCTGGGGCCAGTATTGGACCCAGACTTATTTTCCAGCGAGTGAGTTCGTCATATTCCGGCTTCTGTATCGACTGAGATTTCTGCTAGTATGTGGGAATTCGAGTGCCGTGTACGTGACTGTGTGTGGGGTGAAGAATGCTGTTTGAATTGTCGCAGAGATTGCCTTGGAACATACGATGCAACCCAAACTTATTACACAAGTACTGCGATCGACAATGCGGGAAGATCATGTACGTGTCATCTTTTGGGCTCTCAAGGACAAGCGTGATTCTGACTGTTTTCAGGGTTCTGGATCGTGTCAGTGCTTTGATTGGTCTTATGCTTTATGTCTCTGATCAACCGAAAGTTGCAATGAAGTTGGCTTTTTCCAGGTACGACCTTACGAGCGCTTCTCTCGTCGCAAGTCTAATATTGCCGCTAGGAAGCGGCACCTGTTGGGAAACCTACCTTGGTATCTAGGTTGATGCAGCCCGGTTACGACCTCGTGAGCACCGAATGTATAATCAATTGGCACTGATTCCAACTCTGCTCCAGCGCCAATGCCAGTTGATGTTCCCCGAAGCTTTCCCTAGTCCTCCGAACATTCAAACGGCCCAGACGAACCGCGTATACGCTGGCTGGAACGTGTCTGTTCCGCATCTTTTCCTCGCAAACGGAGAACGGGATCCCTGGCGATATGCTACACTGTCGGCGCCAGGTGTAACAACCAAGAGCACAGCAGAACAACCTATCGTTGTCGGACAAGGGTTCCATTGCGGAGATCTTTGTGCGCCTTTCCTCGTTGAGCAAACACTATTACTGATCGCACTTGGAAGCTACTGCCGAAGCTGCGGCCAATCCCAGCGTTCTTGCCGTTCAAAAAGCTGGCCTTGCTTCCATCAAAGGCTGGATTGCAGCTTGGAAACCGGCGAATGTGAAACGAAGCGATCCGGAAATTCTTTCAAAGCCGATACAGGGATGGTTTAGGCAACCAACGTCGTTCTAATCATAGTCTATTGTATGTAAGGCTTCATCGATCAAGGTCATGCGCGATCGTCCTCTGTGCTTGTGGTTGTCATCGTCAGATTGACAAGACGCTTTGACGAGAATACGATTCAGGCCTGGTACTGGAAGCTCAGACCTTCGGGTTCTACTGCCCTCACGCAATTGCAACCTATGGACACCATCGATATCAAGACCGATGCATCCCCTTCAGCTCCCAAACTGGATTCTTTCGCAGATCCTCCCATTGCCGCGCTGGAGCAACCGAGTCCCGGACCTGGGGCCACCAGCCCAGACTGATTCGAATTTGTGATCTTTCTCCCTTCCCCGTCTAAGCGGATGAGTTTTAAAGAGCTTTGTCCGTCGAACGGCTGTGCGTCTCCCATGGAGAGCGAGCTATACGCCAGCGTCAATATTTGGCATGCGTTCGGCGCCGATCTTCGGTGCGGGCGAGCATCCGCCTTGCATAGGTTCTCTCCGAACCACGGGCGCAAGACTTCTCCGTTCCCTGTTGCTGAGCTGCTGCATGAGTCCCGAGCCGAAGCGCCCATTGGAATCCCGTCACACTGTCTGACACTGATCAGACAGCTCACGTTATCCTCTGAGTGTGTGGACCGTGCATCTGGTGGTTTGCCGTCTTTGCGCCTGGGCAAAAGTCAAGTGGAACCTCCCTTCTGACAACAACTGGTGGCACAAGCCTATCCCGAGAAGAGTCAGTCCTCAGTCTTCCGCGAGTCTTTGACTGTAGATTCTGCTCCTCGCGGAACGCAATGATAGTCAATTCCACGGCGGCCAGTGATTGAACGGATTGCAGATCCTTCAAAATCCACTTCTGTTCCGCGGTGGATTTCATTACGCGCAAGACGAACCGTTCTGCGAAATTGATACCCTTCTCGGGCATTTGGCCGTGGTGTGAGCATATGTACTGAGGGTAACGGCAGGATGCTCGACTCGGCGAGTGAAAAAAATGCCTTTGACCCATATCCCGGGTACGTTTCCGTGATTTTACACGGACAGCGTGGTAGATTCATACAGCGAATTCAGGATGGGGGTGATTCCCTGCTTCGAGCAGTGTGTATTTTCACATGCGTGAATTGGACGATGAGGCATGATCCAGGGTAAGCATGGCAAAGGAAATGACGCAGCATGCGCGCTGACGTTCTTTTTTCTACGTTTCTGGCATTGTTTAGATTCAATTGAGGAAAATTGGAGAAAGATGGGTCACGGTGTTTGTGGGAAGGTGGCGCGGTATTTTAGCTTAGGTAATCCTCAACGACCAGTGTGTGGGCGCCCGTCACTTTCATTCTGGTCCACATTCGTTCCTTCGGGCAGTATCGGCCTTCGTAACGCTATAGCTCAGTTCTGGAACTCAGCCGCTCGCCTGACGAGAACATCGCATGCTTGATATCAAGATGATTGGTACCGAGAATGCGTCATCTCCTCTACCGAGGCCTTGTCTCGCCAGTCCGGCGCATTATTTCCTCTCTCGTTTGTGCCACCGAGAAAAAACGATCACGGAATCTCTAGAGCGCGTAGCTATAAAGCTGAGACGAACTTGAATGTGGGATCCAAGACGAGAACTCGAAGATGCTCAACCTTGCTCGACTTGTCGCGGCAGTTCTGCTTCTGTGCGGGTCCCATGGCGCGATGGGTGGCAAGGCCAACTTCCCCCGCAAGCCGCTCATCCCTGTTTTGCCGTTGGAAGATACAGGACCGGTCATAAGCCGGAACGGTACCGTTTTGCCACCGTATAACACGACCTATACTTTCCAGCAGATCATCGATCATAACAATGTGCGTGGTGTACCACCGTGTGTTGTCTACGTCCCTGACGACCTTGTCTCCAGCCGTCTCTCGGGACTTTCACTCAGCGCTACTGGCACACTTATGAGTTCTATAAGCCGGGGAAGTTCGAGTTTTTATGTTCATTTTCTGCAACCTGATGGGAGCATCAGGTGGACCGATCATTTTCTTCACACCTGGAGAAACAAACGCGGATTGTGAGCCCTCCAGACCTTCGTCAATATAAAATGATCTCACCTCTAGCGATCAGCCTACCAGAAATATCTGACCAACGGATCGATTAACGGTCAGATCGCTCAGCAGGAGAACGGAGCGGCGATCGTGTTAGAGCATCGATTCTATGGTTTGAGGTACTGTGTGCAGATTTTGGTCTCCTAGTCGTCTTTTGATGGTGCTTCAGTAACCCCCTTCCGGATTTGAGCGTCACCAGTCTCCGCTTGCACACCATTCAGCAGGCTGTCGAGGATCTCAAATACTTTGCGGAGAACGTGGTGATGCCCATGCCTAATGGCGGCAATCTCAAACCCTCGACGACGCCTTGGATTCTCGTTGGTGGTAGTTACTCTGGTGCCCTAACCAGCTACACTATGGTCAACAAACCCGGTCTCTTTGCTGCTGGCTATGGATCAAGCGCAACCGTTCAGACGATCCTCGACTTCTGGCAGTACTACGAGCCCGCCCGTCAGTACATGGCGCCTAATTGCTCTGCGGATCTTATTGCCGTCATTTCCCACATCGACCAGGTTTTCACCGGCAGTAACACCACAGCTATCCAGGCCATCAAGGACGTGTTTGGCTTCGGCTCGATAACGCATCTGGACGATATTGCTGGCGCGCTGCGCAACAATATGTGGGATTGGCAGGCTTTGTCGTTGCGTGGCGGCGCCGGTGGCCGCTTCTTCCAGTTCTGTGATGCGCTCGAAGTCAAGAACGGAGTGAACGCCCCTGCAACAGGCTGGGGCGTGGACCACGCCCTCAACGCATGGGGCCAGTTCTGGAACCAGACTTACTACGCGCAGAGTAAGATCGAAATTTCCCCTTTGCCGTCTCGTTTACCCTTTTGTTAGTCTGTGGTACTGCAAATGCTGTGTAGGTTTTTGCATGTGTTCGGTTTTCCCGGCTGACCCGTTGCAGAGAATGTTTCGATTCGTACAATGCGTCAGTACCCTACTACACCAGTACTGCGATTGACAACGAAGTGAGGTCTTGTACGTGATTGCTTTGCTTTGGACTCTTCTGAAACGAATCTGATCATGATTCAGGGCTCTGGATCGTGTTGGTTTCTTCTTCTTGTTATGCATTCTTTGATCTCTCAACTTCCTTTGAAGCTGTAATGAAGTTGGCTTCTTCCAGGTGCGGATCACCGAGTTGATGATGACTTCTCTGACTGTGTTGTCAGGACGCTTCGCCCACAGGAGTGCCTTCTACAGTATCAAGGCTGATACAGCCCGCTTACGACCTGGTGAGAGTCACCTTCTGCACCTTCTAGGACGATCGCTTGACACTCTCTCAGCGGCAATGCCAATTGATGTTCCCAGAGGCGTTCCCCACTATCCCCACGGCTCAATCGGTCAAAACGGCGCAAACTAACAGCCTGTATGCTGGCTGGAACGTCTCCGTCTCGAATCTGTTCCTTGCAAACGGAAAACGTGATCCCTGGTTGTATGCGACGGTGTCTGCGCCTGGTTTGAATAAGAAGAGCACATCTAAGCTGCCTATCGTGATGGGAGAAGGATTCCACTGCGGGGATCTTTGTGCGTGTGGCTTATTCTGTCTGACTGACTCGTACTGATTAATTATAATCGCAAGCCACCGCCGAGGCCGTCGCCAACCCTAGTGTTCGTGCTGTCCAGAAGGCTGGTCTTGCCGCCATCAAAGACTGGATCGAGGACTGGGAGCCTAGTGAGACCGATTGAATCATCAAACAAAGTCTTTCCCTGTCCATGAGACAACACACCTCTTTCTGAATTGTAACCCATGGCATGCTGCTATAGTTCCATTACGCTGTTGTCCGTCCTGCACTTCATACTATGATTCTTTTGTCCGTTTTAGATCGCTGAGAGGCCCCAAGTCCAGAATGGTTCGAGATCGAAATCCGGTTGAACTGCTTATTTGGCCCATGTGTTAAGATAGGGCTCATTCATGACCAACCAACGTCTGTGGCGGTGCTGTCACTTGTGACCAATTGCCTGATACATAATGATGGGGAATAGATTGCGCTCGTTCGAAAGCATCTGTGCTTGGACTTCAGATCGGCTTGCAGCCGTCTCTTCATATACACTAGAAATATCTAAAAGGTCATTTTTGAAGTATTAATGGCTGAACTGTCTACAGAGACCTCAAAACACATTGAAAACATGGAAGAAATGGCAGTTCCTAGATGTTGTGCAGCTCCCTGAAGGCCTCCAAAGTGTCCGAGGACTCAAAATCCTTCAATTATTCTGCTGGAATGGACTAGTGACTACAATATTGCTTAGTGGCATAAGCAGCCACCCAATAGTAGTAATTCTATTGCCTAAATTTTGGTACTCAGCATCTCGAGGGACTCTACTATCATCCCATATTTTTTTGTTTCGCCAACTTACATCTTGACATTCATGTACACCAGAGAGATCAAATTTTCCATCCACACAACTGTACTACACTGTAATAGTCTCCATTGCGGAAAGAAACCTGCAGCCACTCTCGCTAGCTACATAATAACATCAATCAAACACGTGCAGCAGTCCGCCGAGCCGACCTGCCGCAATCCCACATATAAGTACATTGGGGGGATTCTTCCGTGCATTACGGCAGATTGCACAGGAGACACGACTTGGTGAGTAAAAAAGAAGAGAATACATGCAGGGCCAGGACATGAGCTTGAAATCCTTTAGCCCAGAATCCAACCAGGGTATGCATCCAGACTCGCTTTTGGCTTCCTTTTGCATGCTTGCATAGATCTCCACATGCGCCAATGGACGGTTAGGCATGGTAGAGCATGCCCCAACGTACAAGTGTCATGTGTAAAGACCCGGTGACTTGATGTGGGTGCTGGCGTAATCTTTCACAATTCCTGGCGCCTCGTAGATCTTCGTACGGAAGACCGTTTTCGCCGAATTGGGATGAGCAAGTCAGCTTAGGTAACGCTCAACATCAAGCGCAGCGCTCGTTTGTCTCATTTGGTATATAATCGCGCTTTCGGGTACCAGCGGCCATCCTACTACTACAGCTCAGCTCTCGACCTCAACCGCTCGCCTGACTCGAACTTCGCATATTCGATATCAGGAAGATTGGTTCTGAGAACGCGTCACCTCTGCTAGCGAGGCCGTTCTCGCTATTTTGGCTGATGATTTTCTCCCTCGCTTGTGCTACCGGGCGGGGAAGATCACGGACCTTCTTGAAGCGCGAGGCTATAAAGCTGAGAGAGACTGAGATGAAAGGCCTCAGGCAAGCACTCGCAAGATGCTCAGCTTTTCTCAACTCGTCACGGCGGTTCTGCTCTTGTGCGTGTCGCGTGGCGAAGGCGCTTCCAGGCCCAGCGATGCCAACTTCCGCCGCAAACCTATCGTCCCGATCCCGCCCGTTCACAACATGGGACCGGTCGTGAGCCGGAACGGGACCGTTTTGCCACCGTACAGCACGACCTACACTTTCCAGCAGTTGATCGATCACAACAATGTGCGCGGTAACCCGGTGTCGGATGTCTACTTTCCTGACCATACTCTTTTCAGTCGTCTCTCGGGACGTTCAGCCAGCGCTACTGGCACACCTACGAGTTTTATGAGCCAGGTAAGCTTGAATTCAGGCACTCCACATGTGCGATATCCCGATTGAAACGCCGTAGGCGGGCCTATCATCTTCTTTACGCCTGGAGAAATAAACGCGTCTCGTGAGCCTCTGGGATCCTCGACGATTCCACGTCATCTCACTCCCGGCAGCTTATCTTGGTTATCTGACCAATGGGACAATCAATGGTCAGATCGCTCAGCAAGAGAACGGCGCGGCGATTGTGTTGGAACATCGATTCTATGGTTTGAGGTGCGGAATGAGCGTCTTGGTTTCCTACACGCTTCTGAGTGATCTCGCAGCAACCCGCTGCCGGATTTGAGCGTCGCAAGTCTTCGTCTGCACACGATTCAGCAAGCAATCGAGGATCTCAAATACTTTGCCGAGAACGTGGTGCTGCCCATGCCCAACGGAGGAAACCTCAAGCCCTCGACGACACCTTGGATTCTTGTTGGAGGGAGCTACTCTGGTGCCCTGACCAGCTATACCATGGTCAACAAACCCGGCCTCTTCGCTGCTGGCTACGGATCGAGTGCTACAGTGCAGACGATCTTCGACTTTTGGCAGTATTTCGAGCCCTCGCGTCAGTACATGGCACCCAATTGCTCCGCGGATATTGTGGCTGCCATTTCCCACATCGACAAGGTATTCACTGGCAGCAACACCACGGCTATCCAGGCCATCAAGAACACGTTCGGCATGGGCGCAATGACACACCTGGACGATCTTGTTAGTGCGCTGCGCAACCACTTTTGGGATTGGCAGGCCTTGTCGCTGCGTGGTGGCGCCGGCGGCCGGTTCTTTGAGTTCTGTGATGCGCTGGAAGTGAAGAACGGAGTGAACGCTCCCGCAGCGGGTTGGGGTGCGAAACATGCCCTTAATGCGTGGGGCCAGTACTGGAATCAGACCTACTATGCACTGAGTGAGATTGCTCGTTCCTTCCCCTTCCGTCTCGTTTAACCCCTTTATCAGTCTGTGGTAACGCCACCGCTGTGTAAGTGTCCGTGTGCGATTAAATTACTGACTGACTGGTTTGCAGAGACTGTTTTGATACCTATAACCCGACGCAACCGTACTACACCGACATCACGATCGACAACGCTGGTAGATCATGTACGTGATAGCTCAGGACATCTCTGAAACACATCTGACCAATCTTCAGGGCAATGGATTGTGTTGGTTACGTTCTCTTCCCGGTTCCCGGTTCTGATTTTATTGAAGCTGCAATGAAGTTGGCTTCTTCCAGGTGCGAATCAACCGAACTGATAGTGTCATGTCTGACAATCTTCTCAGGATGCTTCGCCTAAAGGAACGCCTTCTATGGTCTCGAGGCTGATACAGCCCGCTTACGACCTGGTGCGAGCCACTTTCTGCACCTGCCTAGACAATATCCTGACAGTCTCTCAGCGGCAATGTCAGTTGATGTTCCCCGAGGCGTTCCCCACTATCCCCACGGCTCAATCGGTTAAAACCGCGCAAACCAACAGCTTGTACGCTGGCTGGAACGTCTCCGTCTCGAATCTTTTCCTCGCCAACGGGAAACGTGATCCCTGGCGATATGCCACACTTTCTGCGCCAGGTGTGACGAAGAAGAGCACATCTGAGCTAACCATCGCAATCGGAGAAGGGTTCCACTGCGGGGATCTCTGTGCGTCTAGGCTGTTCTGTCTCCACGAATCGTGTGCTGATTGTACTTGGAAGCCACCGCCGAGGCTGCTGCCAACCCCAGTGTTCTCGCTGTCCAGAAGGCTGGTCTTGCCGCTATCAAAGACTGGATCGAGGATTGGGAACCTGCCGAAACTGATTGATTCACAAAGTCATTTCCCGTTCTACAAGACAACTTGCGTCGTTATAACCGTAGCTCATTCGATGTATGGCTCCACTGCATGCATTCAAGTTACTTGGTTTCGATAGTCTGAAAAAACCACTCACAGTCGCAATCATCATTCGGGTCGAAACGCTCCAATCTGTCGTCTAGATGCGCGATCCCCAGGTCGTCCGGAAGGTCGCAACAGTTATGGCATGTTCTCCATCCTCCTAGATCTGCTTCCTCGTCGACCAGACAGCCCACCGGCTGGATTCCCTTGAACAGATGCTTGACGGAGTGTAGTGAGACCAACGATTTCTTGTCACCTTTCCCAGGGATTTGGTCGTCGGGTGCAGTAGGATGCCGCAGTTGTTGCAGAATTTGGGCGGCCCTGCCTCGACTATCGCTCCCGACAATGATCTTGGCCGTCGTGGAGCCGTCGGATGGGGGAAAGAATGACACGCGCCTTCGCTGAGCGCTGTCCGGCAGGAAAATGGGTTTTCGGGGTATCAGGACCGGACACCTGCGGATGACTGGGGCTGCGACGTGTTCTGCAACCGGAAACAGCGAGAGCCGCGTGACCCGCAGCTTATTGGAGCTTTGCGTGAAGTAGAGCTCGGTGGGTGTCCAGGTGAGAGTGTACAGTAAAAATGACACGGAGATGCTGAGGCAGGAGCCCAATTCGACTCGAGCGCGATGAATGAGAGACGGCGGACTGGTCGTTGTCTTCCTCTTTGAAAGACGATATGTCGAGAGCAGGAGCGCGAGTCGCACGGGCACAGTCTCGTTCTTGTTCTTTCCGTGTGAGTCCGAGGGTTTGCGTTGTCCTTCGAGCGACGCGAAGTGGAGATGTTCGCCCGATGGTGAAAAGTGTGCCTTCATGAATACATGCCGGGCTGTTAGGGTTTCAGTGAATGAATGGCTCAAGATGAAGACACAACACTGACTGAAGGAGGTCGATGGACGCAGCTTGCGGATGAAGAAGGTATTTGCGGCGTAATCGGCGAATAGAACATCCCCGGCGCCGAGAGGCCACACAACCAGTGGTTTCGAAGGATGGATGGCGGGCGCTGAATCATACAACAGAAAGGGAATAGGTCGAGAGAAGTGGAAAACTCGGGTAGAAGATCGAGAGTCGTACACGTCGAGGGTGGCTTTGAGATCCGGATGGGGTTTGGGAGCACCGAAGCGGTGTCGAGGATACCGCGCATACCCAGAATCGTTACTGCCCGAATCGTCACTGTCTGAATCTTCGCTCTGCCAGCCGTCTCGGTCGTCATTGTGTGGGTAGCCATATCCGACTATTGATGACGGATCGATCTCTCCGTCGGAGCTTTCCGTAGTCTTGCTCTCATCCTCCTCCTCACTGCCATCAACGCTCTCGGAGTCGGACGAGGCAGATGAATGATCATCATCCGAATCAAGGTCACTCGGTGGGCCGGCCCATGGCGAAATGATATCGTCAGCGAAGCGATCAGACTCTTCAGTCGAGCCCTCTGACCACGTCTCATACGCTTCGTCCTCGTCCTCTTCTGAACTCGAAAACTCGAATTCGACGCCGTCAGAGTCGCTATCCTCCTCTCGTTCCGCCTTCACCGCGTTGTCGAGGAAGGGCTTCAAGGTTTCGACCTTCTCATCTGAGAGACCCGTGCTGTAAAGATCCACATGCACCGGCACGCGCCTACTAGCCAAGACGACGATGTTGTCCCGCGCGATCATCTCCTCCGGAGCCTCTGGGTATTTGAGCGCCTGAGCCGAAAGTCCCACAAGCGGGGCGTAGTCTCCCAACTCGTCGCGCTTGAAGATCTGAGAGCCGATTCGAAGGAACTCGTTGGATGGAGAGAAGGCTACAAGAGTCGCAGAGCCGGGTCTCGCGTTGCTACTGTTGCTATCCCGTGTGCTGTAGAGCCGCGAATTCGTGTCAATTTCGTTAGTTGAGATGTATTGACTGCGAATTTTGGTTGTTCCCTCTAGTGAGCACGTCCACTGCTCGCAATAGTAGATGTATTGTGCCTGTTTTCGAGAACTGACACAAACTTTGAGTTTTTGGATGACGATGCAGGTGAAACGCGACATACACCAGCCGGAGCGTGCACAATTCGTTTCCGTCCGAGCTCAGCCCCTCGAAGAAGTGACTGCCGAAAGCGAGCCCCTGGGAGTCGTCCGACTGGAACGAAAACGTGTCGTATCTGCAGTCATTTCGGGACAGAAAATTCTGTGGCCCCAAGACATTCCACCAGCATCTGTCGAGCTCCCCTGCATATGGCAGTGTATCCGATTGCGAATCTTCCAGTCGTGAGGAGCAAAGGAAATACCTCCACTCATGCACGAACGCTCGGAGGTCCTCCCAGAGCTTCTTGCCGTCTGCAGTGTCATTGACAAACCAACGTGGAAACATGCGGCGCAGATAGACTCTGTCATCTTTCTGTGCCGTATAAGAGAATACACCGAACTGGGCATCGATCCACAGGCTCTGCACTTGGATGCAGGTGAGAAAGTTGGGCGAAGTGATGAACCTGTTCACGCGATGGGACAGGTCCTCTGTCTTGTTGCATTCCGAGAGGTGTTTGTCCCAGTACTTGGCTGCGTAGAGATGAAACTGGTGTTGGTGTGCAGGAATGCCCTGTGCATCGACCCAGTGCCCATCCGTCTTTCTCAACAAATGAGTATACCGAGTTTGGAAGAGATACATCAAGCATGTCCTTGCGATAACGCGTTGGTCGATGACCAAATCCTTAGCGTCGTTTGCGACAGGCTGCAGGATCGTCGGATTCCGGAGCAAGAAATCGCGCAGTGTGGAATGGAAGAGACGACAAGTGTAGTCGTCAGGATCATCCTCGTGTCCGGCTGGTTGCATCTCTATGAGCGGCGAAAGCAAAGTGCGCAGGTGCTTGGTGAATGGAAGGCTATCTTGCTCAAGTACCAGGGGGTTCTTGCTCTGGAGTAGACCTACAGCCTCCCGAAGCTCGAGCATCCGGAGCGGTCTTCTCGCGAAGGCGACCAAAGCAAACACTTTGCTACGTCCTCGCATCAGGAGCCGATCGCCATTGTTTAGTTGCTCACACACACACCTGACCAAAGACCAGTTCTGTTTCTCGAAGCGACTGAAGATCTTTCGATAGTACTCGTCCAAGTTATCCGCGAGGCCATCGGCGACAAATTGTTTCAAGTGGCTCAAGCTACTAGTCTCCTGTCCTCAAAGCATCAGAGTGGATATCTCGCCGATGTAAAAGGACCTGCCTTCAAGCTCTTGACCATCAGGCTCGCCCACAGAAAGTTGCTCTCGGCGCGCGCTTTGAGACTGTTGAGCACGTCGTCCTTGTCGGAGTCCGAGACTTCGAGATCCATGAGTTCGGGATTGTCTCGAGACAGAAATAAAGACACGTCTCGTGTCACGCCGTCCTTGATATCAAGCACAGTATATGCCTTGAGCTGCTCGTTGAGAATGGAGCGATATTGGCTGCTGCACCATAGCCGCACTCGGGGATATTGATTCGCCAGTTGTGCCAGGAATTCGACAGTGGTGGCAGCTTCGGCCCACCGCATGAAATCAGAGCACTCTTCGTCCATGCCGTCCAGAACTAAGTAACAAGTCGGCAGCGCTTTGACTAGTTCGGTGATGAGTTGCTGAACGGTATCGAGAGAACAGACACTATGATGAGTGCGGAGATAGATTTCTTCGGAAACGACCTGATTGAGTTGCCAATACGCATCGAAGAGTTGACTAGCTAGCAGTCGTAACGTTTCTGAGGCCGACATTGCCTGGTCGAATCGATAGAAGTGATAGGCAATGGGGGCTGCCGCGCCACTTATGGCACGAATCACGCAGGACGAGAGGGTGGACTTGCCGGATGCAGGTGGAGCGTGGACCCACAGCACAGAGGGCTTGATATCCCCGGCATCCCATTTCCGATAAGTCTCATCCTCGAAGATCCATTCACAAGTGCCCCGAAGGTGCAGGCTGGATAGATTGCGGAGGCGGGTCGAATTGTTCTCGTCTCCAGAACGTACGGATAGCCATTGAGATATCTTATGATATCGTTCTCCTAGAACCGGAGTTGGCGTGACATTGATCGGAAACAGAGTGATAGACTCACCTTGTCGGTCCACTTCGTTCTGTTCCCGCCACGTGGATTGCGCCTCTCGCTCCTGTTTGGATTCGAGCCTCTCCCGAGTTTGTTGGTAACGCTCGAGCTCTGCGGCCTGTCTTTCTGCTTTGCCTTGCGTTCTTTCGAGGATGTCGGCCACTTTCTCGATCTGATCGGCGTCGTCCTTGATGTCGTCGATGATGCTGTTCAGCTTGATAGTGCTGAAGGAAGTGGCAGCCTTGAGGAGACGGCTCCCATACCCTAGAAACAATGAGTGCGACGATTCGCTGCCCTGTGGTCAAACACTTGCAAGAACTTTCGCACTCTTTATCAACCTGACGAGGGAGCGGTTAGGACACGCATTCACCTGGAAACAAGCATACGCACACGGGACCAGAATCGGATCATATTCAGGTAGGATCTGAAGAAGATCTCTTGAAGCAAGTCAGAATGATCATACAGCTCATCATAGAAAGTGATCCGCCGAATCTGTTCAGACAGCACCAGCAACTCTTTCTTGATGGTCTCGAACAGATTGAAGTAACGATGGATGCCCTGAACAGCTTCGAATCAGAGCGCCCATGACTTGGCTGACTGACACACATCGATGGCGATTTTCAAAGCACCCCAGATCAGCGCAGTGGGCATAGGGTCCGCGGACGCTGGAAACTTGAGTTGAGGCTCAGACACAGCACGACGAAGGCGCGTACCCATGTTGCAAATGATATCGGAGTAGTCTTGGAGAACCGCCACGACGGGACCCAGGATCTTCTTAGCCACCCTTCTACCTCGCCCATCGGCGCTCTTTTGCTCGAGAGCCATGATCGCTTGGTTCACGGTTTCCGCAGTGGCTGGGTTTTCACCAAGGCAGCAGTCGTGGACGAACTTTCGTTTGCGTTTCTTCTCCGGCAGGCTCGATAGGTAGCTATCCCATGCGCGCTTGAAGGTCGACCGAGCATCCATCGCTTGAGGGGTAAGAGAGAAAGGGAGACGGGGACTCAGCGGGAGGGTTACAGGCAGGATGGAGGAATGCGATGCTATATTGAGGGTTCCCGTCCAAGATTGATACGAAGTCTGCTCAATGTATTGAAACTTGAACAGGCTGATGCTGATAAGCCAGCCAATTTGTGCTTCCGGCAAAGATGCTGCGCTTCATAAGGCTTCGAGCGGGCCACGAAAACCTATATCATATTTCCAACCACGGTACCAAGCACAAGACGGCGCTGAGGACAGGATGTCATTACAAATGCTGCAAATGGGCTGGGACCGGGGGTCACCAAGAGAGCAGGAGATTATTTTCAGCGTGACATGGCTATGCGCTGCTGTGCGTGGCAGTGGTCGTGATTGCGATGTGGGGTAGAGATTGTTCCGTGATCTTCGGGACGCGTTTGACTTTGACTGGCCGCCGCCAGACTCTTAAAACGATGATCAGTTCCTGTCGAACCCTGCAACACAACCCAGATCTTCACTATGACCGAGTCAGAGGACCCCCAGCCAGTTTCCCATCCAAGGATTGTTCGTTATGACCAATAGTATGTACCGTAAAGTTGTTCCAACAGGCATGTTTCCAACCGGCTCGAATGCAGCTTCGACTTGTGAGTGGTGGGGCATGACGTTGGACATCCTTCGAGCCTCTTCAGACGAACATTTTCCACGACTTTACGCAAAACCAATAAAGCCGTTAAACGGTCAAGCAAAAAGTCTGTGTTGATCGTGAGGCGAATCATCGATGAGAAAGGACGGTACTCGCACACAGAGGTCGATATCCGGAGCCCGATTCTTCTTCAAACAATTCTGGATCTCAATGTGGACACGGAAGGGCTGTCTTTGACTCGCAATAACCCAACTGTACGCCGAAGTCTGTCGCACTATCAATCAGTTTGATACTCACTTCTCTCGAGATTAAAGCGAGAGAGCTCTTCCACACGCGAGGGAAGCTAAGAGGGAGGATGCTTGAAGAAATGAAAAAGACGGAACCAGACCACGGCCTTATTACGGACATCGAAACCGTCTTCCAGTTCATCGACGAGGACTACAGTGGGATTCTCGGCGACTTGAACCTGCTCGCTCACAACGAGATCTCTTACGACCTGCTCTGGGTCATATACCCTCCCAATACTCTGATCTACCGATTCCATTCCTTCACTGAGCAACCTCAATTGTTGCTGGCGCGCAGCATCGAGTACCGTCGCCGGCGCAGAGACGATTCACCCTATGCCCATATAGACTGCGACGTCGTCAACAATGACGGGGACTCGTTTGGGTTGGCCCGGGATGTGATTGAGATCGACCCCTTCCGCGGGACGCGTCGGATCCGCGACCTGCCAGCGTGTCCTGTCGATTATCTCCCCAACAAGGAAGAGATGCTCGCGCATGCTCTGGATCGAGGCAAGCGGCTTGTCGACATCTCGTCTGCACCGTATCGCGAGATCAGCGGGCCCGCAATGAAGGAGACGATCAATCAAAACTACGAGACGAGGCAATTCAAGTTTTCTGTCAGTGGGGCATCTCCGTCTTGCATTCCTCCTTCTAACTTATTCTGCTCACGAAGACCCACGGGCGTATCATGATCGATCCGGCAGCGTTCCGACTTTTCCAACCCAACTGCACGTACAACTTGGAGGTTCACCGGCAGCTCGAACGGGAAGAACTATCCGATGAGCAGCTGATGATCTGTACTCCTGTCGTGCTGGGTTTTTGTTTCGGGGTCAAGACCTGGGGTGCGCCCTCTCTATCCCATTGCTCGCGCCGTACTGATCGTGTCAGGCGGATTTGCCATGGATCGGGTACGAGATGTGATGTGGTCCGACGAAGCCTTCCGGTCACTTGTGCTCGGCGCCAAACAGAAGATGCTCATTCACTCGCTCTTCAAAAGCCACTCAGCTCACAGCGCGACCTTCGATGACATCGTCCGCGGGAAGGGCAAGGGGCTGATCGGGCTCTTCTCTGGCAGTCCGGGCTGCGGGAAGACGCTCACCGCAGAAGCGGTCGCTGAGATGACTCGGCGGCCGTTGTACACTGTCAGCGCTGGGGAGCTCGGGACTGAGCCCAAAGAGCTCGACGCGAAACTGACGATGATCCTGGAGATCGCCCAGACCTGGGACGCCGTTCTCTTGTTGGACGAAGCCGAGGTTTTCCTCCAGCAGCGATCGCGTGGTGATGTCACGCGAAACGCGCTGGTGTCTATCTTCCTACGACAGCTGGAGTATTATCAAGGCATTCTCATCCTTACCACCAACCTGATTGAACAATGCGATCCAGCGTTCGAAAGTATGTGCGACTCGTTGGACTATTTTCGAGTGGAAACTGACTGTGTTTTCTAGGTCGTATCCACTTCTCCATCCACTACCCGGATCTGGACCGCGCTTCGCGTCGTCAAATCTGGCATACGTTCATCTCCAAAGTCACCAAAGAGCCGCACACGCGGATATCTTCTGAAGATGTCGACCGTCTGGCGGGTCTCAAGATGAACGGGCGCCAGGTCTGTGCTTCCCGCTCGTGCATGTCACTTGCGCTCATGTACTTGTTTTGAAGATCAAGAACGTCGTCAGCAGCGCTCAATGCATTGCGCTCGACGCAGAAGCTGAAATGGGTGTCGAGCACATCGACGCTGTCTTGGAAGTGATTGACGATTGGCATTCTGCCAAGAGGGTGGATGAAGAATGAGTTTTAGTCTTGGACATTGTGTTATCGTTTTGACTGGTAGTGAGTTGATCTGTGCAACCGCGGAGGCGAATCGTGAAAGCATTGGATAGCATTGCGATGGGAATACGGAAAACAAATTATGTGTAAATTATGACCTGTGAGTTGACAATACAAAATAAAAAAGTAGAAGGTACATGAAGCAGGGTGAGCCCAAAGATGTGCGTGAGTGTCCCCGTCGCCCGGCCTTGAGCATGTGGTTTCATGAGGCTTGAAGTATAATCCTAACGAACGAATCCATCAATCTTGCTCGCTCCTCGTCACTGAGATGTCGTGTCTTCTTCAGCAGCCGCTCGACCCGCGCAACAATGCCAGCGGAGCCGTCGATGGACATTTCATGCATATCGAAGCGATGCACGTCTGTGTTGGCTTGCGTGAGCAACTGAGGGCCGCTCGACGACGCGCGACACTCACAATGCTTGAAACTTCGGTACCCATCGTCGTCTAGAACATTCCGAAACTCCTCGGCCACCTTTTGTCCCTGCTCGACCCGCCGGCTTGCGTCGAGGCTCCTGGCCAGCGGCGATGCAGGCAGCACAGCGTCCTCACGGAGCTTGTTCGGCGCCCACGCGAGCCCGAGACCCAGATCTAGCGACCGCGGTTTGGTTCCTGACCGGTGTCCGACACTAGGCGAGGAACTTGTTGAACTAGACGTCGACTGGCTCGCGTTGTGTCCGCGCCTGGGTGACCGAGTCGGCGGCGACGGCCTGCGCTTCATCACAGGCTCCGATGATAGAGGGGATGCGGGTGGGGATGTGATTGGGACGGGGGGCTCAAACGAGAACTTGGCATGTTGTCGGCCAACGCCCGCATTGCTGCTGCTCCCCGGCCTGGCGCTGGTACCAACGGAACCGAACAGCCTCGTCAGCCCCGCGCTGAGTCGTTTCCCCGCGTTCCTGCCCCAGCTGCTCATGCCCTGCCGTGGCTGTGGGCGCGGCTCGCACGTTGGAGGGGCCATGGACGCGTAGAAGCGCGCTGCTCCCACGCCGGCTAGGCCTGCACCCGTAGCCCTCTGTTGGTGATCCATCGCTTTCGATGAATGCGGGCCTGGGTCCGTCCGTATGCTGTCCGCAGACATAGCCGCGACATGTCGTGCGCGGGTTCTCACTCCCAGCGAATTCGCGCCGGACCGCGCGCCCCATCCCGGCCGCTCGAAGTCGAACGACCCGTGTGTCCGCACTGCTGTGCTCCCTATCGTGGACTGGCTCTTGGTGCCCGATGTTGTCGTTCGCGTCGTCCTGGTGGTCATTGCTAGAGACTGAGTGCGAGTGATCAGGAAAGATTTGGAAATGACGCCTGCCTGTCAATGTCATACGAGCACGTGGAGTGAGTTGACATCTTCAACCCAAGACATTGGTTTCCTTATTTGGAAGCGTAGCTTCGACGGGCCGGCGGACCGGCTCACATGCTCAAGTCGCGCTAGCAACTCAAAGCCAAAATTCCAACGGTTTTCGACGCGATGCAACCACCATTATGCAATATGACACTTCTCATTATATTCATTCAACGAGCAGCAGTGACTGACAGATACACTTTGCTACATTTCTCCAGGACGTAATGGGGGTTTCCAGCTGTCGGGCTGAGCACCACATCCAGACGATTGCCCGCTGTGGCATTCGGGCACAGCGCCCACTGGTCGGTCATGCCGTTTACAGCTAGAAGTGTGCCGTGATCGCCGGGCACCAGACAATACGCGTCAGGAGCCGGGGGAGGATGCTGCGTCGTGATGAAGCTCGGCGAATCGCCGGGGACAACATCCAGCGAATTGACGCGCAGGTTCGGCAGTCCTTTCGCAATGGGGTGAAGGCCGCCGTGGGTGAGATGGTGCGACGTATATGTTATCCCTTGCATAGTAGGATCGAAGCCGCTGCTGGCGGATTGCGCCGTGAATAATGTTTCTCGGTCAGTCGGCTGGAAAGTAATTCGAGTCATGGCGAACCATCTGAGCCTATTGTAGCAGCACTTACAGCAACGGTAAGAATGGACCAGCTGATCTTGGTCACGGGGGGTGGAACCTCGACTGCATTCACGAGAACAGAACTGGGCCCATTGAGTGGAGCGTTGACGTAGACAGCCTCGAGACTGAAATCAGAAAGACTGGTCTTGGTCTGGCAAGATGCCAATGCAACAGTGATGTAGGCGAGGAGGATATATAGCTTCATAGATGGTGGTGCATCTGGAGCGCTGTCTGCTGCGCAGGCTTTATAGGAGAACAAGCCGCGAAATTTACTTGCGATTGAGGGCTAGACTGGGAAGCAGGCACAGTCCAGCAGTCCAGAAGCTGGATCCCCCTATGCGCCATACGATGTTTCATGATATGAAGATGCCGTTGCGCACCTGGACCAATGGAAGAAATGTGTGAAAAGTTTTGCACTTGTGGCTTACAGTGAGCCGAATTCCATCTGCACATCTTCGTGCGCCGATGCTTGGGCGCGTGCAGTATTATACACTAGATGTGCTAGCCGTGCACCCGTTCATAGATACTGTGTAGCCGGTGCCTTCCTTGACTATTGAGTCAGCGTAGAATCGCGTAGAATTGGGGACTTCAAATGACAGCAGTAGCATGTAACACAATGCTTGGTTTCAGATCATAAATGGGAATCGGCTCCGAGTTCCCTTGCAATCATTGACTGAGGGGTTCAGAGCATACGGGGCGGACTCTTGAGACGATCAGCCGGCATTTGATCAAGGGTTCTCCATGGAACCTGGCCTATGTGTTCTCGAAACTCACAGAAACATAGCTTGGAACTTGATAGAATGTTCTGCTTGAGGCCGTGAAACCCGCTGCAGATTGTTCTTACAGTAAGAAAGAAGACCTGCACGTAATCGAGTGTGGCTGCGCAACGAGCATTCCGCATGGGTTACGCGATTCCATTTCAAGAAACACAGACACAGATGCTCAAAGTCACGGATCGTGACAAGACGCGAGGGTGACAATCCATTGTGCTGACATTCACTCGGCATATTCATTCAATGAGCGGCAGTGACTGACAGATACATTTTGGCACAGTTCTCCAGGCGGTAATGCGGGTTGCCAGCTCTCGGGCGGAGCACGACATCCATACGATATCCCGCTGTGATATTTGGGCACAGCGCCCACTGATCGTGCATGCCATTTACAGCCAGCAGTGTCCCATGCTCTCCCGCCACCAAACAGTACGCATCGGGGGACGGGGGAGGATATTGCATCGTGACGAAGGTCGGCGAATCGCCGGGGACCGCAGCCAGCGAGTTAGAATGCAGATACGGCATCCTATTCGCAATAGGGTGCAAGCCGCCGTTGCTGAGTTGCCCCCGCAGTGAATTATTTTCCTTGCGTAATAGAGGAAAAGCCGCCGTCGGTGGCTTGTTGCGAAAGGAACATTTCTTCAGAGGTCTGCTGAAAGACGGTCACCGTGATTAAGAGCCAGTGCGAGAATTCTGCGTTGGCACTCATGGAAGTGATGAGAGTGGACCAGCTGATGTGAGGCACTGCGAAAACCTCGACAGCGTGCACAGGAATCGCTGTGCGTCCATGGCAGGAGATGTCTGAATCGGCGTAGATGGCCTCAAGCCCAAAGTCGAAAGGACTCGTGTTCTGGCAAGATGCCAATGTAGCAGTGATGTAGGCGAGTAGGATGTACAGCTTCATCGTTGGTGGTGCATCCATGGTCTGTTTCCTGCATAGGCTTTTTTGTAGCAGAGCGAGCCGCCGAGTCCGCCTGTGGCTGCAACTTGGGCTGGAAAGCATCCAGGGACCAGCGGTCCAGAAGCTAGAACCCTCTGCACACCCAATCATGAAGACTCCGTCGCGCCCTAATTGCAGAAACGCGTTTCCATCTGCACGTCTTTCTGTGCCAACACTTGTGCGTGCGTGCGCGGTTCGCCGGTTGTATTCAGCTGACCAGCCTTGCTTTGCCCTAGACTCTGCTCTGAATTGGAGGCTATCGAGTGTCGTATGGCAGCAGCAATAGCACAACGAATGTCTAGTTGTGGTGAACGAAAATCAATCCCGGGTTGATCAGTTCGTCATCCATGTAGTGCTTGGAAGATCATTGAAGTCACGACCTGTGACAAGACGCGCATGTGACAAGCCCCTGTCTATGTATCAGCCCTAGCCCCAGTGGTAGTGTGAGCACTGAGTAGTTCCTAGGGACGTCCTAGCATGACCCATGAAACGTGCCCCAATTTCTCCCCTATCCCCGATCCTCTGCCCTCATCGATAGTGGATGCGTATCTGGGGTGCCGGTGCTCTGCGTTCCTTAGAATCGTCTACGCTCTACGACAAGATCATGAAACGCGCATGCGACTTAGCACACCTGATGGGCATCGAGAACGTCGAGCACTTCAGGTTCTTTTACTGGAAGGGATCGGTCGAATGCTCGCGCCGAGAACTGGCGAGTATTTTACCCTAGAATTAGATGGCATGGAGGCATTACACTAAGTACATCATCGTCTACTTGTCCTTCTTGGACTCCCCCTGCGAGTCTTTCGCATCCGCACCCTCCTCCATGACCTGGCCGTATTCGTTGATTCGCTTCGGGTCAACGCGGTAGATCCATCGCTGGAAAGCATCGCGTCAGTCCATCGGATATCTCTCGTCGTGCAGTGAGACTGAATAAACGCACCTGGTACAGGAAAATCAAGAATACAACATCGTCTCGGAAACAGGCCAGCCGGTGCAGGAAGGGCATCTTGATACAGAATCTGGTGCAAACGGTCAGCAATGGGCAGCTTGGGCATTCCTAGTCAAACGCACGCAAAGAAGTCATCAACCACGGTCCCGAGAGTCTTGTAGATCATCGCTTTCATAGGCATGTGTGAGACACTCTGTGCGGAATAATCAGACAGTGAAGATATAGGAAGAGGACCGGCGGACCTTGAGCTTGTAGTTGATGATCAACTGCGGAACAAGTTGCGCCTGCGGGACAGTGTCAGCGAGACTAGCTTGCTGCGAGCACAGAAGCTGGACGCACAAAGCCAAACATATACACAAACGACGTCAAGGTGGAGATCACGAAACTGTACCACCCGCGATGGGTCTCATACAGCAGCGAGTACACCGTGTAGCCTGCCAAGAGCGGGATCGCCACATACGACACGTATCGGAACGCCAGCCGGTCGTATTCCTGCGTCTTCTTCTCGTCCTCGCTCAGAACGTGCTTGTCTGTCTGAAGTGAGCTCTACGACAGATCGCAAGGCCGCCTTAAACTGACCTTGGATGTCCAGTTTGTAACGCAGAAGGGTTCCTGGCGCAGGGACAACGCTGATATCGACAGCTTTGGTGATCTACTTGCGATTAGATACAAGTTGCTGAAGGTGCAAGCAACACACCTTCCATGCCTCGATGAGCACACCGGTGCCTGATCCGAACAAGATCATCCAACTCGTATTTTCACTGGGAAAACCTTCAGCGACAAACTCAGCATTGTGCATTCCACCCACTTGTTGTCGATGAGATACAAGAGAATCACAGTTTGCACGAAGACGTTCGTGATAATCTTGATCGCATGTAAGCTCCGCACCGAAAAAAAGACGTTGGGCCACCCACCGTTCGAACAGACACACCGACCATTTCCTTCTTTTGACGCCAATGGCTCACATCCGACTTGAATGCCAGAATCTCGAAGCTAAAGAAAGAAGAAAAAAAACATGAGAAAGACGTCTATCGCCCGAAAAGCAACGTACAGCATATGCAGCACAGTCACCAGTCCAGTCAGGGCCAGGAACCAAGGGTTCGTCTCCAACAGCATGCGCTTGAGCTCGTCCATCTCAGCCATTCCAGCCCCCTGCTGCTTCGCCGCTTCGTTGAACCCGTGCGTCATCGACGCATACACCTGGAATTTCATAAACGACATCGGCTGGAACACGATCTGGAGCGGGAGGGTCGGCGTCGTCGAGTTGAGCTCGATGTAGTGCGAGCGGAGATGCCAGAACTCGTTTGGGAACACGATGGGCTTGTAGGTGCCCTTAGTGCCGGTCTCGTCCCGGGTGTCGGGCACAAGGATGACGACTGGGACACGGATGAGTAGCTGGTCGATCTGAATCGAAAAGCGTACGAACGTTCTTTGACTGGGGGCGGCGAAGTTGCATAAGGAATGACGACGGCGTCAGAGACGAGAGCAAGGGTGACGTTCTGGCCGATGAAATGAGTTGAGAGCACTGGTAAGGAGAGACAGACGTACTGGATGCCAGTGAGCAACAATCACGTCTTCCTCTGGCACATCGGGCTCTTCCTCCTCGGTGGCATTGGACGCCAAAAGACTTTTCACCTTCCGGACTTTCAACTTGGGAATGTGGGGCGTCAAGACTGGTGCAGTTGATAAGAAAACAAGTGCGATTGCGAAGCCGATGCGTACGTTTGCGGACATGATGGACGTTTTCGGGGTTGAAAGCCGCGTTGTGAGGGTTTGGGCTGGCACCGTCCCTCGTCAAAAAGATATCCGCCCACAGGGAGCCATTATTCAACACGGTCTAGCCGGGCCGTCAGCCCTCCATCCCACACTCAACCACTGATCTGCACACGCACCTCGGGGAAGGTGACGTCGAACTCCGCTGTCCTCGACTCGGACCAGTTCCCGAACGAGATGTTGTTCCACACGAAGCTCGGGAGGCCCTCATCGCGGTCCTTGCGGTAGCCGGACGTCCACCGCGACGAGAAAACGTCGCCGCTGGGTGAGGTCGATAGGTGGACGTGCATGTCCAGCGGCTGGTTCAGCTCCCAGGCCGGGTGCACCTGTTGCGGGGGCAGCAGCCATGGATTGACCGCCTCGGCGGAAGCGGGTGTGCCGTCGGCCGTTGTCGTCGTCGTTGTCGTCGTGGCCGGTGCTTTCGAGTCCCCAAATTGCGAGAACAGGTATTTAGACGCTGTGCAGGTCCACATTCAGTGATAAGATGCGGAACACGGGTGGCACGATAGGCCGCGTACCCAGTTGCGAGATCGCCCAGAAGATGAAGGCTTGCTAGAGCGGGGTGTGCGTTCATTTTGGAGCCCAAGTTCGCAGCTGGACGGGGGTAGGCTCACTTGGGCAATGCCTATTACTTTCTTAAAGGTCGACTCTTCTTCTTGTGCGGGCTGCGCAGCCGCGCCTCCGGAGGCAGGTGCGGACATCGCGGTGAAGAGGAGGGGAGATGTACTTGGTGAAATCCGACTTTTCGACCCGTCGAACGTGCACTGGCCTTGGACGTATGTGACGCGGTCCTTACGGATGACAAACTGGTCACAACAATGATGGAATGGGATCTTCGAGGATTCAGTTCGTTTCTACACCGGCCTCATATACCGCTAGCACTTTTTTTTGCGATCCCTTCACTCGTAGGAGAAGTTCAAGGTTCAAGATATGGGTGAAATAGACTGATGGGATACAATCGCGAACAAATGGGGGAGGCGTTCAAAACGTACATGGGTCGTCCTGATGGAAGATCTGGGACAAAGGCGCAGGTCCGTGCTGTGAACGGAGGAAGAATTAAATCAAAGTACGGTTTTGAGATACTCGTCAGTCAGGGCTGATACAGAATCTAGTGGTACCGAGCACTCAATGAGCGGTATCGTTGCCACTACTAACCCCTACCTCGATCAGCCCGTTATGTGCGGCGCTTCATGGCTGCTCGCAGTGTTCCGGGCCATCGGTGAGAAATCAAGTCATTTGAGAAAGAAAAAGGAAGGAAACAACGCGGTCACGCAGTCCACATCAAGTGGCGCAAATCAGAAATAGCCCCTATCCTTCCCACCTCATTCCGCCAGGGAGACTGAAGACAGCTGCACAGACTAACCTCTTCCCAGAACAATACTACTATATACCCTCCGCTCGCTATGCCGTTCATCGGTCGTCGAAGGCGCTCACCCAGCGAGATTCTGGCGGACAATCTATTCCTATCTACACAACTTCCTCGACGCGTCAGCCGTATGTCCTTCTGGGCGCGCTTCACTACTATCCTCGCGGCCATCTCCCTCATTGTTTTCCTTTCACACTGCTCCCTATCTGACCCTACAACTGCACCCTCCACCGCGCTGCTCGTCGACGATTCGCCACCTGAGTGGATTCTAGAGATGATTGAGACCTACGAAGGCGAGGATCCCCCTGCCGAGCCTGGCGTGGCGACGAATGCGAGCGTGGCGGAGGAGATGATCCGCTGGGAGCCAACGATCATCACCGACCCGGCGCTCGTCGCGTCCGTGCGCATCGACGCGCTGTTTGCGCAGCAGTCCCGGACGCTCGAGGAGGCCGCGAGCAGATACACGCTGCGGAACGGCCGCGCGCCGCCACCAGGCTTCGACCAGTGGTTCGCGTACGCGCAGGAGCACCGTTGTCTCGTCGACGAGTACCAGCAGGTGCAGCGCGACTTCGAGCCGTTCTACCAGCTCGCACGGGACGACCCGGCGCACTTTCGCAGGATGACGGATCTAGGACGACGCCTGGTTCTTGCGTTCTCTTACTCGCTTTGAATACAGCTGACGGGTGTTCATCGCAGATGGACCTGGATCCGAAGGGGATGGTGACGATCAAAATCGAGAACGGGTATGTGCACATGCCCAAGTATCGGGGCTCTGCGTGGGATGGAGAATGGCGGCAGACGTTGTCCAATGTGTGTTCTTTCTTGTCCTGTTTTTCTTGTCAACAGCATTCAACCTGCCCAGTTCGCATATATTCTACCCAACATGACGTTCCTCATTAACGGACGGGACGAGCCGCGTGTCGTGTTCAACGCGCAGGATCCTAACATGCGCAAAGCGGGACTGGCGATTTCTGACCAGCAACCGTTCCGTATCGCCCCCGTTCCGACCTCCGACTTTTTCAAGTCTCGCAGTGGATGTGATGTTCTCCTGACGGAGAAAGGTTTCGCGATAGATGCTTTAGAAGATGTTGCCTGTGGGTGCAATTCTGATGTTTTGCAGAAGAACTGACTGTTTGCTATCAGTCATTAGATCCAGCTCGACTTCCGACTTCACGACAGACCTCTATCCGCTTTTGAGCATGACTAAAGTCCTCTCGCCATGCTTCGCAGACATTTTGTTCCCTGGACAATACTACTACGAATCATCCGCCTGGTCTGGCAAGTTCAGCAGCCCGGACATTGTGCCTTGGGAGGAAAAGAAGTCGCAGCTGTGTGTGTGACTGTCTAGTCAAACGATCGTCGCGATATGCTCATCGCCGCGCAGATTGGCGTGGATCCTCGAACGGAGGGACGATCATCCATGACAACCACCACAAGTTCACTCGTTTCCGGCTCATCAAGCTCGCACGGGCGCGACCTGACATTATCGACGCACAGATGAACGGGTGGTATGCCGAGCACTGCCAGTCCGACTGCGACGCGTCGGCGGTCATGGCGGAGTACCTCGTCTCTGGAGGGTTCGATGCCCGGGAGGATGTGTACAAGTACAAGTACGCGCTCGATGTGGATGGTGGGTCTTTCGTCTGCTGTAATAGGAACTTGATGCTGATGGCCCGTCAGGAAACACGTTCAGCGGTCGATACCTCGGGCTCTTGAGGTCTGGATCGCTGGTCTTCAAGGTCTGGATCCCTCACGAATTACCCTTCGTATGCCAGCTTGAAAACGAATAGGCCACGGCATTTGCCGAGTACTTCAACGACTGGCTGCGGCCTTACGAGCACTACATCCCTGTCAAAATTGACCTATCTGATCTCGTGGAAAAGGTTGAGTGGGCGCGCGCGCATGATAAAGAGGCGCGCCAGATCCAGCAAAATGGGATGACGTTTGCGCGGCGGGTCATCACGGACAGGCAGAACGACTGTTATTTTGCGGCTGTTTTGCTTGAGTGGGCTCGGTTGCTGGGGTCTGACGAGCAGGATGATGTGTGATTTTATGCTCTCGTGCTGCGTATTGACGAGTACTTTATGTGTTGTGGATTGTCGTAATGGAGTGTAATCGGTCACACAAGTGATACATCAGGGATTAACGCATCGTGCTTTCAAGTTATAATAAGGTGGCTTCAGATATGTGCCAACGGGATCTTCGCTTTTCCGAGGGCCGGATGCGGGGAATGCGGGGAAATGATGGGAATCTACATAGCATGCCCGATTTGAATGATTTCGTCTTCGTACGACCATAGCAAACCAGCCTTCAGATACGTTTCATGGAGTCAGCAATGGGCCGGAACATTATCCTACGGTTGAGTGATCATATCTCAACCATGTCAATTCGATCTCTCTCTCTCTCTCTCTCAGGTGAGCATACCCTCGTGTATTTTGGCGCCTTCTCGCGATGTTCGCACGCCCGTTCTTCATCATGCCGATCCGGACATCGGAGCATTCGGATATGTTTCAGCGGGTGGCGGACTCGTCTTTGTTTTCCGGGGGTGGTTTCCTAGCCTGACAGATAGGATTCCTGTCTCAGCTAGGAGGTTGGTAACCAGATTAAATTCTATTCATACACACGATCCTGCATGACGAACCTTGCCAAAACTGGGTGTCTGAGCGTTTCGAGATCTCTCTCAGCTTCATCTACAGCTTGAAAAGGCTGATGTTCGACGGTCGAACGGTCAGCGGGTGAGCGCGATCATTTCCCACGGTTGAACTTTATGCCATGTTGCCATCACAGCGTTGAGTGTCCCGATCACTGTCTCTCACCGCCGATGCTGCGTCGGAGCTCCGGTGTGGTGGTGCGCATGCACGCTATGGTAGGCAAGGAAGGCTTCGGGTGCAGTAGCCTGGCGGAATATACAGTGATTAATTAGCTGCATCGGATGGATCGGGTTGGGCTGCTCTCTATAAAACGATCCGCCGTGCGAATTCTCAGCCGGAACCCCCTCACTCAGAATGCGTACATTTATTTCCTTCTTTGCTCTCCAAGTCTTTTTCCTCAGTTCTTTCGTTTGGGGAGCACCCACTGCGCACAGGCGGCAGGCCGCCTGCGCAGACGTCATGGTCAGTTATCACCACGATCTCAGGTCGCGCTGACTGATCTCTGCTGCAGGTTGTATTCGCACGTGGGACGACCGAGGTCGCGCCGATCGGGAGCGTCGTCGGCCCGCCCCTCCAGTCGGCGCTGGCCAGCGCGCTCGGGGCCGCGGGGAAGTCGCTTTCGTTCGCGGGTGTGAACTATCCTGCCAACGTGCAGGGGTTTTTGGCCGGGGGAGACCCGCAAGGATCGCAGGCCATGGCTAACGACGTGAGTTGCTTGCTTCTTGTGTCTTTTTTGCTCGTCATTTTGGATTTGGGCTGATGATGCGTTTGTGGTTGTGTATTACAGCTCACGAATGCGGCGAACTCGTGCCCGAATGTACGTCAATAGAGCCTGAAAGTGCCGTGATTTCTAGTCTGGACTAATTTTCACTCACAGGCGTCGCTTGTGACGGTCGGATACAGCCAAGGTGGTCAGCTCGTCCACAACTCGGCCAAACTCGTGTCCCCCGCTGTATCGTCTCGCGTCAAAGCGGCCGTGATCTTCGTTCGTCCTCATCCCTCGGATTCCGATAGTCTGGGGGTGTTGAAAATGAATTTACAGGGCGATCCTGACAACGGCGCTCCGGTTGCGGGCGTCAGCGCGGCGAACACGAACGTCGTGTGCCATGCCGGGGATGATATCTGTGCGCACGGGGCTCTCATCCTGCTACCGCATCTGTTCGTACCATGGCTGGAGTGGATTTAAGAAGGGCCCATCTTATCTTTCAGGACGTATGGGCTCGATGCGGATTCGGCCGCTGCTTTCATTGCGAGCAAGGTGTAGCTTCGCACGAGGACTGGTTTTCTCCGGAATGAATTTCAATTTGTATGTCAGATGGCTAAGAAGAACATGAATTCATTGGATTGAGCTCGTTACAATTGCCTGAGTTCACTCTCTACAAATAAGGTTGCCTTGCTTGTCAAGGCATCTCCACCACCATAATTCGCGATCAAAAAGCTGCCGGCTCTCTCCGTTTGACATTCCGTCTTCTTCCGTCGCTGTGCTCCATTGTTTGTTGCTATTCTCGCCGCCGATATATGATGATGTCTTTCGTATTAGGGAATGCACATTGTGCATGGCATACCGGCATATGACCAAGATGGCAGACTCATTGCACCAGAGGACTACATGTCCAAACTGCATGGTACGACTGTGATGCTGACAATGAACCGATCTCACATCGCCTTCCAATCGAAGAAGGAAGATTTGGTATCTGCCGATATTGTCAAGATGTGCATAGTAGCTAACCAGTCTACTGCGCCGAGCCCCTTGAAGCGTGGGAAGCTGGCACTGCATGACAGCAAAGGTGAAGAGGAGCAGAGCCCAACTAAGAAGAGGTGCTCAGTTTATGGTGCCTGATACGTATTTGTCTACCGCCTGTAAAGTCCAAAAAAATTGGTTTGATCTGTCTGAGAGGCAAGGCATGTCTGCCGACGCAGTCGGCGCTTCCTAGTCGATAAGCCATGGATACTGATCCATCAAAATTCTCTGCGATTGACTGCAAGTGTGCAGCGAATGTGCTTGGAGTCTGTTCGAGTTTGGTCTTATGATGAGACGGCCACCCGATAGCATTATTCGGTGGCCTAGTCAGGATGCGTGCCATTGCTGACCATCCATCCATCTTCGAACACTCTTGCGACATGAACAAACATACCGTATCGTTCCTTTGGCGTCCAAAGAGCTCTTTCACTCTCGATCGCGAGCCATAAATTAACGTTGCTAAAGCATCTGTCGGGGGCGATGTTCATGTAGTAGTGCCTAGCCGCGGTCGATTTCTCTCTTGGAGCTTCCAGAAAGTGCGGCGATTGGTAAGGATAGGCAGTCAACGGCTGCTAGACTTTATGGTGGTGTGAGGACGGCCGCATATGCGTGAACCTCAAAATGGTGACGCCTTGGCATATTTCCTGCACAATTGCGACATACCTTGACATAACTCTCTCTGATGTTGCCACCTCGCTGACTGGATACGTCTTACCCACCCCATCATAATCGTCATCTTCGATGCGAAAGAGCGGTCATGATTCACCCCTTTGAATCGTCTTGACGAGACAAAGACTCGGCTGGATTGATGATCGTGTGATCGACGGGCGACTGCTGCAATTATGCCGTCGATCGCAGTGGTCATGATCATAGTGGAATTGAGCAGCAACACGCACGAAGAGATCGAATGTGACACACATCTCATTTGTTCAGGGTTCACATCCATCATCTGTCTGTGATATGCATGTTCAGTTCAATTCGACAAATTGTTGACCTGTCTGTACTTGACCTCATCAAGCCCCAAGACAGATTGTAGCTCGGATCGATTTTTTTTTGGAAGAGTGAGATTGCGACTACGTTGAAGCGTGCTGTAACACCGGATCGATCCTTGTTGATGAGGAACGCGAGCTGGCTGACGATCACCAGGGACTAAACATAGCTGTGGCGGTTCTTGTTCTTGAGACAGATGGATTAGCCGAGATCCGCAAAAGAGAGGGCGAGAGACGCAGCCCTAGCCCTGGGTGCAAGTGCTCAGATGAAGCCTTTATGAAGCCTCGAAGATAGACGCGTCACTTTACCGCGATCAGCTTGTTATGAAAGCATTCGATACAGCCTGGAAACCGGCTTCTTTCACAGAATCCCATCCGCCAGCCACGGTTGGAGAAACGAGGGCAAAAAACTTACTCTGTCTACGTAATGTTGACGCAGTGTACGGCAAATGGAGTGACAGTGAAGTGACCTTGCCCTTGGGCGTGGGAAGGATCGAAAGGGAGCAAAGGCAGTGCGGATGGCAAAGGAGTCAGAATGGCAACCAACAGATAACAGCACCGATTCCCGAGGAACCCAAAGACTGAATTCATCGGAGCCCAAGCAAGGGCCCATGGCAGTTGGTGCAGATCCGCAAGACAAGACAAAAAGGGGACCGTGGGGATTTTGGCACCGCCACCAGGGCAGAGGGTTTACGGAGCCGCCAACAGAATATCTACCTCTGGAGTCCACACAACAATCGCACGTGTTGCAGATTACATTCTGTGTTTTCGAAGCATTTTCAGCGATTTCAGTGGACGTAGACACGACGACAACTGGTGTCCAAATCAAGTGCAAATGCACATGAGCTACGATCATGATTACGTCAGCGATATGTTCTAGAAAGTCACAGTGTCACGAGGGTAACAGGGTCAAGGGTTTGCGTTCTCGCCTTATATCTCCTTATCCACAACCACCACACCCACACCACATCACCACCAACCCCACCACCCCGTGAGTGTCCTCGTCGTCCCCGCCATTGACCTTTCCGCTCATCGTGCTTGCAGCCCATCCCCCTACCTTTACCATTGTGTGTTGCTTTCGCGTCGTACGCGTCTCGTCGCGCCCTAACACGTCATCTTAGATGTCTGAGACCCGTGAAGACTCTGTCTACCTCGCCAAGCTCGCTGAACAGGCTGAGCGTTATGAGGGTACGTGCAACGTGTCCGCTCCCGAAGCTTGTTCTCACCGCCGATGTAGAGATGGTCGAGAACATGAAGCGCGTCGCCTCGTCTGACCAGGAGCTCACCGTGGAAGAGCGCAACCTCCTTTCTGTCGCATACAAGAACGTCATCGGCGCTCGCCGAGCGTCCTGGAGAATAGTCTCCTCGATTGAGCAGAAGGAGGAGTCCAAGGGCAACGAGGCCCAGGTCACCATGATCAAGGGGTACCGGGAGAAGATCGAGGCCGAGCTTGCCAAAATCTGCGAGGATATCCTCGACGTGCTTGACAAGCACCTCATCCCCTCGGCCGCCTCCGGCGAGTCGAAGGTGTTCTACCACAAGATGTGAGTGGCAAAAGTTGCATCGTGGCAGCTTACTTAACGAATACAGGATGGGTGACTACCACCGCTACCTCGCCGAGTTCGCCACTGGCGACAAGCGCAAGGACAGCGCTGACAAGTCATTGGAGGCCTACAAGGCCGCATCCGATGTCGCTGTCACCGAGCTGCCACCTACGCACCCCATCCGTCTCGGTCTTGCGCTCAACTTCTCCGTATTCTATTACGAGATCTTGAACTCGCCTGACCGCGCTTGCCACCTGGCAAAGCAAGCCTTCGATGATGCCATTGCCGAGCTCGACACGTTATCAGAAGAGAGCTACAAAGACTCGACCCTGATCATGCAGCTCCTGCGTGACAACTTGACCCTCTGGACTTCTGACATGCAGGACTCTGGTTAGTGAATATGTTCTGCATCTTGCTCGATTTCTGATATTCGGCCACCAGATAAGCCCGCTGACAAGGAGGAGGCTGCCGAGGCCCCCGCCGAGGAGTAATCGGTCGTTCTTGCTGCAGTTTTTTCTTGATGTCCCTCATGCTCCACTCCCCGCCGTCACTACATTCATCCTGAATCAAATCAAACCGTACTTCTTATTAGCGCTACATATTTGAGAATCCGTTCGCCGGACTGTAGATGCATGCAATAATCACCACTTGCTCTCTGACTTAGTCCTTATGGAGTAAAGCTTGTGTCGTCAAATCAATTTCGCGTGAAGCAGTCTTCGGTCCACGTACTGATGAGGCTTGAACCGAAACTCATCGCACTGTTTTCCGTCCTCACAGTCGCGGTGCTGTATTATGCGACCGAGGACATAGCTCGCGAACTCTCTCCGCAAGGATGTCGCATGTCGTATATGTATCCGTCGTACGTTTTACAAGACGGATTTGACCTGGTTTGGACTCCCCTGGCGCGTCGATATTCGCTGTGGTTGTATCGAGAGGTTGACGGCTACGGACGGGGTTGGGAAGGGACCAATGTATATTTGACTTCACACTTCGGTTCTGCTGAGTGACGGAATCTCAGGTATCGCAAGGACTGGGTACACCCGTGCTCTTCATTCCCGGGAATGCGGGGTCGTCACGACAAGTGCGATCTATCGCATCGTCTGCGACACGTCAGTACTTCGACGCGCCGTTCTCGGTCGCACCGGAGTTTCGGGGGACGGCAGTAAAGCCGCTGGATTTCTTCGCCGGTCAGTGGACACGGGTGTGCGTGAGCTGTGGGCTGACCGGCACCGCGCAGTCGAGTTCAACGAAGATCTATCTGCGTTCCACGGCCCCACGCTCGAAGCCCAGACAGCCTACACTGCCCGCGCAGTGGCCTACATCCTCTCGCTCTACCCACCCGGCACGCAGATCATCGTCATGGGCCACTCGATGGGCGGCGTCGTCGCGGCCGCGCTGCTGCCGTCCGCGTACATCGCCGCGGTGATCACCATGAGCACGCCACACACGCTCCCGCCGGCGCGGTTCGACGCGCGCATCGACGCGGTGTACGGCCGTAACCAGCGTGTGCTGCGCGGGGACGCGGGGACGCCGATCGTGTCGCTGTGCGGCGGCGCGGCGGACATGATGATCCCGTCCGAGGCGTGCATCCTTCCGCCCGTGGCGGCGCCGAAGGACGTGTTCCAGCGCACGGTGTTCACGTCCGCGCTGGAGGGCGCGTGGACGGGCGTTGGGCACCGCGAGATGGTGTGGTGTCACCAGGTGCGCTGGCGTGTTGCGCGCGCTTCGCTTGAGCTGGGTGCGGTGGGTGCGTCGCAGGCGCTCGATCGATGGCTGAGAGACGGGCATGGGCCCGCTCCTCTGCTTCACGCTGCTGGATCGCAGGTGGATGATGGGGATGTTGTGCCTGACGGTCTGCAACTGCGAAATCCTCGCGGAAATCGGACGTATCGCCTGCCCGTGCCTGCCTCGGAAGCGCGATTCGTTATGCTCGTCTCCGGTGGCTCCGTCGGCCCCGTCGGCCCGCACAAAGTCGGGACCCTCGCTGTGTCTACGTCCTCCTGTCAGGACGAGAACGCAAGATGTTCTGTACTAGAACCGACTACGCTCAAGCTCATCCCGAATCCGCTTCCGGAGCGACCGTTTCCCGTGCCACAAGAGGGCGCTGATGAATCGGAAGGTGCTGTGCTGTTCGAGGCAGTGGTGCCCAAGGGCTCGCGCTGGATTAGTGTGAGCGTGACTGGGGGACAAGGCTCAGGGTGGATTGCCGCAGGCCTGACTACCGAGCAGAAGATCGAAAATGGAGCTGGCACTCTTCGTGAGTGATCTCAAGTTATTTCGACGGTCGACGACGGTCGACTGACCACTTGTCTCTTCTAGGACTGATGTTCGGACGCGTCTCTGCGACACTGCCAACAAGTCCGAACTTGAGAACGACTCTTTCGTTCCCGAACTTGCTGTCGAACGCGCTCATCGTGTATCGTGTGACTTTAGAAGGGGCAGATTCCTGTCCTGAACGACCCCTCTTCGAGCCTTTGATCGCACATACATCGCATCCCTCCGAGACACATTACTTTCCGCTCTCTGGCAGCCGAATACTCTTGCATACGCACGCCTCCGCGCCACACGTCGTATCCCCTTTGACGGGGATTGAGTTCACGATCTATTCCTCTGCATGTCGCCCTACACTGAACATCTCTGTTGACTGGACCGCGACCCTGGGTCGTGTCGCGACGCGCTACTTCACTGCAGTCCCTGCATGGGCCGTCGGTGTTGTATCTATCTTGTTGTTGAACGCTTGGCGCAGTGCTACTGAAGGTGCGGCGGTCTGTAACGTCTGAATATCTCTCTCAAGTCCGGTGCAGTGCCCGATGTCCCGTCAAATATCGACGACTTTGTGGGCAAGCCTTTGCGTCGAATGCTGTTGGCGTCAGTGCTGCTGTCCGCTGTGCCCCTGCCGGTCGAGTTCTATCTTGGCAATGCGGGACACTTGCTGTTCAGCGGCATTGCACTCGTGCTGCTGCTTGTTGCCACTGGTTTCGTCGTCGTCAGCTGGTGGATTCTCAGAGCCTTGATGTGGCCGTTGGGGAAGCTGGGGGGATCGAGATTCAAACGGTGTGTAGTTCTCAGCTGCTGTTCCACTCTGCTGCCGACTCAACGACCCGGAGACGCCGGGAAGATTCCAGCGTGCACCGCAGCACGCTCATCTCGATGGCTCTCGTTCTGTTGCTCATTCTCTTGGTCGTGCCGTGGCAAGTGGCATTCCTCGGTTGCTGGGCTATCCATTTGTACAATTGTGCTGCTTCTCAAGCTCACTTGAAACATCTGGCGAGCATCCCAGATACAGTCGCGATCCCTCTGCTTCGGCAGCAAGACGGACATGAAGCGAGTGACGTCGCTCGTCGCCCATCAGCGACACCGCCTTACATCACGGCGAACCACAATCACAGCATGCACTTGCTCTTGCTGATGACTTGGCTTCTGCCACTGGCCGCGCCGGTGCTCGTTGTCTGGGCCCGGACTCTGGCGACCGCGGGGCTGACCGCACCATTTGACGGGGATCACTTCGTGCTCAGCGTTGCGCCGTTTTTGCTGCTCGTCGACTTCCTGACGTGGGTAGGAGGTCCTGTCTTCGAGGAACAGCGGTGGGTTGTTGTCTTCCGCATATGGGTCGAGCGCTGAGCCCAATCACTGTTCTAGGTTTGAGCGAAGACTCTCCGTGCGATGGATCTTCGCAGCTCTAGGCGCTGCTGCGTTTCTGATAGGATCCCGCAAAGCCTATTTCGTATTCGATGTGGCCAAAGTGGCGATTGGACTAGTCGTGGTCGTGCGCATAGGCCCGAGGTACTGGGGACGATCCGGGTGGAATCCGTTGTAAAACTGCTTGTCGTATCCGCTCGTCGACAGCAAGGCAGGACAGAACAGGACAGGACAGAACATGATTTGTCGTCATCTGTGTGCTCTGGGCGCGGACAGGATAGATGGAATCCAGAGCATCGATCCGTGAACCAAGGAATGTCATCATCCTATCCTAATCATATCTTCCGGGCAGTGCAGATCGGAGTGTACACGAGAGCATGTGAAGTGCGATCCTTGAAATCGACGATGGCGAGCCGCGTTCTGGGTCACTGGCGATACGGCAACCGATTCTCCGGACGTGCGGTTCGACGTGGGCCCTGGGACTCTGCGTCAGAAGGAAACTCACGTCGAGTCATAAGCACCGGACCGGGTGTGCGGTACCGCGGTATCGCTCCTAATCTGAGCTTCACGGGAGCCTCGTCTCTGCCTCGCGAACGGAACGTGTGCTACGAGCATGTGCGCGAGCGCCCTTTCGAAGCCGAGACGCGGCGATCCCTGTGGGGCAGCCCATTAATCCGGGTCCTTGTGATCACATCGCAGAATTGGCCATTCATAGCCCCCGCGAAGACTCCGCACCCTGGGAGCGCGGGCACAGGGTAGTTCTAACCGAGCTCACGTGCAGTGCCGTTGATTGCCAGCTGTCCGGCATTGGCGAACATGCCCAGGGTCGAGCTGGAGGCCTCGCCGGCAGATGACGGATGTTGCCTCGTTTTTCGTCCGTCTTGCTCCTGGGGCGATTCCTGACCAGATTCTTGGATAAGATGCGGCGACCGTTTTGACTTTCGAGAGCAAGGGACACACGCGGACCCACAGGGGTACACAACTGAGATTTTCGGGATTGTTTTTGTTCTCTCGAGCGACTGGTCATAACCGGACGAAGGGGCGGAGTAAGAGCAGGAATGCAGGGGTCAGGCTTTCCGGGATGACGTCCTGAGTCATTCAAGGGGGTCATCAGCAGCCGTTGTCCATCGATCACAGGCTCGCCACTGGGAAATCGCGAGGATCAGGTTCCATGCTTTCCAGAGTGGAAAGGGCAGGCGCGGTTCCATTTGATCTCCCTGTCTGATTCGGTGTACACCCAAGCTCAAAATGGGTATTCCTTTTGTTTCACCTGGCTTCTTCGCACATCATGTCATGTTGGAAGTCCTCCGCGCATACGCTTTCGGTGGATTTCGCGTTCCTTCTCTGATCCCGTCCCCTCCTCGTTCCTCGAGCGCCTAGATAAGGCACAGGATCCGTCCGGGGGACGACATGGAGTCAGTGGCAAGAATCACAGGGTGTCTGCATATTTAAGGTTTCGAGATGGATTCGGGGGGAGAGCTTGCATCATGATCCACGTTTGACCGCGCGGAGGATCCCCCCAATTCCGTGGACATTCTGAGAGGCGCACATCAGATAGGCATATCCCCATCGATCCAGTTCGCCCTCGTTTTCTGGGTGACAGGAGGCGCAGGCGTGAATCGTCCTTGTGCTCCTTTTATCCGTCTGAGACAACTGTCTCGCATCGCAGCTCCCTATGTGTTCCGATGCACCGCTCCCGTGATGGCACGCTACAGGATAACGTGACTTAAGTTCAAATTGGACCAGTTATCAGCCTCGGCGATGTTCGAGGGAGTTTTTGTCCGTTTTTGTGCTCCTCTGTGCCTGCAGCCAGTGCAACACGTTGCACAGACGCACAATAATCTGATAGCTCCGCATGGGAAGAATTGTCTTCGGCCGCGCTAGTATCCATCAAACGCACACAATATCTGTGATGGGATCGGCGTTCTCAATCCTCTCATTGGGTCGTCGCGCCGCAGGTGCCATCGAGCACTCGCTCAGTTCTGCCGTTTTGACCCATTCCCGGAAACGCTTAAGGGATGCCGGTAGCGAGAATATTTTATTTATTGCGACCGATTGAATCTGGGCCGGCAGTCCACTTCTGCATAGTGACTCCCCGGGCAGGTGCCGGAAGCGTATAAATCGGACGCCCCGCCTCGCCTCACAGTGTTGTTTTTTTTTCAACCCACGACGAGCTCTCCTCCCCCCCGCCGCCCGTCGATGTATTCCCTCTCCCCAACCCCCATGGCAAACACACGTTTCGGCCGCGCTGCCCTCGACGACGAGCTCTTCAGCTACAAGAACGACCTCCAGGCCTACTCGGACACCGAGTCTGATTCCCCCGCCCTCGATCTCTGCGACCTCATCACCGACGAGGCCCTCGCGGATTTCGGCGCGGACGAGGATGCGGCGTCCCCGTCAATGTCCGTGTCGTCCTTCGACCCCTGCTCGCCGCACATCGCATCGATGAGCCTCGATGGCTACAAGCTCGACACCACGCAACGGCTGGCACCGTTGTTGGACATGGCCGGCATGCACAATTGGTCGACGAATTTCGTTCAACGCGAGCCCCGCAGCGGACCTGTGCGTTCGTCGCACTCTCAGCATTTTTGTGAGGACTCGAAGTCATCCATGCTTTCTCCGGTGTGTGTTTTTTTTTCGAGTCAACAATCTGTTATGCCTCGTGATGACTGAATCGCAGGAGACAATGTATTCCCCGCTGCAGGCAGGGTTGTCCATCGACCCGTTCGCCCCACCTCTTCACGAGCTCAAGATCGCCTCCAGCCCGTCCGCATTCGAAAACGGCCCCCCGCTTCTTCGAGACAGGTTTCTTTGGTCCCTTACGAGCACGAGCGCCTGTTCGACGAGGAAGGCCGCGAGCTGATCAACTTCGAGAAGGAGCTCCGCAAGGACTGTGGGCTGTCCGCAGACCAGGCCATCAGTCTCTGGTCGATGCCCGACTGGAACTGCAAGCCGCCCATCTCGCTCCCGCTCATCACAAAGGTCGCACTGTACGAGAACGAGCGCCTGACGCTCCAGGGCATCTTCGAAAAAATGCGCACGCGGTTCAGCCACTACAGAAATCGCGAGGCATCCGGAGACTTGGCATGGCAGGTGCGTTCATGTCTGCGCAGTCACTCGAGTATTAGGAACTCATCATGCGTAGAACACCATTCGTCATAATCTGTCCCTGCACCGCTGCTTCGAGCGGTCCCCGAAGCGGGCGGGCGAGCGCGGGCGCGGCAGCTACTGGGTTTTGTACAAATTCCCCTTCGAGAATCCCTACAGCCGTGAACGTAAGCGCAGGGCATCCGGGTCGCTGTCTGGCCGGTCCAAAGCCGATGTGTCTGACGCGTGAGTCCCTGTGTTTGGTCTGTCCATTCCGATGCTCACGCAGTCCTGTTCAACAGATGGGACTCGGATGCGTATGTCCCTCCGCAGCGGAGAAAGCGCCAGACTCGCGTTTCAGTGGCCGCCGCCGCGGCTAGTGGCAAGACCGCCCGGACCCGCCGTGGTGGCCGAGGCCGTCGCGTGTGATGGCGGATTCTCGAATGGGGGATCCGTCGTTCTTGCAGTGGTTTTGGACTCACTTCACTTTGTATTGCTAGCACGACCTCCCTCTGTCTCTCCCGCGGTTTTTATATCGTTCTCCATTACTTATCGTTCCCTGCTTGCTGTCTATGCTTTCTGCAGCTTCCGGTCGTACTTACGCTGGGTTGTACTTGTTCTCCTCGCTATCTATGTTCCCGGTCGTACTTACGCTGGGTTGTATCTACTGTCCTCGCTATCTATGCTGTCCTCGGTTCCCGGTCGTACTTACGCTGGATTATATTTGCTTTCCTCGCTATCGATGCTACCTCTACCCTCCCGGTCGTATTTACGCTGGGTTCTATTTGTTGTCCTCGCTATCTATGCTCCTCTGCCGAGCACCTATATCCTGATTGTGTGATCGATTCTGGAGACTCTGAGATCTACTCAGCGATTGGAGAGGAGGCCTATACATCAGCACTGAAAGTGTTGGGATCACCGTCGAGGCCGTATTTCTGTCACCAGGACCAAGGCTGGGAATTTCCCCACATAATCGTGCCGTAGCAAGTCACACACTGACTCAGATTTCAGCATCAAAGTCTATGCAATCATCTGGTAACTCAATCAGATTTTCGAAGAAAAGTGGCGCTGCAAAAACCTGCGACTCTCGAACCTTCCCAATCGGTAGTCCATCGTTGAAGTGGCACGTGAGAAACGCGTGATCGATGATGGATGACAATCAACAATGGTGACGGTCTGTCGTTTGCTTCTTGATCTCGACTCTGGCATCTTTTTTTTCGGGGTCCGAGATGTCTCCGATCAAGAGTTCGCCGTCTGCACCCCCTTCTGCTTTCAGACAGCAAGTTTTTTTCTCGATGATTTTTCCAGTGAGATGGTGGAACTACAGCTTCTGAGATGAATGAGTCGTAGCTTGCTTTCAGGTAAAAGATATCAGATATTAGGGTGCCTGAACAACGTTTTTCTCTCGACTTCGCCCCGGTGCGGGAATGATGCAAAAGATGAAGTGACGCATGCATAGTTTCCCAGTCCTGGTTCCCACGGAGTCCACTCAAGGCTTCAATGGAGGAAAGACTCTAAAGACAGTCTCTTTTCCAGTCCAAGAGATATTCGTGCTCGATTTCCACGAAATTGGATCATAAATCTTGTAAACGGGGCATTCACGGACATCGCAATTATATCTGGGTTTCTACATCTAGTCCGTCGATATAAGTCCTCAAGCAGCGTTTATCAGAGCAGATAACGCGCCGATGAGTACCATGCTCGGACCGCCGCCACCGCGCTCCTCGATCTGGGCGCCGCAATTCATGAGGAAAACAGAGAGTAGAGAAAAATCGAGCAGGCCGGGGGTCTGATACAACTCGGGCGTGGCTTCGAGGATGATGACCTCGTCCTCGTTGTGCCAGTAGCCAATGCGATGATCCGGGCGATCGGCGTTGTAGAGCTGAGATGATTGAGATGCGGTTGGTCATAGTCATCCCGTGCGAAACACACCTCCACGGCCGATTCGTCCGGAGTCCCTTTCCACACATAGTGGTGGCCCTGATGCGCGAAAGTGCGTGTCCTGGAAGCCGCAGTGAGTACCGACCCAGTCGCCCCAAGAGATTCTCTCTCTCTCTTTACGCACAAAGCTTTACGATCCAGCGGCAAAAAGTCCTTTGACTTGATCTCCGTCCCGCGATACAGGATGCGCGGCAGATGGTGGTTCCACTCGAAGATGGCCAGCAGCTCGCCGCGCATATTGTGGAACGTGCTCTCCTTCTTCGTGCTCGCGACTGTCATTACCGTCTGGCCCCATGCGTCGGTCACGCGGCTGTCGCGGATATGCTTCTTCACGCCGGAGAATGTGAACGGGACGAAGCCCGGGCTGCCGCCGGGGTGCGACGAGGTACTGGACGGCGGACGGGGTCTATGTTCCTGGTGCTGTTGGGGAGGAAGAGAGGGGTACATATGCGGCGGAGGCGGTAGCGCCGATGATGCGTGGTGGTTGGTGCTGAAGTCAGGAGGCGGGGCAGTGGTGTTGTAGCTTGACATGCCGTAGCTCTGAGGGGTGCCGTGTCCTTGAGACATCGGGATGTGATGCGACAGTGACGCGGTATTCTGCTGAGGATCTGACATTCCTATGAAGTCGCAAAGATTAGCAACTTTCAATGCACTCACGAGGATATACGGGTGGCAGGTAGTTGCTAGCCATGAAGAGGAGAAGGAAGGAGAGTAGACGGCGAAGCTATCACATCCACTGGCCTATTTATATCCTTTCCCATTCAATATGTTCTAGATCTAGCCTTGATTGTTTCGATAGAAACTCTGCTCCGTGGATCCGTGATACAAGGTTACATTCGTTTTGTTGACAAGACACTGCATCTATCCACACCAGTGGCGCACGGCATAGAAGGCATGCAAGTTCGGTCCTCATTTAGCTGTCCTGATGTCGAGTTGGAGAGATGGGCACGGAGATAGTGGATGTCAAAAAAGAGGTGCACGAGTGATGTCCTGTCAAGCCAACTAAACGCCTGACATCCCAATATGGAAACTCTCATTGACATAAATACATCAGAGCTCAGAATACAAGTACATTTTGCTTTTAGATTATAGATGGATGACCTCGACCTTGCTTCCAAGACCCCGCCATCCAGTGTTGGCGCCCGTTCGCTGAGAAACCTCTTTGGGCATGGAAGTGAGAATCTTAGCAACGAAGTTGGCATCAGTGAGTGGTGAGAGATCGTCACGACGAGGCAAAGCCTTCTGCACGTTTAGAGAACGCAGGGAAGAAGGATAATATGAAACGTACAGCCTTGACACGGTCATATGGTGCTTCCCACCCGCCAGTCTCGCGAACAACAAGCGGGGGCTGGCTGGAAAAGGAATGATATATGCGCGTATCGTGTGTTCGAAACAGTACGCCGTCAACCCTGAGCGTGAAGCGCGCCAGGATAAAAATACAGCTCGGCATGACACGCTACCAGATTCAGCGCTTCTCATTCACACTCGGCCGGAGCAACACACTCACAATCCGAACCAGCAGATGCGACGCCCCGTTATCATGCAGCTCGTCTTCGTACAGCGGAATCTCCGCATAGAACAATATTGGATCCGGACGCGTCAGCTCAGCTAGTGGGATCGCGTGAGCACCGATCTCCGGATCCGCAGGCTGCCATTCCCAGGTCCTGGACGACCCCGGCTCTTCAGCGACGGGTGTCGAGGGCAACGATCCCGCTTCCGAGACCGCAGAGTCACTGAGCCATTCGTGTGCAGGCGTGGTGCCGTAGTTGCCCGCGTACGTCGTCGTGTACGTCCAGTCATACGGCTTGGTGGGCACCGTGCGCGGCATGGGATTCGCTGCGGTCGGTATTGTCCTGGATGTACGAGCCCAATCAGCACCGCGCGTCTTGGATCACTAAACGCAAGTGTGAAGTCACGCACCGGCTCTTCAGCCACGCCTCCGCATGACCCACCTTCACGCCCCCGTCGCCCTCACCCAGCTCCCCGTTTTTCACCCCCGCCAGCGCCGCCTTCGTCGTGAACTCGTAGCGCCACTGCGACGGCTGATGCTCGAGCACGAGCACATTCGAGCCGAACGTCATCTCGGGGAGCGGGATGCCCAGCGCTTCATGCAACGCGTCGCAATCGGCGGAATTGGATATCGGTCCCGTCGACGCGGTGATCGTCCAATCGAAGATCTCGATCGCGCGTGCGGTAGGCGATTCGAGCAGCTTGTGTTTGGGCACTGCGACTGCGCGGTCCATGGCAGCTGGCATAGAGGACATGGCGGTCCGTTTGGATCAGGTCGAAAATGTGTGGGCCTCGCATTCAGGTCTAATGATGCCATCAGGACCTGAATGGGGGTCAGAGACCGAGGTTGTTGCACTAATTTTGTAAGTTACAATGTGAATGAATCTACCGTTTAAAAATAGCTGATAGCTTTTTATTTTTGTCTAATCAAGTCTCAGAAACTAAAAGGCAGACCGAATTTACATGCTACATGTAGTCCTACACCCGAACAGATTGTCCATATAATACAGAGATCTCATGCAGAATACAATCTGCTTTTAGCCTGTGCTGGGCGAGCCAGGCGTGGGGTACGACACAAAGTCTGCGACTAGAGACGAAAAATCTCTGGGCTCAGAGATGGATCTATCAGACAGCCCTTCGTCCCTGGCAGGACTGGGACGTTGAAACAACATCGATTCCGGTGGACGGATACCGCCACGTCGTAACCGACGTGAAGGCGCTTCAAGAGGATCGTAGGTGTCTTCTTGAGACGATGACGATGACGATGTGGTCGGTTCGGGGAACGACGAATAGGGTGTAGGATAGTTCTCGTCGTGAGGTGCATCGTCGTCGTTCCTGCTTCCCTCGCCACCACCACCATCACCCCAATGTGATCCGTGGCGTCGAGACTGGGAGCTGAACGGGAAAAACCGGCGCGTTGCACGGTTGGCTGACCATGGCTCCTCCGAGGCGCCCCGGTCATCACGCGCACTCGTGCGCCGCTGAGCTGCAAACGCGTGGAAGTCCGTTGTGCGTGAATGCCCAACCCCATGACGGCGGAGAGATGGTTGTCGTGAAAGCGTGGTCGTCGGTAACGTGGTCCATATCGGTGGGCTGGAGGGCACAGCTGGGGGAGGACTTGTAGCGGATGGACTGGCCGGGTGAAACAATGTCGGCGTCGGCGGGCTGCCTGAGATTGGCACAATTCGTCGTGTCGCACCAGTGGGGGCCCAAGACGGGAGAGCCTCGTACAGCTCAGTATTGATCTGAACGCCTTCGGGGACCGCTGATCCATGCTGTAGCACGGTTTCGAGAGCATCTTCATCGTCGTCCTCCATATCCATCACATCAGGAGGGGCAGAGAGAAATGAGGTGCCAAACGGCCGAGAAGCAGGCCTAGATCGTTCATGGTACCGACTCGACAGAGCAAGCTGACGGAGTCTTTGCGCGGTGCTCTGAGTGATATAGCCGCGCTCTGTTGCGGTCGAGTCAACAGACATGCGTTTCCGTCGCTCAGACAATTCCTGCCACAATTGTAAGGCCGTTAAGGCCGGGAGACGAAGGATGTGACCAACCTCGACAAGAATACTCAGGATAGTAGTCGTGAATGAGTCACCGACATCGAGGTCCTGAACAAAGTGTTTATAGCTGAGGTCTCAATTAGCAACCAGTGTCACTCAGTCGGATAGACACACCTTATGGTTGTAGATTCAGATTTCTCTATTTTGGCCCGTTTGATCGCCCCAGTGCTATAGATCATATGGGTCAACTTCTCGTGTAATCTGATCAAGGCATTCAATGTACACAAGGCGTTTGAACTTGTAGCTGAGAGTATCATCCTCGTATTCGTGCGTCCTGCCACCGAGGATGAGTAGGTGGCTTTTGAGTGATGGCAGTCGACGCACCATCGACCCATGTCAAGAAACGAGTGAGAACAAGGGGTAGAAGTTGGGAACCTGACGCGAGGGGATGGTATCAAGGGTGCTCGAAACAAGCTGGGCGCTTGCGGCTGTGAGCGACGATGAGGACGAGTTGCTTGTCCCTATTTACTCGGCTTTACTCGGCCCAACAAGGACAGCCACCCCTGCACCGCTTTCGGTTTCTCATTCACGATCGCTCTCGCGCAACCCTCCGAACGGGCCGTCTGCCTTCTCGGTGTCTTCTGCACCGCGTGTTGCGCCACATTGTCGTTAAGAATCAGCTCAGGGTATCCCAGCAAGATCCCACATTTTTTGAAGACTCCTGCTTCGACTATGACCGAATCAAAGAATTAGACACCATTTCAGGCAAGGGACCACATCGTCCCCCAATGTCTCTCAGTGTCTCCATCAGCCTGCATGAGAATTCTCTCTGAAAGAAGTCCGGCTCCACATGGGGTCGACGGTTAAAAGGCCGGTAGCTCTGGCGACAGCGCAATGGCTACCGCCATGAAGTTTCTTGCCTTGCTCTCCTTCCAGCTGCTGGTGGTTTGGACCGCCCTCGCTTCGCACACAGTCAAAGAACGAGTGGAACCCCCTCGTGGATGGGCCATCCACTCCCACGCTCCCGACAATCATATCATCAATCTGCGCATCGGTCTCCCCCAGCCCAACTTCCACGTCCTGGAGGAGCACCTGTACGCCGTCAGCGACCCATCCCATGAGCGCTACGGCGCGCATCTCTCGAAAGAGGAGAGTGAAGCATTGGTTCTGCCTACTGCCGAAAGCGTCGAAGCTGTCACCAGCTGGCTTGAATCCCACGGATTGCCCCGGGACCAGATAGTCAAGTCTGCTACCGGCGGGTGGCTGTTGGTCGCCGTTCCGGTTTCACAGGCTGAGTCAATGCTTCGCACGGCAAGTTGACTTCGAATGGCGAATGCTTCTGCTCACGATGGTGTTATAGAAGTATCACGTTTGGAAGCACACGACCAGCGGCGAGTTCCTTGTCCGCACGACCGAGTATAGCCTTCCAGAAAGTCTCCATGCGCACATCGATCTCGTGCAGCCCACCACGCTGTTCAGCTCATTCAAGCAGATGAGGTCGACTATCCACTCGATCGACGTCGACAATCAACTTGCCGAGCAAAAATCCAGTCCGGGACCCGTTGTCGACGCTAGCTGTAACACGACCATCACTATTTCTTGCCTGCGCCAAATATACAACGCAGTCAACTACACCTCTTCCGCCACCGTCGGCAACTCTATCGCCGTGACCGGGTACCTCGAGGAGTTCGCTAATCGTGTAGACCTGCAATCGTTCTACGCGAACCAGGTCCCCGCAGCAGCAGCCGTCAACTCCACATTCAACTTCATCTCCGTCGCCAATGGCTTAGACTCGCAGAACGCATCTGAGGCTGGCGGTGAAGCAAATCTTGATGTCCAGTTTGCATTTGGATTGAGTTTCCCGGCAAATGCGACCTTCTACTCAACTGCTGGAAGGCCTCCTTTCATCCCGAGTGTGGGCACGCCCACAGACTCGAACGAGCCGTACACTGAGGCATCTAAAGTTCTGATTTTCTGCCACATCGACACTGATGATCATATGACAGTGGTTGGACTTCATCCTTGGGCAGAAGAATCCACCGTTGACCATCTCCACGTCGTACGGAGACGAAGAACAAACAGGTTTGTCAGTGTCTTTGCTCAATTGACCATCAGTTGATTCGGTGCAGTTCCCGAAAGCTTTGCCAAACGTGTTTGTTCTGAGTTTGCCATATTGGGTGAGCAAATACAAGCAGCTGCTTTGATGTGCATATTCATTCGCAGGTGCCCGGGGTGTCACGCTCACGTTCTCGTCCGGCGATGGCGGTGTCGGCGACGGGGATCCGGATCCTGCGACGACGACTTGCCTGACAAACGACGGCCATAACACGGTGTGTAATTGATAGTTGCACCTGCTTTGCCGAAGCTCAGCTTGTTCGGCAGACTCGTTTCATTCCAGGTCTTACTCTTATCTCTCCACTTATGCCCATCTAACCTTCACAACAGGTTTCCCAGCCTCATGTCCATTGTGAGTTTCCGGACGTGTGACACCATCAATCATATTCATGACTCCTTCCAGCGTCACTGCAGTTGGCGGCACAACTCACTTCCCAGAAGTCGCGGCAAGTTTCAGCGGCGGGGGATTCAGTAACTACTTCTCTCGGCCATCGTGCGTCGATTTTCCGTGTGTCTCTGGCACGATGCCGACCTTTCACAGCTATCAAGATGCCGCGGTCACTCGGTTCCTCAGCAAGCTCCCGAAAGGCACGTACCAAGGTCTCTTCAATGCGAGCGGTCGCGTGAGCTGCATCCATAATCTCACATGAACCTGGATTCTGATGCGATCCGAAGGCGATTCCCGACGTCTCCGCACAATCAGAGCGCTTCCGAGTTTTCATCGGCGGACGCGCAGCTGGAGTTTCAGGCACCTCAGCGTCGTCCCCCGCATTCGCTGGTTTCGTTGCGCAGTTGAATGATGCAAGGCTCAGAAAGCGTCTCCCGCCTTTGGGATTCCTCAACCCGCTCCTATATACCGTCGGCGTTGCCGGTCTGAACGATATCACGGTCGGCAGCAATCCTGGGTGAGTTTGCAAATACGTTCGTCTTGGTCAAGATTGCTGAGCTTGATTTCAGATGCGGTACCCCTGGGTTCAATGCAAGTGTCGAGTGTTCGTGTCCTGAGCATTCTTTGCTGACTTCATCCGAAGGCGACTACAGGATGGGATCCCGGTGAGTGGTGACAATGCATCTCTTTAAAAAAACGGAGTCTGACACACGTTTTCAGTCACTGGTCTTGGAACGTAAGTCATCGTCACGTCCACCTCTTTTCACCAGATACTGAACCCAAGTGCAGTCCCGACTTCGGAAAGTTGGTGTCAATAGTCACAAATGTTTAGTAGCGAAAGTAAATGTCCTTGAAATTCATATTGTACCCGGCTCAGGAAACCACCCGCACTCCCTGAAGTCGACCTTCATCTGACCGCCCGCTGTCACAGTGACTTCGACACCTTCCGCCTCGAGCGCGTCGCTCTGGCGCTGTGCACCGTTGGTCCCGGGCCCACGTGATGAAATCGCGCCCGAAGAGGATACAACCCGGTGCCATGGGATAGGTGGGTTCGTACCAGGGGTCAGAAACTTGAGTGCTGTATGTAGGTAGAGCCAATTGACGCGGTGGAGAGTGGGGTGTGTAGGGGAGGGGCAGGACGTACCTTGACCAACGTGACGTGAGTGGTTTGGCATTCCGATGAGTTTTGCTATGTGTCCTGGTCGTTGGCGCCTCAATTCAGCAGCTGGGGAGAACGAAATATAGAGTAGGTGAAGCATACCGTAGGACGTCACCTTTTGTTGTGGAATAAGCCGAACCGTGTCATAAACCTGAGAATGAGGCTTCAATTAGATACATTCTTCCATGACACTGACTGACCGCAGCGTGGAATTCAGCACTGTCCATGATGAACGCGTCGTAACGAGTTCTGCCGCGGCTAATGAGGGCACCACTTGTCACGGTGACCGTGACTTTCTGCTAGAGCGTAATGAGGATGACAATCGCTGCTAGATCTGCGTCCAGCGGCTCCGAATGGTACACTCTGACTACTTCAGTCCTTTTCATACGCTACCATGGCCCCCAGATCCAAAGCCACCCCAAATACTTCCAGGGCCATCATCGTGACCTCGCAACAATCCCGATTCCATGCCGAAACGCTCGACACCAGCCGCGAGATTGACCTCAAGGGTGTTACTATCGCCATCGGCGAACGTGAGCTGATCTCGCAAAGCCACCTGCGTCTTAAGGACGGGGTCCGATACGGGCTGGTCGGACGGAATGGGAGCGGGAAGACGACGCTGTTGACAGCGATTGCGGACAAGCTCATCCCGGGGTTGAACCCCAGGATGCGCATCCTGCTGCTGTCGCAGGTGGAGGACAGCGCCCGCGCGACAGACGCTTCGGCCGAATCCGGCGCACCCGATGTTCTGCAGCACGTCATCAAGGGCGATAAGGAACGACAAGCGGTGGTCGAAGAACACGACGGTACGTTGCGGCCTGTCCTCCGTTGGCTCTCGTGCTTACCCGATCGTCACATAGCTCTCACCAAGGCCGTCGAATCAACGTCACTGCAAGAAACCCAACGGATTGTCTACACATTGCGGCTCGAGAAACGACGCCGCGAGTTGATCGAGGCACGGAAGGTTGCGAGCCGCAGATCTGGCGCTCGCGGCAAAGACGCGCGTGCAGAAGAGATCAAAGCAGAGGAGAATCTGAAGAAGGCTGAAGAGTTGTATGTATACATAAGCTTCGACCTGTGTCCTGATTTGCCGCTAAGTGTCTCGTTCAGGCTGGAGACCACCGAAATCGAGCCGGACATCATGGGCCAGGCACTCGAGATGCTTCAAGACGTCCAAGTCACTTTGGATCTGGTGAGTGTCTGGGTATGCGTCATTTGTAGCTTATACATATGGATCTGCAGCTTGAAACATCGTCCACTGAAGCGCGAGCCGCGAGCATCCTGCATGGCTTAGGATTCTCCCAAGAGATGATCGACGGGCCATATACATCCCTTTCGGGTGGCTGGAGGTCACGGTGCTCTCTAGCGACCTCCCTCCTGGTTCACAGTGACATATTGCTGCTTGATGAACCGTCCAACTTTTTGGTGAGCGAGATGCATCCTCTATCCATTATCCAGCGGCCATAACTTCACTAGGATTTAGAAGCCATCATCTGGCTCGAAGGATTCCTCAATGCACAGCCGCGCACTCTCGTGCTCATCTCCCACGACCAAGACTTTCTCAATAACGTCGTCGAGGAAACGATCGTTCTACGGACACAAAAGCTGGAATACTTCGAAGGAACTCCTGCGGTCTTTGAAGTAGAAGAGCGCAAGAAGAGGAAGCATCTCTCCGCAGCACAAGAGACCCTCGACAAGAAGCGCGAACAGGTTTGTCGTGCGTAACGATGACACTGAAACTTCTCACCTGTCGGCAGATCGAAAAGACGATTCAACAGGGAATATCCAGCGCCAAGAAGACAGGCGATGACAACAGGTTTGTCGTGATCACACCAACTGTTAAATTCGCGTCATCGAGTCTCTTCCAGAGCCCGGATGGCTAAATCACGGCAGAAAAAGTGCGTGGAACGAGACGTAATAGCGAACAATTTGTCTCACACAGCGTAGACTGGACGAAAGATGGGGAGCCGAAACCAGCGCCAAAGGAACACGATTCAAGCTCAACCGAGACATGGCTGGATTCCATCTGACGAATCGCAGCGAGATCGAGCAACTTGCAACGGAACCGCGGGTCCGGATCCACATTGAGAATCCAGAGAAACTGCGGACGGTGGGCGACCTGATACATTTCGACGCGGTGGAGTTTCGGTTCCCGAAAGCCAAGAAGGCGTTCTTGGAAAACATCACCTTCACTGTCAGTCAAGGTGGCCGATGTGCTTTTGTCGGCGCGGTGAGAGAGTCCGGTAATTGTTTACGTACTGGCGCTGATGAGACGTCCTCCAGAACGGCCAGGGAAAGTCGACGATAGCGAAGCTGATCATGGGAACGCTTAAGCCTACGAAAGGAACAGTCACACGACACCCTTTGCTGAAGATCGGATACTTCTCGCAGCACTCTGTTGAAGAGCTATCAGCGCCATCCGATGGAGTGGTGACCGCGCTTTCGTACTTCCTCGATCACTTCGAAGCGAAAGGGGAGAAAGTGACCGAGCAGGAAGCTCGCAAGTGTCTGGGGTCGTTCGGTCTGCAAGGGAAGATCGCAAGCGACGCGCCGTTGACACAGCTGAGCGGTGGGCAGAAGGTGCGTAGCAGCTTGTATTTCTGTGCCTACATGCCAATCATCTCTGCCAGGTACGCCTTGCCCTTGCGCTGATCGTGTTCCATCCTCCGCCGCTATTGCTCCTCGACGAAGTCACGACGCATGTCGACTTTGCGACCATCCAGTCGCTGGCGCAAGCGCTGAAAACGTTCACCGGGGCGATCATTATGATCACGCACGATCGCTGGTTCAGTCGAGTCGTCGTCGAGCGCGTCTCGCTACGGCAAGCCACCGGGGTCGAGGACGATGACGATGCGTCAGATTCAGAATCTTCTGATGACGGTGATGGGGATGGAAAGGGAATTTCTCCAGGAAAGACGTATCGGGTCGGCGGTGGGAAGATCAAAGAGATGGATAAAGGCATGGAGCAGTACGTTGCGTTTGTCGAACGAAAGTTGGCGAGGCTGCAGCGAGAGCGGGATGCAAAGACGTAGATGCATTGGATTCATTCTATTCATATTCGGGCATGTAGATATGGCCTGGTGCACACCAGGACAAGGTGGCTCCGTATGTCGACAAGACGATCGCTCCCGTCGCAGCACTTTCTGGGAGACATGGCAACGGGATTGACCGCGTCCATACGCTTTGAACGTCGTCCTCTTGCGGAAGATGTCTGTTGGCAAGCCGTGCATGGCGCGGTGCGCCTGGCTGCTTCATGAGGAGAAAACCGGCGTACGAAGTTGACATCTTGTGAAAAGTGCTGTCGGCAGGTCTGACGGATTTGTGCGTCAGAGAGAGAGATCCTGTGTGATCGATGGAGAAGTGGTAGGTGAAGGACGCACAGAACCACTCATGTGGCTCATGCTCAGATGGAGGATACATGTTCTCCCATGCAGAGAGCGTCAGTCTGTAGCCTCCGTCGCGGAGTGGATTTGGATGCATCCGCATCGTCATGTCGCCTTGGTCTCCGTAACACACCCCGTTATGGATTAGACGTTCGAAAAGGAGAGGTCTGAATGAGCTGAGCGGGTGAGATTTCCATTCCTGGTGCGTCGGTTTCCACAGTCCATCAAATCGAGAGATGGGGTAGACGTGAAGTATATCCTCATATGACCCTTGCTGATTGGCTTTCATGGCAGCCGATAAGAAGATGAAGTGTCCAGGTAGGATGCGCATGCTCGGAGTCTGTAACAAGTCAATCATCGGGGATGGCGCTGCAACAGCAGATAAAGTACCGAGCGAGGAGCGTCCAGTTCGACAGCAAGCCATTTCCTGGTCACCCAATTGGTAATAATAGCACCGCCGATTCGGAGAGGCCCATCCTCCCACAAAGCACCTACATACGAGCCATGGATAGCGACAGCGTGAATGGGGTCTGTCCGGCGCATGGGAACATCCGAGGAAAACGTCACTCGAGCCTGGCCACTGGATCGCTGCAAATGGACCACGGTCATGCTGCTGAGTTTTCGTTCAGCATCCCCGCGTACGGGTACAAATGTCGCCACATACTATGGATTAGCACCCCCATCGCCAATGGTAAGAACCGCAAGATGGATGTCTCCTGCCGAGTCCTGGTCCATCTCATACGCCCAGAGACAAAGTGTTGCCTTGCGCCAGACGATCTCGCCGGTCTGTCGCCAGACGCAAGTCAGCGCGTCGATGTTGTCGAGCATGATGAATTCTCCACCCGGGAGCACTTTGCACTTGGTCCAGCCGTCGACTGCTCCGGTGGGATCTGGTAGCGAGTGCTCCGTGAGAGTGAGGTCGCCGGAGATCGCTGCGGGCCCGCAGACGAGCTTCTTCAGCTCTTCTATGATGCCATTTCTGGGCAAGCGACGCAGAGCGGCGATCTTGGCATCGGAGAAATACGCGCCGAGATTCGCAGCGAGCGCGAGCCATAGCGTAGTCGACTGTGTCAAGCTGTGGCTGTGACGATTGAGCTTTCAATCCTTGTGGTCAGCAGCTAGACGGGGTATTTTGAGAGGTCAAGTAGTGTATGTACCGTTGAGAATGTCAAGACAGTGTAGACGTCGCAGAACGATAGGACGCGCAGAACAACATCTTCATTGAGGTCGTGGAAGGTCAGCATGGTCGGAGATTGCCGGCATGTTGACTCGAATACACTTGCAAGTCACTCTCACACGTGAAAGACCAACTAGCCGCTGGCTGTCAAATTAACATGGGCGGGAATCTTCAACAGTGTATATTTGTTGCAGCGGTGATCTGGATGTCTCTCTCATTTTGCAGTAATACTCACATGCACAAATGGACAACTGCATTGGGGATGAGTACGGCTTGAGCCAATCCAGAAAAGATGAGGGTAGCTCGCGTTAAGAAACAAGATCTTCAGTTCAAGTAGTCGGGTGTGCGATCCATCGACGTGCAAGGTGCAAATCTCGATCTCAACTTTGAAGTCCCGCACATTGTGACCATCTGATCGCTCACCGGAAATCGCCGAATTGGTGATGCCGACCGACGACACTGCATCATTGCATAGCTCATACCACGACCCTCCACGCACTATCCACGACGCGCGCAGTTTACACGTCGCGACGTAAATCAACCCATTAACCAAGAACCGCCCTATCTGCGCTACAAGATGTCTTTCTTCCGAGGAGGCTCCAACCCCCCGCCACCAGGCCCAGGGAACTACAACTCGTTACCGAACGGTCCTCGCCGGGTCCCACCTTCATCCCAGTACGATTCGCGAGGAGCATCACCGCAATCGATGCAAAATCGTGCACCGCCCTCGGGGTATAACGATCCCCCGAATGGCTCGTTCGAGAAGCGCGGATACGGTAGGCCGCCACCGCCATCGTCCGGAGGAGGAGGAGGCAGGTACGGGCGCTTGCCTCGTGTCGTGTCCATCTAACTGTACTGCAGCTTCGGGGTCGAAGGGTCCACCTCAAACGGCCTCGCACTGACGAATCGACTGATAGTGCATCCGTCAGACTTCCAGGCGGGCGAGCATCTCCTGTGCAACGGACAGTTCCCGGTGACGACGATGTGAGCATTGCGGATCCCGTCCCATCGCGTCTGACGACCCATCCCCCCAGCCATGACGACACAGGGAAGCTGCGATCAGGGAGCGTCGGCGTGTCTGCGATGCACCGCCAATGGATCGGACTCGCGGTGCAGGGCGACAAGGTATCGCTCGACCCCTGCCCACAGCCCGACTACCTGCAGTCGCTGGACCTCGAGATGGCGTACTTCCGCAAGACGGACACGAGCCAGCAGTTCTCCGCGGACGACCTCGCGCGCAACTTCGTCAAGGCGTACAGCGGCATCGTCATCGCGACCGGCGAATGGCTCATCTTCGACTTCCACGGGCAGACGATCCGGGTCATGGTCAAGGGGCTGTCCGTCCTCGAGCTCGCGGAGCCGCAGCAGCAGCGCGGAGGCCGGCGCGCGGACATGGGTCCCGATCCGCGCACGTACGGCATCCTGATGGAAAAGACGGACGTGACGGTCATGAAATCGGCCGAGGCGAATGGGCTCAACATCAAGGCGAGCGGGAAGAAGGCGCCCCCGAATGCGATCCTGGCGCCGAACTTCAAGTTCGAGGACATGGGTATCGGTGGATTGGACACGGAGTTCAACGAGATCTTCCGTCGCGCGTTCGCCTCGCGTGTTTTCCCGCCAGGGCTTGTGGAGAAGCTCGGTATCACCCACGTCAAGGGTCTGCTGCTGTACGGTCCCCCAGGCACGGGAAAGACACTGATTGCACGGCAAATTGGGAAGATGCTCAATGCTCGGGAACCCAAAATCGTCAATGGCCCTGAGATTCTGAGCAAGTTCGTTGGTGCTTCCGAAGAGAACATCCGAAAGCTCTTTGAGGATGCTGAGAAGGAGGTGTGGATATTTTGCTCGTTTTTTGGATAGGAACTGAATATCCCATCCCAGTACAAAGCGAAGGGTGACGAGAGCGAGCTGCACATCATCATTTTCGATGAGCTGGATGCCATCTTCAAGCAGCGTGGGTCTACTAACAACGGCACTGGTGTGGGCGACACCGTGGTCAACCAACTTTTGTCCAAGGTTTGTGATAACCGCTTGCTTATATGGTCCGGCGCTGACGCATACCAGATGGATGGTGTCGACGCACTGAACAATATTCTGATCATCGGTATGACAAACCGAAAGGACATGATTGATGAGGCCTTGTTGCGTCCCGGCCGTCTCGAGGTGCACATGGAAATCTCGCTTCCCGACGAGCACGGCCGTCTGCAGATTCTCACTATCCACACGGCGAAAATGAGGACAAACAGAGTGATGGACGACGATGTGGATTTGCCCGAGCTGGCGTCCATGACCAAGAACTTTTCCGGTGCCGAGATCAACGGCCTCGTGAAGAGCGCGACCAGTTTTGCATTCAACCGGCACGTGAAAGTGGGCACGATGGCGGGAATCAGCGACGACGTTGAGAGCATGATGGTCAATCGAAGCGACTTTATGCGGGCACTGGATGAGGTACACCCGGCGTTCGGTGTGTCTGAAGAAGAACTGCAGTCGGTCATCCAGAACGGGATCATCCAGTTCGATGGGAACGTGGCCGAGCTGTTGCGCTCTGGTGCGTTGCTGGTGGAGCAGGTTCGCACGTCGACGCGTGCTCCGATGGTCAGCATGCTTGTCCACGGTCCTCCTGGTGCTGGCAAGACCGCGCTGGCGGCTGCCATTGCGCAAGAGTCCGGGTTCCCGTTCATCAAGCTCATCACGCCAGACAACATGGTCGGAATGGGCGAGGCGCAGAAGATCTCCGCCATGGCCAAAGTCTTTGCTGACAGCAACAAGAGTCCCTTCAGTGTCGTTGTCATCGACAACATCGAGCGACTTATCGGTACTATTCTCTTATCCTATGTCTGATCTTCCTGCTCACACTTTCTTCTTTCTTCAGAATGGTCACCGATGGGCGCGCGTTTCTCTAACTCACTTCTCCAGGCGCTGATGGTCCTGGTTGGCCGGCGACCGCCGAAGAACCGCCGACTGCTGGTGATCGCCACGACCTCCAACCGCGCGATCCTCACCGACCTGGGCTTCGTCGACTTTGATGTGACGATGCGTGTCCCGCCGATCACGTCTCTCGCCGCCGTCGAGCACGTGATGCGGGAGGTCGAGCTGTTCGACTCGGACGCGCAGTACCGCGACCTGATGCACATGCTGCGCGATGCTGGATTCGACCAGAAGGCGAATGACCCCACGTCGCGGCTGCAGATTGGCATCAAGAAGCTGCTCAGTCTGATTGAGATGGCGCGGCAGGAGCCGGACAACGTGGCGGAGAGGTTCTTGACTGCTTTGATGGAACTAGATCTGTAATTGCGTAGCATAGTAGTGTATGTAGTGTGAATGTAGATATGGGGACTTTTCCATGCGAAGCGAGCCATGCAGCGCGTACGTTCTATATATGCGATTCGAGAGACAGATGCAGTCAGCACGATATGATCATGATCGGGGGCGTGATAGTTAGTGTCCAAGTCTATGATATAAAATCTTCCATTAAGTACACACATGCTCGTTATGCAACACGTATCGTATTAGAGCTGTTCAGCAGAACCAAAAAATCGATTTGTTTTTTACGAGTTTCCTGGTTGTGGAGTAGACTTTACTTCCCAATTACTTAGGTGTGGAGTGTCGTAGGAATAGTACCGAGGCCGAATTTTGACCGAAAAGGAAACATGCCACCGAAGACGGATCTGATCATTCTGCACGTGTAAGCAGATTGAAGACATCGTTGTCCTCCATATTGGCGAGAAGACCGAGAACAACCGCAAGGATTCAATTTACAGCGTTGGTGAGGAAAGACGGCATCCTCCGCCATGGAGTTTGAGTTCAGATGAGGACAGGAAATGAAGTGGTGGTTTGGCCGCTCGGCTCATCACATGATCGTGGTGACGGAGTTCCCGGCGTTCATCCGGTGTTGTGTGTAGCTCAGATTTTTCTAAGCTCCACTCATATTTTACAAACTACTAGCTAAAAATCGTGTTTGAAACGACTGCTGAACAGCTCTATTAACCAGCGGACTACTTGAGCCCCACGCAGACAGCGCACCCTTCCTTTCCTCCATCCTCTTGCCGGTCCACTCCTCCTCCCCGACTTTGTCAGCCCAGTCATCCTCCTCAGCCCAGGAGTCGCTCCACGAGTTGTCCTGGGCTGCGGGCACCACAGCGGGCACCGGCGCTGGCGCTGGCGCCGGCGACGGGGCCGGTTTCGGTGTCTGCCACGGCGAGTTGACTGCGGGGCGATTCATGTTCTGGATGTGGATCGGGGGCGGCGGCCGGCGCTTGGGCTTGCCCAGCTTCTTGGCTTCGCGCAACGGAGGCTGGGAGCTGTACGACGAGGAGGGCGACGATGACGACGAGGGTGGATATGCGTGGTCGTCGCCGGGAGCGGCGGACTTGGTCTCTGCTGGCGTGCCCAACGTTTCGGAGGAATCGGAGACGCTGCTGGACGGCGATGAGACGTCGTGGTGGTGCGGATGGCTCTCGGTGTCCCGATGCGTGTATGAGTTGGGGGTGCCGTCTCTGTCATCATCGTCGTCCGGGGCCCCGAACAACGGCTCACGGTCGAGTGGGTCTGGGGTGTCGAGATCCAATGCGACCCCTGAGGCTTTGACTATAGAGTCAATGAGCCAGAATTGTATTATGTTCATCAAAATCGGGAAAATTCCCATCGTGCTACGGAAGTCGCGGTCAGCGAAACTAAGCATGCGAATACGAGTCGCTGTGGCACGCACAATATGACTTGCAAGGCATCGCCATCTGCCTTCCACGTCCAGCTCAGCAGCCACGCACCCAGCGTGAACAGTCCCGGGAACAGCGCCAACAGCCCGATCACGAGGAACTTCATGGTCGTCAGGGCTGAAACGTACAGCGTCGCTTGCCGGAGCCAAAACTTGAACGACGGCGGGTTCCCATAAACGCCGGACTGGAAGCCTTGCATTTGCAGTTTTTCCGTCATGATGAATGTATAAACTTGCAGGATGACATATAGTAGCCCGACACCTGCTCGGGCATAAGTGGGCTGTCTATATATGTCTCGACAGGGCGACTCCACATACCGAGAGTGGTGTCAATTAAGATATTGAGAAAGTAGGAGACACAGGCGTTATTTGAGGTGTGGTGCGAGACGAGGTCGGAAATCAGCACGTTCACGCCGTGCACGAACATCTGCCCGATAACTTGTTTCGAGACGTCGAAAAGCCTGCGCGTTGCTCGGTCGGTTACGTGTGGGCAGACTAAGACCACAGGGGATGTGCGCACCATATCCTCCACGGGCGCATAGGCTTCTCCCGCTGCCTCTTCAGCACAAGGGACAGAATGACGAGGATCCCGAGCAGACCCTGCACAATCTGCGCGGTGATGTGAGCACTGCGCCAGGGGGGGATGGCGTAGAATCGCACCAGCGCTATGGGCCCGAGCAGACGACACGACCGTGTGTCCACGTCTGGGGAGTCCCCGAAGTAGGTCGACGTCGAATTGGAGGGCAGCTCGTTGTCCATGGCAAAAGCGACGCCAAGAACTGGCGTTACCGAGTGACGTTACCCTCTGCTTGTGACGCGCCTGACTGCTAATTATGTCATGGGACTTCGGTCAGCTTTCCGCTTCCACAGCAGCACCAGCCGTCTGAGCCTGGTCATCCGCAGCGAAGCACAGCACTTGTGTAATCATTTTCTCGCTGTTTTTTTTCGGAGTCAGGAGGACAAGAAATGCCGAAGAGCTCCTTCACGGTCTGGGCTATCTCACCGACATTACCGACTTTTAAGCTTGAAGGCCGACATGGTCGGTCCTGCTTCCGAGTGGTTCTTTGCTCCGTCAGATATCTACGTCAATTCAGGAGTCAGACAGCGCTGCAAGTTGATCAGCAAGCATTCGATTGTGCGCCCAACCGCCAGGAAATGCGATGTGAATGCCAAACCTCAAACGCGATCACGTGATGGGATGATACACCTGCCCATCAATGACAATCTGTAGATTCTTCAACACTGATCGCTTCAATCCAGTGACCAAGGTAGCATCGACATGACTACGGCTCAGTTGATCGAGCCGCCTCTAGATCCAGGATTGTATTGCCTCCAGCGATGAAGATATGGAAATCTTCAGTGCAGTTGCCCCTCCCTACCGGACTTGGTGTCAGACAAATCCAGATTGGCAACCTAGTAGGAAAGCGCTGATTATGTAAATCTAGGTCCCAGCAGTCTAACTCTCGCGGGGTTTGCGTCACCGCTTTCGAAAAGTCTAAAATTCGGTCAGCGGTGAGGCGAGTGTGGCGAGATGACGCATGAGGGTGGAGGAACCGAAGTCTAACGGAGAGCAGACATCAAATTCTGTGTCTTCAGATGCAGTGTGGTTTACTTATGCATGGTGCGCATGTCATAGAACGCCGTGAACTCGGAGCAGGGCGCCTCGCTATCGAGTCAATCCCTGGCAGATGTCTCGGGCGGACCTCGATCGAGGTCGACATACAAAATTTTCAGAGACACATCATCTCCTTCAGGGCAAGAGAGAGGAGGGACTACGCGGACGGAGATTTACTTCCAGCTGATAGAAATTCATCCCTTGGGTGAGTGGCGGAACACGTGCAAGGGGCTGGGCAGAGCTCGGTGATAGCCGAGGGAACAATCAGCTCCCTTGTCCCCAAATGGGTTACCCCACCACCATCTGGCAACCGAGGCGTCGGGCCACACACTTGCTCCCGACGCTCACCTTCCTCGTCTGATCCCACGCCGCACGGATCTAGCACTGGTGCTATCCCTGGGCGATCTGACCTGACGCAGGGCAACAGGCGTGTCAACACAGCTCGTGAGTATCCTCGGCATACCACGGCCCCGCAAACACGCTTCTGGCTTCATTTGTGGGCGTGCCGTATAAAAAGCTCGACCCAGCTGCCAGCACCGTTTCCACGCTTCCAGGGCTTCTCGTGCTTACGTTGATTGCTAGTCCCACCCCTCTTGTTTCCACCACACTAGATTACTGCATAGACAGACACCCACGCCCGCGATGTCGGAATACGATTATTCTCCACAGGCGGCGCAACAATACCAACGCACGCAGCAGCGTATCTCTAACTGGGCTACGGATACCGCTGCGAACTCGCACAAGTACAAATCGCCGTTCGTTCCCCGCTCAGACGTGCAAGACTCCTACCACACCTCCAGCCGGGACAGGCACCGCTCGCCATCGACGTCGCGCCACTCGTCCTCGTCCCGCTCGTCGTCCAAGTCGCACCCGAAGCACGACCGCCGCCAGCCGCAGCGCTCGTACTCGCACGACAACCACGAGCCCGTCATGCGCTCGCCGCTGCGCGCCAACACGCTCGCGACCATGACGCTCGTCTCCCCGAACGACTCCATCTCGCAGGTCATGGCCCCCACGTCGCGCCGCGGCCACCACGCGCGCGCGCAGTCCCACTCGCCCTCGCGGCATACCAGCGCGCGCGCGCGCAACCACCGCCGGACGCATACATCCGGCGGCGGCGGCGGGTACGTCGTGCAGGTGCAGAGCCCGCACGGGGTGTACCAGGTGAACGCCGCGCAGCCGGGCGGGGGCGGGTACTTCCAGCCGCAGCCGCAAGCGCAGATGCAGATGCAGCAGCCGATGCAGCAGCAAGTGCAGCAGCCGGCGGCGTGGATAATAGACCCGCGGACGGGCAAGGTGCAAGCTGCCGTGAGTTTTTCACATGACGTACGACGGGATTTCATGACTGACTGACTGATCGATCGATCGTAGTACGCCAACGTTGTGGTGCCACAAGCACAGCAGCCGGCTTTCGTGTATCCGCCCGCGCCGCATCCGGTGCAGGAACATCACGGCGGTTGGTGGAAGCGGTTGCTCGGCAGCAGCAGCACGGGGAGTGGCAGTGACAAGCGGCATGGCCGGACGATGAGTCGCTCGAAGAGATAGACTTTGGATCCCTAATCTACATATCGGAAACCATATACCCTAAAAGCATCTATTACCCACATATAGAAGACGTTCGTGTATAGCAAGTAGTTTAGTTACGTTCGACATACCCACGACTGGTGAAACGTCGCGGCTCAGTTGACTAGACACATCTGATGTACAGTATTGATAAGATGATTCGATTCGATTCGATTTGACTTCTGATACCACAAAACTACACACAACAAGCAATACAGAACTAGGCAAACACAGGGAACTCGCTGATCCTCAGCTTCGTGGACTAGGTAAAAGACAATTAGCACCAAAACACCCTGGAACAACGAAGCCCACTCACCCCATACGGCGTCAGCGTGATCGTCGTCTTGTTCCCGACACATGCCGGGCTCGTCGGCGGGCTCGCGGCGTACGTCGCACCCGCGACGCCCCAGCTGACCACGCACGCGGTCGCGGTGATGCTGAGCGGCGTCAGGCCCGAGTCGAACACCGGCGACGGCAGGACACCCGACGACGGCGGCTTCGAGGCGAACTTGAGGCTGTTCGGGTCGATCGCGTACTGCCACGCGGCGGTCGAGTCGAACTCGAAGTCCTGCGCCATGCTCTGCTGTGCGTTCGTCGCGAGGACGGTCGTGCGGCGGGGGACTGGGCGTGCGGTGTTAGCGCTTGGATGGCGGCTCGAAGTGCTCGTTCGGATACTTACTGTCAAAGGCATAGTTGAGCGGACCACGGTGGACAGCAACCGAGCCGTGAGGCCGGGATTCTGTGATTTGGTGTTAGATCGGGGAGATTTGCCATGTGAGCGAACGCACCGATAGTGATAGCGGCGGGCAGGTTGAGGACAAACGTAGTCTTTCCGGCTTTGGCGGAGACGGCCTGCAGTCCATTGACGGGCGAAACGGCTGTGGCTTTGCCCCCGTTGATGGCGATGGTGCCGTTCACAACCCAGCTGGGGATACGAACGTAGTATGTGAACGCGGCGTGGGCGTTGATCGTCGTGGTCAGGGTGTCCGAGAATGGATATAGTCTGGAATGGAATCCCTGTCAGTCTCAATTTTTCATCCCAACGGCCGGAGCTCACGTCGCAACATTGACCGACACGGTGTTGGCTGCGTCTCTGGTCAGATGCGACCGCAAAAACAGGAGAGCGACATACAAGTTCCGAGTGTGACGGAAGTGGTGAACGGCCCCAGATACAGGTGGACCAAGGAGTTCTTGTCCGGAGTCGTCACAAATGCGCTGAGACACGATGAAAATATGAGAAAAACACGAGTGAAACATGCGCACTTGGTGATGAACTTCGGCCAGCCCTGAGGGTGGTTGACGGTGCAGCATCTGACTTCGATTAGACCTGGTTGCAATTAGGGACAAAGCAGCAGCAGCTCACGGGTAGTTCGGCTCGAGACCAAAGACGTTCGAGTACGGTCCGTCCAGAGGGAAAGGGTTGTTACCCATGTTTCCGGCAAAGATCTGGTTCTGTTGCTGCAGATATTGGCGGTTCCACATATCTGTGCAAGTATCTCGTTCAGCGGATGATCCCAATAATCGAAACAACGGCACTCACCGCCAGTAAGCGTGGCAGGGAGCGCGTTGTACGCAATTCTCTCGACCCGATCGGGGAACTTGGGATCGCCCATGACCTGGTACATGAAGGAACCGGAGAACATGGTCTCGACAACAAGGCAAAGCTCCGTGCTAGATCCCCTCAGAACGGGATGTTGCCAATTAAAACACCAGAGACTCACCCCCGGATAGCCTCCAGACCCGCGAGATACTCGTCGGCAGCATAGATACCAGATGGGCGACCGTGGTATTGGAAAAGCAGATCCCAACCCTGGCTCGCGACGTTGAGATCTGCGTAAGATTTGTAAAATTCCCGTCCAATGATGAGATGCAGCACGGACCAGACTGGTTCTGCGTGAACCGATACGTCGCCGGGAGAGCCTTCAGTCCTTCGGCCAAGTTGACACCGTGCCACTACATCAAGGATCAGCCGAGTAGACTTGGAGTGGAGGAGACACGCACCGTGAGCGGCAGATTGAAGGGGTTGGGCGTGTTCTCGACTAATATGAAGTTGAGGCCATGCATCCAGAATACTTTCCGCTTACTACTCACCGGCTCCGGTGGGGAAGTACTGCAGAAATAGTCAAGCACCGCGACATCACCCAGCGGCGGCAGCTTACCTGGGGCAGGAACACCTTCTCCCACGGCACTCCCGTGTACTTGAGCTGCTTCATCGTGTCGATCAGCAGTGCCTGGCTGGTCGCATCTTTGGGGTGGTTGTCGAACAGCCTGAGAGAAGCGTCAGCCATCCGACACGACCCCTCGGCTCAAAGGGCACCGATCCGCACCACTGCAGGGCCATCACGAAATCCTCCCTGTGCACGAGATCAGATCAGATGAGGGTCGGAGAGACAAGATAAGACGCGGCGCACCAGCGAGTCGCGGTCCAGGCCTCCACTCCCGTGTTCTTGCTGTGCAGCATCGAGTTGGCGAGCGTCACAAACTTGTACATCGCATCGACGACCTGGGTGGTGACCTCAGGGTGGATCTCCGTCATCTGCATAGCGCCGAAGAAGAAGGGGTATCTGGCGGGCCGAGTCAGCCTACGGACACTAGGAGGCAATGTGGGGAATCTCACCTGCCCCAGAGGTAGCGCGGCTTCGTCGTGTTGACCTCAGGGCCCAACCAGCCGGTCGAGTCCTGGTGGTCGAGGACGTACGTGAGGAACTGAGACACTCTGGCATTGATCGCGGAGTTGTTGGCCAGAAAGCCGTTGGGGACCATCGCGTTGAACCAGTAGCTGCCCGCTGTCCAGCCATTAGATACTCGTCCATACCAAGAAAAGCCATGCTCGCCTTCTTCCAGATTGGAGTAGAACGAGTTTCCGCCCATCCAGTCGGTTTGTGCAACACTGCATGACGTCAGACGCCTGAGCGGCCGCGAAGAACACAGGGCGTACTAGTTGTAGAACTCGTGCTCGTGGCCCGCCAGCCCGTTGGTCTGGACCATTAGCTGGTCTTGGAGCCATCCGCTCGCCCGAATCCCACCCAGCGGGATGGGGAGGTATTTCTTCGGGGCAACTGTCGATACGGTCAGCGGCAGAAGGGCGTTAGAACGTGCACCGGGACTCACGGGTCTGAGCAGAGCCCAGGGTAAGCAACAGCGCACCGGTCAGGACGCTAAGCATGGTTGCGTTTCTTGGAGGAGCAGCGCAGGACGAAGTCCCATTTTATAGATGACGCTGCGTCCTTATGATGGAGAAGCCTGATCGGTGGGGCACCTGAGTACTGAAGGCCATCGAAGCACCACCAAGTCGGAGCACAACGGACCGCTGAGGGAGAAGACATGACGAGGAACTCGTCCCCCGCCTTCCCGAGTCCAACACGGCATGACGAGGCGCCGGAGGAGACGCAAAAGCGAGCTATCGCCCGCCGCCTGGGCATGCGCAGCGCACCACGGTCAACAGGGCGCAGCGCGGAGCCGCGGCGCGGATGCAAGTCGGAGCCGGATGCGTAATTCGGAGCCTTAAGAAGCCCAGAATGCTCATGTGGCATGCGCTGAAGAACGCGAACGCTGCAGAATCTGGGTCCGCAAGTGGCACGAGACCCTCATCAGTCTTCACGGATGTCCGTCATCCAGGTGATCCACCGGGACTGCATCCTGGACGGGTGCAATGCCTCCCCATAGGCTACGAGACAGTGGCGGCCTGTGCGTGCTTGGACACTGGTGGCTTATGGATGGAATGGGGCGAGCTCCATTACACTGCATCTCCGCCTATCCGCGCACCTGACCACAACCCGGGATCCATACAGCAAGTCATCCAAGAGAAGCACGTGTGTGGCAGCTGTGGTGGAATCTGCCAGCTGCCACTGGAATGTGACTATCAGTCGATACGGTTGCGCAACCGTGGGCGCTCAGTTGGGGCTGGACAGCGTAGTGGCAGTGCAAGTGATCAGGCTAGAACGTCACGTTTTACATGTGATCCGTGACAGGACGTGCTGCACACCCAACGACAGCCTTGCGCCGCAGACCACAGACCATTTACAAAAATAGCCATAAAATGAGACAGGTCCATAGCTTTCCTGCGTTTTTCCCTAGCTTGCAATCATATTAATGTCATCTTTGACCTTTTCGCGCAATGAACCGTTCCTTCGCTGAGATGCAGGCGAGCTATCACATGTCTACTTCCTCCCCGCCCGCTTTTTGTCCTTCGCCTTTTCCCTGTCCATGGCCTTCTCCTCCGCCCGCTCAGTCTGAATCGACCCATACACCTTCCGCAGACTGTCGTTGTACGCCCTATCCTTCTCCTGCTGCTTCGCCTGCTCGACACCCGCCAGGAACCGCGCGTCCTTGCGCAGCTCGCGGATCGCGCCCTTGCGCTCCTGCTTGTATTGGTTCCGCAGCTTCGCAGCCTCGTTCTTCTCGTGGTCCGGGTCCTGCCGCCGCAGGTAGTTGGACTTCGTCGCTTCGAACTTGGGCACGTAGGTCGGGATGGGGATGGGCTTGTGCGCCTGCAGCAGCAGCGGCTGCCGCGATTCCCGCGCGAACTTGAGCAACCGCGTGATCATGTCTGTCGTCGCAGTCAGTTGCGTCTGTAACGCACGTCAGTTGGTTCTAGTTTCTGAATTGGGTATCCACGTACTTTGAGACTGATGGTGTCCCGGACGTGAGTGAGGATCTCCAGGATCGGTGTGTACAGCTCGATAAAGCCCTCAAGCCCCTTGTACATGTCGGCAAATTGCCCAAGAACGTTGACGGCGAGGACCAAGAGCTGGGCCTTGGATTCCTCCGTGGGTTTATCCGCAGTGAGGATTTTGACGAGCTCCGCCTTCCCCACGTCCTGTGGGGCTCCCTTACGGTTCATAGCGAGCGGTCGGCACAGATCGGACCGAAAGTCCGGCGCCGCGAAGAAACCAGGCAGTGCCGCTGCATCCTTGTACCCATGCGGGGCCAGATGCAACACACTGTTGATCGCAAAGTTGACCGCCTCGGGCACGAACCGCTTCGACAGCTGCTCGAACTGCAGGAAGAGCGTGCACACGAACAGGCCGCTGGCGATGTCGCTCAACGACCGCACACGGCCCAGCCCCAGGTACGCGCCCATCAGCACACGCGTCGGCGAGACCACGGCGTGGTTCATGTCGCTCGTCGGCCAGGTCGCCCCAATAACGCGCAGGAGTGTCAACTCCGGCAGGCCCGGCCACGTCTTGGACTCTGGGTCAAGCGCGCCGCGCGACAGTCCCCGCCGGAGGTTCTTGTGCATCAGCGTGAGCTTCGCGACGAAACTCTGCGCTGCTGGGATCGGATAGGCACGGACCATGGGGAAGAGGTGAGGGAGGAGGGCGGTCACGAGCGGGAAGTTCGGGGACGGTGGACAGGATATGTACAGGATGTGGTCGATGAGCACAGATGTCAGGGTCTGCAGCTTAAATTTATTTTCTGGCGCCAGACTCGTGTGATACAGTGTCCGGATCCGTTGCACGACGGTGGGCACGTCCTTTTCATCGACAGCTTCTAGTATCTCGAGGAGCTCCTCGTGCGTGTCTGGACAGGGGAACGTGAAAGGCAGTTCTTTTGCTCGTGATTTGCCTTTGTCCTTGGATTTTTTTGACGATGCGACGAGCTCCTCGTGGTCGCCCTCGACTTCGGACTCTGGTTCTTCATCGTCATCCTCGTCTCCGTTTCCTTCTCCATCCTCGTCCTCCCCTTCATCCTCATCCTCGTCGCTATCCTCGTCATCCTCATCCTCGTCGCTTTCCTCATCAGCCGCACCTTGGACATCCAGTCCAGTGCCGATACCACCCCAATCCTCTTCGTCGTCCTGGAAATCGTCGTCCAAATCGTCACCACCGCGTCTGCGCTTCTTCTTCGACCGCCCGCCTTCGTCCTCGCTGTCGCTGTCCTCGAGCCCCAGCATCCGCTTGCGCCTCTGCCGCTCCGCCTTCTCGAGAGCCTCCTTCTCCGCGAGCGCGACCTCCTCCTCCGTCTTCGTGCGGTCCTTCGGTTTCGCGCGCGCGTCGAACGCGAGCTCGCGTACCCGCTGGTCGTAGTCTACGTCCTGGGTTTCGATCGTGGCTTCGACGGACTTGAGAGGTGCGCCCTCGCCGAGCGGGATGGAGTTGCTACCGGACGCTGATGGGTCCGGAGCATAGATGAGGGCGCGGAGCGCGTCGAATTCCTGATCGAGCTCGTGCCGGACGTTGTCTCCTTCCTCGCGCTCCATTTGCCGGCGCATCTGGGTGCATAAAGCTCAGGGGGGGCAGAATCTGGAGTGGGTTTGGACATACCTTATGCTCCTTGCTTTTCGCGATGACTTCTGCCATGACTTCGGCTTTCGACTTTTGTCGGTCGGGCTGTGGGTGGATGTGAGGAGCGTGAGTTTGGAGATAGACGGGATACATACGTCTTCCTCCTCGTCCTCATCGTCAGAGAAACCCTTGAAATGAGTCCTTCTCACGACGTCCGCATCGATTTTACCTAGAAAGGGTAAGCTGGTATCTCGACTCTCGAACGGAGGGTGTTTCACCAGCTCCCGTCTCCTCCTCATCCTCGTCGTCTAGCGTGATACCCACAGGATCGAAGTCGTCCATCTTCGAGAGACTTTGCCCGTAATGCGTCAAGTCCTCTTCGTCCTCCAGATTGAATACATTCGTTTTCATCGTTTGCTGCCGTTCGCGCGTGAACCGCTCCAGCATGCGCTCTTCAAGCCCCATTGTCGGATCGTTCTCTCCGAACCGTCGGTCGACGATCCCTCCTGCGCGGCCCCGCTCTTCGAACTCCTTGAGCAGCGTTTTTTTCCGCTGCAGGCAAGCGTCGGGCACTGGTTATCGCGCCTAGACGGAAAGGGCGACGCACCTGGTCGAGCCCAGCCTGCTTGCTCTGCGACGGCTTCCCCGTGACACCCTTGAGCTTACGCCCGCCGACGTCGTGCTTGAGCCGGGTGACCTTTTCGTCGAACGGATTCAGGCGGCGGTGGATCTCGTCGAGCTTCGCGGCCTTTTTGGCGCGGTCCTTCTCGAGCGAGACGGGTGCGGCGCGCTTGCGCTTCTTGCTGTTCTGCGGGGGGCCTGTGATGCCCGCATTGGATAGCGCGGATTTGAGCTGGCTCAGTTGGGAGCCCTTGGCCATTTTGGTCAGGGAGAGAAATTACGACGGATCACGATCACGTTGGTCCATCCGATGGACGGGCAATCCACTAGGGTTAGGGCCAGATTGGGGACACTTTTGACCACACGACATCGCGAAATCTAGCCAACGAAAGCGATGATAACAATGGAGAATAGCATGATGCATAAAAGCTACGAGTCAGAGTCCGATTGAGCCCTCACTCGGGGACAAACAGGCGTATCAGCTCTGGGGTCCCGTATGACAGGTTCCGCATACAGATAGGGACAAGCGGGGTACCCAAACAAGTTGCAATCGCGGCAAGGAATTCTGCGAACGAAAGTACAGCGCGGATCGCACTGGCAGTCTCGAAGACGATATGTCTTGTGCCAGCAAGATGCCCCTCCCTGGATGTCTTCGTCATCGACTACTGGGCCCATGTCGAGGTACCTGACGATGAGCTGTGCGATATCTGAATCGTCTATGCGGCTCATATCGGGACGCCGACCAAAGCTTGTCGCATCCTCCATGATTTGGTACGCATATTCGGATTCAGGCTCGCCGGGGGATGATGCACTGAATCCTTCCACCCAGAAGTCGTCGCGGCCCATGTAGATGTGCCACAAGCTCATCCCGAGCGCATAATGGTCTTCAGCAAGGGTGGGCGGTGCCAATCCACCCGAGCGCGCGCGGTTGGCAGGCGAGTAAGGTAGCGTCGGCCCGTCTGTCTCGTAGCCGTCACCAACGACGCACGAGTAGCCAAAGTCGCAGAATCGGAGCGTACTGTCCGAGCAGAGGAGGATATTGTCTGGTTTGATGTCACCGTGCAGCAGCCCCTTGGCGTGAAATTGCTGCGTTAACGCGCACAGCTCGTGTGCGAGGCCGACGCGTTCCCTCTTGAGCATCGTGGGCAGTGCGGCTGAGAGCACAGTCTCGCATGGCATCAACACTCCCACCACGCGATCGTCATTCGTCGCGAAGAGGCGTCCGATGAAGGGAACTGCGCAGTCTCCCGCCAGTTGTACGATAGCGGCCTCTCGGGTGATCTGCTCGGGAACGAGCATCATCTTGAAAAAGATCTTCCGAGTGCCTTTGACGAACATAAAATTGCGGCTTCGGTTGGCTGCTTCCGGCATCCCGAACTCCGAAGAAAACCTAAAATCTTCTGGCCATGCCCCGAACGGGGCATCAGCGTCAAACCGTTCTGTACATGAGGTTCACGACCTGAAGCCTCGGATTGTCAGATTTACTTGCCAGAGAAATTGATTTCAGTGCAAGAGAGTAGCGTTTTGGGAGGCGTGTTTTCGGTTTGGAGCTCGTCCGCCGTTAAGGACATAATCATGATCAGTGAAGAAGTTGAATGTCACGTTCAACGGCCGTTATGGGTCGTCACGTTCCTTCGATCTGTTACCTGTGGCCGCGCGGGGGACATGCTACCTGATTCTGTGTGTATGCTGAGAGCGTCTCGAAAGATCTGTCCAATATTTTGGCTCCGTGCACCAAGAGACACATGCTGCAGTGAAGACGGTCGTTTTTACCTCAAAATCAGCTCTTTGAGATCATCTATGCACCGGAAACCTTGCACAGTTGAAGAGCCGTGTGGACGTTAATGAAAAAACTTGCTCTACTCACGCTGTCTGGAACTATTCTGACAGCTTTCTTACTCCATGTGGACCGGTGGTGTTACAGCACACCAACATTCCACAAAGAACACCAGGGCTATGCCTACTGCACAAGCTTTTGATGTGCCAATGATAGTGAAGTATCTACTGTTACAATGATCCTCCATCCTGCGGAGTATGTGCGGATCCTGGGAGGCCAACAAATTTGAGTCAGCCTTCTCAAAATCACCTGAGTCGCGGGCAAAAGGAAAGAGATATCTATCTGAAGCTCACGTTTTACAGCTTCGGGTCGATGAATATGCATGCTACATAAATAGATGCCCGTAGGTAAAGGAAGTGGATATGTCCAGGATTCTCCTTTGAGACCCAGATTCGTCTGATGGGCTAATGTAATGCGCACCCGGCAGACACGGACTGTGGGTACACACATCACTGTCGAACTTTGTGATAGCACAACTTCCAAGCCGGGGGACTCTATATTATCTGTGGGGAGTCTTCAGAAGCATTTGGACAGCTACAACGTCCCGGCAAGACAAGAAACGGTCCAATCTATGGCATAGAATGGGCAGTGGTGTGATCTACATAGTACAGGGAGACTCTAGATAGCACTGGAATCGAACCAGTCGCTATTTGGTATACTCAAATAGCAGCTCGAGCCTCATATAGAAAGTGGAAAGACTTGGAATTCGAGCAAAACTACTGCCAAAATGAGTCGGAAGCAAAGATTATTGCTCCGATTAGCTCCGGTGGGTGGCCAGCGGTCAAGCTATTCCAGTCTCTACAGTGACAGATTCATCTTACACCGCAGCCCTACGAATGGTGGTCGGCAACGCCTGCCAAAAACGTGTGATCGCAGAAGTGGGTCCTTCCTCATCAGGAAGTCGGAGTCCCTATTACTTCCTCTTTCTTTCGATATCTCGTCGTTGCGTCTCCTGACTCTCCCATATACGAGCTTTTCCCGTTCTCGGGTCCTTTCTATGATTGGACTCGCCGGGCAGTATCCACGACTGGTCGCATTACGCGTCGCCCGCATCGCACGAGCAGTTCAAGAAGCTCCGGCTGTGGGTCGACACGCCCCGGGCCGCGCTTGTCCGCGTGCTGGGCCGCGACGTGCACTTCCCGAGCCGGCATATCCTCTACGGCGAGTGGCTCGCCGCGACGCACGCGATCCCGTACGAGACGCTGCCGGACCGCTTCCTCGCGTTCGATCTGTACGACCAGCGCACGGACACGTGGGCCGCTCGCGTGGCGCTCGCGGCGCTCCTGCACGACACTGCGATCCACCTTGTCCCGCTCCATTTGAAAAATTTGAGCTCTGATCCTGTTACGTCAACGCCCTATCATTGAACACGAGCACCCCCTACATTGCATGGAAGATCTGAACACGAGCCAAATAGCAGTAAACAACGTGACCGATTTCAGGAAGATGATTCATGAAGCTCTACGGGACTCGATGATATGTAACACCGTTCAGAAAGAGCCGAATTGGCGGACCGAGGTTCGCGGATCTAATACCATGTCACCCCCCCTGATTATCAGGAAGTATTCTGTAGTACGGCTCATGGCTCATGTCTGTGGATGATAAGAGATTAATCAAACACAGAAAAAGAAGGAAAATCGGAGACCACAGCGGGAATTTATTATCAAATCTCATTTGTTGTATGAAAAACTAGGCTTATCGAAACGATGGCGGTAGCACGATATAACGAAGGATACTTGGCGTGAGTCTGAAAGCTGTGCGTATCTTTGATTTCGGCATCGGCACTTTGGCCCGAGCCTTTTCGGAGTTAACTCCTCATTTGGACTACTGTTCAGCCAATGGTAATCAAAGGTTTTTCGCATCGAACGGTTCGGAGAAATCCGACTCCGAGATGCTCCGGTCTCCCACTCGGCCAAGTACGCAAGCTTCCTGCAAAGCTCTGTCTGTCAACGCAACCGTGGTTTCACTCTCTTCCTTCACTCGCTTGCAATCTATCTCGAGTCTTGTCGACTCTCATGGCCTTTCAATCACGATCGCTCCAACACGTACTTGGGAGACTGGGAGGAGACGATGCTAGGATTTGGGCTGGGTCCGGGGAGGAACACTTTGAACAGGGAACACATTGAGTAGAACATCCACACTGCATCCCAATGGACTGTCTTTCCTTCACTCTCACACAGGACTGCATTCTCTCATTCTCCCGGCTTTTCTATGCTCATATTCGGTGTTCACTTGCATTAGTGACTTCACTTTTACAACTGCGCTGGGTATCGGCATGGGAACTACGGGAACATGTTCAGTCTACTTCCTCTGTGAAGATTGTCTCTCCCTCCTCTTTCTTCGAGCCTCTGCCACTGCTGCATCGCCCAGCCGATACAAGTCCTCAATGACGGCTTCAGAAATACGGACGCGGAAAGTCCGAGCAATCTTGGGATGATCACAGGTGCATCGAGAACGATTTCCTTTACCTTTACACAGCCAACGCCGAGCGCAGTAGTCATTTGTGCACAACGCGCATCGGTCATCTCCTGCTTCTCGGGATTGAGCGGGCTGTGATTGAAACATCACCTGAGGCTGGTAGGGGTGGAAGCGAGGCGCTGCAAGTTTGGTTTGGCGTTCGGGTACAGCGGAGAATCGTCCAATTTGCGGGAATTGCTGAGCCACTGTCGCTGCTTGGTCTTGGATCTCGGGGCCCAGATGTGAGTTTTCAATCACCCTTGTGTTCGGAACTTCCTCTGCTCTCTGCACCTCGTTCGCTGGCACTATTGGCGGAATTGGCAAGTCTTCAGCGCCGTAATCCACATCATGTCCGGGAACGATGGGGATTCCAGCCGCCGCGGTGAACGATCCAAAATCGTATGTTTCTATCACAATAGGCTCAACTCACTGAGCCAAAACATTCACAGATGTGCGTACCTTCAAGGGACAAGTCAAGCTCATGCAACCCAGATGGAAACCGAATCGCTGCTGGTGCGTCCATCCGAGCTGTATTGGCAAGCATATTCAAGAACGGCTGTCGAGCCGCGAAATTGCCACCAGACGCGAGTGTTGCCAATTCCGAGGAGCGAGCAATCACTCGTTTATGGTGAGCTTCGAGCTGCGGAGGGATTTTGTAGTACAGTCGTTGATTTGTGTCAGTGACTGTGCGTGATTGTCCGCTGACCATCTTATTCCAGAAGGCAGCAAACTTGTCAAAATCAACGTTCTTCCAGCGTTCGTGACCCAGATGAGTTTGACTAGATTTTCGAAAGGATAGATTGTCAACGTGGGCTTTGAAGATGGTGAACTCTGCAAAAGTGTGCACGGGTAGAACAGGATAGAGTGTCAGTTGTCGCAATTGTAGATATCGATATTGGTTCGTTGGCTTGGTCGAGAGATGTGTGAGCATGTGCACTGGTGTATCGCGATGATGTGGAACACCCGTGATGTGAGGTCGAGGGAGTGTGGCTATATCCAAGTCTAATGCCAAGTCTTGAGAGATGGGAAGTATCCCAATTGTTTCGCTTGTCGCAATCCGAGTTGGAAGAACACGAGGGATAGGAAACGATGGGTTGACGCCAACCGCAACGGCAAGTTCTACAATCTCGTCACGGTCCCAGAGCGCATAGTGCCCACAATATTTCGAACCCGTACGGTTATGGAAGCCAACCTAACTGTCTATTAGTCTGTATTATGATTAGGATGGAATCCGGCACGAACCTGGATGTTTCTCCGTAGAATCCAATTTACAAGCAGGCATTCTGCAAGTTCTGCAGAAGCTTTCAATGATCCAAAGATCCGGCGAATTGCCATGTGAAATCCCCCCTCAATCGAATTGGTCCCACAGACGGTGCGATAAATGTTCAGCCCATCACGATCCTTGCCCATGAGATAATAGAGAGGAATACTGGGAGGATCGGACAGGTAACCGAGCTTGGCGGTTTCACGGAGATTTTTCCACTGATCCCGGGCTTCAGGCGTGAAGAATGAACCTGAACCCTGCCGTGTGGAGCACGTGAGGTTTGAATATGCGTTGAAGAGCTTGTCAAGGCGTGGCAGGAGGATATGGGGAGGGGGGATTATGCGGCGGATTCGACGATAAAGCTGTGATGCCTTTGCTTGTTTGAAATAATCCCAGCTGATTCCGTTCTTCTCAAGTACAGCACGGACGGCAGCTTCGTCACTTTGATCCCGAATGAAAATTGCCTCGCTGAAATCATGGGCAAATGCTTTGTATGCAGAGTTTTTCTTCGAGAGAAGACGTAAGACGCGATCCATGAAGTGTAGGGCATCATCTAGAACACGGCTTGGAAGCACTGGCGAGCTTATATTACGTTGCAGAAAGGAATTCCCACGGTTGAAATTGTCAATCAGTGATTCCTCGGACAACGTCTAGGCAGCAATTAGAATATTTTCCAAGTGTGGGTGAATGAAATTACCGCGTCCACTTCGAAGTAGACCTGCTGATCAAATGTGTTGTATGTGAACTGTGCATACTCATCCTCGTCTACATCCGCATCCGAGTCATCGTTTGATTCAGAGTTGGCAGAATCCAAATCACAAAGGCTATCATTCTCCGATGACTGAGAGCCGTTGTTCGGAATATGCGGAATGAATTCGGGATAATCCGTGACTTCAGTGGGCGGTGCAGGAACACCAATCGTATTGGCAAGTGGACGAACCCTGACAGGCTCAAATCTCCCTCGAGTGCGTAGTTGTGACGTTGAGACAACAATCGATGTCCCGTGAGCTGAAATCCACTCCAGAGTCTGTTTATGAAGTGAATGGATGTCCCCTGGGACAAGAACCTACATATCTGTCAGGAGAATCTTGCACAAGGGTAAAAACCGCTCACCTTGCTGATCTGAACTAATGATCGACTGGCAGTGATGTTAATTCGCTTCGTAGTACCCTGCACATCCATCACTGTCTCGAGAAACCCACAATGATTGCCGATAATCTGTCCCTCAAGGACGGGCTTACATCCATGGACAAGAGTGACTGGGTGACCATGTTTGGTTGCTTGCGCAGGAGAAAGAGGCAAGCCGACTGTGGACTGTGCAGCCAAATTTGCATAAATCTGCCATTGGCAGTCGATCTTGTCCCAGAGTCCGTCACCAAGTCTGGACCAAGTGTAGCAGCGCTTTAATACTGCACCAGCCAACGCGTGAAGCGTTGCAGTGTGATCATTCACTGCACCCTTTAATTTGGAGAGCTTTCCCAAATCAAGAATCGGAGGATTCCGTGAGTGCAGCACCGTCAGAAGATCGGCGAGATTGAAAACTGAGGCCAATCGTTCCAGTGATGCACGAATGTCATACCCGACTTTGATCAGAGACGGATTGGTGAGAATGGCAAGTAGGGAAGGAGGGAATTGTGAGCGCGTTTTGTATGCGGTCATCTGATGGAGCCCCGAATTAGCTTTCGGTCTTCGGTTCTTCAGCAAGAGCGATTTCCGTACCTCAAAGACAAGAATCTTATCAACTGTACGGACTTGGATACTGTCTATCCGTAAGCCGCGTTCATAATCCGTCGCTTTGATGGCAATAGCAAGAACATGAAGTAAATCGCTGGAAGACTCCATCGAGTCCTGTAGAATACCATTTGCGGTTGCTTCGATTTCGACTGCATCCATGATGTGTTGAGGGAGAATGCTTTCTGTGCGTCGAAAAGCGGGCAGGTCAGACCAGTTGGTGACAGGAGTAACATTCTTTTGCAGTTCTGCATTGATTCCTTCGTGAAAAACACGTTCCACTGTTTGCATTCAGCATAAGAAGATATTTTAGCAAGAAAATAGCGTACGTCGCGGGGAATCCGTATACAAAATCTGGGTAGGGGGATTCTGAGAGTCCGCCAAGCCTTGGAGAATCCGCGTGTACATCTCTTTCACGAATGACAAAGATTTGGTCAGTGTCAGAGAGTGTCCCCGCACTTCTTCGAATTCATTTATAACAGTATATGCCGCGTCGAATATTTTCTCGCCCTTGACACCACCCATATGCTTAAGGAACTACATAAGGGTTCAGAGAGCTTCTCGACGAGCGGGGATAAAATAGAGTAATCCATACCGCAAATGTATGATCAGCTTTTGCAATTGTCAAAGGCAAGCTGGCCACGAAACGGTCCACGAAGATGCGATGAGCGGACATGTAATCCGTAAACATGGATTTCAGATATGTCACGGAAGGAAGGGATCCGGCGTAATTCAAACGATCTGCAAATGCCGAGAACGATTGCTTCAATCTCCAACCATAGAAACTTGCGGCAATGAGGTACATGAGTTCCCAATCAGCATGGGATCGATGTTGAATTTCAGACACCAATTCCGCGAATGGCGCAGGCCCAAAACGAGCGGCAAATGTGTTCGTCATGAGACGCATCATGAGCTTTGAAATCGCACCGCGAGTCGAAATATACGCTATATTGACAATGATTAACAGACGAACTAAGATCCGAACCATTTGGAACATACCAGGAAAGGCTGCCTGTACGAAGCGTGGCAATTGCGCAATAATATGGGGGTCTGTGCCTTGGAAGCTCTGCCCGCACCCTTTGTTGTTATTCCGCCGTGAGTCGCAGATGAACCGATTTGTGTACAGGAAAAAATCCTCCGGAATAGAGCGCACACGACGAGCAATAGGATCTGTATTATATCCTTCACGTACAGTCATGAGTCCTTGCACCAAAGGAGAAAAAAACGCTCACCATTCAATGACAAAGCCTCGCTGCATGTGCACTTAAACCTGGAGGGATGTCCAGGCAAATGCATTGGTAGCCATATAAATGTGTCGCGGGCATATAGCTTAGCGGGTTCCAGTCCACCGGCGGAAGCATTTCCTCCCTGAAGAGAAAACACAGGATGGGGTGCGCGATCAAAGAATTGACCGTTCTTGTAGCAGAGCGGCATATCATACTTCTGAATCTCTTGAGATATCCGAGACTGAAGTTCTTTCAGAAACTTCTCTGACACGGATTCCGCAAGCACTTCGGCATCTCGAGTCTCGGCTTGAGCCGCTTCACTATTGGCGGATGGATTATTGTCGGTGAGCTCATCAACCAATGACTCATCCAGGCGCCGATCAGCACCCGCTGTAACATCCCCACGCTCGTCATTGGCTTCGAGAAAACCAATTCCATCTTGGAGTTGCGCCAACTCCGGAGGAGCCAGAGTACTCGGCTGATGCACTGTGTTTAAAATTAATGTGTAGATATATTGTTGAGCAAGTAAGAGCATACGCTCATGAGCAGTTGTCTGCCTATTAATTGCAGCCGTTGTTGGCGCAACACTAGACCAGAATGATGGACGTTGTGAATGTCCTTGGGTTGTCGTTGCTCCCATCACGGAAGGTCCCGAAGAACGAGGGTCTGTTGAGAACACTCCCAGAGCGGCAGGCCTTGATTGGCTACGAGGAAGGAAGAAGTTTGGAATTGGGGCTCCAGACACCAATCGCTGGGATGCAGAGGTCTTTGTTGGCTCACGGATTTGAGGTTCACTGACGGATGTGACAGGCTTTGGTTTCCGACCGGCACCAACACGAAATCCACCACGTCCCTGTTTGGGTGGATCTTGGGGAAGTTCATCCATCACTGGCTGATTCCGACGCGTCGCGACGTGTCGAAGCTTTGCACGCTGACCGCGATTGATTGATAAGAAGAAGGGTAGTATTACTAAGTAAGCCGAGGCTCGGAGACGATCGGAACAAGTCAACGGATCGGACGGATCAAGCACAGCCTTAGGCGTCTGTCCATATCGGGTACTGGTGCTCCACGGCCATGATGCATGAGCCTGTAGTACGACTGGAACGGTGCGAAAGTTTCGCATCAACCCGAGGTGATGCAAGAACGTACCGAGCTACTGCCCAGGCTCGACAATCCCATGTCCATCTACAGCGCGCTCCGGTCCAACCGCTCGTTCAAGGTCCTGGCCTCCGGCGATGCTACGGAAATCGTCCTTGCGAACCGGGGCCCCTGCCCCATTTAGCTTATACCGAAGTGCGATCCACGGGCGCGGCGCGTGTCCCCTCGAGAAGCCGGGTGCATCCAGCGCCTATAGATAAACGGAGCCGAATACAATCAATCCACTGCTCGCTCGAGAGAGCGAACCCAAGCCGCGCCTCTGATTCCTACTTGCTTGCAATGTCAGAGAAACGGTCCCCGGACCAGGACCAGGACGCGCACGCATGCGCACCAAGCCTGAGGCCCCCGCTGGCGAACGCGACCCCGGAATTCAACTTGAGCCGCTACACGCACACGCACACGCCCACGCAGATCCTCAGCCCCGAGCTCGCGGCGGCGCTCTCCGCGGGCCCGCAGCTGCGCGCGACGAGCTGGGCGGCGCTGCGGCTGTATGGGGTGCTGGCGGTCTCCTTCATGGGCTCGCTCAGTTTCGGATTCGACAGCAGCGGTGCGTGCGCGTGCCTTCCTTTCCTTCCTTTCCTTCCTTCCTTCCTTCCTTCCGCGCGCTTCATCTCGCTCTACCTGCTGTTCCTGAAATCGACCCCTTTTCCACAGTGGTCAGCTCCGTCAATGGCCTGATGTGCGTTCCGGCGGTTAAAACAATTATGTAACGCCGCCTGAAGGCTCGAGAAGCCAGTTCACAGAGTACTTTGGGCTGGAAGGCGGGGATATCGGCGGGGGACAGGGTGCGCACTCCCCTCATTTCCGCACTCGATGGTTCCTCTTCCTCACAGCGCTGTAGGAATCATCACCGCTATGCTATACAGGTCAGGGGCACTGTGGCTGTGTATCCTTAAGTGACGGAGATTAATCATGATTACGTCGTCGTCGTTAGCATCTTCTCGCTGGGGTGCATCGCTGGATGTTCCGTCGCCGCGCCCGTCGCTGACCGCTGGGGCCGCCGTAGAGGAATGGTGAGGATGCGACACACAGCTGCGCAATGTTCGGCCGCTGACCCAGCCGCAGCTCGTCGCGAGCGCCATCATCCTCATCGTGCGAAGGTCCCATCCACATCAAGTCCAACTGCTGACTACCAGATGACTGGTATGCTGCAGGGCGTGGCCGTCGTTACGGCCGCGCAGAGCCGCGCGTACCTCTTCGTCGGCCGTTTCTTCATCGGGTTCGGGTCGTCGCTGAACAACGCTGCTGCGTGCGTGCCCATTATCACCCGATCTCTCCAGATCGCCGAATGGTTTTCCAGGCCTGCGTATGTCGCGGAGATGTCCCCACCCCAGGTGCGTGTGGCCCTCCCTGGGTCTCTTTGAGATCAGTACCTAACTGATTTGAAAGTGGCGCGGCCGTCTTGCGGGAATGTAAGCTGCTTGATATTTCTCGGGTGTCGACCCTCATGAACACATAGATATAACAGTCAGACCTTGCATATACTACTCGACTCAAGCCAGTGACGATGACGCCCAATTCTAGCGTTCACGTTCGTTGGATCCCTAACCTGCTCGGGTCTCGTCATCGGCACGGGCCGCATCAGCTCAAGTCTCTCCTGGCGGCTCCCGTTCGCCATCCAACTCGTCCCGACGCTAATCCTCCTCGTCGGCGTCTTCTTCATTCCCGAGGCGAGTAACCCACATCGTCTTCCCTCCAACCGATCCATCTCACCGCCCAGCGCACTGCACCAGTCCCCCCGCTGGCTCATGTCCGTCGGCCGGCCGGGCGAGGCGCGCAGTGTTCTTGCCAAGTACCACGCCGCAGGGGACTCGGATGCGCCGCTTGTCGTGCTTGAGTTCCGCGAGCTCGAGCAGTGCATCGGGCCGGACCGCGCCGGCGCGCACCGTTGGTGGGACTACTCCGGCCTCGTCAATTCGTGGGGCGCGCGGTACCGGACGCTACTCACGTCGTATCTGGCGCTTTGCTGCCTGCTGTCTGGCACAGGCATCTTGTGCGTGATTTTCGGCGCAGGCTGGTTTGGATCTGGCGGCTAGACGCGCACTCCTCTTGACAGCTACTTCGTCACCGTGGCTTTCGACTTGGCTGGAGGCTCGTCATTTCTTTTCTGACGACGATGCGTCGAGGCTGACCCAGGCCGCAGTGGCAACCCAGAACGCCCGGCTCGTGTTTTCCTTCATCAGCATCGCCGTCGGCGCGGCTGGCGCGCTGAGCGGGGCACTCATCGCCGACCGAGGTAATCGGCTTGCACCCGACGTCCTGATAGACCACTCACGCCATGCACCGCAGTCGGCCGGCGGGCACTCTGGCTGGGAGGCAGCACGGCGTGCACCGTCGTCCTCGTCCTCACCGCAGGTCCGTCCCCGCGTCGATGGCGGACCCGAAGCTGACGACGGCGCAGTCTTCATCGCGCGCAAAATCCACGCCGCGGCCGTGTCGTTCCTGGGTGCGTCTCTGCTGCCTTCCCCGTCGATCTTTCGGGAAGACCGCTGACGCACGCACCGCGACGACAGTCCTCTTCAGCTTCGCACTGAACATGACGTACATCCCCCTCCAGGGCATGTACCCCGCCGAGTGCCTCGGCTACGCGCACAGAGCCAAGGGGCTCGCCCTGTGCGTCCCCTCCTCTCCTCCTCTTTCCCCCGCTCCCGCGATCGTTCCGGAGGCTTGACTCGCGGCGCAGATTCGCGCTGATCGAGAGCCTCGCGGCGCTCATCAACAACTTCGCGGGGTCCGTCGCGTTCCAGCGGATCGGCTGGCGCTACTTCCTCGTCCCCCTCGCGTTCAATGCGGTGCAGATCGCCGTCGTCTGGCTGTTCGCGGTCGAGACCAAGGGCCGCACGTTGTGCGTCTCCCGCTCTCTCGCCCCGTGGAGATCCTGGCTTTGTTCATGCATTTGCAGGGAGGAGCTGGATTCGATATTCCAGGCGCCAGATCCGGTCGCTGCTTCGCTCAACAAGACGCGGCGGGCGTATTGAGTTCGTTTGCTTGTATTTGGCCAGTGTTGGAATCCGATCTCAGTTTCCCGCACTGCATTCCAGACATCGCCGGCGGGTGGGATGTGCCTGCAAAAGCCGTTTTATGTCGAATTCTCGGCCCTTCATTATGCACACGAATCGTTGAGGCGACCAAACCATAAGTAAAGTAATGAATCCAGTAAACTACGGCACGACTCTCGACTGTCAATTGCCTGATTTGCTGCGTTCCGAAACGTCCTCACAAACAGTCTGATCCTACAAGATCTCAACACAAATCAACCCCCAAGGCGTCTCCGCGAAACGAACTGGTCTTCTGTCTTCTCCCCACACAACACCATCTGCCCCGGTCGAATCGCCGCATACCGTTTCGGGTCCGCACCGCAAGTGCAGTTCACCGGGGGCTCTATCGTCCGTTCCGGCAAGAACTGCATGGTCTGATTAACGCCTTCGAGGGTGTAGATAGCGATGCGGCAGCGTACATTCCCGATATCATTGAGCGCGGGCTCCAGCAGCTCCGTCGCCAGGTCCAGTCCCCGCAGCTTCTTCCTTTCAGCACCTAGCCGTCCTCCCAGCTCCGTCCTCCCCATATCTGTCGCATCAATTCTGTCTCGCCACGGAACGCGCGAGTTTCTGACCCTTGTTTGAGAAACGCAGCAGGTGTTCTAGAGTTCAAATACACACAAAGTCCGCAGCAACCCGATGGTTTGGCTGTGCATTTCAATACTCATGATCAGTCATCGGCTGCTGACTCACAACTTGGCTGTGATGAAGACAAAGAACAAAAGGAGATCGTCGTGGTGGCCCTGTGAGTATACGATCTGCTGCTGCTGCTTCTGCTGCGAGGTGGCGGCAGACGACATACCACTTCAGGATCCGCGTGCGCGGTGATCGCTGCAGCGAGCATAGACAAGAAGGGAAGAACCGCCGTCTCGAGTGCCATGAATATCACTCTATGAATCACCGTCGTCGAATTTTCCAAGTCGGTGCTCGTCTTGCGAAGGAAGCTTGTCACTGTGTCCTTTCGAGTTAGCCACCGAGCCACCGACGAAGGACGGGTACTCGCGTATCACGGCAAAGCTGAGGTCCAGAACTGGTCGATATGAGGTCACCAGAGCGCAAACACCGACGAGCGTACCAGACGTACCGGCAGACACGATGACCCAGTAGGAGAAAACCGTGAGCGTCTTCAGAGCGTATGATCAGTCCGACAGTCGCCTCATCACTTCCACGTACATCTCTGAACATGTTTTCCAATCTTTCATCCAGCTATCAAGGGGCGTATCAGGCATCTTTCTGGTCTGCGCAAGAATCACAGTACTTGCTGGTTCTTTGTATACGGAAACTCTAACCCAAGAGTGATGCTCTGCGGCATGATCAGAACGATGTTGCAGCGGGGAAATGATCGACTCGCAATGTATAACTGGGCTCCCACGCCACTTATCCATAGGACTGACAGCGGATAGAGCACCCAGGGGCTGTAGTTGACCGTCTGTACTCGGCGGATGGGGTGAGCACCGACGTCCAGGTCTAGCCGCCAGCACGGACAACGCACCTTCCAGCAACGCTTGATATAAAACACCTCGCACAGGCAGCATATCATCCCATTCAGAAAGAAATCGACCCAGACGAAAGAGCTGCCCGCCTAAAACGCAACGACAATCAGTATCCACAGTGGCAAGACCGATGCACTCCCCGCCGACTGACCCACGGCTCGTGCGACACGGCAACAGTCCAGAGCTTGTAGTCCTGCAAGATCGTCTGCAAGCTACACGCCCGCCTCACATCAGCGCGCGCAGATTCATTGGGCCACGCCGCGGCGAGAGCACGCACGTCGAGAGCAGGACGAGCGCCAGCACGTACACGCGTTTGCGCGCCACCTCGTCGCCAAAGTCCTCCCAGTACTTGAGCCCCAGCGCGAAGACGAAGCCGAGGCAGAACGAGTGCGCGATGCCGTCTAGGAGGAGCGCGCCGGGCAGGGGGAATTGGTAGTCGTGCGGCGCGTTGGAGAGGGTCGATATCGGCGCGCTGGGAACTCGCTGCGAGAAGGGAGGTAGGGGGCTTGGGCGATTGTACAGCTTGGGTTCAGACATCTGCTGTTTATCATCAAAGCTGGGACAAGAAGAGCGAAGCGTCGGAACGCGTCGAACCTGAGCGAGATTGCTGACGTCATTGGCTTGGGGGAATCACGTGTGCCTGAGATTTCATGAGAGCTGATTTGACTTGCGGCTCCAGGCTTGAGTGAGCGCTCTCCGATCGTCGGGCACATTGCTCGAGATCTAAAGGAGATACAAAATTACAACCGATTACATAGGTTATTACAAAGGAGATACAAAATACCCAATCAAGCAGTCGAAGCAAAGGAGGCCTCGTCGATATCCACTGCGGGATGAACCATATAATACATTTTGACATTCTCGTCAGATGGCTGGCTTTCTTCATCCATCGAGGGCAGCGACTCTTGAACGTCGCCCTTGACCTCGAGGAGATAGTTGTCCTGCGGAATGTTAGCATGTATTAGGGTACGCACTCGACCGCTACTCACTTTGACCAGCTTCTTCAACATCTTCGTAATCAGCTCCTTCTCGTAATCAGCGTCGCTCTCGTCTTGCATCTCTGGCTCCCTCAGCTCCAGGTACCAGTCGATAAGGTCGTCCCGGTCGACACCACTCGTGACCCCCCGCTGCTCTTGTTCGGAGATGTGCATGACAATGAGGTTTTTCAGGTTGATGAACTGGTCGTGTGTGATCACCATCCGTCGCTTCGCAGGCGCTGGAGCAGCAGGAACGGCCGAATCGCCTAGGCTACCAGCAGCAGTTTCCGACTCAGACGTCGCGTGGGCCTGCGAATAGGCCGGCACGGGCAATGAGCTGCCTTCCAGATCATCGTCGTCAACAGCAGCAGCAGCAGACATCTCGATGTCGTTATCGTCAGCGACGTCTGGTGCACCAGCCGTCCGTCCCCGTTCGCCTTCGAGCTCTTCCTCGTCAAAGTCGATGTCGTCCTGCTCGACGTGGATGATCGACTGTCGTAAAAGACTGTACGCTTCGCGAACATACGCTGGGATGATCTGAGAGCAGGTCAATCCTGGCTGTCCAGCTCTGATAGATAAGTCAAGCATCAGCGCACCTCATCCTTGCAGTTGGCTCGTGCAATGGCCTCACTCAAACGGATCATACTCTCCAACTGCCGTACAGTGATCCGGTACGAGTTTTTCCCCATCCCGGTGGCATCGTCTTGCCTCAGAATCCGGTACTTTTCAACCAACACATCCGCAGCTTCTGCAGTCAGCTGACACGAGCCGTCAGCAAGCATCCACCATGTCCGCACAAGAACTCACCTTGGGATTGAACGTCCGCGCAAAGCGAATATATCTCTGGAGCGCCTCAGTGCTGAACTCGGGGTTGATGGCCTCGTTCCGGAAGCGGTGCACATTGACGATATGTTTCGCAATATTGATGTCCGTCTTCTCGTCGCATTCGTCCAGCACGACAAAGAATAGATCGAATCGACTCATGATCGGCGGTGTCATCTGTACATTACTGCGCAGCGACTTTTTGCGATCGTATCGTCCGCCGATCGGATTGGCCGCAGCGAGAATCGACGTCCGTGCGTTCAGCGTCGCGTGGATTCCGGCTTTAGCGATGGAGATCGTCTGTTGCTCCATCGCTTCGTGAATAGCGACCTGGTCGGCAATGTCCATTTTGTCAAACTCGTCGATCGCGCAGATGCCGTTGTCCGCCAGCATGAGCGCGCCAGCCTCGATCGTAAAGTCGCCCGTTTCCTCGTCCTTGACGACTGCAGCAGTGAGACCAGCTGCAGAAGACGCCTTTCCTGAGGTGTACACCGCACGAGGAAGAAAAGAACAGATGTATCTGGAATGGACGTCAGCGTACATGCAGCAAGCAACATGGAAATCACGCACTTGAGAAACTGCGACTTTGACGTCGAAGGATCGCCCACGATGCAGATGTTGATATCTCCACGCAAGTGCATCCCCTCCGGCGTTTGCTTATGCACGCCGCCCATGAGCTGTAGGAGCAGTCCCTTCTTGACAATCTCGTGCCCGTAGACTGTCGGCGCAATGCTGTTCACCAGACGCGTGTACATGTGATCGCCGTTGATCATGTTCTTCAGCTCGTCAAACTCGGGCTCCGTCAGACTGTCCAAGAAGGCCTGGGCGCTGTCCTCCGACGAGTCGTCCTCCCCGCGGATGTTCGTCCCGTCACGGCTGTCGGCGTCTTTCACCATGCAGGCCAGAAACGCCGTCTTGTACTGTAGGTCCCGCACTCCGAGACTCTTGAGACCGGTTACACCACCGCTAATGCCCCCAGTCGCTGCACCCCCACCTGCACCTCGATTAGCCTCGCGTTGAAGCTGCGCGGCATTGCCCCCGGGCAAGCCAAGCTGACTGACGTCAGGCACGACGATGAATGTGCCCGTGAAAACGCATTTATCACCAGCTTTGGCACGCTCGACCATTTCGGAGCGCAGGATCACGTCGAGAGAGCGCGGCATAGAGCCAGTGGGGATTTCAGACGGATTCTCCTGGATTCGTACTTTTTGCCAATCTGTGAATCGCGACGTATCGATCTGCAGCTTCCAAGCTGTGCGATTACCGCATGTCGGATTGGGGCAGAGCGAAGGCTTGAAACTGTGTTAACATGGAAAGAGAATACATCTTGGCGGCTCTTACCTCGGTGTATTTGAATTGTTGCTCGATTTCGTCGACGATGCCACTGCATATCTCACACACGAAGCTTCCGAAGAGCAGTTCAGGCCGGACCTCACTTGTCCGAGTCACCGTGCCCCCGATGCTCATGAGCGTACCGATCTTCTCCGTTCGAAGCTCTCGGATCCCCGACGTAAGAGGAAGATTATAGAAGGCGACATTGAAATCCCGGGACTGCAGGTTCGCAGAATCGGTAGTTGCGGCACTGGGATTGATCTTCAGGTATTCGGGTGCGTATTCAGTGACGAGATTGACGAGAGCACGGCGCAGATATGGCAGGAATCGGTAGTACTGTCTCTGCACGGCGTTGGACAGGATGTCGTCTGCCATGAGCAGGTGGCCGAAATCGACGTAGAGCGTTGTGAGGTTGTATTCGCGCATGGTGTAGATCTGCTGAACATAAAGCAGCTCCGCATCTGCTTCTCCAGGCGCGTCGCCCTCTGAGCCGGGCGTTGCCGCTAGTGCGACGCGTTCCGTGAACCTGACGCGTGAATGAGTGGGAGCAAAGATCGCGGCGAAGAGCGCGCACGTTTTGAGGAACTTTTCAAAAGCCTCGGCCACGGACTCTCCAACAGCATCCTTGACAGGAGGCACGTCGATTCCCTGGGTGCGGGCCTTTCTTCGTCGCCTAGGGTCCCCGGTTTCATCACCCAAGTCGCCGTCCCCTGCGGCCTGAGGCTCGTCATCATCCAGAGAAAGAGCATTGGCAGTAGGGCGTTGAGTTGATCGGCTCGCGGTGGGGCTCGAAGGAGCGAGAAGGGGATTGCTCGAAGGAATGCCGGCAGGAGAGCTGGTAGCCATGGTGGGCCGCGAGAAAACGCGTTGTCACTCTGTGACGTTACGCGATTTGATCGACACCTGCCAGTCATCCATCCCCACTCGAAATAACCGGTCACGGCACTACCTCCGAGTCGACGACCACCCCTACTATGGACGACCTAGAGCCCCTGGATCCTTCTTATGTCGAAGACGTTCTATCTCGATTGCCATTCGTGAGCATCTCTGGAGTCATCAACGTGCGCGATCTCGGTGGGCTTGCTTCCACCACGTCGCCTGGCTTCGCGACGAAACCCCGACTGCTATACCGGTCCGCAGAGCTCGCTAAGATTACGGAAGAAGGCGGGTGCTGAACCCTCCTATCCCGCACGGGATTATAATCTCCACACAGGCAAAGCACAGATGAAGGACTTGGGTATCACCGCCGTTTTTGACCTGCGCTCGGACACGGAGATCGAGAAGTACAACACACCGCTGCCAAGTGCGCCTGGATTCTCGGCTCTCCGAAGATCCCCTCTGATGTCTTCCAGCTATCGAAGGCGTTGAAGTCCACCATGTGCCGGTGTTCCAGAAGGAGGATTACAGCCCCGAGATGATGGCCAGGTGCGTCTGCATTCTCCTCCATCCCTAGTTTGCCCAAGCGACTTACGCTACAACCCAGACGATACCAGCTCTACGCCAGCGGGAAAACCGAGGCGAGTCTTGTCTGGCAGAGGCGCAGCAGCTGCTCAATCTGATCCCTTCCCGCATCTAGGCCTTCATGGAACTGTGAGTGCCAGCTGACGACTCTGATCCGGATCGCCGCCAATTATGAACGGCCCAGGTACTCGCAGATTCTGGACAGTGGCGGTCCGGCGTTTGGTTCCATTTTGCGCCACGTGCGCGACCGCCCAAGCGACGGATGTCTCTTCCATTGCACAGCCGGAAAAGATCGGACTGGGGTTATTGCTGCCATCCTACTGAAGGTAAGTCCGGTATAACCGATCAGGCATTTTTCGGTCTTCAACGTGGACGGATAGCTCGCCGGGGTGGACAATCAAGCTATCGCCCATGACTATGCTCTCACCCGCATAGGTCGTGAGCCGGCTCGGGAGATGATCATGGAGAGATTGTCAAAGGAACCGCTCTTCGCTTCGAATAGCGAAGCAGCCATGAATATGTTCACTTGCCGGTAGGTGCCTTACCCTAGGTCATACATTCTTCTCATCTCGTTTCTCAGATCAGTGACTATGTCAGCTTTCCTCGACTTACTCGACGCCAAGTACTCTGGTGCCGAAGGATACTGCAAGAACATCGTTGGACTCTCTGACGAGGATATCTCTGTCATCCGACAGAATCTGCTAGTGCCCTCAAGTACACCCTGATATTACATACATCTCACTGCACAGCATCTAATCATACGCACCCTGCATAGACACGTCTGCACCCGTCGCCGATCGCAAATCTCGGTTCTGAAGAGCCGCGATTTCGGCTTTGAGTTTCTCCTGCGCTTGTCGGTTAGAGATGTGCAATTGCACCAGTCGCTCGTACTCACTGCTCTGGCGTCCAGATCGGCCTTGTCGAAGATTGAAAACGGGGGAGGTGGAGGGTCTTGATTTTTCAGGTCTGCTTGAGATCAGCACGTAAACATATCTCGAGTGGGTTCGGCTTACTGTAGGCAGCGAATGTGAAAACTTCAGCCATGAAGTCATGGTTGCGCCGGTATCTGGTCGAGGATAACGTTCGCGTGGAGATCGTGTCATTTTCGTCTGTAAACAATGTTCCTTCACAGAAAAACAAAAGAGCGAACACACGCACCTCCCGAATCTTCTTCTTCAACCGGAGGCCGTCGCTGAGGATCGTCAGTAAAACAGCTAGCGAATACAACACAATCAACACACAGCATTGCTCTGGCCTCTAGCCCTCTGCTCCTGCTCTCGTCGTCGCTCCATCATCGCCATGTTGTTGTTTTGTTGTGCGAGCATGGCCTGCGGCGAGTTGAAGTTCCCGCCCATCCCTGGTCCGGGCCCCGGACCAACAATCGCGCCCGCATTGGGATGCCCCGGTGGAAAGACCTTAGTGCCCACTTTTTCGCCGAGAATGTACACGGCAGGCTCGTTCACGGGACGCAGCGGGTACGCGCGCGCCGGCTGGTTCATGTACATAGGCGCAATAGCTGCGGCGCGTCGAGTTGGCAAACAGCGGATCCGCGCGTGGATGTGGGAGAGGACGTACGTGCGTTCGGGCCCCTCGTGTAATGCACCAGCACCAGGCCCGGGTGCCCGCCCTTCAGCATCCGGTACCTGCGCCGGAGCCTCCACGCGCCCTGCATGGAGTCCATGCCAGGTATGTATCCGAATTTTGTTTCGCTGATCTCCAGTTCCTGATTCGCTGCTCAGACGAGCAGCAGGGACGCGTTAGGTGCAGCACTCACGCGTCCGGACCCCGCGGGCATGGTGTACTTGGTCTCGGCATCTTGGTAGCGCAGCCCGTCGTTCGGGAAAGGCGGGCCATTCGGGGGTATGAAAACGAGCAGAAGTTGGCCCTCCTGCGGTTTGTCGATGTATCCCCACACGTAAGGGACGTTCAAGGAAGTTTGGAACCCGCGAGTGAGATAGTTGACGGCTGTGTGGCGAGAGAGCGACGCTCATCAGCACGAGTGGTGTCATCTAGGAGCGCATACCAACCTGACTCCAAAGTAAGGTCGCGTGCGATCCCCAAGTTTTCTGGGAACCTGAGGCAGGGCGCGTCTGGGGCTGCTGGAAGAGACATACAGTGCGAATGTATTTGCTGGTGCTTACCATCAGACCCATCAACTCATCAGTGACACGGTTGTTCATCAGGACTCAGCTGTCAATCAGATCTCGGTGTCGAGACCTGAAAGTTGAGCCAAGCACCTCATGACCTCCGCACTGTAGGCGAATCACCTGGACCTCTTTGATGTGCCTCACGCTCATTTCCTGGCATCTGCGGAATATCCTCGGTCACCGCGCTGCCTCCGCTCTTTTCCACGCACCTCCGGCTTGGGGCGGTAGAATCAATTCATACAACGACCGGTCGCTCTGGGCCGGCGTCCGTCTGGGATCCGCTTCCCGAAAGGGGTGGTCAGAAGGTTTATTTTCCAGTCTGTGGCAGATTGTCATGTGTCCGCCACGACTGCCGTAATCGAGGGAAAGCCCGAAATGTCTCCGCGCGGTCATACAAATACACGAATGTTTGCGTGCGACGAATTCGACTGACGGTCATGTCTTCAATCCACCGCGAGCCCGCCCCGATAGACGAGAAGGTTGAAGAGCCGCACGGCGGGGCTCACCTCGAGGACGCGGAGATCCTGGATGCCGCAAACACCGACCTGGCTGTGGCGCTGGCCACGGGCCCGCGGCTGAATCCGCTCGGCTTGCGCTCGATCCAGCTCTATTTCATCCTCCTCGTCGCGTTCATGGGCAGTCTCGCCAACGGATTCGATGGCTCAGGTGACTTTTTTTGTCGCGTGCATTCCAGAAGGGACCGGTGCTGATTCGCGAGTGCAGTCATGTCAGCTGTCAATGGGATGCAGTGAGTTCTCAAATTCTTCCGCCTCTCTATGTAAGATAGCTGAAACGTGTACAGACAGTACCTGGATTATTTCAAGATCACTGTGAGCGGAGGAGGTCGTTAGAAGTGTGCGACGATTCTGATGCGGCAACCAGGGCAAGGATGCCGGCGGAGGTGTTGGGTCGACCACCGCACTTATCTTGTGAGTCGCTTCGGTGTGAGTGCGGCCAATGTCTCATATAGCCTCCGCAGCGGAATCGTATGCTGCTTTTTTTCCAGCTGACCTCCAAGTCCTGATCTTTACCCATCGCAGTACAGCATCGGAAGTATTGTTGCAGTCCCCGTCGCCGGCCCTGTCACCGACTACTTCGGACGCCGGGGAGGAATGGTCAGTGCCTCACTCACACCTGCCTATCGGCTAACATCATGCTATCCCCGCTTCCAGTTCATCGGCGGCGCTATCATCATCGTCGGCTCCTTGACTGCAACCACCGCGAAGGATGTCAGCGCTCTTCTTGGCGGGAGATTTGTCCTGGGTTGGTGAGCTCTCGACTTTGACGACCTTTTGCTCAATATCGCATAGGTCTGGGTGTTGGAATCGTTCAGACCGCGTCTCCATCATATGTCGTTGAAATGGCACCACCTCAGGTGTGTTTGAGCCCATTTTCTCCTTCCTGTAGGAATTCACGTCCGCTCTCCAGTGGCGTGGGCGATTGACTGGCCTGTATGTTCTTCATTATTCCGTATTCTCACTTGATTGCTAACAAGCCCTTCTAGTTTCAACAGTGGGTCACACGTGACTCTATGTTGGACTTTGATCCTGATGCTCTTCAGCCTTCTACTACGCCGGTTCGATTCTCTGCAGCGGCATCACGATTGCCACGGGACGTCTCCAAAGCACCCGATCTTGGAGAGCCCCGCTCGCCATCCAGATCGTCGCAGCTGGCATCCTCGCTGTTTTCGCTCTCTTCCTCCCCGAAGTGAGTCGACTGAATGCTTTCCTTCCGGCCATCCTGAAATCTCGGTGCAGTCGCCCCGATGGCTTCTCGCTGTCGGCCGAAAGGACGATGCGCTGGCTGTGCTTGCCCGTTACCACGGCAACGACGACCCCAACTCGCCCCTGGTCCAGCTGGAGATGCGGGAATTCGAGAAGTCCATCAAGCAGGATGCCTCGGACAAGCGCTGGTGGGACTACAGGCGAGTTTCTGACCGGCTCGTTTAGTTGACAGCCAGCGCTGATCCCCACCACCAGAGAGTTGTTCAACACCCCGAATGCCCGCTACCGCACCTTCATGATGACGCTCATGGCATTCTTCGGACAGTGGTCCGGAAACGGTCTCGGATATTTCCTCACGATCCTCTTTGCTGTGCGTGTTTTCTGTTGATGGTCACGACCGATGACTGATGACGTGCAGAACGCTGGTGTGAAGTGAGCTCGAGCGTCCTGCGGTTTCCTGTTGTCTGAAGAATTGAAGGACGCAAAATGAGCGTTTGACTCTGAATTTCGTCAACACCCTGGTTTCCGCTGCTGGAGCGGTCATCGCCACAACTTTGGTTGACAAAGGTGCGTAGTTTCTCACATCAATATCCTGACAGCCACTGACTGAACTATCAGTCGGTCGTCGAAGTGAGCGCATTGATTATCATTTGTGTGTGCTACAGTGATGCTGACCGAATATCAGAGATGTGGTTCTGGGGCACTCTCGTCAGCGCCTGCACATTGATGGTCGTCACGGGTTGCACAGCCAAGTGGGGCAGCGCGGGAAGTAATCCCGCCGGTGCCAATGCCGCTATTGCCTTCATCTGTAAGCTGAGTTGATGTGTCGACTGTCGAGCTTGCTAACACATTTCAAGTCTTGTTCGGCTTTTTCTACAGGTCTGTCCCATCTCGGTTTGAAATGATGGTTCTCAGACTGAAATTCCCGCAGTCTCGCGTATACGCCACTGCAAGCACTATATCCCGCCGAAGTGCTCCAGACAAATACTCGCGCCAAGGGAATGGCCCTGTGAGAGGATCGCTACCCGATGACAATGCACAACTCATCTCGTTTCCATCAGATATGCTCTGTTTGTCAGCTGCGCGTCTTTCGTCAACACCTACGCTGGACCCATCGCCTTGAATAACATCGGATGGAAGTGAGTGACCGCCGTGTCCAATCCTCGAGCCATTCATTAACGCGATCTAGATACTACATCGTCTACATTGCATGGGATCTCTTTGAGTGTGTCGTCATCTACTTCTGTGTCGTCGAGACCAAGGGCCGGACGCTGGAAGAGCTCGACGAGATTTTCGAGGTTCGTGTTCTCTGTTCCAACTCATTCGCGCTGGGATTGATCACACAAATTACCAGGACCCGCACCCCGTACGAGCCTCTCTGCGCCACCGCAAGGTCGCTGTTGTCAAGGACGAGAAGGGCCAAACGGTTGCAGTTGAGGATGCTTGAATCTGCTTTCACGTTCATGATTTTATGACGAGATATACTTGACTTGATAATCTACGAAATGAGATAAGATAAGATACAATGTCGGATGTGAAAGGTCCCATGAATTAGCCACGAGACAAGGTCGAACTGGGACCGCCGCGCATGCCATACACTTTCACTATCACGCTTATGCCGCCACTTACTCTCAACCCCCCCTGAAAATCGATACATTATGGCTCCTTGCGGCTGGGGCTTTTGCCACAGTATCCAATTTACTTTTTTTTTTCTCGTTTATGCATTCTGATCATCATGAAGACTGGAAGTCAGGAATCGGATCGACTTTGTGAGCGGCTACGTTGCCGATCGTCCGAAAGCCGTTCTCGTCTATGATATTTCGTAAGATGTTTGGAGCCTGTTGGTCCTGTCGGTGCAACTACAGCACCCGCTGGACTTCCGCTGGAGTGCCGCACTGGGACACAATCACGCATTGGTGCGACTGCTGGAGCCCCGCTGGAGTTCCGCACACCGCTACGTGTGTTCCGTTGGGCCGCCGCAGGACAACTGCCCACTCCCGCTGGAGTTCCGCTGGGTTCGGTGCCGCTTGAACTGAGTTCCCGTGAGACTCGAACCTCTGAACAACACTGGGTCTGATGCAACATGTGGGTATGTGTCTCTGCTGCTGTCTAGATCGACGGACTGCCGGTGATGGAACTCACGAAAGCTTTACTTCAAAATTGATGCAGTCCCACAGCCCGTATGCCCGGGTGGGACGGGCCGCAGAACATAACCGGCTCTCGTGACTTGCCCCACGTCCCCGCGGTTGTCAATGCCCACATGTTAGTCCAGACCCGGCGGCCCCTCTTGCATCCGTCCCACTGCATAAAGCTCTCACCACACCAGCCGTTGCGCGAAACAGAAGTACGCACCACCGATGCCCGCACCACTGTCAGGCAAAGTCGTCGCCGAGCACCACACGCGCGAGAGCTGCTGGATCATCGTCCATGGTGCGTCCTCCGGCCGCGCGCCGAGTCTCTATGTCCGTCCAGCGCCGACGGAAATCTTTCAGGTCAAGTGTATGACGTGACGGAGTTTCTCGATGGTGAGACCGTTTCTGGTGACTGCATGCACGGGCCCGCGCTGACCGTTGGCATGTAGAGCATCCCGGTATGATGTCATCTCTGCCTCGTTCGCCGTCTTCCGCACCTCAAACCACGCGTAGGAGGGAGCAAGATCATACTGAAATACGCGGGCAAGGACGCGACGTGAGCTCGATCCACCTCCTGGTTCCACGGTCCTCCCTCACACACCGTAAAGTAAAGAATACGAGCCGATCCACCCGCCCGATGCCATCACCACGAACCTGCCTCCCGAGAAACAGTGAGTGTGCTCACCTGCCTGTCATGGATGCCCCCTTCTCAGATTCTCGCTATCGAGTCTCGGGCCGGTGGATGGGAGCACCGTGGAAATCGTGGAAGTGGAAGTCACGCAGGAGGAGAAGGACCGGCTGCAGAGGATCGAGCTGCGTCCACCGCTTAGCGAGATACTGAATCTGCACGACTTTGAAGTGCGTTTCATTTCCCTGCGTCCGAGCCCTTCGCCACTGTGACTGAACGCAGCCCAGAACATCGCGAGGCAGGTGCTGCCCGAGAAGGCATGGGCGTATTACTCTTCTGCGGCCGACGACGAGATCACACACCGGGAGAACCACGCTGCGTATCACAGGATATGGTTCAGGCCGCGGATCATGCGGAACGTGACGAACGTCGACTGGTCGACTACGATCCTGGGGCACAAGAGCAGCATGCCAGTGTATATCGTGAGTCATCCCATTGCCCCCGAGGGAGCGGTATCGAACTTCCTACAGTCAGCCACGGCACTGGGCAAACTCGGCCATCCAGACGGCGAGCTGAATCTGACCAAGGCGGCGGCCAAGCACGGTGTCATCCAAATGGTCCGTCCCATCATCAGCACGGAATGTGCACCGGATCATGGACACGATAGATTCCGACCCTGGCTTCGTGCTCGTTCGATGAACTCGTCGATGGCGCCCAACCTGGGCAGGTCCAGTTCTTCCAACTCTACGTGAACAAGGACCGCGAGATCACGCGGAAACTGGTGCAGCACGCCGAAGCCAGAGGAATCAAGGGTCTTTTCATTACCGTCGACGCACCGCAGGCACGCTTCCGTCTTCTCTACATATCCGTGCAGCCGATGCTGATGTAGAACAAACAACCAGCTGGGCCGCCGGGAGAAGGTGTGTCTGTCTATCTGCCTTGAATGACAGAGAAGCCTCACGAGAGTCGCCCAGGACATGCGCATGAAATTCGAAGCAGAAGATCCGTCTGTTGTATCGGAAACGAGCGCGGGCGGAGTGGACCGCTCTCAAGGTGCCGCTCGGGCAATCAGCGTGCGTCTGATCGCTTTGTTGTTCGATATCCTCCGCGGGAACTCATCTTGCCCAGAGTTTCATCGACACGGCTCTCCAATGGGACGACCTCAAATGGTTCAAGAGCATCACCAAAAGTGCGTGCTATCTGGTCATGTGTTCTCAGACACTGATCCCAGCGCAGTGCCTCTCATCCTGAAAGGCGTGCAATGCTGGGAAGACGCGCTGATCGCGTACGACCACGGTGTCGCCGGCGTCGTTCTGTCCAACCACGGAGGCCGGCAGCTCGAGTTCGCGCGCTCCGGCATCGAGGTCCTCGCCGAAGTCGTCACGAACCTCAAAGAGAAGCGGGGGCTCGAGTTCCCGAACGAGAAGTTCCAGCTGTTCGTTGACGGCGGCGTGAGGCGCGCGACGGATGTCCTGAAGGCTATCGCGCTGGGTGCAACTGCCGGTCAGTCCCGAGCGTCTTTTCTGTGTCCAAAGGCCTGACATGTGATGATCTCCAGTTGGTGTCGGACGGCCGTTCTTGTATTCATACTCGGCGTACGGCGTGGATGGAGTCGACAAGGCGTTGCAGATCCTCCACGTAAGTTAACTCTCCTTTCTGTGCTCTGCGTCTACTGAAACCCACTATTTCCCAGGATGAGTTCGAGATGAATATGCGTCTGCTGGGAGCCCAGTCGATCAAGGACATCGTCCCAGCGATGGTCGACGCCAGCAATCTCACTTCGCACATCGTCGCTGTTCCCGGTGATAGTTTGTATAATAATAACTGTGAGTGTTTGTCACAAAGAGCGAAGATTTTGCCGCTGATACTTACTTTTCTTTCCAGACGAGGGAATGGTTTACGCGAAACTGAAGACGAAGTTGTAAGTGCTCGACTACAGTACCATCTTCTAGCATAGATTCTGTGGAATTGTGAACGCTTCTGGTTCGCTCAGATACAGGCAGTGTGAGAGGGTGTGTCCCCGATTCGACAGCGGATAGTTTACACGTGATTAGTAGAATAGCTGAGCTCATACGGCGATGGTTTTCACGCTCACGGGGGCTAGTGCGAATGATCCACTTGAACAACTCGCGAAACCTCATCCCATTGTCCGGATTCCAACGGTTTCGTGTAATGGTTGGTAAGCACTGCCGGCGCTGTACATCGCAACCGAAGATCAAGCCCAAAGCATGTCCTGTCTGCTGCGTTGCAGATTGCTGCGCTCTTGGATTCATATACACTCAGTACGCATCCGACCGGATCCCTTGATTTCCCGTAGATTTGTGCATACATTCACAAGTCCTCTTGCCTTCTCTAGCTGTTCTACAATCCACTGAGAAACAACGCAGGTCCTATAGATCCCCCAATGCCCCCTGCCGAAACTGGGTCCAATACCTCGCGTTCTGCTTCGAAGGCGGGGCCGCGCCCCACAATCGCGCCATGTCTCGCACGCGGCCCGTCTGCAGAGGCAGCGTCTCATCAGTACTCTCCTCATTTGAGTCGAAATCTAGCACGGGCAGAGCCATGGGCGCAGAATACCGACGCCCAGCAGGGAAGTCCATCTGTGTCTACACGCGTAACGTGAACCGAGACTTCGGCGAGGACGGCGACCCTACCTTTAGCATCAACGGCAGTCTCCGCTCCACGTCGAACGCTGCGCTCATTCGACGGAACCTCGGCGATTCGTCATCGAGGAATGCAGCTTGGGCGGGCATGATCAGAGACTGGGCGTCTAGCACCAGGCGGTCAGTGCAGTGGGTGCCGCCCCGCGACTGCAGATTCTCCGACTCGAATAGATACCATTCTTGCGTGGCGTGTACGACGCTTAGATTCTCAGAGACCGGGATTTCGACGAGGCGCGCGACTTCTTCGATGGAGTTTGAGCATTGCATCTCAGTCGTTTTTTGAGAAGACAAGGATCGGAGAAGGCGAGGGCGTTGACGAGTGCACTTGAGCGCGAGGAAGAGAATGGCGAGAAGTAGAAGTGAGATAGATGCCGCCATGAGCACGTTTGTGATCGAGGGAGCTACATTGGCGATGAGAGTTAACGCCACATCGCTTCCGAAGACAAGTGCAAAACTAACCGTTAAGCTGCGGTCGGGGAACCACGTCGCTGGAACTTGGCGCCGAGAAAAGACGGAGCGTGTTGGCACAGACTGGTGCAGGTTGTTTTTCGCTAAGGGGACACATTTGCGAGTGGTCTGCTCCATGTGTGATAATATCCTCTTGCGACTCCGTTGTGCTGACACGTTGAGCAGCGGGCAAGAAAGCTGTTAGCAGTAGGAATGGACGCGTCATAGCCCTTGGAATCGAAGGAAATAGCTGGGCGAGAACGCTGGTGACCCTATTGATCCTGCGCGCTACCGAAAGTTCGAGACGAGCGAGCGCGCGGCTAGAGGCGTTCTTGAATGCGAGGTACCAGACAGGTGGGTTGAGGTCGACGACAAGACTGAGCGAGATACGAGCAGACGTCATGGCCTCAGAGTATAGAGCAAAGAGAACACTCGAGCTCGGATAGTTTGCACGTGACGGTCAGTGATACATTTCATTGTGCAGATACATAGATGCGATGCAATAAAACTATCAAAAACCTGACAGAGCAGAGCAAGTCAGTGACTGAAAGAACGACACAAGGATAGAGGAAAAGAAGAGTATCAGACATGTATAATAATGATTCCGGATAGACTGTATCACCAGAGACCGAAGGCTCAGTTGAGGGAGTCTATTTGTCATCCGCAGAAGCCGCGATATGCGACGGTAGTAAAGAGGGAGCGCAAACACACCTCGTCCAGAAACCAGCTCTTCAGCGGTTCTTGAAGTAGTCGAGCAGGACGTGCAGGCCCTCGCTCTCGACACCATACTCCTTGACGACGACACAGCTACAGCCGACGACCTTGCGCGGGTTGCCCTCGCGGTCGATCTTGCAGAGCCCAGCCCAGGTGCCGAGGATTTTCGGGTCACCAACCTTGATGAGGTTGATCTTGTGCTCGGCGCAGAGCGCCTCGATGAGCTTGATGTACTCGGCCTCGGTGCAGGTCTCGACGAGCACGCACAAGTGCGCCTGACGCTTGTCCAGGGCCTTGGCAGCCTCACGGAGACCACGGGCCAGACCGTCGTGCACGAGGGCGTTCTTCAGGACTTGCTGTGTGGATCGATCAGGGATCGTGTTCAGAAGGCTGACAACGCGGAGACACGCACCTGAAGAGCCTCCTCGACGGTAAGCTTTCCTTTGGGTGCGTCCTGAGCGACCTCGACCTCCTCGACCGGGGCGTCAACCTGAATTTCATCTCCAGCGTCAGACATCCTGCAATATGGATCGTCAGAATCCGTTTTTTCAAGGGAATCCGCGCAGAGAAGCGGATAGAGAGTTCCCCACTTACTTTTCGTTTTTAGATTGAGAAAATGAGTGAGAAAAGGTGGCGAGTCTTCGTCCGCTTTCGTCGATGTGTGAGGAAAAATTGGGATACGGTCACGCCTACGTACTATCTAGCTGTCGAGCTCCGCTTCAAATTTTGGCCGGGCCATCAACACAACTTCATTCTCCGATGATTCGGCATGACGGCAGAAGGTGATTAGATTAGATTAAGTTACGGTAGTACTGTAATCCCAGTGTCACAAGAACGGAACGTTCTTCATCTCGCCAGCCGCGAGGAGATCTTGCTCAAGGGCCTCATCCTCATCTTGCTCGTCATGCTCGAGATCGTCATCGTACTCAACCTCGTGGTCGTCTTCCAAATCAAACTGCAGGTCGTCGTCGTCCAGTGAGCCAGGCATGCTGGTCATACTCGTCCTTCTCATCCTCCGTGCCTGTTTGCTATCGAAATCGATTTCGTCATCATCAGAGTCGGCAAACGTCGATGACGAAGTGCGTGACTCGGGGCTGGCGCTCCGGCGCGATCCATAAGAGCTCGAGAGCGGGGGCGAGTTGTCCCGAGAAACCTGGCGCAAGGTTCCTTGTCGAGCGTTGGCAGTCGACTGGCGACTCGGCACGAGGCTGAAGTTGCGGATCCGGGCCATGGTGCTCGAAGTTTCGGAGCGAGCACTGAGGGCCGGGGACGGTGGCGACAGATCCGGCAGCGCAAACTCCTGGACGGGGGCTTTCCAAAAGTTGAAGTCGGTGTACTCTTCTGTCCACTTCCGGTGGATAGGGGGAAGATCTGGTCCACGAGATCCGTCATGTGGATGTACGACGACTTGTAACCGGCGAGCTCCAACAGCTCCAGCTTCACCTCGCCCGACGAATCGATCGTGAAGATGCGTGAGCTGGGCACATTCACGCTGCGATACGACAGAGCGTCTGTGATCCGGTTCCCAAACCCAGCATAAAATGGGTTGCGTCCCTCGCCGAACAATCGCTGAATGTCTCGTAGGCAAGCCATCTTGAACACCTCTGGTTTGCGCATAATCACTTCCCGATGCAGCGACGCCATGAGTCGATCAGGGCTCATGATCACTGGTCCCTCCGGCAGCTGGTAGTCATTCTGCTTGATGCCCTTCAGGTAATCTCGGGTTGCGTCTGCCTGTCCGATGGCCCTGGACGTGAGATACATGATCTTGTATCCGTTGCGGATGATGTCGGTGTAGAGTTTCGCGACACCCAAATGAGTCCAGTCTCTCCCGATCATTGCAAAGACATGACCCAGTCCGTCGGATCTGTGTAGTGTCAGAGTACATCATAAACGCGACTCATTCACGCACTTGGTGATGGTTCCATCGATATCAGAGATGAGTACGGTATCCATAGAGTCCCAGACAAATATCCGTGCGGTACACGCTACAGCTCCAGTTGCAGAGAGCGAAAAAGTGATCGAATTCGGTCCAGGCTTCAACTTGAGTGTTTTCTAGAAACGAGTCTGAGCAACTGAACATTCGAAACTCTGCTTGTACAACATACCAGTTGGTCTGACGTCAATCGGAGCGTCTTGACGTACTTGCGCTTGCCTGCATTCTCAGGTGATGGCTGAAGAGGCAGTTGAGTCGGACGTTGGACCGGCGTTGACGGCTCTGGTGCCGAGTCGGCTGGAGGCACATCGGTAGCTGATCGTTTCGGAGGGGTCACCTTGAGGTCATTTGGGTTCTAAGCTGATCAGACAAAGACGTTTCAGCTAGATGCCACAACTCACTGGCTCCGATGCAGTCCAAGGCAGACGCGGACGATCATCTCTGTGTGCATCCTCTCGTTTGCTTCGACCCCACCACTGAACCCAGGACGACGACGTCGGCTTCGGCTTCGGCGTCGACTCGGGTGGCTCTGATTTCGCACGGTAATGTCGCTTCTGCTCCTCCTCCTCCTCGGCGATTGGAGTGGCGTCCTCTTCAACATCCGACAAGGGCGGGGAGGTTGGGCGAAGCATCATCCCATTGGCAGTCTCGGCCAGCAGTGCGTCCCTCCACAAGACTAGAGCATCCATTAGCGGAGATCCGTCTGCGCGAATAATGTATCTGAGGAACACTGAGAGCGTGACACAATCATGAGAGATGGGTACATACTGGTCCTCATTCCACCGGATGACGAGGGAGGGGTCTTTCACGGCCGTGTCGTCCTCTAACAAACGGTGCAAATCAATCTTGCCCTTAGCGAATTGTCGCGCGGCGTCGACTTCATTATGGCGATCGAAAGGTTGACGTTCTCGATTCTCAATAATGCTCAGCTCAAATGGAATCTTCTTTCCCTCGATCGCTACAGTCAAGTGCGTTGGATCAGCCGCAAGTGCAGACAGCCGTCCACCGGACCCGAAACCAGGATCCACAGACGGCGACGGCAGCACATCCTCGACATCCTCGTCTCGCAACTTCCTCCTCGAACGCGAAGGACTCCCGGCTGGAGGAACGCTGCGGCTCCGAGCGCCGGAAACGTCATCATCGGTTTCATCTCCATCGGTAGCTGCGTTGAGTTTGCTCATTCGTGATCCGGTAGCTGACCGCTGGGGCACTTTACTGGGCCCGGGGATGTTATCACCGAAGCTGGCTTGCATCGGCGACGGCTGGGGAAATGCGCCCCATTCCCAGGAGTAATCCATACCGTGGGGATGCGATTTGTCTTTCGATGGGGAAGCCGGGGGCGACGCTAGTGTGCATAGCAATCAGAAGTGACTCAATGGTGGTAGATTGACCACACACCATAATGCCCATTCTCATCAGCTGTTATGGTCCGCTCCCGGTCATGCTTCGGCTGAGAATGGTAGCCTTCACCGTCAATGGCAACATCTAGCTGGCGGTCAGGCGTGAAAGAAACGATGGAAGGTGGACGCACCGTGTTTGTATTCGACATTACGGCTCAAAACCGCCTTGTCCTGTTCGTCGTAACCTGAAGCGGAGCCCGGAAAGGGCACGCCCGGTGCCACTGAAGGCATCACTATGTCGGACGGTCGTTTGCGACTATCGGGTCGAGCATCGAGGTCGAGAAACTCTGGTTCGCCTATGGGGCTGTCTGTCCGCTCAGTTGACGGGATATCCTGCGTCGCAGCTTCCTCCGGATCTTGTTTGGACCCAAACCTATCCGTCGGCACGTCGGCAGCCTGAGTGTCTTCGGGGCGCGTGGGCTGGAGCAGAGGACTCGTAATGAGGTCCTCGGGGACATCGTCGTCGGTTTCGAACACGAAAAAGGCTTCGCCCGCCTCCCCAATCTTCATGTCGAATGGAATCGGCTGTCCGTTCACCATGACTTTCACCTAGATTGGGCAATTAGCAACGCTCTCGCGGCGCAGAGCCCCATCCGCGCACCTTCTTCTCTCCTGGGCGGAGCACCTGCCATTTTCCGAAGCGGACGTGGAATGGGGAACAGACTAGCTCGGTTCCTTTGTCCGCTGTGGGGCGCTCGACCACGATGACATCAATGGCTCCGGTGAGGGTTGCAGGATTGATCGGGGGCAGGTCTCTGTAGTATTGATAGGGAGCGCTAATGGCACTGACAGCGCCACGGATGTAGTTCATGGGGGAGTGGAAAAGATGTAGGGAGCCTCGAGGCAGAGACCACTAGTATGTAGTAGTATTCAATGGTGGAGGTCGAATTTCATGTGATATGGGGATCGATTATGTCAGCGGTGATGTCAACGTTCGTCGAATCCCCAACCCCAACCCACGCGATCGCTGGCAACTGTCCGCATGAAAATTGGGGAACCTCGTCCAGGATCTGTCCGGAACATCGGACCAACAATGGACCAACAGCTGGGGAAGCCTAAAAGAAGTGTCACGCGTCCATCGTGGAAATCGATATCTCCGCCTGCTCTGTCAACTTGAGTGTTGCTTGGCGCTCAGAGCTCCAATCTTCTGAATCTCGCCCTGCACGAGTTCGATTCGGAGGACGGCCCGTTCAAGAGAGCTCTAATTGTGCCTGCTCAGTGCTCACATGATTTTTGAGTTCTAGGTTCCGAGATGCTCATCTTAGCTTCGGATCTTGTTACGGATCCGTGCAAGCACGTCTTTGTCTCACAAGACGGCTTTCATTTTCTGGTGTTCCGCAGTCGCACCATTTGTCTCAATCCCCATCCAAGTACCTAAGGATCCGAGCAGCTATCGTCTCTCAACAATTTGACTCTGGGAAAACGATCTGAAGGGCAAGAGGCACCTTGAGTAGACACACTGCATAATCCCGATGCACTGTGTAGCTTTCAGCGCGAATTAACGCAAAAATGAACCGGGCGGCGGCAGTGAGCATACGCAACCCTTCACCTGATCGATCCAAGCTCCGCTCGCGTTTGAGCGCATGTTCAGTTGCTAAAACCTACCAGCTCTCACCCGCAAATGACACTCGAACTGAATCCCGTGATCGTGAAGCATAAAACAGAAAGCGAGCCGAATAGGGCCCAGAGTCATCGGCCGAGTCATTTCGGCCGAAGTGTTTTATGAAGCCCCGACTTCCGTGCATCCCTCTCTACTCTTCCCACTACCTCCATGGCCCCCAGATCGTGCGCGAATTCCGTTCCCTACGTGTAGTTCACTCAACTAACTCCAGTGCAGCTTTCGCGTAGTCGTCCTTCCAGGCGATGGCATCGGACCTGAAGTCGTTGGACAAGCAACGCGCGTCCTTGAGGCAGTCTCTGCCGCGTCACCCGACTTCGACCTCAAACTAGAGGTCCATCAATTTGGTGGATGCGCCATCGATTCCACAGGCGATTCCCTCCCTCCGTCCACGCTCGAAGCATGCGAGCAAGCTGATGCCATCCTCATGGGTAGCTCCCAAACCGCTCCCCGTTCGAATGTGCGTTGATCTATCGATCACAGGTGCTATCGGCGGCCCCAAGTGGGGCGTGGACGCAAAAGTTCGGCCGGAAGTCGGTCTACTCAAATTGCGCAAGGCGCTTGGGCTCTACGCCAACATCCGGCCGGCCAACTTCGCTTCCGATACTCTCGTCGCCGCCTCCCCCCTCAAGCCGGAGATCGTCAAGGGCACCGAGATCATCGTCGTGCGGGAGCTTATCGGCGGTCTGTACTTCGGTGAGCGGCAGGAACTTGGAGCCTCCGCAGACCCGGCCCAAAAGTCCACTGCATGGGACACGATGGTTTACAGTGTCGCTGAAGTCGAGCGCATCACTCGTGTTGCGGCGAATTTGGCTCTGGGCTCCAACCCCCCTCTCCCAATCCACTCCATTGACAAGGCAAACGTGCTCGCAAGCTCTCGTCTCTGGCGTAAAGTCGTCACCGAGACCCTCGCCAAAGAGTATCCCCAGATCCCACTCGATCACCATCTGGTGGACTCGGCTGCGATGCTGATCGTCGCCAACCCGCGAAAATTGAACGGGGTCATCGTCACCGAGAATCTGTTCGGCGATATGTGAGTGTCTCGCACGGGGCTGGCCATGGCAAATACTCAGTCCTTCTGTAGCCTCTCGGACCAATCCAGCGTGATTCCAGGGTCACTAGGTCTTCTCCCCTCCGCCTCGCTTGCAGGGTCCCCCGTTCTGCCCTCGTCCTCGGACTTCAAGCCCACTCTCGGCCTGTACGAGCCCATCCACGGCTCGGCACCTGACATCGCCGGCCAGGGGATCGCCAATCCCGTTGGCACCATCCTGAGCGCCGCCCTGCTGCTGCGCTACTCGTTGGGACTGGAGAAAGCCGCCGCAGCTATCGAACTGGCTGTCAGGAAGGTGCTCGATACTGGATTGAGGACGAAGGACTTGGGAGGGGACGCAAAAACGGAGCACGTTGGCGACCAGGTTGTAGAAGTACTCAAAGGTCTGTTGTGAACAAACTTGTAAACGAAAAATCCATGTTGTACATCTAACACTGCAGGGGGACTTATTTTTTTTCCGTGGAAAATGCATGACAATCTAGAAGTCCGATTTTCACTGTTATGTTTTCAGACAAAAATATATATATTGAAAATAGACGTCGATTTACAGCTCGATTTTTTTCATGAATAGACATCTATTCCTCCCGAAAACAGAACTGTAAATAGATCATCTTTTCTTTGATCGATTCCCACTGGGAATAGACATCGATTTTCACTGAAAATAGAGACAAAGAAAAGATGATCTTTTTTCACTGAAAACAGATTAAAACCACTGGAAGAATCTGTTGATTCCAGCCCCAATTCACATCACAAGTCCTGCAGCATGATTCCACCATGTTGTGAGTAGCATCCAGTAGCCTTTTGCAAGGCCAGGGATGCAAATTGGGGCCAGGATCAACAGATTCTTCAAGTGGTTTTAATCTGTTTTCAGTGAAAAAAGATCATCTTTTCTTTGTTTCTATTTTCAGTGAAAATCGACGTCTATTCCCAGTAAGAATCGATCAAAGAAAAGATGATCTATTTACAGTTCTGTTTTCGGGAGGAATAGATGTCTATTCATGAAAAAAATTGAGCTGTAAATCGACGTCTATTTTCAATATATATATTTTTGTCTGAAAACACAACAGTGAAAATCGGACTTCTGGATTGTCACGCATTTTCCACAGAAAAAAATTAAATCCCCCCGCAGTGTAATGGTTGTATCCATTGTCTGATCGCTTTTTCTGCCCCTTTCCCGTCCCAATGAGAATGTGGAATCGGTGGAATAATCTAAGATCTCGGACAAGGATGGTCGTGAGTACTCTAAATCCCGGTCATCTGAAACATAAATCCAATTGAGGAGACCTTCAATGGATTTTACCGTAGGCCTTGACTGATAGAGAGAAAAGTCGAGCGATAGAGATTCGATGACGCGGTCACGTGATGTTCTCAATCTTGGTTTGATGTACCCGGAGGCGGACGTGCGAGCTCGACAAAGAGATTACAGAAAGCTTTAAGTTCCAATATATGCGCGATTCAGAGTTTTGCCGGAGTCATGCTGATCTTCTGCAACTTTGCAAACCAACTGCCCTTCGAAATAGCGGGTCCGAAAAAGAGACTTTGAGCCCAAGCAGCAAGACTGTCTACATTAGGATCGAGTCAGTGGAGGGTTTACGAGATTTGTGGTGTCGATTACTTTTTGTGGGACCGGCAGGGCCCAACCCGAACAAATGGAGCAGGCTGCGCGCGAACAGAGCTCCAGCCCCCTGTGGGATACCAGCGATCTCGTACATCACGACAGAGAGAATCATGGAGGAGATAATAGGATGCTGTTCCGCCAGGTCTCCTAGGAGAAATAAGGTCAATGTCGCGAAAAAGCCCACGGGGCAGCCAGAAATCACCCATCAAGACGAATACGTCGAGGACAACAGACTCGAACTGCACCCACTTTTCCCGCGTTTCATCTTCATCGACTCCATGCTGGACTAGAACCCCGACGATGACTTGTCCTACCTTGTCGAGAATGGCAGTGAGGGAAGCGACGCGCTCGGCGTGGCCTTGAGCTTTCTCGGGTGGAGGGAACAACTTCTGCAGCTCTTCAGACAGCAATCCGAAAGCTGCCAATATATCTCGTTCAAATGTCTGTCCTTTGCACCCCAGGGACCTCCAATTATTACGTAAAATGGCTTCGAGGCCCCCTCCGGAGGCCATCAAACCACCCCCTACCCCCCCTGATCGGAGGCCATCCTGGAGGCGCCTTCCTAATTGGGACGCTGCCTGGCCATTTGTCCACCGCTTGCATGGTATGCTAGGGATCGGCCTGAGTGCTGATATATGCTGTAGTAGTCATTATAAAGCCTCAGACAATGTCTTACCTCTCAAAAGCATGTATTTCTTGCTTGCAAATGGCAGACCACTGGGTGCACACAATTTGGGATCTGAGTACGTGAGCACTCCTCAGGTGCATAGAGCAACAGTCTATGTATTAATTCGAGATTGAGCATGAGGTAGCTGTGCCCACACGCAAAAATGAGATGTTGCTGAAGGGATGGTTTATGGCCTCCACGACCTCCCAGGTGCAGAAAAAAAGGTGTTGGGTAGCCCACAGGCCCTTGAATTCCACTTCAATAGAACAATTTGATGCTTATGCTTTGTCAAAACAACAGCTCAGCGTATAAATTGGATGTTGGAGCAGTGACAGAACAAGCCTCCACCGCCTCCAGGGCTGGGGATCAAAAGCGGTTACTGTAGATTCAGCCACACAAACTGTGTTCATGACATTATTTATCTTCATTGAGATGCACAGGATCCTTTAGAGCGATAGCTCAACATGTGAATTGGATGCTAGAGCAGATTACAGAAAAGCTCTCCACAGCCTCCACAGCCGGGGACTAAAAGCAGTTTCTTTGGATTTAGCGGCAGAAACTATGTGTTCAATGTCAGGTGTCTTATTTGAATGCCAAGGGTCCTCTATGGAGACAGCTCAGCATATGAATCAGATGCTGGAGCAAATGGCAGAACTGGCCTCCACCGCCTCCACAGGTTATTACTTGAAGAGTTGGGATGAGATGACAATGTAACAGACAGATATTCTCCTCGCTGACCACATTCTGTCATTTCCACCTCTGCATGCTAGTTTGATTGCAATAAAATGTTGAATTCAGAGAATGGGGGACCCTGGAGGCACTGGAGGCGCATGCAAGATCCAATCAATATCATCAATGCTATCAATGCCATCAATAGCATCAAGAGCATCACCGATCATTGGTAGATTGATCAGCCAATCAAATCATGAATAAAGATCGAACATCTAGTATATTCATTCCTGAGAGACACAGACTAGATGTATGCTCATGCTGATGGTGGATTAGTGGTCTCAGGACATGCCCCAATGACATATTGCATGCTTGTCTCAGGGACATATGATTAAAAATCGGAGTTGGCAAATGAGCTGAAAGTACTTGTCATAGTTCGGCCACTTTTTCATCTTATCACCGACGATCTTATCTTATCTTGGCACGACTTATCTTATCACGGATCACGGCATCAGACGGTCCGGACTAGGGGTTCCAGGGATTATCTTCATCGATTCGAGGCTGCGCGACATATGCTCCGGAAGGTTCTAGTACAACCCATGACCAGCGTTCCATGCGGTACATAGTCTTATGACTCATTAGTTGTAGATATGACTCAGACTGGATTTGGGTATAAATACTGTAGCTACCTGGTTGTATTCTCCAGTCCTCGAATTCACTTCTCTTTTCGACTTTGTTTTTGGGTTGATTGTCACATAATTCGAGGACTCCCCTCATACCCTCCTACCTCATACCTCTTACCCTGCATCTTGCACCGCTACGCCCGCTATATCCTCTTAAACCTTATCACCCCACTCACCCTTTTACCGAATCATCTAGTCGTCCTCCACTATCGCAGTGAAGGGTTCATATCAAGCAAACAGCACCAGGCCACGGGTAACGTTGAGCCCGACCCAAGCCTTACGGTAGCTACAAGGAGTGCTGCGGAGACCTTCGGGAAAACGCACCTCGGGATCATCGGGCACGTGAAGAGCTAGGCCCGGGATCCTTTTGCTAGCAAAAGAACCCTCCCTCGAGTGCTTGTACAGCACACGATTCCACCATTTCGTACCGATTCCCATCGTCGTCTGGGAGTCCGTCCCCTCCCCCCATCGTACCATTGTCGCCCGATCTGGCGCATCAAAACCAACCCGGGCCCTCCGACCCCTACCTCGCCCTCCCACCGCCTGAAGACGAGATCCCCGACCTCGACGAACTGCCCTCCGAACAACCACCCTCGCCTCCACCCCACACGCCTGCCCCTACCATGTCAGGGCATCACCGCATCACCCTCGCCGCCAACCCCCCTACTTTGATGGCGACAAGTCCAAATACCTGGGCTTTGTGGACGCGTGCACCACTTACATCGGTGCCTATCGATCGGAGTTCTCACAAGATGAGACCAAAATCCTCTTTGTCCTCTCCTACCTCCGTAACGAGAACGGCACGAGCTGCGCTGCCTCGAGATGGGCGATGAACTGGAAGCAGCACAACTTCGATGGCTTCCAGGGACTGAAGGCAGGAGTCACATCAAAGAACTTCCTGGAGGAGTTTCAGAGGGCGTTCGGGGACTCCAATGCGGAACAAGTCGCCGCTGCTCGGCTTATGGCCCTGCGTCAAAACAAACGGTCCTTCGCGGACTACATCTCCGACTTTGAGATGTTGGCCGCGGATGCAGGCTACAATGTGGTTGACACCACCGACGACAAAGGCGAATACAAGAAGGGGGACCAGGATAATATCCTCATCGAGTTCCTGGAGCGCGGACTCAGCAGCGAGATCGCCAGCCGTCTCTACAACACCGGTGTCCCTCTGCCCAAGGCCTATGGAGCGTTCAAAGCCTGGTGCATCAACATCGAAGCCAATGCTCTGCGTGACCAGCTGCGCAAAGCGTCGTATGGGCACCCCACACAACGACCACCTCCCCAGTTCCGTCCCCAAACGGCACCAGTGGCGCCCACACCCGCTCCGGTCCGACCCGCTGCCAACGAACCGGTTCCGATGGAAATCGATCGTACCCACGCCCGCGGCCGCAATATCATCTGCTACAACTGTCAGCAGCCCGGACACATTGCGCGGAACTGCCCGGAGCCCAAGAAGAAGCGCACGTTCTTCAATCGGGCCACAATGCTGGAAGAAATCGAGAACGGGGACAAGGACAACGAGTTCCTGAAGGAGATTGCCGAGAAGCTGCGCGAGAAGGGTTTTTGAAGCGCTCCACTCCTCTAGCCAAGGAGGTGGAGCGTCCGGACTATGGACGATTTTCTGTACTTGTTTCGATTAAAGATACGGACAATATTTCATCTACATACACGATCTCAGACTCACTACGTACAAATATTCACGATTTCCTTATTGCCAAGATGGAAAAAGAACGCCAGGAAAGGATAGCTCTAAATAGAAAATACTTACAAGATAAAAAAGATCAGAAAGCTGCAGATAAATTAATTTTGGACTCCTACGTATTTATGGCTCGTGGAGAAGGAACCACGTCAACAAAGACCGAAAAGGGGAGCATCGCTCCGAAGGCTCGATCCTTGGAAAAGGAGGAAGCGCCCAAGGAATCTGCCAAAATCGAGGTTCCAGAAGCACCCAAACGCACCAGGGTGCCAGATGCCATCCAGAGGAAATTGGCGGCCGAGAAACAGAAGGGCCCCCAGCCCAGCAGCTTGGCGCAGGAATTGCGCAGTTACCAAGCCGAAAGAAAGAGGCATTCGATGGACGTATATGTCCAGATCACGGGCCTGGACTCAGGGAAAACGCGTGGAGTCAAGGCGCTGCTCGATAGTGGCTGCAGTACCTGCTGCATCGACACCGACTACGCACGGGCAGAAAAGCTGGATATTCAAGAGCTTCCGCAACCCATTGTGGCTCGTAACGCCGACAACACCGAGAACATCAGCGGTCGGATCACGCACTACGTCGACTTGAGAATGAGAATCGGTCCTCATGTGGAGACACGCACGTTCCTTCTGACGTGTCTGGGAAAAGCCCGGATCTTCATCGGCCTGGATTGGCTGACGGAACACAACCCCGAGGTGGATTGGCAGGAGCAGACAATGAGGTTCAGCCGATGCCCAGAGCAGTGTCAAATGAGGGGTCACGAGGAGCACCAAGCGATGATCGACATGGATGCAATTGACCTGGACGCGGGTGCACCGGATCTGGAAGAGGGAGAGTCAATCCTGCTGATCGACTTTGGGAAGGAGGTGGATCTACGGTTGAAGGAAACGCCGGCGCAGAAATTCGCAGAAGAAGCGGAAAAAGAGAAGGAGAGGATGACCGAAGGGAAAATTCCGGATCAATACCGGGAATTCGTCAAAGTATTCGCCAAGGAATCATTCGATTCGCTACCGGACCGACGGGCATGGGATCATGCGATCGAGCTCAAACCAGGCTCCAAAGCAGTGGACTGCAAGGTGTACCCCTTATCGAGAAACGAGCAGGTCAAACTCGACGAGTTCCTACAAGAGAACCTAGCCAGCGGACGGATCAGGCCATCAAAATCACCCATGGCATCGGCATTCTTCTTTGTCAAGAAGAAGGATGGCTCGTTACGGCCTGTTCAAGATTACCGGAAGCTGAATGAGATGACGATCCGAAATCGGTACCCGCTACCGCTGATTTCTGAACTGGTCCACAACCTGTGCGGCGCCAAGTTCTTCACCAAGCTAGACATCCGGTGGGGATATAACAATGTACGGATCAAAGAGGGCGACGAGTGGAAGGCTGCATTCCGCACGAACCGAGGGCTGTACGAGCCCTTAGTTATGTTCTTTGGTCTCACGAATTCTCCGGCAACGTTCCAAAACATGATGAACGACATACTCCGGGAACTGATCAACGAGGGACATGTGGTAGTTTATCTGGATGACATACTAATCTTCACAGAAAATCTGGATGAACATCGACGAATCACCAAACGGGTACTCGAGTTACTCCAAAAGCACAAATTATACCTGAAGCCGGAAAAGTGCGAGTTCGAACGCACGGAAATCGAATACCTGGGTGTAATCATTGGACACAACTCGATGCGGATGGACCCTGTCAAGATCAAGGGCGTGATGGAATGGCCGGAACCAAAGAGCGTCAAACAAGTCCAAGCCTTTCTCGGATTCACAAACTTCTATCGACGTTTTGTTCGGGGATATGCGGAGGTCGCCAAGCCGTTGACGCGGCTGACAGGGAAGGCAGGATGGTCATGGGGTCCGGATGAACATGCGGCGTTTGAGGGGTTAAAGAAGAGAATCGCGGAGGATGCCGTCTTAGCACTGCCAAATGACACCGGTCAATATCGTCTGGAAGCCGATGCTTCGGAAGGGGCAACAGGATCTGTTTTGAGCCAAAACCAAGACGGCATTTGGCGCCCAATTGCATTCATTTCGCATGCATTGACGGAAACCGAGCGAAATTACGAGATCTACGACAAGGAAATGCTTGCAATCATGTTATCGCTCGACGAATGGAGGCAGCTACTCTTGGGGGCCACAAAAACGTTTGAGATCTTCACTGATCATCAGAACCTCGAATACTTCCGGAAGCCACAAAAGCTCAACCGACGACAAGCACGATGGATCACAGAATTAGCAGAATTCGATTTCACCTTACGACACCGGCCTGGCGCACTCAACCGCAAGGCGGATCTCTTATCTCGACGAGCGGATCACGATCAGGGCAAGAACGACAACAAGGATATCACTCTGCTGAAACCCGAATTCTTCCGGTCACAAGAAGTCACATTCGAGGGGCAAGATCAGCAGCTAATCGATGAGATCAAGGCTACTCGATCAATTGATGGAAGCGTCAAAGCGGCCTTGGAGAAGTCACTCGTCGGATGGAAAAAGGAAGATGGGCTCATCACGTACCATGGGAAGCTCTACGTGCCGAGGAATGAGGAGCTACGAGACAAGATCATCGGACTACACCATGACACACCTTTGGTCGGACACGCTGGGATCAACCGAACGCAGGAGATGGTGGAAAGGAACTACTGGTGGCCAAGGATGGGAAACCAAATTCGGAAATACATCCAGACGTGCGAGGCGTGCCAGCGGACCAAGACCAGAAGAGCCAGGACAGGGAGTTTGCACCCGCATGCAGTTCCAAACGCGCCGTGGGAAATCATCTCCATGGATCAGATCGGACCCCTGCCGGTCAGTAACGGGTATGACGCAATTCATGTGTGGTGTGACACCTTCACCAAAATGATCCATGTCGAACCAATTAGTACTGACATCAGCAGCGAAGGAGTAGCACGGTTAACCAGGGACCGAATCTTCCGCTATCACGGGATCCCCCGCAAAATCATCACCGACAGGGACTCCCGATACATCAAGGGCTTTATGAAGGAAACGAATCGGATGTTGGGCGTGGAAATGAATCCGGGGACCGCATATCACCCCATCACGGATGGGCAGACGGAGCGTATGAATCAGGAGATCGAACACTATCTCCGCATTTACGTCAACTACCATCAGACGGACTGGTCGGAGTGGCTGGGAATGGCGGAGTTCGCATACAACGACAAAATGAACACGTCTACCAAAATGTCGCCGTTCTATGCTAATCACGGATATCACCCATGGAAGGGAGTGGAGCAGCGGATGGAATCAAGGAACGAGTCGGCGGAGGAATTTGTAAAAAGAATCAAAGAAATACAAGACGAAGCAAAAGCAGCATTGGAAAAAGCAAAAGAAAAAATGAAAAAATACTACGATAAACAAAGAAAAGAAGTTCCGGAGTTGAAGGTGGGGATGAAGGTGTACATAGAGGGGGACAATATCGAGACGGACAGGCCTTCGAAGAAGATGAGCGACAAGAGATTGGGGCCATACGAGATACTGGAGAAGGTTGGAGCGGCTGCATGGAAGCTGAATTTGCCGGACACGGACCGAAGACACCCGGTGTTCAATGAGTCACTGTTGACACCCTATCACGAACCACCCCCCCATCGCCGAGAGAAGAGACCCGTGGCCAAGATGATCGGAGGAGCAGAGGAGTGGGAAGTCGAAGAAATCGTGAAAGAGCGAAAAGTCGGCCGAGGAAAACAGTACTTGGTCAAATGGAAGGGATGGCCGCACAGCGAGAACACCTGGGAACCATCGCGTCACCTTACCCACGCGAAGGACGTCCTGAGAGACTGGCAGAGGAAACAATCAAATCCGGACACACGCATTCGCCTCCTGCCAACGCTCGAAGCTGGACACTGGGACTATCTCATTCATCGCTACAAGCCCAGGGACGAGCGCCTTCCATATCCCCAACGACAGCTCTTCGACCCTTACGAGAACGTCTTCTTACCCATTGGCCTAGTCGATGAGGACATCGACCCTAGAGAGGGGGTAATGTCATAGTTCGGCCACTTTTTCATCTTATCACCGACGATCTTATCTTATCTTGGCACGACTTATCTTATCACGGATCACGGCATCAGACGGTCCGGACTAGGGGTTCCAGGGATTATCTTCATCGATTCGAGGCTGCGCGACATATGCTCCGGAAGGTTCTAGTACAACCCATGACCAGCGTTCCATGCGGTACATAGTCTTATGACTCATTAGTTGTAGATATGACTCAGACTGGATTTGGGTATAAATACTGTAGCTACCTGGTTGTATTCTCCAGTCCTCGAATTCACTTCTCTTTTCGACTTTGTTTTTGGGTTGATTGTCACAGTACTCCACTGTACCACTCATCTTCAGTTGACTTTCAGTTCATTTGCAAACTCCGAATTTCAATCATATGTTCTTGAGACAAGGATGCAATATGTCACTGGGGCATGTCCTGGGACCACTAGTCCACTTTCAGTATGAGCATACATCTAGTCTGTGTCTCTCAGGAATGAATATACTAGATGTTCGATCTTTATTCATGATTTGATTGGCTGATCAATCTACCAATGATCGGTGATGCTCTTGATGCTATTGATGGCATTGATAGCATTGATGATATTGATTGGATCTTGCATGCGCCTCCAGTGCCTCCAGGGTCCCCCATTCTCTGAATTCAACATTTTATTGCAATCAAACTAGCATGCAGAGGTATAAATAGCAGAACATAGTTATCTATGAGAACATCTATCTGTTACATTGTCATCTCATCCAGACTCTTCAAGTAATAACCTGTGGAGGCGGTAGAGGCCAGTTCTGCCATTTGCTCCAGCATCTGATTCACGTGGTGAGACATCTAACTAAAGGACCCTTGTAATTATAATAAAGACCTTCAACTTCATAGACATGGCTTATGTGGCTGAACCCAAAAAACCGCTTTTGGTCACTGGCTGTGGAGGCCATGGAGGCCAGTTCTGCTATTGCTGCTAGCATCTGATCTATGTAGCCACCTGTCTCTCTGGAATACCCAGAAATTCTGACTAGGACAAACAACATCAGAAATATGGTTTATGTGGCTGAATCTACAATAACCGCTTTTGGTCCCCAGCCCTGGAGGCGGTGGAGGCTAGTTCTGCCACTGCACCAGCATCTAATTTATATCCTGGGCTGTTGTTTTGACAAAGCATAAGCATCAAATTGATCTATTGAAGCGGAATTCAAGGGCCTGTGAGCTACCCAACACCTTTTTTTCTGCCCCTGGGAGGTCGTGGAGGCCATAAACCATCCCTTCAGCAACATCTCATTTTTTGCATGTGGGCACAGCTACCTCATGCTCAATCTTGAATTAATACATATACTGTTGCTCTATGCACCTGAGGAGTGCTCACGTACTCAGATCCCGAATTTTGTGCACCCAGTGGTCTGCCATTTGCAAGCAAGAAATACATGCTTTTGAGAGGTAAGACATTGTCTGAGGCTTTATACTGACTACTACAGCATATATCAGCACTCAGGCCAATCCCTAGCCTACCATACAGGCAGTGGACAAATGGCCAGGCAGCGTCCCAATTAGGAAGGCGCCTCCAGGATGGCCTCCGATCAGGGGGGTAGGGGGTGGTTTGATGGCCTCCGGAGGGGGCCTCGAAGCCATTTTACGTAATAATTGGAGGTCCCTGGGGTGGTCCTTTGTCACCAGTATAGCTGGGCATCAAAGCCGATGCGTGCTGGACAACTAGTTTGACGTGCTCTGTCAGGTCGTTGACCTGTGCGGCCACTGTTTCCGGATTGGGCAGCCCGAGGCACTCCAAAGTCGCGCTTATTTGGCTGAGAGCGTCTGGACGCGTCGCGACGTGAGCGGGGCAGCTGGGGACCTGGATGTTCGAGAGGAACTCGGGGACAACAGTTCCCAAGTCCCAGTCAAAAGCGTGGACGGCGGACGAGGCGACGAGGGTGAGCGCAGCAAGTCTGAGTGGGTAGCGTACCATTGTGCGAAGGGGTAGAAGGGAAGATGCAAGATGGGTTGAATGCGGTCCACGAAGTCATGTGAGGATAGGCGCCCAATCTGTGTACATAATCGCTCAAGCGCTCAAATGTCAGGCGATGAAGCACGAAGTTTGCTTGAGGTCGAAGACGGCACTTCGATTCAAAGCCCACATCGCACACCATCTTTCTATGAGCTACTCTTTGACCTTACGATGGCGCAGAGACGCACTCCACGATCACATTGACGCCCTCCGCGCAAAGTACGGTTCGTACAAATCTTCTTCAGCACACATTTCTCTGGCATCTTTCCTGAAATTGAAGCCTGGAGAATTGGCCCGGCTTCAAGTCTGTCTCAACCGGCTGAAAGCTCACTGTGGTGCTTGCGAGTTCACCTTCGGAAGGATGGTCCCCAAAGCTCTGTTCGCCAAGTCGTTCGTCGCTTTTACGATTGCTCCAGTCGGAGAATTCCAAGATATATGGCTCGAGATCAGGAACTAGTGAGCATCACGAAAAGAAAGAGTTCGCAAGGAGCTGATCCAGAGTGCTCAGTTGCCGAGACTCTCTTCATCCGGACTGACGCCCCCACGTCACCATCGCAGCGCTAAATGGCGCTTAAAGAGCCGAGCAAGTGCAAAATTACGTGCGGTCCACACTGGAGGCGTGGACATGCGCCTACGGAGCGCCCAAAGGATTCATTGAGGGCATCCGCTTGTGGTCGCTTGACAAGAACAAAGTGCTGCTTCAAAGTTTCAAGCCATCACATCCGTGAGTATGTTCCATATGCCTGAGGGCACGTAGGAAGCTTGCGTGTCCGTGCCGGATATGTGATCGCGTGCGAAGGGCAGATGAGTAGGATAAGCAGAATCTCAAAGGTTGGTTATTGCTGGCAATGGATTGACACAGCGTCGATTGTGTGTGGGCCAGAAGAATTAATTGCTGTATACAGGAGACTAGGACAGAGTTTCTGAAAGACGGCATGAGTAGCAGCAGAAAGTTAAAGAAAAGCGCGTAAGTTTGGCTTCAAGTGTGAAAGTCAAGCATCATCAAAGCGAATTTGACAGCTATCTCGCAGCGATCAATACCTTCCGAGTCATGCATAGTTCATGAACTTGTCTGTAACCACTGGCACTTCAACACTGACATCACTCCTGCTTTTGTAGATGCGTACGAGGGACCCCAGGCCTCAAGCTCCGCTGTCGCTGTGATGCGCCTGATCGGCATTTAGATAGGAGGCAAACGAATAACGCATTGGTCAACGTTGGCTTGCCCGGGGCATCTCTGACCGCAACGACCGATGCTGGACTCCCATTCACAGCTGCCGCGGCGTTGGCCATCAAAACATATATAGAGTAAGCGCAGCACTCATGCAGATGATGCCAATTGCGGCGCACATGTCGCGATAACAGCTTACTATAACGAACGAGATAAGAGCTGGATCTCGATTCTCCGTCTCCTTCCTCCCCTCCTTACCTGCTACGATGGTGAAGCTCACGACCGCATTCCTTGCTCTCCTCCCGCTTGTCTACGCCCTGCCGAGCGATGACATCTCCAACCGCGGCGAAGAAGCCGTGTTCATGCACGTCCCGCTCGCCGATTCTGACGCCTACGCATCCGGCGAGGTGCACATGATGATGATGAACCTCGTCGAGGGATCCTTCGAGCAGATGAAGGCCGATCGCGCGAACGGGAATCTCGCGGCCGGGATGCACGCGCTCGGATTCGAGCCCTGTGTCGACGGATACGCCGGAAGCGAGGAAGGCAACACATTCGCGTGCAACAATCTCGACCTCTACTCCTTCACACCTCATGCCGAGCTCGGCAGTGCGACCGAGTTCGGAAACGATATCTGGGGATGGACGCACGAGGGGCGCGAGTTTGCGCTTGTGGGTCAGACGGATGGGACGGCGTTCGTCGAGGTTCTCCCAAGCGGCAAGATCACGTATCTCGGTCGGCTGGACACGCAGACTTTTAACAGCACATGGCGCGATATCAAGGTTGTTGGGGACCATGCTTACATCGGCAGTGAGGCGCTCGGGCACGGTGTGCAGGTGTTCGACTTGACCAAGGTGCGTTCGAATCCCGATCGATAGTATGGTGAACTTGACAGGGAAGCTTCCTCCAGCTCCTCGATGCTTCGTTGGTCGCTGCCCCCAAGGTGTTCAGCCTCGAGACTGATATGGCTGCCCACTATGATTCGCTGCCTCTCGGTGCGTCGCACAATATCGTGGCGCACGAGAGCAAGAATCTTGTCGTCGCTGTTGGCTCTATTCCGAGAGACGGGTGAGAGATGATAGATGTATCATCGCATCTCCTCAATGCTCATATCATCCCGATAGACCTTGTGCTGCCGGTCTCATCTTCATTGATGTTACCGAGCCCACGAAACCGACCGCTGCAGGATGCGCCGCAGCTGATGGTTACGTCCATGAGTGCGTCACCAGGCTTGCCTTCGAAATATGACCGAACTCCCGCAGCGCTCAGTGCCTGACCTACTACGGACCGCACACGGAATACGTCGGAACTGACGTCTGCTACGCGTTCAACGAGGATTCTTTCACGATCTACAACATCACATCCCCGTTCGCGCCCGAGATCATCTCGACGACCCCCTACTACGGCGTCAGCTACTCGCACCAGGGCTGGGTCGTGGACGAGAAGGACCAGTCGTATCTCCTGCTTGACGACGAGCTGGATGAGGTGTACCAGCGCGGATGGGCCAACAACTCGCACACGGTCACCTATATCTGGGACATCAAGGACCTGGCGAAGCCTGTTCTCACCGGCCACTACTCGTCCCCGGTCAAGTCCATCGACCACAATCTTTACGTCCACGTGCGTGTCCCTCTTTAGGGAAGAGTATGTACACTGTGCTGATCGTCTGATGGGCAGAACGGCTGGGCGTACGAGAGCAACTATGGAAGCGGTCTGCGCATTGTGGACGTGAGCAGTGTTGCCAAAGACCCGACCGGCGGTTCGTTCAAGGAGGTCGCGTTCTTCGATGGTGCGCAATGCTTCCGTCTTTTTGCGATGCAGCTCATCCGTTTCCAGTGCACCCCGAGGACGACGATGTCGGAGGAGAGGCGACTTTCGATGGATCGTGGAGCGTGTATCCGTACTTTACGAGCGGTTACATCGTCGTCAACTCTATCGAGCGTGGACTGTTCGTCGTCAAGTACAGCGGTGCCTAGGGGGACATATCGTTGTAGTATCAAATTTTACATTGGTAATGACGAGCGTTGTGTTACAGACGAAGGAGCGGCCGGAAGGAGGGATACGTGGCTGGTCAAAGAACTAGCTCCCTGCACGCACCGGCCACGACTCCCCCATAGCCCCGGAACACCACCACCCGTCGCGCCTGGAGAGGAGAAATAGTTAGCTCATCGTCCCAAAAGTTACAAGAGCAGGAAAAGTCAGAAATTCGAAATATCGACAAGGAGATTAAGACAGGGATAACTGAATTATATATAGGCTCATCGTGCAAGAGGCCCAGAGGCGCGAAAGGTACACAGAGCAGGGACTTACCATGAGCTGGCAAGGGGACTGAGAAGGAAGGAAGATCTGACAGATTTTTCGAATTTTGTTTGCCCCTTTATTTGGTTCGGTAAGCCCGGTTGACGCGATCACGTGTCGTTGTCCACCCGACGTCGCGGCTGGACGATTTCTTGCTACTTCCCCTCCTGCCGCGATATCCGATGTGCGAAGTATATTCAGTAGCCTGGCGGTCTATTCTCGGCTCCAGAAACAAGGAGCACCACCGGTGTTACAGGCGAACAGATCCAGTGTGATCAGCGTGGAGCAGTCTGAGTACATTCCCCAGTCGCAGGTCAGTCGAGCCTCGCTATCACTTCAGTCTCTAACATACGTACTTTTCTTGCATCTAGGCGCGGATAATGGAGACGGCTAAACTTTCAGAATCTACCAGTCAGCCAGACGAGGGTCCAAAACCCCGAGCCGTCTCAGAATTACATCCCGAGAAATTTAGCTAGGTATTCTACTGATACAAGACTGAATGGTCTCAGAAAACGATACGCAACAAGACTTTGAGCCACCAGGGTACCATGCCTGTCATCGCCATTTTCTGCAGCAGGGAGAACCAACTCTTTCCAGGTACGTAGCCGCCAAAGAACAGCGCTTACGCCCAAGATGCAAACGACCCTGTCATCGAATAAGCGGCAAGCGTCGTTGGAGACACGGTGGGTGTACCTTTCATAGGCCCTTTCACCCCGAATCCCAGGAATTTGAGGACCACTCGGACACTCTGCTCAGGGAAGTCTTTTGCCCAGCAGCCTGAAGAAGATATGAGCGACGGAAGTCCACTTGGGCGGCGGGACGCACTTGATATCCTGAACAGCATCTTCACGAGAGTCCAGAATCGATCCCAATGCCATTGAGCTCTCTTCTTTCATTCCATGCTACTTCCCCAAAGTCACGAACGACGCCTCCGCTTTCGCCTTGGGCACCAGCAGCGCCTGTTCCCTGTCTTCCTCGCGTGCGTAAACTGCCGAGATCATCGAGTCGATCACCTGGCCCTCAGAGACCAAGGCGAAAAGGGCGCGTTCCAAGTCGGGGGGGGGGGGGAGCGACGTCGGGGAGATCTTGCCCGATGTCCTCAGAGGGGCTCTACAAAGCGTCACTGACGTCGAGGAGTGGATTTTGGACATCGGAATCCCCGACGACGGGCGTCAGGGCAAGGGTTTTGGACCAACGATATTGACTGGCCGAGACAGGCACCGGGGTACGGAAGATGGTAAAAGCGCAGAGGATGATGATAAGCCGACGGGCGAACATGATCCTGATGGATTAGAACGATGAAAAAAAATCCGGAACGGAGCTCATATGGGCCTCGGTAGACGCCCAGCGGAGCGCCCAGTCCGCCCTCTCCCCGTGCTATGCATTCGCAGTCGAATAAAGTTGTGGGCGCGTGCCATCGATGTACACACGTTTTGGCATGGGCGAGCGCCGTAATAGACGCAGAGCCGGCTAAGAGGTGGCTTTGTTCGTGGTTGCCGAAAGCACGGAAAGAACCCTAACCCAGGCTTCTGCCGAATTTGGAATTATCACACACAAAAAGCTTCTCAGACGCTCTAAACTGCCCAGTATCTGCACTGACCCGCGTGCACCGAGAGTCAACGTCCAACGTCAACGTTGTCATTTCCGACACGCTCTTCTCGCCTTTCCTCGACCGCCCATCTCCATTCTCGGCACCGCACAGAGCAAACACCGAAGGAGGTATACACCTGGTGCGTGCGTCTACTCCAACCACCTCGCGCAAAGGCTCTGAAACATGTCCTCCACAGACATGGACGTACTCAGCATGAAAACACCACCCCTCACGCCACGCAGGCGCAAGCCACTCGTCACATATCAGTCCCCGTCAGCCGACAAAGCCAATGGGGTGACGAAGCCACTGTCCAAGCTCTCGCACAATCTCGCCCCCATCCCCGTCGCCTCGTGCTCGAAATCCTCAGTTTCTAGCCCCAACATAATTGTACGAGCGAGCGGCGTACCTCGCAAGCGGTACCCTATGGACCCTCCCCTGCCTCTGTACCACCCCATGGGCCCTCTGGCGATGTCGCTCCCCTTATTGCCACCCTCCCATTTCGGCCACCCCGACCCGGAGCCGGTGATCACGCCCATCGACGAGCTCATCGTCGACGCCAGCCGGCGCTCGTCGGCCCGCTCGCGCCGCCCGGTGGCGAAAATGCGCGACACGGCCGTCGATCGGGAGGGCGAGGACGGGAGCGCCTCGCCGGCGCCCTCGCTGCCGAACGTCGGTGCCATCGCCGCTGCCGCCGCGCTCGAGATCAAGGAGAAGCCCAGCCCGAGGAAGCGGCGCGGGGCGGCGGCTGCGGCGGGGGCGGGCGTCGTGAATGGGGTCAACGGGAAGCGCAAGCGCAAGGACGCTGAGGACGATGCGACGTACCCTGCGAAGCGGACGCGGCCGACGCGCGGTGCCGCTGCGTCGCTTGGGGCTGATGAGTCGGGCGATGATGAGTCGACGGGGCTGTTAGCCGAGTCTGCTATGACGCGGGAGCCGACCGAGGAAGCCGAGGAGATCACGCGCCCCGAGCGGAGATCGACGCGCTCGAGCGTGCGGCGCCGGGACTCGACCGCCAGCGCGAGCGAGGAGACGACTGCGTCGGTGCCCGCTGCGAGCCAGGTTGATGCCGTCGTCGAGGAGCCCATGATGCCCATCCACGAATTCGCGATGAGGAATGCGAAAGAAGAAGGGGAAGTCAGCGAAGATGCCACTTGATGTCTTGCGTGTAGCCGTGTGTAATAGTCTGTGCCTGTGTCTGTGTCTCTGTATTCGTTGTACGACTGCTGTATCATAGAGCAGAATTGTTGTGATTTTTTCTTCATTGTTCGAGCTCCTCGCTTCGTGTGCAGAAATGAAATGCTTGGCCTCGCTTGTCAAATTGCCACACACGCGAGCTTGACAGGTGCGTATGCTCTCACACCCTCGCCGGACCGTGTGACAAACCCAGCTCGGGGCTGCTTCGAGCTTCTGTATGGAGGCCTGGAGAGCCCTGCTGATAACCGAGAATAAGCGACGTTGATGGCTGATGGTCGGATGTGGGACCCCGAATACTGGCTTTTGTTTCTCAACCTTGAAGTACAGTATACATGTCGTAGACAGAGAATCGGAATCGAGAGATAAGCGATAGAGATTTGACAAAATAGGAGTTTTGGAGAGCTGTTGGGGAGATAACAAGGTAGTGGGCGTCGAAAAGGCAAGATAGAAAGCGCTTGGAAAGTGACTTTAGACTCTAGAGGGTGGGTGAAGAAGATTTCTTGTTTTTCTTGTACTGTACTACAGGTATTTTATACTAAGTGTGAATCAAATCAAAAGGAGATAAGTAAATTGAGCTGGAGGCATCCAGTGATGATCAGAATGATCACGTGCAACAACCTTGACGAGCTCGCTGACAAATCCATTGAGATCTTTCAGTGCACGTGATAGATTGATCAGAATGATCACGTGCAACAACCTTGACGAGCTCGCTGACAAATCCATTGAGATCTTTCAGTGCACGTGATAGATTGATTTCAGGGCTAGGGCGCATCACTGCTCATCAGTGTGTCACCGGAACAGATAGTGCACAAATATTATGACGACTTAGACTACAGGCCAGGTCACTTGTGCCGGAACAAACAATACTCGGAAGTAGTAAAGTAGTAATTGCAAACTACCACTCATCAGGAACATTGAGCTCGTTTGCTTCCTCCTTGTCGGAAAACCACGCAAATACATCCTCTTCTGAGCTAGGACCGTCGGATGCGCCTGGAACAACCGGCTCGACATGATCAATGAGGCGGCAAAGCGCTGCATTCTGTTCCAAATCTGAAATTGTCAGTCACTCACAGGTGAAGCAGTTTGATAAGACCCAGATTGAGATGTACCAAGCCCATCTCCACCATTCACACCACCCATGTAGTACGCTCCGTCTCGACCCACAATGTCATCCCCTCCACGAAGCGGCCGTAGATTAGGAATTGGTGGAATCTCGTCCCGATACTCGTTTTCTGCCTGAGTCAAGGCAAAGCCCCAGAGGTCATCGACGGTTGTAGGAACATGGTGAGTTTCATCGAATCGCTCAAAGTGATGAAGCAGTTGCCAATACACATCCCAACATGTGTTCCGATTGACAGAGGGTGAGCCAAGGTCAGTGTAGAACTCACCAATGTATGCTTCGAAATCAGGGGGAACTAGATTGAAGATGTCGTGGTCCGGAGACGCATATTGGTTTCGGACAGTGCTAATATGCTCCGGTTTGACTTTGATCTGCCAATTACTTTCCGGTCAGCAGTATTATGATCACATTGGATAAACGCACCTTGAAGTCAAGGATTGCATACTCCTCCGGAAACTCCATCATATGTTGGGGGACACCATGAGGGAGAATCTTGTTACAATCGTGTCGTTTTGCTGTCATGTTGATGTGATTGCGATATGCGTCCAACTCGGCCTGGAGCCACGGAATGAACACCCAGCGGAAGACAAGACTGCCAGGCAATAAATCAGATGTTTGTGTGGTGACAATGAATATGTACGCTTGCAGAAGAACACCTGGATCGTACCAGCCATTGTTCACACCGGTGTCCAGAATATCCTCGAAACCGGGGGTCTGCGCCGGTGCCATACCTTGGTCCCGAACACAAGCTTTACCACATTGCGGTCTTTCTTTGCTTCAGTCAACACATACACTACGAAAAGACGGGTGGTTTAGTATTCCTGTCAGATTACCAAGGTACGTTCTCGCTCCCGACTCCAAGATCTTAAGCTCACGCTCTCCAAGGCTCCGCAATGCTCCTGTCTAACCCTCAAATCATGACAACTCCATGAGCCATTCCACAGACTCCGCGCGTCGTGTTATATCAATTTTTGCACCCAGGGACCTACCTAAAGACGCAAATAAGCTCATGTTTGGTGGTGGCAACATTGGGAAGTTGTTCACGGCGTTCAGAGAGGAGCACAAGTGCTCGGATTATTGTCGGTTTTTTGGACTGAAGGCTCTGGTCTGAGTAGATGATCCTAATATCTGTACACTATCTTCTCTTCATCAGTGTGCTGATACATCGTACTCATTTTACATCTGGCTGCTCGAAACTGACAGTGCACGAGTCACATTGCTAGACGAAGCACAGTTTCCGGGGTCCCACATCCGACCATCAGCCATCAACGTCGCTTATTCTCGGTTATCAGCAGGGCTCTCCAGGCCTCCATACTTCTGGCGTCATCTTTGCCGCTGGACACCGAGCCGACCAATGGGATCGGGCGCTGTAATCGATGCAAGCAGGGAGCCGGTCCGTCCGGCCTTGTCTTGCTCGGGCCCGTGGGCCGGGGTTGATTGGTTTGGCCGTCGGCGCGGGTTTTATGCAAGATGCCAGCCGACATGGACAATGCACACATAGCCGCGAGGATCCGGAACTCTCCTCATGTGGCGCGATCACTCTGAGCACTTCGCACGCGAATCTGATTCTGATGCGAAGTGCACTCCACCACGCTAATTCTCCGAGTTTCTCCGGTTCTGGACTCGCAGACGGCGCTCTGGCGCTCAGCTCTCAGCTCTGTCTAAGTGAAATCGATTATCTAATTTCGACGAGATTGTAGAAATCAAACCGTGAGAACACGAATGACAATGCCTGATTGGCCAGTGGTTACGACTCTTCCAAGATCCAACTCGCAGCCCACCTGTGTGCGCCTTGCTCTTGAAGAGTTTTTCTCTTGTTTAGGCCCAGGTCTATCGCTGGCCGAGATGCCCATCTTTTCATTCGTGCTGTGGGGTGGAGCCAGTGATAACATTCGTTGACAGAATGCCAGCCTACTAGGCCCCTCCGAGCTTTCTCGTCTCACTGGAAGCTAGCCCTAATTGCCCTGTATGAACGCATGCGCCCCTCTTTATCCTCGATTGGCAGCAGGCAGAACCCGAAACGGCATATAATCGCTTCACCTATTCGTCATTTAACTCGGCCGAGGCTGCATTTCCTCCCACTCCTCCGCACCATGTCGGAAAAACAGCACACAGACACTGAAGACTCCCGGACGGAAATCTCTGCACCCGCTCACGGCAGTGTCGATCATATCCTCGACCCCGAGCTCGCAGCGGCGCTTTCTGCGGGTCCGCGGCTGAGCGCGACCAGTCGGACTGCACTAAGGCTGTATCTTGTGCTGACCGTGGCGTTCATGGGGTCCCTCAGCTTTGGCTTCGACACGAGTGGTCCGTGCGCGCTGCTCTCGCAGCGCTGCCCTCTGACATGGATTCTCCAGTCATCGGCTCGGTCAACGGATTGATGTATGTGCTGAGCCACCCACTGTTGCATTTGCCTGATGGACTGACGTTGCGATAAGCCAATTCATACATTACTTTGGGCTGCAGGGTGGGGCTAGCGGCGGAGGCCAGGGTGAGCCATCGTTCATGTCCGAGCTGATTATACCCCTCTCAGTGCCTTAGGAATCGTCGCTGGTGTACTGATCAGGTGCGGAAGCCACCCACCGGGCGTATGGACTCTTCGCTCACATGTAACAGCATGTTCTCACTGGGATGCATCCCCGCCTTGGCCGTGGCTGCCCCGATCGCAGATCGGTTCGGACGCCGTGCGGGAATGGTAGACGGCTCGCCACCCTCAATGATCGTTGGCTCATCTCTCGCATTGCAGTTTTGTGCAAGCGTTGTTATCTTGACCGTAGGTGCTATCTCGATTAAAACGCCAATACTCATCTTCTCGCAGGGAGTCGCTGTAGTCACGAGCGCGCAAAACATTACATCCTTATTGGTCGGGCGCTTCTTGGTCGGATTTGGGAGTACGATCAGTCATGCAGCTGCGTCCGTGCCATATTTTCTCTCTCGCGCGCCGAAGATCGCTGAAGCCACTCGCTGTAGACCCGCATATGTTGCGGAAATGTCACCACCTCAAGTGAGCGCTGCTTTGCAATACCTTTCCCTGCTCACAGGTTCTCAGTGGCGGGGCCGGCTCGCCGGAATGTGAGTTTTTACAATGCATGATGGGTCAAGATGATCGCTGATCCATTCATGCCTCAGTTCTAATGGTTAGCATCCGCTATGCACATGTCGCTGCACCGATTGAAGTCCTGTTTTAGCATTCACTTTCATCGGCACCATGACCAGCTCCGGCCTGGTCATCGGCACCGGCCGTCTCCGATCCAGTCTCTCGTGGCGCCTTCCGCTGGCCGTCCAATTCATCCCCAGCCTCGTCATCTTGTTCGGCGTGTTCTTCATCCCCGAGGCAAGTGGCCGCTCGCACCGCGCGATCCCCTGATTTTGACGTGCGGCATTTGACAGTCGCCCCGCTGGCTCATGTCCGCCGGGCGCGCGGACGAGGCGCGCAGGGTGCTCGCGCGGTACCACGCAGCAGACGGCGATGAAAATGCGCCCGTCGTTCTCTTGGAGTTCCAGGAGCTGCAGGAGCACATCAAGCCGGAGGCGAAGAAACGGCTGTGGGACTATTCAAGCCTGTTCAACTCGCGGGGCTCGAGGTATCGGATGCTGATCACGCTGTGGCTCGGGTTGTGCTGCCTGCTGTCTGGTCCGGGTATCTTGTACGCACTATAGTTGATTCCATCACACCCATCCACTCACAGACGCCCAGCTATTTCTCGACAGTGGCGCTGCACCTTGCGGGAGGTGAGCGCAACCTGGTGGTGGAGTCTCCCGCTGATTGGAACTGACGCGCGGCACAGTCAATACTCAGAACGAACGTCTGGTGCTTTCCTTCACCGCCAGCGCCATCGGTGCTGCCGGCGCGCTGATCGGCGCTATCCTCGCCGACAAAAGTAAGCAGTAGTCCGCAGTGGCTTCTCGGAGGCGCTCACTGGAATTTCAGTTGGCCGCCGTACGCTTTGGCTGTGGGGCAGCGCTGTGTGCGCGGCGGCCCTCGTCTTGACCGGAGGTTTGTCCGCGACGGCAGCCCTTGCTACGCGCACTCACAAAAAGCAGTGTTCACGGCGCACAAGATGACTGAAGCCGCTATAGCGTTCTTCTGTAGGCGGACGCCTCGTCCTCTGTCGCAAGTCGACTGATTTGTCGCAGTATTTCTCTCCTTTGCGCTCAATACGACATACATGCCGCTGCAGGGGATTTATCCGTCTGAATGCTTGACTTATGCGCATAGATCGAAAGGGCTCGTCTTGTGAGTCGCCCGCACTGCACAGCCCTGCAGATGATCATCGAGCATGATATAGATTTGCCGCCATACAAAGCGCAGGAGCTCTGTGCAACACCTTCGGCGGCTCCATTGCTTACAAAAACATCGGCTGGCGGTACTTCCTAGTTCCAGCAGCGTTTGATGCGGTACAGACACTGGTCGTCTGGCTCTTCGCGGTGGAGACCAAAGGCCGCACATTGTAAGTGTCGACCGACCGACCGCCATTCCTCTTATTCACAGCATGCACAGAGAAGAGCTGGATGTGATATTCCAGGAGCGGAACCCAGTGGCAGCGTCCATCAACAAGAGACGGGAGACGTCGGAGAAGAATTAGATCGCTTAGTAGTCACGAATGGGATACAAAGGATCTTTGCTTGTGCAGCTACGATAGCGTTGTTGTTTATGCGAACGGGTTCCACGAGCGCCGAATCGGTTCGTACTGAGTAGGGGGATCGTGGGCGTACGGGCTTTCCGTCGGTGGCTGCGAAATGGTCGTGAGTGCGGTCATGCGGGAAAGCACGGAACGCGCATACGGGCAAGTTGCGTTCCCTGTCGTAGAATGAGAATCATGCAAAGTACACTGGAGAAATGGGAGGCTCACCATTTGATACCTCCGGGAGCAGACATGGCTGTGAAGCGGGATAAGCACGAGGACTCGGAGATCCCACTGCACACTCACGGATGTAAGGATCAGGGTGTTTCCACGCCGCCAGTTTGGCCTCTGCCTGCTCAAAAACCTGCGCCAGCTCTCTCGCATCCGTCACGTCTCTATAGACGTTATTAGCTGACCTCAGTTGTTGCAGGACAGCCAGTGCGCGCGTACCGGTTTATTTCAAACTCAGCCCGGATGACCATGGCTTTCCTGCGCCATTCATCGCGGCGAATCGTCCAGTCCAGGGAGTTCTTCAAACGCCGTCTATACAGCGACTGCACATACTGCCTGTGCGCCGTGGCAAAGGTGGTGGTTGCTGCTGTCATTGCACTCTTGTTTGCCTGCGCTTGCCATCGACGCCTGATTGATTCTCTGATTGACGTTTTCTTCCCTTTCTGCTACAATACTTACGCGGGGCCGCGAAGTGGCCCGCACGAGTCAATGGACCCCCACTCAACGCTCTCCCAATACAACCAACGACGCACACGAAAAGCCGCCCCCGCCTCCATCAAGTACATGGAGGTTCAGCCAGCGAAGCCCGGGCTCGATTCCTTCCCGAAGCGGCCGACCCCCTCGCACAAAGCGTCGTCGTCGGCGTCATCCTCTCCTGTCGTCATCCGCCGGCCGATCGCCACAAACTCGCGCGTGAAGCAGGACGAGAAGTACCGCAAGGACCTGCACCTGGCCTTCGTCAACAACGCGCTTCTCCAGAAAGCTAATGTGCGTTCCCGCGATCGTGATCGCGGCGGAAAATTTTGCTGATGGGTGCGCTAGGGAACGAGCGAGCCGTACGAGGAACTGGTGAACCAGTTCAATGCGAAGAACGCTCAGATCCAGCCTGCGCAGCTCCGGCTCTGGATCTCGGCGCTGTCGCACGTGGTGTCCCGGTTGGAGAAGTCACACGCCACCCTCGTTCAGGCGGTCGTCGGGTTCCCGTGGACGACCATGGATGCGGCGACGGTCAGGGCGTATACCGTTTTCATCGGGATGCTCCTGAGTGCGCGGCCCGAGTATCTGTCTCTCGTTCTCAGCAAGATCACACATGGATTAACCTATCGTGCGTCCGCCCTTCACAGCATTCTACTCCTCCTCGGCCTCATCAATATGTCTTAGAATCGGGCCTCCAAGCATTGGATAACAACACACCGGAGGGGTCGTCTGCGCCGTTGACCCGACGTGTCATCTATGATCGGTTGCACACCCTCCTCCGACATCTGTTGACCCTCATTCCGACGCTTCCTTCGACTCTGCAGCCGTTGATTGTGCAGAGCTTTCCTCATAAGCGGCAAAGCCAGGCTTCGCAGTCCACCTATATCCGCAATCTGTTGCGCATCTCGTCCTACTGCCCGGAACTCAGTGACAAGATTTTGTCCACCATCATCGATCGGGCTATACAGATAGATGTAGGTGGCTCCTACTTGGGCGCCCGTTTCTGGCTTGACGCGCATTGCAGGTAGAGATTCAAGTAGAGCTGGAAGAGATCGAGGAGCAGACGGAACAGGACCAGGACTTATTCGAGCTTGATCCGTTTGACACCGTTCTGGGCCAGGAGGGAGACGATTCTGACGCATCCGACTCGGATGATGATGACGACTATGAGGACGACATGAGCGATGTCTCGTCCATTGGAGACGAACCGGAAACGCACTCTGATATGAGCCACATTCAGGAGATGGTCAAGAAGCTGGATGCTATCCTCTCTTTGACGTTCGAACACTTCCAGCGGGTGCAAGAAACTGTCTCTCCGAATGATCCTACTCCATCTACTAAACTTCCGCCCGATCTACCACCATTACCGCCTCTTACCCCGTCTTCCTCTTCGCCCCTGATGTCGCCACTGGAGTTTCCTACCTCAGATCCTATCATTCAGGTTATACCTCGTCCGCCACCCCCGACAGTCCATGCGCAGTTCCAGAGCCTGCTATCCATCTTCGACCGACTGATCCTACCGACATTCAAGTCGAGATACACACAATTCCTCGTGTTTTTCTACACATCGTTTTCACCGGAGTTTGCGGACATCTTCCTGGGCTTGCTTGTCGACCGGGCGCTGTTCCAAACGGCTGTGCCCGCGGTCACACGAGCAGCCGCGGCTGCTTACATCGGCAGCTTTGTCAGCAGGGGCAACTTCGTTGATCGTGCAGCGACGCGACGCGTTGTGGGTGTGCTGTGCGACTTCATGCGTTCGCATGTAGATGCGGTCGAGGAGATGCTGCGGGTGGGCGCGTCTGTATCGAGTGGCTCGACCATCTCTGCGCAGAACGGCGTTTTCTATGCGATCGCGCAAGCGGTGTTCCTCATCTTCTGCTTCCGCTGGAGAGACCTGCTGGAAGACGCAGAGGATCTCGATGCGGAGGATCTTGTCGGGAAGCCCGGCAAGAAGTGGATCCCAGAGCTGGATGTGGTGCAGAGAGTGGTGCATTCGGTGTTGAACCCACTCAAGGTGCGTGGCCGTACGCACTCCTATCGGTGTCTATTTGAACTTCCGGCCAGATCTGTTCCACAAACGTCGTGCATCAATTCGCCCACATTGCACAAGCGACTGATTTCGTGTACTGCTACACGATAATGGACGCTAACCGGCGCTCCGAGTACTCGGCAAGCAGCGCGGACCGCCAGCCTAGTGGACTGCTGACGAGTGCTTCCGCGATGCGATTTTCCGCCGCCCTGCTTAGCAGCGGCATCACCGCCGAGCTCAACACGTTCTTCCCCTTCGATCCCTACAAGCTTGCGAAATCGGGTACATACATCCAGAGCATATACCGAGAGTGGAGCTCCGTGTCCCTCGACGAGGACGAGGATGACGAGGAGGAGGAGGAGGAGGATGACGGCTTGGAAGATCGGGCGGGAATGGATATACCCACAGTGACAGATTCCCGGGCGTCGTCGGAAGGTCTCGGTCTGGGTGAATCTCTCGGTGCTATGAGCATCTCGCCGGTGCGGCCGACCATACCTGGCCCGTAAACAGATCTTACTCTCGCTTTCGTATGCTCTCGCGTTGTCATTGTACCTTTTAAAATCTGGAATGGGGAGCTCTCAGGCTGTTGTTGCGACACAAAAACGGCGACGTTTCACTGTTCCTGGTACAGCCACATTGGTGCCCTCGGAAGTTTGCCACTCGGGCTTGCCCTATTTGGATTCTTGGTGCTCAGTTCCAAGAAGGATCGGGCCGTAGGTAGGCGATAGAAAGGCACTCATAGGATATTAATTACCCTTGATGCCCAGAAGGTACCCCAACCACTTGCTCATCATCTGCTTCATGGTACTTACTTCCGTTTGCTCGTGCACCGTAGAAACGTACTGAGTTAACTCGAGGACTATCAACTTCCAGTGGACGATGTCGAAGCCGCTGTGCGTTCTTCTCGCCCCCCCACACTGTCCTGTTCGATTCAGAGGCTTGTGCAGAGGCTGGCCATGCAGCACGAGATGTGGACAAGACTAGTCGGCGGGCTCTATCCTCCCTCCCAGAAAGAGACAATCGATGTCTTGATGACTCGACCGACGCCCGTCATTGTTGATTTGGGATGCGGCTCTGGTCATTGGTGCGACGCTGAGCCTGAGAATTCTGGCCACACGCTGATCAGATGGTCATGTGCATCAGGGCTATTTCCATGGCCAAATTGTATCCTCAGGCGCGCGTTATCGGCGTCGACATTTCCAAGCACGCGTTCCGGTGAGCTTCTAGCAGATTCTTGGACTTGGATTGTTTGGACCGTAATATGACAGAAATGCCCCGCCGAACTTTGAGTGCGTATCCGCCTTGGCCAACAATTCGAGTCAATTCATTTCTCCAGATTCATGCAGCTAGATATCTCAAAGGAAATACCGATTTGTCCTAGTGGCTATAGTCTGGTCCATGCACAGTCAATTTTGGCGCATGTGAGCGGCGCGCGCATCGTATTCTAGTACTAATCGACTCCCATAAAAATTTACAGTGGAAAGACCCCAAATCAGTCGTCGAACGTGCCCAGAAGCTTCTTGTCCCCGGTGAGAAACACCGAGAATATTCGAATTTAGGTTTCTCACTATCTCCGAGGTGGTGTTATGATTGCCAGCGACCTCGGGGAGACGGTGTTCGATGAACATAAAACTAAGATGGATCCGCTCTTTCCCGCTACCGACAGCGCACTCGATACACTCAGCTCGCAAGGGTCTTGGCTAGCCGGGTGGATGTGTGCTTTTCGAAAAAACATCGGCACCGACTACATCCCTGCCGACTTATTTCTCGTCGATCCTTGTCTGTTCTACGAAGTTTACTTCTGTCCTAACGGCTGGAATGGCAGCGGCGACTCGGAATACGGAGCGGAATTGGGTGATGTGGCACTCAGGAACTCTCTGGTTGCGTTAAATGAGAGCATTAATTCTGAATGCCTCTACTCACAATATTTCAGGAGTTTGTATCAGCTTGTACTCCGTCCATGGTATCCAGGGGAGGATACGACAACGAACAAACACAACGATGGGCGCGCGAAGTCGTGAACGAGATTAAAACGAGGAGAATTTATGTCTGTTGGGAGCTTGCCGTCTCAATCAAATCACTTGGAAGTTAGTTTCTATGGACGCAGTATCAAATGTGGATAAACAGACGGAACCGAGACGCATCTTCCTAGAATGTAAACTTCAACATGCCGGCTTTGCCGATTGATTTGATCGATCATTGGATCGAGATCGCTGATGCGATGAGTCGATCACTTCCTTTGTTCTTGGCCAGATTGCGAGGCCTACAATCCACTCGACCCTCAATCGGCGCCTTTCCGTTGCACAGAACATCAGAAGGGAATTAGCTCATGGGAAAGAGCCAAGAAAATGCTGCTGCCAGCTCCAGCTTGCACGTTCAAGGTATGCATCCTTCCGCGCTCGTACTGATCCACGCCGTCTCATCGGCTCATACCAGTAGCCGCTGAGGAGAATCACAAAAAAAGGCGTAGAGCTGCGTCCACCAGGCCGGGGAACGAATCTGGAGACGGGTAGGTCTCATGAATCCCCCTGCCAAGATCCACAGCTGACTCAATTCCAGCAGCTCGCGCACACACCTCGAGAGCAGCAGCAGCAGCCAGCTCCAACAGCTCTCCGTTCTACTATCCTCCCGTCCAGATACCGTTCCGGCTTTTGAACTGAGACTCTTTCCACTATCACTCGAGCGTTCAGCGCAACTGGTGCAACTCGAGCTGGAGGAGAAGAACGCGATCCACCTCGCACATATGGCTTTTGAGGAGGAGCAACAGAGCGTGCAGAAAGAGTGGCGTATCGGGCACGACAGGGTTCGACAGCGCCTCCTTGAAGGGATAGGAGAGGGTCGTCGACGGGCGCGGGAGGAGAAAGATAGCGAGGGTATAGCTGGAGGTAAGTCCGCCATTTTGTATCACTCCTCCAGCTCCCATTGATTCGTAACCCGCCCAGACGCGTCTCTGGATAAGTCACGTTCCCACGTCACTCGTAAGCTACGAAACAAGCTGGGCTCCTCCCCTCCTCCCGGAGATGCAGCAGACTCTGGCATCCCCACCGCTGTCCCGTTGGTGCATCCGCACTCGCTCTCAGTAGACGAAATTCCATCACCGTTCCCTCTCGCGCTCATGGCTTCCGGCGCCGGTTCAGCCTCGCGGGCAGCAGCAGCCAGCAATGCTCGAAAGAAGCCTAGACGCACCGGCAACTCCACGAAACAGGATAATCCGCCTGCGGAAAGTATAGTGCAACTCCTAGCGTCTGCAGAGTGCAAAGAGGTCGAAATTGATAACGATTTGATGGAGATCCGTCGCGCAATCAAGCGCAGACGCGCTTTGCTTGGAAGATAGGACTTTTGGGTCGATGTACGGCATGTATTATAACTTATCTACATTTGTATGATAAAAGTCAGATAGGCAGATTGCAACCAGCCTGCGGAAAGGATGCGAACTTGAGAACTTAGCTTAATTTGACGATCAATGACTCACGTGATCGTGTATTCTACCAGTGATCTAGGCTCAAAATTGATACTTTGCGACCCCGCGACCCCAAACTTGGCGCTGGTAGTCCAGCAGTATCGGAGCAAAATCGAGCAGTCCAAATTCCGGCCAGTTTTTCTGTGTGAAGTGTATTTGAGTGTCCTCACAACACTTGGATGTGAGAGATGAGCGAGTGTTCAAAGACCAATGATCACATCGCACCTGCCAAAGAAGGTAGTCACTTAAACGCTTCACCCCGCTCGTTCGTACCAATATCTCGAGCGGCGGGCTGCGCGCTTGCGATGTCATCAGGTGCGCTTCGATGTCGGCTTCGCAGATGTCGATGCCGTCTGCGTCTGATTTGTCGAGAGCAGCGGCCACAGCCAGCTTCACAGCCCCGGCCATCTCGTCCTGTGAGGAATAAGGCATGCATATGTTGAGGATCGCTGTGGAGCGGGATGAGCTGGCGGCCGCACGCACGATGAAACCGCTTATTTGTTGTTATTCCGCGTCACGCTTTCCACCGTCCGGATAGCTTCTTGCACGTATTCAGGAAGCAATGATGTTCGGCCGAGTACGTTCAGTCGCACGCCGTACTCTTCCAAGATCTTGCTACGCCATTTAGTGGTAGGAACGGTCGCCAGGATAGATCGCATAGGCGGTGGCGTACCCATGCTTGGCCATCTCCAGCAGCTTTTCGTGTGCAAGGTGCATCAGCCCGTCAATCTCCTCGGGTGTGCGCCGGAAATTGTCGAGCGCGAAAGCGTATACCGAGACGCAGCGGATTCTGAGCCTCAAGCATGCTTCGAGCACCTGTCTGGCTTGATCATTCACTGAATCAGGCAGGATTGATACTGCAGCCACGCACCCTGAGGAGGGCGACGAATCCCTCGCTGTGTCCCTCGATTGCGGCTTGGTGTTTTCGCCGTGCGTGGCGGCGGTTGCCGTCCATCACGAAGGCAACATGCTTGGGTATGGGCCCCGATGCTAGGACACGGAGGAGGAAGCGCTCGGCGCGCTGAACAATTTTAGAGTGTAGCCAGTACAGGGCACGTCGGAACATTGGGCTGGAGATGGGACACCAGAGCCTGGAGGACACGTTCGGTGTCACAGGCAAGTGACACGACGCGTTGATGCAGCATCAATTCGACGCGTCTTACTCTCACCTAAACACTCATCATGTCCCTGCCATCCTCGCTCCGCCCAGCTCTGACGCCACCGGAGCTCGAACTCATCGCCTGTCAGGAGCTCGTGCAGATCGTCCCCCTCATAGTGATGGAGAAAACCGCATTCATCGCTGTGCGTCATGCACCTCTTTGTGCACGGGCAACGCCGCTTTATGTACCTCCAGGGCGCTTACGGGCCTTTGCGGCCTCCCCACAGATCGAGCGTCCCGATATGGATGGCCGTGAATCTCAAACAAAAGAGGAAATGCCACATCGTAGCGCCTGAATGGCTGACCATCGGTGCGCTTTGCTCGTCAGACGCGGTTCGATCCCCCTCGTGACAGGGTCCCCAGAATATCTGCAGGAGAAGCTGACGCAAGAGACGACGCAGAAAGAGTTCACCAAGTTGCCGTTTCGATTCGCGGAGATTTCACATGTTCTTCTCGATGTGTGCGTAGGGTCGCCGTTCCGCCGCCGCTCACGATGCTTAGCCGGTCCTGCAGCGCATCGGACGACATTCCGAACTCCGATAAGATACGAACGCTGCTGAAGGACCTGCGGGAGGCGAGGCAGGCCAAGGCTAGGGCTGGACTGGAACACCTCGATTATTCTTCGCTCGGGGTGAGTGACTTCTGCTTTCCGTTCCATGCGTGAACCTTGTTTTAGTTGACCAACCTTTGCTCGATGGAAGTCAATGAGATCCGACCGGTCTTCATTCAAGCTATGACGGTGTTGAACCAATTGCGAGCCGCGCCAGAGTCACAGCAACGATGAGACCACTCATCACCTCAGCAGCAGAGGAAGATCGGGGGTTTACCGACGAATCAAACTCGAGCTCTGCATTTGTCTTATTTGGGGCAGATGTTTTGAGCTAGCCGGATTTCGAAAAGATTCAAGAAACCTGTCCTGACAGAACGCAAACGGGTCTCCGTGATACAACTATTCGACAGCAAGATTACCAAAAATCCATTATCGGCTCGATTAAATAAGTAGGTTACCTATCTAGTGGCTTCATGAGTCTACAACTCGTAGCCGGCTGAATGTAAGAGCGTTGCAAGCTGGACCTTGGCGATCGACTTGACCTGATCAAAGTCGTAGTTGTCTCGTTCGCTCAAATCGCCTGCGAGGAGGACTGTAAGGACTCGGGATGTAAGAAGACAGCAATGCATACCACTGTTGTGATACATCGGGTCAACGATGGGACCCGCTCGCTCAAAGACTTGGGTGGACGGGAATCCCTGCTCCCAGAAGGACTGATATTCATTTAGACAAGAACTGGCGTCACAGAGTGATTGTTGAACACACCTGATGATCACTGCAGCAAGCCTGAAGATCGTCACTTCCAACTCCAGATGGTGCTCAATAGACGACTCACAGCTGTGACACCAACGCGCAATTCAGGACTGTAGATCTTCGAAACATTGGCCACGAGCTGCGCAATTTCCGGGGTGCCGATGCTGCATGCGAGATGAGATGACGAGTGGAGTCGAAGAAAGAGACCTACCTGAGAGGCAACCCGAGCTGAGCAGGCTCACCCGCAGCGTGGTACGCCAGCATATCCGCCTGGATCATCACCGTAATGTTCGCATCAGCAGCCCGCATCTTCTTCGCATAGGCCTTGGATCCGAGCAAGCCCTGCTCTTCTCCGCCGAAGGCCACAATCTGGACATTGCTGTGGAACTTGATGTCCTTGCGGGCAATGGTGCGAGCGATGGCGAGAATCGCCATGGTTCCTGAGCCGTCGTCATCCCCACCGGGTGCCCGCGTGCTGCCGAAAGACCCGCGAGAATCGTAGTGAGCACTCAATAGCACTGTAGCAGTCGTGTTGACGAGAGACGGGTAGGCACTGCAGGCATGAGTACACTGAATGTACGTATATAAGAAAGCCACTCTTACCAGACGACGTTCGGAGTAAAGCCGATCAGGAAGTCCTGCAGCTCGCACGTGGCCCCCGTCTCCTCGAAGCGATCCTAAGGATTGGGTTAAGAAGAGACACGTAGACATCAACAGAGCACGTACCTTCAGCCAGCTTGCGGCGGTGCGCGAGCCGTCAGAGAAGGAGTGGCGAGACATGATAGGCGACTCTTCGTCCTCCCCGGTGAGGAAGCGGATGTCTTTGATCATCTGCGGGACCGAGATACTGTCGACGATTCCCGCGACCTCGGGGTTGAAGCTGAGAGTCGAAAGAACATTCTTGGCATGCTCAATGGCAGAGTCGGGGACGGGGATGTATTTGACGGCCGCGGTGGGGACAAGCGTGGATTTCCAGAAGCGAGGAAGGATGGTGTCGACCATGTAGCCCTGGGCGGGGCTCACGGACAGCAAGGCTGCGGTGGGGGTTTGGTACAGGACCTCAAATTCGCCACCGGTCGTCGGAACAGTCAAAACGGTCTGGTCGCGACGTACGGCTCCGCCCGCTCGGAGCCGGTCAAGGAAGGCGTCGAACTCGCTACGAGCGGACACAGCGGTAGCCAACAGCGCAGCATCAACGGCCTCCTGCTCCACCCATACGAGTTGTTGAATGTCCCTCTGCGCCTGGGAAATGGAGGCTGAAGGAGCACGCGTCACATCGAGCCACGATTGCAGGCACGCCTCGTCCGGCAGGAAGACGCTCTGGGTCGTCTGACTGTCGATGAAGTTGCCATAGAACGACTCCGATAGACAGGAGTCGAACAGAGACGGCTGGAAGCTGGTGACCAGCAGGACAGCACCTGTAGCGACCGAGCTGAGGAACATGGTGTGCCTGAGTAGAGGAGATAAGAGACACAGCCACAAAGACGCGTCGTTTAAACTTGGAATTGCGTGCAGGTAGGCGGCCGCGGCGAATCGGCGATGCTCGGCCAGCCATACTTATAAGTACATGACATTCCGGGTCCCGCTGATCCAAGGTCTTGCAGGTCCTTGCTCATGAAGCAGCTCGTTAGGGAGAACTAATGAGGGAAAATCGTCCAGCCGGGGAAGAGGCTTCAGTTACGTTGACATGATGTGGTTGTGTGCCATGAGGTGTCTGGACCAAGAAAATAGCAGAGTAGAAACGGCCGAATAATCCAGCATGCGGACAACACCCAGTAGCGTCGGTGAATTTAGACATTTTCGGAGACGATCACCATCCACATTGTATGTCATATAATGCAACGTGGTATTCATCGTCACGTCCACCGTGGCGGAGATTCGGGCCAGAGTCCAAGGATGTGAGCGAGTGCGGTAGAAAGACACCAGGTTTGGATAGCATAAAGCTCGTGTCCGCAAATGAGGAGGGCGGGATGGATTCGGACATTGGCCGGCGCACGAGATACGCCGCACAGCCACCCAGACGCGTCTTTCTGGAACCTGCATCAAGCTTGCATGCTGCGTTCTTCCGCCGGCAATGGGTACGTGGCGCACTGGGATCACGCCTCAACCGCCTGACCTAGCCCACAGAGTCCTCAATCGCCAAGCAGTTGGTTGACAAGATTTACGAGAAACGCAAAGCAGCAGCGCTCGATCTCGAAAAGTGCGTGCGCCCGACTGCCGAGCGTTCAGAAGTGACCTCAGACTTGACTTCAGACAGATTCGAGAATGTCAGCAGCAGAACGACCATCGCAGGATAAGCCAGATTATCGACCAATTGGTGGAAATGTTTAGCAACACCTCAAATGCCTTGCATATGCGCAATGGCGGGCTTATTGGATTGGCCGGCACGGCAATAGCTCTCGGGGTCGACGTCGCGCCGTATATGGAGAAGTTCGTGCATCCGCTACTCGACTGCTTTGTCGACACGGAGAACCGCATCCGGTACTTTTCAGCCGAATGTCTGTACAATATCGCCAAGGTGTCAAAGGGGGAGGTTTTGGTGTATTTTAACGAGATCTTCGATGCTTTGAGCAAGGTGCGTAGCCCTGCCTAGTCCCGAGTCGATTCCTGAGCCACGGCCGCCAGCTTGCCGCCGACTCCGAACTGTCTGTGAAGAATGGCGCTGAACTGCTTGATCGGCTCCTCAAAGACATCGTTGCCGAATCCGCCTCCGTCTATATACCGCTATACCCCGAAACCGAACGGGCTCGTGACGAAGCGCACGGCGTGCTTGTCCCGTACCCCGATGGTGTGCTGCGGGGCAACGAGGAGGGCCTGCGCAAGGCGTTCTCCTTGGCCCATTTCGTGCCCCTCCTGCGTGACCGAATCTATGTCGTCAGCCCATTCACGCGAAGCTACCTCGTCTCCTGGATCAATGTTCTTGACTCGGTGCCTGAGCTGGAGTTCATCGCGTACCTGCCGGAATTCTTGGACGGCTTGTTGTGAGTCATCACCGTTTCCTGCTACGTCCGCTCCCCTGAATCCGCTTCGCAGGAAGTACCTCTCAGACCCCACTGAGGACGTCCGAGTCGCGACTGAAACATTGCTGGCAGACTTCGTCCGGGAGATCCGTGACGTCACCGTCGTTCGCAAACGTACAGAGGAGAAGGCAAAGTCTCTGCACGACAGCTCTTCCATCAGGCATTCGGAATCTGGCGTCGATGAGTCTCGGCTACCAGATTTCAGCGTGGACCAGAGCGAGCGCGCGGTGTTCATCGCGGAGAATGACGGGAGCTCTGCATACGGAGATGACATCGCACCCTTAAGAGATGACGGGCCCAGTGAAGTTGAATATCGGGATACTGGCGGTATGTTGCTCTATGCACCCTGTTATCCACTCTGACGCTCTCCAGCTTGGATTCCTGGCCAAGGAGTGCGAATCGACTATGATGCTATTATTGAGATCTTGATACAACAACTGGATGGTGAACGTGAGTCAAACGTCTCTTCTCTTTGAAGCAATTCTCACACATAAGAAGACGACGAAATTCAGCAATCTACAGCGCTGCGATGGCTTGCTGAATTCCTGACCTTCACAAGCGAAGTCATGGTCCCGTTCACACCCCGACTCATCCCTGCCATCCTGCCGAATCTTGCCCATCATGTGACAATGATTCAGTCCGCTGCCCTGCAGACCAATAAACTCTTGCTGAACGTTATACAAGCCTTGCCGTCTCCCTCGGACCCTGCCCCCCGGCCAACAGCCACTGCCGTGCCCCGTCTTCCCGGATCGCCAACACCCACAGGAACCTCCTCTCCATCCAAACAGTCATCGGTCGATGTCGATCTCCCGGCGGATCACCCGACGATCGTTCCCGTCAGGTCCCGAACCAATCTCTCCGGCGTCGATCAGCCTCGTTTGTCGGACATGGGGCCACCTCCTTTGCCCAACGCGGGGACCACGAGTCGACCCCACTCTCCAGTTTCGTTCACGAGCCAAACGGGTCAGAACAGCATCAACATCCCGTATGCAGCATCGCCTGAGGAGGCGGATCCGTTCGACTACCAGGCGACGGTAAATGAGCTGACGATCCAGTTCCTGAGCGAGTTTGAGGAGACGCGTGTTGCTGCGCTCAAGTGGTTGATCATGCTTCATCAGAAGGCTCCGAGGAAGGTGCGTGTCGTCGTGTGAACTGGTTCGACGTCTTCGCTGATTCTGTGTAGATTCTTGCTATGGACGACGGGACATTCCCGGCGTTACTAAAGACCCTCTCAGATAGCTCCGAAGAGGTGACATGAAAATCTTTAAGTGTAAATTTCAAGGCACTGACAGCGCTCTAGGTCATCAAACATGATCTGCAGCTGCTGGCTCAAATCTCGTCCAGCTCTGAAGAGACCTACTTCAAAGCATTCATGATGAATCTGCTGGAGCTATTCAGCACGGACCGGAGGCTGCTCGAGACCCGGGGCAGTCTGATCATTCGACAACTCTGTTTGAATCTGAACACGGAGCGGATCTATCGGACGTTTGCAGAGATATTAGAGAAGGAGGAGGTGACGTTTTCTCTATCTATTCATTCTCATTGGGACTTAGCCATCTTCAGGACCTTGAGTTTGCGAGCGTCATCGTGCAGAAGCTGAATCTTATACTGATTACATCACCCGAATTGTCCGATTTCCGTAAACGACTAAAGAGTCTGGAGACTAGGGTAAGTGCTTTTCTCTACAACACGTGCCAGGAGCTGACTCTTGAACAGCAAGACGGACAGGCGCTGTTTACCACACTGTACCGTTCTTGGTGCCACAACGCCGTCTCTGTCTTTTCACTCTGTCTTTTGGCACAGGCCTATGAGCATGCCTCAAATCTGTTATCTATTTTGTCAGTCGTCCGTGTTGTGTTCCAGTCGCCGGCAACTGACACAGTCCGCAGTGCTGATCTCGAGATCACCGTTCCAATGCTTGTGCAAGTGGATAAACTCGTCCAGCTAATAGAGTCGCCGGTTTTTACATGCAAGTGTTCTACAGAAGAGGGATGCATACAATCTGACACTTTTGTAGACATCCGCCTGCAGCTGCTAGAGCCCGAACGCTATCCTTATCTCTTCAAGTGCCTGTACGGCCTGTTGATGCTCTTGCCGCAGAGTTCTGCGTTTGTTTCCCTTCGCAATCGGCTCAATGCAGTCAATTCGGCCGGATTCCTTCACATTGCACCAAAGTCGTGAGTACACCACGTGGACATTGAGGAAGCACTGAATTGATGGTTTGTTCAGGACGATGTCAGCCATAGCCTCGCGCTCGAAAATCGGTGGGCGGGACGAAATCAAGTGGCAGGAGTTGCTGCTGCACTTCCGGTCTGTGCAGTCGCGACACGAGAAGGCGCGGCGGCAAGCGATGGGCGCCGACACCTCCATGTTCTCCTCCACGCTCTCAGACTCGGAGAAAACCGACCGCGAAGAGCGCGTGGGCCGGTCGACGAGTGCGCGGCCTGGCACACGCCGGCGGGTGACTGGTGAGATTGGGTCCTCGCCGATGCCAGGACCGGGACCAGGACCGGGATCAGCGCCCACGACGAGAGGCCCGGGTGCGCTTTCGCCGTTGAACCCACGGGCGAGAGGGTCGATTGTTGGGAGCGGGATTTTGTCGCCGCAAAGTCAGTCGTCAATGCTGTCGCAGCAGAGCCAGAAGCCAAGGAGAGCGCCGATTGGTTTGGGGAGGAAGACTTGAGTTCACTCTCCCGTTTGTCTTGGTTGAGGGTAGTTCTCCTAGTTTGTCGGCATCAGCGAGCGTAGTGTGTTGATTCGGCAATGACGATGTCGCTTGTCCTGACATTTCTCATTTGAACATGTACTATATGTACGTCAGTCACTAAGGCTAATTGTTCCCTGTTGTACGTATAAACGCGCGCGATGCCGAAGAACAGGAGCTTCGGGACCGATTCAAGGGCACCCTCTCTTCTTCCTTCCCCCACGACTATAGAGCCGTTATTGAAGCCTCAGACCTCATTCCGAAATTACAGCGGATCTCCGCTCTGAACACGGCTGGCTGCTTCCTAAAACAGCCAACATATCCGGCGCGGCCGTATGTGTGTGTCCGAGAATCTGGCTGCTCGACAGTGGCAGTGGCAATAGCCTCGTGTTCACGCGCGCCTTCGAATCGGGTCCTGTCTGGCAGTGAGCACGAAGTCGAGCTTACTCGGGAGGACTCGTTCCAACGTTGCTGGCGGCATCAGTGACGAGTGTGTTCGGCGAGGATCTTATTTGGAGCGTGTACTAGTCGGAGAGAGGTTGGCTGGAGATCTGCAGGTCTGGATGGGCAGTTGGATTCCAGCTTGCTGTCGTCTTGGAATTTCGGACCGGACCTGATGAGACGACTTTGGGGGGGAGACGCAAGCGATCAGATCTCATTCCTCGACACGCGCCTGGCGTGGATATCCACCTCGGGCCGAACTCGCCGGGCCAGGTGGAGGAAATGGGCTATGACTTGTGCGCGGGCTGAGCGCTCAGCGCAACCATGAACGAGCGAACGAACGCTCTTGCAACGCCGGAGAAGCGATGCATCGGGCGGCGGCTATGCAAGGGAGACAAGTGGTGTGTGTGTGTCATCGGCTTGACACCGCTTATATGTTTTCACTCACGGTCTCTAGCGGTCGCAGACTCCCGTCTACTTCTTCTTCCTCTTCCTTTCCCCTTCCCTCCCCCCCACCGATCCGCCGCGAATGTGGCTGGCCGCCTCCCTTTTTCCCACTCTCCTTCTCTTCTCTCTGCCAGTATGCGCCAAAATCACGGTCTACGGACAGATTCCGCTGGGCAAGATGACGACGACCACGGCGTCGGCGTCCGCCTCCGCCTCCGCGTCGTATACGGGTCTCCCTGCGTTTGATCCGACGACGCTCATTGCGCCGCCCGTTCCCACGCCGGCACCCCCGACGTCATTCTTCCAGCAGCTCAGCAGCGCGCCCGTGCCGGGGTTATCGATACCCCAGTCCGGGCACTTCATGGGTTTCTCGGTCGAGTTCTCGGTCATCAACCAAGTCTGTGCGTGACTTACTGTCTGCTGTTGCTCTGCGGGGACTGATGCCCGCTGCAGTGGGCTCAAACAGGTTCGTTGATGCGTTGCATTACACCGCGGGGTGTAGTAGCAACAGTGGACTGAAACATGGCGTCTCGCAGTACGCGGCTGATGGTGCCGTTCCTCAATCTCATGGCGAACGTCCAAGCGCGCGCTGGGTCTGTGCGGATCCGGGTCGGAGGAAACACGCAGGACTATGCGGTGCTAGAGCCCAGTCTGCCCAGTGGAAAGATGCTAGGGAAGGAATCGCAGATCTCGACCAATCCTGTGCGTCGTCGTCCTAGTCGCTTCCCGCTGATACTAGATGTCTACTACAGACGAAAACACCGATACTTTTGTACACGCCGGATGTGCTCTACATGCTGGCCAATGTCTCGTCGCTGGTGAACGTGGAATGGTATCTGGGTGCGTGATTCGGGGTGTGGGACGCTCGGGTGCTCATTCGATGACAGGTATTCCACTGAACGATACTACCAATCTCCGCCTGCAGATTGCCGAAGTCGGGGAGGCTATTTTGGGCGACCGTCTCATTACCTTCCAGGCACGTGACAGTCTCAGCTTGCCCTTTCGCTTTTATGCATAACTGACTTCTCAGGTTGGCAACGAGCCTGACCAATATGCGCTGTGGGTTCCGGGATGTCTGGTTTAACTTCAAGCTCGGCTTATTCCCCATCAGGCATCAGCACCGGCCGCAAGGGTACGGCCCTGCTAACTACTCGGCGGATTTCGGTGTGGTGGACACGGCCCTGCGTGCTGACTCGAAAGTGCCTGTCGTGAATGGCAAGCTCATGGGCCCCAGTCTGTCGGGGCAGTGGCAGCCGCAGTCGGTCTGGGACACGAACTTCATCCAGGACTTCCAGCAGAGCTTGGGTGCTCTGTCCATGTCTTTGTGCGTCTTGTCCGCGATATGACAGCTCCACTGCTGAACGAAATAATGGTCGTTAGCTATCCTGACAACAACTGTGCTGCCGAGTTTGGCGGGCCGTCTGCTCCGAACGCGATTGTCCCTCAGGATGTTTTCTCCGATTATCTGAATCACACGTCCGGGCAGGCGATTGCTGCGAACTACCTCACCAGGTGCGTTGACGCTGTTGTTGTTCTCTGTCCTTCTATGGTCGATGTGACACGACACCCAGCACTGCTCTGGCCCAAACCTTCAAACTGCCTTTTGTGATGGTCGAGACTAATACCGCCTCGTGCGGAGGATTCCCTGGCATCAGTGACTCGTTTGGGGCCAGTCTGTGGGCGGTGGACTATGGTCTCCAACTGGCTTATAGCAACTTTACGAATGCCCTGTTGCATGTTGGTGGTCAAGGGGTTTACTACAATGTGCGTCTCCTTTGCTGTCACTTTGTTTTCATTCCTCATTAAGTGTTCCGTTCTTAGCCGTTCACCCGTAAGTCAGATGAAGTCGTTATATTGCCGCTGGTTGCCAACTACATGTAGCCCCTCCAACGAATGAGACCGCCTTCCACTCATGGACGATCGGGGCAGTCTACTATTCAGTTCTGGTCATTGCTGAAGCGTTCGGCAAGTCGAACCAGTCGCAGATCATCGACCTGCAGACGAACAGCAACAACATCTACACGCCTGCATACGCGATCTACGACGGCGGTGTTCTCGCCCGGTTGGCGCTGTTCAACTATGTCTCGGATCCGAGCGGGGCCAGCGACTACACCATGTCCTTTGCCATCGGGGGCGGCAGCACGGGGCAAGCGAACGGAACGCCTGCGCAGGTCAAAGTCAAGTGCGTGCATAAATATATATATATACATAATTTGGAGAATGATGAATCCAACTAATCACTCCCGCCAGATATCTTTTGGCGCCGTCGGTATCGACACAAGACAACATCACTTGGGCCGGCCAGGTAAAGCGATCATGCCCGCTGCGCTGCCGTCGCTGACCTCAGAACAGACCTTCGGCTCGGCATTTGCCTCGGACGGCCGCATGCAAGGGACCGAGCAGGTGCAGACGGTGACCTGCAACGGGGACAACACCTGCAACATCAAGGTCCCCGCGCCGGGCTTCGCGCTCGTGTTCCTGACGGACATCGCGGCGGACCCCGCGTCGTACCAGACCGTGCAGACGTTCCCGACGACCGCGCTCACCAAGACGGTGAACACCGCCACGCTCAATCCCACGGTCCTCGCGACGTCGAATGGACAGGCCGGCGCGAACTTTATGGAGGCGGGCACGAGCCGCGGCCGCAAGCCGAGTGGCGCCGGGCGGCTCCTCGTGCCGCATTTGGTGGTCGTCGCGCTGTGTATGGGGCTTGGGGCGGCGTTGGTGGTGCTGGGGTAGGGCGGATGGACTTTGATCTGAGCATGGTACGGACTCTTTTTGATATAATGCACTCTCTTCTGTAATCTCACATTGCTCTACTTACTATTCGTATGCTTGCTCGGAACGAGTCGTGTGAGCGACATCCGACAACCTATCAAAATACTCTCCAGACTATTACTCTGATCGTGCGGCTCATCGTTAGGATAAAAATGGTAAATTTGATTGCGTGACATTGGAACGAGAAAGCAATATGTAGTAGTAGAGAGACAACGAGGACAACATTATAGTTTGCGCGCCTTATTAAGTACACCCCATCAAAGAACAAAAACAAGGCAAAAAAGCTGCGACAACTGCGGGCCATCAATCAGCTTGGGAGTCCACACAACACGAGCAGGAGAGGCTGGCACACACACCCGGAAATGGAAGAAACAGATGCGAAACGCAAGCCAGCAGCGCCGGACCGGACGGGCCGTCCTCCCTCCCTCCCAGACAGACAGACCCAACAGCAGCCAGTCACTGGCCTGCGTGCGGGATTAGTAATACACGGCGCCGTCCGGAGGGGGAGGAGGGGGAGGGTAGTAGCCGTTGTAGAAGAACTGGGACGGCACGTAGTTCCCATACGCGTCGTACCCGCCCTGCGACGTCGGCGGAGGCGGCGGCTGCATGCCGTCGAACGGCAGCTGGAAGTCCCCACCGGCGAGCGACGGCGAGGCCGAGTGCGACGGCACGAACGCCGACGCACTGGAGCGCAGTTTCCCGGCCGGATCAGCCGCGGAAAGCGGCGAGAGCGGGTGCTTGGGCGCCCTCGGATCGCGGATCTCGATGCGCGAGTTGCGAGGGAACGAGAACAGCGATGGATCCGGGCCGCCCATGCTCATGGACGGCGTGTGATGGTGGTAGGACGCGTAAACCGGCACCTGCGGCTGGAGCATGACGTGGCGACCGCTCGACATCTCGTACGGCATCCCGTTCACATCCAGTGCAACACCCGGCGGTAATGACGCGCTGAACCCAGGCGGAGTCCCAAACTGCGGCGGCGGCGGGGTTCCAAACTGCGGCGGCGGTGTGTGCGTTGCGAAGCCCGGCGGAGGCGTAGGCTGAGCAGCGGCATATCCGGCATGGGGAGGAGGAGATGCGTAAGCTGGCATTGCAGGAAATGCGAATGATGTCGGTGCAGCGAAAGGATAGAATCCTGGCGGAGCAACCAGCGCTGCATGCGTTTGGGGGATCGGAGCGGGTAGAGCCTGCGGCGGAAGTGAAGGCGGCGACGACATAACTGCCAATGCGATCGCAGCAGCAGCAGCATCCGGCCGCACCCACCCATCCTCGTCTGGTTCCAGACCAGTTGTCGGCACCGGCTTCGATGGCTCAACAGCAGGCGCAGAGACACCGGGTGCGTTGTCCCGGACTGAGGGTAAGCGCACAGCATAGCCATACTCCTCATCCAAAGCAGCCGGCTTCGAGCGCGTGGACTTGACAGGCCGCGAAACGAGCCGAACTACCGTTGAAGACTTCCCTGGAAGATGGACACGAATTCCGGCGGACTGCCCAGGCCGTGGCTTGAGAGAAGGCTCAGAATAGAGAAAAGCGTCATGCTGCTTGGTCCACATGTACTCCGGTTTCATCGTGTACCAGATGCGGCCGGGCACAGTGCGGTTCAACGGCACACCACGGCCGCGGAGTGCAGCAGCCCCCCGAGCGACCGGCACGTTTCCCCGGGAGCTGCCCCGCCTCGGGGCCGAAAAGTCTCCTCCCGACGTCGCATCTCCTCGAAGCCATCATGCGTCCAAGCACGGTCCACAGGCGAGTTCGGCTGGGGCTCGGACTCGGGAGCGCTGAGTGCGGGGCGATTGAAGGGCCCGCCTCTGCCCCGGAAGGCGAATCCCCCCCTTGCGCGCCCGCGGGTCTGCCAACGCCCTCGCCACCATCCACTCAGACTGCGGAGATCTTTGTCGAGGAGACGATCGTCGTGGCCCCAGAATTCACCCACGACCGGGACGAACGACGGATCGCTCTCGAGGCGGGACTGGTATGCCTGTCGGGCAGTCTGGCCGGCGGCTCTGCTTACGAAAGGACCTCGGGAGCCGGGGGACGGCCGCGACGAGGACGCAACAGGCTGCTCACCATCCTCGTCGTCACGGTCCTCCTCAGCCCCCTGCTCAGGCTCCTGTTTGTCGGCGTCTTTCCCACGATCGTCCTGGACCTTGCGGATGGCCGACTCATCGAGCTCCCCAAAAGATATGACCGGCAGCCCCTCGGTATCCTCGACCATGTCCGCCCATGCGGTTGAGGTCCCAGAGAAGAACGGCGCTGTGGGTTTTTCGTCTGCGCCGGGGCTGTGGGAGGTGTTGGGGCTGTGGTGGTGGGATGCGGAGCCGTCATCATCATCCGAGTCAGAATCGGTCGAGGAGCCGTGCGTCGAGTCGTCCTCCGAATCGCTCGGCGCTGCCCGCACGACATCATCATCCTCGTCAAGATCTGCGTGGCCGGTTCGTCGTCCTCGGGGTCTGCGTCTTGCGGGCATCGAGGTTGTGGTCAAGAGTGGATGACCGACCAATCAAGCGAAAACAACGTCGAACAGCCTTTCTCTTTGTTTCTCCTCCCCCCTCTCATGCAGCATGACACTGACAGACATCCGTAACGAGGTCGTTGCTATTATATGACCCGCAGGAGCAAATTGGGGAGACTCAGCGGCTTTTTCGCGGTGGCTTACTCAGTATGGCAGCGAAGTTCACGGCAGATATAGTGGTGAGTAGATTACCGGCTGTCTCAGCTGGGCCGCCAATATGGTAGATCCAAGTGTAATGACACATATTGGTTGTTCTACCTACGAAACCGCCTTGGTTTCTCCAATTTCATGCGGTGTTGATCTCTGGGTATGTCGTGTTCCACATTGCAAGCTCTTGAACACCGGCATCGTTCTGTCTTGCATTTGCTCCCGATCGCTGCTGGTTTCACTTGTTCCGTGCCTCCGTTTGCTCGCCGCCAATCAAGCTCGACTGCCTCTGCCTGATAGTCTGTGCGTCTGGGAACCCAGCACAGACTTACGTGAACGCTGTTTGGTGTTTACTTGCTTATTGGGGGCGTTCTTTATAAATTATGGAGCCAGTAGACGCTCGGTTAAACATTATTTGCGCGGTTCCTGTTGGATTCGACGCAACCCGTTCACTTGCTTGTCACCAGCGTCATTGCTCCCCATCGAAAACACACGTTTGAGTGGCAAATGAAACTCCTCAGCTCCATCACTCGAGCTAGACCCAGAGACTGCGTCTTTGCAGCTATGGTGCTTTCCGGAACGAGCTATCAGAGACAGCAGTGCTTTTGTCGTCAAATGCATTTTCTTTGGATCATTGCCTTCGACGATCATCTGCATGATGCTTTTTTCGCGAAACGTCGCTGAAATGTTAGTGTCATTTATCGAACATTCAAAGAGCTCCCGATCGAGACCTCAGTACAACATTTTATTTTCCGCCATATGTATCTTTCAAAATAAGAATCAGGAATCAAGTATGCAGCACCACGCTACAATTCTGCTTGCCAGGTCTCGGTTCAAAACACCGATCATGGTCTTGTGACCGTGACACTTTCCTTTTCTAGCCCTCAGGCGTTGATTGTGCGTCTTTGGGGCCAACAGAACCGGTTGGAACAAGATGCCGGAACCCGACCTTTATTCCTGTCGCCGTCGTTTGCCCTCTGCAGTCTCGACCTCATGCCCAAGATAACACTGCTCAGCGGGCACACCTGGGCCTACGTCGATGCCAACCCAACAGCGCGCAAAGCCATGATCTGCTTCCACGGCTTCCCCGACTGTAAATGAAGACGCAGCTCGTCGTGTGTCGTGTCTCATCGCATACACAGTGGGATTTGGGTATCGACACCAGATTGGGCCGTGGGCGCGCGCCGGCTATCGCGTCATCGTGCCCGACATGCTCGGGTACGGCGGTTCAGATGCTCCTGTCGACCCCGCGCAGTACACGACGAAGCGCTTGGCGGACGACCTTGCTGCGTTGCTCACTGCTCTGTCCGTGGAGCGCGCTATCGTCATCGGGCACGACTGGGGGTCGTACACTGCTGGCCGATTCGCACTGTGGCACCGTGAACGCGTCGAGGCGTTGGTTCTGTGCGTCTCGCCCTACTTCCTGTATTCTCGCTGACTGAACTATGCAAAGTATGAGTGTCCCCTTTACGCCACACCCTCCTGCGCCAGTCACCTTGCCCGATGTTGTAGCGCGTGCACCCAATCTTGCGTACCAGTTGTATCTCGCCTCGCCAGTCGCCGCGCCGACCATCGAGGCCAATGTCAGTGTCAACACCGCTTTGAGCTACTCTTCGATGAATCTTTCAAGTAGATGTCCAAGTTTCTGTCCCTTATATTCTCGTCCTCCGAAACGATGGCGTCGTGGACAGCGGCCAGCGATTCCCTGCCAAAATTCCTTGCAGAAAAGGCGGTCCCGAAGCAGCTGCAAGCATGCATCCTCAAGGGCGACGCGTTTCGCGCGTACGAGGCCGGATTCAGCGCTCGCGGTATGACGGGTCCGACCAACTACTACCGCACCACGCATCTCAGATACCAGGAGGAGGAGGCCGGGCACATGTCCTCCGAGTTCCCGGCCGACCTTGATGTGCTGTCCCTGTACGGGACCCTGGACGCGACCCTCGCTCCCGCCGCTCTGAAGCTCCAGCGCCGTTTCATCACGCGGCTCACGGAAATCCCGCTTCCCGATACAGGACATTGGGTCCTGTTCCAAGATGTAACAGTGGACTCAGAGCCGCCGGCTTATCTGGACGACGGCGAGCCGAGTGATCCCCTGAAGGGCTGGCGTGAGAAGATGAGCAGCGGAGCATGGGAGAATGGACGCGGAGATGGGGGCAAAGTCGGGCGTGCGGTTTTGGATTGGCTGTCTGGGACTGCCCTCAAGGGTAGGTTGTAGCGACGTCTCATTGTGAGCGAGCTAGGCAATCATCATTCTTCGCTTGAGACATCGAGACCATCCATCTACACGCAACCAAAGCACAACGCGCACCATACGTGTGGTATTCGGTCCAGTGGCGCGAGCTCTTGACCAGCTCATGATCAATGCGCTTCTCAGCAGGCTTTCCACCTGATCACCTGTGGCTGTGCATCAACGCGAGTGATTGGCGTCGTTTCATGCTACTGTCTTGCTTGGAAACTGGTGCCCTTGTCTGCTTTTGTCCTTCCCCTTCATATCTCCTGGGACCCTCAAAGAATCTTCTCGGCTATTATGAACCGATCAGAATCAGAGCTATTATTGTATGGGCCAAAACACGACCTTGGCTTCCACACCCTTTTGTTCTTCTTGTCCTATGATCGATATGGGGTCGCGGCCCTGCATTTTTGCACACCCGTCTGTTTTGTGGATACTTTAAAATGAAGATGCGATGTCTGCATCCCACCAGTCGCAACAAGCCCCATTGGCAATGTCGTCAACGCCTTCGTCGCTCGCTGTTATTGAATCGCCTGTGGAACAACCGCCCGCTTCCACATCGTCTGCAAATAATTCACCTTTACCATCACCCTCGCCAACTATCCCAGACGGCCCGCGGATGGGCATGTTGCCTTTGCCCGATATGGATATCCCGGGGTCGCCGGTGACTGTCGATGCCGACATGTTTCCTCCCGACGAGCTCGATACGGGCATTCCATTCGACCGCGAATTATTCGAACTGCTCACGTCCGTGGACACGCTCATGTACGGCAGCGGCAGCAGCAGTCCCCGCGCGTTCGCACACACCGGGGACCTCCTCGATTCTCCCGACGGCCAGAACATGCTGCAGTTGGATCCCACGACGTTCGAGACTCTGCGGCAGGAGATCGACGATGAGTTCGAGCGTTCGATGCAGCTTGTCTTTGGGTGTCGGTCGTCCGAGTGGCTTGAGGCGGACTTGGGCATGTCGCCTTCGGATGCTGAATTCGACCGCCTGCAGGAAGAGTACATGAACACCTTCGGCGCAGAATTTCCCCGTGCGTAGTCATCAAAACTTTCAATTTGAAGACGCCTTGATTGGAGCTCGCAGTTGAACTAGTGCCGCCGCACTTATTGCACGGCGGTCAAGAAACTGAGGCTTGACCTCCTCGTTTAGTCCTGCTTTTTGTTGTATTTCGTACTCGTGCTATCAGACCGTGACACCTGCGCCGCGCCACCATCTCACAACACCGTCCTGTCCACCACTGATGAAGGCACCGGCGCCTCCAGCAGAGGGTTTTGGTCGCCAGGAGACAGACCACACCTCGCCTGTGTCCTGGACTGTAGAGACCGCTGCTCTTGCACCAATATCCCACACTTTGATCGACTTGTCCGCCGATCTGCAATCGTGAGCATGAGTTAAGCAAAGATCAGGGAATCTGCTCCTCACCCCGATAGCCCAAGCTTTCCATCTTGGGATATATCTGTGCTCAGCACCCACGAAGAGTGGCCCGTAAATGAGGCCACTGTTCCACCTTGTGATGTCCGCACGTCGTGCAGCACGAGACGCTTGTCGTCTGATCCGCTCAACAACAACTGTCACACAGGAATGAGTTGGGACCATAGTGACAGCGGAATGCACTTACGCTGGAGTCCGCCGACCAGGACAGTGCTCGAACAGCGAGTGCATGCGACGTGTAGGTCGCAGAAAGCGCGCCAGCTTCGAGATCGAAGATGTAAATCTGGCCCGCCTCCGTTGAGAGTGCGACGCGTTTTCCGTCAGGACTCTGAACGAGGGATCAGAACAAGCACCTCTCGGTTGATCCCTCCCGACGTACGTGTTTACATTTCATCCCGAACTTGGACCGCCCCGACGCGAGCGATGCAACCCGCTTTCCAAACGTCTCGGGATTCGCAGAATAAATCGATACATTCCCTGAGCTACTCGTCGCCGCATAGGTCTCGCCTTGCGGGTGAAGCGAAACGGACCATGCTGGGATGATTCAGTTCCATTGTAGAGTCCAGTGCGGACGAATACACTTGCATGGCTCCGCGCCCTCCGTTCCACGCGCATAGCTCTCGAACTTGGCCGCCACCTGCCCATTCGTCAGATCCCAGAGCGCCGTCAGTCCTTCTATGCTGTTGTACAGTGCGCGTGTGCCATCCGGGGCGACGGAGAGGGAGACGAGCGCTAGAGTGTGGGGGGGAGGGAACTCTGCGTTCGCGGGATGCCGCTGGCCGGTCGAGGAGTTCCACTGCTTGATCGAGCCATCAGCGGAGACGGAGACGACAGTGTCGAGTGCAGTCCATGACGCGCCCCAGATCGCGTCGGAGTGGGCTAGCGGGGCTGCTGTGAGAGATCATCGAGCACATGCAGTTTGAGAAACGCGCACGTTCTGCACAGTCATGCGCGTGGACGAAGGCAAGACTCTGATACGTTCAGTTGAGGACTAGAATCACAGGAGTAAACGTGGTGACGCACCATGACCGTCAGTATGAATGAGATAAGAATACAAGTTGCAGCGGCTTCAATGGGTTCGCGCAAAGTTGCGGCTGAGGTCGTGATTTGATGATATACCACGTGACTAGAATGTCGTCGCGTCAATACATCACAGCGAAGTTACTTGTCATTCCGCACTCTCAATCCACCACTTTGTTCTTTCCCTGGCATGCAGGCCTGCCCTTTTGTGGAACTATAACTGATATCTATGAGCCAACTATCCAATTCGATACCAGCGCCCTTCGACCTCGATCCTGTCCCACCGAAACACATGCGTCTCATAGACCTTACCGTGCACATCCCAACCCCCTCATCGCGCAGCCGGACGAGCACCGCACCTCAAAATGGGACGCGCTCGAGATGGGGCACTCCAGAGTTCAGGGCGTACACGGTTTTTGCGATGGTCATCGTGGTCATAATGGCTTGGATCCCCATCCAACTCAGCCTTCGTCCGTCCAGCGCTAGCCTTCTCTGTGTTCCAGAAACCTGATATCTACTTTAGCTACGCATCCCAACTATCCTATTTTCTCCAGAAGGCTTTCGCCGGGATGGATGTTCGGTCGCCCCGTCGTACGTCCTTGATCCATAGACGCGTTTGACGATTGAGCAACAACTCTAGGACAACAGCGACACCCAATATCGCGGGTTTAGAAACAACTTCATCCCGCTGGCTCTTGCTGCCGTACTGTTTGTCGTCGCAAGACGGGTCAGGATGCGGATCCACGCCTCGACCTCACCACCAGGAGACAACATGTTCCTGCTTCGATTCAACTTTGTTGCGTCTATGATCATGCTGTTCGCTCTGCACGGCGCCAGTGCTCTCAAGATTATCCCTATTCTGAGTCTGAACTACTGGATCGCTACGAGTTTTGGGAACTCGATGATAGGACCTGTCGCCAGCTGGGTATACAACGTTGGCGTGCTATTTCTCAACGATCGATGCAATGGATACAAGTTTGCCGCGATCGTTCCGCCCCTCGCGTTCTTGGTGCCTTTCTTCTTACTCGTCCCACCGCTTTAGCTGACAGATTACAGGACGAGTGGGAGGGGATATATCCGCGATGGCATATCAGCTTCAATATAACTATGTTGAGGCTGATTTCCTTCAACATGGACTATTACTGGGCTTGCAAGGAGACAACAAGTACTCCTGAGGTGTGCCATCCCTCGCTCCGCTGTGCCTGCTTCTGACCATATGTGTAGGGTCAGCTCGACGACCGACAGAGGCAGAGTGTTTCCCACCCATCTACGATGTACTCATACGTCAACTACACCTCCTACGCCTTGTATCCGCCGTTGTACTTGGCTGGTCCCATTATGACGTACAACGACTACATCTGGCAGGTGAGTGGAGTAGTAGAATGTTTTTCCACTCTGATGTGTTATCTGACGGTGTTAAAGCACAGGAAACCTCTTGCTATCACTGGCCAGACTGTAGCGCGATATTTGCTGCGGTTTCTGTTTGCTATGCTGACGATGGAATTCGTTCTGCACTACATGTATGTAGTCGCCATCAAAGACACCAAGGCTTGGAATGGGGACTCGCCCGCCCAGATTGCCATGATTGGGTTCTGGAATCTCATGATTGTCTGGCTCAAGGTGGGGAGATGTCCCTTACGCCGGTCTTGTGCTCACGCAGGCTCTAGCTCATGAATATCTGGCGGTTCTTCCGGCTTTGGGCGCTAGCAGCTGGGGTCGATCCTCCTGAAAACATGATCCGATGCATGGCAAATAACTACTCGACGTTCGGTTTCTGGCGCAGCTGGCACCGCAGCTACAATCTTTGGATTATCCGGTGTGTATCGATTCGTTGGTGGCTCTCTCTCATTAACCTGCATACCAGGTACATCTACGTCCCGGCCGGGGGAACGAATAATGTGATTTTGAATACGCTACTTGTCTTTACGTTCGTTGCGCTGTGGCACGATCTTACATTCCGACTGTTGGCTTGGGGGTGGCTGGCCAGCCTTTTCGTGGTGCCTGAGGTGATAGCGCGGTACATTTTACCGCAGTCGAAAGTGTGTGGCCAGTATTCTGTGATCTCATCTTCGCTGACGAGGGTGCAAGTATGGACACGAGCCTTGGTACAGACATGTGTGTGCGATGGGTGCTGTGTTCAACATCCTCATGTTGATGGCGGCCAATTTGGTTGGCTTTGTGCTCGGTCTTGATGGGATGAAGTTCTTCGTTCAACAATTGTTTGGAACGGGAGAAGGTGCGTTCCTTGGATTTCCTGGACACGGATCCGTCTGACCAACAGCAGGAATACGATTCCTACTGGGCGCCTGTGTATGCTTATTCGCCGGCTCTCATTTGATGTTCGAGTATCGGTGCGCATTTTACCTGAATATTCCAGTGCTTTGACCACTCAACTTACAATCAGGGAGGATGAAATGAGAAATGGGATCTTTAGGAGATGTTAGGGTTTCTATTTTCGTAGAATCAAGTTTTAGGATTGTGCCATCTACAATGGAAGCTGTCCCGTCTGATGCGGACAGTCGCTGTGCCTGTAAAGTTGAAGTTTGCGCAGTGAGTCAGACAGGCACACAGGGCCGGCAAACCCCGCGGGGTTCCCATGAGTCACTGATGCTTGAGCATCGTAGGCACTTGACTGGTTGTGTCAATCTGCCTTGGGGATCGGAGCGTTGAATATCGGCGCGGCAGGAGCGCGAGCGGCTGACGCGCCGTTGGTCGTGTTTTCAGCGGTGGCAGCGCACACGAGCCATCAATAATCGTCGATCACCGGACGGGGACCGAACGCCGAGGTCACGCCTGGACAATCTCCCGCTTTTCCGTTTTGGCTTTGTAGTTACCCTCTCTTCTCCTTCTCCCTCCGACTCTCACATTACAGCCATGGCGTCCGAGCCATCGTCGCCTCGCACCCCGACGCATCCGGAGACCCATCAGATGCTTCCACTCTCCCCAACGCAGGCGACACCCTTTCTGTCTGAAGTCGGCGGCAGCAGCACCCAAGCATCGCGCTCGTCGTCCTTCGTTTCCTCTCCTTTGAATCCCTCGAGTCCCACAACCCCAGGAGCAAGCACCCCGCCGTATCCCACCCGCCACGCCTCGTCCTCACGCCCCACATCGCGGGGGAGCAGCATGAACTTCGGGCGTTTCGCTGCGTCGCCTGACGAAACGGGCGTCATGGGGCCCGGGCCGTACCCCTTCTCGCGCGAAAGCATGCTGAACGGCACGGCGTCATCGCGCGGGAGCATGGTGCTCTACCGCTTGGCGGACGAATCGGACCGGGCGAGCCTGCTAGTGCCGCCACGCCCCATGGGCGGCGCGGGCCACAGGAACAGTATCGCGTCGTTTGCGTCCACGTCGACGATGGCGACGGACTCAAAGTACCCGTCTGACCACCAGTCGACGCGCGGTCTCGTGCCGTACGCGTACGATCCAGCCGCGGACGAACTGGACCCGCTGGACGACGAGGACTTGGTGCTCGATCCGGCACACGGCACGAAGATGAAGGACGGGTATCAATCGCCGCGTTCGTCCAAGCAGCACCGGCACTCGTTTCCGTGGCGTGGCATTGCCAACTTGGGGATGCTGATATTGGTTATACTAGCCCTGCTAGCGCTGTTCATAAGCTACCCCGTGATCTCCTATGTCCGCAATTCGCCGCTAATCAGGCTCCTCGACTCGAACGCGCGGGTTAACGGGACGGGGCAAGTCGCCGTGCAACCGAACATGCCACAGCTGGTGGACCCCGATACGCCGAAATCGGCGCATACACGGACGGGCTTCGATGGGAAGCCGTACACGCTGGTGTTCTCGGATGAGTTCAATGCTGACGGGCGGACGTTCTACCCCGGCGACGATCCGTACTGGGAGGCCGTGGACTTGTGGTACGGAAACACCAACGACCTGGAGTGGTACGACCCGTCACAGATCGTCACTCGCGACGGTAGTTTGATCATCACCATGGACTCGACGTCGACGACAGATCCCAGGCAGAGCGTTGGTGCGATCCTGTGCCGTGCTTTACCAGTCTAGTATTCACCGATGTCCAGGTTCGACGGCGCCTTTCACCGTGGAGGAAAACCACAATCAGACCTATCGCAGCGGAATGCTACAGAGCTGGAACAAAATGTGTTTCACCAGGTGCGATCCGAACTCGGCATCCGTTGGCGCAAGCTTACCTTTTGGTCAGAGGTTACATGGAAGTGTCACTCACGCTCCCAGGGCCGAACGCCAATGCTGCGGGCTACTGGCCGGGTGTGTGGACCATGGGGAATCTTGCCCGGCCAGGATATACCGCAAGCACCGACGGAACATGGCCGTATACCGTGAGTTTCCAAGCTGTCCGACAGTCAGCATTTTGGTTGACAGAAACCCAGTATAACACCTGTGACCTCGGCACGTTTCCGAATCAGACGTTGGCGGATAAGTCCGGCCCGCCTGCAGCTCTCAACTGTCCTGCCTGCTCCGGAAAATACAAGTTCGAGCTGAGCTGGCTGAGCGGCCAAAAGCTTTCTGCTTGCTCTTGCCCCGGGTCCGACCATCCGGGTCCTGATGTCACTGTCGGCCGCGGTGCACCCGAAATTGATATCCTGGAAGCCGAGAGGAACAAGATAGCTGTGGCCGGCCAGGTCGTCTCCCAATCGGCTCAATTCGCGCCATTCAACGCGAACTATCAATACGTTAATACAACGACGGCGTCTTGGCAAGTCTTCAACTCCAGTATCTCGCGGGCGAACAACTACAGAGGCAGCGGCGTCCAGCAGGCTGTCAGCGGGTTGACTGAGGTGCCAGGGACCGGGTTCCAGGGCAGCGGGGCCGATTTCATCACATATGGGTTTGAATACTGGAGTGACCCAAAGGATCCTTCCACTGGGTTCATCACGTGGCAGGTCAATGGCACGGAGAGCATCAGTATGGGTGCCAGTGCCGTAGGACCCGATGTGGATTCCAAGATCGGACAGCGGCTGATCCCCGTCGAGGTGTGTGTGCTTGATCGTCCTATGATTGAGACTGATTGGTGTTGTCCCTCCAAGCCAATGTCTCTTATTCTTAACCTGGGCACTTCGCGTGAGTAGTGATGACTCCAGTCTTCATGTCTTGTTTGCTGACTCGAGCACAGCGAACTGGGGGACACCGGATCTGACGACCATGGTCTTCCCCGCAGAAATGCGGGTGGACTATGTGCGGATCTACCAGCGCGACGGGGAGACCAATCTGGGATGCGATCCGAAGGATTATCCGACCAAAGATTACATCGACCGACATATGGTTGCCTTTACCAGTGTGTTATCTCCCATCAGCTCACATGACCCGTCGCTCAACTGAATCTGGTGCAGATCCCAATCTCACTACCTGGCAGTGGGACAAGCCTCGGAATTCATTAGTGCGCTTGCTGGTTGCTTCCTCTCTCTGCATTTTGGAAACTGATGGGTTTGTAGTACCACGGCGGATGTTAACGTTGATGTTGATGTCTGCAGTCCTGCGAAACCTCGGAACCATACAAGTATCTTCTAGGATCTCGTTAATGTGATACCTCGACACTCGCTTACAAGATCTCAACTGCATCATTCATTGTATTACTTATACCAGGGCTTCACCGGTAGCTTACATCTGTTTATTGGCTAGATACCATGGGACTTTTTGCACCGGGACTTTGACATCGTTGTGGATCACGAAGTGATTGGGTCCCACCCAACTCAGTCTGAAAATTTGAGTGAATCTCTGATTAATGGTGGGTATTATTAGGTATGCATGCGCTCTCTCTAGATCTTGAAGTCCTTCTAGATCTATGTAGACTTGATGCCGACCGCGGACGTGCCCGCGCTCTCGACCCACTCCTTGCTCTCCATCTGGACCAGCCGTGAGCATGCCCTCGCAAATGCAAAGATCTCCTCCTCCCCCGTGAACATGGAGCTCTTGAGCAGATCTGCCGTCAGTCCCTGTAAAGGAGATCGTAAGCGGTCCGGATGGTGGTTGATATGATATGTCGGCGGCGGCGGCGTACCAGCTCTTCCATTGTTTCTCGCATCTCCGCTGTCACCTCCCCAGATTTGGCATCCCCAGAGAAGACCTGGTATATCGGCACTTCGGACGAGATGAACAGCCGCGTCTTGCTCTCGTAACATGCTGCGGGAGACATATCAGACGATCGAGCACGGACAGGGAGAATGCAGCAAGCGACACGTTCACAGACCATCGATGAATGTGATGAACCGCCGCGCCAGATCCTTCCGGTCGACCCCGATCTTCCACACATCGAGCAGAAAGATGGTCCCGAAGACACGCGTGATCTCGATGTAGTCCGCGGCGCTCAGCGGGTTCTCGCAGAGTTGTTGGAACGTGAACTTGGCGACGGTCGACGTCGATTCGGGCACGAGGAGCGTGCGGCCCCAGATCGTAAGTTTGCGGTCGCGCACCACGGGGTCTTCTTCGGAGTGCAGAGAATCAAAGATTGATGCCATGGTCTGTGCGGTTTCCGGAGAAAGCGGATGATGGTACGGCTTGACAGAGGACGGCACTCGTGCCATTCGCCGGTAATCTGAGCAAGATGAGCTGACCATCGGAAGCGCGCCAGGGCTGCACGGACCTGTGCCCGAGTCCAAGTCGGTGACCTCAAACTGCGATTTCAGCAGTTCTATGGCAGGAATAAAACTCGATCGCTGGATTCCGTTCTTGTAAAGGTCGTCGGGATGCCGACTGCTCGGAGCGTGAGTGGCGGTACAACTTGCCGAGCGGGACGGTAAACCCACTTGGACGTGATGACGCAAACGACCCCAAAGTTCAACAAACTCTCCAACAGCCGGCGCAGGATCATGGCGTCTGCGATGTCAGTCACCTGCCGGGGGATCAATCAGAGAGAAAACAGGGCGCGCGCGAGACAGATGCAACGCACCTGGAACTCATCGAAGCAGAGAACGGACGCCTCGTTCGCCAGGTCCCGCGCAACAGGCAGTATAGGGTCGCCACTGCTGCCCTTGCGCGCTTTCACGGCGTGGATGCGCTTGTGCACGTCGATCATGAACGCGTGGAAGTGCACCCTGCGCTTGCGCGTGATCTCCGGAGGCAGTGTCGAGTAGAAAAGGTCCATCAGCATCGTTTTTCCGGTGCCCACGTCTCCATAGAGGTACAACCCTTTCGGGGCGTCTGCGGGCGGAGCAGCAGGTTCCGGGGACGACGTGCGGCCCAGGAGGCGAGAGAACTGCGCTGCAGGGATAATGACAAACGTTCCGAGATGTAGTATTGAAAGCGCACGAGTGACGATCCCGATGATGAGGTGGGGGAGGGGGAGACGCGGGGTGGATCGTATCCCACTAATTTATCGTGCAGGTCTTGCAGTTTCTGGATGATGCGCGTTTGGTGGTCATCGCCTCGCAGTGTCCCTTCCTTGACGAGTGTCCGATATCGAGGAAAGGGGGCTGAGGGAGCGTGAATGGTGGGTATCAAACAGGAAACGTTTCCCAGTACCATTCGCATTGGAATGAGTTGCTCCGGAACTTGCTGTTGCGCCAGAACTTTCCGATTGGGCTCGGATGAGTGGGGTCGCATGCAGTTTCCTTCGATAGGGCCCTAGTTTTAATGTTCCGGTGCGTCCAAGATACAGTCCGCGCGCTACTGAAAGCAGACGCAGGGACCTCATGGGAGACGGAGACGAAGAGCTAGTGATGACATAAGAAACGGCCCATATCGCCGATAAAACCGATAACATTCTCTCTCTCATCTTTTTGTGGTACCTAGCTTTTGTTTATAAGCGCTGCGAAGCTCATACATTTACATATTTTTGGCAAGGACATACATATATACAATAAGTAGGTGAGGTGTTCAACACCATATATCCTTTCAAAGCTTGGGCGCAACTCAAAAGAACAGCGATCTCAAGGCTCGCTGATATCGCCTGACTGTCGAAATTTGTTCGCTCTGCACCTTCCTCCGTAAGCGACACATCCCAGGTAACTGAGAAGCTGCAGGGGCAGATTGAGTCGCGATTCCGCCGGAACCAGAGGTTTGCGGCTCGCCCGGTAGTGTCGTCGCACTGAGCCCAGGTTGGGTTGTTGGGGTCGCAGGCGGCGAAGGGGATCCACCCGCAAAAGCCGCGATCGGGGGTCCAGGGAAGCTATAAGGAGCACCTGTATTCGTGTACACCTTGAACGTGGGTCAGTCCGAGAAATACGTGAACTAACGAGACAATCAATCCACGCACATCGACTAGAATGCCAGGATCTGTCGCTGAATACGCCCCGGGGAACTTGACCAGCTCGCTGCTCGTCGGGGCCCCAGTGCCCGAGCCGCCGACCTTCAGCTGGCTGCAGCTCGCGTAGAATTCAGCACCACCCTGGCTGCCGCCGTTCTGCAGCGCGATTATCTCGTGGCGCAGAAGGTAGTTCCCTGCTGCGAGGTTCGAAGGAAGGTTCAGTGTTGCAGGCGCGCCCGAGTCTGGTCATGGCGAACGAATGGATGAGTGAATGGACCACGAATAGAGATAGGCACGCACTCAGCTGAGCCTGCGCCCAACCGGACGCATCCCTCCCCGCCTCCTCGATCTTGAACCACTGCGCCTGCGACGCGTCGAACTGATCACACGTCTGGGACCCGCAGTTGGCGAGATACGTCAGGAGCGGGCCGACGTCATGGAACCAGGGTCCCTCCGTGGAAACCCAATCCACCGCGATCGCATCGCCCGGGTTGGCGTTGGCGATCTGTGATGCGGGCTGCGCGTGCGGTCCGCACGACAGATTCGAATCAGAGACAGACGTGACGGGGGAGTTGGTGTCGACTTGGCGGATGACCGAGGGTCCACCGGTGGTCCCGAGTCCGTTTCCCTGATACACCGTTCCAGCGATAGTGATTTGGCCGACCCAACCATGGGCGACGACTGTGCGGACGAGCAGACCAGTGCCGACGACGATCCAGGACAAGAGCATGGATTTAGAGTAGGTATGAGATGGGCTTGTCTCCGCTGCGCTGCATGCTTGTGTTCTTGAAGTGGCCTGCCTCGTGCGATCAACCTTGCTAAAACGTGTTGAGAACAAGAAGGAGGTTAATGAACAGTTCCATCAAAACGCAAGATCTTCAGACTTTGCCGCCCATGCAATGTGCAGGCAGCAGTAGCACAGAGACTATGCAATTAGGCGACGAGATACGCGCTCACCATATTCGCTTGTTATCAACCGGGGTGTCCTCGTCACCCCAAAAACCAGTCGCGAACACTGGAACATGCTTTCTGACCACCCCTCATGCCTACCTTCGTTCGAGCCGGCCTCGGTCTCAATTACGTTGTACTCGAACCGTTTCGCATCGGGTATGCCGCCGCCACCATGTATCCCTCAACAATTCCCATCCCAGGCAGCCTCAGCACTTTGCCATTCCAAACCAATGACGGAACATAAGAATCCTCGTCCTCATCCGCGTCCTCATCATTTGTGTAGTTGGTTCATTTCGAGATGCGATGTACACACTCATGGTCGGCTGTGAAGAAGCGACAGGTGGCTGTGCCATCTTTCACATCGACGCGGCCATTCATCATGTCCTCCGAAGAGATCTTCGGAGACCTCCAAAACTGGCTCGAGACCAATGGCGGATCGTTTCATCCTCAAGTTCACCTGAAGCAAGGTGAGATCTCGGGACGACGCGCAGGCGGGGAAACAGTGTGATTGATGCGACGACTGCTGCCGCCCCAAGTCGCCTCGGGATTCGCGGTCGTGGCCGCGACGGCGCTTCCTCCCGACAGCCAGATCGTGGCGTGCCCGTTCTCGCTCGCGATCACCAAAGAGCTTGCTCTAGAAAATCTCGGGAAGATCCTCGGCCCGAGTGCAGCGTTGGAGAACTGGTCTGCCAGGCAGCTCATCTCGTCCTATCTTTGCTTCCACTCGATCATCGCGGATGGCACGGAGCTCAGGCATGTTCCTGTTTCATAAGCTGTATAACGGGCGCCTGATTTGTGGCTTCTCGCAGCTCTCATCTGCTTCATTTCCCTTACATCAAGTCGTTGCCCGCCAGGGACAAGCTGCGGACGACTTTGCATTTCACATCCGATGAGTTGGGCGCATTGAAAGGCTCGAATCTGTTTGGAGCGACTGCAGACCGTGGGTCGTCTTCTCTCCCGATGGCTCGGCTGATGCTCGTGCTGTCCAGGTGAACAGGATTGGCGAGCAGAATGGGATGAATGCCGGACTGAGATCTCTCGCATCAATCACCAGTGGGGAATAGAGCTGACCTGGTTTGTCTTTTGTGACTGCATCCTATACCGTATATCGACCATCGCAGGGAACGCTTTCTGACTGCTGCGACTCATCTCTCTTCACGCGCGTTTCCGTCAACCCTCTTATCCCGATCCCTGTCTCCCGGCTCGCCTCTCACATCCGATGAGAACTCAGAGCCGATCCTCCTTCCGGGGATTGACTCCCTCAATCACGCGCGCGGGGTACCGGTGTCGTGGGTACAATCGTACTCCGGCGACGAGCACGCGTCAAGCATCTCATTAGTCCTGCACACCCCGACCGCAGAAGGCGCGGAGCTGTTCAACAACTACGGCGCCAAGCCTAACTCGGAGCTGATTCTGGGCTACGGGTTCACACTCGAGGACAACCCCGATGACACCATCGTGCTCAAGATCGGTGGCATGGGCGGGAAGCGGTGGGAAGTCGGCCTTGGCGCCCGCGGCGCAGAGGACGTCTGGGCGACTGTGCTTGAGCGGGTCAAGGATGAAGCCGAGTCGGGGGAGACGTACGAGGATTATCTCAATGCAGCAGAGGCGTTTGAGGAGATGGTTTGGACTTTGGCGGAGAAGTTACCGCCTGCTCCCGAGGCGGAGGGTATGAGAGAGGACGTTCGCGTGATGGTCACCCACTATCTTGAAGGTATGTGTGTAATCATGTATGAACCTCTCTTGGGGCCCGTTTCTGACCACAGCACAGGTCAGAGAGCGATCTTGAATGCCCTGATCCAATTCGCGCAAGCAAAAGAGGCGATCGGGCTGCAAATGGCTCGAGACCAGGGCATAGAAGTCGTAACAGAAGACTAGTATCTGTGATATAAAAAGTTGCTGTATCGCCAAGGGACCAGCATCGTTCACTTCCCTCCCCCCAGTCGAATGCCACTTCCAGCCGACCCAAAACAGGCATTTTAGGCGCTTCCGATTGTTCGGTCCCGATTTACATGAATGCGACCCTAAAATGTACCGTACGGAAGTCGCACAGGGTCGTATCAGGGCCAATGATCTGAATGTTCAATCGCCGTTATCACTCGTGCTTTGTTCTTATGCACGACGATGGCCTCGAAACAGCACTCCCACAGTTGGTAGCAAGCAACGCAGCATCGCACGAAATCACTGAGCACCCTCCTAGGTCGTAAATGCCAGGACGTGAGTTGGGCATTCATGACTCGTCGCTCGGTGTCGTGATTCTCCAAGACCGCTACTGCTCTCTGCGCCGCCCTCAACCTGACGGACAGACCGCAAATATTCGAGCCCGTGGCCGCTCACATCCGGAAACGCGTCGATAGTTGCATGGACCTCCTTCGGCCACCTTTCGATCAGCCTGAGAACCTCCATAAGTTGGTGAAGCAGGTAATATATTGCGGTGTTCTGCCGCAGAGACACAAGAAGTGACATGCCGCAGCTGAAGCGAGACTTTCCCGGACTATTCGATCGCCACCAGGTCAAGGGCGAGGCGGTTCTGAATGATCGAGTTCAGACCTTGAAGGCCTATGCTGCGAGTTTGGTCTATGCAAACTCAGAGGACCTCGCTGCGGAAGATGCTAAGGTGTGTCCTTATGTGTGAGCGAGCGTGCTCATCCGACGCCTCGGCTCACCCGGAGTTCACCAGAACTTCCGGGCATCGACACCGAACTGGGAAGCGTCGTCCGCTGGGTCGAGCACCGAAGTTGGCTCTGCGTGCGAGCCCTTTTGCAGAGATGAGGAGAAGAACGACGAGGACGAGGTCTTGGAGCCACTATCGTCATCACCCAGATTCGAGATGGAGGCACATCTCAGCTATTCAATCGAAGAATTCCTCTCCGACCTCAGGCCTAGTATGATCCACCGGGCGCCTACTCTTCGAGGCACGGGAGTCACCGAACTTGCTCATCTGATTGGGATGTCCCATTGGGCTGAATCCAGGCTCCGTTCTTTCTTGTCCTCGACTGGTGTCGCGGCGAATGCTTTCGAGGAGGAAGCACTTATTATTGGGTTCGAGGTAAGCAAGAGCTCCGGGGCTTGCTGAATCTGATCATTCGTGATCTAGGCGTTGAGAGGATCCATATTATACCACGAGTCCTGAGATCGCACATGTTTTTGTTACATTCTGAATACACCAAAACCTTTGCCGCCAGTCTCCTGCCTTCCGGACTTGCGAGAAGCCAGTCCAAGCGCCAGCCCGACAGCATCTCGGGTGTCTTCAGGTCGGATGATGCCGTCGTCCCACAGTCGCGCGGTAGAGTACAGGGCCGTGGACTGGTGCTCGATCTCGGATTGCAAAGACGCGTGCTGTGAGGGATCTCTGCGATTGGGGGTCAGAGAGAGTCCAAGATAATCAAAGAGGTCCCACTTTGAGACGCTCGTCATGACCTGCGACAGCTGTGAGGAGCCCATGACAGAGATTTTCGCGTTCTGTGTTCGGTGAGCGCATGTTTCCTTGTGTCTGAATAGAGACCTACCGGCCACATCCACAAAAATCGCGGCGAATACTGCCAAATGATGATCAGTAGAGACACTCGAGAAAGTCCAGATGCATACGGCTCGACCGGCCATTCCTGTTGATTGCTTTCAGAACCCAACACATCGAGTGCAATGGTCTACGCACCATAGTTCCCGGCGCCGAACGAGCCGCCGACGATGACAGTCAATTTGGGGACGTCCGCACAGGCCACAGCACGGACCATCTTTGCTCCTGGACGGATGTGAGCTCGGTGGTTGAGTGAACGCGGAGTCTCACGCACCGTCTTTGGCGATCCCTCCTCGCTCAGCCTTGGACCCGACCATGTAGCCGGTGACGTTCACGAGGAACAGCAGCGGGATCCCCCGTTGTGAGCACAACTCAATGAAGTGCGTTGCCTTCAAGGCCGAGGGCGAGAACAAGATCCCGTTGTTGGCGCAGATGCCCACCTCATAGCCGTGGATGTGAGCGAAACCCTGCACCGATCAGCCTGCATTCAAGCACAGCCAAAAACGCATACAGTCAGCATGGTCGTCCCGTACTCTTTCTTGAATTCCCGGAACCGGCTGCCGTCCACAATGCGCGCGATAACATCCCGCATGTCGAATGCCTGCCGGACGTCGGTGCCAACGATCCCGCCCAGTTCGGACGCAGAGTACAGTGGGTCTTCAGGTTCAGCTGATGGAAGTCCTGCAACACCGGCCGCACGGCCGAGGTCACCCATCACGTCTCTGGTTATGGAAAGCTGATCATCCGCTTTGAGTCGGCGGAAGAGTATGTGTTACTGCAGCACTGACCGCATGCTCGTCATCGTTTGCCAGATGGTCAGTCACACCGCTCTCGCTAGAATGCATCATTCCGCCTCCGAGGGTCTCTTCGTCGACCTCTTCTCCCGTTGCGGCTTTCACCAATGGAGGTCCCGCGAGGAAGATCCGGCCCTGGTTGCGCACGATGATATTCTCGTCTGCCATGGCTGGCACGTAGGCACCACCAGCGACGGAGATTCCGTGAATAGACGCGATTTGCGGGATGCCCGATGCGGACATCTGCGCCATGTTGTAGAAGATCCTCCCAAAATGCTCCTTGTCTGGAAAGACGTTGGCTTGGTGTGGGAGCGCCGCTCCTGTTTTCCGAGATTTTCATGGTGGGATCAGAGTGTACAGTAAGACGTACCACCAGACTCGACTGTAACAGCGCTGTCAGCTATGGGCTCTGCACTGGGTACGACGGCTGTGCACTCACCGACGTAAATGCAAGGCAGATGATGCTCCCGCGCAATCTCCTGTGCACGCAGCTGCTTCTTGACAGTGAGAGGATAGTACGCGCCGCCCTTGACGGTAGGGTCGTTCACGATGATCATGCATTCGCGACCGCGCACACGTCCGATACCTGTGATGAGACCCGCTCCGGGGACATCTTGACCCGGATACACGTCGTGCGCCGCCAGAGGCGAAAGCTCCAGGAAAGGCGTGTGCGGGTCGAGCAGCAGCGATAACCTGCGCGCGAACTGGTCACCACACCGGCTTTTGAGTGTGAGGGGAGTGGCGCGACGACGCACCGTTCCCTGGGCAGCTTTTTGCCTCGACTTCGGAACTTCTCGGCGGTTTTGGATCCTCCCCCCAGCCGCGCTCTCGCCATCTTGCTCTCGAGGTCCTTCACCAACGCGTCCATAGCTTCGGATTTGGCCAAGAATTCGGGCGAGGCCGTGGACACGCGCGACGGCAGCACAGTGGCATGGTAGGATCTCCTTTGGACCTTGTCGATGCGTGGGATGCACTTCTCGGTTCTGCGTAGAATTCTGCGATACAGAGACTGCTGCATCTCGCTGAAGCTATCGAACGCCTTATGCTCTGCTGGATGCCAAGTTCGCGACTTGAACAAGGCGGGGAAAGTGCGGGGAAGATCCGAGCCGATCACTTTGACGTGACTGCTGAATGGGGAAAGACGATAAGATGAGATCCGGATAATCATGATCTCCAAAGTTATTGAGATTGACTGGTCGATGGTCCAGGGAATACTTGAGGCAGAGAATGTACAATGCGTGTGTACCCGATACAGAATCCGTAGAGATAAGATAAGCTCTAGAAGTCCTTCCACTCATCGTCCCAGTCACTGACATTGCTCTTCTTTCCTGGAGCGGCAGCACTCGAGGAGGCAGAGGTAGCTGGCACAGACGTCGGCTGGTCATAACCATGCCCCGCAGTCTTGTACTCTGAGAAAAGGTCGTCATCGTCGTGGTACAATCCGGACGTCTCCTCATGGTCCATCCCACTTCCAATCGTGCCGTACCCACTGGCCGCAGGCGACGCCCCAAACCTGTCCCGGACAGTGCCCACAGCGTCGCCCATATTCTGAGCGACGTCGACACCGAACTGGTTCTTGGACCACTGGTTTGCGACCCCGCCAACAGCCGCAGCGCGTTTCTGAGCCTCGCTGACGTATCCCATAACGTTCGCATGCAGAGTCGGATCCCGCGCTTTCTCCAATCCCGGTTGGATCACATTCTCAGAAACAACACGCGAGGCACCAGCGACTGCGGCAGAGAACAACGACCAGCCCTTGCTCAATGCCGCGGTGGGATTCTCCTGCAAGTCGGCCAGTGTCGGTGCAGATCTCGACGACAGTCCGTAGGAAGGATGCGACGAGTCCGGGGGCGGAGTCGGGGTACTGCCAAATCCCTGGTATTTCCCGCCTTGAGATGGCGGAAGGTCAGCGGAACGCGAGGCGTTCGCTTGCCCGAGTCCCGCAAAGAAAGACTCGTTGGCGGCCTTCTGATCGAAAGCTCCGGCAGAAAGATCCGGTGTGCGTGGCGAATTTCCTCCGAACGACGCTGGGGACGCCGAGTCGCCCCGGAGTGATTGTCCGGTAGCAGAACGGGCAGATGCCCGGGATTTACGCATGCCTGCCGAGTCCGACGAGCTGGGTAGTGAGGGCGGAGGTGGGGCGGATGGCGTCCATGGTTTCCCGGCGATTTCTGCGTCGAGCTACCGCGCGCGAGTGAGACATTGAGATGGATGGACGGAAAATCCGGACACACCTTTTCCCGATATTGAGATGCGGCCCAACAGTGATAGATTTCGTATGGCGAGTTGGTCTCCTTGTATCCTCCTTGTTCCACAGGTGTGTACGAAGCCATAAACTGCTTGAACGCAGCATTCCCACCGATCTGAATAGGTAAATGCCAGTGATGCTATCTTGAGCTATGCAACGGACCTGCATCCTTTTCAGTTGGTCGGCCTGCCAGGTGTCCATCGATATCGAGCGTACGAAGCTGAATGACGCGACTCTCCATGATCAGACGCTCCAGAACCACTCAATATACGTACCTAATGTGAACTCCGAACCCTCTATGTGTGCCAGCACATTGTAAGCAGAGAAATACAGCAAAGCTGCGGAGGATTTGTGATATGGTCGATGTCCCCCAGCGTCGAGCGATGTGAAACGCACCCGAGGGAAGCCCATTGCGGATTGGGATTGCCGCAGTCGCAGCAGAGCTTATTCTCTGTCTTGACCAGCTCCTGGAGGGCCTTCTTCGCTGCGCTCTGATCCAATGCCATGTGTATCGGAGCACAAGAGATTCGTGTGGCACGTGGCTGACTACTAATTACGCTCTCATTGGACGCGAGTCGCGATTGACGCGTTCTCAACGGCGTGCGTCCATTGTCGCGATAAATATCTCAACAATTCGTGCCAATGAATGAACGGATATGGGGCGAGAACGACGGATAAGGGGGCTAGCGGTCTGCGGGCAGTTTGACCGTGACTCGGATGTTGTCGATTGACCACCGGAATCCAGACTCTCATTCCAGATCTTCTATGAAAGTATGCACCTTCCGGTAGATTCTGGCTCGGAACAAGTACATACCATCGAATTGAAATTTGTCAGGAAGGCCTGGTGGCCTTACTTCTGGCAGCCCGCTCGGATCGTGGCTGTACCGCTTTGAGTTCCTTCTCTTCCTCCCCCACCTCTGATCACTTAGCGTGGGTTCCGTCGTCAAACGCAACCTTCCCAGTCTTACGGGTCGCCTCTCCTGATTGGTTCTTCAAGACCGTATCACCACTTCCCTCGTGTTCTGTCTCGACGATCGACCTCACACGTAAACGACCCCTGATATAAACTCAGCAACGTAACAGCTTGGACACCTCCCCCGCCATGATTCAACATCTGAGTCCCCGCAAAATCATATCGGAGGTGGCTTCCGTCAACCAGACTGGGATGGAACAATGGGGGAGATGGGTCGGGCGCCAGTAAATTCCGCCCAGCGCTGGGGTCATCCGTGGGCTCACCAATCTGTTCCTTTCTCAGTCACTACTCTTTGGAGATGGTGCAGCACCCCCTGCGAGCGAGGATGTGCGGTTTCGGAGACAAGGTGTGTTCTGCGATATGTTCTCTCTGCAGTGCATCATAATCGTCTGTCAGGATCGAAGGCCCCTAGCACCGGCAGCGGTCGCGCGTTTAGTTGTCAAACGGGAGGACGGGACCCCTCTTGATGTCGAGTGCGTTGCTCTACGTCTATTGCGCAATCGTGAACACCTTTCCAGTGATTTGGATTACTCTTTTTTCTTGGTGACTGTTGATTTATGGTCGGAAGACGGGGTCCTTGAACGGAATCTCGTCTTGCATCCAACGGCAGAGCGCTATCCCCCAGCGCAAGCGCCCAAGCAGAGACGTGCACGAGGAGGGAGCACGGCTGCACCTAGTTCCAGTAACTCTCGGACATACACGCCGACACCAACGCCAGCTGCAGCCCAGTTTAGCGGATCTGTGCGCACCATTCATCTTTCTTGAAACACCAATTTGAGCTTTCCCGTTACAGTCGCCTCACACAGGACCGCCAGGATCGAATTATAGTAATCCGAATTACTACACAGCCCAATCACCTGCTCCTGTTGGGACGAGTGCTTTTTCTTCCCCCATACTCCAAGCACAACCTCCGCCGCTGTCTTCCACTCATCCTACGTGGGGCTATTCGTCGACTGCAAGCACACTTCAAGCAGATCGGGCAAATCCGGGCTATTCCGTACCGGCCCTTCCCCCGATCCAGTCCTTCAGCCCACGTTCTGGTCCCGAGAGCCAGCCTTGGAACCCTGCTCATCCAGCATCTGTCCCAGAGCCGACGTATCGGCCATGGGGCACAGACACTCATACGTCGTACCCCGATCCTTATGCCGGTCCTTCGACCTCACAACAGCAGTATGATCCTGCGCTGCTAAATGCGAATCCGGGACCATATCCCCCGGCTCCACCGGCAGCGCAGCCAGCTCATTTCCGCATGCCGTATGTCCGGACGCTCATTGGGCCACTGTCTTCCAATGGGTACCGGTTACTTGATGAGCACCGCAAGGCAGGGATATTCTTCTTGTTTCAGGATCTTTCCGTTCGCACAGAAGGTTGGCGAAACCCATTTGGGCTCTTACCAACTCTCATCCGTTTCTAGGCACATTCCGACTGAGGTTGCGGCTGATGAACATCGGAGGGTGCGTCTGTTTTGGTATCCTCTGTTCTTGCGGACTCTGAGCATGCGAAATCAGGCCTCCTGCGCCTGAGCGGGGGGCAACATTTGTTTCGACCAAACCGTCGTCTGTGCTATCGCAGATTTTCTCGGAGCAATTTACGGTTTACTCTGCCAAACGGTTTCCGGGAGTTCCAGGTACTTATCGGAGGAAGCCTTGATTCGAGTCCAAGGCTGATTTCGACACTCAGAAACCACTGCGCTGTCGATTGCACTGGGCAATCAAGGGCTCAAACTTCCTTTGGTAGGTCTCCATCACTCCTGTTGCTTGCTCTCACAATCCCCCAGCGAAATCGAAACAAACGAAGACGGGGTGACGGATCCGACGACGATTCGGATGGGGATTAAAATGTCTTGTGACTACTTTTTATTAAATGGACTGGATGTGCGACTCGGTGTATGGAATGGAATTAAAGGCGGTAACCCTAACCTCATCTAAGTGGCTGGTCACAAACCGGCCGATGTACCAAGCGTCGATAGCCTGAGGTCGGCTGCGCCATCGTCCCCCTCCGCCGACTCAGACATCTTTTACAAATTTAAATGGAGTCTGGATATGTAGATTCAGAGGCGGGACCCAACCGTCCCCTTCAAGTCCCGCTGAATCTGCGGTGTACCGCGCCGACATGACATTGAGAGGCCAGCGTAGGCACACTAACATGCCACAGAGGGATAGATGTCAAAGCGACTGGTGAGAATTAACGCGATCAATCAATCACCGGTAAGTCCGAAAACTTTTCGCTCCATTTCGGAGTTCCATGTTTCGAGCAGTCACGACGGCGTCGACGAGCTTCGCAGCTCCATCAAACCCTTTACGCTCTTTCCTGGTTCGGACTCTCATGAGTTCCTCGTCTCGCGGACCTCCCTCGACAGCGCCTCAGGTCCGAATGCCTGCGTCACGAAACCACCGCCGGCCAAGAGGGCCACCATATGCCAAAACAGCGCACAGTGCAGCGGCAGTAGCCGTGGCACCCACCGCGCATGAGCCAGTCGCAGTCTCTTCCGCGCCCAAAGACCAGACACATGTGTCCGGACGTACTTTTGCGAGCGCTCCCATTTCTGAGGCGTCCAAGAGAGGTATAAAGCATGAGTGCGTGGCAGATTTGCGCGTTTTCTTCGCGCTAGGCTGACTTTTGCTCGCCGCTTCAGGTTCATGTCGGATGTTCAAGGTGTGTGGACGCGTGCTTTCAGATGCCATTCGAGACTGATCTTTGTTTGAAGCTGCGACGCTGGATGTGGGCGCTTCATCGTTATCCTCTATGTGGATCTAAGCGTTTCTTCAGGCGGGACTTTCTGGCATAGATCTTCTTGTGCAGGCTAAGACCGGCACGGGCAAGACCCTGGCCTTCCTTCTGCCATCGGTGGAAAGACTGGCGAAAATGGAGCTGGCGCCGAGAAAGATTTCGATGCTGGTGCTTTCTCCGACTCGGGAGCTAGCTCTGCAGGTGTGTTCGCTTGACTAATATCCAACGCACGGCTATTTACTGTGGTCAACCGGGGAGATAGAGGCAGAGGCTAAAACCCTCATTGCCAACCACTCATTCGACGTAAAACATGCTATCGGTGGAACGAAGTGGGTGGATAAAGTTATAGGATGCAGAAAGGTGTTAACCGAGTGCCCAGCATGAACGCGACAGGCAAACGGATCATGGAAAGCCCTCCGCGCATTCTCATCGCGACACCTGGACGATTAATTGACCATCTGGAAAACACTGGCAACTTCTCGCACCTATTCTCGGACCTGCGCGTAATTGTGTACGATGAGGCGGATCGGCTGCTGGACCAAGGGTTCCGCCGCGAGCTGGATAAGATTCAGAGTTTCTTGCCCAATCGGAGCAAGGTCCCGCGCCAGGCCTTGCTGTTCTCAGCCACTGTGAGCGAAGAGATCAAACAGGTGGCCAAGGGTGCGCTGGTTGCCAACTATCAGTTCCTGAGCACGTTGCGCGCGGACGAAGTGAATACGCATGAGCATGGTCAGTCCCTTTCTCTTAGCTCAAGCTTATCTCATCCGTCGCACCAGTTCCCCAGCAGCTCTTCACCACTCCCTTCGCACAGCATGTCGCCGCTACGCTCGGGTTCCTGAAACAAGACCAGCAAGTGAATCCCGGAGCCTCCAAGGCCATGGTGTTCCTGCCCACTGCCCGATCGACGAGTTTCTTCTACGAGGCGCTGTCCCAGCTTCCGTCCGAAAAACTTCCGCCTCTTTTCCAGATCCACAGTCGCATGTCACAGAGCGCTCGTATCAAAGCTGCCGACCAATTCAAGAACGCCAAACAGGGCGTGTTGTTCAGCTCCGATGTGACTGCGCGCGGGATGGACTTCCCTGGTGTCTCGCTTGTCATCCAAGCGGGTGTGCCAAGCAACGCGGAGCAATACATCCACCGCTTGGGCCGCACTGCCCGTGCTGGCGCCAGTGGCCGTGGCCTGCTCATCCTCGATTCCGCGGAAGAGTTCTTCTTACGGAACAAGACGATTTCTGAGCTGGGGATCAAGCCCGTGGCGTCCTCGCCGTCTCCGGATTCGCCGTACCACGTTTCGCCGGCGGATCTCGCACAGCTGAGCGCTACTGTCTCGCGGGGCCTGCTCCAGGTCAGCGACGATGTCAAGGCCCAGACGTATCGTGCCTGGATGGGATACTACATGGGAAGCGCCAAGAGCCTGCGTTGGTCAAAGGAAGAGCTGGTGCAGCGGGCGAACGCGTTTGTATACGAAGGGCTCGGCTGGTCCGGTCCGGAGCTGCCGACCATCGAGCGCAAGACTGTGGGCATGATGAACTTGAAGGGCGTCCCCGGTTTGAACATCGTCGCGAGTGAGCCCAGGCCACCGCGCAACCAGCCCAGGAAGTAGAGAGAGCATAGATGTATAGATTTTTTTACAATAATCCCATCTTAGTCACTGGCCGCCGTCTTCGCAATAAAAATACCAAAGCAAAGATCAATCAGATTGGAATATGGCACAACGGGGAACATAACATGGTTGATAGAATGATACAACATGAACGGAACCAGCGTCCAAAAGGAACTGGCAGATAGGACCTGCCGCAAGGATCCTTGGATCTTAAACTTGGACGTTTGCTCTGTGCAGCATCAGATCAGCTCGAGTGATGATGATGGTCTTTGGGACTCACGGGGCGTCGCCGACGATGTTTCTAGCGGGGGAGTAGAGACAGACATAATAAGAAGCTAGACCCAGACGGGAGTCAAACATCCCATCGCACTGGGCGAGTGCGCAACCTGGCATCGCGTTTACTCATCTTTTATCCCGGTCTGCGAGGAGGAAACGGACCTAGATCGGTGGTCGACTTCCACACTACTTGCGTGAAATGTATATAGGTGGGGTTCGAAGGATCGTAATCCGCTGAAATCCAGGTTTGTGATGCGTCAAATGTGCTCGCACGACGTACATTTATCCAACGTAAACTGCTCTACCGCGGTGGCGATCGCGAATTGACCTGTTGCAGCGACGATGTTCTCCCCGTACGGGAAGCTGAGCAGGGATCCCGAGGAATGCTCGAGACGGCATGTGCTCGCCCATTGCGCGGCAGCATCAGCCAAAGTCTGGTTCCATTGCTGCGTCCCATGAGCGTCGGAGAGACCATCGCAAGCGCCAAACACGCACCAGGGGGACTGCATTGTGATTGATACGAACTTGGTTGTGCCCCAGAAGGTATGCGTTGGCTTCAGGCGAGCCGAGCAGCGCTCCAGTCAAGTCTCCCACAGTGCTTCCCAGCTTTCCGACGGCATCCCCCACGCTTCCGAGGACAGTGTCCTGCACTCCGGTGACGCCGACAGCCAGAGTGGCAAAGGCAAGGAGTGTGAGGCGGAGCATGAAGGTATGGCAAACGAGTGTGGGCGCGGTGTACGGAGCAGAAAAGAAGGCAACGAGCCAATTTCATCTCGGCGCCAATTATAGTCATCTTCTCACGCGTGCATCCGCTCCACTTGGACACTTGGCCTCCCGGACAAGGCGGCGCGTGAGTAGCGTACTTGAGCTTGGAACGCGACTGTTTGCGGAGATTCGCAAATGTCGCGTCGGGACGAAGGCGGGGGAGACGCGATCGACGATTCAGGGGACTCAAATGCAAGCCAACCTTTTAGGAGCGATCGAGGACAGCAACGCCAAGCCATAGATCAAGCGGCCCACCACTTCCAAGAGAGGATAAGCTGCAGCATTAAATCTACCACAGCTACGATTAGGGCAAGCCCTATAAGAGTAGTGGCAGGATGCTGACAGATCTCGCAAGGAAACACATCATTGCCGATGATCTGCCACTCTGATTGCAACCCGATAACTCGCAAATGAGAGCGCATTCATTCTTGTGCAAGGCATGCCCAATACATAACGGTACCACATATCTCTCTCCGTGGCATGCCATCCCCCAAGAGACGATAGCGAACGACTGGGAAAATTTTGGCCAGCGCGCCTCTCAAGATCGCGTCGCAGGGCGGATGTTGTATTCACGTTTGAAGGCGTCTAGGTCCTCTTCTTTCGTCTTGTACTGGTCTGTCATCGTTGTGATGATGTTCCTTATCTGGTAATGAAAATGAGGCTCGAGGAAGGGAAGGATGTGAAGGGAGATGTAAGCTCGCACCCCGTCTTGATTCGTCTGTAACGCGGGTACAACATCTTTCACGGTACGTTCCACTAGGACGCCTCCGATGAGACGGAAACATTTGCGATCGGGGTCACTTGTGAGCGCCTCGTTCAGTGTCCCCAGGACAAGTCTATTCGAAGGTTTTTGAGCGGCACGAGACTGAAGCACAAGAGTCAATCGCATACGTGTGTTCGTCTGCCTCAGACTCCAGTTCCCCGATCTTGCTCGCTATCGCCTGGAGTTCATTTTGCATGCGCGAAAAATTTTGCGTTATCTCTGGCTGGGACGGTTCAAGAGATGTCCCTAACTTCAGAAACCCTGGATGCGCAACATACCCTGGTCGGAAAGTGGAGTCGGTTTGGCCTTGGCCTTGGTCGTACCTGCACTAGATGACATGGTGGGGGTGAGCAATCGGGCTTCAATGATTGGGTCAGGTGTCACGGATCACTGTGTGACAAGTCACAACCACTTCTCTTTCCGGCTGCTGGCAAACGGCGGTGGTCGACAATGCCGCCGCTCCCTTCCCGCCTCCTCGTGCCCGTAGGGCTCTACCGCGCCCTCGCAACACCGCAGGCTCCCCGTCTTCTTGCCATCTCGCGCCGCTACCAATCCACCGAGACCCAGCACCCCACACATGCCCATGGCCGTCATTCCCTGAACCCGAATTACCTGGAGAGCGCCGACGGCCTTATCAGTGACCTGACCATCAAGAAGCACCACAAGTCGAAGACCCCTCGCAAGTTTGATGCGCAAGGGAACGAATTGGACGCATACGCGGGGGGACCCAGCGCCGTTGACAAAGCCGTGCACCTCTTTTTCTTCACGGAGATCATTCGTGGTACGTTCCTCATGTCACTATCTTCCAACCCAGTCTTCTCGTGTTTCGAACCAAAACTGATCAATTGGAACGCTTATATAGGCATGTGGATTGTTCTGGAGCAATGGTTCCGGCCACCGTACACCATTTCGTACCCTTTTGAGAAGGGCCCCTTGTCGCCTCGTTTCCGTGGAGAGCACGCTCTTCGCCGTTATCCCAGCGGAGAAGAGCGATGTATCGGTGCGCTTGCTTGCGCTTCGGTACTGTTTGTCGGAACTAACCGGAGATTGTCAGCGTGCAAACTTTGCGAAGCCATCTGCCCTGCTCAGGCGATCACAATCGAAAGCGAGACGCGTATGGATGGATCCAGGAGAACTACGAAATACGGTGCGCATATGTCCATTCTTTTATTGCTCTCTTAGAGGCTGAGCCTCGCACGCGTAGATATCGACATGACCAAGTGCATCTACTGTGGATTCTGCCAAGAAGCATGCCCTGTTGATGCCATCGTAGAGAGTGCGCATACCGTCCATCTACTAGCCGTTTACTGATCCTGTTTCGCGTAGCACAAAACCAGGAGTTCTCCACTGAGACCCGTGAGGAGCTCTTGTACAACAAGGAGAAGCTGCTCGCCAACGGAGATCGTGCTGAGGCAGAAATTGCGGCCAACTTATACTGTGAGCATTGACATCTTCATCGCGCCCTTCCTTTCACTGATAATTGTGCAGCTGAGCATGTTTATCGGTAAACCTTGCACTGTTCTCGTTAGAGTAATATCAAATGAAAGTGCGGATGCCATTGCGAGCGTGAACGTGACCGGTCAAGTGTTTGTTCAACGTTGCAGCGCCTCGTACGCAAGGAATGGAAGAGATCTATTTTCTAAACTACTGTGCGCACAGATTTTAGACCCTGGACGCTCAGAACCGATTGGGACAAATCGCCAAGAGGAAAAGCTTATTCGCACAGGTACATGGAATAGAAGAAGAAGCGAGTTTTGCTGTACACGAGCAGTGAACGAAGCGGGAACAGAAGGATGGAGAAATCGAAATCGACAACGGCCATGGGGGGGATGGTGAGTGCCGAATCGGATTTTGCCACACGGGGACAAAGCGACTGAGTCACACGAGAACAAGCGATCTGGCCACACGCGGGCAAAATGGGGTGAGGGATGTATGAAGGAAAGCTGGCAGGCCGGCAACGCATACTTGCCGGCAGCTGTACCGACCTTTAATATGACAGACGGCTGTAGCTTGTTAGACTCCAGCTGGGGTAGAGAGTGCGGGGAACGCACCACATGCACTACTATTGAGCCGTGTTCGGACCGTTGTGGCGTCCAGATTATTCTCTTGCTGACACGCATTCTTCTCATCTGCAAGATAACAGACTCGCTATATGTGGATGGATGTGCCTGGAGAGGATGTTGGAAGCTACCCGCGTAGCGGAGAACGATACACTTGCCACATATAAGTATGCTGTTGTCGGAATATAGCAAACAGTCTTGAAGCAATCTCGGTTCGATGTACACATAGAAATCTTCAATGGCATCCTCGGCCGTCCGGGTAGAGCAGATCGAACTTGACAGTACCCCAGTTACTCATGCAGACAGACGAACTCCATCAAATCGCTGGGCAGTCTCGACTTCATCAGGGTGCGCGCTTTCGGCCAAGGATACGCCAGTCGTCCCTCACCGTCTTCCCCATTGTCATTTATATGTAACTGTAACGGCATTTGTCGCCGCGACATCCGAGCTGTGCCTCGCCCGCCGTTTCACTGCGCCCCGGAGCGAACGAGCTCTGAGAACTGCCCATCCGGGGCTCTTGATTAGGCACGCCTGAGTCGTGAGACATCGTAGCACAGCGCAAGTACTGCCGCCGCGCCCCGAACATTGCCACGCTTGGTCGTGCGCCCTGGACAGATGCAGCACGGGTCTTCCTCCGTGAACGCAGTTCCCCGGGTCATCATGGACGAGCGCAGTCATCGCCCGACCCTCTATGGGATCTGGTGTAGGAGAAGAGCCAACCCTGTAAGAGGAAGATAAGATGATACGGGCTGCGCATGCGATCACAGCTACAAAAAATGCGATCCATGGAGCCTTGAAAGCCCGGCGATGACATTACCGTCAAATTCAGCGAGCTTCAGAGCCAATGCGGGAACAACAGAGTGCAGTCCATGTGTTTAGTCGAGTTCAAGCCGAAGGGAGAGGGTGAGACGAGCGGCCGATCTTCCTTGTCGGAAACAGGTGGCTTCTACGGTCATCATGTCATGGGGCACAGGAGAGCTGTGCCTAGACATTGGAATGCCCCATCACACAAGGTGGAGTCGCCTCAGTCCGTGCCTCAGTCCGTGCCTCAGCCTTCGAGTGCCGTTGCCCGCCTTAGAACAATCAACATTCCACGAATCAAAGACACAGACACAGCCCCGGCTCGAGGATCAAATCTAGAGACGAGATCGATTCGGGGACAGCGTAGCCTTGAAACACCGAGCGGCGAGTCAACGACTACAAGGGGGGACATGCAACTGAACAAGAAAGGGCCGTGGTGCGTGTCGGCCGATAGTGGGGTCGCGGCGATTGCCGACATTGCTAGTTCCGGGCGGCCAAGCTGTTGTTTCTTACGAAACACCGATCTCTGGTCAATCCGCAGTGAGTAAGTACGCCGTCGTCTTCCAATCCTCATGATCACTCGACATTGATTTATCTCACAAGATCTTGATAGGCCACAGTTGTATGCCCGTCTGTTACAGGTGTTATGTGAGCGCGACGTCGCAATCATGTCAAGGCGTTTCAGAATTCTTGCACAGAGTAATCAGACAGACGCGAATCATATTAGAATTAAAACGCCCAAGCAGCGGAGAACAAAATATGGTCGAGGGAGTATTTAGTAGCGGCGATCATCATAGCGGCTCCTACGGTCTCTGTCATCGCGATCATAGTCGCGCCCACGATAGTCGTCTCTACGGTCGTAGTCGCGTCTGTCGTAGTCACGTCTGTCACGATGATCGTCATAGCGGCCTCCGCGACGGCGGTCGTCATTATCCCGACTGTACCGAGAGTCGTATGGCCGAGGGTCGTACGGGCGCTCATCTGCCAAGCACGTCAAGTCAAGAAGGATCGAATGAAACACAAGCTACCGTCTCTTTTGGGAGGGCCATAGTAACGACCCGGAGTCGGCGTGCGAGCACGACCGCGACGAGCCTGGAAGAAGGTGAGAAAATCTGCATCGCTGACACATACATGGGACGGACCTTCTGGATATTGAGAGTCTTCCCCGCGAGCTCAGTTCCGTTCAATGACGCGATCGCAGCATCAGCTTCCTCCGGAGTCTCCATTGTCACAAATCCAAAGCCGCGCGAATCACGGGTGTGAGGGTCGTACATAATCGACGCCTTTTGAACCTGAAAACAAGTGAGCGAGTGCGATTCACACCGAGCAAGGTACATACGCGACCAATCTTGGCGAACGCAGCTTCCAAATCGCGGGTCTCGAGTCGGTGGCTAAGACCAGACACGTGAAGGTTGTTGCCCGGGTTCTGTCCAGCGCTAAAATACGAGAAGCACGATAAGCTCAAGCTTGGATACACTTCGGGCATCATACCTCTCGCGCGCAGGGCTGCGACTGCGACTGCGACCGCGCCGTCCGTCGCGTTCATCACGACTATCACGGTCCCGGCCGTTGGCACCCCACGTTTCACCGCTATCGGCAAGCGGCGTCTCAGCGGGAAAGTGGATCCCAGTCGTAGCGGAATCTTGCGACTGCCAGGCTGTAGGCAGGTGTGAGTAGGGCGTTATTGACATAAGATCCGCGGAATGGTGAAGAAGTGGGTGGTCGTAGGCGCAAGTGAGAGAAAACGAGTCGGAGTATCGTATCATATCTTAGTAAAGTCGAAGAAAGCCAGGAAAACATGAAAGACAGTGCCGACCAAAGCGCCGCGCTGCATCCGCAGAGCATATGCAGCAGCTGTTTTGGGTGACTGCGTCTCGTCGAACATGAAAGTGACGCCGCGAGCCAGGCGAGGCGATGCAGTTTACACGTCGTCCAATTGTCCGCAACACAACCACTGCAGCGTATGAAGCACACTACGAGGTGGGAAGGAGAGCGCCACAAACAGACGTCGTAGGTGAAAAGAGCGCAGGCGGTAATTACTGAAGTGCTGATACTGAAGGCGAAGAGGCGAAGGCGATGTCCGTACCGTCTTCCATGATTGGGCTCGAGAAAGGTTGTAGAGTTGGAGGGCACTGGACAAGCAGTTGTGCCGTTGACGTTGGCGCTGTAGGGGATTATTTGGGAACACGCTTACATAATCAAGTAGGTTCACGATGCACGTGATGCACACCCCTAAAGCACGGATGATTACAACTTTGAAAGTTGATGTGACTCTCCTGTGAAGTTCAGCGAAGAGACGAGGACGGCAACAGCATCTATGTTTTCCTTATCTGTACTTGTCTTCATTCCTCTTTGAAGCCGAGATCCCATGGACCATAGTTAGTCAGGCTGCTTGACGCAAATGTAACAATTCTAGCGGCCTGAAATCTGTTCCTCGGACTAAAGTGGCAAAAGAGCCCATGACTCGCAGAATCTAGATATCTCATAACACTGCTGTGTTCCGCAGCACAGTCTAACTGCGGATCGTCCAAGCTCAGAAGGACAATCTGAAGCCCGCCGGATGATCTATTGTAAATCCTTGCGGCTCGGAGCAATACATCTGCAAGTGAGAGAACCAGATTACCAGAGAAAACTCGCGTAAGTATTACGCCCAGACAAGGATTCGCGATGCCCGAAGCTCGGAGCCCGAGCCCTTTTTGCATCACTTGACTAGATATCTCCAACCAATTATGATCTCCTGAGCTAATGCAACCGAAGAACACTCTCTTCTCCTGCTCGACCCACGCCGCTCGATCTCTGAATCTGTCGCGCCCTTCGAGCCGTATTTCCTGTATGAAGGGCTTCTACTGGCAGAGACTGCGGTACTTGCCGCCAAGAATCCAGAAAAGGAAAGTTGCACGGGATTGGCGCAAATGCGATGTTCTAGCGAATAACGAGCGGATCACAGGAGATTAGCTGCATTCATAAGCACGTGGTATCGTACGTACAGCCGGAGCATATCAGGTATAGAGCAGTCAGTATGTCACTAGTGAATCTACCTACTAGGAGTGGAGAGAACAAAGTCTAGCAATACACGGAGGTAGTATAGTTAGTATACACGGCGGTGTCCAGAGAGGATAAATATGCCACGAATATAGGGCATGAGCGTCGAGAAAGTCATCAATGGGTCGTAAGAAAGGACTGCATGGGCATAGGTCGAAAGAAAGCGGGAAACGAAAGACTAATGGCGCAAGCTTCACGAGCGGAAGACGCGCCCGCTGTGGGTCGCCTCACCCTCGCTTTCCGACTCCAGTTTAATCGAAGGGAAAGCGGGACTGCTCGACAACGGCAGGAAGCTGAAGTTGATGCTGGACATGCTGGATCCGAAGTTGGTCGCGCCTTCCTCGTATAGACGACGAGCAGCTTCATATTCCATCTTTTCTTGTTCAGCCTGGGCAAGGAAGGGCTGGGACGCGTCAGCATATGTCTGCAGGACATGGCCGATTGACAAACCTTCTTCTCGTCATCAGACATGGCCCTCCACCAGGCAGCAGCCAATATACTCTGCTTGGTCGTCTCCGTCTCTTCTCCAAAAACTTCTCGGACAAGAGTAGGATCGGCCCGGATACGTTGGAGGAACATGAAATACGCGCTCAGAGGCTTCTTCGGCGCATTCGGGTCCTTAATGTTACTCTTCCGTGACTTGCCGGCCTTGCGCTGGGCGGAACGGAACGCGTTCTCGCGCTTGATATCATCCGGGGTCAGCGAGCGCAAGTAAGCACTATGCTCCCGCTCCCGCAGATCTTTGGCTGCCTGCGAGCGCTGCTTGTAGGGCTGCGGATGGCGTAAGCAGGGGTGGTCACGTCAAAGGAATGCATCCGGACCTCCTTCTCCTCTTCGCTCAATCCGGCATAATCTTGTCCGGCTTCCTTTGCCGCTTGGGCCACATTGAGCTTTCGGTGGCTTGAAGCCTGCTGTCGTTGGATCCAGTCGGTGAAATAAAGCTGCCAGGCAGATGGCGCCAACTTGGGAGGTCGGAGCAGAGATTTCTGGGGAGCTAGATACGGATCAGATCAGTGGACAGTGAGCATGGCAAGCGGGACGGACCGTTCGAATCAACTGCACCGCCCTGGTCGCTATCCTCCGAGGGAATCACTCGTTTCCGCCGTCGCACAGTGGCATCACGATCCTCGATGTCGAGCGGCGTTAGAGACTCGGCCCGGCGACTGTACGACCGGAGGATGTTGATGCCGTTGGGCCCCGCCGACGGTGCACTACTGGATCCTGGGAACGCCAGACTCGACTGCGAGTTGCGCCGCACGCGGTCCGTCGTGAACGTCAGCGGCGAATGCCGTGAAGATGACCGCGGCGATGACAGAGTCCGATGATGTCCAGCGCGTGGTGGGGATCCTGGAGCATGTGTATCCCACAGCTGAGAAGCCCATGCCGGCCGCTGGGTGTCGTGTGGTGAGATGGAGTCACCCAGCGTATGGTTCCGCGGAACCGCGAAGTCAGATGCATGTTCCTCGAATGACGATGCAGGTGAGTAAGACCGTGGCAGCGCAGCTACCAGTGCTGACGGTGAGAAGGGCGTGCGCATATGGGTGTCCATCGGCGACAGCCCATGGCTGCTGTACGAAATGAACGATGGCGACTGCGGTCCCGACGAGGGAATTGGGATCGGGGAGGACGGAGACGGAATGGGTGATGTGTCGATCTCGCTGCCGGGCCGCGCCCATTGGCCCAAGTAGGGACTATCTGCTCCGAATCCTAACGAGGACTTCGGCAAGGTAAGTCCGGGGAGGCCATAGTACATGGTGTTTCCTGTCTGATATAGCATCGATGGCTGAGCAGTGTGGAGGTCAAGATCGTGCTCCTCGAAAAATGGCTTGTACTCCAGTACTTCCTCGCCCGTCGAGTCGTAGCCAACGGAGCCTGGTGGAGGGAAGTCGCCATCGAAATCGAAAAGGAGGTCGTCCGAGCTCGATACTGCCATGAGCTGGTCGTCCTCGGGATAGTTCAGGTATGCAGACATGGTATCCTTTTCGAGAATGGAATCAGAGAGCGTGTCGGACGCGTCGCACAGGGATTTGAGTCTCACAAGAGTGCCCGGCATCGGAATGGTGGAGTGAGAGCGTAAGGTGTGTGGTTTATATGGAGCCCAGCGAGGCACTGCACTGCGCGACGTGGGTGACTGATGTCGAGAGGGAGAAGATCGAATCATAAGTTGTCGGATTCCATGCTTAAGAGGGATACGCCATCGAGCTAAGTCCATTTTGGGCGGTGGCTGACTCCGGATGACTGCCCGAGAGCAGAGATGAGGTGTGTGATAGTTTGGATGATGATTCAATCTTGATTTCGAGACGTGTCTCCCGTGCAGAAGTCTGTCCGTATCAGGACTGGATTCTTTGCAGATCTGGAACGCGGTTGTTACTTGGGCAAAACTTGGCAAGTTCGTCGGCGATCCTTCCAAACTCTCTCGAGAACATACGCAAACGGCGTCCCTCCCGAGCAGAAGCGGTGCGCGTGCGTCACCGAGTTCTTGGAAACAATGGGCTGGAGAGAGATCTGGGAACGACGAGATTCAAATCTGGAATGGAAGAAAGGGAAAGGCGCAAAAAAAGGCTCTGCCTGCTATGTTTGGAAGGAACAAACCAAGCTAACGGCACCAAAAGTGCCGGCACGGATTCCGAGATCCTAATGCGGATGGGCTTACACCTCGGATATGTGCTCAGCGTTTGTAAGAGAGGATTGGACGGTCGCCGTGCAAGACAATTGTTGATTACAATGATCTATCTAAGCAGAGGACCGCAACTACGATCATCATATGTCCGGAGTCTTGTATTGAGGGTTGTTGTAGACAGATTTGCCGGGCTGGGGAGATAAGAATGGGATATGGAGGTGGCGGAGAGAAGTGAGAAGACTCGAGATCAGCTGCCAGCCATCGGTATCGCATAGGAGTGCTTACCACCCAACCCTTCACATCTTTCATTATCTCTGCTTCGAATGCTGCGCTGGCCTGCGCCTGATGATATGCGGCACGGTCTCCTTCCGCCGCAAGAAGAGGTACGAGATGTATTCTTGCCCAGGCTTTCTCTCGCTTCAGTTCTCTGCGAAAGATTGAGTTAACCCGCCTCCGGAGAAACATCAGCTGGCCAGAGCCAGGCTCATCTGCTCCGACTCGGACCGGAGGTACGATAAGCTGGCGCAGGTGGCGGCCGGATCCAGTTGGCCACACAAGACCACATAAAGAGCTCATCGAGACACGTTTCACGACCGGAGCAGCCAGGTGATTCGAGAGATGACGAGATGACTGACCTACCTTCTTTCGATGTTACCCAGTCCAAGACGGTAAAACCCGAACGTGCAAATGGCCGTGACGCCGCCGAGAATCACCAAAGCTCCGGGCCCACGCAGGGGTAGATTCCGTTTGTATTTCACGGCCTCGAAACCTCCCGCCGGTGGAAGATCCCTGGAATTAATGAGTTCGGACGTGAAATATAGAGTATGACAGAGGAACGCACTGCCTGTAAGGGGCCGACACTAAAGTTTGTCAGACGAGTGAAAATGGAAGTTAGAGAAAACTGAGCGCACTGGTCGTTGTCGAAGACAAGGTATAGTTTTGTTTGCTTGCGTTAGTCTCTCACGATGTCGAATGTGATGTTGAACGGATTAATCTGTCTGTGACGTTTCCGTTGCTAGACTGCAGGGCTTGCAAATGAAAGGATGCGGTATATGTGTGCTCAAACACTCTTGAAACGACTTGACGGAATGTTTCTGGGCGGCGACGTTGCGTCACGGTGCAACTTTCCTCTTTGAGCATGGACTGATTCGGACGTGATTGATTTTGCTGGCCTCTCAAGCTGTCAGAGGACTGGCGCTGTTCTGTCTGGAACCATGGCGGCCCTCCCAACTCCTCCACTCATTCCTCCCCCTGGCGTTCCACTGAACGTGCTCCCGTCGCGCCAGAACTCTCAAAATTCTTTTGCTCCCGTGGGAATAGCTGCAGGCGCGGAAGACGTCAAATATCAAGCCAAGTACAAGGACCTCAAAAGAAAATTGAAGGAGATTGAAGCGGTGCGTCTGCGCCCACCCTTCTCGTTATACCTAGCCTCATACAATACTCTACGTAGGACAATGACAGGCTTCATTATCGAGTGCTTCAAGCCAAACGTAGCATCCAGAGAATGAAGATCGAACGCGCGTGAGCCACTCCATCTATTCACCATGTAGATACAAACTTGCCTCAACTTCATTTCAAATAGGGTCCTCTATGAACGATTACAGCTTGTCCCGACGTCGCCAGAGCCACAAGAAAGACACACCCACTCGTCCGTCCACCCAAGTCCCGGAATGCAAGGACCGCAACATCATGCTATGGCTCCTAATCATATGTCTGCGCGAGATCTAGAGGAGTACAATCGGGGCTCACACCCTCGGTCTGGGCCCGTAGAATCGCCGCGAGGTCCCGGTAGTCATCCCCGACGCGGTTCAGGAGGAATACCAGGACAGCCACAACTACAATTCATGCCTCAGCAGTTTGCACCCGCTCCACATGAGCCACATCGAAATCACGCGCCTCCACCCGTCGCCCATTCCAGCCCGGCACTGCATGCCCACGAACGCACACGATCACCTTCTCGTGGACGAGGGCACTCCCTCAGTTCTCAGCAGCAAGTCTATCACCCTTCTCCATATGGCGACCCACCTCCGCTTCACAGTCCTCCGCTATCCGATCGCGGCCGGTCGCGACACGAGATGCATGAGCCGGTCCATCGTCATCAAAACTCGCTTCCCCCACTGTCTCCACCTGCCGGGCGCATTCATCCTCATCAACGCATGGGGCCCGGAACGTATATTAATCGCGAAGAGCCGATGCCTGAGAGAGATTGGGACCGTGAGCGACGCGACGCACCAATGGATGCGCGATCTCCAAACTCCGCAAACCGATCCCGGGCTGAGTATCCCGATACCCATCAAAACCGTCGTCGCGAGGAAGCAGGTTACTTTGGTGACCGACCTGCCTATTCGCGCTCGGATAGCCCCGGCTCTCGCTCAGGATCTGGCTCGGGCGCAGCCGAGGGAGTTCCCTCTCGGCCAGATTCCCGCACGCAGTTCTATCCAGAAGCTGAGCGAGGACCTGCAAGTGGCGCACCCCGGACTTCATTCAGATTGCGGCCTGTCGGCGGAGAGGAGGTCGATTTCGGAGCAGGGAACACACCGCCGCCTGCGGTAGATTCGCGAAAGCGGAGCAGGAATGAAATGGACGTCGACAGTGAGGAGCCTTCGGTGGGCTATCCAGAGACCAGAAGCTCGAAGCGCTTCCACCAAACTTGAGGGATTCTTACATATCTACAGTATCTAATTGATTCTCTTCACATCTTGGAACGGACATGTACTTTACCCTCGCCGTCGCTTGCTCAAAATGTTTTCGATGATGGCGCGTCTCACAATGTTCTAGTATTTATATTGGAAATGAAGCACACACCGACTACCGCAATTGGCAGTGGTTGTTGTGGCAGAAGATCGCGGATGCTCATCTGACCCGGGCGGAACCTGACAAATGCAATGCAGCGCCACGGCAGCATTCGTCTCAGACTTACGGAGACTTGGATCTGTCGATCTCTTGCGAAACAGGGATATGCCGGAGCGATAAGATAGCATTGCCGCATTCGATCACGACAGTGAATGTCAGAATTAGTGCCTGCCCTCGAGTAAATCACAGATTAATCGCCCCAAGTCGCGGTCAGGCGCTCCGAAGAAACGGGAAAGTGAGAGAGCACGGCTGAGGCGGGTTCTCCGCTACTACAGATTGCAGCTTGATCTTGCCAGTAGGAATCGACATCTTGCTGGGTCAAGAAGCGGTAATTCCAGCGACAGCGTGTCCGGCGAGCAGAGTCGATTATGGCCTGCAGGAATTCATCATTGTCAGCGACAGTCGGGCCCTTGAGATCCATCACGACATCCATTATTGAAAGCGTTCGCTGGCCGAGGGGGACCGTCTCGCGCTCACGTGCCACATGCTGTCGAGCACGCGAAAGAAGCATACTTGCCGTTGTCTGACAAGAGGTTGCCGTGGCGTTGCTTGACGAATGGCTGTGCGACGAGCTGTCACGGCGAGCGCGCTTTGTCGTAGTGGCGGAGAGCATGGCCAACACAGACGACGGGCGCTTCCTGGTTGACAACTGCTCGAAGCGGGTAGCTGCGGATAAATCACTCTCGCGGAGGCTCGAGGAACGTTTTGCGATTGGCGCAGGAGAAGATGGAGCCACGTCGTGTGGTTCTGCTGTTGGCTTGCTCTTGGTCCGGTAAGATAGCCTCGGAGAAGACGATCGGACGCTTCGACGAGATGACTGTTTTTGTAAAGGCGTCCTATGCGACGAGAATGAACGGTCAGGTGCTAAAAATACAAAGATAGAAGCTCTCACCCCCGGCGCGAAAGGGTTTCGTGTTGGTATTTCAACGGTGATCCCGCTGCTCCAGGATTGAGAATGACTTGGATGTCCATCGCCAGGGCAGATCTAATCAGCGTGGACAGATTTAGACAGTGGGCTAGTTTGTGGGAGTGGCTGGTGTGAAGAGAGGAGCGTGCAGTCTGAGACAGTCCAGGTAGTAGATAGGGGCTTCTTTCGGCTACAACGATGCCCTTCCTAGCCATCGAGACGACGAGAGATAAGTGCTGCAGACAAGGAAAGCTGGAAATGACGCTCATTTGCGAGCTCACGTCGGCTCGCGCTGCAGCATCTCCGACAAGACCGAATCTGTTCCACGGCCCGGTACCGCTTGCCGACGGACAGGTCGACGAGAGTGACACAGGTCAGACCACGGTGATCTTCACAGTCGCGTCTTGGTGGATGCGTTTCGCCTTCCCGAGGCAACTTTCACACAAAATATGTGCTGATTTTGAAGCCAAGTGTATCTTCGGCATCTTGACAAGAGAACAACCAGAAGCAATAGAACTCAGACTGCGGAGGGAGGAATGATTGCAATCTTCCCGATATGAAAGCCTCTGCGAAAGTGGCGGACTGAGTTACGTCACGGGGTCGAGGCCATTTCGGTCTCGGTAGCACGTTGCCTCTCGGGCTGATCAAGAGCTCCAGGCAAGCAGCTCAGCACTATTAAGGTCTCGACGGCCAAGAACGAGATTGGGCTTCAAAATCAACGGCCGAAACATCGAGATTCCGCACACCGACAGCCGAGAGCGCAAGAAATGCGACTCGCTGTCCGTGGAAAAAAAAACTTGCGAGACCTGGGTCAATCACGAAGCTTGTCAGCTGGACGACAGTATGTCTGGAGTCAATCAGCATCTGGCGCAGCGGTTTGGGAAGAATATGATCGGAATGGAAGGGTGGTTCGTGCCACAAGGCTGCGCGGGATACAACAGGATACAGCACCAAAATGGAACAGACAGGTTCCCAAGTCCTGGGGCACTTCTGCCAAGCCGGCCACACGCAGAGCATCTCAGCCGACTTGCGCGCCAATGATCCAGTTGCGCTAGTCGCGCGATGCCCGTCTTGTCCGGGAGATGGGATAATTCTGTTCCCGGAAGGAGGTTGTGGGTGTCCTTATCCGATAATGACCAAGCCATAGATCTCGGGGCCGGCTTTGGTGGCAGGAGTTGCTCACGTCTGTGCGGATGGTCAGAAGATGTTCGACACAGCACGCAGACGCAGCAGGAACCAGCTTCGGCATACGCATATCTCGATAGCGGAGAGGAGAGATCATGGGCCTGGCCGTGGGCTAGTTCGCGGACAGGCTGTGGCTTTGGCTCGATCTCGGACGGTAGGAGGCTATCTGGCCTGAATTGTGGTGATGTGACCCCTCTTGCTTCGAGCTCAAGCTCTTCTCAGTACCTCTATATCCACTGCAACCGGCTCTTGGAAGACAAGATCGAAGTTTGTATAGGAATGAAAGTCTCTGTAGAACGTGTACATGTCCAGGTGAAAAGTTCAAAACTTTGCGATCACAGATGATGGTGCATCAGCGGATCAGAGCATGATGTCATTTAGATTACATCTTGATCATGGACAGCATCGCACTTCTTCCGGACGCGACGCGTTCCAAGTTGCGCTCCACACAAATCCTCACATCACTCCCCCAGATTATATCTGAGCTCATACAGAACTCGCTTGACGCCGGGGCACGCAATATCGATGTCGGAGTCGACTGTGAAGAGTGGACGTGTTGGGTGCGTGACGATGCGTCGGGAATAGGCAAGGAGGGAATGGATATTCTGGGACGGGGCATGGAGGCTGGGCGCTACGGTACGAAACACCTCATTCAATGTGTACATGACTCCGACTGCCTTAACAGGAACCTCCAAGGCCTACGCTCCAGATTCCCTCAACGAGGTTACGACGTTTGGGTTTCGCGGCGAGGCTCTCGCATCGTGCGCGGACATATGCTGCTTGGAGATATCGTCTCGTACCAAAGCCGCACAGGAGACGTGGTCGGTCATTGTCAAGGGGTCCAAGAGTCTGTATCAAGGACCGGCTGTTCGCTGGAAGCGTGATGGCCCAGGAACGACGGTTTGCATCCGAGATGCTTTTTATAATGTGAGTGATTGACAACACACTCTAGAAGCGGGCTCAATCATGGCACAGCTTCCTGTCCGTCGTCGAGCACACCCGCCCCCTCCTCGCTGCCTGGACGCAATCCGACAGGAAATACAAGTATTCTCGCTTGTATTTCCTCATGTCTCCTTCACACTCGAAAACACACAGTCCTCAAAAGCTGAGAAAGATGTCTTGCTTCGGATACCGAAGGTCTGGGACAGGATCTACTCTCTGACGCGCTCACTTACGACTGGACGGTTTTGTAGAGCACGTCTTCATTAGCCGCCTTCCGGCACAGTTATGGGCACCCGTTGGCTCAAGTATGTCCGCGAGTCGACCGTTCGCTCAGCCTTAACGCGTTTCAGCACGTTGAAGAGGTCGATGCGACATTAGGAAGTCTTCAGCTCCGCGGATTCATCAGTCTGGACGGAGCACACTCAAAGGTTGGCTCATCCACTCGCTTGAGCATCCGGGGTTGAATTTTCTGCTGGCAGGCTTACCAATTCCTCTGTCTGTCTCCTGTGTAAGTTCTGGATCTCGACACTCAACCACGCCAGACATCAACCGCCACCCGATAACTTTCTGCGAGCTTCACCGAACGATTGATCATCAGTTCAATTCCAGCTCTTTTGCTAAACATGTGAGTTACGTTATCACACACACACGCCTTCGAGAAGCCTGATTGGAGCTTAGGCTTTTGATGAAAACGGGGAGACCAGCGAGAGGAGCAGTCAGTGTTCGAAAATAAACGATTGGCTTTCTGTCTGATCCACAGCCGCAGCGACTCGACGATCCCCTCGGAAAGCTGAGAAGAAGCCAGTGTATGTTCTCGACATCACAGTGCCATCACAAGACCTGGATAACTGCCTCGAGCCTGCCAAGGCAGCTGTTCACTTACGCGTCTGTTGTTCTGCACTCCCCACGATAGTTGCTGTAACTCACTGACACCTAGAACAAGGCCGGCGTCACCGAGCTTCTAAACTCGACGATCCAAGGCTTTTTGACACGTCACGGATTTGCAATCGCGAAGCAGGAAAACATTCGGCATGGGTCCCCTTCCCCACGGAAGAGACGAAAGCTCGATAATGTTGATGACACGGAACCGGTCTTTCGACGGACATTAATTCCATCCCGAGAGCCATCGCCGTTGTACACTGGAGAGGTGAGCAGCCTTCTAGCCACCCCGAAACGCTCACGTAAGTCTATTCCAGGAGGAGAAGGAGCTGTTGTGGACGGATCCCAAGACGGGAGAGGTCTTTGTCGTTGATTCACGCACAGGAAACTCGTACAAACGTGCTGAGCCTCCACCAGTAGAAGGATCGGCGCCGCAGAAGCGCACGCTGTCCAAGTCGACACCCAGGCCAGAGAACATGCCAAATTGGATCAAGACAGCACTAGAGGTTGCGACGATCGATTTTAGTCTCAACGTGGTCTGGCTGATCCGTCGCAGGTGAATAACATCTATGCGGTCCCCGAAGAGAAGATCCCCTCGAAAGAACCCACTGTCGATGGGCCGTCATCGTCCGGGCGTTTTGACAAGGCCGACATCTCGAATGCTGTGGTGATCGAGCAGGTGGACCGAAAATTCATCGCATGTCTGTTTAATCGGGTGTTGGTGCTTGTTGACCAGCATGCTGCGGACGAGCGGATTAGAGTCGAGCGATTCTTGAAGGAGCTCTGCGAGGGATACGTCTCTGGCAAGCGTCCACCTGTCAGGGAGGTGGAAAACTCAGTGCCGGTCCTCCTGACAAGCCACGAAGAGCGCCAGCTCCGCCAGCCTCAGTTGTTGGAAACGCTTGCCCATTGGGGCTTTGCTTTTGACGATCCACATCCAGACAATGCTTGCGGCAACTACCGGCAGGTATTCGTGAGGCAGGTGCCTGAAGTGCTAGCGGACAAGGTACAGTTATTACCCCTGTTCAATAACTCGCACTAACCGAATGCAGCTTTTGATGCCAGATGAGATGCGGGATTTTCTCAAGTCGTTCCTCGGCAAAGCAGCAGAAGATATGCTGTCAACAACAGAACGTGACCCCACCAGCGAAGGCGAGATCCTATGGCTGCACGGCCTGCGCCAATGCCCCAAACATCTCCTCGAGCTCGCCAACTCCAAAGCCTGCCGCGGCGCAATCATGTTCAACGACTCGCTGACCCGCGCACAATGCGACAAACTGCTCGCGAAACTTTCGAAGACGATTTTTCCCTTCCAGTGTGCCCATGGACGGTGCGCCAGTCCCTGAGATAATTCTTCCAGCTCAGATTCTGAGCGCTTTCTATCTAGGCCGTCTATGGTTCCCTTGATCGAGCTCGAGCCGGTTTGCAGGCGACAATCAAAGCCTGTGGATTGGAAGGAGTTTGGCTGAATAAACATATGGCCAACTTATCTGTCTCCAGTGTAGTCGTGCATGATGTCCCAGATCTGCCGCCTTCATCAGTCCTTCGGCCTGAGTGCATTGTCGCGTGGCTTAATTTCATAGGCTTGAATTTAATTGATACACAATGTACTGGTAAACGCTCCGACGGTGCTAGTAAATTGATATGGCGACTGCTATGCCCAAATGTGGATGCCGCGAAAGTGGCGGCCAAGTCTCTCGCGCTCCTTCCGCTCAAAGGTCTTGAGCACATCCATGGTGGATGGATACAGCTCGTAGATGGACGTGAGTTTCTCACGTGCCATGGCCTGCCGGCGGACGCGGTCATCGATGTCCATCGAGAGGTCGTCGACCTCCTTCGTACTCGCGTCCACCGGGAACCCGGACCGCAGTTTCGTCACGGCGTCGAACAGCGCGCGGAGCACATCGTGCCGCGGTCTCCATGTGTTCCAGAGCGGAGAGATCCGGTGCAGGACGTGCAGCTGGTACGTCAGATCTTCGAGGTGTTCATCTGAGAACGCGTCGACGGCACGTTTGTGGTACCGGCCCCACTTGGTCGCAGATTCGCGCGCCTTGGCCTGGAGCGGTTTCTCGAGCGGCCGTTGATCGGTGGGATCCACGTCCAGGGATAGCGGGGAGTCGGGGATGACGTTGCGTTCTGAGCGCAGGCGGTTGCTTCTTCGCTGGTAGGGAAGCATGACTTTCTCCACGACCTCGAGGCACCGGTCCAGCTCGCCGGCACGGATGAACGCCAGGGTCAGCTCGTTCCAGTTGTCAGACGAGTACGAGAAGCCATGCGCCTTGAATGCATTCCAGACGTCTGCGATGTCGTCGAAGCGGCGTCGCTTGGAGAGCGCGCGGATGTAGCACGAGAGCGGGTCGCACAGAATGAAGCTGTGCAGCTTGGACGCGCGCTGGTTCTCGCTGTCGTCCTCGAACAACGGCACCTTTAAGTATCTGACACCCAGTTCGAAGATCTGGGGCCACAACTTCAAAACCATATCCACCCTCCCGCTTCTCGCGTACGCAGTCTGGATCGCGGTCAGGATGCTCAGCGTTGGCTCTTGTCCGCGTTCCTGGAAACGCTTCCAGAGCTGTTCCACTTGCTCGATGCGCCCGCGTAGTCCATACGACCGGATCAACGGAAGGTAGAGCTTGTCGAGCGCGGTTCGTCGCCCATACGATGGCACGTCCCACGACCGGTCTCCCCCGTCCAACGTCTTGAGGAAGTCCTCGGCCATCTTGTAGCTCTCCCGCGTGCCATCTAGTCCATACGCAGAAACCAGCGCGGAGTAAGTCGACGGGTTCGGCTCCAAACCCCGACCCAGCATGTCTTCGTACACGTCCAGCGCACGTTGCCGATCGCGCGCATGAACGAACCCTGCCATGATGATAGTCATCACATGGGCCGTAATGTGCCGATTCGAGCCCCAGTGCGCCGCCAGCCGCTCCATTTCGGCGAATATCTTGGTCGCCGTCTGCATCTCGCGCGCGTTGCAGGCCGACTGGATCAGAAGCGCGAACGTAAATCTGTCGGGTCGCACGCGCATCCGCTCCAGGTGCTGGAACACCCGTGACACAATCCGGAACGGCGCACCGATGTTGACATAGGCTTTGAGCAGCAGATTGTAGGCGGCTATGTCTGGCTTTAGGTTGTTGGTCAAGATAAAGTCAAAAGCCTGGATGGCGCCCTTCCACGACGCGGCCTCGATGTGCGCATCGACAATGACGGAGACCATCTGCGTGTCGGGGACGATACCCTCCGCGACGGCCCGCGCGTACAGAGACTCGACACTCGACGGGTCCTTTCGATGTGCCATGAGCGTCATGACAGTCGTGTACGTCACGATATTCGGCGGGTGCCCAGCTTCGCGCATCTGCTCCATCAACGAGGCAACCGACTGCAAGTCACCCCGCATCGCGAAGCTCTTCAGCAGAGTCGTAAACACGTACACGTCAGGCTCGATCCCGCGGGCTCGCACTCCTTCCAGCCACGGCACAGTTCCGCCGTAGTCACCCTTCTGCGCATGCGCGAAGATGCCCACAGCAAAATGCTCCAGCAGCGGTGCGTTCATCGGCACTCCACTATCATCTGGGGGGAAATACTCGTCGAAGATCTCCCGAGTTTTTTCCGTCTTGCCCAAGACCGCGGACGCATACATCAACTGGAGCACAGCCTTGACATTCATCCACCCCGCAGCACCGATGCGGTCGAAATACAGCTTCGCATCAGCCTCCCTGCCCTCGTTGGAGTGCAGGTACAGCCCCGTGAACAGGTATTCGTAGCTATGTTCGCGCGGGATCGAGTCGTACAGCCCGTGAGCGTCAACATACAAGTTCGCGCGCGCTAGGACACGGACGAGCTGCAGGGGGAGGTGCACTGCAGGCTTCAGGTTCTGCCGCTTCATCTCCCGCACGACATCCAGCGCTTCCAGCGGGTGCTTGGTGCGGAAGTAGGATTCGATGAGGAGATCGCCCAGGTGCCGCACGTTCTGCTCTGGCCAGTCGCCCTGCTTGTCCGCCAACATGATCGCAGGGAGAGAAACGCGGGAGACAATGTGAAATGCCGTCTTGCGCAGCGAAGCACCCGCCATCACAGCCGTGGCCAGGTCAACATCCGAGGCATGCTCGCGGCTGCTTTCGGTGATCAGGAAAGAGCCAATGACCTTCCACTCGAGCACAAGAAACTCGGCGGCCTGCACGGGATCGCGGTGCCGCCAAGTCGAGACCAGGATAGATTCGTAGGCATGCAAGAATGGACCAAAGTGTTTGTGCCTTGGTTGCTCCGTATGCATGACATCGAGCGCGTCTTGCAGTTTGGCCTGGAGCGCCATGGCTCGCGCGGTGAGGTATCTTCCCGTGGTCGGGTCAATCTTCTTGGCCGACGGCGTGTCCTTGAGGATTTGGAGAGCGTAGTCGCCCAATTCATGCACATCCTCTATGTCCGGGTCCCTCCGTAATCGCCCTTCTCCAAACACTAGAAACTTGGTCACCAGCTGCTCAACGTCCCGGCTGGAGATTCGACGGAGGAGGTCGTGGATGCCCACGGTCTCGTACGCATGCCAGACCTGCCGTGGGTTGATGCGGCCTTGCGGCTCGGCAATGAGTCGTCGCAGATAGGAGAGCGCCACTGCGGCTGACATTTTCTGAGGCAGAGGTGGCGAATCTGTCTCGGAAATGTCGTCTAACGGCGGGGGGCTAGCCGGGTCTGGATCGGCGACGGCATCAAGGGGAGAGTCTAGATCGTCCAGCGGCGCCTGCTGGAGACTTGATGCAGAGACTTCAGCTGGAGGAGAAAATAGATCGGAATACGCGCTCGAAGAAGGGGGAGGCGGGTCGGATGAGGAGGACGAGCGGTCAGAGCGGATCGCGTGACGAGACAGAGTGCGATGTAGCACGGGTGGAAGACCGACACGTCGTCGGGGCGGACCATCGCCTGACCTTCTTATACGCCGTGTATTCCTGGGAAATGATTTCTGAGCCAACGAATATTCGTCTTCAGTCGGGTTTTCCATCCCATCTGCCACACAGGTCAAGTTCCGCACAGAACCCAAACGAGAGCCGAGCTCACTGAGACACCAAATGGACACTCGCATCCTGCATGACCATTCCTGGCATTTCTCAGAATATGCTGCCCTCGCGTCGCCGGGGTCGTGGTGGCGAACCAAGCCGGCGAAATCAACGTCAACCATCCTCTCCTTCCCCTTTCCGCTCCCCGCGCGTCGCGGCACCGGGTTGAAGAACCCAGGCGTCATGAGCCCACCGCTCGAGCGAGCCACGGCAGCGGCAGACCCAGAGACCGAGGCAGGGAGCGCGAATGCAGCGGTACGGAGTGAGTTGAGGATGATCGACCCGACTGGCTCGACCATGTAGAGGTCCCGAAGCCAGTGTTCTGTGGTCCAGTCTGCAGCAGCGCATCGGGTCAGTAAGTCTGCACACAGACACAGGCGAGGAGGAAGACAGCGCACCTGCACCGGCAGCGTTGAGTCTTTCTGAAAAAGTAAGAGTGGAATTTTGGAACGTGACGTGACGATCAAAGTAACCTCTAAGCGTGGAAGGGCTTTGACCGTCAATTTCGCAGCAAATTCTCGAGATTGGTCTAGGTAGCAGCCGTACGCGCGTTTATATTTGAGCTACGGACCACGATTCTAAGCCAGACGATATATTCTCAAGGCTCAACGGCCTAAAATGAGTCGATCCGGATCAAAATGTTCCCACGCATCCTTGATGGCTCCGATTATCGTCTCTACAGAGCTCATTCACTCGAAGGGCAGAGCAGTCGAAGGCGTCATCGAGGAATGCCATAGACTGCGAAAGGAAGTGTTCCATCTAGAGCAGGTCCCGCTTTCCGTTCACTCAGCCTATGCTGCTCCTCACCCACTTCCTCAGGGATTCCCGCTTGACACTGAGTTTGACGAGTCCGTTCTGTTTCACGAGCGGTGAATTCGATCCTCTGACGTCTCTAGGGTGGAAGACTTGGCGACTCATTTCTTGTTGCGCGTCACCGAAGAGGATCCTGACACGTCGATCCGCACCGTGAAATCCGTCGGCACGATCCGTGGAACGACGCCCGAGATCTACCCCGCTATCAATCGGTACAAACTATCTCGGTGAGCACGGTGCTGCTGGATGCACCTTCGTACTGACAGGCTTCTTAGATTGGTGGTGGACAAAGACTACAGGAAACACCGGTTCGGCCGCGTCCTTGTTGAGGAGCTGCACCGCTGGGTCCAAGATGATGCAAAGGCGGCGCAACGGCCCGCAGTCATCGAATGCCATTCTCAGATCCCTGCAATGGGATTCTACGCCAAGTGAGTGGATCAGCCAGCACGCTTCACTTTTTCTGACGCCATGTCAGATTCGGATACATTCCAGAGGCAAGTCGCTTCCACGAAGAATTTCATTCCTGGGCTTAATCTTTCGCAGGGCGAGCAGTTCGATGAGGACGGGCAACCGCACCAGGGCATGATAGTCACTCTGCCCATTTCTGAATAGAAATAGATGTCTTGTTGTCGGCGAGTGAGTGTGTAATAGTACATTGTTCCATTCTAGAGGGGACTGTTACACCACGAGACTATATTTGCAGGACCTGCGACATCCAGCATGAGCTGGGTGAAATCAGACGCGACTGATGCTCACCTTCTTCGCGGCTTGCCATGACGCGAGCGATATCGCTTGTGTGGGCACCTGTGCGTGAGACGTGAGCAACAGCGGGTGGAAGAAATCCAATCTCTGCACCTGCTTGAACAAACCGATCCCTAGCCCGGTGAAGAATCCCCGCCAGCCAGAGGCTTTCCACACGCCGTTCACGACCTCCCTGATACCAAGCATGCGATCCGGCGTGCCTTTTCCGCTGGCCTGCTGCGTTCGGCGGATGACCTCTAGCGGGTACGTGAACACTTGTGACACAGTCCCCGCTGCAGCCCCGATGGCCAGGTGTATTCGAGTCTGGTTCGCTCTGAGCGTCGCGGGTGAAAGTACAGCCCGGGACTGCGCGTTGAGGGTCTCCCAAACGAGGAAGATCCCACCCCGATATGGGACCGTGCCAAGGAGTGACACAGTAAAGCCGCGATAGAAGTGCAGAAACGGGAACACTCTTGTGATCCCTCGCGATGATCTCCCTTCGGCCATGATCCCCCGAATGGCGCCCCATGGCGTGGGACGCGCGATGGACTGCCCCGTCTCGACAGCCATTCGCACGCGGATCAGCTCGAAAGGATATGTTAACGGCATAGCAGAGATTCCTGGGACAGTCATTTAGTCCTGGGAGGGAGTGATCGGACGAACGAGAGAATATCACCGGTGATTGCCCCGGCGGCCAGCCTTCGGAAAGAAGTACGTGATTCAGGTGTGGGCATTAACCACTGGGAAACAAGAACATTATCCATTATCAGAAGCTCAGAAGGACGGAACAAGGATAACGCACCACGCTGACTTTCTCGTACACCGTGTAACCAACGGCAGCATGTGGTATGGCCCGCGCAAGTGTCAAAGTGTGTCCTTGGAAGAGCCCTCGCACGCCCTGGGTATGTGAAATGTGCTGCAAAGCCTGGACCGCGCCCCTCCAAGATCCTGTTAGCACCGTGAGCATGTGGACGGCTCTCCCCGACTCGTGTGACCTCACCAGCGAAACGAACAAACTCCGCATTCTGTGTTTGGAGCAGAATCTTCACCCGGTCGAGAGGCGCAACAGCCGTCTTAGCCTAGCATCACGCTAAGTCAATCAGTGAGTCTGGATGAGAGAACGGGGTATGATACTCACCAAGCCGCCCGCGAAACCCCCCGCTATCGCAGAACGAACGAGAAACTCAAATTCAGAGAAGGGCGGATGAGTGGTGCTGCGTAGTGATGAGTCTGTCATAGGCGCCTCGCCGAGATGCGGTGTACGGCGCAACGTCGGGCGCGGGAGCAAGGTTAGGATGAGAAAGTGGTAATCACTGGGTCGGAGAAAGTCTTAAAGGCGGCAGTGCCACTGATGGATTGACGTAATGGTGCTTGCTGATCAGTCGTCCAGTCAATCAGCAGTGTTCCTTCGCGACGCGAATGAGCGTTTCGGTCATTTCTTGGACGATGGCTGTGAAGCACAAAGAACTTGTGCTCATCTGCCAAACTTCACCTCTCTTTCTTGAACGCAAGGTGTCTGGCAGACACGCTTGAATGTGCTTGAAGGATGGCGGAGGTCCAAGCGGATCCGACCCGCTATACACAGGCTGGCTCAGAAAAAAAATCCTCATTATATATGGTATCCATGTATGCGCAATCTGTTGTCTATAAATACGAAGTAGCCATAACCAAATCTAGGCCTGTGGAAGCAAAAAGTAAGCAACTGCGTCATACAGCTTCGGCAACAAGACACACCTTGGCCGCAGGCTGCATGAACATTCCGAACCCAGCGCCGGGATGGCCCTGGTTCTGCTCCTCGAGCTCGAGCTCCCGGCTGATCTGCGTGAGCGAGCACGGGGCACAGCAGCACGAGAGCAGGCAGTCCGACACGCCGGTGCCCTGCACCGAGTACCTCCCGCGGATGGTCGCGCGCCCGCCCATCCCGACCAGCCCGCCGCAGCCGAAACACTGCGCGGCTCCGTAGATGATGCTGTCGTTGCTGATGACGCCCTCCATGGGGTCCTTGCTGACGGACTGCGGGGAGTGGATCAGGTGACTGTTCAGAATCGCAGACGGCACGGCACGCGACTGACGTTCTGCTCCAGAGCTTGGTATCGGGCCATGTTGCGGCCGTGTGACACACACGGCAGGAACCAGGAGACGACACCTTGTGTTTGTCAGACGGTCTTGTACGCCCAAGAATACGAGAGGAACTGACAGGTAAGCGGGTCTGCGAGACAGTCGAATATGCCGTGTGACCACTCGCGCTCGCCATCGACGAAGGGCATGTTGTTCGCGTTGAGGTTGCCACCCGCCTTCATCTGCTCAGTCGGACGCGGTTGTTGGTTGTACTGCAAAAAGTCGTCAGTCGCGAGCCTGGAAAGGGAGAACGAACACCTGACAGCCATTGGTGTGGATTTTGTTTGAAGTGTTTTGAAAGTATCAAGTGAGTGTGGATGTGCTGAGTAGCTTCGAAAGAGATCGCACTGCGAAGAGAGAAAAGACGGTTTTCTGTGGGGGTTGTAGATCGCGTTCCTATGCTTTATATTCCCGTGGTTTGAGCTTATTCGCGTTGGCGATGGATTGAGACATGTCAGTGCCAGACAGACAGAGCAAGCGCTGGCTGTCCGACATGTCGCCAGTAATTGCTTCCTGCAAGTCGCGGCGGTATTGGTCGATTGGCAGCGCGAGTCAAGATGGGCGGCGATTTACAGCGGCCGCCAGCAGCTGCCGATGCCTCCGAACTTGGCTTGAAACAGATATAATCTGGCATCTATCGGATTCTGGCAGTTCTGGACCTGCTGGAGCTGGAGCGCTGAAGGTTGAATGTTACGTGCAGCTTCAAGGATTGAGAGATGAGCATCGCCACAGTCATCCATGACACCCTGCGCCCATCGACGAACCAGCTGTCAGTCACATGCATAGATGCCTACCGGGTGATGCCTTGCGGACGCTCGGGTCCTCATTGACGAGTGGAGAGACGACGTGGGAGCCATCCTTGACCAAGGACCACTCGCCGTCTGCCATTCGCGTGCATTCGTGAGACATCAATATTCATTAGAAGAGAACATCAGAACAGAGTCTGGAATACGTCAAGGGCGTAACAGATCATGAGAATTACCGTAAGGGCAGGAACGACACGGGATCGACGACGTTCCAAACCCCGACATGAGCGAAGGCGGGCAGAAGATGCGCGGTGATCAACCAGATCTGACGCGACTCCCAATCAGCGCGTGCGAGAAAATCGAGTCTAGGAGAATAGTGCGTACGTTGTACCACCAGTAAGAAACACGGTCGGCCTCGACGGAATGGTCCTGGATGAAGCCCGCCGCGGCCTTGAGACCGAGGAGACCGAGGTAGAGCGTGACGAGCGCCGGCGGGGCCCACAGCCAGATCAGAGCCGCCGTCCAGGCTGCGAGCAGAAGCGCGAGCGACCAGCGTCCCACACGAGGCGACAGAATCATGGGGAGGGTGACCCTCCCGATGGCAGCGTCGCCGTCGCGGTCCCGAAAGTCCTGAGCATGCCCGGTCGTGGTGTGCAGCAGGCCGCTGAGGACGATCGCCGTGGTTGAGAGCGTCGAGAGCGGGGCGCCGTGGTCTGGAATGGGAAATGAGAGAGAGGGGAAACCCGGAAAGTGGGCGGTGGCGAACCGAACATGACGGTCGTCCCCCAGCAGTAACACACATAGCCAATGGATCCCAGGAATGACTTGCAGAACCAGTTGCGCGACATGGCGAGCTCGTTGTAGCAGAAGATGGCCGCCAGGTACAGAACGGTGCACGGCAGGAGACCAAACTGCGCGCTGAACACGGTAGAGACGAGGGCGATGACCCAGTAGAGGTCTTGCGCTGCCCCAACAGAGATACGGCCGGCCACGATCGGACGGTTGGGCTTGGAGAGACGATCCTCCTCCAGACCGGTGATCTGAACATTGGGACTGGGCGAAGAAACCTTCAGAAAAGGACGGACGAACCTGATTTTTTATCTGGGGCGGCCGTCAGGAAAACCGCGATAAGAAAGTGCCTTGAAATTTACCTCGAACGTGAGGAGATGCAACTCGAGCCAGACGAAGCCTCGTATGAACGCCCCGAGATCAGTAGGGCCCGCCAGGACTAAAGCGACCGCCAGCTTCGTAGGCAGTGAGTCGATGCGGATGGAAATAGACCGAGCAGCACGAACCGACGGCCCGAGGATGGGAACCATATCGGACTGGCTGAACAGAGACACGGTCTTGATAAACTCGAACACCATTTCTTCCCGAGGCGCAGTGTAATCAGAGGGTGGAGACCAGCATTTTATAATCCAGAGCACATCCCGGTGCGTGGGCTTGACGCGCAGGCACCGTGCAGGCCCTGTGGCCTATCACCGGTGCGTTATCTCAACTAGCGCCGGCCAAATCCAGAAAAAAGGTTCCCAAATCATGAATCGCAGAAGAAAAAACGCGTCGCTGGGCGACGAGACGAAGTCGGCTGAGGCTCAGGAACTGATGAATTTCAGTTTCTGCGTGGAGATGAGTTGAACACGTGGGGCTGAGGACATTCTGGGACAGCCAGTAGGAAAGTGTTGGAATAAACTTTGTGCATGTGTGACGTTTGGTGACATGTACACATCCATCAGTCCTTGATTATTCCCATTGGAATTCGTCTAGCAGCTCTGCATCGAGCGTGTTCGGACTGGCATTCTCACCGTGAATCGGGCGTCATTGTAGATGCAGGACAAGGGGCGAGACGATTAGTCATCAGATGTGAGCCACTGTAATTTCTATCGCTCTTTCAACCGCCACATCATGCATTTCCGGAATCGTTCAATTAACCTGATGCTCCACTATGTCTGGATCCGCATTCTCAGAAGCCGGACCGTGATCTTCTCCGTCACACCCAGTTTCCTAAAAAAAAGTGCTATGTTTCGTGATGCGGCGTCTGGCTGCGCGTCAAGTAAGACATTCCATTACCAGGAAGGGGGCCTTTTGCCTAACATAGGAAAGGCGCCGACTTTCCGCGACGTTCTGATTTTCTGGGCTCTATTCCCCCATCACGCGTCCGATCTACCACCGGTTTCTGGAAGCGCTTCGGTAGAACATGTGGGCGTCTGTTTCCCTTCGGGCTATTTTCATGGAACTGGATGCCGTTCGCGGCATCACGGTTGAAAGGGCCCGGGAAAATGAACACGATCCCAACAAATCGACCCTGCACCCCCTCCTTTAGCTACCCCATCTCATGTCCTCTCCGCACACTGCGCAACTGCAAATCCATTTCGTCGTCGTAGGCGGTGGCATCGGAGGCCTGGCGTGTGCCTACGCGCTGGCGATTGCCGGGCACGACGTGACGCTGATCGAGAAAAGCGCCTTGGACGCCAAGGTTCTGCGCGTGGCCTGATATATCGAGTGTGCGACTGACTAGCGTTTATTCGTCAGACCCAAGGCAGCGTGCGATGCCCCCCGAATGTGACCCGCCTCCTTTTGCAGTGGCCGGGAACCGCTGAACTCTTCAAGGAGTCCGCGACTACGATTTCGGGGTGAGTTTATTCCCAGTCTTGTACCGACTCGGGTATCTCAACTCGCGGCCAGATTGTCGTTCAGGGACGGTGAGCGGAACGGTGCGGACCCGCCGATTGACGACTGAGCTCGGTACAGGTCAGACGGGCGAGCCGATCGGCTTCATGCGGTTCTACGAGGAAATCATCTCGGACCTCCAGGCTGATTTCTTCGCGCTCAAGGTCAGTTAGTTTTTCCGATCCATATGCGCACAGGTGATCGAATTTTGTAGCACGACGACCTGAGGCGCCACCTCGTTTCTCTCTGCGTGAGCAGTGGGCGAGTCGAATTCGTCCGCGGGCATGTCGTGGGCTCGCCGAAGGAGTCCGTCGACGGCCACGTTTCGGTGACGCTGCAGAACGGCCGGGTAATTTCCGGAGACCTCATCGTTGGTGCGGATGGCCATCAGAGCATTGTCCGAAAACTTTTCTTCGACGAGCAAGAACATTCGGATCTCATTGTTACTGGGTGAGTGCAGTGTTTTACATTCTTCTGTTCCACTCTGATTCGAGTTTCTAGCGCCAGTCTGGTGATTCCTACCCAAGCTGTTGTAGACCGCGGTCTTGCCAACGAACACGAGGTTTGTGGTTGCACGCCACCATATGTCCCACGTTCTCCGCACTCACATAAACTTTGCAGTTCACAATCTGGGCGGGGGATAAATCGATGATGACCGGGATTCTCGATGCGAGTTCTCCAGCATGGAACTGTTACCATGGCTGACAACTCTGTCGCAGACTACTAGCGAAACCTTTTATCTCGGAATCTGCACCCCTCGCTCGGTCGCGGCTCTCAACTGCGACTGGTTCAAGAGTTACGACAACAGTTTTCTCCCTGCCTTTGATCTAACTGGGTATGACCCTCGGTGCGTCTGTCCCTAATTGTTTTCCGGCGCGGTGCTAATGTTGCTTTTGCCAGTCTCCGGGAGTTGATTGAATGCGCTATCGATTGCCATCCTACGGTCCAAACAATCTACGAGGACCGTGATGTTGTGGGACCTAATTCCCGGGTCATTCTCATCGGCGACGCGGCCAATTCTACATTGGTGAGTGGGCTAGTATGTCTATGAGCTTTCCCCATTGTCTGATCCCGTCTCAGCTGCACGGAACGCACAACACCTCGATGGCTGTAAGGACACAAATTTCGGCCCTTATCTCCCACTCATACCTCGCCAGATCGAAGACGCCGTGACTTTGGGCTCCCTCTTCTCGAGGTTGAGCAAGCGTGAACAGATCGACATCGCAATCGAGGCGTACGAGGACCTGCGTCAGACCCGGGTGGAGCAGACTCAGGAATCCGAGTACGCGTCTCTGCACCAGATCAGTCTCCCGGACGGCGTTGAGCGCCAGCGCCGCGACGCCGTGTTGGAATTGACGCTCCGGCCCGAATACGAGAGCTTCGAGGACTGCAGCGACTCGGACGACCTGATCGAAACTTGGGAGCCGTACCTGGCCGTGTTCAACTACGACGCCATCGAGGCCGTCGACGATTGGTTCTCCCAGCTGGCCTTCATCTTCAACGATGTGCCTGACGTCGTGGTGTGATGTGTCGTTGGTGCCAAGTCCTCAAAAATACCCTCATTTGCTCGTACATAATCTGGATTGTAGATCACTTGTATAATAATACGTCCCCAGTTGTTACCCAATTCATCTATCTTGTGATACTCCAGTGGGACACTCAAGTTGAAATTACTAATTAGCCCCCTGTCAACGGCTGTCATGACGCATCCATCCATCCATCACAAGCGGCACGTGAATCCATGACTTGCGCTTAGGCCACACTGCGATGCGGGAGCCGAAACACTGACGACGACCCTACTGACCTGTACATTTCTATTCGACGTACTATCTACATCTGCGACCATCCCATATCACGACCACGGACGCCATCCGCGATGCCCGCGCAGTCGTTGATTGTGCCGACAATCTTGCCTACCGGCACCCTCCATTTTGCGGAAGTCGAGCACAGCGCCACGGCGCAGGACGTGATCAATGCGCTGCTGCTAGTCGCAGGCTTGAAGAGCGAGATAATGGGGGACGTGGAGGAGGGGGATGCGGGGTGGGCTCTGCAGACGATTAGGGTGGAACGGCCTGGACGGCCATGGGAGGAGGTCGAGCTTGAGGCCTTGGGAGACGGTCAGCCCGAACTCTCTTTCCTCACCCAGTAGGCGTCTGAGCACCGGACAGGCAAGCTTGATCCCACGACGCCCGTAGCCCCACTCGTAGAGACGACGACGAGCCCCCGACCCCCGATGCAACGACACTTCTCCTCGTTCCCGATGACTTCGCATCTGCACAATCCCGTTCTGCGCCTAGTCTCACTGCATCCAGCGCTATCAGTATCTTTCACCTTCGCGCGCGTCTGGGAGATCCACGACACCTTTCTGTACAAGATCTTCATCTCTCGCAACACGACTGTTGCGGAAGTCATCGAGGCTGCGGTTGAGGAGCTTGGATTGGCTAAGACGCTGCCTATACCCGGCGGAGGAAACTTGGACTATGTAATAGAAGAGGTCTGGGAAGACGGAGAGACTAGTGCGTTCATCATTCCCTGCTCATCGCACTGACCGACGGACACTCCTGATTCCTCCGCAGAAGCAACCAAGCTCCCCGGCTCGTCGATCATGTATAGAATCGTCCGGACACCGTTCACCGCCAACCCTCTCTCGTCTTCCGCCACCCGCTCCTTCCGTCTGTGCGTTCCAGATGAATGGTACCGCAGGTCCAAGTCCCGCAGTGTCTCCGGTGCATCAATAGAACCCTCCGAGTCCACGATCCGGCGCCTTGCCTCTCTGCAGGAGCAGGAGGAAGAGGACGAGGGAGAGGATCAGGAGGGCACAGCCAAGCTCACCGACACTGTCGTTTCACCCCGATCGAGCTCTGCCGAAGAACCCGCGCCCAGCAATCGATTGTCGATGATGTTTGATGGATGGCTGCGAGGGGGCCCGAGTCGGGATAGTGTTGTGGTCCCAACCTCGGCAGCGGAGAACCGCAAGAGCATCGTGAGCGAACCGAAGCTTGTGCCGCACTTCACCGGCGGCGGACTAAATGATGCGGATCCTGCCGAGGAGGATCAAGGATTCGACGAGGCTGCGTTCGAAGCCATGCTTGTATGTCTTGTCCATCTTTTGTTTACTTTCGACGCACAAGGCTGATCAAAAATAGGACGACCTGGGTCTCAAAGGCGACAAACGAACGGCGATGCACAACATGGCGCCAGAGAGGAAGCGCTATCTGCTCGGGCAAAGCCGACAGGCTAAGCCTAAGGCTCATGCGACACCTCCGAAAGCCGCCGGCTACGCCCAGTCGTACGGCCCATCGAGTGCAGCGGCCCTGCTTCCTAGGCTGGTGCCGCAGCTGACTGGCGATGGGCTCATGAAACGGTTCTCGATGACGGGCTGGGGCGCCGCATCACCCCTCTCAGAGTCCGGAAACTTCGACCCCGAGCCCGAGGTGGCACCCGCCGCAGAGGAAATCGCACCCCTGCAAGCGCAAAGCACGGGGGGCCTGTGGAGCAGCTGGTGGGCGTCGTCAGGTGGCGACAAGAGCAGCAGCGGTTCCAAGGAGACGAGCAAATCGGCGAAATGGTATGTCGACGGCCTGCGCTCGAGCAAGCCCGACGTCAGGCTCGTGAAACACCTCATCTCGCTGAGGGTACATCTTTCAACGGCCAAGCTGGTCTGGATCCAAGAGTTCGTCGGGGATGAGCATGGCTTGGATGTGCTCGGGACGTTGCTAGCTGGGCTGGTCGCCAAGGGCGGCAAACGGCGCACTCTGACGGAGGTTGAGACGACTGTGCTTCATGAAGTGATCAAGTGTCTGCGGGTGCTGCTGAACACCGAGGTCCGACATTCATTCTCTACATTGGCGCGAACACTGACTCAACTCGTCACAGCCTGGATTCAACCAAGTTCTGGGATCGCCGGCCATCATCACACACATCGCATACTCCCTCCACGCAGCGACACCGAAACTGCGCAGTCTCTCTTCCGAATTGCTGGCGGCCATCTGCGTGCTGTCACTGACGGAAGGCCACAAGGCCGTTCTCGCCGCCCTGTCCGACTACCGAGTCGAATTCGAAGAGTCCTTCCGCTTCGAGGGACTCATCGCCTCGCTGCGGTTGCCTGATCCGGCGACGGATGTGGAGAGCGACGACGGTCTCGAGATGAGCGCGAGCGAGGAGGACGGCGCGTGGGAAGCGAGGACTGCGTCCATGGCGCTGATCAACGCGCTGACGAACTGCCCCGAGGCACTCGAGGACCGCGTCATGCTCCGAGAAGAGTTCGGACGGCGGGGCCTGAACGAAGTCGTTGTGGTGCGTCGATGCTTTTGTGTGCTACTGATCGACCAATTGACGCTTTTGAAGGCTCTGCGGTACATCAAACCCCCGGATACTCTGCTTACGCAACTAGACGTCTACACAGAAGAAAAGTTTGAAGACGAGCAGGACATGCGCGAGCGTGCGCGTGACCTGATGAGCCGGTCGCAAGAAAGGGGATCGTCGGAGTCGGCGCTGGAGAATCTCATAAGGCTGGCTAAGCAGCACGGGGAGTTGTATCCGATGATGATTGAGATTATGAACCACTACGGGCAGATCCTCGAGAAGGATATCGGAATGTGAGTGCTCTTAGACTTGTATCGATCGGCTCGGCCAGCTGATGGGCTGCAAGGCAACTGAAGGCGGACTTGTTCAAGATTCTGGATCGGTTTGTAGAGCAGGCGGCGATGCTGGATGATTTGTGAGTTTCCTAATCTCTAAAAATCCACTCCACTGAAGAGCAGCAATCTCAGCGACGACGGCTGGCAGCTTTTCATGAAGCGCTTCGCAGCTTCCGTTGTGCACATCACGGGCCAAGAACTCGAGGTTAACGCACCTTCGGATTCCGCATCGAGTTCTATCGCTGAGCAAGAGCTCGAGTCTCTTAGGACTAAGTATGAGGAGCTGAGCGACGAGGTAATCTTGCTTCTGTCTGAGTAGAGTTTGCTTCTGATGGGTTTCCACAGCGTACCGAGCTGAGGAACAAGCTAAATCAGCAAATCGCTGAGATGAACACGCTGAAGAGTCTGCCGCTGAACCTGCAAGTTCCCAACACCAAGTCCAGCGGTAAGAGTGGTGAGGTGAGCATCGCGATCTGTTTACGTGTCTCCCGTCTGTGTGCTCAATGGCGTAGAACTTCCATGGACTGGTGCAGCGACTGGTCCAGAAGGAGAAGCAGGTGCTCCAGCTCCAGGCCGAGATAGATCGCTTTAAGGCTCAGAATCCGGGTGAAGCTAGGGAAGCGGTGCGTCCCATGCTCGCTCCATGTTGTTTGCCTCACTGACGAACATCTTGCAGGACGATCGGGCGAAACGGGAGCGGGACAGAGCTAAGTGGAACTCGTTGAATGATGAGATTGCCAAGCTCAAGACCAAGGTGGGTGGTGGTTGATTCGCCGGAGGGAGACAGATCGTTGAAGCCATCCTGTAGAACGCCGAACTCGAATCCGCTGGGGCTTTCAAAGATAAGGAGATCACGTATCTGAAGCGGGCGCTCGAGTCGGTCTACACACGCTTCATCTCGCGGGAAGAGTCCAAGGAGGAAGCAGAAATGGACGCCGCGATGATGGCATCGCGCACGATCGACAGTTTGACACGCAAAGACGAAGAGATCGCGGCTCTGGTGGTCGAGGTCAACGAGCTCCAGGCCAAACTAGCGGCCAAACCCGCCATGACGGAGAAAGAGTTCAAAGCTGCTCACGCGCCGCCACCTCCCCCGCCGTCCAAACGCGCGTCAGTCAAGACGAATTCGCCCCGGTCGCCCCCGCCCCCTCCGCCGCCTCCACCGCCCAGGCCGCCGACGCGGTCTGTCACGCTTCCCGAGTTGGGAACGACAGCCCAGTCTTCGCCTCCTCCGCCCCCGCCGCCTCCAGCCCCGCCCAGTCCATCCTCGATGCCATCATCGCCTCCGCCCCCACCACCCCCACCACCACCGGTTACTGGGAATGCGCCGCCTCCGCCTCCTCCGCCGCCCCCACCGTCGACAATCGGTGTCGCAGCACCGCCACCGCCACCGCCACCGCCACCGCCTCCACCGGGCAGCGGGGCACCACCGCCGCCGCCGCCTCCGAGCGCGTTCCGATCCCCTGTCAGGGTCTCGAAGCCGGCCAAACGGCTGAAGCCCTTCTTCTGGAACAAGGTGAATGCGGCGGGCGGCTCTGTGTGGAACGACATCGGCGCTGGGTTTGAGTTCAAGATGGACGATCTGGAGGCCACGTTCACGCTTGACAACACGCCGACGACGCCGTCCCAGCTGCGCGCCAGTCCGAAGAGGCAGGCGGTGACGACGCTGCTGGATATCACCAGGGCGAATAACATTGGTGCGCAGCTGTGTGTGTGCGCTTACGTGATTTTTCTGACTGTCGATTTGTAGCGATTATGTTGTCGCGCATCAAGATGGGATTTCCTGACATCAAGCAGGCGTTGCTGGATTTGAACGACGAGAAGCTGTCGGTGGACGATCTGAAGGCGATCAGCAAGCAGTTGCCCACCGCAGAGGAGATGGGCCGAATCAAGGATTTCGACGACGACTTGGGCAAGCTGGCGAAGGCGGACCAGTACTTCGGGCAGGTGATGACGATCCCACGTTTGTCCGAACGGCTGGAATGCATGCTGTACCGACGTAAGCTTGACTTGGACATCGAGGAGATCCGGCCAGAGCTGAATATCCTGCGCAATGCGTCGCACGAGCTGCGGTCGTCGCCCAAGTTCAAGCAGGTGCTGCAGGCCGTGCTGGCGCTCGGCAACGCGCTGAACGGGTCGACGTTCCGGGGCGGAGCGCGCGGGTTCCAGCTGGAGGCGCTGCTGAAGATGAAGGAGACGAAGACCGCGCGCGGGGGCGCCGACTGCCCGACGCTGCTGCACTACTTGGCCCGCGTGCTGATGCGCACGGACGTGTCGCTCGTGAACTTCATCGAGGAGATGCCGCACCTGGAGGCCGCGGCGCGCGTGTCGCTGCAGACGGTCGCGCAGTCCGTCGCGACGCTCGTGGCGGGGCTGGCCCAGGTGAAGGACGAGATGCAGAAGAAGAGGCAGGCGGGGTCGCCCTCGGGGGATCGCTTTGTATATGTTATGCAGCCGTTTGCGGGGCAGGTGGAGCCGAGTGTGGTGGCGCTGAAGAACATGTCGCAGTCGTTGGACACGGAGCTGCGCTCGCTGCTCGCGTATTACGGCGAGACACCCGAGACGATCTCGCCCGAAGACTTTTTCGGGCTGATCGTGTCGTTCTCGACGCTGCTGCAGAAATGCGCGCTGGAGATGGTGGACAAGGCCGACTTCAAGACACCCGCGGTCGTAACCGCCGCTCCGGAGGAGCCGGCTTCTGAAGCCGGCTCGTCGACGATCAAGGTTGCACCGGCAGCGGCAGGCAACTCGCTCGTCCCGCCGCCGTCGCACACGCCCAATTCGCAGGGCCGGTCTGTTGGACGTGGGGATCTCGACCAGGCGATCAGGAGCATGCGGGATGGGAAACGGAGGGTGAGGCCGACTCGGCCGCTGAGCAAGATATTCGTCGATGGCGGGCGGCCTGCGAGTCGGCTCTATGACTAATGACCAATCGAGGACCGTATTATCTGTTTATGCTACATACATAATGAAGTGATCTCAATGTACAAGAGACTGCAAATCAAATTATCAATGTTGATGCTTTTCTGGACACGTGATGATGTTCTTTTCGTTTTCGAACCGTGCGAAACCTGTGTTGGTATGGTCCTGGAACGCTGGTAGGTTTACACATACATGCGACACTTTGCGAGAATGCATCAGTGTTTCAATATGACAAGAATACAGACTGTCGGAGCAAGGCGTATCACCTCGGGGAGTATCGGGTCGATCAAAGACTATAAGACGCAGCGGTGGTATCCCTACAAGTTTCAATCTACAAACCAACCAGCAATGCCGCCCCGCCCGTATCTCGCACTACTTCCAATCGGCGTCCTCGGCGTCCTCTACTACCAACACATACGCCTGAGCGCGAAATACCCCACGCGCCGTATCCCGCCGCACCTCGAACTGAGCGCCCAAAGCCTGAGCGGGACGGCGCCTGCGTCCGGAGGGGCGTGGAAGGCGGCACATGCGGGGGACACGTGGACGGCGCAGGTCCCGCGCCGTCTTGTGCTTGCCGCCGCCTCGCGCGCCGGAGGGGAGGAACCTGAATCCGCCGGCGAGGCGGATGATGATCTGGCGGTGGGCTTCGCGCGGGCGTTCTGGGGCAGCTGGTGGCTGCGGCTCGAGCCGCGGATCATCGATGTGCTCGAGGGCGTGCTGAGGCTCGGCGTGTTCTCGAGACGGGAGGGCAGTCGCGGGGAGCACCCGGCTGGGTTTGTGCCTGGGGAGCAGGTCATGACGGGATATGTATGTGCCAGTGCTTTGATTAGATAGATTGCTCCCCCGGATGGTTCCGACTAATCGATTGCAGTTTTTTGTCGAGTCTCATGAGGAGCGACCGAAGATCCTCTCGAACGCGGCTGTGCTACACGGGCCTATCATCGTCTCCTGGTGGCTCCAACCGACTCCTCCGTCCCCGAAACCGGGCCTGCTGGGTGGATATCACTCGTTCTCGGTCGAAGACTCCGATCCAGATTCGCCGCTGGTCACGCTGCAATTCACGTCCACGCTCATGATGTCTGGCTCGAATCCTTCAGGGGATTCGACGATGCCCAGCGCCCAGTTGGCGGGTCTAGATCTACGGCAGAGCATCATCATGAGGTTCCACACGTTGTACTCGAGACTCTTGCTGGACTCGGCTGTGAGGCGACTGGAGAGGGGAGTCTAGAATTATTTAATTATTAGTGTATTCGCAAACTACTATCCTGCGTTTCGATAATCAATCTACGCGTCAAGAAAAATCATGTGATCGCGTTCGTTCGCCGCGGCATCAGCCGGCTCTCCGCTCGTTACGCGCATCAGCATCATCGCGTCCGAGCATGTGCCCGGACCCTTATAGCTGCTGCTTATCCGCACTCTCCCAGCGCACACCACACCACACCCACCTCCGCCATGGTCTTCTCCTGCCTACCATTCCTGGGCCGCCCGACCAACGCAGCTCTCGATGCGGCCGACGTGCCTGAGAAGTCGTCCCGAATGGGCGCACGACCATCAGCACCGTCCTATCGCGCCGCCCTGCGCGCGTCGGGCGCCGGCTCTGCTGCAGCCCTGGCGGAGCTCCGCGCGCTGATGACCGAGAACAAGCTCGACGCGTACGTCATCCCCAACGAGGACGAGCACGGGAGCGAGATCCCCGCGTCGAGCGAGCTGCGGCGCGGGTTCATGACCGGGTGCGCATACTGTGTTTGCGTTAGTCGGCTGGGGCATCTGCTGAATACGGAACTCCGGATAGGTTCCACGGCACCGCAGGGCTCGCGGTCGTCACCCAGGACGAGGCGCTGCTGTTCACGGACAGCCGGTACTGGATCGCCGCGGAGAAGGCGATGGACCCGGCCCTGTGGACGCTCAAGAAGCTGGATCCGCGCGCGCTGGTGCCGGGTGGGTTCCAGGACTTCCTCGTGACTGTGCGCTGCCCGCTCTTCTATACTCGAGTATGCACGCAAATTGCTGACCACACTGCACCACAGCTCCCCGCCGGCTCGCGCATCGGCGTCGACGCGCGGCTGATCCCGCCGTCGCTCAAATCCACACTCGACGCGGCGCTGCCGGCGGGCTCGCGGCTCGTGTGCCAGCGCACGAACCTCGTCGACGCGGTGTGGACGGATAAGCCCGTGCGCTCGACGGATGCCGTAGTCGTCCACCCGCTCAAGTTCACCGGGCGCGGCATAGAGTCGAAGCTCGCGGAGCTGCGCGCGGCCATCGCAGAGGCGGGCGCGGGCGCGTACCTCGTGACGCCGCTCGACGACCTCGCGTGGCTGGTGAACCTGCGCGGGAACGACACGTTTAACCAGCCGTTCTTCTACGCGTACATGTTCGTGTCCGCGGCGGATGCGGTGCTGTTCATCGACCCGCGGAAAGTCAGTCCCGTGGTCGATGCGTATCTGACTGCCGCGGGCGTGCGGACCGTGCCGTACGGCGATGTTTGGGACTTTTTGAAAGCGGAGAAGGCGGAAAACCCGAAGAGCGCTGTGTTGGTGGATCCCAAGGCGTCGTATGCGGTGATAGAGGTCCTGGGGGTAAGTGATCGATGTAAACCAGTTGGCGGATGGATGAACTGACCGCTACACAGGACAAGGCCAAGATCATCCCGTCTCCGATCAACATCTCGAAAGCAGTCAAGAACGACGTCGAGATCCAAGGGTTCTACAATGCGAATCTCCGTGACGGCGTCGCCATGGTTCGTTCCTTTGTTCCCTCTTTAGGAAATCTGTGTTCGAGGCGGAGAATCCAGGTCCGCTGGTACGGTTGGCTCGAGGAGCAAGTGGTCAAGAAGAACAAGGTCGTCACCGAGTATGAGGCCGAGCGCAAGCTGAACGAATATCGGTCCTTCGAAGAATATTGGGGCGGTGACGCGAGCTTCATCAGGTCAGGATTCGTACTTGCGTGTCCCACGGCGTGCTGATAAGGCGAGCCCAGTGCTTATGGGCCCAGCGCGGCGCTTCCTCAGTGCGCCAAAGCTGGTATTCCACTGACATTGGAGACTGAGTTGCGTGCAGTTACGAGGCTGATCCAGAAGACTGTTTGGTCATTGGCAAGCATGCACCTTATCTTATGCAAGTCCGCGTCTGCCCACTTGATACCCGGACGCTCAACTGTGATGATGTGCAGTGACTCGGGACAGCAATACCTCGATGCGACGATTGACACGACCCGGTACGCCGTCCCCTACGACCGCACAGAATCCTTCTCATTCCTTGCGCGGGTAGGACGGTGCACTTTGGGAAGCCGACTGCAGAGCATAAACGAGCCTTCACGCGGGTTCTGCAAGCGCACATCGCCATCGATGCGTTGACCTTCCCCGCTGGGACGATGGGCACCGCTCTGGACGGAATCGTCCGCCACCACATGTGGAAGGACGGGATGTGAGTGCTGCTCCTCACCTGCAAGTGCTGGCAAGACAGGTTTTGACATGGGCTGCAGGAACTTTGGGCATGGCCCGGGGCACGGTCAGCTGTTTGACATCCGGCGTTCTGCGACATGCTGAGCGTCGTGGTTTGCCAGGTATCGGAAGCTACGGAGTCGTGCATGAGAGTGGGTCTCTTGTTCTCCGCTCGGTCTGGAGATGCCAATTTGATATGTTGCATGAAGGTTCGACTGGGATTAGTACTCCGTTCGCACTCCAGCCTGGACACGTCGTCACGAACGAGCCCGGTTTCTGTGAGCGATTTGCTGATTATCCGCTCTCTGCGCTGATGCTTGAGGAAACGCAGACGACGAGGGCAAATTCGGATGCCGAATCGAGTCGACCATCGTGGTCGTGAAGAAGAAGGTGCATTGAGCTGAGCTGACGTGGGCTTTTGTGTATGAACTCAACATCCGTGTCAGACTTACCGCGAGTTTGGCGGCCCGAACTGGATGGGTTTCGAGCGGTTCACCATGGTATGCACGCTTCTTTTCATCCACCCATGTGAGAGAGAGTGTGTGAATCGACGATGATCCGGTCCAGGTCCCGATTCAAACGAAGCTGGTCGACCTCGAGATGCTGACCAAGGACGAGCGCAAGTGGCTGAAGGAGCACAACGAGCTGTGCTACAAGAAACTGCGGCCTTTGCTCCGCAAGGTGAAAGACAAGCGGGCGGAGGCTTTATTGGGCGATTTCTTCTGATTCTTTCTGTTGTTTTCACTGCTAGTAAGTATTGTCTTGTACAGGAAGGCTTTGTTGGATCTTCCCGAGCTTTGATTTGGTCTGGGCTGATGGCGCGGTAGTCGTGCTATGTACTATGATACGCCAATAAAAAGAGGGAAAAGTGAACGACCGTTAGCCCACCGGGGGGCTCGAACCCCCAGCCTTGAGATATCCGCAGACTGTGCCAACCACACAGGAGACATAAGAGTCTCACGCTCTACCGATTGAGCTAGGCGGGCACCTGCGCTGATGCGCCCGGCGGCGGTGATCATGTGACGGAGCCGTTTTGATAGTGCAGATAATGATAATATTAGAGACAACAATATAAACCTCCAGTACATAATGATCCCAATTAGACGCCAGAGTCGACGCTCGACTCCAGTGGCAGCATGTGGCCCATGCGGAGGACCTTGGTGCGCAGATACTTGTCAAGGTCCGGGCCGTGCACTGCCTGGCCTCCGATGAGGGTGGCCCCGGCAGCGTGGGCCAGCTCCTCCAGGCTCGGGTCGCGTGCTTGCCAGCTGCGGGGGACCATGGCCACGCGGTCTGCGATGTAGATGCCCTCCTTATGGAGGGCCTCGACTTTGTCCGGGTTGTTCGTCAGGAGCCGGACGCCCTCACCCTGGTTTGGCCCCTCGCCCAGCCCCAGATCCCGCATGATGGCAGCGGCGATCTCGTACCCCCGCTCGTCGGCCTGGTGCCCGAGCATCAGGTTTGCTGTGACGGTGTCGTGGCCGAGATCCTGCAGGTTGTATGCCCGGATCTTCGAGAGCAGGCCGATGCCGCGGCCCTCCTGGCGCATATAGACCACGGCGCCACGTCCGGGGATGGTGACCGTCCTGCCCGCTGCGTCGAACGTCACGGGCTGCGAGATCCTCCGGATAGCCTCGTCCAGCTGCTCGCCACAGTCGCACCGCATGCTGCCCACCGTTTCGCCGGTGAAACATTCCGAGTGGATGCGGACCAGCGGAGGGGGCAGATTCCCTATCGGCGTGTGTTTCGATGTGGAAGGCTGTGAGGCATGGTGCGAATCGGCTGACAGCTGGCCGACGTAGGCGCCCCGAATGATGCGGTCCATCTCGGTCTCGTTCTCGTCCCAGACGGCATCCAGGGAGCGCGAGCGGATAGCAGGCGCGACGAAACAGGCGGCATCAGCGGCATCGGCGTACTGCGCGGAGTCAATCACGAGCGCCAAGTGCTCCTTGTTGTCCCGCGTGTTGTGGTACAGATGCAGGAAGGCGGGCCCATGTGGTGTCGGGATGCGAGTCCGCGCCATGCATTTCACCTGCACCGGCTTCGCACGCTCCGCATTCTGGACGGCCTTGGTGCGCGCCGTGTCGGTAGGGGAGGCGACGACTGACATGCGCCGCTTTTTCGTCGGCGCGGCCGTCGCTACGGCACTGTCGTCGTTCTCCTTCGATTCCTCCGGGATCAGGCCCTGTTGGATGCGCTGCCGTCTCGGGGCCTGTCGGCTCACATACGTGAGAGGCCGTTTGATCTCCTTGTAGTCGGTAATGGGGACGGGAACGCCAGGGAAGAAGTCGTGGTGGTAGTGGTTGCGGGTAACATGGGGGCCCGAAGCTGGGGTTCCAGGCTCAGGAATGGGAAAGGCGGAGAGCCGCAAGGAGACTCACCGACTGCAGCAGCCATGAGAAGCGGATCGAGGGCAGCGTCCCGCCGGGAAAACTTTTGTCTATGAGTGGGTGTAGTGGGTGCAGTAAGCACCTCGAGGAGAGCCGCGTCGCCAATATTATCGAAAAGAGAGTGCATTTCCGGCAAAGTTATAAGGACAAGAACGAGAGTCGCGGTTCAAATACAAGCACTGGTCAGCAAAGACTAAGCAGGAGCTAAGCTTACCGTAAGCGCCGGGGACCCGATGGGTCTTGTCATCAGCTGGTGTCAGAAGACATGACATTGTTTGTATAAGCGATCAAATGCCCCTATTCTTCTCGTTCTCGAATGTTCATCAGAGGCGGGGTACAAGTAAGCAGCTGCGACAGACGCTAGACAGTGGAACCCGTTGTATGATTTGCGGGAGTGAGTGAATCGTTAGGCGCTGCGAATACCTATGCATTGGCCCCAATATAAGAATAGTCCATAATCATCTAGAGACAAGCTTGTCACGGACTCGGAAAGAGAAGCTCTTTCCGCTCCATCTCCTTATGCTGGGGAGCGTATGTGCGATCATTAAGTCCACCCAAAGTCCACCCCGACGGGCCATTTCTCAAGTCATCCCTCGGAATGTCAGAATGAAAGGCCGAGCTCGTGAGATCGTGGCAACGTCGTATAAGATAGGGAGGGAATGAATGGCCTGTTCAATCAGACTCCTGCCGTCCACAGGCCATCTTAATGCAAGCCCTGGCTCGCTAAAATTATCAGCGAGGATGCATGATGCCGATCATGAATGATCGCTTACATAATGGGATCACAATGTAATCCCTCCTTTTTCCGAACTTCTCCAACTGCTATGGTTGCTCGAGTATGAGATGCGTCTTTCGCTGATTCTTCTTCTTTCCGGTACATTCTCTATGTGAGTCCTATCGGTCGAGGGCGCAGTTTCTTGCTCAACCTAATCGGCAGCGTTCATGCTCTTCCCTCCGTGACCTCCAGGACTGAGGACAGCGATGAAATAACAAGCAGGTCGTCGTCTGCGCATCCCGGAACGACGAGTTTTCTTTCCCACACCTCCCAGTCTGCATCCCCCTCGCACAAACCCACGTCCGAATCAACCCGGCATGTGTTCTCCGCCCACACTTTACCTCCTCAGTACAGCGACCGGCCAGTCGGGAATCCGCAGCCAGTGCCAACGCGCACTTTCGAACCTAGACCGAGACCGACAACACCCTTCCAAGGTCCCCGACACCATGTGTCAATCTCGGGTCTCATCGTCAAGATCATCGGGATTTTCTGCGCGATTATGACCCTTCTCGCGGTGTCCCGGTGCATATACATATACCGAAGGACTCCGCAGCGAGACCGCGTTCTTGCGGTCATACACCGACATCAACTACAGCGGGAGATGGAGGAGCTGGATCGCAATCCGCCTGAACGACGCCGGTCGCTGGTCGAGCCTCCGCCGCCATACTTGGGCCGACCACCGGAGTATACGACAGACGAGACCACGCGGCTCGCTTCTCCCCGGCACAGTTCTTCGTCCGACGAGTTGCACACACCGGAAATGCGGGAGCGGTGACAGCATGTTAGCGATCCGTCGACTCGTCACCGCGTGGAGATCCATCCCGCAGCGCAAACCTGTTGCGACCGGCCATTTTATTTCTGCGAAAAGCGGTCGGCGGAGCATGCGTGCCATTGCAAGGTGTACTACCATCATCTGGGACTTTGTATCATATCATTCATGGACTGCAAGTACTCGACCTATCTGCACCCTGCTCTAGTACTTACCTTCAATATCTTCGCGCGTTCTCAGCGGCAGTACATCAGAGGAATCGCGTGGAACTGTTCGGTACTTATCGTGAAGCTGTTGAAACGTTCAGGGATTGACAGGTTGGGTGGCTATGTGTCCATGATCACTCGCTAACTGTGCTGATCCCCTCGCGACCTGCTTTGCAGTCACCTCGAAGATCGCGGGCTTTTCACCCCGCTTTCGCACGCGATCGGACCGTTCTACCCCTATCCTCCTTGACTGCGAGCCACTGCCCTCTCCTCGATCGCAAGTTTGTCTCGTGCGACGGCTTTTGCCCCTCCTTATCGCTCCCAATGACCCGTTCGGATTGCCACGAAGGATTGCAGATTCTTGCGGCCAGTCTCCAGTTCCTAGGTCCAGGCAACCAGTACTTTGTATGAACCAATGGGATGTCTGTGTGTCTTTGAGCCCGCTCCGGCAAACTCTTCCTGAAGCCGAACGTTGACCCTGTACGTTATCCACGTTTCCGGATGGACCGACCTCTACGTCGTCTGTCCGATCTTCGCACTTCGCCGGCGGATGAACGCATTTGCGAGAGGATGCATCATGACGAGTTCCGAGGCCTGCGCCCCGCGGAACCAATCGCAGAGAACGTATAAAAACTCAAAATTGATTGCACCAGCAGCCCATTCAAACCTTTTGGCATGTCTGGCTCAGACTGAATCTCCCAGTCATCTTGGTGAAGTGATCTTTGATCAGACAATTGCGTGTAAAAGTAATCCTGGAAAGTGTACGGGTGGAGATAAGGTGTTAGACGCGGTCTGATCCTGTTAAGAGCCATTATCAACGTGTTCGACGCGCCCCGCAGGTGACTGAGGATAGCGGAGAATCATCCGTGGGATTTGCCGCGGTCACAGAGACGGCGTTCACTCCTGATATTTGATGGCAGAGGTCGTCACAAATAAACAACTTCAACTTCTCTTTCTGCCAAGGGACCCACACTCAGTCCTGGGCATGGACTTGCCCACTGAGTCCTTTCGGCCATCCCGCTCCGTTCCAAATGGCAATCAGATAATACCCGGGTTAGATGTTCCTTCTCTCTGCGGTGATCGCGTCACTCACTAAATTTAATCTTCTGTTCCTGTGATATCCAGGAGCACGCTGCATGCTCAAACTCGAGAAAAAGTGGTCGAAATCCTCGCCAACACCGCAAATGGATGTCTAGACGAGCTTGGATTGTTCCCCGGGATCAAACAACGATACGATGAATTGCTGAAGGCCCACGAGCAAGCAAACAGGGCGAATGATGCGTTGTGGCGGGATAATGACAAGCTCGTCCAGTCTTGTTCTCATCTTCGGTGTGTCAAAGCCTTCCTTCTCCGATCCTTCTCGAATCGAACCCCGCGAACAGGAACAAGTGTACACAGTACCAGAGGGACAATGTCAAGTTGTACGAAGACAACAGGACTCTCGTTCAGGAGCGCTCCCATATCTGCGGCGAGAATGAGCAGCTCAAAAAACAGAATATGGTGTACGCGCGATCTACTACACACTACGAGGTGATGGGTGCCTATGCTGCGTTGCAACGGGACATGCAAGCGGCCGTGAACGAGAACGAGCTTTTGAAGCACGCTGTGAAAGATCTGCAGAACAGTCTACACCGGTCGGGGGCAAACCCTGCAATTATCCAATCTGCTGTTCCGGTGGACGTTCATTCCCATGGGCCCCCTCATGTTCCGGCTTCTGGAATGCCAGAACTCCGAATAAGCACGCATGGTGAGTATTTCTTGTACACTGCAGTCTACGCCTAATCACACTGGGTAGTTACAAGTCAGGTACCCATCATTAATCGCTTCTCGTCGCTGTCACCAACCCTTCTTCAGAATAATCATCCCCCTCTGCGTCGATCTTCCATGCCGATGTCGATGCCACAGACCATGGCTGGTCTGGAGCAGGGTTCCCGGTCGAGCTCAGGTTATGTGCCACATAATGCTGTCCGTGGGGGTAACGCGATTCCCAACATCACTCAACCTTCACGAACAGCTTCTGGCGCTGGGACGTCTTCGCGGCAACATAGGCCTCCGCTCGTTCCCTCAATGCCCATGTCTGCTCCGCAGATGCCGCTCCACTTCCCTCCTCCTCCTCGGTCATCACACTCAACCAGCCCCCAGCAGCCTGGTCCTTCACTAAAATCCTGGCATCCGGTCATGCGGCGGCCTACTGACCCTATGGTCGGCAATATAGCGCGCCCTTTGTCCTCTGGCTCACTGCCACCCCAAACACCTTCGCCATCTTCTCCCGAATTTTCTGGTTACGTACCTGCAGAGTTGCAGCACCGTCCGATTGTCCCTGCTTCGCGCTCGGCGTCATCGACTGTTCCGAGCTCGCATATATCCACACCGACACAGCCTCAGCCCTCCTCATCTCTACATATATTGACCCAGGCGACCAATCGAAATTCTGGGCAGCTGCCCGCTGTGGGGACAGTCCAGTCGCCTATCGTTCTGGTAGACAGTCCGCTCTCGCGGCGACCAGAGTCGCCCCCGGAAGTCCACGAAGCGATCACGCCCCCGTCGTCAGGCCCTCCTGTGACTGTGGCCGTGAGCACTGATGAGCGGCGCGGTGATGAGATCGTGGTCGTCGAGCATCCACCATTGGCCGTGAAGATGGAGGTGGATGAGTCCGCAGAGGACGGGATGCAGGAAGACGATATGGAAGATATGGACGAGGACGATGAAAATGAGGTTGAGGTGCGACTTGGGCCCGATGGTCTGCGATTGGTCGAGGACTCTATCAACGAGATCTTTGGCGACGAGACGGGCAGCATCTGTGGGTTCTGCACGTGGGTAGCTTTTTTTTAGTGTTTAAACTCTGCGTCCTAACAGTCAGCGCAGTTTCATCCGTGATTCCGGGCTGCCCACAGAAGACATCGACTTCACAAACAAGACGCTAGAAGAAAAGGTCGCACATTGTATTACCTCTCACCCCGACTCTTGGGACGCATTTCGGCGTGCCGGCGGGGAATGATTGGTTTCTTGTTTCCAGTTTATTCTTGACGATTGTAGCTTTAACACCGTAGATATCTTGCTATTTTGTTGTATCGCAATCATTGTTCACATAAGGACACTAGCGCATGAATATACTCGATGCTTCTTGTCTTGCAACTTTCATATGTTTCACAACATTAGAATTGCAGATGATAGTACATTGGTTACTGCCACGTTGATGTTTGCTTCAAGAATACAGTTACACCACTTTCAGTGCTTCAAATGCGTGCACCGCTCCCCCGTGTGTCGTTGTTAGTCCGGGACGCGTTGCCCCCTGTGAATCCGCTCGAGATCCCCTCATTGCCCTGGGCGCGACCCTCCTTGAGGACTTTTGTCACGACGTCGGTGTCTTTATGAGTGCCGAAAACGGTGTCGAGTTGTTGGTAAGAGGGTTTGTCGAGCATACCCTGTGCACCTTGTGAAGAGAAGAACACCTGGAAGGCTGGGACCCGGTCAGCACGGCAGACCATAGTGATACATATTGGAACACACAATCGACCACATCGGCTAGGGGTATCGTGCTGCAAATAGGTTAGACCTAGCTACGACCAAGTGCAGAGGTATTCACGTCTCTGAAAGAAGAATCAGTGAGGGATCGCGTATCATCGGCAAATAAACACACCTCCACCCTTCCATTTGTTGAACTTCGGGAAGGGAAGACGATAAGATCAGTTCGTACACTCGATACAGATGGTCATGGAGTCGTACCTCTTCCGTGTTGACGATGACCACATACTCCTCAGTGGACTGAGAGTCGGGCTTGTAGATGACTTTGCTCGTAGCAACCATGATGAAAATGTGGTGGAAGTTGTGAAAGATTGAAACGTTTGGGTGGTTAGTTGAGGTCGTGTGGACGAGCGCTGGCCCTTAAGTAGGTCGATAGTGGCGGTGCTATGATATCATACAGCACATGACTGACGTCACGCGCCACTGGTGTGTGCGCTTCTCGACTGACGTTCGAGGCAATGGGAACTCGTCGGAGACTGCAGGTCCAGAGGAAAACCCGAGATGGACGTATTGGTAACTCAAGTTTTGGGCCCCAACGTCGATTTTTGGAGAACCCGACGATCTGGCGTACCGACTGATCTTTCCGACGTTGTTTTATGCTTAAATGGCAATTAAAATTACTGGTCTTTTCAGAGATCATGACACTTATGCTCAGTATTGAAGCCGGAATGGAATTTGTGATCTTCGAGATCCCTCTGGACAAGTCTCGGTAATGGGAGTCATGTGATCGCGTCATTCAGCTCCGACTCTCATGGTCGCGTTCGACGAGACATATTTGCTTCTTCTACTCTCGGACAGCAACCTTCCGACGGGATCCTTTGTAGCCTCATCCGGCCTTGAATCCTTCCTCACACATGGTTTCGGGACACCGTTATCGACGAGCCGTAATCTGGCCGGCCAGAAGATGGATACAATCGCGGTGTTCATCCGGGACAGCCTATCTACCTACGCACCCAGCGCGCTTCCCTTCGTTTCAGACGCACATTCTGTTGTCTCCGATCTGTGCAACAGTGGACAGAGTGTCGACGCTACCTTGGGGCTGATGAACCAACTCGAAGCCCTGTACGAATCGATGATGCTAAACGATGTCGCGAGAAGAGCATCAAAGTCGCAGGGAGTTGCACTCTTGTCCTTATACTCGAAGGGGTTCTCGAGGCCAAGCGGAATGTCAGTCACTCGTTCAGAGCCAGAGAAAGAATCGGGGGATATCAGTGTGCTGGTCGACCGATTCAAACTGATGGTACGGCGCGGCGATCCCGACGCCCATGGTCACCTTTCGACCTGCTGGGGACTCTTATGCGCTGCGTTGGGCCTGTCATTAGGTAGAACATGTTTGAAATGTTTTCTGCACAATCGCTGAACATGGATAGATCGAGCGCAGCACCTTCACCTCTATCTTCACGCCCGGTCGCTCCTCTCTGCCGCAGTTCGACTCAACTCGATTGGTCCCTACGCTGCTCAGCAGATACTACTTCATTCTGTCGAAAGCATAGTCGATCAAGAACTCCAGAGATGTGCGCATTTGCGTACTGGCATACTGCCACGAGAGAGAGAGGACAGCACTTGGGATGCAGCACTGAGTGGGCCTGCTAGCACCTGGCCACTGGGCGAGATTCTGGCTGCGAGGCATGATTTACAGCACTCCCGCATTTTCAACAGCTAGCGACCCGCAAACCACTGCCTCATGTAAGTACAACAAGCAAATACGCCCCCATGCTGAGACGACATGACCCAGTGCCATCAAGCAACCAGTCTTGCCCGGAATGTGTAGAGCCAAGCGTCTTTGTGTTCTTGGCACGCGGCGGCGGTGACTTCCCGGAGGGGCGTGACAAAAATGGCGCGTGTCCCAGGAAATAGAGAGGCGCGAGATAGCAAGAGGTGTGGAGATGCAGAAGTCTGGCACGGGCCTGTGATCAGGATAAAACGGAAGTCAGGGAGCGAAAGGCCGGTCTCGCAACGGAACAACAACAACATTACCAGGACTTGCGGTCGTGCCTAGAACTTTGAAAGTGCAACAGTCCACAGCGTGGTTTACATCTGTTGAAGTGTAGGCGTCTCTGGTGCTGGGAGCGCTCACTCGGTGAACACAATCCATGTGACCTCATTTCAGAACTCGCGACACTGTTCTTGCCTATCAGACTGAAAGTGTTGTCATAGCATGGTGTGAATATAGAGATTAACTAGTCGCTGGGATACTCCACTCGGCGTGCGCGAGGGATTTGATCGTCATCGAACGCGACCTGAAAGTTGTACTGGAACAGGTGAGCGTGGCAGCGAGGCGCATAAGCTCTTTGAACGCACCCCAAGAGGATATTCGGCTGACTGGGGCCGTGCCACTTTCCACTTGAACTGGGCCAAGTTGACCTTCCCGCCTATACTCTCAAACTTGTCCACCATATCCTTCAGTACGGCTCGATCCCAGGGAGACTCCGCGCGCTGGGCTTCAGGCCAATTTTGGGGAACACTGCGAGTCGGAAAGAGCACGGGCCTAGTTGCAAGTGCAGGCATGTCGCTGTCGTCTTCGTCGTCAATGACTGCAACATACATCTAGTCAGTTCTCTAGTGCAGAACCCATCCAAAAAAGCTCACAAATTGGGCTTGGAATGCCGTATAGGTAGTTGAAGGACATGGAAAAAAACAATGCCCCATCGTAGCTGCGGCCTCCCGGTGACTCCATAAATATCTGATATTCGGGCAAGAGCTGGATTGCATCTCTGAATTCCGCAGCTGTGATTGTGTAGCCTACGACGAAAGGAAAAGACGGCTTCGCGCGAGGGCGTCGTTTCGACTTCCGAGTAGAGGGGGACATGTTGTGCAATTGAACCGATCACAGTATTCACATAGCAGGTGGCACAATGCCTGACCTCTGACGTTGAGGCGGACGGAGACAGCTCTGGGTGCGATTCAGAAGCGGATCATATTGATCTCTGATCCGGCATGCGAACCCACATTCCTCGCGGTCTCCCTGTGGTCTCCCTGTCTGCTTCCTCTGCTTTCGAACAGTTAACTTTTCAGCTAGATCCTTCGTAGCTTCGTCCGGTCTCGAATTCCTCCTCACACATGGCTTCGGGACACCGTCGTCGGCAAGCCGTACTTTAGCTCGTCTAAGGATGGGCACAATCGCGGTGTTCTTTCGGGATGTGCTCATTTGCGTACTGGCATTTTGTCTCGGGAAAGAGGATAGTCCCTGTGGGATGTAGCACTGAGTGGCTTGCCACTGGGCGAAATTCTGGCTGCGAGGCATGATCTACACCATTCCCGCATTTTCAGCAGCTGGCGACCCGCAGGCTACCTCATGTAAGTACAACAAGTAAATATGCCGCAATGCTGAGAGACGATATGAGCCAGTGCCATCAAGCAACGAGGGCTAGTCTTGACGAGACTTCCGCCTGGGCCCTGACCAAGTTGGCCAAGTACGAGATCATCAAGGTATCCTAGATTGGTTTCAGTGTCTAGTGTGAGCAGAGAAGTGGTCTGATCGAAAGCTACCTGGAGAGCAGCGTTGAATGCCTTGTCTTCGCCTACAGCGCTGATGCATAGAGCATCCATCAGATAACGTCCGAGCGCCTTGTCGCCAGGAATTTCGTCGGCGATGACGCTGCGCACGTATCCCAGGACACGATCGAGCATTTCAGACACACTTGTCAACGTCGCATCGATGTTTGTCAGCGAAGATACGGGAGCAGAGGAGTTTTCGGGACTGTCGACGGCTTGCATGAGAAGATCCACTGTAGAATTGTCAGGGTACGAAAGATGGATAATCGCAGTGTGACATACAGCCGCTCCGTTCAGTCTCGTGAAATTGAAGGTGTACAGGGACTGGCACAAAAATGCAATTCTCGGGCTTGGGGAATACACCAACAGGGGAGCTGGGAGTCTCGTCTGAGCAGAGAACAAAAACACAGATTCAATGACCGACCTGACAAACGCCTGTACGCCCGCTTCGATCCCCTCTTCAATGCCTGTATTCAGGGCAACATGTATCGCCTGATGCGGTGCAGTCTCTTGCGAGTAGAAATTTTGAATAAGCGCCGAGTATGTATTGAGATTCGAGCCTGTTGAGTACCTGTAACGGAAGATCCATCACAGTGTGCTCGTCCAGTGGCGATCCACTCACCATCCAACGATAGTCTCTTTCGGTGTCACCCGGGTGTGCAGCTCGTACATCGACCGGTGATACTCCATGTCCACCGCGACTTGCTCATCATTTTCGCTGTGTAGCACGGCGAAGGAAGATCGGACGTGGACTTGGGTGTTATCTGTGGAACGAGTTCCCAGAAGTGTTCCGATCACTCGAGGCTGGTCATCTGCGCGTCGGAGGTAGTGGTCGAGGATGGAGAACAAGGCGCCAGGATGGATCGTGATGCTGCTCGGTGTGCGGCTAACAGAGGCATCATATTCGCGAGCGATTGAAGACCCTGAATGCAGAAGAGACGTACGGCACGGATGGCGCTGCGATTGTCGATGTCTGGATATGCACGGCCGAGCTGCCTCCCAGTGCCATCGTCGTGGAACAAGAGAGATGACTTTTTGATCGAGGGCAAAATTTTGGCATATGACACGTGCCGTGCAACTGCTCTCTCCGCTTTCCACCATGCCCTCCGAAGAAACAAAAGTTCGCTGAAACCCCTTCCATTGTCCGTTTCTATGCACTGACTGTTCGTCAGGAACGCATTGTTAAGGTCATTGAAATCAGTCGGGTGTGTGGAAGGAAATTTCCTCACACCGTTGTTGGGCTAACTATCTCTAGATGACGCTCCACTACGGCTGGATCCCTCTCATTATCTACGTTGGATTCACGCGAAGCAACCCGCAGCCTTCGCTCATCAAGTGCGTCCGAATGCTCAAATATCTTCTGCCCTAGACTGACTCCCTTGCAGGCTCATTTCTCCTCTGGCATAAGGACGGAGCCTTGTGAGTTGGGTTCTCCGCCTGATACACCGTGATTATATACGTCGTGGTGATGCCCTCGGGCATTCCGAATGCATCCCAAGGGATGGCTACTGCTGTAACCGTTTTGTTTTCTTCGGGTTTATGCACCGGCTTCAAGTGTAGAATGGACAAGGCCAGATCTGATGCACTCCTGTTTTCGGCCTCTTTTCGCAACGTTACAAGCTGACTATCCTTCTCAGACAACTTAGCAGCTTGCGCCATTTCCCATACTACTTGACTGTACTGTATTAATGATCATGAATGCACTCTCGCTCACCAGAATGACGGGTCTCATCACGCAACGACTTTTCTCTTCACGAACAAGACTCCTCCGCCAGACACTCTTCGTTCGCACCATCGCAGCGTCTCTGTCGGTTCCGGATTTCTGCCTGCAAGGCTGTAAAGCAGCGCACGATTTTGCTTTTCGCTCCCAAAGACCTCGTTTTCCTCGTGTTGGGAATAGTCTACGGCAAGCTCGTCGTCTGCTCGAACTGATTACACTAAAAATCAAGTCAAATGCACATGACGCGACCTTTCTCGAAGACAGCCATGGTGTCAAAATATTTCTGCACGAAGAATATGGCATTTTCGTCTTTGCTCGGCCGTTTCGATTCGGCGGAAGGATTCTTCACAATGGGGAGTTTGAGTCGGTCTAGACCGGAATCAAACAAGGCTACAGATACTGGCGAGTCCCTGAATGACCGGTCAGATTGATGGCAATACGAATGGTACTAATAGCCTACTTGCCGAGCCCTCCAACAAACGCCCAGACACGGGCTATCAAGCTCATATACGAGGACAGTGTCCAAGAATGCCGATCTGAATCCTTGAGTTTAGAACACGGTTGGCAACAGGATAGCCCACCGGGATTGACCTGCACATCCCCCAAGAAGTAGGCAGACAATTCGACGAGGACGACAAGTGACGGCTGACCCTCGAGCACAGTCTCAGAGGGGGTCTTGTCGACATCTGTAGAGAGCATAGACAGCAGAAATGCGAAATGGGCAGGAGTTGGGGGATAGCTAGACAGAAGTGTCATCAACCCACGGTGAACAGGCCAAAATCTGAGAGTCGCAGACTAGACCGTTGTGCACCAGGACAGCTCAAGCGTCCTTCCTTGCCCGAAATGTGTAGAGAGCCAAGCGTCGTTGTGTTCTTGAAGCGCGGCTGCGATGACTCCCTGTGAGGGCGTGATCAAGACGGCGCGCGTCCCGGGGAACAGAGTGGCGCGAGATAGTAAGAGGTGTACGGGTGCAGACGCGTGGTACGGCCCTGTGACCAGGATAGAGCGGAAGTCAGGGAGCGAAAGACCTAACTCGCAAGGAAACAGCGACAACATAACCAGGACTTGCGGTCGTGCCTAGAAAGAGCAGCAGCCTGAGTTCCACGACATTGTTTACATCAGTGGAAGTGTTTGTATGGAATCGTGCAGGCCGCGCAGGGTGATGATGCCCCAGGAGAGCTTACCTGGTGAACATGACCCGTGCGCCCTCGTTTCAGAACTCGCAGCACTTTTCTTGGAATAGCGGACTCGAAGCAATGCGATAAAATTGTGTGGATACAGCGATAAACTAGGTGTCGGGATACTCAACTCGGCGTACAGGAGGGATTTGATCGTCATCGAGCGCGACCTGGAAGTTGTACTAGAACAGATGAGCATGGCAGCAAGAAGCATGAGCTCCCTGAACGCACCCCAAAAGGATAGTCGTCTGACTCGGGCCGTGCCACTTTCCACTTGAACTGGGCCAAGTTGACCTTCCCGCCGATGCTTTCGAATTTGTCCACCATGTCCTTCAGTACGGCTCGATCCCAGGGAGACTCCGCGCGCTGGGCTTCAGGCCAATTTTGGGGAACGGTGCGAGTCGGAAAGAGCAGGGGCCTAGTTGCAATCGGAGGCATGTCGCTGTCGTCTTCGTCGTCAATGACTGCAACATACATCTAATCAGTTCTCTAGTGCAGAACCCATCCAAAAAAGCTCACAAATTGGGCTTGGAATGCCGTACAGGTTGTTGAAAGACATCGAAAAGAACATTGCCCCATTGCAGCTGCGGCCTTCCGGTGACTGCATAAATATCTGATATTTGGGCAAGAGCAGGATTGCATCTCTGAATTCCGCAGCTGTGATTGTGTAGCCCACGACGAAAGGAAAGGATGGCTTCGCGCGAGCGCGCCGTTTTGACTTCTGAGTAGAGGGGGACATGTTGAGCACAGCAACAACGTGCGATGCGATTGTTTGATAATGTCATCACATAAGATTAGGTGGTAGAAGGTGGTAGTACATAACGTTTCAATCGTACCACTTCGTATCTGCCACTTCCAGATGACCTTTCATCTCGATCCTCATGCGCCACCCGACACATATCCCGGAATTTATCAAGATGCTCTCAATCGTTGGATCCGATGGGAAGGCACCCCGCGCTTTCAGAGTCAAGCATATGGGCCAATAAACGGGTTTCTTCAAATTAAGTTCGGCAACGAGCATTTCTTTGTGAAGCCGCAGAAGGGTCTCAGAGCCCCGATCCCTGGCGCTGGTGCGTATGAATTCATGCTCCAAGTCTTCTACTCATGGACAACGTTGCAGACAGTTATGACGATGACGATGATGTTGCCTTTGCTGAAGAAGACGAGGCTGAGGACGACTCCTCAGATAGTACGGGGAGTACTGACTCCTCGTATGTTTCTGGGAGTCGCAACTCTTCAGATAGTTCTGGAAGTGAAAACAATGAAATGCGAGCCGAGTCTGTGATTCTTCGACCCCGAGTGCAGCCTCCCCAGGCTATGGATTTGGACGAAGGTGATGGTCATGGCAGCAAAGACATCAACAGTACGTGTTCTGCTTAGCCTTGACATGGGATGTGTTGTTCAACCGAGATCTAGGACGTAGTAGGAGCAATAGCAATCGTAGCATAGACTCAAACCGTACATTTTGACTTTCCTTGCTGTCTTGATCTGACCAATTGCAACAGATAACGAGGGCATGTCATTGGCCAGTCAGAAGGGCACCCGTTTTCCGGATTTCACAGTCGAAAAAGTCTTTCGGGATGGCCCCGACGGCCAGATATTTCCCCACAGGATTGCTTTGTTGGTAGAGCTTGGCTCAAGAGCTACTCTGGAAAGGATGATAGCTGCCGGTGGCCCTAAAGCTCGCCGTCGTTTCTATGAGAGTATGCTCAGGCAGCTCAGACAGTATCTGTGGCGGGCTTGGGGTCAATCGACATTTACACAGCCAATACTGGGTATGGCAATGGTCGGGAACCAAGTGTACTTCATCAAGATCAAGGACCAAGTTTTTCAGCCAGTTTTCAAGGTTGACCGCCATGATGAGTGGCCTTCAATGTTTGAACAGCGATCAAGATTCATTGAGCTGTTGGATGCTGTGAAGATGGAGTACATGAACCTTCCCACCCCTCAGTAGTACAGTATGTTTGGGCAGAATCTTGGAATGCAATGATCACATTACACCCTGCCATTGTAGTTGGCTGACAGCTATCTCAATGACAAAGGGCAGGCCAGACTAGTGCTGGGCCATAAAATATTTTGGCCTTGCAATCAATTAATTTTTTTTTTGTGGAATGTTTATTGGTGTCAAGTATCTTGTTAGCGATCAATGACGCCTCACTGACCTGATCTCGTATATTATCCAGATTAGATAGAATGTGATTGATTGACAGCTATTCCCTGGACAATGAGAGCTCCTATCCTCTCTCTCATCGTACTAGGTATGTATTTATCCTAGATCTCACTATAATACTCATACTATCCTCTCTCTCATCGTACCAGACCAAATACTATATCCTCTCATAGGTTATGGGCCCCGAGAAGCTCTAAACTGCCGGAACACTGGAATCTGAGACAACCCCTGACCACACTCCGCTGGACTCCGTCCCACCTACAAGTCCAAAGATACCTGTCAGACACCTTGCGCTAACACTGACACCAACACCAACACCTATTGCCCATGGCAGACAACCACAACAATGGAGGCAAGAAATGGAAGGAGTTGAAACTACCTCCTATTGTGGTACACAACAACGGCACGAGCAACTATGGTGACTTCAAGAAGAAGGGAGAACTAATTCTCAACGCAGCTGGCTATTGGAAGCATATCAACGGTCCCCTGTACAATCCTCCCCAAATCCCGACTCTTGTCCAGACGACCATGGCCCAAGGACTGGATCCCCATGGTGTCTTGACCTGGTTCACAATGCCTGGAAATGAAGATGCAGTAGGGACTGCTGAAACAAACGCTGCCTCGTGGCTTGAAACAGACTGCAAAGTCAAAGCAGTGATTGGGAAAGTTGTCCCCGATGGCATGTGGCACATAGTCAAAGGGTGCAAGACCGCACATGAGATGTGGTTCACGCTGCGTGACAAATTCAAGCTGTCGAACCACTCTGTTGCAATGGCACTGAAGCAACAAATCATGGCCTGTCAATGTGGAGATGACCCAATCAACTGGCATGAGCAAATGGTGAAACAATACCAGAAGTTGCAAGAGATGGGAACCTCGACCCTTTCTGACTTGGATTTCCTGTGACAATCAACAAGAAATAATGTCGAAAAGAGAAGTCAATTCGAAGACTGGAGAATACAACCAAGTAGCTACAGTATTTATACCCAAGTCCAGTCTGAGTCATATCTACAACTAATGAGTCATAAGGCTATGTACCGCATGGAGCACTGGTCATGGGTTGTAGTAGAACCTTCCGGAGCATATGTCGCGCAGCCTTGAATCGATAAGGACAATCCCTGGAACCCCTAGCCCGGGCCGTCTGATGCCGTGATCCGTGATAAGATAACCTGTGCCAAGATAAGATAAGATCATCGAAGATAAGATGAAAAAGTGGCCGAACTATGACATTACCCCCTCTCTAGGGTCGATGTCCTCATCGACTTGGCCAATGGGTGTGAAGACGTTTTCGTAAGGGTCAAACAGTTGTCGTTGGGGGTATGGGAGGCGCTCGTCTTTGGGTTTGTAGCGTTGGATGAGATAATCCCAGTGTCCGGCTTCGAGCGTTGGCAGGAGGCGAATGTGTGTGTCTGGGTTGGATTGTTTCCTCTGCCAAGCCTTCAGGACTCTTCGCATGGGTAAGGTGACGTGATGGTTCCCAGGTGTTCTGGCTATGCGGCCATCCCTTCCATTTGACCAAGTATTGTTTTCCCCAGCCAACGTTCCGTTCCTTCACAATTTCTTCGACTTCCCACTCTTCTGCTCCTCCGATCATCTTGGCTACGGGTCTTTTCTCTCGGCGATGGGGGGGTGGTTCGTGATAGGGTGTCAACAGTGACTCATTGAACACCGGGTGTCTTCGGTCCATATCCGGCAAATCCAGCTTCCATGCGGCCGCTCCAACCTTCTCCAGTATCTTGTATGGCCCCAATCTCTTGTTGCTCATCTTCTTTGAGGGCCTGTCCGTCTCGATATTGTCTCCTTCTATGTACACCTTCATCCCAGCCTTCAACTCCGGAACTTCTTTTCTTTGTTTATTGTAGTATTTTTTCATTTTTTCATTTGCTTTTTCCAATGCTGCTTTTGCTTCGTCTCGTATTTCTTTGATTCTTTTTACAAATTCCTCTGCCGACTCGTTTCTTGATTCCATCCGCTGCTCTACTCCCTTCCATGGGTGATATCCGTGATTGGCGTAGAATGGTGATATTTTGGTAGACGTGTTCATTTTGTCGTTATATGCGAACTCCGCCATTCCCCGGGTTCATCTCCACGCCCAACATCCGATTCGTCTCCTTCATGAAGCCCTTGATGTATCGTGAGTCTCTGTCGGTGATGATTTTGCGAGGGATCCCGTGATAACGGAAAACCCGGTCCCTGGTTAATCGTGCGACTCCTTCACTGCTGATGTCAGTACTAATTGGTTTGACATGGATCATTTTGGTGAGGGTGTCACACCACACGTGAATCGCGTCATACCCATTACTGACCGGTAAGGGTCCGATTTGATCCATTGAGATGATTTCCCACGGCGCATTTGGGACTGCATGCGGGTGTAGAGTCCCCGTCCTCGCCCTTCTGGTCTTGGTCCGTTGGCACGCCTCGCACATCTGGATGTATTTCTGAATTTGGTTTCCCATCCTTGGCCACCAGTAGTTCCTTTCCACCATCTCCTGCGTTCGGTTGATCCCTGCATGTCCGACCAGGGGTGTGTCGTGGTGTAGCCCGATGATCTTGTCCCGCAGCTCCTCATCCCTTGGCACGTAGAGCTTCCCGTGATACGTGATGAGCCCATCTTCCTTCTTCCATCCGACGAGTGACTTCTCCAAGGCCGCTTTGACGCTCCCATCAATCGATCGAAGGGCCTTGATCTCATCGATCAGCTGTTGATCTTGCCCTTGGAATGTGACTTCTTGTGATCGGAAGAACTCGGGCTTCAGCAACGTGACGTCCTTGTTGTCATTCTTGCCCTGATCATGATCCGCTCGTTGAGACAGGAGATCCGCCTTGCGGTTGAGTGTGCCGGGCCGGTGTCGTAAGGTGAAATCAAACTCTGCCAACTCCGTGATCCACCGTGTTTGCCGTCGATTGAGCTTCTGCGGTTTCCAGAAGTATTCAAGATTCTGATGATTGGTGAAGATTTCAAACGTTTCCGTGGCCCCCAGGAGTAGCTGCCTCCATTCGTCCAATGATAGCATGATGGCGAGCATTTCCTTGTTGTAGATCTCGTAATTTCGCTCGGTTTCGGTCAATGCGTGCGAAATAAATGCGATTGGGCGCCAGACGCCGTCTTGGTTTTGACTCAAAACGGAGCCTGTTGCCCCTTCCGAAGCATCGGCTTCCAGACGATATTGGCCAGTGTCATTTGGCAGCGCTAAGACCGCATCCTCTGCGATTCTCTTCTTCAGTCCATCAAAAGCCGCATGCTCCTCTGTACCCCATGACCATCCTGCCTTTCCTGTCAGCCGTGTCAATGGCTTGGCAACCTCCACATATCCCCAAACAAAACGCCGATAGAAGTTGGTGAACCCCAGGAATGCTTGCACTTGTTTGACGCTCTTTGGTTCTGGCCATTCCATCACGCCCTTGATCTTGACTGGGTCCATCCGCATCGAATTGTGCCCGATAATTACACCCAGATACTCGATTTCTGTGCGTTCGAACTCGCACTTTTCGAGTTTCAGGTACAGTTTGTGTTTCTGGAGCAATTCGAGTACCCGTTTCGTGATCCGCCGATGCTCGTCCAAGGTTTCTGTGAAGATCAATATATCATCCAAGTAGACTACCACATGTCCCTCGTTGATTAGTTCTCGGAGTATGTCGTTCATCATGTTTTGGAAGGTTGCCGGGGAGTTCGTGAGGCCAAAGAACATAACTAAGGGTTCGTATAGCCCGCGGTTTGTGCGGAACGCAGCCTTCCACTCATTGCCCTCTTTGATCCGTACGTTGTTGTACCCCCATCGGATGTCTAGCTTGGTGAAGAACTTGGCACCGCAAAGGTTATGGACCAGTTCGGAGATCAGCGGCAGCGGGTATCGATTTCGGATCGTCATCTTGTTCAACTTCCGATAATCTTGGACAGGCCGTAGCGAGCCATCCTTCTTCTTGACAAAGAAGAACGCTGATGCCATGGGTGATTTTGATGGTCTGATCCGTCCGCTCGCCAGGTTCTCTTGCAAGAACTCATCGAGTTTGACCTGCTTGTTTTGCGATAAGGGGTACACCTTGCAGTCCACTGCTTTGGAGCCAGCTTTGAGTTCGATTGCATGATCCCATGCTCGTCGGTCCGGCAGCGAGTCAAACGATTGCTTGGCGAATACCTTGACGAATTCCCGATATTGATCTGGAATCTTTCCCTCGGTCATTCTCTCCTTCTCCTTTTCTGCTTCTTCTGCGAATTTCTGTGCCGGCGTTTCCTTCAGCCGTAAATCCACTTCCTTCCCAAAATCGACCAACAGGATCGATTCTCCCTCCTCCAGATCCGGTGCGTCCGTGCCCAGAACGATTGCATCCATATCGATCATTGCTTGATGCTCCTCGTGACCCCTCATGTGACACCGCTCTGGGCATCGGCTGAATCTCATGGTCTGCTCCTGCCAATCCACCTCGGGGTTGTGTTCCGTCAGCCAATCCAGACCGATGAAGATCCGGGCCTTCCCTAAGCACGTCAGAAGGAACGTGCGCATCTCCACATGAGGACCGATTCTCATCCTTAGATCGACGTAGTGTGTGATCCGGCGGCTGATGTTCTTGGTGTTGTCGGCGTTATGAGCCACAATGGGTTGTGGAAGCTCTTGGATATCCAACCTTTCCGCCCGCGTGTAGTCGGTATCAATGCAGCAGGTACTGCAGCCACTATCAAGCAGCGCCTTTACTCTGCGTGTCTTTCCCGAGTCCAGGCCCGTGATCTGGACATATACGTCCATCAAATGCCTCTTTCTTTTGGCCTGGTATCTGCGCAATTCCTGCGCCAATCTGCTGGGCTGGGGGCCCTTCTGTTTCTCGGCCGCCAATTTTCTCTGGACAGCATCCGGCACCCTGGTCCATTTGGGTGCTTCTGGAACCTTGATTTCGGCAGATTCCTTAGGCGCTTCCTCCTTTTTCAAGGATCGAGCCTCCGGAGCAATGCTCCCCTTTTTGGTCTTTGTTGACGTGGTTTCTTCTCCACGAGCCATAAATACGTAGGAGTCCAAAAATAATTTATCCGCAGCCGCTATCTTCTGATCCTTTTTATCTTGTAAATATTTTCTATTTAAAGCTATTTTTTCTTTACGTTCTTTTTCCATCTTGGCAACAAGAAAATCGTGAATATTAGTGCGTAACGAGTCTGGGAACGTGTATGTATAATGAGGCATATCGTTCGTATCTTTAATCGAAACAAGTACAGAAAAACGTCCATAGTCCGGGCGCTCCACCTCCTTGGCTAGAGGAGTGGAGCGCTTCAAAAACCCTTCTCGCGCAGCTTCTCAGCGATCTCCTTGAGGAACTTGTTGTCCTTGTCCCCATTCTCGATCTCTTCCAGCATCGTGGCCCGATTGAAGAATGTGCGCTTCTTCCTTGGCTCCGGACAGCTCCGCGCAATGTGCCCGGGCTGTTGACAGTTGTAGCAGATGACATTGTGGCCGCGGTGATAGGCTGGCTACCAGACGCGCTCTGCACCAGCTCTGTAAGGGCGTATTTTTGCGCTTTTACAGAGTTTCCTCTTGAACCATTCGGTGCATCGTGTCGCGGTTGACAGTGTTGCGCTCAGTAGGACTTAAGGGTCTACTGCCCAGTCGACGACTGTGGATAGTGTCGACGATAGCAAGGCAGTCAGACCACTACTGTGGAACTGGTCTTATGAGTCTACACCAGGCTCAGGGCCATTAGTGACGAACGCTTGGACCGCGACCATTCCCCCAAAAAGGGATCTGTCGTTGCATCGACTTCTCGAAAAGGGTCATTCTCTGCAGATGGGAACTTGGGCTGAAGGGCTGAGCAATGCGCGACGTTCTCAATAATAGAACTACTACTGGACAGGACTTGGCGTTACGAGACTTAAACCATCTTGTCGCGGCAACTCCCGGTTTTGAGTTGGACGTTTCCTCAGATCATGCCACGACGACGACTTGTCACATGTCAGGATCCATTCGATCACGGGACATTGAGGACGCGTCGCGGTGACACTCCCAAGTGCCACGGCGATTCGCGTCAACACCCAAACACACTAGAAATCGACACGGCTAGATCCGTGAACCGAACCATGTGGGGGACGACTGGCGTGCCTAGGGCCATACGGCTTCTTGGGGCGCCCACGTTGGTCTCACATGCCAAGACATACCCGTTGGCCAATCCAGCACGTTGTATTCCAAAAGTATGACGCGGTGGGTTGACCCACATCAAAAGTATCATATGGACTATGGGGCGGGGTCCTGATCACTCAGGTCCTGTCCAATTGTTCAACTTTTCAATTACCCTAAAAGGCAACCGATCTTAGATAGCGTAGCTACTATGCAGTTGTACAGGACTTTACTAAGCATCGTCGTAGACAGTATAAGTAGGACGTCGTTTCTTTGTATTAAGGAGCTTTTCCCCGGACTGTGAATCACTCTCATTTCAGATTGTTTTGTACAATTTGCGTGTCGCGTGATTCCACCCTAAGAAGTTCTGCTACCCCTGCCCGGTCGCGACGAGTTGCTCCCTGAGCACTTGTAGCTACTGTGATTTGAGTTTGAGTTGAGATATCAGAAAGTCGGATTCGCCGCATCTGGTATTGTTGCGGCATTTAGTGTCGTCGCCTTAGGGCTTTGTTGAGATCGTTCCACACCCCTAGCTTGGCAGTGCGTCGACTAGTTGTGCTCGGGTTGTTTTGGTCAGTTGGCAGTGCGTCGACTTGAGAACTTTGGTTCCACACTTCTTGCTTGGCAGTGCGTCGACAAGTTGTGCTCGGGTTTTGGACATTGGATATTGGCTGTTAGTTGGCAGTGCGTCGACGCGGCATTTTGGTTTACTAGTTGGCAGTGCGTCGACTCAGTACTTTTGGTTGTGTCAGTTGGCAGTGCGTCGACTTGACATTTTGGTTCTACTAGTTGACAGTGCGTCGACTCAGTATATTGGTTGTATCGGTTGGCAGTGCGTCAACTTGATATTTGGGCTTTGCGTCACCATCTAGACGCTGTCGCTACAAGGGATCTTAATACTTCGTATTAAGTTCTGACTTGTTATATTGTTGGTTGTGGATTGGATTAGTGTTGGTTGTGTTTGTATAGAAGATATTGGTTGAGACACCACTGTTTGCTATATATATATATCCTTGTCGTCGACTTCGTCTTCCGCGACTATTGGATCTGCATCTATTGAGAGTTGTGATACTGGTGTTCTGTCCACCCCGAAGCCCTCGCATCTTTCACACACTGAGAAGCTGATTACGAGGAGTGTGAACGTGTTTTATATTTGGGTTTACTTTCATAGTAGATTCACTTGTGAGCACGCCCTCAGCATTTCAGCGGGCGTGGGTGCAATTGATTTCCATCGGAACCGGTTCGTTGGCAGCGGGTCAGGCCGGAGCAGGTGCAGGCGTTGTTGGGGCAGCCTGAGGGCGGAACTGGGGAGGTGGTCGTTGCGTGGGGTGCCCATACGATGCTTTGCGCAGCTGATCGCGCAGAGCATTTGCCTTGATGTTGACACACCAGTCCTTGAAGGCTCCATACACTTTGGGGAGAGGGACACTGGTGTTGTAGAGGCGACTGGCGATCTTGCTACTGAGTCCACGCTCGAGGAACTCAATGAGGATGTTGTCTTGATCCCTCTTCTTGTACTCGCCCTTGTCGTCGGTGGTGGTGACCACATTGTACCCCGCGTCCGAGGCCAGCATCTCGAAGTCGGAGATATAATCCGCAAAGGATCGTTTGTTCTGGCGCAGGGCCATGAGTCGAGCGGCGGCAACTTGCTCCGCGTTGGAATCCCCGAAGGCCCTCTGAAGCTCCTCCAAGAAGGTTGCCGAGGTGACCCCAGCTTTTATCCCGCTAAGGCTCTCGAAGTTACGCTGCTTCCAATTCATCGCCCATCTCGAGGCAGCGCAGCTTGTGCCAGCCTCATTGCGGAGGTAGGAGAGGATGAACAGGATTTTTGTCTCATCCTGCGAGAATTCCGACCAGTATGCACCAATGTAGGTGGTGCATGAGTCCACGAAGCCCATGTACTTGGTTTTGTCCCCATCGAAATAGGGGGGGTTGGTGGTGAGAGTGATGCGGTGGTGTCCCGACATGGTAGGAGCCGGTGTGGTCGGTGGGGGTGAGGGGGATTGTTTGGAGGGTAACTTGTCGAGGTCAGGAATTTTGTCTTCAGGCGGCAGGAGGGCAAGGTATGGATCGGAGGGCCCGGGTTGATTCTGATGTGCCAGATTGGGCGACGATGGTATGATGGGGGGAGGAGACGGACTCCCAGACGACAATGGGAATTGGTACGAAATGGTGGATTCGTGTGCTGTACAAGCACTCGAGGAAAGGTTCTGTTGCTAGCAAAAAGATCCCGGGCCTAGCTCTTCACGTGCCCGATGATCCCGAGGTGTGTTTTCCCAAAGGTCTCCGCAGCACTCCTTGTAGCTACCGTAAGGCTTGGGTCGGGCTCAACGTTACCCGTGGCCTGGTGCTGTTTGCTCGATACGAACCCTTCACTGCGATGGTGGAGGACGACTAGATGATTCGGTAGAAAGGTGAGTGGTGTGACAATCAACCCAAAAACAAAGTCGAAAAGAGAAGTGAATTCGAAGACTGGAGAATACAACCAAATAGCTACAGTATTTATACCCAAGTCCAGTCTGAGTCATATCTACAACTAATGAGTCATAGGGCTATGTACCGCATGGAGCACTGGTCATGGGTTGTAGTAGAACCTTCCGGAGCATATGTCGCGCAGCCTCGAATCGATAGAGATAACCCCTGGAACCCCTAGCCCGGACCGTCTGATGCCGTGATCCGTGATAAGATAAGTCGTGCCAAGATAAGATAAGATCGCTGATGATAAGATGAAAAAGAGTCGAATTATGACATTACCCCCTCTCTAGGGTCGATGTCCTCATCGACTAGGCCGATGGGCGTGAAGACGTTTTCGTAGGGATCGAAGAGTTGTCGCTGGGGATATGGAAGGCGCTCGTCTTTGGGTTTGTAGCGATGGATGAGATAATCCCAATGTCCGGCTTCGAGAGTTGGTAGGAGGCGAATGCGTGTGTCTGGGTTGGATTGTTTCCTCTGCCAATCTCTCAGGACCTTCTTCGCGTGGGTAAGGTGACATGATGGTTCCCAGGTGTTCTCGCTGTGCGGCCATCCCTTCCATTTGACCAAGTACTGTTTTCCTCGGCCGACTTTTCGCTCTTTCACGATTTCTTCGACTTCCCACTCTTCTGCTCCTCCGATCATCCTGGCTACAGGCCTCTTCTCTCGGCGATGGGGGGGTGGTTCGTGATAGGGTGTCAACAGTGACTCATTGAACACCGGATGTCTTCGGTCCGTGTCCGGCAAATCCAGCTTCCATGCAGCCGCTCCAACCTTCTCCAGTATCTCGTATGGTCCCAATCTCTTGTCGCTCATCTTCTTTGATGGTCGATCCGTCTCGATATTTTCCCCTTCTATGTACACCTTCATCCCAACCTTCAACTCCGGAACTTCTTTTCTTTGTTTATCGTAGTATTTTTTCATTTTTTCTTTTGCTTTTTCTAGTGCTGCTTTTGCTTCGTCTTGTATTTCTTTGATTCTTTTCACAAATTCCTCCGCCGACTCGTTTCTCGACTCCATCCGTTGCTCCACTCCCTTCCACGGGTGATATCCGTGATTCGCATAGAATGGTGATACTTTGGTGGACGTGTTCATCTTGTCGTTATATGCGAACTCCGCCATTCCCAGCCACTCCGACCAGTCCGTTTGATGGTAATTGACGTAGATGCGGAGATAATGCTCGATCTCCTGATTCATGCGTTCTGTTTGCCCATCCGTGATCGGGTGATATGCGGTCCCCGGGTTCATTTCCACGCCCAACATCCGATTCGTCTCCCTCATGAAGCCCTTGATGTAACGCGAATCCCTGTCGGTGATGATCTTGCGAGGGATCCCATGGTATCGGAAGACTCGGTCCCTGGTTAATCGTGCCACTCCTTCGCTGCTGATGTCAGTACTGATTGGTTCGACATGGATCATTTTGGTGAAGGTGTCACACCACACATGAATTGCGTCATACCCGTTACTGACCGGCAAGGGTCCGATCTGATCCATGGAGATGATTTCCCACGGCGCGTTTGGAACTGCATGCGGGTGCAAACTCCCTGTCCTGGCTCTTCTGGTCTTGGTCCGCTGGCACGCTTCGCACGTCTGGATGTATTTCCGAATTTGGTTCCCCATCCTTGGCCACCAGTAGTTCCTTTCCACCATCTCCTGCGTTCGGTTGGTCCCAGCGTGTCCGACCAAAGGGGTGTCGTGGTGTAGTCCGATGATCTTGTCCCGCAACTCCTCGTCCCTTGGTACATAGAGCTTCCCATGATACGTGATGAGCCCATCTTCCTTCTTCCATCCGACGAGTGACTTCTCCAAGGCCGCCTTGACGCTTCCATCAACTGATCGAATGGCCTTGATTTCATCGATTAGCTGCTGATCCTGTCCCTCGAATGTGACTTCTTGTGATCGGAAAAACTCGGGCTTTAGTAGCGTGACGTCCTTGTTGTCGTTCTTGCCCTGATCGTGATCTGCTCGTCGAGATAAGAGATCCGCTTTGCGGTTGAGTGCGCCGGGCCGGTGTCGTAAGGTGAAATCGAACTCCGCCAACTCCGTGATCCATCGTGCTTGCCGTCGATTGAGCTTCTGCGGCTTCCGGAAGTACTCGAGATTCTGATGGTCGGTGAAGATCTCGAACGTCTCCGTGGCTCCCAGGAGTAACTGCCTCCATTCGTCAAGCGATAACATGATTGCGAGCATTTCCTTGTCGTAGATCTCGTAATTTCGCTCGGTTTCGGTCAGTGCGTGCGAAATAAATGCGATTGGGCGCCAAATGCCGTCTTGGTTTTGGCTCAAAACTGATCCCGTTGCCCCTTCCAAAGCATCGGCTTCCAGACGATATTGGCCAGTGTCATTTGGCAGTGCTAGGACCGCATCCTCTGCGATTCTCTTCTTCAATCCATCAAATGCCGCATGCTCATCTGCACCCCATGACCATCCTGCCTTTCCTGTCAGCCGTGTCAATGGCTTGGCAACCTCCGCGTATCCCCGGACGAAGCGCCGATAGAAGTTTGTGAACCCTAGAAACGCTTGGACTTGTTTGTTTTGGCGCAGGGCCATAAGCCGAGCAGCGGCGACTTGTTCCGCATTGGAGTCCCCGAACGCCCTCTGAAACTCCTCCAGGAAGTTCTTTGATGTGACTCCTGCCTTCAGTCCCTGGAAGCCCTCGAAGTTGTGCTGCTTCCAGTTCATTGCCCATCTCGAGGCAGCGCAGCTCGTGCCGTTCTCGTTACGGAGGTAGGAGAGGACAAAGAGGATTTTGGTCTCATCCTGCGAGAACTCCGATCGATAGGCACCGATGTAAGTGGTGCATGCGTCCACAAAGCCCAGGTATTTGGACTTGTCGCCATCGAAGTAGGGGGGATTGGCGGCGAGGGTGATGCGGTGATGCCCTGACATGGTAGGGGCAGGCGTGTGAGGTGGGGGCGAGGGTGGTTGTTCGGAGGGCAGTTCGTCGAGGTCGGGGATCTCGTCTTCAGGCGGTGGGAGGGCGAGGTAGGGGTTGGAGGGCCCGGGTTGGTTTTGATGCGCCAGATCGGGCGACGATGGTATGATGGGGGGAGGGGACGGACTCCCAGACGACGATGGGAATCGGTACGAAATGGTGGAATCGTGTGCTGTACAAGCACTCGAGGGAGGGTTCTTTTGCTAGCAAAAAGATCCCGGGCCTAACTCTTCACGTGCCCGATGATCCCGAGGTGCGTTTTCCCGAAGGTCTCCGCAGCACTCCTTGTAGCTACCGTAAGGCTTGGGTCGGGCTCAACGTTACCCGTGGCCTGGTGCTGTTTGCTTGATATGAACCCTTCACTGCGATAGTGGAGGACGACTAGATGATTCGGTAAAAGGGTGAGTGGGGTGATAAGGTTTTAAGAGGATATAGCGGGCGTAGCGGTGCGGGATGCAGGGTAAGAGGTATGAGGTAGGAGGGTATGAGGGGAGTCTTCGAATTATGTGACAATCAACCCAAAAACAAAGTCGAAAAGAGAAGTGAATTCGAAGACTGGAGAATACAACCAAATAGCTACAGTATTTATACCCAAGTCCAGTCTGAGTCATATCTACAACTAATGAGTCATAGGGCTATGTACCGCATGGAGCACTGGTCATGGGTTGTAGTAGAACCTTCCGGAGCATATGTCGCGCAGCCTCGAATCGATAGAGATAACCCCTGGAACCCCTAGCCCGGACCGTCTGATGCCGTGATCCGTGATAAGATAAGTCGTGCCAAGATAAGATAAGATCGCTGATGATAAGATGAAAAAGAGTCGAATTATGACAAGTGGATTTTATCAACGGTGTAGAGGATATAGCGGGCGTAGCGGTGAGGGATGCAGGGGTAAGAGGTATGAGGTAGGAGGGTATGAGGGGAGTCTTCCAAAATCCTCTTCATCCTCTCCTACCTCCACAATGAGGCCAGCACAAGCTGCGCCGCCTCAAGATGGGCGATGAACTGGAAACAGCGGAACTTTGAAGGCCTTAATGGAATGAAGGCTGGGGTCACCTGGACAACCTTCTTAGAGGAACTTCAGGGGGCCTTTGGGGACTCCAACGCAGAACAAGTCGCCGCCGCTCAACTCATGGCCCTACGCCAAAATAAACGATCCTTTGCGGACTATATCTCCGACTTCAAGATGCTGGCTGCAGACGCGAGATACAATGTGGTCACCACCACTGACGACAAGGGCGAGTACAAGAAGGGTGATCAAGACAACATCCTCATTGAGTTCCTCGAGCGCGGACTCAGTAGTGAGATCGCCAGTCGTCTCTACAACACCAGTGTCCCTCTCCCCAAAGTGTATGGAGCCTTCAAGGACTGGTGTGTCAACATCGAGGCGAACGCTCTTTGCGACCAGCTGCGCAAAGCGTCGTATGGGCACCCCACGCAACGACCACCTCCCCAATTCCGTCCTCAGGCTGCCCCAACAGCGCCTGCACCTGCTCCGGCCCGACCCGCTGCCAACGAACCAGTTCCAATGGAAATCGATCGCACCCATGCCCGCGGCCGCAATATCATCTGCTACAACTGTCAGCAGCTGGGGCACATTGCGCGGAACTGCCCGGAGCCAAGAAAGAAGCGCACGTTCTTTAATCGGGCCACGATACTGGAAGAGATCGAGAACAGGGACAAGGACAACGAGTTCCTCAAGGAGATCGCTGAGAAGCTGCGCGAGAAGGGTTTTTGAAACGCTCCACTCCTCTAGCCAAGGAGGTGGAGCGTCCAGACTATGGACGATTTTCTGTACTTGTTTCGATTAAAGACATGAACAATTCTACACATACATATACAATCTCGGACTCACTATGTACCAATATTCACGATTTTCTCATTGCCGATATGGAAAAAGAACGCCAAAGAAAAATAGCCTTAAATAGAGAGTATTTACAGAGTAAAAAGGATCAGAAGGCTGCGGATAAATTAATTTTGGACTCCTATGTATTTATGGCTCGTGGAGAAGGAACCACGTCAACAAAGACCGAAAAGGGGAGCATCGCTCCGGAGGCTCAATCCTTGGAAAAGGAGGAAGCGCCTAAGGAATCTGCCGAAATCAAGGTTCCAGAAGCACCCAAACGCACCAGGTGCCCGATGCCGTCCAGAGGAAATTGGCGGCCAAGAAACAGAAGGGCCCCCAGCCCAGCAGATTGGCGCAGGAATTGCGCAGTTACCAGGCTGAAAGAAAGAGGCATTCGATGGATGTATATGTCCAGATCACGGGTCTGGACTCGGGGAAAACACGCGGAGTCAAGGCGCTACTTGATAGCGGTTGCAGTACCTGCTGCATCAATACCGACTACGCACGGGCAGAGAAGCTGGATATCCAAGAGCTTCCGCAACCCATCGTGGCTCATAATGCCGACAACACCAAGAACATCAGCTGCCGGATCACACACTACGTCGACCTAAGGATGAGAATCGGTCCTCATGTGGAGATGCGCACGTTCCTTCTGACGTGCTTAGGGAAGGCCCGGATCTTCATTGGTCTTGATTGGCTGATGGAACACAACCCTGAGGTGGATTGGCAGGAGCAGACCATGAGATTCAGCCGATGCCCAGAACGGTGTCACATGAGGGGTCACGAGGAGCACCAAGCAATGATCGATATGGATGCAATTGACCTGGACACAGACACACCGGACCTGGAAGAGGGAGAATCGATCCTATTGGTCGACTTTGGGAAGGAAGTGGATCTACGGCTGAAGGAAACGCCGGCACAGAAATTCGCAGAAGAAGCGGAAAAGGAGAAGGAGAGGATGACTGAGGGGAAGATTCCAGATCAATATCGAGAATTTGCCAAAGTATTTGCCAAGGAATCATTTGACTCACTGCCGGATCGACGAACATGGGACCACGCAATCGAGCTCAAACCAGATTCTAAAGCAGTGGACTGCAAGGTGTATCCATTATCGCAAAATGAACAGGTCAAACTGGATGAATTCTTACAAGAGAACCTGGCCAGCGGACGGATCAGGCCATCAAAATCACCCATGGCATCAGCGTTCTTCTTTGTCAAGAAAAAGGATGGCTCCCTACGACCCGTCCAGGATTATCGGAAGCTGAACAAGATGACAATCCGAAATCGATACCCGCTACCGCTGATCTCCGAACTGGTCCATAACCTTTGCGGTGCCAAGTTCTTCACAAAACTAGACATCCGATGGGGATACAACAATGTATGGATCAAAGAGGGCGATGAGTGGAAGGCTGCGTTCCGCACAAACCGCGGGCTGTACGAGCCCTTAGTTATGTTCTTTAGCCTCACGAACTCCCCGGCGACCTTCCAAAACATGATGAACGACATACTCCGCGAACTAATCAACAAGGGACATGTGGTAGTCTACCTGGATGATATATTGATCTTCACAGAAACCTTGGACAAACATCGGCGGATCACAAAACAAGTACTCGAATTGCTCCAAAAACACAAGCTGTACCTGAAACCCGAAAAATGCGAGTTCGAACGCACAGAAATCGAATATCTGGGTGTAATTATCGGACACAATTCGATGCGGATGGACCCAGTCAAGATCAAGGGCGTGATGGAATGGCCAGAACCAAAGAGCGTCAAACAAGTTCAAGCTTTCCTAGGGTTCACCAACTTCTATTGGCGTTTTGTTTGGGGATATGTGGAGGTTGCCAAGCCGTTGACACAGCTGACAGGAAAAGCAGGATGGTCATGGGGTACAGATGAGCATGCAGCTTTTGATGGACTGAAGAAGAGAATCGCAGAGGATGCGGTCTTAGCACTGCCAAATGACACTGGCCAATATCATCTGGAAGCCGATGCTTCGGAAGGGGCAACAGGATCGGTTTTGAGTCAAAACCAAGACGGTGTCTGGCGCCCAATCGCATTTATTTCGCACGCATTGACCGAAACCGAGCGAAATTACGAGATCTACAACAAGGAAATGCTCGCCATCATGCTATCATTGGACGAATGGAGGCAGCTACTCCTGGGGGCCACGGAAACGTTTGAAATCTTCACCAATCATCAGAATCTTGAATACTTCTGGAAACCGCAGAAGCTCAATCGACGGCAAACACGGTGGATCACGGAGTTGGCAGAGTTTGATTTCACCTTACGACACCGGCCCGGCACACTCAACCGCAAGGCGGATCTCCTGTCTCAACGAGCGGATCATGATCAGGGCAAGAATGACAACAAGGACGTCACGTTGCTGAAGCCCGAGTTCTTCCGATCACAAGAAGTCACATTCCAAGGGCAAGATCAACAGCTGATCGATGAGATCAAGGCCCTTCGATCGATTGATGGGAGCGTCAAAGCGGCCTTGGAGAAGTCACTCGTCGGATGGAAGAAGGAAGATGGGCTCATCACGTATCACGGGAAGCTCTACGTGCCAAGGGATGAGGAGCTGCGGGACAAGATCATCGGGCTACACCACGACACACCCCTGGTCGGACATGCAGGGATCAACCGAACGCAGGAGATGGTGGAAAGGAACTACTGGTGGCCAAGGATGGGAAACCAAATTCAGAAATACATCCAGACGTGCGAGGCGTGCCAACGGACCAAGACCAAAAGAGCGAGGACGGGGACCCTGCACCCGCATGCGGTTTGAAACGCGCCCTGGGAAATCATCTCCATGGATCAAATTGGACCCCTACTGGTCAGTAACGAGTATGATGCAATCCATGTGTGGTGTGACACCTTCACCAAAATGATCCATGTCGAACCCATTAGTACTGACATCAGCAGCGAAGGAGTAGCACGGTTGACAAGGGACCGGGTTTTCCATTATCACGGGATCCCTCGCAAGATCATCACCGACAGGGACTCACGATACATCAAGGGCTTCATGAAGGAAACAAATCAGATGTTGGGCATGGAAATGAATCCAGGGACCGCATATCACCCAATCACGGATGGGCAAACCAAGCGTATGAACCAGGAGATCAAGCACTATCTCTGCATCTACGTCAACTATCATCAGACGGACTGGTCGGAGTGGCTGGGAATGGCGGAGTTCGCATATAACGACAAAATGAACACGTCTACCAAAATATCACCATTCTATGCGAATCACGGATATCACCCATGGAAGGGAGTGGAACAACGGATGGAATCGAGAAACGAGTCGGCGGAGGAATTTGTAAAAAGAACCAAAGAAATACAAGACGAAGCAAAAGCAGCATTGGAAAAAGCAAATGAAAAAATGAAAAAATACTACGTTAAACAAAGAAAAGAGGTTCCGGAGTTGAAGGTTGGCATGAAGGTGTACATAGAAGGGGAAAACATCGAGACGGATAGACCATCGAAGAAGATGAGCAACAAGAGACTGGGACCATACGAGATATTGGAGAAGGTTGGAGCGGCCGCATGGAAGCTGGATTTGCCAGATACAGACCAAAGACACCCGGTGTTCAACGAGTCACTGTTGACACCCTACCACGAACCACCCCCCCATCGCCAAGAAAAGAGACCCGTAGCCAAGATGATCGGAGGAGCAGAAGAGTGGGAAGTCAAAGAAATTGTGAAGGAACGGAACGTTGGCCGGGGAAAACAATACTTGGTCAAATGGAAGGGATGGCCGCATAGCGAGAACACCTGGGAACCATCACGTCACCTTACCCATGCGAAGAGTCCTGAAGGCTTGGCAGAGGAAACAATCCAACCCAGACACACACATTCGCCTCCTGCCAACGCTCGAAGCCGGACACTGGGATTATCTCATCCAACGCTACAAACCCAAAGACGAGTGCCTCCCATATCCCCAACGACAACTGTTTGACCCTTACAAAAACGTCTTCACACCCATTGGCCTAGTCAATGAGGACATCGACCCTAGAGAGGGGGTAATGTCATAGTTTGGCCACTTTTTCATCTTATCTTCGATGATCTTATCTTATCTCGGCACGAGTTATCTTATCACGGATCACAGCATCAGACGGCCCGGGTTAGGGGTTCCAGGGATTATCTTTATCGATTCAAGGCTGCGCGACATATGCTCCGGAAGGTTCTACTACAACCCATGACCAGTGCTCCATGCGGTACATAGCCTTATGACTCATTAGTTGTAGATATGACTCAGACTGGACTTGGGTATAAATACTGTAGCTATCTGGTTGTATTCTCCAGTCTTTGAATTCACTTCTCTTTTCGACATTATTTCTTGTTGATTGTCACACTGTGACATTGATTTGGCAATAACATGTGTCTGAGGACTTGGTGTCAAATGAGCAGCCACAGAGCATCAGATGAGTGGCCAATAATCAGCTGATCATCAGCCGATAGATATTTTGGGGTCCGATATGTGTGATATTGGGCTGCGCTTTTTTATGCTGCAATAGGGCCAATATTTTTGGTGTGTGTTGTGAACTTTTTTCACAAAGATTGAGCTGAGTAATGCACTAAAACATTTTGCCACTTTTGTGGGCAACATTATGGCGCCCGATCTGTTGATATTTGTGCCTCCAAATGAGTGTCAGGAATTTGATCCCAATATTTCCTTTATCTTGGCAACATTATTTGCCGCAATAGTTGATAAATTGGGGTACCTTTGACACATTACATAGTTTTAATATCACAATGTATTTTGTATTTAACCATTTGTTGCGAGTGAAGCGAGCAATCATCAACTAAGGGCTGCAGCTTGCACAAAACAAGAACAAATCCTCCGTACGCATCAGAAAATGGAATCCAAGTCGAACCGTCTCAAACTCGTTCAATTGTCCATATTTCTCTCTGAAACTTGGCAAATGAGTTTGAATACTATGTATCCTACAGAATCTCAAGTCTCATTCAAAATAATGAAGAATTGAGCCTGGTCAAACTGTACACTGAGCATCAGCCTGCACTCAACAAATTCTGCTCCGTTCTCCTTGGGAGTTGCACAGTAAGATGCTGTGTGTTGTATACCTGCAATCCTATACTTTGAGAGGTGTTGCACTGAGGACTCTGTCTGCCGCTGGAACTCGAGGCTGCCGCCTTCCCACCGACCGGTCACGTGGGATATTGGGATCAGTACGGATTTGGAGTCCCATACAATTGTTTTTGCACGTAGATATCCCCAATAGATCTGAGTTTAGTGCAAAAGTATGACTATGTAGTCTGCGAAGCGAGCACCCGGCGCTCTTGCGCAGATTCTATTTTACTGCAATATCTAAGATATAAATTTTTCATTGTGGGCCACACTAATCGTGATCTGCCGGAGTGAGATTATGAGGTACTTTGGACCCAGACAGGTGCTAAGGTAGGCCGCATGGACGATCCGCTCACATCACGTGGTGTTACATAGTGTGACTTGACTATCCCCGCCCCACCCTCAGTTGGGTGATTTAGCCGGTATTGGGCTAATGGCCTTGACAAACACAGTTTTCTCGGAAATCGGCCCGCACTAGGTTTTTCAATGAACCATTAGCCACATTTTTGTGCAGATACATCTCTAAATTAGGATTGCATTTCGCGGCCATTAAGAATTTTGGGGAAGTAACGCTTTTGTCACGCTTTGTCACGTGATGTGAGTAGATCGTCCATGCGGCCTACCTTAGCTAAGGGCTGAATGCAGTGATACGCCATGATTATATACGTCGTGGTGATGCCCTCGGGCATTCCGAATGCATCCCAAGGGATGGCTACTGCTGTAACCGTTTTGTTTTCTTCGGGTTTATGCACCGGCTTCAAGTGTAGAATGGACAAGGCCAGATCTGATGCACTCCTGTTTTCGGCCTCTTTTCGCAACGTTACAAGCTGACTATCCTTCTCAGACAACTTAGCAGCTTGCGCCATTTCCCATACTACTTGACTGTACTGTATTAATGATCATGAATGCACTCTCGCTCACCAGAATGACGGGTCTCATCACGCAACGACTTTTCTCTTCACGAACAAGACTCCTCCGCCAGACACTCTTCGTTCGCACCATCGCAGCGTCTCTGTCGGTTCCGGATTTCTGCCTGCAAGGCTGTAAAGCAGCGCACGATTTTGCTTTTCGCTCCCAAAGACCTCGTTTTCCTCGTGTTGGGAATAGTCTACGGCAAGCTCGTCGTCTGCTCGAACTGATTACACTAAAAATCAAGTCAAATGCACATGACGCGACCTTTCTCGAAGACAGCCATGGTGTCAAAATATTTCTGCACGAAGAATATGGCATTTTCGTCTTTGCTCGGCCGTTTCGATTCGGCGGAAGGATTCTTCACAATGGGGAGTTTGAGTCGGTCTAGACCGGAATCAAACAAGGCTACAGATACTGGCGAGTCCCTGAATGACCGGTCAGATTGATGGCAATACGAATGGTACTAATAGCCTACTTGCCGAGCCCTCCAACAAACGCCCAGACACGGGCTATCAAGCTCATATACGAGGACAGTGTCCAAGAATGCCGATCTGAATCCTTGAGTTTAGAACACGGTTGGCAACAGGATAGCCCACCGGGATTGACCTGCACATCCCCCAAGAAGTAGGCAGACAATTCGACGAGGACGACAAGTGACGGCTGACCCTCGAGCACAGTCTCAGAGGGGGTCTTGTCGACATCTGTAGAGAGCATAGACAGCAGAAATGCGAAATGGGCAGGAGTTGGGGGATAGCTAGACAGAAGTGTCATCAACCCACGGTGAACAGGCCAAAATCTGAGAGTCGCAGACTAGACCGTTGTGCACCAGGACAGCTCAAGCGTCCTTCCTTGCCCGGAATGTGTAGAGAGCCAAGCGTCGTTGTGTTCTTGAAGCGCGGCTGCGATGACTCCCTGTGAGGGCGTGATCAAGACGGCGCGCGTCCCGGGGAACAGAGTGGCGCGAGATAGTAAGAGGTGTACGGGTGCAGACGCGTGGTACGGCCCTGTGACCAGGATAGAGCGGAAGTCAGGGAGCGAAAGACCTGACTCGCAAGGAAACAGCGACGACATAACCAGGACTTGCGGTCGTGCCTAGAAAGAGCAGCAGCCTGAGTTCCACGACATTGTTTACATCAGTGGAAGTGTTTGTATGGAATCGTGCAGGCCGCGCAGGGTGATGATGCCCCAGGAGAGCTTACCTGGTGAACATGACCCGTGCGCCCTCGTTTCAGAACTCGCAGCACTTTTCTTGGAATAGCGGACTCGAAGCAATGCGATAAAATTGTGTAGATACAGCGATAAACTAGGTGTCGGGATACTCAACTCGGCGTACAGGAGGGATTTGATCGTCATCGAGCGCGACCTGGAAGTTGTACTAGAACAGGTGAGCATGGCAGCAAGGAGCATGAGCTCTCTGAACGCACCCCAAGAGGATAATCGCGGGACTCGGGTCTCGCCACTTTCCACTTGAACTGGGCCAAGTTGATCCTCCCGCCGATGCTTTCGAATTTGTCCACCATGTCCTTCAGTACGGTTTGATCCCAGGGAGACTCCGACCGCTGCGCTTCCGGCCAATTTTGAGGAACGGTGCGAGTCGGAAAGAGTAGAGGCCTAGTTGTAACTGCAGTGAGGTCACTGTCGTCTTCTGATTCGTCGTCAATGACTACAACACGGATCTTATCAGTTCTTTGATGCAGAACCCATCCGAAAACGCTCACAGATTGGGCTTGGAATGCCGTATAAGTAGTTGAACGACATGGAAAAGATCAATGCCGCGTTATAGCTGCGGCCCCCCGGCGTCTGAATCAATCTCTGATACCTGGGCAAGGGGGTGACAGCATCCTTGAATTCTGCAGCCGTAATCGTGTAGCCTACGAGGAAAGGAAAGGATGGTTTCGTGCGAGTGCGCCGTTTGGACTTCAGAGTAGAGGTCATTCTGACAGGGAGGGCGTGCCACGCCGCCGGACGGAGGGAGGGACGATGGTCTGTGCCACTTCAAGTTGATGAACGCGCTGTGGTATCTGTCAACTGTCAATCTGATCCACAATGCTATTATAATACTTTGATCCGGATTGGCCGTGCTGTGCACTCTTGGTGTTTGGCAGTCGGGACAGGGCGGTACAAACCTCTTGCCCTTTTACTTCACGTTCTCTTCTCTATCGCGGCACGATTGCCTTTTCTTCTCGTCTGTGTTGCGCGCCATGTCCTACCCTTTCAACAATACGCAGTATCATGCCGTGGGCAACAACAATGACTACGGCAATGCCGGGTATACCGCTCCTCAGGGAGGATATTCTGACTTCGCCAACCAGAATGGAAGTAACAACAATAGTAATACCTATTCGGCCTTCGAACATACCGACAGCTATGCGCCCTTCGCGACAACAAAGTCGACATCGAGGAAGAAATATGGCGTTGTATGCGAACTCAACCCCTGCTCGCACACCACTTCACTCATCGTGTTCAATTAGATCGGCGGTTCGGTCGTCGCTTTGATAATAGTGATCGCCGTTGGTGTTGGTGTTGGCGTCGTTGTCTCGCACAACCACAAGAACACGTCGGCGGCATCGTCTTCCAAATCCTCGAACTCAAGCTCCGCTCAACCGAGTGGCATCCCATCCACCATCTCAGTTACCAACGTCACTGGGCTGATACATTGGACGGACCCGAACGACCCGAGCACCTTCGTCAAGGACGACCGACTACACCAGTCGTTCTACGGATTTGCTTATACACCGTACGGCTCGCAGCTACCCTCGTGCGGTAATTCTCTTGGTGCGTGTGCCGTCGCATTCTAGCCCGTTTCTCTCCGCTGAGTCCCGGAAAGATCAGGTTATTGCGGACATACAAATTCTGTCCCAGTTGACGAAGCGCATCCGGTTGTATGGTTCTGGTGAGTCAAAGCGATCGTCGCTAACGAGGTAACATTGAAGCGCTTGACAGATTGCAACCAGACGGCCCTCGTTGTGAGTTGTTTTGAGTGTTCTATTCCTGCCACTTCAATGTGCTCTTCAGTTGGAAGCCATCAAGCAGACCAAGGTCGATATGAAGGTATTCCTCGGCAACTATCCTTCCCTGTCGGATGGCGGCGTTGCGTATGCTCGGCAACGCGATACGATGCAATCCGCTCTGCAGACTTATGGATCCACGAATGTCGCTGGAATCACTGTCGGCAACGAAGTCATCTTGAATTATCTCACGGACAACGGCGGGAGTCAACAGGATCCTAATGGGCTTGTCGGAAATCAGGCCGCAACTCTGCTTCTCGTGAATATCACAGATACCAAAGCGATGGTTCAGAGCCTCGGTCTGACGATCCCTGTCGGCAACTCGGATGCGGGCAGCTACTCAAACAACTTGATTCTGGCCCAGGTGGACTACTTCGTGAGCATGAACCGGGTGTCTCGTCTCCTCCATCGAACTTCTATCCTCAGATGGCGAACGTCCACCCTTGGTTCGCGAATACCGCAATTGCAGATGCTGCTTCCTGGACGGCCGACTTTTTCACTTCGACTGACGTTGCAGCAGTGAATGGCGTCAGCAATAAAGTGGGTGCTGAACGTTGATTCGATTGCTTCCGGCTCACTTTCTGTAGCCCACGGCATATATTGCCGAGACTGGATGGCCAACAGTATGTGATCCGCTGTATTAGCATCCGCTCTCGCCAGTTACTGATGCTGCCCCAGAACTCTTCGTCAGCTGCTGCCAAGACCAACGGAGCCGCCGACGCATCGGTGGCCAACCTTCAGGTCGGGCCCTACACTGCTGAACAATATGTGACATCTGATATCTGACAAACTTGAAGATATTTTTGGACACATTCGTCTGTGCATCCAACACCAACGGCACGGGCTACTTCTTTTTCGAATATTTCGATGAGGGTTGGAAGGTACGGGACTTGTCATTTGTTCACCCAAAAGCATTTCCCTGACATAACTTGATAGGATGCCCAATTTGGCGGTGTCGAGGGCTGGTGGGGAGTTTTCCACGCCAAGTTTGTTATTCCTCACAGAGCCACCTATTTTTCTCATTCACGTCTTTCTAGTCGCACCATGAAGGATGTCACAATCCCCACTTGCACCTTGTCATAAACGGACAGTTTCAATGCATCGGACATCGCAGCATCTAACACTTGTAATGAATATTAATGATTGGACTCTTTGCATAAATCTAACTTATATCCCACCTTGTGTTCTGCTTGTAGTGACTGAGACTGTAGGTAGTACTGACCTCTACACTGTTTTTGCCGCATCAACGGATCTGCTCTGATGGAAAGCAAACAGGTTTACACAGCCTCACCTGCGGCTTGCCTGCATTCACCCTCAGGGATGTTTGACCCACTCAGTTCTGGCGGGTTTGAGGACGACGACGCAAACGATGCACCGCCATGGCCGACTACGCCCCACCCACCGAACTCTCCAATTCCCGGAAATCTTCGTCGGGCGTCGACACCTGTTCCATCACAAGCACCCGACTCCGCCACCGCCTTCAAAGGCCCGTCACTTGGGCCGTTCGGGCAGGAGGCGCAGATCTACGGGCAGCCCGAGTCGGGATTGATATCACCGCGGGACGCTGTGGCGCCTAATGGCAAACACTACGAGAAGTCTGAACCGTATTTGCGAGTGAGGATCACTGGGCTAGATCGGAATAGACGGGATATTCTGGTCAAGTTGGATGCGCAGGTCCGTCCTTTACAAAAACCCTGCTATCCGCGTACTGGGACTCACGTGCTATTGCCGCTAGACGAACCTGTCCAACTTCACGGGGAACACGTACCGCAACGTATCGCGCTCGTACCTCGAGTTCCAGCAATTCTACGACGCGATCATCCACAACAACCCGCAGACGATCGTCCCTGCTCTCCCGCTCGCGCAGACGTCGGCGCCGACGGACGAGGAGGACGACCGTCTCGTGCGGATCATGCTCCAGCGGTGGATCACGCGCGTGTGCGAGGACCCGATTATGCAGGGCGACGAGGATGTGCGCGCGTTTATTGAGAATGACTTCGGCTTCCAGCCGACGCCCCGGCCCCGTCGGAAGGCCTCGTCTGGGTTTGCGATCATGCGCAAGGCTGTGCCGGATGAGGATGAGGATCTGCAGAGGGCGAGGTTCGAGCTGACCAAGTTGGAGGGCCAGTTCTTCGACACGGCCAAGTCTGTTGATAAGCTTTCTCTCGCGAGGAAATGTACGTCAATGTCGTCGCCTTCTCGATGTGCTTATCTGGAGAGGTTGCTGACTGGGTCTTTGCAGCGCTGGCTGTTGCTCATGCGGAGATGGGAAACAAGCTTATCAATATCGCCACAACAGAAGCGCACCCACCCCTGGGCAACGCTTTCCGCAAAATTGGACGAGGATGGCACAGTTTAGCTGACCTCGACCAAGCGCAAGGAATCAGCGAATGTGTGATTCTCGGAGACTCGCTGGGGTATCAAGGCATGAATGCGCGGTCGGCTAAAGAGACCTTGTTGATGCGGACTGGGGTTTTGGAAGAGTATCAAGCTGCTGTCAAGTCCACGATTTCGAAACGCCGGCAGATCGAGCGACTCAAGGCGAGTTCCAATATTCGACCAGAACGGGTGGACGAGGCTTTGGACGAGATCGAGGAGGTCTGTGCTACTGATACAGCATAAAATGCACTGAACTGACATAACTTCTCAGGCCAACAAATATGAGCAAACGCTGGCTCGCAGAGCACAGGGGATTTCGCAGAACCTGCACCAGGCTTTGGAGTCCCACAACCGCTACGCCAATGATGACATCACCACTGCTCTCATTGAACACGCTCGGTCCTCAATCATGTATGAACGGCAGCTCCTTCGCGAACTGGAAGCGCTGCGCGTGGATGTGAGCAAGGCTGCGGACGCGTATGTCCCCCCAACGAACGGTGCTCCCAAGGTGCCTGTCATTCCTGGGCTCGAAGAGTCATTGAAACCGACCCCGGCGCGAACAACGGTTGCTCCACCAGCCGCTGCAGCTCCACCCGCTTCGGCATTCGTTCCTAGGCCTCCTTCAGTCATCGCGCCTATCGCAGCAGCTTCAGCTCCGCCTGGGGCCACGGATCCTCTTTCAAACGGCAGCTCTTTCTTGCCTGGGCAGCAGAACATCCCTCCACGGATTGCCACACCCCAGCGAGCTCCATTCCAGTCATTCGGGCGATCTTTAACCGTATCTCAGCCTTACCCCAGCAATCCGTTAGGCTCACCGGGGCCGCCGTCCGCTTCATCAACGAAGGGACTGTATGACCGGCGGGAAATTGTGACACCTTCGTCTTCTCAGTCGTCTCTTCCCTATCATCCGAGCCCAGCACAATCGCCTGTGCCGCCGCCATCAAACGAGCCGCCATTGGGCGGACGTCTGGTGGAGCCCTCTAAGTCGATGTTCATCAAACCACCCTCGGCGGCAAATCCATCTCTGCAGCCCTCGATATCGTCGCCGCTGGTGCCCTCTCCGGTCACACCAAACGGGCCCAGTGGCGGGTCTGATCCGCTGTCCGCATCCGGAAGCAGCTTCGTGCAGTCGCGGGGTCTCCAAAATGGGCGCAGCAGCGCACTTGGTAGCAACCCACTACAGAATGGGCTGGACCCGCTTGGTCAGATGCAGCCGGTGGCCGTGTCCGCGACAGTCCGGACTCCGCAGCGCCCGCGATTGGATGCTCGGGACGCCGCGAAAAGTCTAGCGAACATGTTCTAAACTTCTAGTTTTTTGTACTCGTACCAAGCAACCAACCCTTCGGATTTCGGAATCACTTCTGCTTATTACTCTAACCTGCTAAACTATTGAACGCTAATTCACAGACTATGATTCGCTTCCGCAATCAGCTGTTGAGGGCGCTCATTCGGACTTGTAGAGCGTGTCCGAGATTCCCAAAGGCAGGCAAAGACATGAGGATAGCTACGATGTAGATGCTTCTGAACTGGACGACTTGCCATGGTGGCAATTCCGATCTATCGGCATGATTCGTGCAGCCTAGTGCAGATGGCTTGCACATTGCATGCAAGTTGGCGCTGAGAAAGTCCTCAAGCACTGGTGCAAATCAAGATTAGATGGGGATTCATGGAGCTGTCTATTGGAATACAGGTCCCGTTCCATTCAGTGCGCTGGTATCCTATGGCCTAGTCAACTGTTGCACCTTGATCACGCTATCATCGCCGACGTCTGTCCGCTAGTCAAGCAAATACTGCGCATGCGAGGTTCTACTAAGTCCTGGCTGGAGCAGGTAGGAAAGTTCGCCTGCAAACATATGAGCGCTGTCTTGAATACAAGTGATGGCCGGCAGACCTATTCAGAATAAGGCCCTTCAGCGTCCGGATCTCCTTTCTCAGTTCTTCTTCCGCAGGTGGGAGAGTAGCCCCTGGTCCCATACGCCCGCCGACCGACATGTACGGTGCGTAGATCTGAGACGATATGTAGCCCGTCAGATCGGTCATCGAATTCAATGCGTGCTGCATCGCGCTTTTCTTTTCAGATGCTGGTTTGGGTATCGAGGCATGAAGCGCGGAGAGAGACTGCGACAGCGCTGTGGGCGGAACTGGTTCTGGTGCGACGTATTTCCAATTCACTGTGCCTTCGCGTTCGGAAGCGCTCACAGGGCTCGAAACAAAACACGCCGTCCCTGAGAGCGTGTTCCACAATTGTTGCTATGCATAATAGTCAGACAGCACTCGAGGAGGAGGACCGGGTTTGTGAACGCACCTCGAAGGGCACACCTTCTTCTAATAGCAACCACGGCAACTTGCCCTCCATGACCCGGAACACCTCGACCGTTGTTGGTTCCCTAGTCTGGTCGCTCCCTTGATAGTCCGAAATCGCACATCGGAGCAGGGAGACGTTCGGGAATTCGGACAAAGGTGTCTGGGGGCCCAGGTCTTTTGCTGCCTTGAGCAGGGCTTCCAGAGTACCGCATGCAGCAAGCGCCGGAGGCTCTTGGGAGCTCTTGGGAGGTGGGAGGATAGCTGCCGTCTGTGCTTGAGACTCCTTGAGGCTCGTGAGCGATGTGTTGAGCTTGCGCATGAGATCGAGCTGATGCGACTTGAGGGCCCCCCTCGCTTTGAATGTTTCTATGACACGAGGAAGAAGAAACCGCTGGCGTGGCAGAGGTCGATGGAGAGTCTCGAGAGCAGTTGCGCGACACGCACGTAGTAGATGAATGTCAGCACCACCGAGCCCCCAGCAATCCAAGAGAATATCCTGGCCAGACCCAGCAGCAGCATCGGAAGCGGCGACGGTGGTGGCTGAGGATAGCTGCGAGGAGGGACCGTCGGTCTGCGCACGAGCTGTATGGCATTACTGTGTGCCGAGACAGAAAGCAAGAGAGGGCGACGCACGGGCTCCTTCATTAGCCTATCTATCTCAGACGCGCCCAGTCCCTTGTCTACCAGGAACTTCCGCTTTGCTGCGGGGTCTTCGTGTTGGATTTGCGGTTGTTGCAGGAAGGCACGCGCTTTGTCGAGAAGCGAAGCCGAGTCCGATGCCGGTGCCGGCGCAGCATCAGTGCTAGCATCAGGCTGCGAAACTTGAGCAGGCTCTGAAGAAGCAGCAAAGCCTGGTGAAGGAGGAGCGTCCTCGCTCGAACTCATAGCGCCGGGAACGGGAGGAAGCGATCGAAATCAAAACACTCAATAACAATCGAATATCAGCTCGAAAAGGAAGGTCTTGGCAAGTCTAGGATTTCACATGGCAGAACGAGTAAATGTGATTCAGGTGAGTAGTGGATAGGAATAGTAATCCTTTGTCCATCAGCTCCAATTTCCGTTCGCATTATGTTATTCCTTCTTCATTGGAGCAGTTGTGATTGCGTGGATTCCGGGAGCGGTTGTTCCTTCGTCGGAGTCCGAGTCATCGTCGTCCAGAGAGATAAAGCGCCGACCGTCACGCTAGACTATGCATCTAATCAAATGCCAGGGAATATTGAGCAAACGCTTACAAAAGGAGACCGTCGTCCGCGAACTATTACCGCAGTCCCGATTGCCATGGACGAAGCTCGGTTCATTGAAGTGCGATTGATGACAGCCTTGGCTTTGACAGGGAGAATCGATGGCGTCCACTTGGGCATAGATTTGAGCAGTCTGGTCGAAGATTTGATTGGAGAGAGCAGAAGTGGAGGAGCAGACACGACAGAAGAGCTCTGAGCAGACTCTTCGGGGCTTGAAGAGGCCACTACGGTGGGGGCATCGGTCTTGTTCAAGGGCAAATCGTGCAGGGGGTGCCGAGCGACGGATTGAGGCTGAAGCATGCCCTTTACGGGAGGGTGACCAGGCCCGACGACGTCGTTAGTGACAAAGCTGCCTGTAAAATGTTCATCTGCGCTCTGGCTCGGAACGACTGCTGGCACCGGCTGGTCCGGTTTCTTTCGCTTGGGTGACTGCGGTAAAGAAGAAGCAGAGGCGGCAAAGCTGCGCTTATTCAATGATTTTTCTGAAGTTGGAAGCTGTTGATACGGGTGATTCGTTTCCAGTGTAAGCGTGAGCATAGATTCATTGATACAGCTCCGAACAGAGTCGATCTGCACTGGCACAGCTTGAAGTAGAGGAAGCATAGGAAGCAGCGTCGTAAGGATCTTGCATTGCTGTTCTTGAAGATTTTGCAGCATTTGACAGGCATTTTGAAGAGCCAGAGCTTGGGTGTGGTTGAACTGAATCCTTTATATAACATGTCTGATGAGATAGACACAATATACGTACTGATTGCACTTCGTCTATACGTTTGACCAGCCCACCGAGCCGGCTGTCCATGTCTTGTCGAAGCGACTCAAAGGCCGACGTCTGTACAGGGTCGCCTATGCCTTTCTGAAGTTGTGTCTGTGCGCGATTGACTGGAATAATCTTGTCATTTCGGACGCATACATCAAGCCCACACGCTTACCCAGCTCAAGAATATCAAGTTTGAGTGCATCCTGGGCTCCTTTGAACAAATCCTTCGCGACGCTGATCTCCCGTTTCGTTTCCTCCAACCCAGTCGTCAAGAACTGAACTTTGCCGGAAAACTTTTCGAAATTGGCTTGCGTGTCGTGCAACAGGATCCGCATGGAAGTTCCGGTCTTATCGAGCGGAGCGCCAGGCGGAATCGGCAGAGGATTGTTGTCAGGAGCCGCGCTTTTCCGTAGGAGCTGACCCCAGAGCGCGTTGCTTGCATTGGCCGTGCGAATTGACATGATGGCGGGAGAGAAGGGAAGCCGCTGATTATCGGCTGATAAAAAGGATCAAGCGAAGATGCACATGCCGAACGTAGATAAGATGGGGACCTGATCGGAAGGAACTTGGTTTCACTCATCGTCCACCATGGCATCTCCGCAACTCGCGTTGTTCTCCCCTCCCGCAGTCGAAAATGAGCCTATGGTAATCTCCGTGTGAGAGCATCAGCTCATATTCTGAAGCCTTACATAGCGCGCTTATGGTCCCGGCTCTGCTGAACGCGCAGCATTAGGCAGCGCGATCAAACAGATGCAGGCCGATCTGCCTTTCGAAGTCCCTTGCATCGTCAACGGGAAGGAGGTTTGCAGGAACCCTTTGTGTTGGTACAGCCTCTTACAACATTCTAGGTGAAAACGGGGAAACTGGGATCGCAACCCATGCCCCACGATCACGCCAACAACCTCTGCACGTATCACGAAGCGGACGAGGCGACCGTCAAACTGGCCATCGACGGCGCTCTTACCGCCAAGGCCGAGTGGGAGTCCATGCCCTGGAACGACCGCGCTGCGATCTTCCTCAAGGCTGCTGACCTTGTTTCGGGCAAGTACCGGTACAAGTTGATGGCTGCCACCATCCTCGGACAGGGCAAAAACGCATGGCAGGCTGAGATCGACGCAGCTGCTGAGGTCCGAGACTTCAACATAACATGGTTTCTAGTGTCTGACACGTCATCCAGCTAGCCGATTTCCTTAGGTTTGGCGTCAAATTCGTCCAGGATTTGTATTCCCAGCAACCCAGTAAGAACTCTGCCGGTGCATGGAAGTGAGTCCTGCGAAACAGATCACATCCGCCATTCTGAGGGCATTCTTAGCCGCGTGGAATACCGGGCTTTGGAAGGCTTTGTTCTCGCGATCTCTCCTTTCAACTTCACCGCCATTGGTGGAAACCTCAACGCTAGTTCGTGTTCGAATTATCTCGCTTCCGCGGTCTAACTCCTAGCTCTATAGCTCCCGCACTCGTCGGTAATGTGACCATCTGGAAGCCTTCGCCGATGGCGACCTACGCCAGCTACATCGTGTACAAGATCTTCCAGGAAGCCGGTGTCCCGCCATCTGTCATGCAATTCGTGCCTGGGCCTCCTGAAATTGTTGCTCAGTATGCCATCAAACACCCGATGTTCGCTGCACTCCACTTCACGGGAAGCACTTTCGTTTTTAAGCAGCTGTGGCAAGACATCGCGTCCAACTTGAACACTTACAAAGGATACCCCAAGATCGTCGGTGAAACTGGAGGCAAGAACTTCCATCTGATTCACTCGAGTGCCGAAATTCGCAATGCGGTGATTCAGACTATCCGAGGTGGCTTCGAGTACCAAGGTGGGACTTGTGGAAATCTGCGGTGGGCCTTTGAGTCTGATTAGTATTTTTACAGGTCAGAAATGCTCTGCGCTTTCGCGGGCATATGTTTCCTCCTCGGTGTGGACATCCGGCTTCAAGGAACAGCTACTCGCAGAGACGGCCAAGATCAAAGTCGGTGGACCTGAAGATTGGGCTAACTACATGGGCCCCGTCATGTGCGTTCTAGTTGATCTTGAAACAGGCATTTTGTGTTGAAATGCTACCAGCAACCGGCCTGCATATGAAAAGATCCTTGGCTACGTTGAGAAAGCCAAGCAATCCGGCGGAGAGGTGTTGATTGGTGGCACTGGTATGTACTGTTGCTGGCTCTGTCTGCCATATTTCTCAGATTTTTGTGCAGGCGATGACTCCAAGGGCTACTTCATCCAGCCCACTATCATCCTGACCAAGGACCCCCAATCTGTCACCATGGTGGAGGAGATATTCGGACCGGTCATCACAATCTACGTCTTCGAGGACTCTGAGTACGATTCGACTCTCAAGCTCATCGATTCCACCTCCCAGTATGGTTTGACTGGTGCCATGTTCGTGCTTTTGCTTCTGTCTGTTTGGACTGTGACCGATCTGATCTGCAGCTTCGCATCTGAGCGCTCTGCTCTTATCAAGGCGACGAATGCGCTCCGGAATGCCGCAGGCAACGTCTACTACAATGAAAAGTGCACCGGTGCGGTCGTCGGTCAGCAGCCATTCGGCGGCGGTAGGGGAAGCGGAACCAACGACAAGGCGGGAAGCATCAGTATTTTCTACCGATTCGTCAGCCCTCGCAGCATCAAGGAGAACTTCGTGGGTCTCGAGGATTATATTTATCCCAGCAATCTAGTGTAAAAAGTAAAACAAGCAGATCAATGTATCAACTCTTCTTATCTAATCGATGACGCTCGGACAACTCGTTTGCCGCGGCCAACTTTGCGACGTCAGCTTCGCAACACAAACGCCTCTCTCTCCCCACCAACCCACCATGGAGAAGAAAGGCTCTTTGAACGGGCCCTACATTCCTTTGCCGGTCGCAGACTCCTCTGCGACCCCACCCAAAGCCTCTCGCTTCCGGAAACTACTCGGTGTTGTCCTCGTCTTGGTCAATATCGCCATCTTCCACCTCTTCTTCTTGCGGCCCGCCTCGCGCCTGCTCTTCGGGAGCCCGACGCTCTTCAACGCTCACCCGGGCAAGAAGTTCATTTGGGGAAAGGAGGCTGAGAAACTATACTTGTGCGTTGTCCACCTTCATCCTAAATACGTCATACCCCCCGAAACCGAAACTCACGCGACTGACGACAGGTCGATTCCCGATGAGGCGAGCGCAATGGCTGCGTCGCGTCTCTACACACACCAGCCGCACCCTGCTGGCTCAGATGGCGACTTCGAAACGGCCATGGACTTCCTGAACATGTTCCAGGAAGAATGGGGCATCAGCGCGTCTGGCGCGGAGCCCCCGATCTACCCTGCGGGCTCGGCCGAGTCGCGCGATGCTACGCTGTCTATCCCCAAAACCAAGGCGCCTAAGGCGTGGAGTGCGTTTCGCTCCGTCTGGCCCTACAGAGATCAACCGAGCTGACTCGACTTTGTCCTTCTTTCATAGTGGATGTGTACTACCCCGTGATGAACACTCCGCTGGACAGGAAGGTCGAAGTCATTGACGAAGAGGGTAACTCTATCTGGACGGCTGAGCTCGAGGAAGTCGCAGACGACACGGATCCCGAGGCTGGGCAGTACTTCGATGCCGTTCCTGCATTCCACGGACTCAGTGCTCAGGGCGACGTCCAGGGCAAGCTCATTTACGCTAACTACGGACGCAAGGAGGTCCGTCTGTGTCTCCCAGTCCTTCTATTTTCTGCGCTGACGTGCTTTCGGCAAGGATTACGACGCGCTCGTTGCGAAGGGCGTGAATTTCACGGGCAGCATCGTCATCACCCGCTATGGCGCCATCTTCCGGGGTCTCAAGGTGCCGCGCGGATTGACTCTGCCATGTGAATGTACTGACATAATGGAATGTCCAGGTGAAAGGTGCCCAGGAACTCGGAGCTGCTGGGTGAATCCTTGTGCCGGGCGCTCGCGTGTATGGTTTCTGATTTATTATTCCTCCAGATGTTTGATCTACAGTGACCTTCGGGATGACGGAACCGTCCTCGAGGAGAACGGGTATCTTCCGTAGGTGTCCTAGTTATCATTTATCAAGTCTCTCTGAGCGAGAGGATGCAGATACCCGAACGGACCTGCAAGGAACCTCAACTCGGTGCAGCGCGGCTCAGTCCAGTTCCTCAGCAAGTATCCTGGCGATCCCACAGTGAGGAGTTCACACCCAGCTTGCTGCTATAGTTTCGCTGAGCGGAATAGACCCCAGGGTATCCTTCTTACGAAAACAGCACCCGCACTGAAGGCGAGAATATCCCCAAGATTCCTTCTATCCCTATCTCTGCCGCCAATGCTGCGAAGCTCCTTGAGCTTGCTGGAAAGGGCAAGGAAGTCCATCTCGTTAACAACGGTACGGAGCTTGTGTTTGTTCTTCTGGTTGGGACTGAGTGCGCCATCCAGTCGATACTCGCGTGATGCCCATCTGGAACGTCATGGGCGTCATCCCTGGCTTTATCACTGTATGCATTACACACTTATTCCACTTCCGCCGTTCTCAACCCGATTAGGACCAAATCGTCATGCTGGGCAACCACAGAGATGCCTGGGTAAGTTCAGGAGTCTGCTTGGTCGATGGTCGGCTGAGTCAATTGGTTTAGGTCATGGGCGGTGCTGATCCCTCCAGCGGAACTGCGTCCACGAATGAGGTCGTCCGTGGACTGGGTGCCCTGCTCAAGAAAGGCTGGAAACCCCTGCGAACCATCGTGATTGCATCGTGGGATGGTACGTAGCAGCGGTTTGACAACGAACATTGGTTACGATCCTTTTCCAGCCGAAGAATACGGTCTCATCGGCAGCACTGAGTGCGCTCTGTTCTGACTGCGAACGATTGGACCCTGACTTGATGTGCAGATGGGCAGAAGACTTCTCGGAATTCATCGGCGCGCATGTTGTCACGTATCTCAACCTTGGTAACAGCTTTATATCAAAACGTAACCCATGAGACTGACAGAGGTTGCAGACAGCGCCATTTCCGGCAGTCGTTTCAGCGCGGTAAGAGCTACTTTCAAAACCCTGCAATGGGGCTGATGGTATCGCAGAGCGCATCCCCATCACTGTCGCACTTCTTGCGTGAGACTGCCTTGGAAATCCCGCATCCCACCGATGCTGGCCGGAGCCTTTGGGATGCTCGGAGCGATACCGGACCTTTCTTCGGGGACAACTTTGATGCCGAGAGCATGGCCGCGAACAGCATTGCCTCGGCTATGACAGACGATCTGGGTGTCGCTCCGTTGGGCTCTGGGTCTGATTTCACGTACGATTGATGGTTGTATGCGCGAGATCGATTGCTTACATCTCTGTAGTGCATTCCTTCAAGTGATCGGAGTTCGTTTCAAGAGTGCATCTGCTGTGGGAATCCCTGACTCTTTCACCAGGTTGCTTCGAGCGATGCAAGCTTCGGCGGCGCGCCAGGTGATGCGGTGTACCATTACCACTCGGTGTTTGACTCGCAGCACTGGCAAGAGAACTTCGCCGACCCCGGCTTCTTCCGACACGTATGTCTTGGTTCTCGTAGGAGTGCATTGGGCTGACGAGCGACCAGGTGGCAGTATCCAAACACGTCGGCCTCGAACTCATTCGACTTGCCTCCCTTGCTGTCTTGCCGCTCAACACGACTCATTACAGCTACGAGTTGCAGAACTACTTGAACGGGTATGCCAAGTCTAGGAACTGATCGACTTGGTACTGAGTGCCAAACAGCATCGATGCCCTCGAACACGACGTGCAAACCGGCGTCGATCTCGCGCCTCTGCGCAAATCCATCCTGGCTCTGCAAGCCGCCAGCCACAGCCTCGACTTTGAGAAGGCCAGTGCCGAGAAAGAGCTGAAGAAGATGATCCGGAAGTGGGCCAAGCACCACTCGCAAATGAGGAAGAAACTGCACAAGATCATCTGCAGGATCAAGAAGGTGTTCGGTGGCAAATGCAAGAAACAGTTCTCGGGCAAGGGCTGTAGTGCCAGCAGCACCCACTCTGAGATGGAGATGGACTCGGCTGCTCTCGGAGTCGCCGCCCATGCCGGCTTCGATGTTGCGGCGCTGCCCAAGTGGCCGTTGGCCAAGTTCAAGAAGGTGGTCAAGCGCATCCACGCTGTGAACCAGAAGCTCGTCAGCTTCGAGCGCGGGTTTATCTCCAAGGACGGCATTCCGGACCGGGAGTGGTACAAACATCTGGCGATCGCGCCAGGAAAGTGGCTCGGTATGTGTTTGTCCTTTGCGCCGGGTGGTTCCCTGGTCTGACCTCAGCGCACAGGCTACGGTGCCACGCCGATGCCTGCTTTGTCAGAGGCCATCGAGTACGAGAAGAATGTGACTCTGGCGCAGTACGAGGTCAAGCGGCTGACTGACTTGATCACTGCGCTGGCGGACACCATCCGCGTGCACGAGTAGATCTGAAAAGTTATTATTCAGCTTGTTGTTCATGTATCACCAATGTCGCTGCAGGTGAATTTACTCGTGAGCCACTTAGTCCGGTCGGCCGGCCCTTGGGCGTATCATTGACATTCAGTCTTGTATGGGAAGTGAGCAGATTCAGATTGAAACTCTCAGGTTTGTGCACGGGTCACTTTCAGATTTCAGATGACAACTAGAACAACGAGACATGGGTGGTAGTACATGTACATCGGAGTCATGGCACGACATCGGCCGACCCCTATTGGTACAACGCCAACGGGGGCAAAAAATTCCAATCCAGCGACGATGTGTGATTGCTGGAGGGATTTCATCAGGAGCCGTCAGAGATTGCAACATAAGGGACACTCACCACCTCATCGACTGGACGCTTGTCGTCCGCCTACTGAGACATTTCGGTCTCGGCAACGACGGACTTTTTCAGCCGCAGCGTCTCCCGGGGGCCCTTGTGCAAGAGCGGGAACTTGCGGCGCTGCAAGCTGACTGTGTCGAGCAGCAGAGTCCATCGGCCCGGGTGGGGAGCCCTTGCGTCGATGGCTGAGTTTCATCGTAAGCTTCGGGGTGGAGGCAAAAGGAGAGGAATTTGGGACTCACTGCATACAACGACATCTTGGCAGAAGCTGATGGCACCTTTGAGGTTCTCCTCGTCCTCGTCCTCCTCGTCACCGCCACCGCAGAGAGTGGATGTGTCCGAGATATCGGATGCGACCGAGTCCCGTCGGGGTCGAGTCTTCATAATAGACTTGACGGAACTCGGCGCTCGGCGGCGGTGGGATGGGACGCGCGTGGGAGCAGAACCCGAGGCGACGTAGCCGGGGATGGTAGCAAATGCGGTGCGTGTGTACATGGTGGTTGTGACAAAGGGTTGTTTTGGATGGGATTCGGGGCTGCGGTGTCCTTATATGCTCTACGGATGGGACCCTGATTCAGAAGTGACCTCGGAAGCGGCACTGAAGTGAGACCTGTCTCGGTGCACTCAAGCTAGCAATTCTTGACGCTGTGTCTGTCATATGCGGGCTCACATAGCATGGGTCAATTCCTGTCCTGCCATTTGGTCTCCAGAACACAATCCAGATTCTCGGCGAAACTAGAAAAGCGACATCGCGTCTGGATTAGGCTTTTGGCGATTGTTGACAGGACAGATAGGGGTCACTCAGACTTGATGTCGTCAGTTTACGTCATTTCGGCATCCTACAGATACCAAGACATGAAACATCCACTGTCATCCTCCCGTCGGCAGAACTGGAAAACCGAGATCATAGCACTCGTTGGGTCGAGGGGGCCACTCAGAGATAGGAGACAGACAAGACAGCCGCTCGTCGTTCGGATGGGAACTGGATCGCGGGTGACCAGGGGTGACCAGCTGCGGACAAGACACCGACGCGACGTCACCTGGCATCGAACGTCGAGGCTCAGAGATGGCGGTGTTTCTGATACCTACGTAGTCGGTCGCCGAGTCCGAGTAACGCTCAGGACGGCTGATATTCGAGAATGGCATGATGCAGTTCATTGCCGTTCTATGCGTACAATCTCTGAAGACAAATACAATTCGGTATGTACAATTCCAGCCGAGCAGTCTATTTTGTGAGAGCGAGCACAATGCAGGTTCGTGCGGGGATGTATACCTGCAAACTCTCAGTCAGTCTCTGGGCCAGAGATAATAACCACTTTCAACGCACCTGCAAAAAGTTGCTGCGCCCATTCCACTCCATATCCGTAGTAAGATACTGTCCCCCAAGCTGTGCATTCTCGAAGCCACCGAATCGCTTCTCGTCGCTGGTCAACACGACACTGTACTTCCCCGGAGCTCCAACTCCGACACGGTAATCCGAGAAACTCGATGTAGGGTGGAAGTTGAACACGAACAGGAGCCCCGCACGCTCATACACGATCACCTTGTCTCCCTCGTGCTTCAAAGAAACATATGCGGGTTGCGCTTCCAGCCACCCGTAGTGCCCCGCCATGTGGTTCATCGCCGCGTCGAATTCGTTCAGATAACGGTACCTAAGTATCGGGTCGTCCACGATATTCCATTGTCGACGCGCGTAATGGAACGAGTTGTCGTTCCCTGCGCGAGGGAAGTCGAGCCACTATGCGCAAGATTCAGGATGTGGAATGAACGATAAGGATCCAGTCCAAACCTCTGGGTGACCAAACTCGTTGCCTTCAAAGTTAAGGTAGCCCTCACCGCCAAGAGATTGCGTGAGAAGTCTAGGGTTCGTTTCGTTTCAACGTCGCCACGAGTAAAACAAACCCTTACCTAATCATTTTATGGAGGGCGAGACCACGGGCGATGATGGGAGTGAGTTCACTGAGGTCAGACATGTTCGTGTCTGGACCTTGTCAGTTCAAATCGTAGAGACGAAGAAAGAAACTCACACATCTCCTTGTCCATCAGCCAAAATGCCAGAGTCTTATCGCCAACCAACGCTTGGTCGTGGCTCTCGCAGTACGCGATGCTCATCTCGCCGTATCGCCGGTTGGTCAGCGTGTGCACAATGTTCCCAATGTCCCACTCGTCATCCTGCTTGTGTTTGAGCAGTTTGATCCACATGTCCGGTATCGCCATCGACAGCCGGAAGTCAAAACCGACACCGCCTTTAGAGACGTCCATTCCCAGAAGTGGCATCCCGGACACGTCCTCGGCGATTGTGATGGCGTTGGGATAGAGCGAGTGAACAGCATCGTTGGCCTGGAGAGACTTCTAACTCCTGAGCAGTCAAAAATGAAGCGCACACACCAGCATGAGGTACACGACACCCTCGATATCCTGCCCGTCTCCAAAGTACTCGTGATAACCTCCAGAAAAGCCTGTGCCGATGCCGTGATGGACATACATCATGCTCGTCACGCCGTCGAAGCGGAAACCGTCGAACTTGTACTCCTCCATGTAGAATCGAAGGTTGCTCATCAGGAACCGAAGCACTTCGTGTGACCCGTAGTTGAAGAGCCGGCTGTCCCAGAGCTCGTGTCGACCTTTTGCGCCTCCGTGGAAATACAGGTGATCGGTGCCGTCGAATTCATTCAGCCCATCAAGGACGTTTTTGCACGCATGCGAGTGGACGATGTCCAGCAAAACCGTGAGCCCCATGCCGTGCGCGGTGTCGATGAGCTCTTTGAGCTCCTCGGGTGTGCCATAACGAGAGCTTGCGGCGAAGAAGCTAGTCACTTGGTATCCGAAAGCTAGACGGACCCCGATAAGAAACAGAAGTGGTGTTATGTGCTGGCTCACAAGCATAGTACGGATGTTCCATGATTGCCATGAGCTGGATCACGTTGTACCCCAGATTCTTGATGCGGGGAAGAACATTCTTCGTGAACTCCGCGTAGGTTCCAACCCGGCCTTCGGGGGTCGAGATGCCCACATGCGCTTCGTAGATACGCAGATCCTTCGCTTTGGCGGGACGCGCGTTCTTGAAAGCGTACTGTTCGGAGGCAGGCGGGTTCCAGAATCGCGCGTCGTAGATGGGGGAGACGTTCAAATCCTGCGTAACGCGCTTGATCCAGGCTGGCAGACGCTCTATGCGCTGGCCGGATGGAATAATCATGGAAATCTGTCGACGTGTCCGGTCAGACCGCGCTGTCATGTCAGGCACATGTATGCAGTCCACATACCTTGACCTTGGAGTCGTGAGGGATAGCACAAGCTCCACCACCTGTGGGTGGAACGGTGATCTCCCACACACCAAACTGGTCTTTTTTCATGGGGTGGGAGACTCTATTCCAGTCGTCTAGAGGCGAGTCAATGACGCGCCTAGTGAGCGCATACAGGACTGACTGAAATCTCCGATGAGGCACGCCTCGACAGCGTTGGGCGCCCACTCGCGATACACGACCTCGTTTTTGGGCCCCACGTTGAGCCCGAACTTAAGATATCCCTTGGTGAAGGCATCATATCCGCCCTCGCACTCCTCGATAGTATCTTTCCACTTCCTGAAGACGTCGTGTCGATGGACAATGGAGTTGACGTTCGGCTCGAGATATCCGTCGACTTTGAGCACCGTTTGAGGATCAAGAGGTGCGGTTGGCATCGTGGTGTTATGGGGAAGGGAGAAAGAGTGCGTCCCTAATGGAGCTTATGAACAGTGACGTCGATCGTGTCAAATCGAAGATCCGCTACGCCTATGTTCCCAATTAGTAAATCCTCGGGGTTGGAGAACTTCGATTGGATGGAGTTTATCTTGTATGCTCAACAACAAAGTGAGATTCTCCCTCTGCGATGTCTATCATTTCCGTATCTTCGGCCTCAAACGAGCCTTTCAATGTGTATGAAATAGTCTGTTTCAGAGTCAAAAGTAAGATTCTACGATGAACTGACAGGATTGATTCGCATTCTATTGAGCTGACTGCCAAGATTAACAAGGCTCTGATTGAAGAATGTCCGAAAACCGGGCAGTAAAATCATATGGAGGGTACACCCCGTAGGCTGTTTCTGTGGTAAGGTATGGGAGCACTTTGAAGAGTCTCCGGCGAATCCGAAATTCCCAGCCGCGCGGCAACTTACTCGGCTTCACTTGAGACCAAGTTGAAGATTTACGGGTACTTACGGCTTTTGGCACAGTATGGTGAATCAGTGCATACCGGGGCACAACACATCACATTCTTACGGAGAGTTTCGGTGATAGATTTTTCCCTGACTCATGCAGGATTTCAGGGCTGTTCCGATGAGCTGGTCCTGTTGTTGACGTTCAAACGTTGTCAAGTTCAACTTCGAGAACCTGATCATGAACCCTGACTACATATCACGTGATCGTGTCAGTAATGTCAATGTCTAGCACACCTGATCCTACTGTTGCCAAGCGCCGTGTTTCTTCATATTCTTGGCCCGCACACGGCCTCTAGATGGGATACGTTATTTGATCATTTGCCAAGTCAAAATCTTTCACCCATCCAAAATGTCCTGGCCAGCAGGGCCTTTGGGCCAAATGAGCCGAGTTGGCGCTGGTTCAGCCATCCTCCTCGCACTGTCCCTCGTTAGGTTCATCTATGAGCGCGCTTTGGTGCCCATGTACGCTTCCGGGCCGACCACCTACGCTCTAGACTCTACGGTCGTCGCTGCTTCGCTCCTCGCTGCCGTCCATCCTTTCGGCCACGTGTCAGCATCGAGCGTACTGCTCTACGCGAGTCTTTTGTTCTCGGTCGCGCCGTTGACGGTGTATTGGACGACATTGTGGTCTGCACGGCTGGGGTGGCCTGTGCTTGGTCCAATCGCTACACACACAGTCGCGCTGGTTCCGCTGGTGTTAGTGCTGAATGTTTTGGTCGCGGAAATCCTCGTACGTGTCCTCCTGCCGCACCCTAGTCTGATATTGACATGACCGCAGCCCTTCGGTCTCATCAGAACTGCGCTTGTGCGCCGTCTTGTTTCGGGAATAGTGTGCGTTATTGCCGCGGTGAAGCTTGCGGGCGTCTGGAGCAGAGCATCGTTTCTGGATAGTGTCTCGGAGACATACGTGGTGCGTGTGGTTGCATCTAACCTTGACTCTTCACCTTTCTCATCGCTGTGTCTAGTTCCATGGGCTAGCTGCTACGCTGCTCAATTTCTGGTTGCTCTCATACGACCCAAATCCGGCACCGTCTGCTGTCCGCCGCGGGCAAATACCACGCAAGAAAAAGCCGAGTGGAATCGCCTCGAATCCCTATCTACGAGCGTTTGTGATCGGTTTCGCAAACTACGTGTTGTGGAAGGGTCGGCATGTGCTCTCTTCGCCAGTGCTGCCGCACCCTTTGCCCGAGCCGTACTCGCATCCCAGCTTCCCTCTTCTCATCCACTCCGCGGTACAGTCAGTGACGGGCCTCATCGTGGTCGGAGAGGCTCTCCCTCCACCGGGCTATCGGGGTGGGGCGGATGCCGAGATGCATTCGCTTCGATACTTGCGAGCGTCACATTCTCTACTGGGCGGAACGTGGATGGGCGCAAAGGTGGCCACACTTGATTCCGCGCCACCTCCCACGGACTCCTTTGGCACTGCCCTAGGAGATTCGATCTATGCGACGTTCGTTCTGCAGGAGGCGGTGCGCCTGGTCAATAGCACGAAGAAGGGTGTTGCTGGGACCTGGGACCGGGCTCTCATCATGTCAGTTGCCTCGTCTAGTCTTCTACCTCCATTTCTCAGCGATCACCAGTGGCTTGGGCGCAGGAATCTCCGCCAGTGGATTCCGCCGACTGGGAATTGAGACTACTATTGTCGAGATCGACCCGGCCGTTTATGACGCTGCGCGGCTGTACTTTGGGCTCCCGGAACATGATTCTGAGAATCTGTTCCTCGAGGACGCAAGGCGGTGGGTCTTCCGAAAACAGGCCAGCATCGAGGCTAGAAATGAAGAGAATGTCTTTGATATTATCGTGCACGATTGCTTCTCTGGTAAGAAAGACTGATTGCAGTTGAGATGTGACTCACGATTCAGCCAGGTGGTGGCGTTCCCGAACACATCTTCACGCTGGAGTTCTGGAATGCACTCAGAACTACGTTGCATCCGGAAGGTGTTCTGGTAGTGGTGAGTGGGTGCATCAGCTGTTCCCAGCCTTGATCCAAACAATGCCAACAGAACATCGCTGGGACAGTCACATCCGAAGCAACTCGTTTAGTCTCACAGACTTTGCTCAAAAGCTTCGGACATTGCCGAGCATTCCATGACAGCCCCGAGTCATTGAAAATCGAGCAATACGAAACTGAGTTGATGAACTTTGTGCGTTGTTTCGAGCAGTTGCAAGGCGTCGACTAATGCAGTCTGAAGGTGTTCTTCTGCAGTCCTCTGCGACCGCTCACCTTCCGTCCCGCTCGAAAATCGGACTTCCTTCATTCATGGCTGCGAGAAAGCATGCTCTCGTCCTTGCTAGAGCGAGAGGTCGCTTATGAGCTGCTTACTGGGGAGCTGGACGATGAAAACTATGTACTTACCGACGAACACAATCCACTAGGGAAATTACAAGACGCCCAGGGACATCATCATTGGCAACGTAAGTCTTGTGGACTGTTAAGACTGACTGATGACTGATGTTCCCTACTAGTGATGCGGCAGGTTCTTCCGGATGTATTTTGGGAAACTTATTGAACGGACTTGTAAATCATGGACTACTTGCAGATTCCCAACTGGGAATGCTACCAACAAAGTGATAATAGCTTGATTTTGAGTAACTGGTGTCAAAGATTTACAAACCCCATCAACCCCCAAACTAACCATACCGACGTCCTTCAACGTCTTCTGCGAACCAGTCGTCTGTTTCCCGTGTTCTCTCAGCCGTCGCTATATTGACGATCACAGATTTGCTCTGGGAATCTGCAGGGGGATGGTATCATTCACGGAAAGATGATTCCAAGACTTACACGATTCAAATGCCTCGACTCCATTCTCTCGGCCGATCCCGCTCTCTTTCATCCCACCCCTGACAAACTTATTCCAAGACGATTTAAGGTCAGAGAACGCCGCTTACCAAGGACTCGAAGGATCATTGCGATGGGCGGTATTGACCCAACACAGCCCGGCTTCGATTTTGTTGGCAACTCGATGCGCACGAGACAGGTTCTGTGTCCAAAGACTTGCACCCAAGCCATATTTACAGTCGTTGGCCAATTTCACCGCATCCTGTTCCGACTGCGTGCAGGTTTGAGCCATCTTGTCAAGACCTTCGCAGTCCGCAGACATACCGAGAACTTGACTGCGACAACCACAGGCCCAAAAATCTCCTCTTGCCATAAAAGATTGGAGGTGTCAATGTTGGCGATGATAGTCGGGGGATAAAAGGAGCCTTGACTAAAGTCGAAGCCATCGAGAGCCGATGCACCAGACATTCGTTGGCCCCCGGTCAAAACGTCTCCTTGGGTCGGTTGATCGAGCATAGCCTGGATTCGAGCGAGATGCCGCTCAGAGATCACAGTCCCCATTGTGGATTTGGGATTGAGCGCTGTGATATATCAGTATCGGAAGGATAGCCGGAAGGGGCGACGTACGGTTGCCCATCCGTTTACGAATACTTTCAGCCTTATCGACGAACAAGGGCATGAATGTGTCCCATATCGATTCATGGACAATCAGGCGCGTTCCGGACACGCAGGTCTGACCGGAAGCCACGAATGCCGCGAATGCCGCTCCGTTTACTGCCGATGGGATGTCGGCGTCTTTGAACACGACCATCGGCGCCTTTCCACCAAGCTCTGCGGTGAAGGAAGCAAGATTCCTCCCAACTATACCACCAAGTATCCGTCCGGTATGTGTTCCTGCCTGACCGGCTTACAGCCTGATAGATGACTGGAGATATCAGGACCCACTGTAACATCAACCTTGCGAACCAAAGGATTTTCCGACAATGATTGTGCGGTGCTCCCATATCCAGGCAAGACTGAAAGAACACCGTCAGGCACTGCAGGGTGAGACGTTGAGATAAGTTGACGCAGATGTCATCTTTTGACTCCTTACGGCCGACACTTTCTGCTAGATGAGCGAACTCCAACACAGATATGGGAGCGAGCTGGAGACATTCATAACATCGCCCAGGCATAGGATTGGTCCACTCACTTCAGAAGGCTTCACGATGACAGAGTTTCCTGGGTAAAGTTGAGAAGCCAGATCAATGCCGAAGAGCAATGAGTACCTGCCGCAAGTGCTGGCGCAATCTTCTTGACAGCAATGAGTAGTGGATGATTGAAAGGCTGGGGCATTCAGTTCCCAGACGGACACCGGACATGCAGTACTGACAGTGATTTGGGCCACCACTCCCAAAGGGACGCGCTGTACATAGTTGAGCAACGGCCCTTGAGTCGGAGCCACAAAGGCTTGCTGAGTCCGTAGTAGAGCCGCGTAGTAGTCACTGAGAAGCCACACGATCTTTACTTATCTGTCCAAGATACGATGCACATGGCCACGCACATCCATTCAGGTAGGCGGCCCAGCTGTGCTTTCATCTCCCGAAGGGCACGACCCGTCTGTCTGGTCTCGATCTCTGCAAATTCGCCTATTCGTTCTTCCAGTGCTCGTGCTAATCGTGATAGCGTTTTAGATCGTTGTAGGGCTGGTGCCCTGGACCAGATGCCAGATTGGAACACGGAGTGTGCACTGGCCACAGTTTCCTTGACATCCGCATCCGAAGCGGCCTCAACTCTTACAGTGCTTTTCAGTGGCGAGCCTCTGGAGAAGTCGACTACGCACATACAAAGTGGCGTCCCATCCGCCGGGTTTGTCACCAGAATCTCTTCGCGAGACTGTGTCAAGGAGGGAAGAGAACTCGGAAGAAAAGGGGGTATCTGGCTTTATGAAGCCAACGGCAGGAGGCAGAGGGACGGAACGCGCATTTCGCTTGAGCAAGCATGGTTCCTGTCAACAATTCCAAGCCTCTGCCTGCCGGGACCAGGACCGGCAATCAGCGCGCCTGAGACGCGACGCGTTCCTCACGTGGTACTAGGCAAACATTGACCAACACAAACCCGGGCACGATTACAACTTGGACTCCGCTTTTGCTTTTTGCCACCACTGCCTATCAGCTTGAGCTGTCTCTTAACGTAAACACTCTCTCGCGTCTTTCGAGGCCCTCTACTCATCGTCGCCTCAGATGAGCCCTGAAGCCGTACCGCTCAGGCGCTCTTCCCGCGCTCCCCCCTCCAAGTCTGGGCCCGCACCTAAACCGCCTGCGCCCAAAGCGGCCGCGAAACCACCATCCAAGGTCAAGCCCGCGCCAAAGGCTACCAAAAAGCGCGCAGCATCTCCCGAGCGAGCGCCATCCCCGCCGCCAAAACGTTCCAAGAAGGCCACGAGTCCAGAGAACATCGATCCGGCAGAGCCCGTGGCCCACGCTGCAGACAAGAAGAGCAAGAAGAAGGAGATCACTGTTATACCGCAGTCAAAGCCGTATTTCAATGGTCTCCCGACCCCTCCTGAGAAGAAACGACCAGGGCTGCAGGTCTTTGCGTGGGGCGCTGGCAACTTTGGGCAGTTTGGGATGGGACCAGATTTCCTCGGTGAATTTGATAAGCCGAAGAAACATGCTTGGGTCGCAGAACAGATTGAGGAGGGGGCATTCGGTCCAGATAAGGCTGGCATCGAGACCGTGGCTGCTGGTGGAATGCACACTGTTTTCATTGACGAGAAGGGAACTGTAAGTCCCTTCCCCAGGCTACCTGTTCTAACGCTCATGGCCTCGAGTAGGTATGGACATGCGGCGTCAACGATGATGCTGCTCTTGGGCGAGTCACAGAAGGTGTCTCGGACCCCGAAGGCACATTGACGAGCATCCCGCACCCCATCGAGTCATTGGTGAAGGAAAACTTCCGTGCCGTCCAGGTTGCGACTGGGGACAGTATATGTGTAGCGCTCGACACCAACGGTGACATAAGACTGTGGGGCTCTTTCCGAGTAAGTACAATCTCGTGCTCGGATCCATCTCAGAAACTCATCTAGTGTTCAGGCAGATGAGGGCTCGCTCGGCTTCTCGGAGTCGGCCCGACATCAATTTGTTCCTGTTCCAGTCAGCATGGATCTCATTCATAAGCCCGGGGACTACGAGAAATTTTCCGCTGTTGCAACAGGGGCAAACCACGTTCTCGCGCTGACTACACATGGCCATATTTTCTCATGGGGATCCGGCCAGCAATCACAGCTCGGACGCAAGGTCCTCGAGCGCCATCAGATGAAGGGTACCAACCCACAGCGGGTTATTCTTGGCACTCGTTCCCTCCGGGCCGTTGTGATCGGGGCTGGCATCTACCATTCGTTCGCTGTTGACGAGAAGGGGACCGTCTGGGGCTGGGGATTGAACAGCCTGGGCCAAGCCGGTACCGGTCTGGACGGCCCGGAAGACGAAACGGTTCCTCTCCCGAAGCGAGTCATCGGTTTGAGCAAGGAAGAGCTCGACGGAGCAACTGTCGTTCAAATTAGCGGTGGAAACCACCACACCCTATTCCTCACGTCGGATGGCAAGGTCTACGCCTGTGGCCGTGCTAACAGCTCTCAGCTTGGGCTGGCACCTGACCATCCAGCTTGGGAAGGCGACCCGAAGAAAGAGTTCATCTCCGAACCGGCCTTGATCGCCTTCCCAGACGACGACGAGGATGAGGAGGATCCTGTCGTGTATGTTGCCGCTGGCTTGCACAGCAATATGGCAATCACCAAAGCCGGCGCATTGTTCTGTTGGGGACAGGGAGTTCAGGGCGAGTTGGGTGTTCCCGATCTGGAAGTGCCCACTCCAAAGATGATTGTCCGTCGGGAAGGAGGCTCTTGGACGGCCGAGAAGGTGTCCTGCGGTGGCCAACATACGATGGGTCTCTTCCGCAGCAAGAAGTAGATTCGAAATGCCTCGATTCCTATGATCACATGCTTAGTTTTGTAGTTATCTCGCGACCCATGTGCATTCTATCTATTCTATACGTACATATACGCAACCCATGCATCTTTCTCCTGTGATCGGTTTCGTAAACTCGCGACACATGACTGCTGCAGGTCTGAATTCTTCCTCTGTCCTTTCGGATTTTATTTTCGGAATATCTGTGGATTGTATGACTTCTCAAGAATACTGAGGACTGAGTAAACATCGATTCCTATTCCAGGTTGTTTGAAGTTTGTTCTAAATTCTGGCAGTCGGCACGGGAAGACAGGTGGCGGTGCACGGTGATTGCCGACCAAACTTTTCAAATTCCAGACTTCCCAAGGTTTCCCTTCCTGTCCAACCTCCTACAGAGTCAAGACCATGGCAAAGGTCGTCATTCTCTCGCGTACGCACGACGCCGTACATGGGCATTCCGAAAAGAGCGAGTTCCTGCCCACCGCGGAAGACCTCAACCCAGTTGTAGAAAGCGCGGAATTCGCATATCGTGTATGTGGACCGTGTCTCGCAACAGACCTTTCTATACTGAACCCTTATTGATCAGAAAACTCACGTCGTCCTGATCAATGAGAACGGAGTCAAATTCGCCGCCAGACACGTATGTGAACGTCTCCGCTCCCAATAGTCCAATTTTGCAAGACAATCAAGCGTGGCCGTTATTAGATTCACGACAAAATGCGCAGCGAGTCGTACACACCACGCACCTGGCGCACGCACCCACTACACATCTGTCCTCCCGAGCCGTACTCCTCGTCGGACCCGCAAACCGCCGCGTGTCTGAACTGGATATTCCTGATCTCATCGCTGAACTTTAGTTTCTGGTCGGAGCGCGAGGGACATGCGGATCGCTACGGGGTTGCTTGGAGGGAGAGCTGGGCCCCTGATGCCCCGGAGAAGGTGTGGACTGGGTACTGGAGTCTCGTCGCCGCTCTGAATCGAGGTGGGAGCCCCAGTAATTACGTGCGTTCGTTCATACTGATTGCGACTATGCAGCGCTTCGAGACGACGAGATTCCGATCACAGATCCAGCATTTTATTCTTCAGCGACGCTGTGTCCGGATGCATTGATTGAGCATGTGTTTCGGCCGGCGGAGGGTTGCAGTGAAAGTGTACCGCTGTTGGCCCACCGGATCAGAATCATGAGAGAAGTAGGATCCATTCTCTGTCGAGTAAGTTTCTAGTCCTGCAGCCTGGGAGTCGCTCATGACAAGTTCGACTAGGAATTTGGAGGTTCCTTCCAGGGCTTCTTGGATGCATTCCAGAGTGAATACGGCGTCCAAGGAACAGCTCTTCAATTGGTCAAGAAAGTGGTGGAAACTTTCCCCTCATTCCGAGACGAGGTTCAATTCCAAAGCAGAAAAGGTGAGAGGGAGAGGAACAGGAGTTTCGGTGACATCGCTCAAGGGAACCTTGTCAGTCTGTTTATGGAAACGTGCTCAGATTCTGGTGGCAGAGATCTGGGCCGCATTCTATCCTGCGTCAAACACTCCACATCCGCTTTTCCCGGGACGTGTCGGTCCGGCCATCCACAAGTTGACCATGTTTGCGGATTATCGTGTGCCACAGATCCTGCATCATCTGAAGATATTGTCCTATCCGCCGGCGCTTGTCGAGCTGTTGAACACCGGAGCCATTCTTGCTCCGGGTTGTGCCGAGGAGTTGAGCTTGCGAGCAGCGAGCATCGTTGCAGTTGAGCGAGTGCGGGCTGAGATGACTTCGCTAGCAAGAGATGAAGTTAGCAGTGTGCTGATCGACTTTTATTTGTGGGATCTTGCGAAGAAGATCGAACGCGGCGAAGAACACATCGAAGGGCTGGAGACGACGCAGGAGATGGTTCCTATCCACAGGACTCGGAGCATTTGGTACTAATTCAACACTAATCGTGTACTGATACATACAAATAGAGGTTACAACGCATGAAAGCTTTTCGAGTCGTCATCGGGTGATGAGGGAACTGAGAAATTGTCCCGCGCTGCCATTCCTCGTCCATCCTCTGACCATGGGTCGGTGGTCAGACGGACAGGGATCATGTGGCGGATGCCCACGAACGCCGCTTTCGTCACATCGGGCGGTGTGACGGTGAACAGCAAGCAGTCCTTCACGTCATAAATATGTATGTCAAATGAACTGGCAGCATCACATACCACGACAGACAGCCGGCCGATGTTGAAGCCCGTCACTTTGACTGGATCGAGCTCGAGTGTGCCAGAGAAAGACATCCATGTCGGGCCGTCACTGATGTGCTCAAAGACACCTTCCCCGATCTGGTCCACGCGCCAGATCTCAGTCATGGAACGCCCGGTATTCGTCGCACGGACATCAACTGTGGACTGCCGCATCATTTGGAGCCTGGTCGTAGCTCCCGTCCTGCCGGCCACTGGCGCATACGGGAGGAACGTGGCAAGCGAGAACGCATTCCCAGCTTCGAATGTCGCGTAGAATGGAATGGTCTGAGTCGAACAGAAGATGCGGGATGCTGAAATCGAGTTCTAGGCTGGGACGCGGTGGGTGGCAAAGGCAAGTAATTACCTGGAAGATACAACTTGACGTTGATGTTTTGAGCTCCCGTACGATTGTTAGCCTTCACCATGTAATTGTAAACTTTCCAGCCGGGTGCCTCGATGAATCCGGTAGCAACGTGCTGCATAGGTGACGGAAGCGCGACGCCGGGGCGTGTTCGCGGATAGTAGATGAACGGTGTCGACACCGTCGTGTTGCCAATATTGATGCCCAGTTTCTTGGACTTTACAAGCGGAACAATATTCGGCAGTGCACGGGGTTTGTTGATGACGGCGCTAACCGAATACTACGCCGCGGGTAAGATAAGGAAACTCAAGAGTCTAGAGAATGAAAATAAAGCGTGCCTCGATGTCGGCATAGAAGCCGGGTAGACCCTTGAGTTTGATTGAGTGTGAGGGTGGAAGAGGCTGAGCGCGTGCTGAGAATCATAGACAGTACTAGCCGGTCAAGCGCACGCACGAAAGTTTGACCGCTTAGTCCGAACGTCGCAGGAAGCTTTAGTGAGAACTGCAGAGACGACGGGCAAGTCGGGTTGCGCTCGTCTCTGATCCATAACAGCGTCGTATCAAGACATATGGTCGTATCCGCACGACCACCCTCACCCATCTCACGCAGGCTCAGCCGGCCTTCGACCTAGTACGTGTGAACAGGGCCCTGGCACGCCGAACATGCCCGACGGATGCGCACCCTGACTTCCACGGTGGATATATGTTCGGTTTTGCTCAACTCGACAGTCCCTTCGACGTTCCCTCCATTCCCATACACGGGAAGCTCTGCTCCGTCCTTTTGGGCAGTCAAGCGGAGTCGAGCATCCCCACTTTTCGAAGACTTGATGAAGGCGCCTGTGGGCGCTGAGACTCGGCGGTGGTTTAGAGCTAGGCGTTGCTCGTAGACTCCAGGCTCTACGGAGTATGACGGGGTGCGGCTTGACACGGAATGCAAGGGGGAGGTGTAAGAGGGCAGAGGAAGCCCAGCAGTGGCAGACATGTGGGGGCACCACAGCGTGAGTGGGTCTTACATATATACGATATGCACATTGATTGATAATATTAGGGTCAACGCGCATCCGGCATTCGAAGAGTCCGAATCCGCAAACTCTCATGTCGCTCGATGGCATCCGAATTGCATCCCCGAATCTTTGATTGATGGTCGTACTGCAGCTGCAGGGAGTGTTCAGGTACGGCCTCGAATAGCTGGGCAAAGAAACTCGGGGATTTCACAGGGGCTTGACCCAATGACTGGTGTATTTGGTTTTGACAGAAGATAACGCTGACAGTAACTTAGAAACAGCGTATCAGCGATTCGGTTTATCGATTGAAGATTGAGACACGTGGGCACATCACATGACCGCGACGCTCCTATCTGAGAGCCAGTTGCTCAGCAGATCGACCCGGTGGTAAACAACTCTCAAGGCACAAGTTACATAGTCTGGCTAGAACTTATTTTCAATTTCCCATTTGAATCAGACCGCCCATGCTAGAAGGCCGATTACACCCACAGAATACCCGTTGATTCAATGCCAAGACGCTCAGCTGTAAGTGGCCGCCAGCCTTCCCACGATGTACTTCTCCGTGTTCACGGGTTCAAATTTGGGAGTTCCGCAGTTGGGCAGGCACGCGATTTCAGCGGAAAAGTTGGGGTTGCAGAAAAACGCGATCGACTGGCGCGCGGGAGTAATCACTTCCCCAGCATTGATGACGGTAGCAGGCGGTGCCACGACACGGTGGAGAGTGGACCGCAGAGTGTTGTTGCTCCAACGAGCCAGGAGGTCTCCGACATTGATGACGATGGTGTCCGGCTGCGCAGTGGTTCCTTCAGTTATGGATCTCAGGCGGGGCACGGAATCTTACAATGGGTGCAGCAGGAACGAAAAGGCCCGTGTGTGGGTTCTGGGCCTGCAGTCCGCCCACCTTGAGAGCAAACGGGTCAGTCCGGCATCGTGATCAGCAGACAAAGACGCCGACCGCATCCTGGAATAAGAGGGTCAAGGTCCCATAATCTGTGTTCGGCGTTCATCTTAGCGGGACAACATGATGAAGCAACCAACCTGTGTGAGCACCCGCTCTTGCCGTTCCTTCAGTCTCCAGCAGCGAGCGCTTCACCGGGGGATACGACAGCAGCCGGAGATTGTGACACTGCTCCTGGATCTTGTCGTCGAACCATCCCTCCTCCATGTCTAGGCCGACAGCAATGGAGCGCATCACATGGGTATGCAGCTCGTGGCACTTCTGAAAGAAATCCAGCATTGTCGGTTTGAAGGTCGGTGCGTCGCTGCGTTGAGGCCATTGGTTTTTCCACGCAGAGTCCCAGTCCCTCCCGATCTCCATCGTCTCCTTGTAGTCAGGCGCATTAGCGCGTAAAGCTGCGATCTCCGCCGGATCCGTGGAATTGGTTACACGCTCGCGACCGAATTTGACGTAACCTCGGTTGGACCGTGGGTCCTCCCAGGCAAGAGTGTCCTGCAAGCGTCTGGCTGTCAACTCTGGTGGGTTTTATGACGCGCCCGTACCTTGACCTCATTCGGCAGGCGAAAGAACTGTGCGCTCTAGATACACAAGCTGTGAATTTATGACGCTAAGCCAACGATCTGATGCGCACCTGGGTGAATGCGTTCTGGATGACAGCTGGATGAAGAGCGCTCAAGGGTGTGATTCTATTGCTTAGCTGATTCAAACGCACCAGAAGAGATTCCATGCCCACGCAAGTAAATGAATCCGCTCTCCTTAAACCCAGAGACGATCTGGTTCGCAGCGGCCTTCTTCTCCGAGGGCGATCCTGCCCGGAATTTCGAGAAATCGACCAATGGAATGCGGAACGCAGGCGCTTCGGAGGCGAATCGGCGGGCACTCCCTTGCAGGCGAATGAACACGCTAGCGCGGAGTGAGATCATGGTTGCGCGAGAGAAAGGTAGATAAGCAGCCCATGTGTCGGTTGGTTGACGCCAAGTGTGAATGATAGATACGTCAACAGGCTGATCGCGCCACGCTTCGACTCGAGTGTCGGCTCAACTTGTTGGCCTATTACTCTGGACTTCTTCCAAGCGAAAAGCGTAGATAGTTCATGTCTAGAAATACAGCCGGATCACGGTCTATGTACGAGCATAAGCCAGTGCGGAAGGCGAGCGCAAGCGCCTGAATAAGGCCATAAGAGTCTTCCCACCCTCTGGTCCCCATCTAAACATACAAGTCAGCAGATTAAAGGCAAGGGAAGAGACCAGGACGCACTCTCCAGCAGATATCTCACGACAACACTGCTCGAACTCCTCAGACAAAGAAACTTCTTCCCACTTATCCACGACGTAATCTTGAACAAGAGAATGCAACTCGTCCCAGACTGAGGTGGCTAATAGAAGGCCAAAGGACGACGAAGGGGTAATGGTAGACATCATGTGATCGAGAGCTAAAGCACCCAACGCAGGCATCTCGTATCGATGAGCAAGCTGGTACACAGAGAGTGCCGAGGCAGAAGGCGGTGCAGCAGTTGGGTGCGCATGTGGATCCCCGGTTGTGACGCTCAGAGACTGATGAGACCGCACGTTCCGTGGAGATATTGGATAATGCCCAGCAGCAGGAAATCCACCAGGACTTCCGGTTGCCACGGCTATCGGTTTTGATCGTGTGATACCGCCTGAGGAAGTGAGACCCATGTTTGGGCCTGGCGGCTGAGTTATCCGTCGGGAAGAACTTGAAGGGTTCTGGCGAGAAGAGCTAGCAGAATTAGAAATCACTTTTGGTGCGCTTTTCGGGGCCTGAGTTGATGAGCGGGACGTGGATGCAGGCTCCGGGACCAGGGCAGCTTTGCCTTTTCCATGAGACGGGGAAATGGGTTCTTGAATGACATCATCCGCGCTCGTAGCGCTTCTGGCATCTCCAACAGTGCTCTCGCCGTCGCCCGACACCTTACGGAAGGTCTTCCAGTCCCAGTCCCCTCCACGAGAACTGAGCCACTTGGCACTCCATCCTGCTCCGATGCCTTCTACAGCCAGTCTAGGATCATCGTGTTCCTTGAACGAGAGCCAATTGGCGTAGCAATACTTGAGCAGCCAATACATCTAAGGGCCGTTGAGCAAATAGTATGGGCGTTCCAACATGAGCGCACCGTTTCAAAGTCAGCCTCTTCTACGACGATAGTGTACAGCTTCCTATCACCAGTGATGCCTTTTGTTTCTGCAAATGAAGACGCCAACATAGTTCCAAAGTATTCTGAACGCCGGCTCAGAATATCTGTCTGATTGTCAACAGAGACCGTGGCGCTGGAGCAGTGCGCACCTGAATGAGCATATATGATGCGCTTGCGCGCAGTCGTCTGAGGTGAGAACAGGGATTGAGAGGATGAGGGACGAGGATTTGAAGGAGGCGTGCGATTCTCTGAGATCGGTGTCGAAGGAATGTCGGAATCGAGGGCCATTCGTTCCAGACATACAAAGCGAACATCCCCCGTGTCTGTCCGCGAGGTGAGCGGCCTGTCTGGTCAAAAAGAGAGGGAGACGAACTAGCGTTATCCAAAGATGACTCGATGCCGTCGAGAAGATCTCGTGGTACGTAGTATGCGGTCGGCTGTGAGGGAAAGAAAGGTCCGATCGGAGAGTGTATTTGAACGCATATCGTGAAGGCATCCGTTCTCTGAATCCTGTCATTCTCGAGAAGGGCTGACAATGGCGGAAGAATGCAGTCTGAAAACGAGGATGAGTCCCAGTATGCATTTGTGCATCTGAATTGGTCCTCACCCCAAACTTCTGATTCACGTCGGAATATCCATTCATGCTGCCAAAAGTCCCAGACCCATTCGACACGCACACCGACTCGATCGTCCTGTGACTTGATGGCCACCATGATGCTGGCGTTCATCTCGTAGTTGTGCGCAAAGTCTCTCAGGGAAGTGATATACAACGACAGAGATGAATGCTTGTTCTCATGCTCAGCAGGTTGAATGTGAGCTCGATTGAAGGGTCAGTACAGAGGTCAGAGTGCTAAAATTCAACATACAGATTTCCAATTTGAACTCGCTCTCTCCGATCAAAGGCGCATTCTTGAGGATATCAAAACTGTCCGGGCCAACACTGGAACTAGCGTCATCTTCGACCACCTCAGGCTCTACGCCTTCCAGAAATTCCCGGAGCTGGTTGACGTACTGTAAGTCTCGGCAATAAACAAGGGACTGGGCGCACCTTGTGAACGTCTCGGACAACCCATTCGAAACCCTGAGCACTGCGTCAAAGACGCGCGACAAACACTCGACCAAACTACAAACCAAGAAAGTCCACTGTCGAGTAGATTCATCCTGTACTGTCCCAAATCCTACCGCAGAACCGATGTCACGTTGCTGACTCTGCCTCATGGTGGATTGTGATTGCCACGAGCCCCCGCCCGAATAAGACGTCCCTGATTGGCTCGAGCCCGGTCGGCCCTCCCACGGCGTTTGAAGATTAGAGCTTGAGGAAACTGCTGACAGCGAACTCGACTGTCGGCGCGAGTAGCTGGGATGAAGCAGCTGTTAAGTAAGGGGGGCCGGCATGCGGACAGTTCGAAGCTTACCGAGACTGCCACGGCCAGGCAGGCTTGTCAAATGAATTCGCGTCGCTGCGGCCCGGAGAGGAAGATAATGGGGACGCCGTGCGAGCTAAATCAGACATGGACGTGGTATTCAACTCAAGCGCGGGCAAAGCATATGTGGGAATATATCTGTCATTGTGGTCCACGCCGGGACTTGCCGAATTGTCCTTTCATATGAGACTCTAAAACTTGTCCCAGCGCATAACTTGAAATTGGGGCGGTAAGATTCTTCTGTACGTATTCCTGCCTTTTGTTTCATCTGAGGATGGCAGAACGCGTTTATACTCAAGGGAAGCGAGGAGGATGATCATGGTTGCTCCATGTAATTGACAATTGACCACAAAAGAGTGCTCACGATCCCCAAAGCTGTGGCCAGCGGTACACGATAATAAACGCGTTTGAACTATATTAATGACGAGGTGATGAGGCCTGAAGACACCGGTCTCACAATTACCTCGATTTCGCAGCAGAATCCCAATCTTGTACTATGAGGTGAGTAGATCATAGTGCCTGGTGCCTCACAGTGGACAACATTGATGATGGGTTTATATTTTACCAATCCCTTGGAAACATGACCTGGTCTCCCGGTCAACGTAATATCCGCGCTTGCCTAATTGGGACCGCTGGTGGTAGTTGTCACCAGTTTGGTCGTGAGAAACTCCTCAACAACGTGCTGCCAGGGCGTTTATGTGGTAGCCCTTCTTTTTCTCCCTACACTCGTTCTCGGATGCGCTGTGTGGCGGCTCACAGTCTAGATGACCACTCGCCGGCCCCCTTTGGCCCACAGACCCCGTCCGCCTTCTCAAATCTACATTGGCAACAGCCCAAATCTCGCTGTCTCAACACCGCCGGATATCCCAGATCTTCCGGAACCTCCCAGCCCGAGCTCGAGCACCAGCAGCCTTTCCGGACTTCCCTCACCACCTGCGACCAACTCGACGGGGAGTGGTAGCACTGGCGATCCAGGGAGCATCGCCATTCGGGCTGGCTCGTCGCCGTCATTATCTTCGAATATGCTCAATGGCTCGAATCTCAAGGCCTTCCACGCTGCATTCCAACACAACCACAACGACCAGGCCCCTCATAGGCTACACTACGAGGAGCCAGATGACATCGACAACGACATCGACGATGATGGGGAGGACAACACGGCACGCTTGGACAAACGCCGACATAGTGCTAGCGAGAACGTCTTGGCGCTACAGCGGGTGAAAAGCTTGACCCAGCGAAATAAAATAGTGCGTAGTTGTTACGCTCATGGCAAGGTCTTCACTCTAACGACTCTTCCTTCTATTTTTCTTTTCATCTCGATTCTTACTTCGGCGGCCCATCCCCCTTTCCTCACCCCGCCGTCTCATTTCCTTTCATTGTGTCTCCGATCACTCTCCAACTCTGACCTTTGAACGCTCGTGATCATTTCTTTTGTTCATGACGTGTGTCTCGGTCGGCTTTGTCCTTCCTCCTGCTCGCCATCGCTGCTCCTGCCACCGGTCTACGATTTCGCTCTGATTTCCTTCCGGCTCCTCTTATCGAATCCTCTCGATATATGCTGCCGTCACGATGTGCTTTGTCTCTCTGTGAACCTTTTAACTCGTGACTCAGGCACTTGACAAACTCTCTTCGTTCTCCCGACTTAGCACCCCATCCCCCACTGCACGATCTGCGAATTCCACACGATCACCTTTGCCACCCTCCTTACATGCGTCATCCTCTACATCTGGGTCCGGATCAGGCTCTGGATCTCATTACGCATCATCCTCATCGCACTCTTCCTCGTCCCATTCTTCATCTAACAGACCTCCTATTCGGCGCTCTCGCACCCAGGATCCCCACCAATCTGGGTCGGAAACCGAACGCGACGACCTTCCGACAAACTCGCCTCACCGGCCCACTACGCCTCTTGTGCAGCGACAACGACTGATATCTGCTCCCGTCTCGCCTAGCAAGCAGATGGCAGCATCCTCATCCTCTGCTTCTAACACGCGCTCGCCGCGACGCACTACCCGAGCCTCGAATTTATCTTTTAGTAGCAGAGCGCCCGTTGTCGATGACGATTCCGGTGGCCCCAGCTCACCGGAGGATACGACCCGAGCCGCACTGGCTGCTGTCGCCAGCGCGCGTCGTAGCCCTGGTGGCACTGCACGTTACACCGGAACCCGGATCAGTCCAACGCTGGGGGCTGGCAAACGGAGGCAACCTCTTCCACGAGAATGGGGCAACGGACGAGTGAGTAGTCGCTTTGCGGTTCAGACTAGATGTTGATGCTGCCGACTAGTTTTCTGCAGAACCGCCCTTGTCACCCCCACAACCTGACCGATCGCCAAGCAAACGTCATTCTCTGGCTGAATCGATTCCCTCCACTCGACATGCACATAGCAGCTCGACGTCTTCAACATCAACCATCGGAACGAATCTGAACGGACGACCGTCGACTGTGCGTGACCTGACGAGGAAGCATCAGACACGATGGCTGAGCGAGGACATGGGCTCGAGTCCTGTGACTGCTAATGGGGAGGGTCGAGAGCGAAGACAAAGTCTTAGATCGGGCAGTGCAGAGAGTGCACTCGGTGGTGCAGGCCGGCTGGTTGGCGAGGGATTGAGGGCAGCTGGACTAGCTGGACGAGGAGATGTGTTCTCTGAGCGGGACAGAATGACACCAGCGAGAGCCGAAGCGCCCAGAAGGAGCGGGTCCCATGTTCGTGCTGCAACATCCATGGCGGATTACGATACGCTGCGGCGAGAGGAATCCGCCCTGCGAACATATCGTAACAGTGCATATTCTTCCGACGGCCCTGGCCGGTCAGGGAGTGCTCTGGATCGACATCGGGACATTTCGGTCGAGCGAGAACAACAAGAACGCGACCGGCAAAGAACAGCACCGAGTCCGAGTCCATACGGAAGCATCCGACGACATGGTGGATCGGGTAGCGGCAGCGCTGGCAATCCCGAGCATGCAAGATTGATGAGCGACAGTCTGGCTATGTTCGAGGGTCATTTGTCGCGTGTAGCAGCTGGTAGTTCGGCGACCGATCTCGCAAGGAGTGCTCAGATAGTGGTCAGTGCTGCTGAACGACTGAATGGGATTCTACGAGCGGGTACTGCCAGAGCCCTGGAAGCGCAGATCGATGCCGAGGTCAGCGACGCCGAGACTGCTGAACTCGCAGAGGTTTGGCGGCGAGTCGGAGGCGAGTATCGGGACGGATTACGTATCAGCGACGAGCTTGTGCGAGCCGTGACTGGATTCTTGCTGGGTGTCGGACGGGTTGTTCGCGAGTTTGGTGAAAGTCGTGCCTCAGACGAAGGTAGGGGCGGCTCAAGTCACGGCAGTGCCAGTCCGGACGCTGGAAGACGAAGTTCCCAATCGAGACGAAGCTGGGACGCGAAGGAAGGTCGAGAAAGCTCTCTAGCGATGCGGCCGATACATGGATCTGCGATGGCCCCGCCAGCTCGCAACCCGACCCCGAGTTCCCGACGGTTGCTAACCCCTCGCGAGCAGCGGGAGCTGAAAGCAAACGGGTTGGTACCCTCTGACTCGCAAACAACAGTGCAACAGGTTGATTACGAACCCTCACCGACCCCAGCATCACGCAAGCAGAATGACGTCAATCGCACAGCGCCTCTTCCTCCCATTGCGATCCCCAAGCCATTGCCTAATCTGCCATCTGAATCTCCCACCCTCCGGAGACCACAGACAACTGTCGATAAGCCTACTGCGTCTTCGGCACAACGCCGGCGTACGATCACCAGTTCCACCGTGCGGGCTGGGGGTTCTGGTCTACTCCCCTCAATGACGACACCAACTACTGCATTGACCCCGCACACCGTTTCGAATAGTCCCACGGCCTTTCCCTCACTAGTCCGGAACGATTCTGATCGATCAACCCGCTCCAGAGGCAACACAGTCACGTTCTCACGCCCATCGACCGTTGCACTTGCTGGTCTACAAATGCAGCATGACCGCGAGCGTGAGCGCACGCTGTCCAATTCAGATGGCCAGGACGAAGCGATCAAGGCTGCGTTGGCTGCGAGCGAGCGAGAGAGTCGGTACCGATCCATCCGGCCGAGAATGTCTCTTGATGGTGGAGAAGACCGGTCGACAAGCGGACCTCAGAAGCGGGAGAGGAGGAGAACGGTCACCGATATTTGGCCGCAGTCTGGATCATCATAGTGTAATGTAAGTCTTGCGTTGCCTGGTCGTCCCTACTCTGAATCCTCCAGAAGTTCGCATTCTTCCCCTTGTCTTCCGCTCGTCGCCAACACCATCGCGAACTGTCCACTGTCCATTCATCCATAATTTCTTGTAACAGCTTTGTCTTTGTTCAGTATCTTCCTTTCTTCTTGTCACGGGCTTACACGCTGGGCATGCAAGCACAGGCTTGCTGCAGAATTCGACTCTACCTAGCCATGATTCCGCTATAGTATGTACTGTAGCTATAAAATAATGATACGCGGAAAGTATGCCAGGATGATCGCACCCTGTCACGAATATTTGTCGGTAGAATCGAACTAACGTCTATTAATGGTTTCGGCCGACTGGGATGAGGACTTCACCTTGCACCACCCGCGCGATCTGCTACGCATATGTGCTCATTACTGGGTTTATCTTCATGAGTGATCCAAGACGGAAGATTTACACGTGATCGACTCTCCGGTCTCTCAACGCCTAATTTTCTATTTCTCTCTCCTCGGGTCAAATAGAGACAGAGGCATCTGGAATTCGCCTCCCTCACTCTCTACCTGTCGCGGACTCTAGAAGGGGAATCACCCGTACGATCAGCTGCAGTCTCTAGATTGTGACGCGTTGGCATTGCTCCGGGCGATCCAAGCGTGGCCTTTCAGTCTGCGCCTGAAAGTTTAAAGTTCAAACTCAAGAACAAACGACATGTCGGCCCTGCAACAACTCTTCGCGTCGTCTGAGCTGGAGGTGGTCGTTCCAGACACGTCTCTCGAATATCCGCCGCCGGTTGCCGCGGATGGATGGCTGGCGCGCTTGAGGAGTGGGAAGGCTGAGCGGTCGCAAGCGTACTTCGGTGGGATTGCCCCTGCCTTGGACTTATCCTCGTATATCTTAAACGACGTTAGACGAGCAACTACAACCGCTTCTCATTCTCCGAATCGACCAGCCCCCGTCCTCGACCTCTAAGGACCCTGCGAATCCGCCCAAGGAGCTCGTCACATTCATCTCCCACCTTCAGATCTCGCTCGAAGCGACTTACATCTCATCCGTCCCTGTGCACTCGCCCCAAGAGGATCCCCTTCGCACCGCACGCCTGGCTGCGCCCCCGCGCACGGCATCTCTAGGGCCGAAGCGGGCGAACCATCCTTCGATATTTCCGCCCAGCACACCCAACCCGACGCCGCTGTCGGCGGAGAGCGATAAACGCTATCTGCAGTCGGAAGGCACCCTGTTGCTAGCGGGGATCTGGGGCCAGAACACGGCAGAGAACTCGAAGGAGGCGTTCTCGTTGCTGTGGTCCGACGAGGAGGATAACTGGGTTGCGGTGTACCGACTTGGTCTGACTGTCTGTGAGTAGGCTCTTCGGTTATACGCGTGGTTTAAACTGCTGGATAGCGTTTTTAAGGCTGGCTGTCAGCGACCCGCTGCTATGCCTGACGGTCTCTTCGACGCTGCGTGACCGTCCGCAGACGCTCAACCGCCCCAACCATCCATTATCTGCCTTCCTTTCTTCCCTCGAGTCCTTGACATCCAACACAGCTCCATCAAGTCCATCCACCCCGAACGGGGTACCTACGCCCGGAGGAAACGACAGTATCGATCCCATACTCTCCGGGCTTCCGGAGGTGAACCTCTTTGAAGGATTGTCTGGTGGACCCACATTCCCTCCTTCCGAACTAGACCTCCCGAGTGCTCGGCTGGGGTCCGTCTCGCGACTCAAATTGTTCACCCTACAGCCTCTCTCGCCAGGTACCCCGCTACCTGCGGCATCGCCTTCCCCGATGACGGCCACCGGGCGGTCGCAGTCGATATCCATCTCGGCGCCCGCGACGATGCGCAAGAGCTTCCGCAAAACGCTGCCCACGGTGTCTGGATTCCGGGTGCGCATGCGGACTGTGTTCGTGCCGGCTGTATTATTTGCAGACATAATGGACGACAGCTCGGACCCGGAGGATCCGGACCGGCTGGAAGCGGGAACAGATGAGCGGACGGTGATGCTGTGTGTTGAGCTGGAGAACTCGAGCGGCTCCGGGCGAACTGTGGGCTTTGAGGTGGACCGAGTGGAAGTGAAGGTGGGCGGGTCGGACGACGGCGATGCAAAGGCGGTGTTGATTGGGTGGTCTGGAGCGGATGGGCAGTCGTCGGTGTTCCCGCTACGAGTGGCATCGAGCGAGCAGTACAACCTGCTGTACGCTGTCTCGTTCCTCCGATCCCCGGACGAGGCGCTTGCGATGGGCTTGGTCAAAGATGGTGCGGCCCAGCAGATGCTGCAAAGGTCTGTGACCATTGGGATATTCGGCCGGCCGTACCTTTCGCAAGACATGCCGTATCCCACTCAGATCTTTTGCTCCAAGTGGAACTGTATCCTCGACCTCTCTGCGCAGCCACACCCGGAGCCAGAAGACGAGTTCCGCGATGGGGATGTCCAGTTGCAGATTCCCAGCGTGATGCCAGAGCCGGCGTCTCCCTTCCCGACGAATCCGCGAAACCGCTCGGATAGTCTAATCAATATGCTCAAAGATTCCTCGTCGCCCGGCCCCACCAAACGACACACGCTGCCCGGGGGCCAGGCGCTCGTTGCTGCACGTGCCATCGGCATGAAACCAGGCACCGGGGTTGGGTACCGGGCGTCGACGTCGATGCTCAACCCGTCCAACAGCCGGATCGGGTCTCCGCCGATTCCACCGCCGCGATCGAATTCATATACCCCTCCGTCGGTCACGCTCTCGGCCAGCATGCCGCGCTCGCCAACGACGTTCAGCGCCGACCAGCCCCGTCTCTCGGTGGACCCAAACTACCAGCCATCGGTTCCCATGACGCCGGCGTACCCCTCGTACCCGACATGGTCGGCCGTGCCGCCGACACCGCCGGGCGTCGCTGCGCAGTCCAACACGCAGGGCATCGGCAGCGGGCCCTTGGGCCGGAGCGTCGAGATCCGCCGCGAGAGGGGGGCGCCGGTTGGAACAGGCACGCTGCCGATTCCGGTCACGCCCGGCCCGGTGCTTGCCGTCGGTGGCGGTGGCTTCGCCGGACTCAACGCGAGTGTGTCTGGCACCGCCATCGACGAGGGCCCGGAGTATGAAGTTGACCAGGATGCGGCTAGGAACGGCGAGGCGATTGTTGTGTCGGTCGGCTTGCTGGCTTCGGGCTCTCAGAGCGATGCAGACAAGAACGCCGACCTGGGGAAAACGGCGGGGAGCGTCGTGCGGGACGAGATCAACAAGATTTTCCCACTCGATCACTTCACGCTCGATATCTTTGTGTTCAACCAGAGCGAGTGGACACGCCGTTTCGAGGTCACGTGTCCGGATAGACGCCGAGGGCGGGCGAGAAATCCGGGAGAGAAGGTGCCGTCGCCGGGCATTGTGCCGTTGGACAACAGAGTTCGCATTGGGTGCGTCCTTTTTACAGTCTTTATCATCCACTCAAGGATGATTGCACAGTCCGCTTCTGCCTGCGGCCTGCCAGTCGGTGAGGATGGAGTTCCTCGCCGTGACACCCGGCGTACATCCGATCGATACTCTCACTCTGACCGACGTAGTCTCTGGCTACTCGCTTAACCTCAGGTGTGCTTTTTTCTTTGTATTTCGGTACCCCATGAGTCTGACATTGCTAGATCGGTAATGGACATTGTGGTCCACGAACCTGACGACGAGGCTTGACCTTATCTGAGCTATTCTACACTGTGCATTGTATTTATTATTTCTCAGCGTTCACAGGGCTTCCACTTGGGCGTGTCACCGCGACATAAGACAGACATTTTGAGACTCAGATTTCAAAGGTAACTAGAACATCGAGACATGGGTGATAGTGCATGTACATGGGCTACATGAAAGTGCCGCGGAGTGCCGTTGGAGTGCCGCAAAACATTTGGAGTGCCGCATGTTCGAGCCTGGAGTGCCGCAGGATTTCTGTCACGCACCGCAGACGTCACGCTGGAGTGCCGCAGCGACCTACGGGGCAGGATATTTACATATCTATGTTTGTACAATTTCATTGAAAGTACTCAAAAGAAGCAATCGGCAGGCCAAGGCATTGTCACCGTATTTCTGAGCAATGGTCCTCGCGGTGCTGATGTCCCATCAATATGGTTTGATGGCTTTCTGAGCGGCCATTTTTCAGTAATATACGCGGAAGTGATAACCGGCATCACGGCGTCGTGCGGCAGTGGCTGATGGTGCCGTCCAGTGCCGAACCAATGACATGCGACGTCATTCACTTAGCGTAAATGCTCGCCAGTGTCCGCCGGTGGATCCCATTGCAAATCCGATGGTTTCTGGTGGTTCTAGCATTGACCGAAGTGCATTGCGAGCCGTCAACTTCCAACGGCGTCGACTGGCACTTTGATAAGTCCAACACCGCGATGTTCCTGCAACGATACTGGATCAACACCCGACACTACGATCCTAAAAAGCCGGGCCCTGTGTTCTGGATGGAGGAGAAACGAGCGGCGTGGTGGGTTCTCGTGTCCTTGTGCCTAGTGGCTGAAGTCCGACACTAGTCCAGAATCGCATTACCTTCCTCGACACCGGTGCACCCCAAATCAACCTCCCTGCTTGCGGCTGATTCGAATCCGACCAGGCATCATGGAGATTCTGCCTCGCGCGACGGCTGGTGTTGGCATCGTCCTGGAGCACCGATACTATGGCAAATCCATCCCGGTTTCAATCTTCTTCACGGACAACCTCAGGTCCGTCGTATTTCTGCCGCACACATGTCATTTATTCATAAGTTTGATGTTTAGATGGCTCAATAACGCACAATCAGCAGCGGACAGCGCGAACTTCCTTGCGAACGTCAAATTCGAGGGCATCGAAGAGGACCTGACTGCACCCAACACGCCCTGGATCTACTACGGCGTATGCGCCCCCGCTTCCTGTTTTCTTGATCGTGCTTACACGTTTCTCAGGGCTCTTACGCCGGTGCTAGGGCTGCCCACATCAAGGTTCTGTATCTCGATCTCGTGTATGGCGCTATCTCCTCGAACGGTGTTACCCATCCGGATTACCTGAACTGGGAGTACTACAAGATCATCCGCAACGCGGCAGAGCTGGTGTGCATGGAGCATCTCAAGCGTGCTATCCAAACCATCGACACCATTCTCGCGAAAGCTCAGGTGCCTCGCAATTCTGTTCAGTCTGATCCTAACAACGATGCTCATTCTTCGCAAGGCCGTCCCACCCCGGGGCAAACACATGAGGTGGGCTGCTCAGCGAGTTGTTCAGCGGGGGCGGCGGCGGACTCCTGGGTGGTCTTGGTGGGATTCTCAGCGGAAACGGGAGCCTTCTCGGGAAGACTTTTGGGCAGGGATCCCATCAGTGTCTTGCTCAGTGGTGCTCTGGGAGGCACCAGAGGCGGTGTTGTCCTCGGTGGGCTGTTGGGTGGAGGTGAGCTTCTCGATGGTCTGCTTGGCGTTGCACTGGTGGCGTGCTCAGCGGCGGGGGCGGCGGTTTGCTCGGTGGGATTCTGAGTGGTGGATACGGTCATAAATTATAGTAAGGACTAGTAATAGAAGACATTATCATGCAGAACCAACGTCATCCCTACCCGTAGCATCCCTCCAGAACTCCGCAGTCAGATTCAGTTCCTTCTGTGCAATTCTCTTCTCCACCCGCTGAGCATAAAGCATGAGGAGGGCATGCGCGAAAAAATCGTAGTTGACATCAGTCATTTGACGCATCTGAGATTTGAATCCATTAAGCCAGGAGTTCAATTGCTCCGCTGTCTCCGTGTTAAATGCGCGAGTTTGGTGTTTGCGACCAGCATCGTCCTCCGAGACTACAATGAGATCGGGTTGAGATCCGTTGGCTGGCGCAGGATTGCACCAGACACGGCAGAGTACATCGGTTGCGCGATGGCCGATGTAGTGCCATGCATCGACAATGAACTTCGTGGTAGTGAGCCAGGAGTTCTGCGGATTTTGAGTCACAATGTGGCGCAGCAGACTGCACGCATCGTCAAAAACAATGAAGCTCGGTTTTGCCGCCGGCGAGTCTTGCCAAATTCGATCAAGAATTCCCAACACTTGAGACGGACTTTCCGACCGAAAACACACCTCAGTTACCACCGCCATCACCCGGTTGCACCCCCGCGGGGGTCCTCCTGGGTACCCTCAGACGTAGCTCTGAGGGTACCTAACAGGTACCCCCCTGCGGGGCCCGCGGGGGGGATTTGGTCCATTTGGGGGCGGGGGCATATGCGGGGGTCAGCAGGGGGGGGTCTGTACATGTCATGTGATTTATCATTGGGAGCGGGCAGGTGGGCGCGAAAAAAAAAATGAATCACATGACACATCCAATGGGCGGGATGGCGGCTGATGGCGGGGTAAAAAAATCACGTGATGCACCGCATGAAAATTATCAAAAATGGCTAGCAGGGGTTGGCGGGGGTTGGCGGGGGCGCTACTGGCCCCCCGCACACCATGGCGGGCAGTGGGCGCATTATCACGTGACTTTTGGGGCACCTTTTGTGCACCATTCGGCATGATTTCGGAGGTGTTGCTTGATCCATTGCATGCTGTGGCAGACAATGGGCGCATAATCACGTGATTTTCCGCCCAAAAAAATGGAAGCCTTCCCCAAATCATCCTGGTATCATTTCTATCGGTAAATACACTAGTTAAGCATGAATTTGAGCTTAGAAAGCCCAAAATGCACCCTGCACAATGGGACTGGTGATGCACTTGATCCCATCATTTGGCGGGGTCTGCTGCGGGGGGTGCCACGGGGGGTGCTGCGGGGGGTGCTGCGGGGGGTGCCGCAGGGGGTGCCACAAGGGGTGCCGCAGGGGGTGCCGCAGGGCCCGCTGTGGGGTCAACCACAGGAGCAGGGGTAGGGGTGCATTGCATCATATTTTGATCTATCTATTCTCGCTGTGGTCATAGCATGCAGCATAATTATCCTTCATTTTGCCAGGAGTTTGGAGGCTGTGTCTGGGGTTGGTCTGCAGCTACAGCCATGTGACTCCCTGATGCTTCGGCAGGGGCTGGGATATCAAAACTGTGCAAATTTACCTAAATCTTTTGGCTTGGCTTGGGGCACTGATATATATGACTTGGTTCATTTCAGCATGGTCTGCTCAAGCTGTCAGGTCAAACTAAAAATTTGAAAAATGTGCAACTTGATTTGTTAGGCAAATCTCCCAAGTACATGCTCCAGGGACAGCCAACATCATCAACAAGAAATGGCTAATGTTTCTTTTCTCTGTCTGTTTGCTTCAGGTAGTCTGTCTGCACTCAAATTTTTCTCTCCATTTGCAGCATATTCCGTGGAGGTGTCATAATTGTTGATTTCCGGATTTCATACTTCTTGTCTACACACCATTTGGGCCCTTTACTGAATCCAATAATACTGTAGACTCTTACAATGGATTGAGCAGGACATTTGTCAATTAAATCCTTGCAGGGGTTGGGGGGGGGTCAACCACAGGGGGTGCCGCGGGGGGTGCCACGGGGGGTGCCGTGGGGGTGCACAAGCATCTGCCAGCCTACCAAATGTGGATCAACTACAAAATCACTTTCCAAAGCTTCTGTACTGCAACCCAAGTGACTTCTAGGTAACCTTTACCCAATCCCAGTGAAACAACTTCACTGCTCTTGTTTCTGGGTGACAATTGATTTTATGAGCTTGAGTGTGTATGCACCCTTTTTAGTAGGAAATGAGGCCATGTGATGAGAGGTAGGGCACCGAAACATTGTAAAATACTATATTCAACATGACCGGTGGCCCATGTCTCTTCAAACCAGCCCATATCTCATGTTTATCAAGACCCTATTTTTCGGACTCATTTCAAGTTTTTGAATAGTTCCAGGGTCCAGGGCTCTCAGAATTTGTTTCAGACACTGCCAAAGAGTATATCATTCAGCTGTATTGAATTGCTTGTGTGTAGAAAAAATATTTTTTGCCATACCCAAAGTGAACCATGTTGAACCATTGTCTACATAGGAACCTTGAGCAATGGTGAACTCTTTTCATGTTTCGAATTTTAGGTGGACAAATGATATGAAGTATCTACATATTCAATAAGAATAGCAGAAGGAGACCTTATTCCGATGGTTTTCAGCTGCATAACTGTAGGAACAGTGTTAGAAGAGCAGTAAACACTTAGGTACGACGTTTATACAGGTTCTGATTGGCTAGTGACTTGACGTGTTCCGAGCTGTCAGTTTACATAATCTTACATATAAGAAAATCACGGGGACAAGGCACCGGTGCAGCGGGGGGTGCTAGACTGGCGGGGGTGCCAGCGGGGGTGCCGGCGGGGGTGCCAACAGGGGTGCCGGCGGGGGTGCCAATGGGGGTACCAGCAGGGGTGCAGGCAGTGGGTCATGGCAAGGATGTGTGCAGCCCCAGAGGTAGTAAAAGTAACCATCTATGTCTCTACAGTCTATCTTGCAAATATACGAGTTCTGAGTGCACAGAGTGTTGTATATGAAATTTGAAATTCAAATATTACCAATCTCTGACTATTGTGAGGCAACTTGCTGGTGAATCCATTGTCTCATATTCCACCTAGGAATCAATTCAGGGCATGTCAAATCCACTCTATTACATCTGTTCATGTTGCAACTAAAGCAAACTGCTTGTAAAGTAACACAGAACAGATGAACTTCAATGAGTCCCAGACAGGAAGTGTGACATTAGGTGCATAATTAACGTATGGTATTATCCACTGGGTAAGATTAGACTGTGCCTACAGCATGATCAGCTTACCAATGGGCATGTGTATAGAATGAGCAGACGAAACAATCAATGAGTTGACAGTGGACCCGATGCAGCCCATGATGTCAGCCCACCTACCCTGCCAGCCAAAAAATGAACAAATCACACTTTCTTTTTAACCCTACATGCCTGGATTATGCAGACAATATTGCACAGTTTTGATATCCCAGCCCCTGCCGAAGCATCAGGGAGTCACATGGCTGTAGCTGCAGACCAACCCCAGACACAGCCTCCAAACTCCTGGCAAAATGAAGGATAATTATGCTGCATGCTATGACCACAGCGAGAATAGATAGATCAAAATATGATGCAATGCACCCCTACCCCTGCTCCTGTGGTTGACCCCACAGCGGGCCCTGCGGCACCCCCTGCGGCACCCCTTGTGGCACCCCCTGCGGCACCCCCCGCAGCACCCCCCGCAGCACCCCCCGTGGCACCCCCCGCAGCAGACCCCGCCAAATGATGGGATCAAGTGCATCACCAGTCCCATTGTGCAGGGTGCATTTTGGGCTTTCTAAGCTCAAATTCATGCTTAACTAGTGTATTTACCGATAGAAATGATACCAGGATGATTTGGGGAAGGCTTCCATTTTTTTGGGCGGAAAATCACGTGATTATGCGCCCATTGTCTGCCACAGCATGCAATGGATCAAGCAACACCTCCGAAATCATGCCGAATGGTGCACAAAAGGTGCCCCAAAAGTCACGTGATAATGCGCCCACTGCCCGCCATGGTGTGCGGGGGGCCAGTAGCGCCCCCGCCAACCCCCGCCAACCCCTGCTAGCCATTTTTGATAATTTTCATGCGGTGCATCACGTGATTTTTTTACCCCGCCATCAGCCGCCATCCCGCCCATTGGATGTGTCATGTGATTCATTTTTTTTTTCGCGCCCACCTGCCCGCTCCCAATGATAAATCACATGACATGTACAGACCCCCCCCTGCTGACCCCCGCATATGCCCCCGCCCCCAAATGGACCAAATCCCCCCCGCGGGCCCCGCAGGGGGGTACCTGTTAGGTACCCTCAGAGCTACGTCTGAGGGTACCCAGGAGGACCCCCGCGGGGGTGCAACCGGGTGATGGCGGTGGTAACTGAGGTGCGAAAACACTTCCCCCAGCCAATGGGATATCCACATGACCATTGAAGAGTCTCGATGCAGTACGTCTTCTTTGCAGCAAATGTGTGGACCACAGAGGCGCCTGGAGTATCTCCCAATGTACCCAACTCAATCCGGAGAGTGGGACCAGTGCCAACAGCGGGAGTAACAAAAGTTGGATCGAAAGGATCAGCTCCAATTTGTTTCCGGATAACACGTTGCACACCGGCAAATGACAAACGTTTGAAGCGATTCTCCCAGTTTTTGTGCCAGTCCACATGAGCTTGGATGTCACATGTCATTGCCCTCGGTTCGCAAATCCAGCGACCGCAACCGACAATACCACACTTGTCAGCGAGTTCGAGATGGAAGGAACAGAATCTTCCGGTCTTGTAGTTGACGAGCGGTTGTTCACACTCATCTAGAGCGCATTTCTGGTAAATGATCAGGAATTTGGATTGAAATAAAAATTGAGAAACATGCCCGATGCGTGATTGTTTTACCGTCCATTACAGCGACCCGCACATATCCTCGGGGAGCTCCATTTGCAGGGGCAGTCTGCTGTAATGGCGCTTGAGGTAGCTGCTCTAATGCAGGCTCGGTGACCTCATCAACAAAATTCTGTGGTAGCCGATTAAGAAGCAACACGATGTATCATTTTAGAATGTTACTTGCCTCATTTGCGGCCTGAAAATAGGTGTCTAGATCAACAACATCTGCGTCGTCTCCGAGAACAACACCCTCGGTAACCAAATCCGAGCGATAGCGCTTTACATGAGTGCACTCGATGCATCCGTGATGCATGGCAGACGGTAAAACCCCACCGTTAATGCCAAGTTCCTTGCGGACAGCCTTTCCCAGCTCGGTGCTGCTGAGGTATGCACCACAGTTGAAAGTATCAATTTTCCCATGAAAGTCGAGAAGTTTTCGTGAGAAGTGTTCGATAAAAAGCCGCTGGGACTGGCGATATGTAAATTTCTGCTCAGTGCGAAGAGAATCGTTAAGCCAATCTGCGAAATTTGCCCAGCCCGCGTGGAACCGATCAAGGGCACTCTCCTGCATACGTGCAAGATTCCGGTGGACCCATATGCCATGTTTGGAGACCCGAAGATATTCAGGTGAAGGTTCGAGTTGTTGGCGACGAGCCCCGTTCTCGTTGCGATAAGTGATGCAATCGGGATAATAATTAGCATCACATTTAGCGCAGTGAGCCGAGTACGAGTCCGCTAGTGTTGTTCCGGGTCGGGTCGGATCGGGTCAGAGGCAGGTCGGGTCGGGTCAGAGGTGGGTCGGGTCGAGGGATTTTGCCCGACCCGACCTGGGGGACTGGGTCGGGTCAGGTCGCGGGTCGGGTCTGGGTCGAGACCCGGGTCGGGAGGTCAGAAGATTACACAAAAATTGCATTACATTTTGTATGCAGTGTTGTATGTGAGCGAGAAATAGACATTGAACAATATTTTAGATGTCTTCGTCATCCTCTTGCTCATTGGGTTCATCTGCGAGACAGCCATCACATGCTTGGAATTCAGGTTAGGGTTTGTGCGGGGCGTGATCGCGGGGTTGTCTGCAGGGTGGGACAAAGGTGGGAACGTAAAAATCAACAGCCTGTCACATTTGCAGGCTCGTGGCCGCGATCCAGAACCCCACGCTTGCGTTGCAGGGTGCCGCAGACCTCCAGGGACTCACGTGTCAATGCACCTGACGTGACCCGGGTTGAGACCCGGGTCGTCGGGTCGCGACCCGACCTGGGACAACACTAGAGTCCGCTTTAGACCATGTGAAATTTGGGTCCAAGACCCATACTTTCCGTACTTTCTTCTGTTTACGCAAAGTCGGATGCAGGTTTAAGTCTCCAACTGGGCAGAAGATGCAAGACAGCCGGCTTGTACACAGGACAATCCGCGAGGCAGGAAACTTGGGAGGTTCTCCGTCTACAGTCAGATCCCGTGGGTCAGATCCGAACATCTGGAGCAGATAGTCAAGATCGCCAACGATCTTGTTAGTGTATTCTTCGGTTAGATCAAGTTCAGGAACCAGTGCTCGCAAGTCGTCTTTTGCTGGTGCCAGGAAATGGAAAAGAGTGTCCCAAATACTAGTCATCCAAGCTGTTTGGCTGGGCTGTCGAGGCTCGCGTTGTTGGCTATGGTGTAGCCAAAGGAGCGGGTACAGCGAGAAGATGATGCTGATCAGATGAAATGCTGCTTCCAATGAGAGGTCGGAAGGAAAGAAAAGTTGAAAGAGGAGAATGAGGTCTTGGACGGTGGGAGCCATTGCAGGGTGGTTGTGCGAGACGAGATGCAAGGAGATGCAGATTCAAGCGATAACGATAAGACATAATCACATGTTTAATGTACGAGACAGTCACAAAAGTAGGTACGAAACAGAATTAGTTTGACGACCAGCCGGCAAAGAGAGTGACTAATCAAGCTCCTCTGAGGTCATACGCTTTGCCTTCTTGCTCCGACGCTCCTCCATCTCACTCTCAGAGTCCTCCAGCGACGAGGAACGGCGATGCTTGCGAGACGATGACACAATCGGAGACGAGGAGCGGTGGTGATGCTTGCGCTGGCGGGGCTTCTTAGAGGGCTTGGGAGCCGGAGCCGAGCCCAAGACGTACTCCTTGAAGCGGGCAGCTTTCATGTTGCTGAAGCGCTCAGCGTGAACAGTGCCGCCGCTCTCGATCCACTCACGGACCTTTTTTGGAGCATCAGCGACAACAAGCGGGGCAAAGTACCCATCGATTTCAGTGGTGCTGGAGCTCTTGATGTTGAGCACATCATAGAGGAAGTCCTTCTTGAAGTAAACACCGGGAAATGCTCCAAGGTCTACGAAATATTAGAAAACTGAACGTCACATTGTGTAAGAATGAGCCACAAACCACGAGGGACATGATATCCTCCACCGGTGTGGCTCCAGTTGTCGAAAAAAGCGAATGCCTGGTTCTGAAGAGAGTGCCGTTGCAGCATCTGTAAGGCGAGCTTGCACCGCGGCCAATTGCGGTTGAGCTCAGGCAGCTCAGAGACCACAGCCTTGACTTTCCCATGAATGAATTCTCGGAAGAGTTGACGGAGAGCGGCAGGTGCGTTGGCGTGCATGGGGTTGGTGTCAGGCTGTGAGTTGACAACGGCGACAGGAATATCTGCGTCCTTGCCAGACAACAGGAGCTAGTGAACCATTGGTCAGTACACAGTCCTGACGCAATGGATTGATAAACTCACCGAATTCGAAGAATCCTGTGACGTGAGACAACAGATAAGTAAGAGTACAGAGATGAGCGTGAGACGTCACACCTGCTGCTGTTTAGCGGTAGTTTGTGTGCCCGAAGACACGTCAGTAGCCTTCCACAGCAAGTCACAAGCAAAAAGATTGTCGCCCTCGCTTGTAAGAGCATAGTGATCCACAAGCGATGGCAACTTGAAGGGCTCCTCCGAGTTCAGTGCCTTGAATTGACCGATGTGGAGAGGGCACGGATCATTCACGTTTATGTTCGGACGGTAGAGGCGCCCAGGCAAACCTATATCACATGAGAATAGCTTCCAAACAGATGAAAGCTCCATGGCACATACCCTTGATCGGTGAGTCGTTCCTCAATGCTTCGGGAAGTAGCGCCGAAAGTTCCGCCACAAAGCGCTTCTCACCACTCGCATTGGTGGCAACGTCAATGGGATGGTCGTCGACGTAGACCTGGTGGGTAATTTTCGAGCGGTTGTCAAAGTTGCGAAGATTGACACGTATAACACCTGAGCGATGTCAGCTTGAGTCCTCCAATGAAGATAGACGCTCACCAGAAGTCTTCTCGTGATGCTCCGCTACAGCAACTTTAGAAGCATGGTGCACAGGACTCGACACAACATCCTCCTCATCGCCAGCGTCACTCGAATCCGAGGACTCATTGCTGTGATCATCTTTCTTGAAGGTTACTTTTTCTGTAAGTGACATCAGCCATCTGAAGCAATCAATACCAGAGACTCACTGGCTCCTGGCGTGGTAGCCTTAGGCATCGAATCCAGTGCGGTGAACTGCGGCGGGGGGTCCGTCTTCTGTCCCATGCTCAGGAGGGTCTTATTTGCACTGTAGATTCACGAGAAATGAGAAATGACAAGAAATGAACAGAGACAGAGTGCTACACGGCTTACCCGGTTGGTGGGACAACATCCTGGGTGGCCTCAGCAGCCACGTCCACATCCTTATCGGCGCTGGTCTTGACACCTTGTCCTGGCTGCGCCCGGTGCGCGAATAGAGGGAGAAGGATGGGGTCGTTGGCAAGCTCCGCGCGGTTCTTGAGTTCGCGACGAAGGGCGCGTTTCAGTGGGTCTTTGATGAGGTTGGCGTGCTCGATACCGATATAGTCAGCGATGGCGCGAAGCTCGCTGACGGGCTTCTTGTCGAGGGGGCGGTTGGAAAGAGTCAGAGGAGCCATGAGGACTGGAATGTGTTGTCGCGGGAGGGAACACAAGAAAAGACGGTACAACACACCTAATTTTATATCCACATACTGTCTTCCTCCCCTAACTTGGCGGCTGCACGTCGCCGCGCCCTTCTACGCGTATCCCCTGCATTTTCGACAAAAACCACCGGTTTCGGACGGTTCCTGGGCGTGGGGTCACTCGTCCTAGTCTCAAAACGGTGTCGACATGTTCACAACTTGCAAGACGCGGTCGGCGGTTGAAGACGATAAGCAGATAACGTCGAACGCTATTTGAAACACTGGGCGCGAAAGCCACCGAAATCCGCTGGAATACGGTGGTTAAAGGAGTGCAATGGCGTCCACTGAAGTACGACGGGGATCAGGGAAGCCATTGGCACTCATTGCCAAACACTGATTGACGTCATCCTATGATGGCTGCCAACATCCACCGGCGGCCAGCGGTGGCCGCCAGTGACCTTTGTACCTGCGGGTATATTACTCCCATTTTTGCTCACTCTTGTGAGTCCACTTCGTTGCAGAGCCCAGATCGAAGTCGAGAACGATCTATAAAGCTGATTTATTGGTTTCTATCATAGTTAGAGGCATTCACACCTCAGTTACCACCGCCATCACCCGGTTGCACCCCCGCGGGGGTCCTCCTGGGTACCCTCAGACGTAGCTCTGAGGGTACCTAAAAGGTACCCCCCTGCGGGGCCCGCGGGGGGATTTGGTCCATTTGGGGGCGGGGGCATATGCGGGGGTCAGCAGGGGGGGGTGAACGAAAATATATACATGTGACTTGTCTACATCTGTAAGAGCGGGTAGCTGGGCGGGAAAAAAAAATCAATCACGTGGAAGCACCGAGCGGGCGGGATGGCGGGCGAAAAAAGCACGTGACAGATGGAACCAAAAATTTTAAAACGCTGGCGGGGGCTGGCGGGGGTGCGGGCGGGGTCATTACCGACCTCCCGCATGCCACGGCGGGTGGCGGGCGCATATTCACGTGACTTCATCCCGGCCATTTTGCCACCATTTGGTCGGGTTTTTGCATGCTCTCCACGATGGCGCACAATGCAGCGGATGGCGGCCAAAATGGTCACGTGACTGGGCGCAAAAAAAAACCAAATGGCTGCCGGAAAAAATTCCGATGCTATCCCAATTGTGTCTAGCTTCGATAATTAAGAAAGTGAAGCGCTGAGCGCAAAATGCCCGCCGCACTGCGGTAATGATGGGAATGTTCCCATCATTTTGCGGGGTCACCCGTGCGGTTGATCAGTTCCATGTTTAACCACCACTCATGCTACGGTGATGCCGCCTTCTTTGACAAATCACTCATGTATTTTCTCATGAAGGTCCTCCTTGGCTCTTTATCCCAGGATGCCCCCCAAACAGCCACCACCAAGAAAGCAGACAGTAAGACTTTCAGGGCAAAGCCTTCGACCCACCAGTCCAGTAAAGGGACGGCACAAGCTCCGAAACGTGCTGACAATCCCCATGGGCCGTAACGCTCGTGCAAATCGTCTTGCTCAAAAGATGAATTCCCTGCTTGACCCAGAGCCACCAGAATTGGTGGCACAGGCCTCTGAACTCGGGAAAGAGCAAAATACAATGCTTGAAGATCAAATGGAAGTGGATGAAACCAATATGACGGGCGAAGATGTGTGGGAAGACATGGCGTCAGGTGCAGGGGCTGCCGCGGGCCCCGCCGCGGGGTCTGCTGCGGGGCCCGCCGCGGGGTCTGCCGCGGGGTTGGGTGTGGGGGCTGGACTGCCGCCATACATTCCAGAGATTCTTGCAAGGCCCCATGGTCTTCAAAGGAAACCACGTGCTACACAAGCCTCTTCTGTCTGGATCCATCTCATTCCTGACCTTGCCCTCTCTCTCCTGGCATTTCGGAAATCATCTTTTGCATGCCCACCCACATCTCTTGCTGCAACCATCTATCAAAACTGTGACAACCCTTCCTGTACCCAAAATAAAATTCGGGTTCTATGTCTCCACATTGCACGTATGTTTCGAATTTCTTCTTGCCAGATCTTGTCTGACAAATTACCAGATTTTCAACATATCGATGTGCAAGCATGTTCTTGTGTTTCACCTGCCACTGTCCTACTGGAACATGGTGCTCTCGCCACCTCACCTAGCAAGCCACAGATTGCTGTTGCAGTGAATACATTGGAAATATACCAAGCGTTATTTGAACGCTCCTGCATTGCGATTCAAGCATTCACCAATGCCCTGACAACCCTCTATAACACCAGAGGATTCGAGCTCATGTCCAAGACCGTAAGTTGCTTCTTTCCACCTGCTTTTCGCAATAAACATCTGATATACACCCTAGTTTGATGGCGAACATGCTACTGATCCTCTACGACAAGCCCTCTCCCAGGCTGTGCATGTTTACAGCAGCATCCAGCGGCATATCCGAAAAATGGTCAATGATGCCTTGGCCATGGAATATAGTCAAATCAACACCAGATTATCTTCCACGGATTCCATAGCTTCCATCTACAAAAGTTCCCCCGAACATGCGGAGTCATCTCCATCAGTCTCGATGACAGGACCTTGCCAGGCGTCCATGTCAGATGCACCCCCCGCTGCAACCCCCGCCTCGTTCATCCCTGCCAACCGCACCATTGAATCTGATGACCAGTTTTCACTGATTCCTGGATCTGCAAATAGAGTCCTACAAAGTCGGTGTCCTTCGTGCTTCTCCCTGAAGGAATGGGGCCGTCCACTTGCTATGTTCGATTTTCGTTCAAACCCTGATCAGCAGTGACTGACATGTTTTGCTCAGTGGTGGGGATGTACAGTTTGGTGCTGATGGTTGCTTCAACTATCGCCATCTCCGCGCTGCTGGCAACGGACCGTCTTTGTTCAGTCAGGAGTACTTCTTGACACCTGAAGAGGTTCACAAGGTCAAAGAAACTGTGCTTTTGGCAAGGAAATCTCCGAAGCCCCTAAAAGAGTTTCCAATTTCTGCTGATATTGTGGAGGCCTGTGGAGAGTCATGGACTGCTGCAAATGAGAACAAACAAAAGGGGGACCCAAAGCGCTATGACTCCACTGGCATCTTTGCACTGACATGTCGTCATTCGCAAGTCCTGTTCATGTGTGACATAGACACACCAGGAGAGCAGCAGCACTACATAATTGCGCTCTTGGAGAAGGTGGCTTCACTGCTGCCATCCAATGCGACCATTACACAATGCTATGATATTGGTTGTGTTCTTGACCGGAGTAACAATCTGGTGCGTGCATTTCCATTCATGGACTGCTTTCTCCGCCACCATCACATATCTTAACCCGCTGCGACCCCGCGGCGACCCCCGCCGCACCCCCCGCCGCACCCCCTTCTGCACCCCCTCTTGCACCCCCTGCCGCACCCCCGCTACAGAGTCCATAACAATGCTGACTATTTTCTGAAGTTCCCTATCCTTTCTGCCCATCTGCGATCTCGTGTATCATTCTCTCTGAATGTGATGCATGCATTTGGTCATCAATGGGTCTGCCAATTGATTTTCAACCCACGCATGAAGTCGGGTATGGGTCTTACTGATTCAGAAGGTGTAGAAAGACTTTGGTCCAGGATACGAAGGTTAATTCCTCTGACTCGAAATCAATGGGTATCTTCTTTAAATCCTTTTTGAATCAAGGATTCTGAAACATATGCAGGCTGCGCGTCGAATAGCCACCCTGGATGAATTTGTTTCGTTTGTCAATCGTGAAGGCATCACCAGTCTGGGGAGTTGGATTGAACGGCAACGAAATAAGAACATTCCACAGAAATATAATCAAGCAACACGACGGATCAGCACTGCAGGCGTGACCATTGTGGATTTGCGATCTCACTGGCAGGCTCAGCTGACTGCCCAGGTATCACTTCAGTCCAGTATATCATTTCCCATCATAAAAAATTTGCTCTCAACACGGTGTTACAGGCCCACCTGTTCGTGTCCAACGCGAGCTGGGCAAGATAGTCAGCCTTCAAAATCAAATCGAAGATATCGATGACACTCTGGAGCAACTCCAGAAGACCATTGACGATCGACAGAGCTCTAATTCAGCGCACATTGCGATCAAAGATCTACAATGCACTCATAGCAAGCTTAGTGAACAAGCTGTGCATCTGTACACTTCCCTTGACCTGGAGACTCATTACCCAGAACTGGCTGGACTTCCCTTTGAATTTGTTCAAACACTGCTGCTGATGAGGGATCTCAAAATACAGATACGAAAACAAGCGATTGGAACATTCCTAGAATGGGAGAATTTAGACCGTGCTGTCCAAGGACGTCGGGAGCCACTGGGTAAGTTCCTTTCCATGCACCCCGCGCGCACCCCCCGCCGCACCCCATGCGCACTCGTCACAACACTGACATGTTTCCATATGTAATCTAGGTACAAAGCTTCATCAAGCAGCTCGGAAGGCCCTTTCAAAACGTCAGCCCACGCTGCATCGTCTAATCGACAAGTTCAACTCCTTTTGCTCTCGACTGGAAGAAATTCAGCCCCCACACTGCTCTGTTCCTATCCCTCTCCCACTGCCTACCAAACTGAACGAGCTTAAGTCTCACACCAACCTCTTCGAAGATATATGGATCACTCCCTCCGAGGGGGGTGTTCCATTGTGGCTGTGTGATGAGAATGTCCGGCAGGGAATTTCCAGTCTCCATGTACTTGATCGCTGTCATGAGGAAGACCTCCGCCTGTCCCGAGAGAGTGAAAATATGCTACGCTGGATTGATCAGGAGTCTTTGCTGCTCGCGTCGGCCAAGGAGCGCCACTCGAGTGCGTTGCTGTTTATTCTGTGACAAGTTTCCTGACATTTCTTACACCAGATCATATTCTGCACCATGAGCTTGAACAAGAAGCCAAATTCCTCTCGCGTGTTTCTTCTAGATGGCGTCGTCAGTTGCAAATTCCACAACCTCTGCTTCTGGCCATTGATCCAAGGTTGACCACCCACTCGCAAAATTCTGCCCCTGCGGCACCCCCTGCGGCACCCCCCGCGGCATCCCCCGCGGCACCCCCCGTTTCACCCCCTGCCGCCGCTTTACCCTCTGACCCTGCCGTCAATTTGTCAATGGTTGAACCTGTTGAAGATGATATGAATGAGTCCCCATGGGCTGATTCTGAGAATATATCCCCGGATGAAGTTGAGGCCTGTCCTTCAGACTCCGAAGAGGCCCTTGCTGTAACAGATATGATGGAAACGGATGACGATGAAGACACAGCAACACTCGAGCGTGATCATTGCCATGTCCAAGTTTCCTGGGCTTCCCTTGCAAAAGTATGTGCTATGAATCCATGACAACAAATAATACTGATCGAGAATAGTCTCGATCCACTTGTGATACTCATTTCGTGAGAGATCTCACAGCACACGTCACAAGATTTCCTGTGATACGTGATCTTCAACCCCGTGTTGTTGCTCTCCCTGGAAACCTTCCCACCGTTGTCGTAGATCCCAACGATTTAGCGCTGCTCACGGATTCCACAGCCCGACTGAATGGACACATCCTCAATGGTGTGTCAGCAGCAGTTCTCTCATGGTGCATGCAACCCTTCTCCTTGCATGCACAGTCTGCGCAGAGATGTGCTCTTTTATCGACATATGATCTGCATCGCGTTCGTTTCAATGCTCCCGATAAAGCTATCTGGAAAAGTCTGGCTCCTACAGAGTATTGGAAAAAGTCGGTCTGGATTGTTCCAGTCCACCGACAAGCCCAGGAGCACTGGGCTCTTGTCATTGTCCTTGTACACGAACAAAAGCTCCTCCTCTTTGACAGCTTGGCTCAGAAGCGTCCGTGGTACACTGATACAAAGGTATGTTTCATTTTTCTTATCATCATAGCAGCTAAAAAAATTTCAGAATATTATGTTACTGGTGACCCGGATGACACTCCTGGCACATCGAAACGGACATTCGCTCCCTTTGAGCATGGACGGGGAGGCCTGGACTGCAGAGCCCATGATTTCTATCGCAGTCCAGTGCAACAGTTACGATTGCGGTGTTTGGGTCCTTGTCATGATTGCAGCTGTTCTCCGTGGAATGCTGGGATCCAACATCACTGAACCGGAAATTCCTTTTCTACGACACACTCTCACCAACTTCATGCTGACACTTCCATGCAAATCGTCCTGACTCTCTGCTGACAAGCGCAGGGGGGGTGCGGGGGTGCCGCGGGGGGTGCCGCGAGGGGTGCCGCGGGGGGTGCCGCGGGGGGTGCCGTGGGGGTGCCGCGGGGTGTCACGCTGGGGGTGCTGTCAGGGTAGTAAAATGGTATATCGAATTCATTCAGACAAGAATGCCATGTTATATAGTGTCAAGTAACCTCTCGCCTCCCACTGCAGAAAATGTTCCAACATCTCATACTCCCGTGAGAACTCATCCTCACGGTAAAGTCCCTGCTCTCTCAGCTTGTATGCCTTCTCCCATCGTGCAATAGCTTCGCCCGCATCGTCTGCCAGACAATTCATTTGTCCCTTCTCAAAGAGCGTGCGGCTCTTTGCGTCCATGGACTGCTGGAGGCCAGCTCGAACTCCATGCATGACATTCTTCAGATTTGAAGTGTAGGCACGGTAGTCGGGTGAGTGAGTAGGAGTGTCGTCCTGCATGGAAATGAAAGGAGGTATGCCAAGCCACCGATTACAATCCGACAGATCCAATGTTCCAGGATCTGAAAATGCACGTTGGAAAAATTCATTTTCTGTGGGTATTGCGCGTGTCCCATAGTCGATCAACTGCTGGGGGGGTGTAACAGTGTCAGGTAGAGTCCTCATCTCCTCTAGTTCCTTGTCCTTTCTGGCCAATCTGGTCAATCTGCGCTGGGCTTGACCACTGTGAATCTGCTGCATTAGAGAAGGATCGGCAGTGACGATAAGGCCTCACCGCATGCTGGACACATATTTAGCATCTCTGACAGCCTTTGAAGCTTTCCGATCGGCAAGTGTGAGGTAGTTTGCACGGCGACCCATTTTCAAGATGACGGTGAGTGTTCAGTCAGTGTGAGACTCAAGTGTCCTTAACCAACTTTCAAGTGCCGTATTTTTTCTGACCGGAAAGCGTGGAAGTCATGCTCACAAAAGAAAAGGGGGGTAATTCAAGCATATCCCATTCATTTCCGAGGCCTGAGGGCCCTCCACTGCCTCATAGCTCCTTCATAGATAAATGTACGACGTTTATTCCCAATCCGATTGGCTGCCAGGTGACGTGTTCCGGGATGTCAGGTGTGTGAAAATTACGTCTGAGATTCGGAAGGATCCGCCTGCTTGTTCGCGGGGGCGAAAACCTGGTGCGGCGGGGGCCGCCCAATATGGCGGGGTCACTGCAGGGGCTGCCGCGGGGGTTCGCTATTGCCACGGGTTGTGACATGTCGCGACTGATGTGACGTGCATAGCCCTCCCCCGCGCTTTTTCCTTCTCCCTCGTCTGCAGGGGTGCCCTTTGTGTAGGTGAGTTTCTGGAGCTCATTTCGCATCTGCTCACCATCCATTCACCTTCTAGTACTCTTTTCTCAAAAAACCAGCTCACAGATCACCTCTTTTCATCAAAGGTCAACGCGTCCATTCACTGCTCAACCGACCAAGCTCGCGTTTCACACCCTCTGCCTCTACCCCCGACTTGCTGACGCGTCCAAACTCGACAAGAATGGCATCGCAGGGTCGGGGAGGAAGTGCAGGCACGTCGAGGCCCAAGGTGCCCAGTGAGCATAACAACGCGTCCGCAATGTCGACCGACACGCTCGACCCATTCTCCAACAACTTCTCCTTTCCCCTGCCGCCTCCCCAGAACGAATTGGCTGATGCGGACAGCGCGACGGGGCTATTGCTGTCGAATCTCCCCCCGCCCGGCCTTGTTTCAGCCGTGGATGCACGGTCTGCTGTAGATGTCCCCTTTTCCGTCCCTCGTTCGATCTCTCCCCTCCCCAATTTCTCCCAACGACTTCATGCAAGCCTGGCGACCCCGCAGGTGCAGCCAAGATCGCCTCCGCTCTCCGTTCCGCCCATTACTACCCTTTCCCCTGAGCATCCCCCCTTGGAAGCTCTTCGGGGGCTCTTTCATCTCCAGAGTGATGAAGACGACGAGCAGTTCCCGATGCAGGAAGGGGGTGGTTACGAGCTCCGGCGGCAGATCACCGCATCGCGCAGAGGCCAGAATCTGGCCGACTCGGCTAATGCGGCGCGTCAGGCTCGGCTGCTCGCCAGCGCACGTTTCGAGACCGACCCCGACATCTCCCTTTCCTCTCCGGAGGTCCCGCCGGACATGGCCACCACCGGCCAGTATGGAATTGATCCTGCCAGCCTCTCACGTCTGGACGACTCGCGGATTTCTGACATCGACGCGGAGGGAGAGGAAGACGTGACGCCAGGCCCCCAACTATCAACTGACTATCCACGGCCCTCCCTTTATATCCAGCCAGCTCTGGGCTCGGGCCATCAGCAGACATTCGCCGAACATTGGGACGATGACGAGTGAGTGGCGAAAACTTCTCGATCCTCCCTGACGTGTTTACTGATGACAATACAGTGGTTATGGCAACGAAACCGGGCCCTCGCTTCTCAGTCCACATACCGCCACTTCTACGATGAATGCTGGTGACACTGCCGCACCCCCCGCCGCACCCCCCGCCGCACCCCCCGCCGCACCCCCCGCCGCCGACCCCGTCACCAATACCGCCACTTCTCTGATGGATGCTGACGACAATGTCGCACTCCCTGTCTCACCCCCCGCCGCAACCCCCGCCGCAGACGCCGTCACCGCTGGTTCCCGCGAAAATTCCCCTGACATCCCGGCTGAGGATGTGGAACAGATGCGGATCTTGAAGGAACGTTCGAAAGAGCAACGCGAACTCGTATCGGAAACCGCAGAGGCGATCGGCCTCCTCATCGTGAAAACCGCGAAGCTGACCGGCTGGAGCGAGGCCAAAGTCGAAGCCAAGTTGCACGAGCAATACCCGAGGCTGTTCCGCGCTCGGAACTACTATTGGAACGTGTACCAGCGCTACGCGAACAATCCCCGCTATCGAGGCCGCGAGTGGCAACGGGGCACTGGTGGTGATCTCAGCCAGTTCCCAGGCCAGCTCCCACCGCGCCAACGATCTCCAGAGCTCTCCAACTCGTGGTTGAAGTTCCAGAAGCGTTACGGCTCCACTGGGCTGGAGGAGATTCTCGACACCTTCGTCGAGTGGGAGCAAATGACGGAGTTGCAGACGCTGGGAAACCGGCAAAAACTTTTTGATGGATGGCTGGGCAAAATGAAGGCCCTGGTGAGCACCTTACCATCCAGCTTACCATCCCTTCTAATCCAATTCAGATCAAGCGTGGCGAGACCAGTGGCAACTTCCAAGTGCTCATGATTGCACTCGGAGGCGTTGCATCGCATGACAGCCGCCTTGCGTCCCTTGTTGCAAGTGAGGGATTATCTCAGTTCATGTCCACTCTGTACCATGGGGAGCTGAGCGACGAAGAACTGCTCAGTCGAGCTCAGCATCACGTTGCGTGAGTCTCTCCTTTACCCATGTGGATGGAACAGTTTATTGACTTATCTTCATTCCAGTGGCTTGATGATCCACGACGCAGATCAGGCACGCGACGCTCTGCTCGTGTCATAGTTCGGCCACTTTTTCATCTTATCTTCGACGATCTTATCTTATCTCGGCACGGCTTATCTTATCACGGATCACGGCATCAGACGGCCCGGGCTAGGGGTTTGAGGGATTATCCTTATCGACTCAAGGCTGCGCGACATATGCTCCGGAAGGTTCTACTACAACCCATGACCAGTGTTCCATGCGGTACATAGCCCTATGACTCATTAGTTGTAGATATGACTCAGACTGGATTTGGGTATAAATACTGTAGCTACTTGGTTGTATTCTCCAGTCTTCGAATTCACTTCTCTTTTCGACTTTGTTTTTGGGTTGATTATCACATAATTCGAAGACTCCCCTCATACCCTCCTACCTCATACCTCTTACCCTGCATCTTGCACCGCTACGCCCGCTATATCCTCTTAACCCTTATCACCCCACTCACCCTTTTACCGAATCATCTAGTCGTCCTCCACTATCGCAGTGAAGGGTTCATATCAAGCAAACAGCACCAGGCCACGGGTAACGTTGAGCCCGACCCAAGCCTTACGGTAGCTACAAGGAGTGCTGCGGAGACCTTCGGGAAAACGCACCTCGGGATCATCGGGCACGTGAAGAGCTAGGCCCGGGATCTTTTTGCTAGCAAAAGAACCTTTCCTCGAGTGCTTGTACAGCACACGAATCCACCATTTCGTACCGATTCCCATCGTCGTCTGGGAGTCCATCCCCTCCCCCCATCGTACCATCGTCGCCCGATCTGGCGCATCAAAACCAACCCGGGCCCTCCGACCCCTACCTCGCCCTCCCACCGCCTGAAGACGAGATCCCCGACCTCGACGAACTGCCCTCCGAACAACCACCCTCGCCGCCAACCCCCCCTACTTCGATGGCGACAAGTCCAAATACCTGGGCTTTGTGGACGCGTGCACCACTTACATCGGTGCCTATCAATCGGAGTTCTCACAAGATGAGACCAAAATCCTCTTTGTCCTCTCCTACCTCCGTAACGAGAACGGCACGAGCTGCGCTGCCTCGAGATGGGCGATGAACTGGAAGCAGCACAACTTCGATGGCTTCCAGGGACTGAAGGCAGGAGTCACATCAAAGAACTTCCTGGAGGAGTTTCAGAGGGCGTTCGGGGACTCCAATGCGGAACAAGTCGCCGCTGCTCGGCTTATGGCCCTGCGTCAAAACAAACGGTCCTTCGCGGACTACATCTCCGACTTTGAGATGTTGGCCGCGGATGCAGGCTACAATGTGGTTGACACCACCGACGACAAAGGCGAATACAAGAAGGGGGACCAGGATAATATCCTCATCGAGTTCCTGGAGCGCGGACTCAGCAGCGAGATCGCCAGCCGTCTCTACAACACCGGTGTCCCTCTGCCCAAGGCCTATGGAGCGTTCAAAGCCTGGTGCATCAACATCGAAGCCAATGCTCTGCGTGACCAGCTGCGCAAAGCGTCGTATGGGCACCCCACACAACGACCACCTCCCCAGTTCCGTCCCCAAACGGCACCAGTGGCGCCCACACCCGCTCCGGCCCGACCCGCTGCCAACGAACCGGTTCCGATGGAAATCGATCGTACCCATGCCCGCGGCCGCAATATCATCTGCTACAACTGTCAGCAGCCCGGGCACATTGCGCGGAACTGCCCGGAGCCCAAGAAGAAGCGCACGTTCTTCAATCGGGCCACAATGCTGGAAGAAATCGAGAACGGGGACAAGGACAACGAGTTCCTGAAGGAGATTGCCGAGAAGCTGCGCGAGAAGGGTTTTTGAAGCGCTCCACTCCTCTAGCCAAGGAGGTGGAGCGTCCGGACTATGGACGATTTTCTGTACTTGTTTCGATTAAAGATACGGACAATATTTCATCTACATACACGATCTCAGACTCACTACGTACAAATATTCACGATTTTCTTATTGCCGAGATGGAAAAAGAACGCCAGGAAAAGATAGCTCTAAATAGAAAATACTTACAAGATAAAAAGGATCAGAAAGCTGCAGATAAATTATTTTTGGACTCCTACGTATTTATGGCTCGTGGAGAAGGAACCACGTCAACAAAGACCGAAAAGGGGAGCATCGCTCCGAAGGCTCGATCCTTGGAAAAGGAGGAAGCGCCCAAGGAATCTGCCAAAATCGAGGTTCCAGAAGCACCCAAACGCACCAGGGTGCCAGATGCCATCCAGAGGAAATTGGCGACCGAGAAACAGAAGGGCCCCCAGCCCAGCAGATTGGCGCAGGAATTGCGCAGTTACCAAGCCGAAAGAAAGAGGCATTCGATGGACGTATATGTCCAGATCACGGGCCTGGACTCAGGGAAAACGCGTGGAGTCAAGGCGCTGCTCGATAGTGGCTGCAGTACCTGCTGCATCGACACCGACTACGCACGGGCAGAAAAGCTGGATATCCAAGAGCTTCCGCAACCCATTGTGGCTCGTAACGCCGACAACACCGAGAACATCAGCGGTCGGATCACACACTACGTCGACTTGAGAATGAGAATCGGCCCTCATGTGGAGACACGCACGTTCCTTCTGACGTGTCTGGGAAAAGCCCGGATCTTCATCGGCCTGGATTGGCTAACGGAACACAACCCCGAGGTGGATTGGCAGGAGCAGACAATGAGATTCAGCCGATGCCCAGAGCAATGTCAAATGAGGGGTCACGAGGAGCACCAAGCGATGATCGACATGGATGCAATTGACCTGGACGCGGGTGCACCGGATCTGGAAGAGGGAGAATCGATCTTGTTGATCGACTTTGGAAAGGAGGTAGACCTACGGCTGAAGGAAACGCCGGCGCAGAAATTCGCAGAAGAAGCGGAAAAGGAGAAGGAGAGAATGACCGAGGGAAAGATTCCAGATCAATACCGAGAATTTGTCAAAGTATTCGCCAAGGAATCATTCGACTCGCTACCGGACCGACGGGCATGGGATCATGCGATCGAGCTCAAACCAGGCTCCAAAGCAGTGGACTGCAAGGTGTACCCCTTATCGAGAAACGAGCAGGTCAAACTCGACGAGTTCTTACAAGAGAACCTAGCCAGCGGACGAATCAGGCCATCAAAATCACCCATGGCATCGGCATTCTTCTTTGTCAAGAAGAAGGATGGCTCGCTACGGCCTGTTCAAGATTACCGGAAGCTGAATGAGATGACGATCCGAAATCGGTACCCGCTACCGCTGATTTCCGAACTGGTCCACAACCTGTGCGGCGCCAAGTTCTTCACCAAGCTAGACATCCGGTGGGGATACAACAACGTACGGATCAAAGAGGGCGATGAGTGGAAGGCTGCGTTTCGCACAAACCGCGGACTTTACGAGCCCTTGGTTATGTTCTTTGGTCTCACAAATTCCCCGGCAACTTTCCAAAACATGATGAACGACATACTCCGGGAACTGATCAACGAGGGACATGTGGTAGTTTATCTGGACGACATACTAATCTTCACAGAAAATCTGGATGAACATCGACGAATCACCAAACGGGTACTCGAGTTGCTCCAAAAGCACAAATTATACCTGAAGCCGGAAAAGTGCGAGTTCGAACGCACGGAAATCGAATACCTGGGTGTAATCATTGGACACAACTCGATGCGGATGGACCCTGTCAAGATCAAGGGCGTGATGGAATGGCCGGAACCAAAGAGCGTCAAACAAGTCCAAGCCTTCCTCGGATTCACAAACTTCTATCGACGTTTCGTTCGGGGATATGCGGAGGTCGCCAAGCCGTTGACACGGCTGACAGGGAAGGCAGGATGGTCATGGGGTCCGGATGAACATGCGGCGTTTGATGGGTTAAAGAAGAGAATCGCGGAGGATGCCGTCTTAGCACTGCCAAATGACACTGGCCGATATCGTCTGGAAGCCGATGCTTCGGAAGGGGCAACAGGATCAGTTTTGAGCCAAAACCAAGACGGCATTTGGCGCCCAATCGCATTTATTTCGCACGCATTGACCGAAACCGAGCGAAATTATGAGATCTACGACAAGGAGATGCTCGCAATCATGTTATCACTTGACGAATGGAGGCAGTTGCTCCTGGGAGCCACGGAAACGTTCGAGATCTTCACCGATCATCAGAATCTCGAGTACTTTCGGAAGCCGCAGAAGCTCAATCGACGGCAAGCACGATGGATCACGGAGTTGGCGGAGTTCGATTTCACCTTACGACACCGACCCGGCGCACTCAACCGCAAGGCGGACCTCCTGTCCCGACGAGCAGATCACGATCAGGGCAAGAACGACAACAAGGACGTCACGCTACTGAAGCCCGAGTTCTTCCGATCACAAGAAGTCACATTCGAGGGACAGGATCAGCAGCTAATCGACGAAATCAAGGCCATTCGATCAATTGATGGAAGCGTCAAGGCGGCCTTAGAGAAGTCACTCGCCGGATGGAAGAAGGAAGAGGGGCTTATCACGTACCATGGGAAGCTCTACGTACCAAGGGACGAGGAGTTGCGGGACAAAATCATCGGACTACACCACGACACCCCTTTGGTCGGACACGCCGGGATCAACCGAACGCAGGAGATGGTGGAAAGGAACTACTGGTGGCCAAGGATGGGAAACCAAATTCGGAAATACATCCAGACGTGCGAAGCGTGCTAGCGGACCAAGACCAGAAGAGCCAGGACAGGGAGTTTGCACCCGCATGCAGTTCCAAACGCGCCGTGGGAAATCATCTCCATGGATCAGATCGGACCCCTGCCGGTCAGTAACGGGTATGACGCAATTCATGTGTGGTGTGACACCTTCACCAAAATGATCCATGTCGAACCAATTAGTACTGACATCAGCAGCGAAGGAGTAGCACGATTAACCAGGGACCGAATCTTCCGCTATCACGGGGTCCCCTGCAAAATCATCACTGACAGGGACTCTCGATACATCAAGGGCTTTATGAAGGAAACGAATCGGATGTTGGGCGTGGAAATGAATCCGGGGACCGCATATCACCCCATCACGGATGGGCAGACGGAGCGTATGAATCAGGAGATCGAACACTATCTCCGCATTTACGTCAACTACCATCAGACGGACTGGTCGGAGTGGCTGGGAATGGCGGAGTTCGCATACAACGACAAAATGAACACGTCTACCAAAATGTCGCCGTTCTATGCTAATCACGGATATCACCCATGGAAGGGAGTGGAGCAGCGGATGGAATCAAGGAACGAGTCGGCGGAGGAATTTGTAAAAAGGATCAAAGAAATACAAGACGAAGCAAAAGCAGCATTGGAAAAAGCAAAAGAAAAAATGAAAAAATACTACGATAAACAAAGAAAAGAAGTTCCGGAGTTGAAGGTTGGGATGAAGGTGTACATAGAAGGGGAAAATATCGAGACGGATAGACCATCAAAGAAGATGAGCGACAAGAGATTGGGACCATACGAGATACTGGAGAAGGTTGGAGCGGCCGCATGGAAGCTGGATTTGCCGGACACGGACCGAAGACACCCGGTGTTCAACGAGTCACTGTTGACACCCTATCACGAACCACCCCCCCATCGCCGAGAGAAGAGACCCGTGGCCAAGATGATCGGAGGAGCAGAGGAGTGGGAGGTCGAAGAAATCGTGAAAGAGCGAAAAGTCGGCCGAGGAAAACAGTACTTGGTCAAATGGAAGGGATGGCCGCACAGCGAGAACACCTGGGAACCATCACGTCACCTTACCCACGCAAAGGACGTCCTGAGAGACTGGCAGAGGAAACAATCAAATCCAGACACACGCATTCGCCTCCTGCCAACGCTCGAAGCTGGACACTGGGACTATCTTATTCATCGCTATAAACCCAGGGATGAGCGCCTCCCCTATCCCCAACGACAACTCTTTGACCCTTACGAGAACGTCTTCACGCCCATTGGCCTAGTCGATGAGGACATCGACCCTAGAGAGGGGGTAATGTCATAGTTCGGCCACTTTTTCATCTTATCTTCAACGATCTTATCTTATCTCGGCACGGCTTATCTTATCACGGATCACGGCATCAGACGGCCCGGGCTAGGGGTTTGAGGGATTATCCTTATCGACTCAAGGCTGCGCGACATATGCTCCGGAAGGTTCTACTACAACCCATGACCAGTGTTCCATGCGGTACATAGCCCTATGACTCATTAGTTGTAGATATGACTCAGACTGGATTTGGGTATAAATACTGTAGCTACTTGGTTGTATTCTCCAGTCTTCGAATTCACTTCTCTTTTCGACTTTGTTTTTGGGTTGATTATCACAGCTCGAAGGCGAAGACGGTCCAGATGCCACCGGGGCGGACGACCCCACCTCAAGCCCTGCACGTGCTCCCACCATCACCCCCGTTCGCACCCCCGTCCGCGCCCCCGCTCGCACCCCCGCCCGCGCCCCCGCCGACACCCCCACCCGTGCCTCTGCGCGCACCACTGTTCCCTCGTCTCCTGCTGACTCCCTGGCTCAGTTGCGGGCACGGGCTCCCCCACGTCACCCCCTTCAGCCGCTGGAGACGGCTCCGATGTCGCAGCGGGAGGTTGAGGAGGGCATCCAGAACATCTTGGATGCTTTGGACGGTCCTTCCACCTTGCGCTCAAAACGGACGATGAAGGTGAACCGCTTGTGGGACAACCTCCTTGACGACCTGAGCGCGTTGTCAATGGCTCAAGTCGGGAGCGAACCGCTTGGTACGTTGACAAGCATGAGCCAAAGGACGTTCCCATGGAAGACCGCCGGTCCGGCGCTTTTCAAGGCAGGGTACATGGTCCTCGGATGGCCCCATCTTCTTCCCCTTCCGACGAAGCTCGGACACGCAGACAAGGGCATTCGCTCGTTGCCGGCATTGCAACAGAGCTCACTGGCGGCCGCCATCAAGTTCTCCCTGAACGAGGTCTTCGAGGGGCGCGAGCCAGCGGGTATTTCCTTTTTTGGCAACGACTGCCGCGATCCCCGTGAGCGCTTCCTGATAAACACCTTTTGGCACGAATTGACCTTCATTCCAGGAATGCCCGTGCTCGCTGCGTTCCCCCAGCGCGTTGGAACAACCATTGCTTTCAGTGGTTCCGAGTTCGTCCTCGGGGTGACTGGACAGGGGGACCCGTGCTACTTCAGGCTGAACCTCTTGGACCCAGACCCAACGCGACGATACTTGGACTTCAGCATCGTGGTGAAGAACGAAGCTGGGGACTACGCTCTTCCTGTGGTCTCCCAACCGGCTTTGCATGCACCTGGGGCTGCTCCTGTCGTATTGAGCTCACCAACGCGCAAGCGCCGTGGTCACCTCCCCGCCGCACCCCCCGCCGCAACCCCCGCCGCACCCCTCGCTGCACCCCTTGCTGCACCCCCCGCCGCGCCCCCCGCCGCGCCCCCCGCCGCACCTCCCGTCACTGACGCAGCGTCGTCTCCCATGCCGCAGCCTGCCTTACCCCCGCCTGCTGTCAACAAGGCCAGTGGGAAGAAGCGCAAGGCTGATCCCGTGGACATTCCCGCTCCCCGTCGCAATCCGAAGCGTGCCAAGGCCAGCACTGCTGCCCCACCTCAACCGTCGCACCAAGTTGGTGGAGGCAAGCAGCGTCAGGAGTCGACACCGGCCTCGGAATACGTCCCAACTGCGTCTGCTCTCTCGGAGACATCGGATGCTCAAAAGGAAGGTCCTGCCGGTCAGTACCTCGCTACCCTATATGGACATGACAATCTTCCCCTCGGCTTCATTCTCCCCAAAGAGAAGCGCAGATCTAAATCATTTCCAGTAGTTCTGACGCGCAAGCTGCCGCGACAGAACAAGCGTCGCTATCAAGAGATGAACGCGCCGTCCCCCGAGCTCTCTTCCCCTGAGAGTGAGGAGGAAGTGGCAAAGACACCCCCACAGAAACGCCCTCGCCCCCGCCCTCGCCCCCGCCAAGTCAATGCAGTTGCCAGCAGCTCACAGCAAACGCTGGACGATCCCCCTGCTGCGCGGGCGCCTCGCGCTGCCACCAAGAAGCAAGGGGCTGTTGTTTCAGCTCAAGCTCCGACGTTGGTGTCACAGTTGACGCCAGCCAACGTAGGAACGGCGGCACCCTCTTCAGCACCCCCCGCGGCACCCCCCGCGGCACCCCCCGCGGCACCCCCCGCGGCACCCCCCGTCGACACCTCCGCCGATACCCCCGCGGCCACTGCTGCTGCACCCACAGCGTCGACTTCCACGGCAGCGACTGGATCGACCGAGACTGCCGCCGCTGCTCAAGTGACTGATCCCGCCACCGCTCTGCTTAGCTTTTTCTCTGCCCCGTCCTTCCAAGCAATGATGGCAGGTGCTATTCGCAGCGCAGTCCAGGAGGAGCTCGCGAAAAAATGAAGGTGTTACGTTCAATTTTGCATGTCCTTTCTTGATTGTGGGGTTTATCTGCATACATTCATCCGTATATTAGTTTCGACATATTTTTTTACAACGTCCTGTTGTACATCTTTCATACACGACATCGATCTGCCCCCCCCCCCTCTTCTGGCTATGGAATTTTAAGGGATGGATTTTCAGAAGCTGAGTTGCACCATTACATGGTCAGGTAATGAATGCTTGAATAGTAGTGCCTTCTGACCCCACCCAAAAACATACTGTTCATGCTTCCACACCTCCCTCAACATTCATCGAACTTGAGGGGCCTTTAATTCTCTCAAATGTCAATCAGCAGTATTCAGTGCACGGAGTTCAATCATGCAAGCTTTCACTGACCCCTACCAGTCCCTGACAGTGAACAGTTTCATTGGGAGCTCTCATTCCAGACCGAAGTGGTGTAACGCTGTTTGTCAAAGAAAATTTCCATAACCGTCCTCTTCACGCTTCTAGAGCAAGCCAGGCCAGCAGATTACTAGGAGCAGCCCAGCGCTTACCCCCGCACGCACCCCCGCACGCACCCCCGCACGCACCCCCGCACGCACCCCCGCGTGCACCCCACAACAACAACAGATTGTGTACAACACCAAACTCATAGTCAAGGGCGATTTAGGACAAGTTGAATGGTCTAAAATTTTGGGATTCCATGATACAGAGCCCTGAATCATGTGGAAATACCACTAGGATTATTTTACCCTGGTTATTTGAATTTCTTTCTGTGATCAACATCATAATCCCCGGCGTGAGGCAGAGTTACACAGTGCAGAGCTTCTCAGGGAGCAGAGTAGTACACTCTGTAAAAGCTGTTGTTTTTCCTCAAAAAGGCGGCTACAATGCAACGAATACCACGAGTGGTTAAACATGGAACTGATCAACCGCACGGGTGACCCCGCAAAATGATGGGAACATTCCCATCATTACCGCAGTGCGGCGGGCATTTTGCGCTCAGCGCTTCACTTTCTTAATTATCGAAGCTAGACACAATTGGGATAGCATCGGAATTTTTTCCGGCAGCCATTTGGTTTTTTTTTGCGCCCAGTCACGTGACCGTTTTGGCCGCCATCCGCTGCATTGTGCGCCATCGTGGAGAGCATGCAAAAACCCGACCAAATGGTGGCAAAATGGCCGGGATGAAGTCACGTGAATATGCGCCCGCCACCCGCCGTGGCATGCGGGAGGTCGGTAATGACCCCGCCCGCACCCCCGCCAGCCCCCGCCAGCGTTTTAAAATTTTTGGTTCCATCTGTCACGTGCTTTTTTCGCCCGCCATCCCGCCCGCTCGGTGCTTCCACGTGATTGATTTTTTTTTCCCGCCCAGCTACCCGCTCTTACAGATGTAGACAAGTCACATGTATATATTTTCGTTCACCCCCCCCTGCTGACCCCCGCATATGCCCCCGCCCCCAAATGGACCAAATCCCCCCCGCGGGCCCCGCAGGGGGGTACCTTTTAGGTACCCTCAGAGCTACGTCTGAGGGTACCCAGGAGGACCCCCGCGGGGGTGCAACCGGGTGATGGCGGTGGTAACTGAGGTGGGCATTCACCATCGCCCAAATGTCGAAACAATACAATACCTCATGGATTCAGCTTCACTAGAATATGTATAACTCATTTTTTATCCATTTCGAACGGAAATCATACCCAATAGGTGGTATTAAAAACCCTTGAGAGTGTTTTTGTGATGAAAAATGCTCTCTGTAATTTTAAGTCAAGTCCACCCTTCCAGTGGTCAACGAGCTCGAGACAATCACCTCCCAGGCATCATAGAGGCCTATGATCCAAAAACAAGCTTTCAGGACGTCTACATATCAAATTCTATTCAAATACAACTAATCCATCTCAAAATATCAGGGATTGACCAGCGCAGACAGCGTTGGATGTGCTTGCGGCGGTCTCCAGAGGTGGCTGTGCTTTGGAGTGCCGCAGAGATGTCACATGCGTCACACTGGAGTGCCGCAGACTCTTCTGGAGTGCCGCAGACTTGTTTGGAGTGTCGCCAGAGGCCCCGCAGGAGTGCCGCGGTGTGCTGTGGAGTCTGCGGCACACTGTTCTGGAGTGCCGCAGGAGTGAGATCTCCATCGCTGCCGCCAACGACAATGACGTCTGGAATAGTCCCGCTGCCTGCGCGGATCATTCCCACGTCCATCAACGTCTCAGCCGACGTGGACAGCATGTTGATCATCATCGTTGCCGTCGAGATAATCATGTGGAGAATTTGGAGTGCCGCAGGAGTGCCGCAGGGTTGCTCCTGCGGCACTCCGCGGCACTTTCAGTGAGCCCCATGTACATCGGAGGCATGGCACGACATCGGCCGACTCCTTTTGGTACAACGCCAACTAGGGCAATTTCTTTTCAATCCAGCGACGATGGTGTGATTACTGGAGGCGTTTCATTAGGAGCTATCAGAGATTGCAACATAAGGGACACTCACCACTTCGTCGACTGGACGCTTGTCGTCAGCCTACTGAGACATTACGGTCTCGGCAACGACGGATTTCTTCAGCCGCAGCGTCTCCCTTGGGCCCTTGTGCAGGAGCGGGAACTTGCGGCGCTGGAAGCTGAGTGTGTCGAGCAGCAGAGTCCATCGACTCGGGTGAGGCACCCTTGCGTCGATAGCTGAGTTTGATCGTAAGCTCCGGCGTAGAGGCGCAGGCGGAAGGATGTGGGACTCACTGCATACAACGACATCTTGGCAGAAGCTGATTGCACCTTTGAGGTTCTCCTCGTCCTCCTCGTCCTCCTCGTCACCGCAGAGAGTGGATGTGTCCGAGATATCGGATGCGACCGAGTCCCGTCGGGGCCGAGTCTTCATAATAGACTTGACGGAACTCGGCGCTCGGCGGCGGTGGGAAGGGACGCGAGTGGGAGCAGAACCCGAGGCGACGTAGCCGGGGATAGTAGAAAATGTGGTGCGTGTGTACATGGTGGTTGTGGCAAAGGTTGTTTTGGATGGAAGTCGGGACTGGGGTGTCCTTATATGCACGAGGGATGGGACCCTGATTCAGAAGTAAAGCGGCAGTGCAGTGAGACATGTCTCGGTGGATGCGGCTCAGAAATACCTGTCTCCGTCCTCAATCTCATCCAGGAATACAACACGAGCCCACTTACCCTCCGTCTAGCTTCCTATTCTCACCGAGCGTCATGCACATCATCGGCAAAGCTGGTAAAGCGATATGATGTCCCCATTGGATCTTATCTTTCCTCTGAACAGATAGGGGCTGATTGGACTTGACATCATCGGTTTGCATTAAGACAACACCGAGATCCCCTGTCTTACGCGAGTAGGGGCGAGAGCGGGATGTTTCAGTCATAAAATGAGACTTTTCACTCGCTGAGATGCCGCCGGTGTGCGATACAGACAGCGACTTTGATGGATGCTTACAAGTATGAATAATCCGCGTGTCTTCCTGCTGAGATTCCAAGTTTCCAGTCAGCCTGTCGTCAATCGTTTCAAGACAAAATTGAAATTTTCGGCAAGACCGGGAAGGCGAAATCAACCCGCTCTTTGGTCCGTGGAAACAAATTAAGACAGAACTCAAGTTAGGGGTCTTTCACGATCTAGCTACGTCATAGATTTGGCACAGCCTCATCACGTGGATCTGAGGCCTTAACTGGGCTCGATCAACACAGATAGGGGCTATCTAAGGATACTGGTCGGTCTGAGATAGATTCTAGTGGTGTGCGTTGCAGTGTGCCGAGTGAAAGACTGTCGCGAAGCTTGCTTCAGACTGATGAGCGCATTACTTATTCAGATGCAGCGGGGTGTTCCAGGTTGTCCGTGCAAATAGTCGAGAACAACGGCGCACATACTCCGAGCCAGATGATCTATAGAAGTCAAATGACGGTCATAGTTGAGTTTGTCAATCTCGCATTCACTATGTAAGCTACTGATAGCCTGGATGTGAGGAGCTAGTAGGTATTATCGTAGCTCTGCCTCACTGCGGTTGTTCCGGCTTTTTATATTTGTGAGTTCCCTCGCCATCTAGATCCCACTTGCCGATAGCAAGACTGTAGAGTGGTCAGCTGAATACGGCGCAGATGAGAGAGCACGCACTCGAAGACGGCCATGATCGTCCACTTACGGTTATCCGCTTCAGGGAACACGAGCGAACGAGGGCCATAGAACACCTCATCGTCGACCTCGTTCTTTTTCCGAGGTAAACAATGCATGAATTTCCAGTTGGGATTGGCGCCTCCTTCTCGGCAAAGCTCCTCCGTCACCTGGTATCCAGCAAAGTCTTTGTACCTCTGCTCGGCCTCGGCCTCCTGTCCCATTGAAATCCATGTGTCTGTGATGACCACATCGGCACCACGGACGGCTTCCTTGGGGTCCTCTCCCCACCAGATGTGCTCGTCGCACCCGAGCTCCCGCACCCGGTCCCACACCGCAGCAGGGGCACGGTATTTCGGGTCAGCAGGGGTCGCAACGCGCATTTTATGGCCCAGTCGGGGGAACGTCACGAGCATGTCGTGCAACACATTCGCAGAGTCGCCCACGTAGGCGATCGTGAGTGGTGGGAGCTCGGAAAGGTCTGTGCCACGACGAAGGTGCTTGCCGTTGCCCCGCGGCGTGGTGACGTCCTCCTGCGAATCCGGCTTGAACAGGTAAGCGTGTTCATGTAGAGTGAGAAGGTCGGCGAGAATTTGTGTCGGATGCCAGAGGGATGAGAGCGCGTTCACAACAGGAACGGGAGAGTGGGCAGCCAATTCCTGTAAGACGGTTAAGGTTCAGCTGTCAGCTGTCGCGGGCAAACAAACACACCTCGATCTCTGAATGGTCACCGACGCGAGCGAATATGCCCTGGCACATCCCCCCAATAACACGCGCCGAGTCACGCACGCTCTCGTTTACACCGAGTTGGATGTCGTCGCGGCTTAGAAACAGCGCACGGCCCCCAAGCATGAACGCGCTCGTTTCAGCCGCGACACGAGTACGGGTACTCCGTTTGGAGAACAACATGGCTACGGTTTTGCTGAATAGCGATTGAGATGGCATGCGCAGGTCATTAGCCTGCTTGTAGGACAAGGAGCCCTGCGGGCGAAGCCATGCAAGGGAGTTGGCCTTCAACGACGCAGAGTGCTTGATGAGACGTTGGATTTGCGGAGCGGTCAGGTCCGCGAGAGTGAGAAGATGTGGGGGCCGGGCCATGGAGAAATGAAGACTGTTGATGGGGGCAGCCGCAAAGAAAAAAGTCCGAGTTTGATGTTCGAGTCATGTGGCCGCGGGTCGCTCAAATGGCACGCTGATAACATTCTAGTTCAGTTAGTCTCCTCTCCAGGTGCCGCTAAAACTTTTAAACTTTCTCCCTCGCCCACCATCGTCCATCCCACTGCGGTTGCTTTCTTCGTGGCTCCAGCTGTCCGGAATCGGAACAATCTCAGCGCGTGGGCACCGGAGTGATCCAGAGCTGCATATTTGGGATTCCCTGTGCCTGAACGGTATGGGTCGATCGACGCAGCTTTAAACTTGCTCATATGTATCTGTGTCGCACCCTCCGCAGTCTCTGGACCACGCACGTCATAGTCATACATCGCACCTTCATCCATACACGACTTGCATGCACACCGCCTAAGCGAGGCCGTCCCACCCGAGACATCGCATTCCAATGTCTGCTCTCGAACCCGACTCCGACGACATGGACTACGGCACGCCGCCTGCATCTCGTCACCTCCGGCCTCGAACCCCCGGCTCACCGCAGACGACCCGGGACAGTCTATACGACGCTACGTCTACGATCGACGACCTCACACAAGCACTGGAGAACGTCTCGCGGGTCGCCTCGCCGGAACCTCCGGAGCTGTTTTGCTGCTGCTGTGGACAGGATGACTGCGAGAACCTGCGGGCTTGGACGGCGACAAAGTCGAGGTTGCAGAGTCGGCTGACGTTGAGCGCTGGTGCGTTTATTTACTTCCGGATCCACCTTTCGTTTCCTCGACCTCATCGTTCGTCAGAGGTCGGTCAGGCTTTGCTTCAGCGACATGAAGCCTATGTGCGACGGGTTCAAGGCGAGCAATTCGAAGCGCAAGAAGCGTCGGAGGATGATCTCGAGAAACGCGAGAAAGTGGCTACTGCAGCCCAGGACCATTTGGACCAGCTTGTCAAAGACAATCAGGCACTGGAAAAGGTATGTCCCCTCTCTCTCTTATGCAGTGCCCTTTGGATCCTGATTGAACGATTCAGCGTCTCACCCGGGCCCTAGTCAATAACGAGGTTACAGAAGTATCGAACAAAACTATCCTCCAGGAGCTCGCCGAAGCCAAAACGACGATATCGCGCCTGACTACGTCGGCTGCGCGTTCTGTGGGATGGGACACCCGACTCTCCGCTGCGCTGAAGGAAAAGGAGGATATGCAGCAGGAACGAGACAGCGAATCACAGCGGGCGAGACTGGCAGAATCCCGTTTCGCTGCTCTCAAGGAGCGCACATGTGCGTTATCGCTCGACAAGCTTTCGCTCAGTTGATTCATTCCATCATAGCCAAGCTTCAGAGCGAAGTACGACGATTGCAAACGGCGCTGGAGGAACGCCGTGAACATCGGCTGGAATCGTCGGAGACGATCATTATGGACGCTCGTGCAAGATTGCAAGCGTTGCATCGCTCCGTTGGTGCGCCTGTAGAGCAGCCTGAGTTGGCTGAGGTGTTAGAGACACTTGTGAACGACAGCGACACTCTTAAGCGGGACAATGCCGAACTGCAGACTTTGCTGGCGGACGCGCGCGAGGATTGTCGAGCTTTGCAGGAAGAACTAGAGGATCAACGGGTCAATCCGCCACCCAGAAGTGGTGCAGCCACGCCATCGTTCTTGAGGACTCATTTCCATACTGGCAGCGTCCCTTCTGTTATGCTCCCACCGGTGAGTGCGAGTACCACTCCACCTGCTTCCTGTCTGACTGTATCAGGGGCATGCCTTCAAGCGCAGCTCCAGCGCCGAGAGGCGCACTTCGCGGCGCTATGTTCGTGTTTGGGTTCTTCTCCTCCTTCCGTTCACTGTTGACGGTGCGTTAGGAACCCATGACCCCGGAAACGAATCGGCGCCCACTTTCGCCCACCGATTCACTTGCGAATTCGGAATCCAGATGGCCGCATTTGGGCGGACGATATCCGATTTCTCCATCGCATGCCAGTTTCGAAGACGTGCAGGACACAGACTCGACGCTGGAACGCCGATCATCCCACCGACCGCTGTTCCTCCTTGCAAGGTCACGTGGTGTACAGACAGATCCAGTCGCTCCACTAGGACTGGTCCATCCCCCATCACATTCACCATCTTCCGGTGCATCAGTGTATTCAGAGTCGCTCGCTCCGTCATCAGCGAACACTACGACGGGCAATATCTCAGCTCCCTCAGTGACTCTAGCAGTCTTGGTTGAGCGGACAGCTGGTTTGTTACACAGGATGCAGACTGCTGACGCATTGTCTCTTACAAACAGACTGAAGCGACAGCAGATCCGGGGTGCTGATGTTGGCCATCTGTCGCGCACGACTGTGGCGAGCATCATGACCGATGTGCACAAGCAGCTTCGGGCAGGCGGACTGCAGGACGAGGACATGCGTGCTGGGCGTCGCGATGTCCGCTCGTTTATGGCTGTGACTCGGGAGCTGTTTACCACCTTGGGCGAGCTCCGGGTCCTGCTCAACGAAGTGGTGCTCGATCCTGCCAGTGCGAGTCGGATCAGTGAGGCTGCGATGGACCCCGGCAAAGCCCGCGACGAACATCCGTCAGGACCCGCCACTTGGTTCACCAAGTTTCTTTCCGGGGTCACGCCCAAACAGGATGTGGACAGGAACGGAGCGATCTCACCACTGGCCGCGCCGAGGCCGATGATTGGAAAGTTTGTCCCCAAAGGTCCTGCACTGGCTGCCTCAGCGACCACTGTCAACGTTGAGGTTTCCGGTGCTCGATCCGTGGCAAGCAGCACTTTCGATGCATCTTCCATTCCATCACGCGCCGGTAGGATGACTTCTCCGGCACCAGGCGTTATGGACATCTTTGCCGGCGCTCCACGATCAAAGACGCCTGATCCCTGGATCGTCGTTGGTCATCCCAAGCTGTCTCGGAAACCGTCTGCTCTGCTACGTCCCGGTCCACCGGGATCGCGCCATCACCCCAACAGGATGTCGCGCAATGTCGATGCGGTATTGGACGGTGTGGACACCCCAGCACATCGAGAGGGCGATCATGACAACTCAGACGATGCCGCTGCTGACGAGGAGCCGGACTATCTGGGTCCGCTGTTGCACCGGACATTGCGGAGACGGGGACTGTCCGATTCCTCGATACATTCTACATTCGTGTCACAAGCTGCGGCTGACAACGAGTCCTCTACTCGGGAGGCAGCTTGGCTCGAGGGCGGTTCTGTGCTCCAGGCATTGAGCAAACGAGTCCAGAGCTTCCGTAGTGGTTTGGGCGGTGGAAAGGAGAGCGCGGACATGCCTCCTCCAGCAGAACCGACTGCACCGGTGACCATCTCACGATCAAACACTCGACGTTCCTCGCGCTCTTCTACGAATCGTACCGCGGAAGATTCCGGCTCGTCGAGAATAACGTCTTCCTCTAGTGGATTTGGTTTCCTCGCTAATTTCGTGCCCGATTCTAGCGATGTCGCGCGCAGTTTGAGAGAACAGGATGCGGTGTTGTCGAGAAGCTACCGCGCTGTAGATCGAGGTATAATATGATACCCACTTTAATGTACTTTTTATTCATTTGTTCTGGTATGTATACAAGAATTTGCTCGGAATGTGAATGAAATTGTCGTCCTTCGCCTATGATACATGTACGACTTGTGCTAATAGCATAAAGCGACCTCTATCGACGCCGGTTGATTGCGCATCAGTGCATCATGACGCAGTAGCTTTCCGCTCTCCCCTTCCTCTCGCCGCCATGGCCATCGACGGACTGATCATTCTCGACAGCACTGGGTACGCTTTATCTGCCCACGTGTGAATCTACTTGACGACCCCAAGCCGACCCATCATCCAGTCCGGGTTCCGCTCCACACCTCCTGCGTTTCCGCTGCTGCACACCGACGCCTTCAACACCGCCTCGTCCAAGACGCACCGTGCCGGAGACATTGAGCCCGTGATCTATGTGCCGCCGATGAACGTAGGCGATCCGCCCAGCGCATGCTGTCATGTCGAGATCGGGGACATGAGGATCTTATGTCCCGTCAGTGGGGAGGGTGCGTCTGGAGCATATTCGCGTCATGGGACTATTCTGAAGCGACGCAGTGGACCCTCTCTTTGCCTTTGCTTTCCTTCAAACCTTCATCGACATCCTGCGCGAGTACTTCGGCGCGCTTTCCGCCGCGACTCTAAAGGACAACTTTGATGTCGTGTATCAAGTGCGTCGGTTGTCATGTGTCTGTTGAATGACGCCTTATCCGCACTAGTTACTGGAAGAGACGTTGGACTCTGGGGGCCACCCATCGACAACGTCTCCCAACGCTCTGCGAGACATCGTCCTCCCTCCGTCGCTGTTTTCGAAGCTCTTGAGCGTCGCAGGCGCAAACATCAACACTTCGTTCAATTCTGGTGCGGTCGGCGGTCCGTTTTCCTCCCCGATTCCGTGGAGAAAGGCCGGGATGCGCTATAATAGCAACGAAATCTATTTTGATATGGTCGAAGAGCTCAAGGCCATTGTCAACAAGTATGCAAGCTTCAAGATCGTTCAAATACCTGCTGACCTGTTCTCCAGAAATGGAACGACGTTGACCAGTGAGGCTTGGGGAAGAATTGAAACCAATGCCAAGCTATCTGGGACGCCGGATTGTTTCCTCTCTTTCACAAACCCACACGTTCTTGCGGACTGTTCTTTCCATCCATGTGTCAGGTGTGTAATCTCGCTATATCTTTGGATACCCGGCTGACAGTTGTGCAGATTACAGCGTTGGAAACGAGACAGCTCGCTGTCCTTTGTACCGCCAGATGGACATTTTACACTCGCAGAGTACCGATTCTCACCAACTGCGACGGCAACAAGCGCCCGATCGGGGAATACAGTCCTTCCTGGCAAGGACAACGTGCCCGTTCCGTTTATGCTCAAACCAACGGTTGAATTGACCGAATCAGGCGGCGAGTCTCTCTCTCTCTCTCTTGCATCGTGTACCGATGACTGACTGCTGCTTGCAGGGACTTTTGAATTGAAGCTGACTTCCCGCATCCCCGGCCAATCGATGGAATCCCTGGTGGCAGAGATGTATCTGGGAGACGGTGCCAGCGGAGTGAAATGCGTGACTTCTCGAGGGGATAGCGGACGCCGTTTCAATGAAGGGATGCCTGCTGGGTCGGGTAATGGATCGTGGACGTATGACTCAAGGAAAGCTGTAAGCACGCAGGCCTGATACCCGCTCCGAGTCATGGCTGATGGTGGATCGTGGCAGATTGTGCGGTGGGAGATACCGGTGGTGCCGCCCTCTAGCGTTTGGACTTTGCGGGGCTCCTTTACATCGTAGGTCACACGGTTGATCGTCCTTTTCTGCTGGCTGAATGAGTCGGTTTCAGGCCTTCCGTTCCACGTCCAGCACACGCTGTCCAAATCCGATTCAACATCACATCGTACACGTTTTCGGCGCTCAAAGTGGATCAATTGAAGGTCACCGGAGAGACTTACAAGCCTTACAAGGGTGTCAGGGGTCGTTCTTCCGGCAATGTGGAATGGAGATGGTAGCGTGGCTTTGAATTCATCGAGCGGAGTCATGTTTAGCTGTTACGATATCTGCGAATGAGCTTGAATTCAGAGCTTATGCCCACCGTTAATGGTGGCTGTGCTATTTGTGTTGTTTTGAGTTCGACGCCCAAGCGCGTGTATGACGGAGCATCACTGATCGCTACGCCCACTGTCATTTCAACGCCAGGGGCCTGCCTGATGAGCAACAACAGGCAGTGACTGCCAACTGGTCTGCTCTTACCATGTCCAGCGATGTACTCGCTGAGATTGCCGGGGTGAAGCCCAAGACGTTCCTCGCAGATGGCGAGGATACGGAAGTCAGCTCTATGTCCAGGTGTGTTCTGAATCCGTGTCGCGTCTTCCGCACGGCACAGCTCACTGCCGTTCATCCAGCAACCTCAAGTACAAAGTCAAGCGAACCTGGGACCACTATTACTGCGTCTGCCCGGTGCGCTCCCTTCCTCCTTGTCTCCTTCGCCCGTGGGCTCAAACCTCCTGCGGCTCCGTAGGCGTGGCGCAACCAGGGTGGGATCCCTGTTGATGCGCGCACATGCAAACACCTCCGGGAGCTCTTTGGGGATGAGTATGAGGCGGCGCGTCTGAAGTGGAAGAACCCATCCGGTCCCGGACTCCCTGGATCGAAGAAGCCTGCGTCCAAAGCGAAACCTGCGTCCAAGGCGAAACCTGCGTCCAAGGGGAAGCCTGCATCTAAGGCTAAAGCCAAGACCGGGAAGCGGTGTAGGGATGATGAAGACGACGACGAAGATGAGGAGGATGAGGATGAGGATGAGAAGCCTAAGAAGAAGGCGAGGAAGATCAAGAAGGAGAGCAACGATGACGATTCGGAGGATCAGGAGGAGAAGCCTGCGAAGAAGGGTAGGAGGAAGAAGAAGGCATACAGCAGCGATGAGGAGGCTGAATCGTCTGAGGAAGAGAAACCCAAGAAGAAGCAGGGAAAGAAGAGGAAAGTGAGATCAAGCGATGGGGAGTCCTCAGAGGATGAGAAGCCCAAGAAAAAGAAAGCTGCGAAGGGAAAGAAGCGACGGGCCCCGGAAACTGAATCTGAATCGGAGGAGGAAGTCAAGCCCAAGCAGAAGAAGAAGACTTCGAAGAAGAGGAAACATGAGACCAGCAGCGATGAGGATTCGGAATCTGAGGATGAGAAACCTAAGAAGAGAGGAAAGGCTAAGGCTGTCAAGAAGAGCAAGGGGGGGATGACAGCGACGACGAGTCGGAAGATTCTGAGGATGCGCCCAAGAAAAGGAAGACGAAGACTGCGAAGAGGGCCGCGCTGAAGCGCAGTCCCAAAAAGGGCAAGAAGGTGGACAGCGACGACGAGGACGAATCGGCGTCGGAGGTTGAGAAACCGAAGAAGAAAGCGGCGAAACCAGTGTCGAAAGGTCTTGGCCGGACGGCGAACGACGACGAGGACACTAAACCCAAGTCCAAGAGCAAGAAGCCTGTCTCCAAACGCAGTGTTAAAGTTGACGACGACAGTGACGACCCAGCTCGAGTCAAGGGCGTTCCCGAGTTATTGCTCGCAAACAAGTGGGATATTGAAATCGGGCCGGACCCGACAGGATGGTGGGTGTCCGAGAAACTGGATGGTGTCCGGTAATGCTATTTCCTCCATCGTTTACTGCCCGTCCCTAATTACTGCGACAGGACTTTCTATAACGGAAAGGGAATGGTCAGCCGACTGGGAAATCCGTTCACACCGCCGCAGTGGTTCCTTGACAGTCAGCAGTCAATCTTCACACGATGAGCACGCCGCTGATTTTCTGTTGCAGAACTCCCGAAAGATATTACCCTTGATGGAGAGCTTTTTGGCGGGCGAGGCAAATTCCAGGACACTGTCTCGATCGTCAAGACTATGAATTCGCCGCATTGGAAGGAAATAACCTTCCAGGTATGTCTCAACTGGTTGCATCTCGTGCCTCTCGATTCGATTGCCCTGTAGATCTTCGACATTCCTTCCGATAAAGGCGTTTTCGAGGACCGGGTCGCCCATCTGAAGACTTTATTCGGACCCGGTGGCAAATGGGAGTGTGCTGAGGTGATTGTCGTTGAGCAGGAGAAGCTCAAGAACCGCAAGGATGTCTTGGATAAGCTTAAAGAGATCGAGACCCTTGGTGGAGAAGGCCTGATGCTGCGCAAGCCTGGCTCGTCAGTCTCCACTTTGGCTGCCGCCTAATCCCACTGACCAGTCCACAGCAAGTACGAAGGTCGCCGCTCCAGTACGTTGCTGAAAGTCAAGGTGACGTATATGGTTTGCTCATCCGGCCGATGTCGCTGACCACCCACAGACCTTTTATGACGCCGAGGCCGAGATAACCGGCTACAAGCCTGGCAGCGGGAAGCATACCGGTGTCACGGGTGCTCTGAAGTGCAAGATGGCTTCTGGAAAGGTGTGCTACGTTCATTCGCTCCGTGCTTGACTCGGCCGTCTAAATTGGTTTGCAGACATTCAATGTCGGGAGCGGCCTGTCAGACAAGCTGCGCAAGGATCCACCTAAGATTGGGACCATCATCGTCTACAGATTTCAAGAGCTGACCCGTGACGGTGTCCCTCGGTGAGCATTCAACTCTGCTCACTTTGTTGGATAGCGTTCTGAGACCGCGCAGATTCCCTACGTATGTGGGTGAAGCTATTGACAAGAAGAAAGCGAAAGATGCGGTTCTTCCCGCCCATCGCAAAATAAATTCCAAGGACAATGACTGATACCGCAACTCCAACCAGTTAATCTGAGGGAATACCCTCATCTTTATCTATTTATCTCATGTACCTGTTAGTGCAATCTATGGCCGGACTTCCGCCTTTAAAGCTTAGACCCTCATTCTCCTGCGCTTTCAAGGGGCTAGACAGCTGCTATGCACTCAGACCTTACCCGAACCTTTCTATCATCTCGATGTAAGCTGATGACGTCAATCCAATCAGCCCCTATCTGTTCAAAGGTTAGTCGCATACCCAATCAGGACGGTCTCTCGCTTTTACAGTTTTGCCGATTATGTGCGTTGCGCTCTATGCGGGCCAGATGACAGATTGAACAGAAGTGGAGTCATGCGATGTTCTCGGGTGCAATTGAAGACGGATTCAGGTATTGCTGAGCCAAATGCACTGAGACATGTCTTACTGCACTGCCGCTTCACTTCTGAATCAGGGTCCCCTGCGCAGTGCATATAAGGACATCCCAGCCCCGACTTCCATCCAAAACAACCTTTGCCACAACCACCATGTACACACGCACCGCATTTTCTACCATCCCCGGCTACGTCGCCTCGGGTTCTGCTCCCACTCGCGTCCCTTCCCACCGCCGCCGAGCGTCGAGTTCTGTCAAGTCTATTCTGAAGACTCGGCCCCGACGGGACTCGGTCGCATCCGATATCTCGGACATATCCACTCTCTGCGGTGACGAGGAGGATGAGGAGAACCTTAAAGGTGCGATCAGCTTCTGTCAAGATGTCGTTGTATGCAGTGAGTGTCCCATTCCTTCGCCTCTGCCTCCACATCGAAGCTTACGAGTTAATCCAGCCATCGATGCAAGGGCACCACACCCGAGCCGATGGACTCTGCTGCTCGACACACTCAGCCTGCAGAGCCATGAATTCCCGCTCTTGCACAAGGGTCCAAGGGAAACCCTGCCGCTGAAAAAGTCCGTTGTCGCTGCTCCAGCCGACACGGAAGACTCCAATGAGGACGAAATGTCTCAGTAGGGTGTCGACAAGCGTTCAGCCGATGAAGTGGTGAGTATCTCCTCCGTTGTCATCCCCAATGCTTTCTGACGAAATCTTTCCAGCAATCGCACCAGCCCCGCTGAATTGTAAAAAACTGCCCTCGTTGGTGCTGTATCAAAAAGGAGTCGGCCGATGTCGTGCCATGCCTCCGATGTACATGTATTATCACCCATGTCTCGCTGTTCTAGTTACCTTCTCGGATCAGAAATTGTTCCACCAACGAAATGAACGGTCGCAGTCCAAATTCTGATCAATTTTATTACATAAAAGTATCCGTGCTCTCCACGAATCATGAGACCTGAATAATAGTTGTTGTCAACATAGGTTCTTACAGACCCACAACCCTCAGGCTAATCTTATCAACTTGATGTGATCAAATCAATGATGTGATTGCCGCTCACCCGCTACTAAGTAGCCTCGAGAGAAGCAGCCATCTCACCCAACGTCTCGAACCGTCTCTTCCACTTCGGCGCTTCCCCGGAAGTCTCGAGCCCCATGACGGCGCCCTGGCGGTCAATCCAGACGGCACTGATGCCCATCCGGCTCGAAGGATCGACATCATGGAACAAGCTTTGTGCGACGACGAGCACCTGAGATCCATCGACGCCAAACTCACTGCGGATGGCGTCCAAGGCGCAGCTCATACTGCTAGGATCGGGTTTATAGGCCCCGGTGTCTTGCGCGGTGAGGATGAGCGAGAAGGGTGACTTGCACCCCGAGATGCTTTTCGGCAGCCAGTTTTGACCGGGCGCGGCGCCGCGCACGTAAGCCGACTGATTGGCAGTGTCCTGAGAGAGTTTGACATGCGTGGCTGCAAAGGAGTTATGGTCCACGTTGGACAGGATCGTGAGTTTGTAGTGCTGCTCCAAGACGCGCAGGGCTTCGCAAGTGTCTGGAAAGACGGGCCAGTCCTTGATCGACTGTCCAAATGCAGCATGCTCCTCCTCTGGAATGGACACTGGTATCTCCCCTGCGTGCGTTTCTTGTAGCGTGCGGGTCAGAACGCGATGTGCCTGGGAGAGGAGATCACGGTAGAGGATCGAGGGATCGCTCGCTTGCAAGTCTTTCTCGATCTCGGTGAATGCCAAGAGGGCTTCTTTTCGAGACCATGTCGCTGAGGAGGGGAACCGGGCCAGCAGAGGTTGAAGGCCGGTATATATGCCCGACTCCCAGTCCTAGTAGAAACGGGGTTTGAGAGCGCGATCAAACGAAAGGACCACTACTTGGCAAGCAGAGACTTACGACCAATGTTCCATAGCAGTCGAATATAATCGCTTTGAAGGGCGATAGATCGAAGTCGGTCATGTTTACTAGTGGTCCTCCAGGTTCAGCGCGTGAGAAGCAGGCTGCGCGCTTCGTCCTGACGCCGAAATGACAGAATCGAGCGTGATCTTATCTTATCTCGATGACAGCGGCCCGGCTGATGCGTGCATCTAATTCTTACTGGTACTACCTTCATCCACACGAATCACTACCATTGAACAAGCAGACGACAGTAAATTCGCAGAGTCTAGGTTTCCGCATGTGGCTGACTGAGAGGTCCATGAATGCGGTACTTGTGTGAGACTTTTTTCTGAAACTGCCAAGCCCACTTGACCACCCCACCACGCGAGTTGTTGAGGGAAGAAGAGACGTGCAGTCCAATTGCGTGGCTGCACGGCTGTCAGTCCAGCCCAGGCGTGCGACTCGCATCACCAGGCCGACCTTGGCTCGCGTTTGAGCGGCCTTGCCTTGATCCTCCTTGAGGTGATCTGTGGCAACACTGATTGATTGACATACTATCACGACGATGGAAGATCTCCTGTCCAGGGGTGGTATTTAATCGACTCTTCTGTACAGATAATGTCAACGGCTTTCTTTCTTCCCGTCCAGCTACTGTTGACCAGTTTTCCCTTCCTTCTCCGCCACCTCTTTTTTGACAATGCGTTCCTCCTTCGTTCTTTCATTCGCTGCTCTCGCCTCGGTCAACGCTCTGCCGCGCGGATACGCGCCGCCTTCTCAACGCTCGTCGATCAACGCACTTGACGATGTTCTTGTCTTTGATGCCCCGGCCTTCGATGACCCAGCCAACCCCGGAAACACACTCGTCCAGCTGCAAGCCTACGCGTCGACACGCGAGGTTAGCATCTCTCCGCTCGTCGACGGCGTCACAAGCGCGCTGAAGGCGATCGGGCTCAACGTCAGCTCGAGCACGGCGGACACCGTCACGGGCCGGCTCGCGCTGTTTGCCACGCTCGGCCTTTCGGGCAAAGCGGTGACTGTCAACGTAGACGGATGTGCGCAGCCGGCGACGCTTCCCTCGACGGCTTCGGGGAGAATGGCGATCCAGAATGTCTCCGTCGGAGCGTGTGCGAGCGGAGACGCCGCTGTGCAGGGTGATGTCAAGCTCAGCGGATTCTTGAACAACCGGAACGTGAACTTTACCATGTTCCCGTCGTCGAACAGCGGATTTGGTGTCATCTCTGGTATGTAGTTGACTGTTCCATGCTCGGAATTGGTGCTCATAGAACTGTAGACATTGACGACACGGTCAAGGTCTCGCACACGCTCGACAAGCTGCAACTTGCGCAAACGACGCTGATCGACACGCCGGTGCCTGTGACGGGCATGCCCGAGCTCTACGCGTCACTCGCCAAGTCGCTCAACTCCCCTCAATTCGTCTACGTCTCTGGCTCGCCGTTCCAGCTGTACCCCTTCCTGCGGGACTTCATCTCGACGACGTACTCTGCTTCCAACGGACCGATCATGCTGCAGAACCTGACGACGACAAACATCCAGGACATCATCAACTTTGCTCAGGTTCGTCTTCTGCGTGTGTCTGGACTGAAGGACCCAGATGCTGATGATCCGCGTGTGCAGAGCAACGGAATCTTTGAGTACAAGTCTGCCATGATCGACCGTATCCAGGGAATGTACCCGGGCAAGAAGTTCTTGACCATCGGAGACTCGACGCAGAAGGATCCCGAGACCTACGCCGAGGCGTGAGTACAATACCACCTCGCTCTCCAGAATCCCCTGACCTTGGCCGCTATAGCATCCGCAAATACGGAGACTTCATTGCCTGCGCCTGGATCCGACAAGTCGATGGCGCAAACAACACTGCCGAGCGATTCGCTGCCGCCTTCGAGGGCGTCCCGGCCACCAAGTTCAAGATCTACACTGACGACGAGATCCCTTCACTCGCGAACATTGACGTCGCGGGCGGATCCTGCTCATAAGCAGCTCGGGGGAACGACACACTTGAATAAATCGCTACATACACCAAGTGTCCTGCAAATACATAGTAATGAACGCATTGTCGGTGGCTGAAGCACTGGAAACCCCCCAAAAAAGAAAGAAGTCGATGATTTGATGTGCACAAATATACTGCGGCCTTCACACCCAAATCGCATACCCAAACCGGATCCGTCTCAACCTAGTCTCCTCGTCACTGTGCCTCTCAAAGCGAGCCTTGCCATCCCATTCGATTGCAACGCCTGTCTTTCTCAAAGCAGACAATCTTGCCGCCACATTCGTGCAAAACGTCAACGAGATTTTGGTGATTGGCCGCTGACGGCTGCGTAGCATGCGAATGAGAGTGTCGAAGACGCCGGGAGTCTCGAATGAAGTGTTGACCAGGCCCAATGTAGAGAGGGCAGGGAAAATTGTCGGGTCCTCCTCTATCAAATTGAGCAGACACAGCACCAAATCGTATCGTATTCGATACAAATGGGTCACTGCGGGGAAGAACCGAAAAAGTCGAGGCCAATCGTCCATGTGCAGGAGGTGCGCTGGGCTTGGCAAATCACACTCGCACGGTGGAGGAGAGATGTCCAGCTTTGAGATACCGGACGTCGGAAAAGCCGAAAGTACCGCGGAAAGTAGCGGAAACACATACGACCTCGGCACGAACGACAGCTGGAACTCCGGCGAGCTGTCGGTATCCGGCGACAAGTTGGCTTCCGCATCACTCGATCCCTTCAGCACGAGCTCGGTATTCGAGAGCCATCGGACGCCTAGAGCACGCAGCCTCTCACCAGCCGGAAGGGCCTTCAAGAGCTTGCCGATGGTCTCGAGCAAGATCGAGAGACATGTCAGCTCCATCGGCTGCTCCATCAAGAAAGAGATACAATCGATCTCAATGCACGGAGTGGGAGGGAAGTTGAGCTGTACTAATAGCTCCGTGCAGTTCCACATATGCCCCCCGAGAGAGATTGCGATGAGATCTGGCAAATGGATAGAGGGCAAATGCTTCTCCACGCTCTGACTGGTGCTGGCGAATGCGGAGACAATCGTCAGCACCTGAAGTTCAGGCAATGCAGCCAGAACCTCGAGCCATTCCATGACAGAAAACGCAAGCTCCGGCGGAATATCCGACACAGAAAGATACGTGAGCTGCATACGCAACATCACGGAGCACTTGGGAATGCTGCAATTCACGAGTTCCAGTTGGCGCAGACAGGGAATGTGTGCTGCAAAGGCATCTGATGCAAGAGAGATGGTGTCATTGCTGCAATGCAGGCGCAGGACCTCCAATTTGGGCGCGGGAGCAACCAAACCGGACCTAAGCCGCTCATAATAGTTGCCCGTCAACCCTAGATCGAGACATTGCGTGCGGAACAGGTGGTCCGGAAGCACCAGCAACACATTTTCCCCCGCCGACTCGTGCATCGACACATTCGCCTGCACCGTCAAGAGCGTTCCGTGCGATCGCTCAAGCGACTCTCTGACGCGCGATGTCGGGTCGAAACCAAAATCAATGTTGCTCCACAGTCGAGCGCATCCGAACGCCACCAATCGCCAGTGCCGACATACGGTTTCGATCGAGAGGCGGGCTTCGGCCGGTGTGATGTACCCCGGGTGATTGGCTGAGACGCACGAGTAGGCGGTGAGTATGAGGAAGACCTCAGAGAGAAGCTCCGCAGAAAGCCGGGAAACGGGCGCCAGCGCGTTCCGGTGCGTGTGGAGGTTCGAGAGCGCGATCATCAGAGTCTTGCGATCTTCAACGAGCGAAGAGCAGTCCCCACGCGCTTCCATGGATTCCAAAGCAGCTACGATGTTGTTTTGGTCGGATACAAGAACGTCGGCGTCTTGTGAGGGGACTGGCGAAACACTGCGCCAATCAGTGCGAGCATGCAGATCAGCACCCTACGCACTTTTCCATAATCTCGTTACAGCTTCTACACCAGTGGCGATGGAGAGTGAAGCGTTGGCATGAGGCGATGCTAACCGTGCAAGATCGAGGTAACTGCGCACGACCTTTCAATCTCCTCCATCACACGCGCAAATATCGTGGGCATGATCGGTCAAAATGCTGATCTCTGTCACGTGGACGCGTTTCTCGCGCTTTCGCACTTGAAGTGCATCGAGGCACAGCTGCGATCTTATATGTGCTTGGCTTTATGGGAGAGACACTCAGCCAACAATAACCTACAACATGACATATATAATGCATTAGGCCACCGCGTTGATCCATCCCTTCTTGATACCATAACCAACAACCTCGCCAGCACACATAGGACCTTCGAGCAAGGCTGGCGGGGTGACTTTCGAAGCAGAGGGCATCGTTCTCTTCTTTCTTCCCTTGCTCTTGCCTTTTTCCACTTCGGAAACAGCCGATATACTTCTTCCCAGCCATTCCTCGAGATCAAGCAAACACTCATGACAGTCCCGTTCGCTGAAGGTGCTGGACGTCCGATTCGGTGTGATCGTCTTTCTTCGAGCTGGCGCTTTCAGACCCTTTCCCTTGAGCAGCTTGGTAACGAGGTGATGTAACCACTGAGCCTGTAAGTTCCCAGTCGTGAATGGAATAAAACAACGCACCATTGAATTAGTCAAAGGATGGAAGGCTTCCCAGTCGCCGCTGTTGTGATCACGCATGAAGCGATATATGTCAAACTGGTAGTCGCCCTCTCCGGCGAAGATTTCCTCGTCAAACGGAGTCCAATGCACCATTTCGCCTCCAGCCCCATCACCGGCGTCCATCCGGGACAGGCCCAGATCAATGAGTGTGACTTGCACTGCAGCTGCTGACGAGTCCATTGTCACAGGTGCTGTCTTGGTCGGTGCCGCGCGGTTCTGGTTGACAGCTTGCAAGGCCCGCGGAGGTTGGACCGGCATGTCTTTGACAAGGATCTGCCCCAGATGCAAATCGCGATGCTGTAAACGCCCTAAGATTCAGGAGGTTGAAAAATAGGTTGAGTGGACTGACCTCAAACGACACTAGTTGTTCGGCATGTGCTAGAGCCTTTGCAACCTGCCAAAAGATGCTGGATGCTTGCCTCCACGGTGTCTTTGGGGAGAACTTAAACGCCTCTAGATCGGGACCACCATTGGGGAGAACAATGATTGCGTAGACCTGCGATACCGTGAACGTATCTACCAACCGTCAGAATTGCCAACGGGCTCTGAGCAGTAATTCACACCTGGACGAACGCTCTCAGTCCCTTTTTCCCGCTCATATTCGTCCCAAAGCTCCAAGAGAATTTGCGGATACGTGCCCTTGACAATATAGGTCCGTAAAAGATCCACGAATCCGTCGCACACTTGGCCCATCGCATCGGTGACGATGATCTCTTTGAGCACATCCTTGACGTCCGTCGAGAATGGCACGTCCAAAGTGTCTTCTCGCGCTTTGGGCCGCAGTTGTCGGTGGGACTCGTCTCGCAAAGGGATAACCTTCAGGACGACATCTCCAATCCCATACACCTCCGAATAGCTGGCCTCGCCGATTTTCCGGAACGTCGACGGAGCATCGCTGTTTCGGACCAACGTGTCCAAAGGGAACGTTCGGATGAACGCAGAGAACTCGTGCACCCCACTCTCTGTCTGACCGCATTCAGCCAGGAGTGGTTGGAGATACTCGGGAACCTCCTCAGAAGCAGAATGCTGCTCCGATCCCGGGATTACGGAGATTTCCAACGAAGATAAATCAAACGAAAGATCTTCATCCAGCGAGGTGCAAGGTGATGGAGGCGAGGGTGGAGTGTAAAGACCTCTACGGCGAGCAGGAGTCAACTGCCGTGATTTGATAATTGGAGAGCCGACACGAGGTCGTTGACTAGCTGAAGACTTGAGCGAGGATTTGAGCGAGGGCCTTGGTGGTGGTCGGATCGCGGGCAGTGATGCAATGGAAACAGCAGTAGGAATGACCACTTCCACTTTCAGTCGTGTAGTCGAATCGAAATGTGGTTTGGGGACGTGTGTCTCGATTCTCATTGGGATTTCGTCCTCCGAATCTGATTCATCCGATTCAATTCGCAAGGGGGCTAATTTTCGTAGCCTGCGAGCTGGTTTAGGTTGCACAGGGGGATCGTCTTCGCTGTCACTACCTGCATCCCGTTCAAAGCGAGTCCAATCATCTGTGTACCACTTACTTATGATCACAGTCGGCCTCGAAACCCGCCTCTCCTGGCTCAGCGTATTTCCCATGTCATCTAGCACCAAGATGTCCATGTATGGCGCAAACTGCTTGTTGATCAAGGGCGTCATCTTCGGCGAGCTTCGTCGCAACTTGAGAGGAAGTGCAACTTGGGGTGATCGCGGTGTATTGGCCGGCCGAACGCCAAGGGGCTGACGAGACGGTGTCCGTTTTGCGGGTCCCTCATCGTCTCCGGCTTCTATTCGGCGAATCTGGGGGTGTTTTCGGGAAGGAGGAGACGCGCGACTTCTTCTGCTGACGTGGATGACCTTGGGCGAAGGCGGTTTAGTCTTAGATTTGGTCCTCGTCGCAGTGCCGACAATAGTATTCTCCCGCCGCTTCATGCGTGAAACCACTGGGACCATAACCTGCGTTGGAAGATCGTCAAATATGGACGGAGGCGCCCTCGGGAAGCGTTCTTCTGCATTGACGATCCGGGTCTGGCGCTTGCCGTACGTATGGACTTGTTTCGTGTGGTGACCAAGCATGCGTGTGATGAAGAAAGCGGCACACGCAACCACAGAGGCAAAGATTCCAAGAAGGATAATAGTGGTGAGATTGGGATAGATAGATTTAGATGTTGTTGCCCGCCTCAAGCCTGTAGATAACTGCAATGAGGCACCAGCTAGTGGCAGAGCTGAAGTCAAACTAGAGTCACGTGAGCGCGAGTCGCGACACACATGTGACGCTAATCAGCGATCATAAAATAATTCACTTTCTCCGCTCTGCCAAAATGTCTGGACCGCTGTGCAAGAATCTCGTCTTGGATGCAGGCCCACTCCTCTCTCTATCGCCTTTAAGAGGTCTCGCGGAAACGTATTACACGGTCCCTCAAGTTCTGGCTGAGCTGAAGGACAAAAATGCTCGAGAGCATTTCGAGCGTCTCGGATTGACTGCTGGAGTCAAAGTTGAAGTTGCAGCACCCGATGCAGCCAGCCTGGCTAATGGTGATTCAAAACTATCGCTCATATAGCCTGATCTCATCGAAGGCAGTGATCCAGTGGGCTAAAAAGACTGGAGATTATGCAGTCCTATCGCACCCCGATCTTTGCGTTCTGGCACTGACTTATTCGCTGAATCAGCGAGAAAAGTCTCTCACGAAGGAAACCACCGAAGAGAAGGCATGTTGCCCGTTATATATCGCCTGGTTTTACTCACCCTTAGGTAGTAGATCAACGATGCGCAATCGACCAAGCCTATCCCCTCACCGGAATCATCGGTAGCGCATCCCATAGAAAAAGACGAAGCTGTGGAAATCGTGTCAGAGACTGAAGATGGACCTCCAGATTCCGAATCAGACGAGGAAGCGACATCCGAGGATGAAGATCTCGAGCCGTTGGATGTCGAGCTGCATCCACTAGACGACGGGGATGACAAAGAAACTTCAGCTTCGCCTACACCCAGACCATCCGCATCTGATGAGCCGATCTTCGAAGATCCATCTGACGAGGACGACGGAGAAGGTGAATGGATCACCCCTGGCAATGTTGCTCTGCATAAGTCCCGTGCTATGGGCATCCTGCCCGATGACGATGCAGACAGCAAGCGGAAGGGCAAGGGAAAAATGATAGAGCGTATCAGCGTCGGGTGCATGACTGCCGACTTCGCGATGCAGAACGTCCTTCTGCAGATGGGGCTGAATCTGGTTGGCACGGAGGGTAAGCGGATACACAAAGTGAAGAGCTGGGTTCTTCGATGTCACGCTTGCTTCAAGTGCGTCCTATCTCTCATCTGATGCTCCCGTCTTCATGGGTCGATAGAATATGCAAGGATAACACCAAAAAGTTTTGTCCGTCATGCGGCAACCCAACCCTCCTCCGTGCTTCTGTAACAATCTCAAGCCCGGATGCACCAACCGATGCCCCGGTCATGCAGGTGCATCTCAAATCGAACTTCCAGTATCGCATACGCGGCACGAAATATTCCATTCCAGCCCCGAAACCGGGTTCCGCAAAAACCGGCACCGGAGAGGGACTGATTCTGCGTGAGGACCAGACAGAATGGATCAGGGCGAAGAAGATGGCCGACGGTCGTCGGGAGAGGGAAGAGACCAAAATGAACAGGAGTCTCATGTCGCAGAAGGGCAACGGAATTGGCAGCTGGCTGGATCCCGACTGGGTGCCGGAAATGCTGTCTGTCGGCGCAGGCGGCAAAGGCCGTACTAACCGTCATGCTGGGGACATGCCCACGATAGGTCATGGGAGAAAGAATCCGAACGAGAGGAGGAAGCGCAAATGAGGCTAGTCACTTTACGATTGTAACCTTGTAATGGCTCCGCGATTATGATGATATACATGCATTGTCTGTCATACAACGTCCCGTTCACGCCAAGCTCCTGTTCATGAACCGCCTCTTCTGGAACGACATCCACCATTTGCTCGGCTTGCCGGTTCCATCCGCGCAGAGCCGTTCCACCAGGCGGGAAGCCAGTTCCTGGCGTACTTGAACAAGGTATTGGCGCAGTGCATCTGTGCAACATCAGTCACGGATATCTACCAAGCTCAAAACACAAACCCGCTTCCTGCCGGCTAGACGGGGGCGCGTAGTGTGCGTTCAAAGCAAAGTTGGCATCGCCAGGGATAGCGAAGTTGTCGACGGAAAGCGTGTTGAGGAATTTCCCCGCCTCGATTTGCGTCGGTACTGTGCGGTTCGAGCCGATCTTGGCGAGGCAATCGGATATGTAGAGGATGAGGACGATGAGGGTGCGGTCTGCGGGACCTTTGATCTCAAAGTTGCGGAACAGGGAGTTGGCACGGAAGAGGTCGAGAGTTTCGTCTATGATGTCTGGCGTGTCTGGGTCCGCTGAAATTAACAGAGAAGCTATCTCAGCGGGGCATCTCGTTGAACGAAGGAACACACCATTGGGAGCGGGGCCGCGCAGTTTAGTCTTGATGGGCAGGATAGCCATATTGCCTGCAAGACGCATGTCGGGCTCTTCATTGAAAGATGAGTGATAGGCCTTTGGAATGTTTTAGTTGGCGCATCGGACGAAGTAGACGACTCACGGGCATGATTCAAGCGACTGCACTGCGGCGGTTCAGAGTTCTGTAGATGACGGATGATGTGGCTGTGGGAGCGGGTGCTGACTGGATCATTGATGGTATCATTGCACTGTTCAACACCTTACAGTTGCCCTTGAACGTGTTGCCGCTTAACGAGGGAATCCAGCCAGCTAGTATTCGAAGCAAACTGCTCACCTTCATGCGAGTGAGATATTTCAGACAGTTCGTATGAGATGCCGATGACGAGAAGCTCGGCAAATGACCTTTAAATCCGTGGAGATCATAGTCTCTCCCCACTCAACTCGATCCCAACTACATCGATTGAACGAAACCTCTGTTCTCTCATCTTCAGAGCAATAAGAACGGCCGCCACTCGGATTTAGGTATCGCGGTACCGTGACCCAATCGGCACAGAGCAGGTGACTGACGTGATTGGCGTTAAGCATCGACCGCCGGCTATCACTTCTTTTTGGGGCCTGGGATCGTCCGTTAACGTTACTTATCCCTCTTTTCTCTTTCCTCTCACACACTATGGCTCCTGCCCACCGTTCCCTCATCGGCGTGAACGCCCCTGCGGTCGCTCTTCCCAACTATGATGGTGAAGAGTTCAAGCTTACCCCAGGAGAAGGCGGCATGCCTACGGTCATTTTCTTTTACCCCAAGGCTGGTATGTTATTAAGCCAAATGGTCTGATTTCTAGGGCGCTGAACAAAATCAGGGTCTTATGGATGCACGAAAGAGGCCTGCCAGTTCCGAAATGCTATCGCTGGTAGATTCCTTTTCCACTCCGTACCAACCACTGGGCGCTCAACATCTGCCGCTACAGAGAAGGAAGCGTTTCAGGCCGACAATGTCCAAATCGTCGGCATCAGCCCGGACTCTGTTGAAAAACAGAAGACTTTTGTCGAGAAGAACAAGCTTACTGTAAGTTGCGATGCGACGAATTGTTGACATCCTTTGTAACGCATATATGCAGTATCCGGTCCTGAGCGACTCTGAGGGCACGGCCGCGAAGGCATATGGCATCGGCAAAGGTCTGTTTGGGCTCGCCGATGTGGCCCGGACGACTATCATCATCGACGCGAAGGGGATCATCCGGTATGATTTGATCCTGGGCTCGTAACGATGACATTTTGAACCAACGGCCCTTAGGGACACCATCGAGGGAACCCTGAATTACGGAGCTCATGCCAAGTTTGTCACGAAATGGCTGCAGAAACTCGAAAGCGAGAAGGAGAAGCCTCAAGAGGCACCCGCCGCCGAGACTGCTGCTGCTGCTGAGACTGTCGCGGAGCCAACTGCAGCCGAAGAGTCTGCCCCCGCGGAGGTTCCCGCGCAGGCTGAATCCTGAGCGGCACGAAGCTGTGTACACACGCACATATATATATACCCGGAATGACACACTCACTACATCAATCCACACTCGTTTTGACCCATTTCACTGATTCCCGATGTGCGACCACGACGCCAGCTCTGATCGTGGTCCGGTCAAAGCCGGGATTGAGCACAGCGGCTTGTAAGGTCGGCGAGTCGTGCAGGACGACGAGATGTGCTGGATCGTCGATTGCTACGGAAATATCCGCTGTGGCATTGGGGTCTGCGATGGCTCTCTTCGAAATTGTTGTCACAGCGCGCTGCTCGTTTTTCAGTTCTGATTTCTTGCCAAAGAGTGCACGGACCAGAAGATTGATCAGATCTGGCGCCGTGGCAGTCTGGAACAAAGCAACACCGAGCGTGCAGAGAGAGAGCGGATCAACAGATCCTTGAGGTGTGAATGCGTTCTGCATCAATCAGTCTTTTTGCGTGAGAATTGGTGAATTTCCTCACTTGCACGTTGTTGACCGACAAGGCCACCTGTATCTGGTGTTTATTGGCGAGATACGGGACCCTCAATGTGCCACGAGGTGGACCCAGAGGCTCGTCCACCGCGCCTCGCCCCAGCATATACAGATCGCTCTGAGGAAGACCGATAAAGGTGATCGGGAGCTCGCCGATGGCCTGTTTGAGGTTGCACCACTCATCGGAAGTCAGCAGCTGTAGACGTGTCGCGTGGCCAATGGTTATCCGTCGACCCGTGGGCCAAAACAGTCTCTTCGCTTGCGCAATCACCTCGTAGATCAGTGGCTCGGACGTTGGATCCAAGTTGTAATCGAGATGAAAGTCGACATGGCACTCGTGTTTCTGAGCGAGCTCGAGGATGAGCTTGATATTCAACTTGGCCTGCGCTAAGCTAGGTTCCACATAAGGGGCAGACCCGACGACTGAGAGCGTCCCTAACGCGGCAGCTTCTTGTAGAAGGGAGTAGTTTTCTCCAGGTTCTTCCGAACTCCCGTCAAACAGAGGCTCCTGGGCAAAAGCTGCTGATGGTCGGGTTGAGATCAATCCTTGAACAGGGCTTAGTCGGATGCATGCCTGCTAGCTGGATATCACAGATTCCATCAAAGGTCTTGCAAAGTTTCCGTCCCACGTCAAGGCAGGTAAACTTCACAACAGTGTCGATCTCGACATGGGCACGCATGCTGGTGACGCCACACTCGACGCTGTCACGGATGAGGTTGAAGCCCCGAGTGTACAGATCGACCTCGTCAAAACCCGCTTTGGCTTCGTTAGTGACAGTCATGGCTTCTGCGAAGTCGCTGGCTTCATTTGAGCTTCTAGTTAGACGAGAAGGATGCTGAAGTTTGACACACCCAGAAACGAGATTGCATCGGTCGAGGATGTAGCATTTGTCCAGATGGATATGGGAATGACATAGGCTAAGAGATCGGCGAATGGCCGTACATCGGAGAAGCAACCAAAGACGCTTACGAGGGGATGACGAGGCCTCCCTTCGCGTCAACTTGACCCGCGCCAGCCTGAGCATCAACTTGGACGAAACCATCTTGTTCGTCGATCCAGCAAATGAGACCTGACTTGCACTCGATCGTGCGTAGAGCGCCAGGAACAGAGGATCCGGGATCCGGGATCCGCGCGTTGACAATGGTCAATGATCCCGTAGCGATCGCATCCATATGTAATGATATAGCACAGTTAGAGCAGTAGGCCGGACCGTCGTGCGGGTGGCGATGGAGCGTGATTGGCGTTATTTGTCAAGAGTGCATCCATCAAGCGCGTCATAATGCGAGCCAGACGTCAACCGAAAACCTTCAGAGTTTGCATCCGTCCGCCATGGATCCAGAGGTGCCTCTGATGTCCTCAGAGTCCCCCCAGCCTGCTCCGGAAGTCCTCACGAGTCAGTGTGCATTCTGCGTCCCTGGGAGTGCGAATCCAATTTGTCCCGAACAGAGCTCGTCAACCGGCTACGCGCACTAACACTCACCCTGCTCCCTGTCGAGGTGGATCCAGCATCGTCAGTCCCCGCTTCAGGTTGGCGAGTTGCCATCTCTAGAAACTCACTGCTAGCCTCCAGGATCTCTGGACCTACGAGCCGAGTGATCACACCCCAAGTTATCAAGGCGTACAAGGCAGCTGCTGGCGACTTTCACGAGGCGGTGAGTGGGACCCGGATCAGTCTCGCACCGCCATGGTGATCTGTTTTGCCAAGCTTCCATATTGCCTGCTCCGGGCGCGCACTGAATTCCTATACGACGCGGACCACAACCCAGCAGACTATGGCGAGAACATCGGCCGAGGCTAGTGCGGAAATACTTGGGCTTCAGCCGAATTGCCTAAACTCCGAACAGCTACAGCATGCGAGGTCCTCGCAAGAAGGATCGTGCACGCGGCGCCTCCCGATGCACTCAACACGATCATGTCGACGCGTTTCCAGCACATTCAGATAGACGGAGACAAGAGCGACATGGCCAGTGCGCTTGAGATGGCGATTGACTCGCATTGGTGCGTCGAGCTTACTCTGTTGTTCGCTTCCCGAAACTCAATCTCTGCAGCACCATCTTCCTTTCTTCTAGCGAAGCCCAGGATGTTGTGAACGCTCTATGGAAGGGGGAAATCATCCAGCAAAACAATGAGAATCATGACATCGATTGTAGAGCGCCTGCTTCCATATGACTTTCCCGGTACTGACTCCGCATCAGTCGTACGGTACTCGGACACGCGTTCCAGCGACTCCTTTTTTGCCCGCTTGGATCCATCGAGAATGTCCGTGCCACGGTATCAAAACATGTTCCGAATAGTCGTTTGGTTGTTCTTCCTCTTTGTGTATTCCCAAGCAGGTGTGAAGTCCAGCTACATTCTTTCGATGCAATCTGACATCGGTCCAGTGAGGCAACCGCTCGAGAGATCGCAAGGTCCGCGCGAGCTTGACGAGTGGGAGATTGCGCTGTACACTATGACTCTGGCGTTTATGGTCGAAGGTCATCCATGTCCAGCTCTAGTCCTCTCTATTTGCTAACCGCTCGCCTGCTCTAGATCTGAGTCGAGTACGTTGATCGAAATCTCATGTCCCAATCGTCTGAAAAAGCTCCTGCAGTTATACAAGCTCCTCAAGTTTGTCACGTACCGCGCTTACAATTTCTGGATGGTTGGTGAGTCTTGCTCGCAATGAATTGCTGCGAAATCTCAGCTGACCATCGTGATCAAAGTATCCTTTATCACGAACGGAATCCTGACTGCCGCGTTTGTTTTGCGCGTGGTCGGAATGACCGGGCAAGAAGAAAAGGCTGCGGATCTGCGCTTGAAGAGTTTCCAGATTTTGAGTTTTGCTGCGCCTTTGCTATGGTGCGTTGTTCTACATGGTTTACGGAGATATCGCTGAATCAGTCACTTCAGGATGAGTGAGTCCTCACTTTCCGAATGAAGCAGCGAAATAATACCTTAAATCAGAGCTGATCACGGTGTTCGACGGATATAAGTGTGTCAACTTTATTTTCTCGGCATCCCAGAAGACTGAAATGGTGACTGGATAGATATGTCGGGACAATGCAGATTTGCGTTTCCCGCATGCTGCAAGAGTCTAGCATCTTCTTCGCGGTACGAAAGTCTCGAACGCCGAGACCTGACCTGACCTCACATCTCGTATAGCTTTTGTCCGTGCTGATTATCGGATTCTGGCAAGGACTCTATGCTCTGGATGCGTCTGACGGAAGTGCTGAAGGTTCTGGCACGGTACGTTTCTCTATCTCTACCAACACACATGATGCTGAGTTGGCACAGATCGCCAATGTCCTGGTGCAAGCGCTATTGCAATCCCCCGACTTTGGAAAGTTCTCTAACAGCACGATGGGACTCGTTCTGTACTACCTGTACGTCCCTCTTACCGTGGGACCACCTCTGTCGCTCACCCGATACATGGCAGATGGGGTGTTATCACTGGTACTTTCCAATGCAAAAACTTGAACAGCACACACTCCTGACGCTGCCAGGTCTGATTCTGCTGAACATCCTCATCTCGCTGTTTTCTTCAGCGTATTCGGATGTCGTTGATGACGCTGAAGCCCAATATCTGGCGTTCTTTGCCAGCAAGACGGTCGGGATGATCCGCGCGCCAGACGAATTCGTGTTCCCCTCCCCGTTCAACATCATCGAAGTCCTTTTCCTGATTCCGTTCGAGTGAGTCTTGCGACGGATTCCGGGCTGCAGCTGCTTGAATATGTTGACAGATTATGCGGCCTCAGCCGCAAGTCCTACGCGAAACTGAACCGATTTGTCATGATCACCGTGTTCTTCGTGCCGCTCGCCATGATTGCGCTGCACGAATCGCTTACAGAAGAGAGCAGACACACTTGGATGAAGCACTGGCTCAGTGGCGATAACGAAGGCGAGGACGAGCGACCTGAGCACCACGATCCGGTGGTCGATGACGATCCCGTCGGCCGCGTGATCAGCAAAGTTCCTTTCGAGGATGTCGTCAAGGCTTTCCCTGATACCAACCAGGTAGCCTTGTCTTGCCCATGCCTCTGGGTTTGCCGCTTACACTATCACACTGCACAGTCGAGCGAGGCACTGATGATGACCGAGATCACCCAATTGCGAAAGCAGCTGGCAGCGCTTTCAGAGAGATTGAATAGCATCGGGAACTAAGGACATCTAGTGATTCTAATTGCCATACGGTCTACTCGGATAATTGTTGCAGTGGTTCTGGAATGCCTGTTCTTGCGACGGAAGTCTGTTGCCACGAGAGTTGTATGCGCTAGCTCCAGCTGGCACACTTTTGTCTGAGGCCCAACGACCATCTTGCTGGCGTGGTTCGTAGCGAGGCTGGGGTCGACCGTTCAACTGGAAGCGATCAGATTTCATCGCCCCGATACCAAAACTGTTCGAAAGCGGCATCGGTGCAAACGTGTCGGGCGGTGAATGGACAAAGTTGAAGTCTTCGCGAGCGGCTGCCATGTTATTGCTGTGTCTCAGACCAGTCCAGTCGAGGTTATCCGTGTGCGACGAGTAACCGAAAGTAGCCGGGGCTTGGGTCTGCTGATGCTGCTGAATGTTGTTCGGATTGTTGCTGTTCTTCGGAGCGACATGCATGTGCGTTGATTCATTATGAGAGGCGACGTTGACCCGGTCGCGGAAAGGGGATTGCTCGGGCACCAACGTTCCACCGAAGACGTCTTTCGCTTTGTCCTGGTGATCATTCTTGCTTGCATTCTCGTTGTGCTGCAACCATGGATCGTGGGTGGACATCCGTGCCCAAGAGGTCTTTGGCACGACAATTTGAGGTTGACCTCTGTCATCCCGCGAGGATGGCTGCCCGGCAGTGGGCGGAGTGAGCAATGTCCAGGTATCAGCACGTTCAGATGGGCTCGAAGACGACGAGGCTTTGTCCGGATGTACCTGTGCAGAAAACGGGAGCTGATTCACTGCTGCTCCGTACCCACGGTCCTGTCGACCCAGATGCGCATTCTTGTCTGGCTGCAACCGCGGATCGTGAGCGAACATTCTTGCCAAAGAAGTAGATTGCGGAACAACCTGAGCTTGGTGCGGCGCATTCCGGTGCTGTGCAAAGAGCGGTGCGCCAGCCTTTGTGGTCGGCACTGAAGATGGACATTGTTCCTTCGCTGTCTCCCATGCGCCGTTGGGGGCTGACAAAAGCGCATCGCCACGTGATTGGAGTGCGACCCAACTGTCGTCCTGATGCTCAGCACTTACATGTGTCGGAGCTTTGATATCGTTCCGAGGAGGTCGACTCTCAGCTTGTCTTGTATTCGTCTGTGTACTGCTGCAGTCACTAGCACGGCGGCCACGATGCCCTGTGGGCTTACGATTCCGCTTTCCTCTTCTATGTTCGTGCTTAGATTTGTCGGACGCTCGGTTGGAATTACGTTGATGAGATGCGGGGTGGGGTGCCTCAGGCTCGTCCGGAGCCAGGGCCCAGTTTGGACAGTCCGCAGTATGCGCTGAAGTAGCCTCGACATTTTGAATGGGTGGGAGCTCGACATGTTTCTTGTTTGGTGCTCCAGCAAGCGGTTCAGCCAATACAACCGCAGCGAGATCGGGATATCTAGTGGCGATCTGACCTAATGAAGGAAACGTCCATGCAGCACAAAGTGAGAACACCCACATTGGTTGCATCGGCATAGGTGTTGGGAGGAACTTGGATTGGCCCGTCGGATGTGTCCAAAACCACACTCGAACCTTCATTGATGTAGGCATTCGATATATCCTGAATCATCCCAACCTAAATCAACCAAGGAGCACAAACGCACGGCTGACTGACCTCTGTGCGTTTGTTTCTCTTCGTCACCAGGACTGATTCTTCGTCCATCAGCTGTGAAAGACCTCAGCCCACGATCGAAAGAATGATGCAACTACACACCGAATCACTAATGATTGAATCGTTCGTGAGATCAAAAGAGGCGTATGGAGTCGACGACGCGATGGCTCCTTCCGCAGTGAAATCAACGAGTGAGTCTTCTCGAGTGAGTGCAGAGATTGGACTAGCAGCGACAGATCCTGGTGTCACCGTGGCAGTCGCGTCCGTCACTGGTGGAGGGGTGGGTGGCGCAGAGATGCGGACGATCACGGGGTTTGCAGGAGCCCAGAGGACATCGCCCGGTTCAAGCTTCTTCATAGGTTCTTCCAAGGCAGACTAGACGGGCGTTCAACGAGCGAGCAATGTTCAATGCTGAACACGTACTATGGGCAGTGGACCCTTCGGTGCAGGGCTCGATTGTCGAGAGACCGTGGGAGAGGGAGGATGGGGAAAGAAATGGGACATCTGGTCGAGAGGCAGATCTGAAGATAGTTCGAAAGTAGGTGGCAGAGACGTGTCCGATATTGGGATAGAGGTGTTGGCTGGGCCCGCACACGGCGAGCGAGCGTTCTGATCATCGGTACTCGCTTTGAGCTTGGATTGGTGCATCTAGAGTAGAGTTCAATCGTTTGCAGGAGGGAGAAGCGACACACAAACGGCATGGAATTCGAGTTCTTCGTCTGCGAAAGAGCGGGCTGGAGAACCCCTCTGGGCGGTGTTGGTGTCGGTGCGAGTCAACTATGCGCGTTCATCAATGTCCAGAAACATGGGTAGAAGCTGACGCGAAACCCACCGTCGGGTGAACGGGCGAGTCATCCTTGGATATCTAGGAGTCGTCAGCGTCGATCTTGCACAGTGGATCTCGGTAACGCGTACAGAGTGACCATCCGCTACCAAGACATAAGACGCGTCGGGGCTGGGCGTGGTCGATGCCGGAGGCTCAGTGCCAGACTGCTCGTTTCCCATGAGCGATAGAGGCTAGGGTCAAGGTGGATGCAGAAGAAAGACGGCCTGCATAAGCCAGCAGCTGTCATTGAGATGTATCGAATCCCAAAACGGCAGGGACAATGCCTTTTGCCCGTTGGCGAGCCCATTCAGAGGGGGTTTCGCGTACAACACGTTTATTTCACGCGCGACTAGTGGGAGCAGTACGCGTTCCATGTGGCGCAGGTTCTCACTGCGAGAATGGGCGGTCCCTGGCATGCAAGACCTGCATCCGAGTCAATAACGTCCAGGCACTTAGTGAATCTTCTTCTTCACCTCTATTTCTCAGCCACACCAGTTTTCACAGCGGGGGGAATCAAATGTATGGGATATATTCAACCAGTGGTACGAATGTATACACGTATCGTAGAGAGATGATCTATGCGCCGAATGCACGGAGAAGACAGTCGTCGTCGACCACAACAAAGTCCGACCACCATCATCCGCCAAGGCCGCGCTGGGAGCGATCCAAAAGCAACCGGACTCAAAACGAGTCCGAGTCACAGAATCCCAACCCAAGCTCGATCTTACACGGCTTTGACTCATTATCGACAGTAGACAGCGGAAAGGCTGGTGAGGACGAAATCCCCCTGTCGAGACAATTTAAGGATCGTGTAGCAGTTGGAGGCAGTCAAGAAAGCAGAGAAGCGAATGAGGAAACGAAATGCATTGAGGACATGAAAGAGAGAATGATGTCGATTTCTCGGTCGGCAAGCCATTTATACGTCTGTTCGGCGATCAGATGCCGGGCCAATCAAACAACTCCCATCCATCATCAACTGCTCAGTTCCACCACTCACATTTACCGACCATGGAAAACGACCAGGTGCGCCAAGCGTCGGCGCCGTAGTCCTCGTGTCTCATCCTCTTCGCAGGGCCTTCTCGTCGATCTCTACGTCCCCCGCAAGTGCGCGGCAACCAGTCAGCATCATTTTGCCGCATGAAAAAACTTGAGGATTGACGCATCCGCTTCTCAGACCGCCTCATCACCTCAAAAGATCATGCCTCCGTGCAGATTAGCATCGTAGACGTCGACGCTAACGGCCGTGCCCTTAACACCACCACCACCTTCGCTTTGTGCGGTCAGGTCCGGTCCCAGGGCGAGAGTGATGACTCGATCAACAGACTGGCAACGAAGGCTGGCCGTGCGTCCGATTGCTCTTTGCCGTGTCACATCGATCGCTAATGCCTCTGCAGTGTTGAGGAATGTGTGGTCTTACCAGAAGTAATCATCTGTTTTACTTTTGCACTACTTTTCTGTCACGGCACAATTCATTTCGCTGCACTCAAACCCAACTGTACTCCTCATGGCATGCAACGTTGCTCCCCTCTTTTTGTTGTAGGTCAAATCAAGGCTCGATGAGATGATGCTTCCTGCCTCAGGCACCGTATGCTTATTCGCAGCCTTGTGGAGTCCTCGCCTTTGTCTGAGCTCGACTGATCATCCCTCGCGCAAGTGTCCGGTTTCCGATTCACGACAAATCTATCTTCGTTTATGAGGAGCGGGAAAGCATGCTAGACTGTTGAACATGAGAAGTGATTGGCAGCAGGTGTACTTGCTGAGACTGATGAGAGTCTCTTCCAGCGGACTAGGTCTATTCTGACTCCGAACGACATCCGTCTCTCCTGGCCACTGGTTTACCAAGCCTCTAGGTCGTTCTGGACAGTGTTTTTTGATCAATCATCTCATCATTCGTTGTTCCGTTGAAGGATGCGTAACAACTGTAGCACAATTGGAAAGTCTTCCCTTACCGTTTATGCTACCGTATTCAGATTCGGAGAGTACATCTAGGCATAACCTTGACATGTAGTAAACTTGACTTATAGTTGAGATGTCAGACGGTGTACAGAGATTATCTTAACAGATAAGGATCTACGAGGATGACAGATCAGCATTGCCCCTTCGTTTCATCATCTGACACTTTCCTCGACTTTCTTGACCTTCCACCCCCGTTGGCCGCGCCAGCCGTTCTATTTCTTCGTTCACACTCCTTGCTGCTACTCTTCGCACCCATTTCAGTCGTCTAACATGTCTGGAGAAGTGGAATACTCTGACCCATCCCCGGTCTTCGATACTCTCGACGTCGACCTCATCATCAAAGTCCTCAAGAACACAGCATTCAGTATGCATTTCAGCAATGAAATATCTCTCAAACTTAACTTCAAAACCAAGGCCCCTTCTTCTGCATGCTCATCCCGACCTTCTACCTCTTCCAAGGCGCCAAAGCGACTGACAGTATTGTGGTCATCTCAGCGGCGTATTGCTTGGCCGTGTCCGCATTCTGTAAGAACGTGTCGATATCTTTTAACCAGCGAATATATGAACATCTTTCAGGGTTCATTCAATGGTGTTCCCTCCTGTACCATAACCAAGGAAGCTTTTGGTACGCTCCTAAACCCATGGAATGGAGTGATCAAATTGTGGTAGTCACTGGTGGTACGTCTACTGTTCGGATCACTTTCTCCGTGTACTAAAGTGAGTCTAGGCTCGTCTGGTATCGGCGAACTGCTGGCCAACACCTTAGCCGTGAAGAGTGTGACTGTTATCGTCCTGGATGTCAAGCCCATACAAAGCCAGAACTGTGAGTTTTTCAGTGCCTCACCCTTTCCATTACTGACGTGTCTCAAGACAACATCAACTACTACAAGTGTGATGTCAGCAAGTGGGAGGAGGTTGAAGCCGTGTCTAAGAAGATCGTTGAAGAGGTGCTTTTGTGGAAAATTGACCGTACGAGCCAAGTCTGACGGGGTTGGCTAGATTGGGGAGCCCACTATCCTTATCAACAACGCTGGCGTTGTGCAAGGCAAGCTGTTGTTGGATCTGTCTCCCGAAGATCTCAAGCAGTGAGTCACATTCCGCGTCTTGGCCATCCGTCCGAAACTGTGTTCTACAGAACCTTCGACGTGAATACGCTTGCCCACTTCTGGACTCTCAAAGCTTTCCTTCCAGCCATGATTGCTGCCGGCAAGGGCCACATCGCAAGTTCATCCGCTTTGCGCAAGACTACCATCTAATCCGAGCAGGTGACAGTTGCATCAGTGCTGGGTATGCGGGGGTTTGCACAAATGAGTGAGTTTAGGCGCAGTTTTCTATGACATTCTCCGCTCAACGCTCCGTAGGTGACTACTGCGCTTCCAAAGCAGCATTGATCAGCCTGCATTCGTCGCTCAGGGCAGAACTCAACACACGGCGCGTCGGCAGTCATTGGGAATCTACCTCACTTGACTTTTCTATCACAGGTACAAAGCACCCGGTGTCCGCACAACCCTCCTCTGCCCGGGCCACGTCCACACACCACTCTTCGCGGGTGCTGATCCGGCCAACAAGTTCTTCTTCCCAACCGTACATCCGATCGAAGTTGTGAAGAAAGTCATACAAGCTCTGGACGACACGCATTCTCAGTCGATCTATCTTCCTTTCTACGTTAACTTTGTCCCTACCCTGCAGCTTTTGCCTGAATTTGTAGGCAATCTAGCCGATTGGGTGAGTAGAGTTTGTTGCGAGATTACGATCATATCTGACTCCTCTAGTTGACTAACGCGAACTTTGCGATGAAGAACTTTCGCAAGCCTTCCAGTCGCAGAGATGAGGAAGGTCCCGTAACCAAAGCAGATTAGACATGCAATAACAGCCCAAACGACGATGTGAGATGTCAATTGTGTGTTTGCCTCGATCAATCTACTTGTCATGTCTGTGACGGCCTAGAGTGGCCAGCGATGCAATTATGAACGGCTGAAACACGCCAATTGGCGCTTTGAGGGTCTATAAAGCGCCTTGACGGCTCGAGCGTTAAATCTCGGATCAGTGCCGTTCTTATCTAATACGCGCTTTGCATCGCACTGCTCTTAAGAGCACCCACAAAGGCAGTTACCTTCCCCACTCACAACTACCCGTCCCTTTCCCACTATCGACCGACTGCCTCGATCTGCGCTGATGTTCGCTACCATTCACCAGGCTCTGCTCCGCGCAGCGACCATCCTCGCCAGCAGCAGTGTCTGGGCACACGACCCGCCACTCACCGTACCACACGCGCCCGAGACGCGTCGAATGTCGAAAAAACGGCGATCGAGATCCCCCCGATCACCCTGCGTTCCAGGCAAGTCCCCTGCGACGTGCACCAGCCAGGCGCTGCACGTAACCATCACCTCGACTCCCTCGCTCTCCGCGACTGCCGCGTTCCTCGCGATGCTGTACCCCCCTCCCGTGTTCGCGACGCGATACACGACGTATGGATGCGGTGGTGGGGGCTGGACGACGATTGGCGGTGATCGGGTGCCTCCCCCTGTGAGTGGCGACCGTCTGACTGCACGCATTGTCCCACGCTCAATCAACAAGGTCTGTCGCAATGCATGTCAAGGCTGTGACACCCCAGACTGGTCGGCGACCACCGCGTTTCGGCGCGTATCTAACTTTGGCGGACCATCGGAGCAACCCCTTGGGCCTACTGCATGTAGGCCGAAAGCCGAGGCTGATTATGACGCAACCGTTTCCGGGCCATTGATGTGGGAACCGGGATCCGTGCATAATGGGGACTGCCTGTCATGTCCTGCTACTATGGTGAGCGCCCGGAGTTGCCTCGCCTTATCTTTCTACTTCTGACCACGACCATCCTCTCTGTCTGTCCGCTTCCAGCCCTCGGAGACAGCGGAGGTGCGCATTGTCCATTCAGTGCCATTCAATTCCTTAACTCATCTTCGTCAGCTTTCAATACCTTTATCAATACCGATCCCTGACTCTGACTCCGGGACGGATATCCCGCAAGTCATGGTTCCAGAAGAAGAAGAAGCAGGAGAAGCAGAGACTTGGGACGATGAGACATGGGCCGCCTACCTCTCGTGGCAATCCAACCAAGCCCACCACCATCCAGGATACCTCTGTGTCTCAGACTCTGCACTCGCACTACCAGCGGCTGGGCCACTGCCGGATCGGTCAGGGCGTGAGCCGTGCAAGGTATTCAGTCGCTCGCAGTTGGCTGCATTTGTACGTCACGCGACCCCTCGTCGGAGGCTTATTGGCTCACACCCGACAAGATTTTAGCTCTGCGCGAGGGCACACCTTCCGAGATCGAGTGTGCGGCAAAAGAGGCATACAAGGACGTGGTGCGTGGTTTGCGGGCGGTGCGCCCGGCGGAGTGCTCATGTTGTGCAGGCCTTTGCAGCATGCGCGGTCGTGCGCGACGCCGTCGGCGGATATTACGAGGACGGGAACGTGCTGGCCCACCTCGATATGCTGAGTGCGTTTCAGTGGACGGACCCGGCAGCATCCGTGCTTGCGCACTGGCGCAACTACATTTTCATCTCACTCATCGAATCTGACGCCCCGTTTCCGTGCCACACATCGCCATAAGCCATGCGCCGGAAGACCACGGCCTGGCTGCGGGCCTCGTGGCCCTCCCACCCCAGGACACAGCGCATCTGTGCGTTCCTCCTCGACCGAGTTTCACGCGATCGGCAACAGAAGAAGGTCTAGAAGTCAAGGACGACGCCAACAGCTGGTGGATCGAGGGCGAAGAGGACTCCGGCGCGGAGCCGAGCTCCGAGTCGGAGGAGGAACTGGAGGAAATGCAGACGCCAGTCGTCGACTTTTCGGTCGCTGTTCCGTGTGCCACGGAGAGCCTCTCGCGCCACTTCCTGCTGGAGGAGGAGGATCTGGTGCTCCCAGACGAGATCCCGGTGTACCGTCTGGGGATGAAACACAGGCCGCTTGATGTGGTGCAGGAGCAGGATGAGTCGGACGAGGACAGCTCACTGGGCGCAGTTTGTGATATGCCGCGCCCATCCTGCGATCCTTTTCCCGCGTCGTTGAGAAAGTGGATCGAATCAGCTGGGCTGACCTGCCAGAGGACGATCTGGGTGACCTGGATTGGGCGCGTTGAGTATCACGATGGACATCTATTGTATTATTATCACCCTGCATTTGTACCAATACCAGCATTGCTTTGCATTGGATTCAAGTAGACTGCCAGTGCCTGCCAAGTACTGCACGTTAAACCATCAAATCCTCGATCACTCGAACTGTTATTGCATCAACCATCATTATTCAGAGCTCTCGAAGAATGAGAAATGAGTGGAGGCAATAACGTACGCTATTCTACTTTTTAAATGCCGTCGATAATATACATATACATCTACTTGGTTGACTAGAGATACACGGATGAGATGGATGGAGGCAGATCAAACCACGGTCGAGTGGTCAACGAGGATGCCGCTGATGCGGTTGTACACAGCCTCAGGGTAACACCTCGTCGCGAGCCTCTCCAGGAGCGCATTCGCGTTTTCGCGCATTCCGCACCCCAACTCAGCACGGACCATGACCTCCCAGGTCGACGGCTAGCAAACGGTTCGTCAGCACAGAAGCAGACACACAAGCGCAAAAAAGTACACACCTCACGGTAGACAGGTTCCGCGGGGTCGATCATGGGCATCACACTCGGCTCGTGGGGGGCGTGGTTGCCGACGGCCGCAACGCCGCTCGGCGGGTCGACGAGACTCTCGAAGATCAGCCGCGCCTGGTCCATGTCACCGACATCCGCGTAGCCCTTAATCAGGAAGTTGGCGATGTATGCTGTCATGTGCACGCCCTCCCGGTGCATCATCCCGACGTACTGCGGCATCAAGTCTGTGCGCCGGTGCGCGACGAGCGTGTTGATCACAGCCTCGAAAACCAATGCGTCACGTGGCGGGGCACCTGGAATCGACGGAATCGACGCAAACACGGACAGCGCCTTGTCGAGGTCTTTCTGGACACAGCCGTAGGCATTGATCAACGTCGCAAAGTGGTTGCCCTGGATGTCCACCGTCGGGTCCTGCCGCAGAGCTTCCCAGATTTGCTCCATCCTCGGGATGTCGACCGGCTCAATCCGCCCGTAAGCATCCATCAGCAGCTGTGAGAAGAGATGGTGAGTGAGTAGAGCTCTATAAACAGACGACGGCACGCACCTTGTATGTATAGGCAGACGGCGAGACCCGGGACTGTCTCATCTGCTGGTAGTAATGCAACGCCCGTTCGCGGTTCGGTCTGGTCGTCGTGTAAAGCTGCATCATCGTGTTGAACGGCGGCACGCGCGGCCGGTAAAGAGGCGATGCGATCATCTCCGCAAACAGATTCTCCGCCGACTCGACATCGCCCACTCGCGCACAGGCACCGATGACCGCGCCATAGGTGATCGAGCTCGGCTGGGTGTGCTTGTGCGTCTTCATCTCCTCGAACAGCTGCAATGCGTGGTCAGCCTTGCGGGCCTTTGCGAGCTTCGAGATGATGTTGTTGTAGAGATACAAGTTGGGCACAACCTGGTGCGTCTGCGACTCGTGGAACAGGGCCAGTGCATTACTCGTGTCGTCCGTCGTGTCCTTGACGTACAGAATCAGCGCGCCATACGCATCAGCAGTGGGCGCGCCACCGAGCTCGAGGATCCGCATGCGGTGCACGTGCGCGCTCTCCAGGTCCCCTGCGTGTGCCAGCCCGACGATCATGCTGTTCTCGACGGCGAACCACGCAGTGCTCTGCGCGCGTTTGTTTCCTTCCAGCAAGTGCAGCACCGCCTGTGCGGCAGTGTATGCCTCCCGCACCCGGTCCACAGCACCAATCCGACCCAGGCTCTGGATCAGGCGCCCCACAGCGAACGGCGTAGGAACAACACCCTGCGCATACGAGGCGTGGAAGAACGCATCGGCTTCGAGAGTTCGCTCCCGGCTCGTAGGCTGTGACAGTTTCTCCTCGAGCTGTTGAGAGAAGTTCTTGTCGAATGTCAACCGCTGCTCAGGCTCGGAGGTGAGCGCCGTCTCAGCCGACAAATGGCTGCCTGCACTCGAGATCGTTGGAGACGCCGAAGCTGGAGCATCCAAACCCTCCATCCCATCGAGGACCTGGACGAACCCAGCCCCAAGCTGTGCAAAGATCTGTTGGACACCCTCTGCGCCCCTCTTCACGAACACAGTCTTCGCAACACGGCGAGAGAGAGTAGCGGGGACATGGATCAGTGTAGAGCCGGCAGATGCCATATCTTCGAGAAGACTGACAAGGCCCTTGAACGCATAGCCCTTGGGCCGTGATGCACTCGAGATCTCGTTCATCACAGCGCATTCCAAGAGAAGAGTCCAATCCTGAACCGTCATCGCGTGCGAGGCCGCCAGCTCCTCTGCGCTCCCGGCAGCAGCGCGCGCCTGACCATACGTGTGCAGAATCCGCACCGAGTTGCTCAGCAGGTTCGATGAACGTCCCAGTCGCGTCAATCCGAGCACAAAATCAAACGAGAGTGACTCCTTTGACTGCAATATCGTATGAGCGACATCACCCGTGCTGACACCTAATTGCTTCGAGACAGCCAATGCTTCCTGGAAGAGCCCAGCCGACACAAGTGCTTGCCAGAGCGGTTTTGCGAGCTGAAGCACGTCCATATGCGGGGCAACCACGTGATTGGCCAAAAACATTGTGGTGGAGACCAGTTGCTCGGGCGAAAGCTGGGAGAGAACACGGACGTTCGCCACATACACGATTTCTCGGTCAGCGTCACGGATCGTAAGTTGGTCGTTCGGTGCACATTCCAGTAGCGTCAGGAAAAGTTCATTGAGTTCGTCAAGTCGGCCAGCATCGCCCAATGCCTCGATCATCGCATGCCACGCAACACCGTCGGGTCGAAGCACTGCCGTAGAACATTCGAACGGTTTCCCGGCGACTGTCTGCTGAGCCAGCAAACGCTGGAACCATGTGATGGCGGTGTCGAGGTCCCCAGAGCGAATAAACCCAGAAATGATCGCAGTGTATGTCGAAGGCGCTGGATGAGGCGTGTCCGCTTGCGCGAATTCCGGTGCTGCAGTGGAGGACATCATCCGTTCGAGGAGCTCAACGGCCTTGTCGGGCCGACCAGCAACAAAGTACGTGGAGACCATTTCGTTGTAGACCTGTAGGTATTGGCGCCGTGACTGGTCTATGTCGATAGCCGGGGCCTTCCAGAGCAACTTTCCAGACGAAGCACGGTCCAAGAAATCCTTGAAGATGATTTCTGCCAAAGTTATTCAGTGCTCCCGCGATGACCAATTGGAGTCAAGACGCACCAGCATTGTCGACGCTTGTGGGCGTCGCATAGACTCTGATCATATGTCGGAAGACCGCCGCAGACGGGGTGAGTTGAGTTCGTTCCAGAGCAGTCAAGACATGAACGGCTGCATCCTGGCGCCCGTGGTTTGCGCAAAGCCGCAACAGAGCAACGAAGACATGCATACGAGCGACTTCAAGTATTCAGGCGTGTTGATCGTCTCAAACAGCTTCATCGCAGAGTCAAACGTGTTTTCGGCCTGCAGGCGCTCAATCTTCTGCGCGTTGGACTTGGAGACTGGCCCGCGTGAACGTATTGCGGTAATGGCCGTATGGATCTCGTTGTCGCGGTCCCCGATGGCCAGTATGAGCTCGACGTAAGTCTGCAGATTGGGCAGGACACCTTTCTTGAGCATTGAACCGTACGTCTGCAGTAGCAGAGTCAACGACTGATCTTTCTGCCGTGCCTCCCGCAGCGCTTCGATCGCTATGTTGAAGTCCCGGACGGAAAGAGAAGCAGACGTGTCAACAAGGTGTTCTCTAATAGCTTGCGCAACACCATTCACACTGCCTGCCATCTGCGCACGACGGATGGCATGCACGGCTGCTGATTCCGGCGGAGGACGGGGAGGCTCCACTGTTTGAGGAGCAGCGGGGTCTGCAGAATCTAGAGCGGTGGCGGAGAGCGGAGGGAGAGGCGCTGTTGCCGAGGAATGCAGTGGAGGAAGAGCTGCAGCCTCTTCGGCGGCAACCAGACGGGGAGACGGAGGCGAACTCGATGTCGAGTTTCTACGAACCAGAGCCGGCGCAGGGGGTGCGACTGCTGCGTCCTGTTCGTCTGGGGAAAGCGCCGCTGTGAAAGCGTGCCTTGACCGCGCATGCAACTGCACAGTCTTGAGGATGCCTGCCGGCGGCGCGTTCGGGGAGGGAGAAGACGAGGAGGAGAGGCTGTAGCTACGCGGGCGTTTGCGCGAGGAGGTGTTCAACGAGACACGGTGGGATATGACCAAATCCTGTTCTTCCTCGTCGGTCGGCGCGACGCTTGTGTCCTGCGACGACATGGCGTTAGCCTGCGTCACCGCGCGACCAGCGCCGCCGTAGCCCGACTGGAAACGACTGCCGGTGTACTTTTGACCTCCCGGCCCAGGCCCATTGCTCGACCCCCCACTCGAGCTGGGTCCCGCGCGGGCACCCGCGGGTGACGAGCTGGATGAGGAATGGAGGACATTGCGGAGTGTATGATGGGATTGGTTCTGGGCCGCGACAGCTGCCCGAGAAGTGCTGTGGAGGAGCTGGGTTGCGACCTTGGGTAGCATTGGAAGGTGCTAGCCCCGGCCGAGTTCTGTGCGGAGTCAAAACCAAACAACTCAGACAGATATCCTGACGGCCCTTCGACACGAATCACTTCGGCAGACGGCAGCGAAAAAAAGACGTCCCGAGATTGTCCGAGTCACGCTCCGTACACGTGCCGTCCATGATGTAAGTCACATGGGGCGCGATTGATGTGCCATCTTCATACAAACTGCCCCGACCTTTCAACGACAACGCGATGCCCTCATCCTTTTGAACCCTTGAACACCCGTTACACGGTTACAACTCGGTGGAATAATCAGCGCACTGGTTTGGTGCCTACCCATCGACGCGGCTGATGGGTCAGTCATCGAGGACTAGAGAGCTACAAGCAAAGCTTCAATTCCAACCCCCACCGCTTGATGTGGTGATCTCAGAGGAGACTGTTCTCAATCTCGCAAAGTACACCCTCCATTTGAACGTTTGCGAGGTGGGGATACCAGGACCTGGTGGCGGGCAACACAATTTCGTAAAGTGTGACCAGGATATGGGATGCTGGTGGCTCTTCTTCTGGGTGCGTGTCATTCCTTTCTGTGCCGGTCAACTCTTCCCACTCACTGTATGCTTTACATCCGTGCAGCATCAGATCAAAAGACACACCATCGTCAAAGGCAAATCGTTCTTCCAGTGTGATCTCACGAAATGCAGTGCCCGGGTCCACCAGAGCGAAGCGGCGCTGCACAGGCATGTCGAGTCCTCGCACATGAAGGGAGTCTACTTCCCTTGTCCCTTTACCGACTGCCGGTCATCTTCTTCTGTCTCTGGTCGTACTGCAAAGCCACACCTGTACGATCGGGAACGAGACCTCATTCATCACATTAAGACAAAGCATGAAGCCATGATAGGGATGACGCTCTCCTACATGTCGCCTCTTCTACTACCGAGTATGCGTCCTCGGCCCATGTCCCTTGATCCACCGCCCGCACTCCCATTAGACAGAATACCAGTCACTCGTCTACGGGTCGAGCTGTCGCCGCAAATCCACGTCCGGACCAGCGGATGGCAGCAACGCGCACCAAATCTGCGCCCACACATGCCAATGCAAGAACAGTCCGAGGCGTCGTACTTCACTTTATTGCCACCGCAGGGCGCCACTGCCGGCCGCATCAAGGCAGCGCGCCGAACGAAATTATCCAAGGCCTCGTCCTTCTCCGAGCTCTCGCAGACACAGAATCTGACTCGGGCGAAAGACGAGAACGAGTGTGAATACGACTTGGCCATGTTGGACGAAATTTCATGGGACGAGACAAGTCGGATTCTCATCCCGGAGCAGGCGACGAAACCTCCATTCTTCGATGTACATCCACGAGATAAAGAGTTCGAGCGCGCAGTGACAGTCTCTGGACCGGTATTTCTACCAGAAACGCAGCTCCCTGAGCACACGCCCAAAATCAGCATTTTCTACAATGTGTTGGCTACTCGATACTACAAGCAGCTGGCTGATGGAGAGGAGCCTGCTGCATAATTCTTGCAACGTGTGTATTGATAGTCGCCGCACCTTACAGTGCAATTATCTGACATGACCACCCAGAAGCTACGTGAGTTATTATCTCTGAATCAGGGGAGCCTCGAATTTGAATCGATGGCTCGGGTTCCAGGTGCTCGAATTCACCTCTTGATCAGCGACAGGATGGCGCAGCTCCCAGCGGATTGGACGCCAAGCCACCCTGGCAGCCAGCCCACCCCATTGGCATCGAAGGCTGGCTTTCTTGCGGCATCAATGCCAAAATTATTGGGACCCATGACTGATTGGGACGAGCCGCTCATGACCAATGTTCAAGTTGGTGTGCTGATGAAAGACGTGCTAGGCCTTTGGCAAGCGAGGCGCGTCGACTGGGTGTGACAAGAACTTAATGATCTCAGATCCCCAGCGCCGGCAGACCGAAGTGAAAGCTCACTGGAATGCTCGACGAATCCATGCATCATGATCAGATCCAGTATCTTTCGCACCCCAACAATCCTACTTGTCAACTCATACAATGCTTTCAAATGGAAGCAAGGTTGGCCATAGACAAGTGTGAGATGTATTACTCATCTCCCATCAACAACTATTCAGCAACGCGCCCGCTCGTCTCGCTCGGCCGGACGGGACGAGTATATTTGCACTTCGAAGCGTCGATGCATACATGTGATTGACTCCTCCCCCGGCCAGTGCGCGGGAAAATCGATGGACGAGGCCATGCGTGTCAAGGCCCGTACTTCGGAGGTCGATCTGTAAAGCACTCATCAGCGAGTGTCCCCCAGGGTCCTCGTCGTCCTCGTCGTCCTCGTCTTCGGTACTGATGTCCTCGTCGTCATCGGAATCTTCAGAACGACGAGACTCCCACCGCGGAGGCACACTAATCACCGGCGAACTCGGCATCGAGGTGTAACCAGAACTCCCGTTGCGACTGATCCATGCGTTCCTCTCTCGATCGGACTCATCCAATTCAGATCCACAAATGACCATATGTCGTTCTTCTGGCGGAAACAATGCAGACAAAACACGCGTGCTCGTCGTTAGCGATGAGCCGTCTGGTGTTCGGGTAAAGCTGTAGAACGAAATGTCATGGGCCTTTGTGCGAGGCGCGTGACCGTCTTGGGTGGAGCTCGACCGGTTCGGAGCAGATTTTTTAGGAAAAGGTTCCGTGACGACGGTGCCCGAGAGCCAAGATGTCGATGAGGAAGCACTAGACTCGAACTCCAGTGCCGGCGGCAGGCCATCCAAACGTGATGGCATCTCGCGAGGAGGAGACCTGGAGACTTGTGGTTCTTCTTCGATGTCCTTCTTATCCCTATTGGGAGAAGGCGAGCTTGAGTGCGAAAAGTAGCCATCATCCACCTCCTCCATCAAAGGTGTCCCGCGTCCTCTTGGTGTGGGGTTTCCGGGTGATTTGGCGGCCCCAGGGAGTGGGATCAGGTCTGGAAACGCGACTAGCTTGACCACTTTGAGCGCCCACTGCGCAACCATGTCATCCGTGTCGACGAGACCGACACACGCTAAATCGGGGGCGAGGATCCGGATTGCCGGTATGGTTGCCATTTTGGGAGGTTGCGACGACGACGACGCTGCTGCGGCAATAGACGGGTCGGGCGTCGATTGGGCTCGGGCAGAACCCCTTTTGGAAGCTTTGGACCTCGATTTGGACTTAGAAGAGCTTGACTTGGAGCTAGAACGTGATGCGCTCGTAGGGGGGACCGGGGCGGAGCCGCTGCGTTCTCTCAGCACCGGACCAGGAGGGACAGAGATCAGAGCTGTTAGCAGGTCCGGATGCGATGCATATAGACTGAAACCGGCGGCGGCGAAGAGCGACATAGCTTCCGCGAGCCTGCGCTCCTTGACCTGATTATGGGAGGATGAGGGATCTAGACAGAGTTCTCGGTTCATCTAGAGAGCAGACGCACGAAGATGTAATCACTCGTATACGACGAGAGGTAGAGTATAGAGATCCCGGCGGCGGCCAGAGGTGCCGAGAGTTCGCTTACACGCGCTCCGGCATTATCTACGCGGCGCGATGAGCAAAGTTGAGCCGCTTGCCCGAGGGCAGAACACACCTAGCTGGTCACTGTGAGAATCAATCTGCAGCACACACCATCTCTCATGAGAAACCTCCATTCCATCCCGGTAACCGTTCCCAGACTTGACGAATGCATCAAATGCATCGACCGCCTGAGGTTCCGCGAATATTGACAATTCGATCTCATTGCAAGTTACGCTCAAGAAGGACGGATTGGGGAGGAGAAGAGTGCGGAGGACGGGATGTGTGAATCGGTCGAGATGGGAGCGCGGAATTGAGACGACGCTGAGGACGGTTGGGAGGCGGGTGATCGTGACTTGCATTAGCGGGGAGGCAGGAAGGAGTCGTGGCCGTGGGCCTTGAGATCCAGGACGACCACCAGGAGGAGGATTAGACCACAGGAGCAGGAGGAAGGAGCCGGTGAAGATATAGAATGCCAAGGTCCAAGCACGCAATGACCCCTGACCTAATTTTCGTTGATCGCATACATGTCCGCTCTATAAACGGCGAGCTCTTACGGCAATGACTATGTCCAGATTCGATTTCTCATCTGACTTCCACACTTTGTTACTTCGATCGGAACATTTGTCCGCATGGGGGCTGGCCTCTGCTCTCATGAACACCTGGCCCTCAATAGCCACGGGGCACCATGCGAACTATGCCGCAACGATCTTGACCCACGAAGCTTCTTACCCGATTTCAAAGCGACCCTCGGTGTATAACTCATAACAGACGCACGGAATAGACACCACTCCTTGTGCTCTCTCGGATGTCTGGAACGGCTCTCCGGGATCATTTATACCTGCAATAGAACCATCATTCTCTATTTCATCGATAGCGGGCTTGAATCAGATCTGCTGCGCCCCCACCGCTCACTTCCCAGCTGTGGGCCACGGACGTGAGATGTTTCTTCGGCCGCCTATCAACCATTTCCTGCGCATCCGAGTTTAGCCCAGAGCTATCCCGCAAAGTTCGAGTCATTTATGGCACGACAGTCTGGTATACAACAGTCCAATGGATGCATTATTTAATTCACTGGCATGAGCCCACTCACCTCCTCCCCGATCCACGAGGACCTATGTAGCCGGTCTCAACGCCCGCAGCCGTTCAGCAAGCTTTGCGTCTTCCTCCCCGATCGTATCCTTCGCCACCAAATCCTGGACAGGTGCCAAATCTCTGGCTGCGAGATCGTGCTGCAGCTCAATGTCCGCCTCTTCTGCGGTCTGTCGCATCAGCTGATCGATTTGGTCCTGCGGTGTCGAGACCGCTGTTGTCGATCCCATTGCGTCTTCCATGTATGACGTCTGAACATCAAGGTCGGCAAATTGAGACTCGAATTTGTCCATGACCATCGATATCTGTGGGTTCGAGCGTTGAGCGTTGAGCAGGCGTAGAACATAACATGCAGAGCAATAGGATATGAAAGACGCACCCGTTCCAGATTCATGCTTTCCATAGCTTTATCCATCCCGCGCACGACCGAGGTCATGTTCCCAGTGACCTGCCGCATGGTCACCGCAGTTTCTACTCGACTGGCGACGGCATCTATCCGACTGGACAGTCGCAAAAGGTTGAGCGATTCACTCTTCTTCCGTATAGCATTCGAGGCATAGATGCGGGCGCCCTCATTGTTGCCCTGTTGTAGAGCCTACAATCACCGGGACGCTGGTCAACGCACAAGCTCAAGGGTCAGAGTAGACACATGCCTTCTTTAGCCTGGATTTTTCCGTGTTTTCTTCTTTCTGAGCCTTCTTCGCCTGCCTGTTGAGGGTTTTGGCTGTGAACTACAATTCCCAGATTAATGACGGCATTGATAGTTGTGGTGCGAGAAACCTTCAGTTGGAACAGTGTCTCTAGGTGGCCATATGAGACTTAATTCGATCCTTTCATAAAATTTACGCACTCTCAAGGTTGCTCATGACGATGAACTGCGGCGAGTGAGGGGATGAGTGAGAGTGCTAGATTGAGATGGATCAATCGTGATGGCGGGGACATCCGATCATTGCACGCTCTCTTCTTCGGTTCCGCCTCTTTCGTATGCTCCATGGGCTTGCTCTATTATCTTAGGTGCAGTACGCGCAAGAGACTCCTTCCGATCTCTAATTTGGCGCATAGTTATGCTGGGATCGCTGTCGCCTTCGCATTTGTCACACTTTCTCTAGGTACGCTGACAGCACTTTGGAAGCGGCGATGTGCTCAAAAGTTACAGCCAGCGGACTCTTGTACATCTCTGAGCTAATCGGTGCGTTCGCCATGAAATCTTAGGACAACTGTCCACACCTGTGACAGAGGAACACACCCGCCTCGCCAAAACAATTGGACAACGCGCTATATATGTCAGTCACACGCGCGTCCCTTGCAGCCCGTTCTCGCACTCACGAATCTTCTAGGCAATCATAGCCCTTCACGTCGTGCTCTACTTCTCCGACTCCCTTCCTCTTCAGCACACTCTCTTTTCGGCTCTCTGCCACGTCGTATACTTGCGCAACTTCTCGGCGACATGGCCGGTCATCTCGCTCTCCTCCCTGACGTTCATCGCTTCCTGCGTGCTTGTCATTGCCGATCACTTTATTTGGTTCTTCCACTTCTCCCATCTCTCTCAGGCGGCTCGTCATGTCAGTCGCCAGCGTGGTCCCAAAGGTTTCCGGGCTGGCCCGCCCACGGCAAGAGTGCCCTCCTTCAGTGAAATCGCCACATTCTTCGCCGTATGTGTATGGGCCGCGCCGCTCTTCCTGTTTCTCAGTTTGAGTGCGAATGACAACGCGCTTCCGGTGTCAGGCACGGGTGTGTCTCCCGTTCGTCTCTTTCCTTTGACTTGGCCCTCATCTTAATGCAGAAGGCACACCCGGACTATCATACCCCACTGAGATCAAAACTAAGCCTCGCGTTTCGCTATTCCGTTCGCTGCTATTCTTCCGCTCGCGGAACCGCAATGAGCAGGGCATCATTGCCCCGCCGTCTCCCGGTATCGTGCCCCAACACTCGCCGATGTTGGCGCCTCTAGCGTCGCCGAGATTCAGTACGCTTACTCCGCCTCGCTCGCCACGCTACAAGCCGGCCGAATTGGAAGCTGAGCTGCAAGCAAGCAATTTCAAACTGAACACACCTCCCCTTCGCAGCGATGGATTGGGCCAAAGGAGGAGGAGCGTCCTGTCGGATGATGGACTGTTTAACTCTTAGTGGAACATACGGAAGTATATATTCGTCTGCTTGGTCTGTCGATTTTGGAATACGAAAATCTCCCCATGACATTTGCAGGGATGGCTTTGGCAGGATTGCGTTGTGATATTTGGTGCGGCATCATCCAGTTGCTCGAAATGAAACGGCAGAACGATACATTCCACATCGCATCCCTGTGTTCATACCCACTTGACTTCAGGTGGCTGCAATTGAGCTCGAGTTATCGAACTCTTCACGAACGGATTCAAACTCTCCGCGTATGTGCCCAGATCTTCAGCTTAAGAGCGAGAAGACGCGTAAAATAATTACTGGACACCTTGTTGCCAAACAACCGCTTAGGGACGGGTACATACTGACTGACACCCAAGTCAGGTCGTCGTGACATGGGGACGCGTTATTTGTCTCTGTTAGTCGTTGGCAATGAAGCTTTCCTGACTTTCTACGCAGTCAGTGAGTCAGCTTTGTGGCCAGGTTGCGATCTTAATGTCATGGGCAACTCCCAAATTACCGTGGAATTGTGCGATCAAGGACACCCGACCTACATCATCGCTTTAGTCTCTCCTGGCCATCGGCCAACTTGCTCTGCTCCCTCAACATCCACGTCCTACTTCATCGGGGATTCCATTACGAACACCTTTCTTAGAAGAGGCCGCATGTGACGTTTCGTGGATATATATACACAGGTGGAGTCCACTGGCCTGAACTGGCGGCACTAGTACGATGGCTCCAACTTCCGACCTCCCCACCTTCGACCAGCTCGGTGCACAAATTCCTGACAATCTGGATGCTGGATCTGTCGCAGCGGAATGGTTCAAGTCGTTTTCAAAGCATGCGGCAGCTGGCAATGGTCAAGAGATAGCAGCTCTCTTCGCTGCAGACTCGTACTGGCGGGACTTATTGGCACTCACATGGGATTTCCGCACTTTCCACGGTCCCGCGTTGCGTCAGTTCCTGTCTGCGCGGCTTCCCACAGTGAAGATGTCCGCGTTCGCGCTCTCGGATGAACATCTATGCTTGAAACGACCGTTTCCGGATATGGCCTGGGTTGAGGCCATGTTCAAGTTCGAAACCGACGTAGGGTATGCATCCGGTATCATGCGACTGATTCCTCAAGCGGATGGCGTATGGAAAGCCTATTGCATGTTCACGAATCTGGAGGCTCTCAAGGGATTCCCCGAAAAGGTGATTATGGTTTATATTGCAATGTGCTATCTGCCCTGACGTCGACATCTCCAATAGATCGGGCCTTTGCGAAATCCTGAGCCAGAACACGGAAAGTGGGAGGAACGGCGCCAACAAAAGACTGCTTTCGAGACCACCAATCCGACAGTCCTTGTCATAGGCTCCGGACAAAGCGGATTGGCACTTGCTGCTCATCTGCAGAATCTTGATGTCTCTGTGTTGGTGGTAGAGCAGAATGAGAGAATCGGGGACAATTGGAGAAACCGATATGACGCCCTTTGTCTCCACGATCCTGTTTGTGAGCATGTGTGCTTTCCATTGACAGGCTCGATGCTAACTGTGATGTAGGGTATGATCACATGCCATACTTGCCGTGCGGATCCAGAGTGTCCA